>CM024799.1:21726762-24126762 GCA_014281875.1 Nibea albiflora | reverse complement strand
TAATTAGTTGGAGATACTGAATAGCCTTGACAGCATGAACACATGTTTTGTTGTGAACTTTTTTGACACCATCTTTAAAGATTGCTAAGCCAAGGTTCCCCACAGACTTGTCCTGGCTATATTTAAATATCAAAGTGCAAGCTTGAAATGCTAAAACATCACTAGATGAATCTTAAATTTCCATGAAGGGCAATTATTTCGTGCTTTTTTTAATTAGTACAACAATATTTAAGCCTCTGTTCACCTTTAATTGCATAAGAAATTGTAGGCATAACAACAACCAAAATAGAACAAGTCAGAGAGGATACCATGGAGACAAGCACAGACAAACCAATCAAAACAGTCAGGCCCAGTTTAGGGTACCTATAATAAGCACTTGCACCTCTAATCTCGTTAAACTGAGAAAGGGAGTCTCGGCCTTGACCTCTCACCGTTTGGGCTGGTTGTAGGGATATGGGCCACGGTTGGGGGTGACATAGGGCTCAACGATCAAGGTCATGTCTTCCTCTTTGTCTTCCACCTCTTCATCAGCCTTTCTCTTCTTCCCTTTATCTGTATTGTTTGAGATGGGGAACTTGATTCTGTTCGAGAAAAAGAATAAAAAGATGGATTATTATGGCCATAATATAATAAAGTGCGGCATCAAACTTTTGTTGTACAGACTGTGTTGTCTCTGTATCCATCTACAGATTTACTGTCATTTACTTAAAATCAATCTCAGCCTGTTTCTTAAACATCTGATTACTGGATCTTTGACTTTCACCTGAAAGGGAAGACTTGCAGCTCGGGGTTCTCCTCTGTGACTTTTATGGTGTAACCAGGGAAACATGAACGCAAGTGGTCCAGCGACAGGAAGGTGTCATTGAAGTCCAATGTGGAGATCTGGTTAGGCATTTTGGAGTAGTGGGCACTGCCTGGGTCGCCATAGCCTAGGATAATGTCGTGAAGCCAGTCTGGGACAACGCACTCTGTGTTCATCAGGTTTCTGATGGTCTCTAGCACTGCCTAAAACAGAGGGGCAGAGGAATACATGACAGATATCAAACCAATAGATTGCAGTGATGTCAGACAATAAACAACCATCCCACAAGAGGTGTTAAGATGGATAAGAATAGCTTTGTGGTGGGCTGATGGGATAGCAGGTAATTTAGATGTCTGTCAATTACATTTTAACGAGCCGCAAACCTGTCTAATACTCTGCGCATCAAACACTGGGTGGGGAAACATGTTTACTTTTATCTGTCACACATCAAAGTTGGAGAAGGATGTTTTATATTTAATACCCAATTAGTTCCCATGCTTGTCATAAAAAAAGAAACTTCTGAATCATCTGTCACTGCTCAGGCTGTGAAAGTCAGAAATGTGTGTGCACATTTAGGAATAGCAGATTTGACAAAGCTGTAATTAGGAGCTCTCAGATAAAAGCATGAAATAAAAAAGTTTTGTCCATGATTAACATAAAAATGTCTTTAAAACAACATAGGACGTGGTCTTAAAAGTTTCATACACACAGATAGCTCTTCTGGAGGTTATTTTAAGTTATCTGTGTAATATATCAACACTGATTCATCTTTCTTAGCTGGTTCTGGTGACTGTGCCTGTGTGGTATACTGATAATAGAACATGCTACTGAAAGCAGTGCAATGCCGGCCTGCTGCCACAAAGGGATTCTTAAAAAGGTGAGAGAGGGGTTGGGGTATCGCATGAATATCACATGAATATCCAGTGAGAAGTGTCTCTCACTGAGATCACTGGGAGGGCCTTGACTGGGTGGTAATCTCAGAGCTGCCCTGGCCCCAACCTTACAGCCACAATACCCGAGAGAGTATAATATGTGCGATACATCACTCTGGGGCTGGCGTTGGTGGGACCAGAGCTCAAGGTCTCATGATAAAGCACTCAAGTACAATGTACAATGAGAGCTGATCTGTGTACTTCGGTATGGAGTCCAAACCTTGAAATTGTTTTCCTTGGGTTTGCGTCTCATGATGACGTTGAAAGTCTCATATGGGTCTTCTGTGCCACTCTGAATGCTGCTGGTCATGTCCTGTTGATACTGGTTCGGGTCCAGCCATACGCGGAACGTTCTGGCGTCTCCTCGAAGTTTGGGCTTTGGGTCAGGACCTAGACCAGAGTGGCAATGAGATTACTTAAGTAATGATAACTTGCAGTGATACATTTGGATGTAGTAAATATGAATAAGTGTAACAGTTTAAACCTAAACATTCAATGGCAATAACACAATAAAATAAGATGTAATAGCCTTATAGGTGCGATTGTACAGTGATTTTTACATTTGAGTGGGATGATCTAAATTAAACAGGACAATAAAACAGAAAAAAACAAAGGAAACTCTTCGGACTAAGCTTAAGACACAAGATCAAAGTTAAATCTGAATCAGCTAATTCTAAAATCCTTGATTTCAATAATTATTTCATCATTGTCCTTAGATTAAGAAGTAAAACCCTTTAAAAACAGCTCACGCTGGCTTTGCTTGCCCTATATTACTCTAAGTCCTTGGCAACAGGAATTACGTGTAGATGCTTGACTGACAGGCCACAGGCTTTAGGCTTACTCCCATAGGGTGCATGAGTGGTGCAGCAAGTGCAGCTTTCACAGATGTCTAAATAGATTCTTGTATGGCGCTGCAGGGCATAGAGCAGGAGAGTGAAACTCAATCCTTTTGGCCTCTGGTGTATGTGTGTATACGTGTGTGTGTGTGTGTGTGTGTGTGTGTGTGTGTGTGTGTGTGTGTGTGTGTGTGTGTGTGATCATCAAATCCCCCTTACTAAAACGAATGTGGCTGTAGCTTAAGATTGGTAGCTATACCCTCAACACTATGGGATAACAATGTGCCAGCTGGGCCAAGGTGTATGTGAGCAGTTAAACCAAGTATGTGTCATTGTATTAAAATGTCAGTTATTAAAAAGGTGGATTAAATCAATGCAGCGTTTCAATGGAGACGAAGTGCATTCGTCCGTTTAACTGGCGTAGAATTTCTACGATTGTGATATCATATTTCTCACAAGCCTTTGGACACTACAGTTTTCAACAGGACAGCATGTCTCCAATAAAGCACTTCCCAGCTTGTGTCTCCCCACACCTCCACCAAGTACCCAGTGATTTATGTGACCTCATGTCACCCCACCACCCAGTTAGCCAGAGCACCACTTATGCCTGTTGGGGGATCTGAAAGTTTAACCAAGCGGACATTGGCAGGGCATGTTCCCTGGCAGCGATGTCTATTTAGAAAGCCCTGCCCTTTGCATATTTAATCCAAAAAGATGAGCGGGGATAGGGGAAAGGGTGCCTCAGTGCATGGACACATGTTCCCACAGGGCAAACACTTAGAATAGTAGGACTGCAGGCTAACTTGGGTGAACAAACCCCGACTGCTTTGGGGAAAAACATGACACGCTAAAACAGACCTACTGTATAAACATATTTTACTCTCCAGGAAAGAGCAGAGATCTGAATTTGGTCTGAGGGGATTCCTCCTGCGTGGAAATATGGTAGCTTACAGATACGTTTTCATGCTGTGCTTAAATCTAATCCTAGAACACACTGTTGCTAGCATTGTTTTGTTTCAGAGATAGGAGGTGAGTGTTTCCTATGACACATTACTGTATTCTGCAGGACAAGCACATTCACTGGTCTTAGAAGCACATCTATCCAGATTTAGCCAATGCAGCTCTTCGCTTAAATCCAATAAATAAAGCTGGGGGCAGGGCCAGGGTGCAAAAGCTCTCAGGTGTTGACGTCGACCTCAGGTTAATGGAATGTTAATGTGACCAGGTCAGGTCTCACTGTGACTGTCACCATGACAACACCCAGTCTGACCCTCTCTTGACGATCTGTCAGAGGGGGTGATTGTGTTTAGGCGGTCTGATGGGGTAGTGGATGTCATGTGTCACTGGTTGTGTGTCTGTGTGTCCAGGCATGGGTACATGTGAGCATACCTTCTTCAATGACGCGTCCCTTGTCATCCAGCATACCCTGCACCTCGCAGCCTCTCACGTACACCAGGCCGGTCTGCTCCACAAAGGGCTGCCGCCGGTCGAAGCGCGTGCCGTAGGGCAGGTTGGGCCGCACCGTGATCAGAAAGCAAACGTCATGTTTCCGCAGCCCTTTGGGGAAAGAGGAGGGAGAGAGAAAGAAAGGGTTTTAGAGACGGAGAAACACTTAGAGAGGGAAAAGTACACAGGGAGAAAAAGAGTGGATGGTGGAGTGAGGGAGAGTAGTACTGTGGAGTTTGGAAATGCGAAAGAAACCGCCTTGTCAGCATTCGCCTGATCTTTAAAACATGAAGCTCTAATTATACTTTGGGGAAATGGCTGGTGGATGGCAGGAAGTAATACTTCATACCTCCACAAGATATAAAGTAAAACCATAAAAGAAAATGAATACATCAATTTGGGATAAATTGGGCTTCCTTTTCTTAAAATCCGGTGATCTCCATTACTTACAGCACTTGCCCACTGAAAAGAACCAATTTATTTTCTATATTAATTAGCGCATTACACCACTGGCATACATCGCCATGTGAACACATCCCATATCTTTCTCTGGAGAGCTGTAGCAGTCTGCTTCATTGTGCTTTCTATGTTCCCAGTGAATCAATGTCTTTCAAGGCTGACAGGCTGCTGTTAACATTATCTACAGTGCCCTGATCAGCCACAGAGAGAGACGGAGAAGAGAAATGATCAGAAAATAAAACAAAGCGGCTACACAGAAACAGCGTGTCTTCACAGGGACATGAGGTAGGTAGGGTCAAGGCCCAGTGGGATGGAGTGGTGAGGGTAGACTTTATGGAGGTTATAAAGTGCTTACTATGAGGACTGTTAGAAGACACAACAGAAGACAAAAGAGCAAAAAAAAATGCATAGCACTGGAAAATTAACAGAGGGTAGTGATATATAAGCAATATAAATGCTGGACAAATATAAAAAGTGCTGCAGATAGATACAAAATATTGACCAATACCTTCCCACTCGTGCTTGATATGATCTTGTACATTGAGGTTAACAGTGACATCAGCGCGCACGCGGGCAGGCCAGCTCTCGCCGATGTTCGGCTTGGCAACCTCGACTATGGAAAAGGAAGTGATGGTCTGAGCCATCCTGGCCCAGCCCCCAAACACCACGCCGCCGTACTCTGATTGCCTGCGTAGAGGGACAGACACAACAAGAAGTTAGACAAGCGCTGCGGGCTGCTGTCAAGATGGAAATGAGTTGGATTTAGGGCAGCACACGGCACTGCTGCTTACTTATTTACTTTTGCAGGGGGACAACAAGCGACTTTCTACATCACTTGACATAATGGGAGCACTTATTATGTTAAGCAATGGGTTTTCAAATGTGGTGTAGAAAACGTGTGAGAGGTAGACAGAGGGTAAGAATCTATTCTATTCAATGAAGCAAAGACACGCAGCGTGCTGTAGCCGACTTAATGGTAGAAATTTGTTCTACTTAGGCAGAAAAAGAAACCAGATATTAGTGCGTGCATGAGAATCCCATTTCAAACTCCCATAAGCTGTAAATGATGCTAATGATTTCTAATCTTATTCCAACTTTTATGAGCCGTTCACAACTTCCTTTTGCTTATCCGCCTCCAGCATTTTTACTGCACATATTGAATATCTGAATATGTGACATTCATCTTGGAGGCTTGATGTTTTTAGCCCAGGAAGTCCTTTTGCCTCTTGTTTACGAACAGTAATTTCTTCAGAACTTTGGCGTTCCAAAGTATGTTACGGCCACGTTACATTAACATAAATGAATACATCTTCAAACACTTTAAATCTGAGACATCTTGGACGAAGAAAACTGTAAGAGTCTCTGGATCAGGTCTCCTGTTGCTGCACAGAATCTAGGACATCTTACCATGGCTTCATACGCCACACCACATCTTCAATGTCCTGTCTGATCTCGTAGGTGGACTCCAGACGGAAGAGGTTAAAGTTCCTCAACAGGTAGTCGTGGAGGGTCAGGAACTGGAGATTCAGCTTGGGTAATGCTAGACAGCCTAAGAAGACAAACAAAGTAAATAATAATCGAAAATGTGTAAATAATGGACACCTGGGCACCAATAAAAGGCCATATAGTATGATTATTATAATATAGGTATCCAGGTAGCTATCTAATATCTATAGTACAGACTACAATTACAGCCAAAGAGTAATAAGCTTAAGAGATGCTGCGTGAACGATCAGTGGTTTGCAAGTTGTTGAAGGTGTCTTTGCCAACTAAAGAGGATTCCCCAAGAGAGAGGTGCCAATTCAGTGCCAGGTGAGTGCCCTTAGGATAAGGGATAACATAATGTGTGGGTGCGGCTTATGAGTATGAGACACTGACTAGACACAGCGCTCTAGTGTTCGTTCACTCCCACAGACAAACACTATCACAATTCACACATGCAACACACACCTTCCCCTGAGTAGTACTCCGTGGGGACGATATTCTCATCCCAGATTATCTTCTCTGTTGGATAAAGGGGCATCTGGTTAAGTTGCTCAATCTGAGAGATTCTGCGCTCGTGACGGGAAACCTGTGTGCGGCAAACGGAGGGTGAGACAGAGGAGAGGACGAAACACACAGAGACAAATTGGGTTAATGAACAAATGCTTCTCTGCACCTTTGACTTAGTGTCTAGGATCGTTATCTCCTTCCTAACTAGGAGATAAATTAGGGAATAAAGAACATGGCCACAAAACAAATCTGTTCCATCAATCACGTGGTAACCATCTGGTTTAACAGAAGCCTTTTAATACTCGCCGTTCTCACTGTAGAGCTGCTCATAATGTATTTTAAAGATGCGTGGGCTGAACATTTACACATACTTTAGATGGTCAAACCAAAATATTATTTCTGCTTACATGTTTTCATGTTGAGGGATGTCATATCATGAGATAACAGATTTAGCTATGACTGTTCTTGATTATATGTGACAATTAAAGTGAATTAAAGCAAACAGAAATTTAAAGCAACAGGACACCTGCAGGTATTATGATTGGATCTTTTAACTTTAGACAACAATGTTCAAGACATACAGCATAAATCAATTAGGAGTTATGATATAACTGGTTATTTTCTTATGTATACAGCAGGAATGTACATAATGATTACTTTTAAAACCAAAAATCATTTGTTCAACCAAAATTCCCAAACCCAAAAATATTCCATTTACTAATATATAAACCAAAGCAGTAAATTATCCCATTTAAGAAGCTGAAATAGACTGACACCGCTCATTACCTCCAGTTTTGTCAAACGTTGCTGGTAAAGAGGGCGTTTCTAGTCTGG
Organism: Nibea albiflora; assembly: GCA_014281875.1. Taxonomy (NCBI): domain Eukaryota; kingdom Metazoa; phylum Chordata; class Actinopteri; family Sciaenidae; genus Nibea; species Nibea albiflora. The sequence continues at coordinate 24,119,461 of CM024799.1, read as the reverse complement.
TGTGAGGCTGCCTCTGTATTTTATATCTTTAACCTTTGAACCCAACATCTGTCCTACTGAGGTTTTCGTGCTGGTGCACACAATCATTTTGCTATTGTGTTTTCACTCTACTGGAAGAAAACTAATTATTTAATGTGTCAAAGGGAGTGACGTGTGCCTTAGAATACAAACCAGCTCATCTGGTTCAGAAGAAGAAGTAAAGAAGCCAAAACTAACCACAGACTGGCACTGGTGTAACAGCAGTACTATCTTTAAAAACAGTGGTTCCTCCTCCCTGTGCTACAGTTCTGGTCCTGTGGTTCCTTCCTATTGAACCCACACAGTCAGAGATGTTGGTTGTTGGGGGCAACCTAAGGCACACACAGATGAGTCCCCTGACATTGTCTCCTGCAACAATCTAATCAGATAATTATGAAACAGCTCTTCTCCGTCGCTTCTCAGAGAGGACCTGGGGAGGGTCTGAGTGGGTAATTATGAATAACCGCCGGACTGCCTTGAAACATCCACTTTGATGAAGAGGTCTACAGCACATGTGTGAGTGTGTATTGGGGAGACTAGCAGGACAAGGGTCCAGTAGTTTCCTGGAGGGGTTTTAAAAATGAAAATTGGGAGGACAAGGGAAGTGGGAACCGGAGAGCACAATCAAACCAGCTCTAGCCTTTCAAGAGATACTAAAAAAAAAAAGAAAAGCGCCATCTTCAATTCACCCTACGCCACACAAATGCCCACATAAAGCAGTAATTGGATTAGAAGGCAAATTCAAGAGGGACGGGCAGTGAAGAGGGGATACTATATGTATTCCAAGGTCAAGAGCTTAAATTAATGACTTTAAAATGAGAAACACAAAACCCATTATGCCGTAACGCTGACTGGCCAGTCATTGTTCTGGAAAATAACTGTTTGCCAACATTGTTTGTAGAGGTGCACCAATACCAATTATGCATCTTTTATGCTGCATGTTGACAAGCACACAGTGCCTGAAGTATTGCTTCATTCCCTCGTACAACTAAACAATTTCCATCTAATCAATTTAAATGTCCGGGGTAATAAATATTGTCTGGGGTTAATATTTTAATATGTGATGTACAGAAAAACAACAGCGTCATATTTAGCCCAAAAATGATGATCCCAGTTTATAAATCTGAACTGAAAAGTCTGGTACAAGTTCATGGCCATATGTCACTCACACTTGTCTGCATTTCCATCCAAGACTGTACTTTATCAGATGCAACAGATTATTCTTCATCATCTGTTACATCCTGCTATGTACCCTCAGCCTTACATCGTATCAAGGAGAGTATTAGTTGACAGTTCTAAACACTACGACCCTCCAGATTTCAAAACTAAACTTAAAAACTCAAAATGTCCACCTGGACAGTGTCATAAAAGCCAAGAGTGCACGTACCAGCAGCTCAAGGAGAACCTCCTTCTCATGGGTGGTGTCCTGCCCTTCAGGAAGCTCTGGCAGCAGACACAGATATGACGCCACCTGGTGAAGTGTATTGGGACTACAGAGAAAGAGAAAGAGGAGATAAACAAGTGGTTAGTCAGCTAGAAAATTAGCATTTGCAAACGACACTCTTATCCAGAGCAGGGTTGACGATAAGCAGATAACAATGAATTGCTTTACAAACACAGTGATTTGGTAATGACTGAAATGAAGATCAAGAATTTCATAATCTGATGTCAATTCATCAAATCCAGGCTCTTTTTTTTTTTGGACACCACCTCCTGAGAAATATTTCTAAATGATAATGGTAACACCACTACATTATGTGAAGATACACAGCCCTGTCAAATTCTTTGCGCTTGTTAGCACTGCGGCACAAAGCAACACTTCTGTTTGCTCTGACACTGCACTCCTGCTCTGTCAGCATGTGTGTGCTAAGGGCCGCGGCGCACTGATGCGACAGGATTATGAAAATCAAAGCCCATCTCCATCTCGAAAAGCTGAGGCATGGCTCTCTGCATACAGACCTGTTTTAATCAGGCTGACACACTGTGACAAAGGCAGGGTCTGGTACACGACGAAGGACAAGGCCTGGACACCATCGTGACAGCTCTTGACAGCTACACGTGGCAGTGAGTGACTGTATCGGTGCATGCGCACGCATTCTACTCCTTGCGATGCCGCACTTGGGCAATTCTGCCAATGTTGCAGTCTGCTGGCCGAGCGAATGACCTGGCATGGGTCAAGTTGACATTCCTTCCCTTAGCAACAAAATAACACAGCACAACAACTCATTCTGAGTAATGGAGATGACTGGACCAGGTCATGAGTGACAGCTGAGCAGGGCACGGAAAGGATGGGGACATAACAGAAACTGGTCTACAGTAAGTTTACTTCATAGCATGACGGATGTTTCGACGCACGTTCAGGTTTCGGGTGTGCCGATGTGTGTTTCACCCCTTCAGCAAAGAGCAAATGACTGAAATCATCACATGGTAATTTAAGGATACTGTAAAACTACAATAATTGTCTTTTAACCAGGATTCAAAGGCCCTTTTGGCAGGCCTTCGCCAAAGAACTAATCCATGCAACAAATTACGCCAATTATTTTGACATTTCCAGTACTAATGACTCTCTTTACCTTTTACTAGCATTTCAAAGTGATGCAAACTCTTTGATCCTGTAGTCAATTCATTTTTTGGCCTGAAATGACACTCACATTTTGTGGAACTGAAAGAAGTGTGTGTGTGTGTGTGTGTGTGAGAGAGAAGTGTGTGCGTACATGTGTAGGCAGGCTATGCAATAATGCTGCGTTTGTGTGTTTGGGGGACTTAGCGGATAAATTCAGAGCGGCGGGTGACTGGGAGCTTAGCCCGTGGGTAGTGCAGCTGGAATAAACTGGCATTAGTGTGAGTTGTTTGGATGAAAAGTGCCTCGTTAAATCTGATCTGCATATTTGGAGTTACCAAGAGCTGCTTTGGTGACAGTTGTGGAGCGGGGAACAATGCAGTTCCTGCTATATTCAAAACCTTAATTCTGGGGGGGGGGGAGAGCGGAGCTTCTGGAAATACATGAAATGGTTCAGTTAAGTCTTTACCTGATTCAGCTCAGCTCGGCTCATAACCCTCTGCTTGACTCAAAGAAACTTACTGTGGGATTTTAAGCATTTATAATCCACCGTGGAAGTTAAGGAGAGGTGATGGATATACAAACATCGACTGCAAGGAAATTCATGTTGTTCCAACACTGCACCTCAGAGCAATCGTGACAAATAAAGACCTCACATACTGTGCAAACAAATAAGTAATCAGTCACTCATTGTGAGTACGTTGTAGAGCCAAAACACAACATTTTAAAGAGCTTCTAAAAGCTTGAGTCAATAATTTAAAATTTTTATTAAGATATCAAATGCTAAGGAAGGTTCGAAACCCTGATGTAATTACAAATTACCAATAAATCAATGTCTTTTCACTTCCCTTCACGCATGTGTACAAGTTTTAAGAAACCACACACGGGCTAGTACGTCACAACGAGGGCGCTTTTTGGCTCTTTGGCAAGCTAATATGATCTGACAAACACAGCTGTTCAAAGAGTTTATTCTCAAGCCACTGCAAATCGATTAAATTAATGAGCCGTGCCGCTCTCTCTGGCTGGTACCAGCTGCCTGTTCAAGGGCTCACTAGCTGCCATTTAGCAGGGAAGTCAGGCAGCAACGGTGGTGCTGATGCTACACTAAAACGTAAGACCAAGATAGGTGGTCTGCATGTGTCCTGTACTTTAGAACGTCAATAAAAAAAGGTCAGATCTGTATATCTGCTGATGAATTGCTCCCACCGCTTCCCTCCATCTGCGCACTGACAAGCTGCAAGCTGTACTCGTTCGTTTCATGATTCTTAGCTGTGATTTACCTGAGATGCCCAAAGTGTTTGGTCAAGGATTCTCGGGTGTCTACTGCTGCTATGCTGGACAGAGCAAAGTCATTCAACTCTGGAAAATGAGCAAAAGCTGCCCTCTGCAAGACAGAAAACACAGAAGAAAACACTCAGACACAGACTGATGTTCAAATACACATCAGAACTGTAAAGAACAGCAGCAGCAGCAGTCAGGACAAAGAATGTAGCTGAGATATGCCACCGAATGTCTGTCTGTGCCTCTTCATGTTTAATATTTACCTGCAGGGACGTGATCCTATCGTAGTGCAGGGTGGTCATCTCTTTCTCCGTCAGGGCGGTTCCTGTCTGGTCACTGATCTCAAAACCTGTGTAGAATTTCAGCATGTCCAGCAACTACAAAGATGAGAGATCAATACAGTAAGTAAGCGTGTTTCTCACTGTGCATTTCAAGTTCACACACACCACACAACACACACACACACACACACACACACACACACACACACACACACACACACACACACACACACACAACACACACACACACACACAACACACACACACACACACACACACACACACAGTGTGTTGTACCTGGCAGAAGAGGTGTCCCTCCTTCTCTCTTTGGACAAGACTGGACAGGTGGCAGCTGACCACCAAGTGAGAGTCATCCAACACGGTATTGAACCAACGTCTGGTGGGCAGGAGCGCCTAGACACACAGGTTGAGTTCTCATGTTAAGTTCTCAAAATACCTGTATACCTGTATATAACTGGAATGTATTGGTAAAAAAAATAATAAAATGTCAGTAGACAGGACCAAAATAAATCAAAAAAGATGAGCCAAATTTGGCATCACAGGAAAAAAAGGAATTAGGTAAAAGGTGTCTTCAGGGTCAAAAGAATCAATTCAAAGAACAACCGCATTTCCCAGCATCTGGGCCATGATTAGCTATACATCTTATTGATCCATGATCTTTTCTGGTCTTGAGGATATTTTGAAACATATGATCAGCAAACACTAAGTCAAACTGACAGCGAGATGTGAAGAAGACATGGAGGGGAGAAAAAAAAAACAAGCTCAGCTAGTTCTAAAGCCATTATTTACGGGCTTGTTGTAGCACATGAACATGACATGAAAAGAAAGTACAGAGAAAACCTGTCAAAATGAGGTAACGGAGCTGCTTTGGTAGGAATTTAAGAAAGGAACACTGAACATGATGATGAACTGACAGTCTGACTGGTGGACACAGGACAAAAAAGGAGTTCAATCTATCACGATATAAAGGCTGAAAGAGAAGAACAGCCCAGAAAGAGAGAAAAAAAAAAATCCATTTTGAAATAGAATATGAAACTGAATACAGAATCGCAAAAGACCAACAAAACAAAATATCTATTATTTTATTCACTGAAAACTGCTCTTCAAAGGCAGCAGGTGCAGCAAGTGATACCTAAACACTGTGAGAACAGATCCCTTTATATGCAACAGCCATCTTTGATCTCAGTGCAGTCCTGACAGCCGGTATGAAGCAGGCATGAAAACGGGGATCTCTTTTCCCTGCATTAATTTCCAGGTCGTCATCAGAGAGGGGAAGTATGGATTTCAAGTAACTGAGGCTTTGTAAAAGGATAGCGCTGAAGGACAGAAGATGTCTCTGGAGACCGTCAGCTGGCCGGCCACTAGCCACTGCCAGGAACGGCAAGGCCGGCCTGTCAGCCAGATGAAATCTATCGAGCTCACTCGCTAGTAACAGGAGATCTGCACAGGCAGCAAGAGCAACAATCTTATGTGACATTGTGTCTTCACTTAGACAACCTACTGAAACGCTGTCAACTGCTTTTTGACTCAAAGAAATAGTTTAAAATGAACCAATATGAAGACAGTTCATTAAGGTTTCTCATCTTTATGAGCCATTTCATCACCCTGAAAATGCCATGTCTTACTTTGTAACAGAGGTGCTGAAAACGCTGCATGAATACCAAAGTAGAATACACTCCACTGCATGACAATTCAAGCACCTAAAACTACTGCTCTGTCGTATCTCATAACCAAAACTGTTTAAGACCAGTGTAGTAGTGACACAATCTAAATGCAAGAGGATTTTTTCCACATTGGAGTAGAGCTGCACATCCACCAGTTTCAGCCAGCATCAGATAAAAGGATAAATATAACAGGATGTTGTTTCAAAAGAAAAAAAATGGATAATAATCCAAAGCAAAGAGGCTTTTACCAGCTGCTCTTTCAAACACTGAGATTATACCCAAGAACTGGGTCTCAAGTCACAATCCTTATGTCCAGCAAACACCCATTACTCTACACCTACCAGAAGCCAAAGTGACCTCTCACACCCCAATCAAAGACTGCTGTTGCAAATTCTGCGCAGCTTTGCAGACAGCAATGACAGAGACGCATTGGGTGGAGCTGAGGCTCAACGTTTATCCACTGTCCGTTGACCTGAGTTAGCTATAAATGTGAAGGACAAAGGGCAAATGAGCTCTGCAGAGACGGATGTCTACACTGCCTCCTTCATCAGGATACCATGATTAAGCAAATATAGTGTAGCCCTACACTCTTCTAGTGTACATACGCAGTGGAAATGAGTGTGCGACTAGTCTGCATGAAGACCGAGTGCATCGTCTTAAATAGCACCATAGGGAGAAAAGGGAAAAATTGCAAATGATTCTAAAAGTTAACATTTGCCGAATGTGGATGGATGCGTCTTACCTCCAAATCAATCATGAGTTCAATGAATCTCTCGCAGTAATGTACTTTGTCCATGGACACAGGCCCTATGGAAAAAGAGGGAGGAAATCGCAGAGGTTAGCACTTCACTTCAGATCAAGGGATGTTTGCTGTCTATGACAAACGCAATCTGACAGACGAGCAGCCATGATGATATGAACATACAAGGCCAAAAAAAAAAAAATAAAGATGGTGGAGCGATAAGATGCAGCAGTGGAAAGGAGGTTGTGCAGTAATCACAGAGGATATGAGGACAGCAAACGCGTGTGGACAACTCGGCGGTGCCATGCTGAGTGTGTGAGCTTCACTATGAGATACTGCATTGCCAGCACAGCAGCATGCTGGGACCTCAGCCCTCATTAAGCATATCGGTGTGTGTGTGTGTGTGTGTGTGTGTGTGAACTTAAAGTTGAGGCACGCAGTACGAATTAGAGTGATGTGGATCCTGCTGGGCTTTAGACTGTAATCTACTCTGTCAGGTTTGAATTTTACCTAAACACACAAATACGTGTTCTGTTTTTAGCATTCAGGTGGGGGGCCTCTGTGTCGGCCTGCATTACAACATAGCAGTCAGTGCCGTTGGCTGTGTGGCAGCTGGAGTCTATGCACCTTCGGCACCTGCACGACTCAGAAAGGAAGGAGGGAGTAGTGCAACTGAAATAGTGATGAAAAGGGGTAATATTGTGTTTCAATCGGCAATATGGCACTGGACTTGTGCTCTCTACTGCGATATTGTGCAGGCTCCACAAAAGCGTAAGTATATTATGCTCGGGAAAGTAGAGAGAGCACAAATAAAGACCTCTTTTGGGACCAAAGTCACTCGGAGAGTCATCCAAATCATTAATTTTCCCCAATAACTGGAGACAGGAATCTGCACCAGGGATGCACCATTGTTGCAGCACCAACAGCTAATGGTCACTCTTCTTGCTGAAGGAATTACATGGGAAACAAACAGTGTGAAATCCCAAGGGAAATAAGTCTTTTTTCCTCCTGTTTACCTGATGGTGGAATTGATGTGAGGACTCCGAGAAACTTTTTAATGAGAGCTGAGAGGAAAGTCCTCTCTCTTTTTGCCCTGCGGAAGACACGAGGAAAGCAAATCAGACAGAGCTTCGAAACTCACAGGATACCAAACATCATTTTCTAGTGTGTATAGATCTGAACACGCAAGCAAGGGAAATAGCATTACTGCTCAGCTGCGTCAGCATCCATCTTATCAAATTTCTTCTTGATTAGATTCCAGAATTTTTGCAGCTTTGGAACTTTCTTCAGCTCATGCTGGAGTCTGGACTGCAAACATGACAAAAACAAAACCAGTAAACAGTCAATTTTACTTCAAGATGAGCAGAGCAAGCAGGCAAATGATTCATATGTAATTATCGAACAATGTTATTACTTGGTGTGCACCACTAACCACCAGAAAAACTTAATTAGGGAAATAGGTAGACATCTTACTGGTAGGAGGCACATCCACATAGGCAGAGAGATGAGCTGCTGCACCTGCTCTCTGATCAAATCTACCTCCTGGGAGGGAGACGCACAGAGAGGGAGAGAGAAGGAGAGAGAGAGGGAGTTGTCAAAATGTTCTGTGTATGACAGATTTTTATTACACATCAGCCCATAATAAAAGTCTGCAACTAAAATATTTAGAGGCCTTTATAGGATACAATCAAAGTGCAGCAGGCTATCACAGCAGATTTTTAAAGTGAGACATCTGCAGTGCTTCCCTGTGGTTTAATGCGGCTGTGGAGGATACAGATGGGGTGGGAGCTGACCCAAGATGTACTGCTGCTTAGTCTACTACTGCCACCTAGTGGACACCACAAATAATTGCATCAATGTCCACATTTACCTCAGGTAACTCGGCACGTTTGGCTTTGCTTACATTAACAAGTAAGAAGCCATTTTAAAACATGTTCAAGGCAAAGCCCTGATTATAAAAGATTCTGATGCAAACTCTTTAAAAAGGTCCAGACTGGTGACCTATTTTCAGAAAAAGGTTGATATGAAATATAATATTCATAACTATGTTTTCATGCATGTAAAATCACCTGAAAATAAGAATCTTTTTGTTTTTGTTATTTAAAATTGAGCCTTTTATACATACACAGTGGGAGCCTCTTCCATTGAGGCTGCCATGTTGAAACACTGCGTTTCTACAGTACCCTAAAATAGAGAAACTAAATACTGACAGGGCCTTTCGAATGTTTGTTTCTCTGCAAGGGTGAGCAGATTGCAATGCAGCGATTACACCACTAGATGCAGCTAACGCCTACACACTGGACCTTTCTGACCATATTTGAAATACTGAGAATGGTTAACACCTTGATTTCTCTTCTGTCTTTGAGTTTAATTGATAAACGGTGTTTATCTGTCCCCAGACACAGAGAAAGACTGAATACACCACAGCCAGCTGAGTAATCAAAGTGTTATTTGTTATCTCAGGCTTCTTATTTATCTTGTTATCAATACCTAAACTAATGAAAACATATATAATATAATATTAGATATGTATTTTACTCACAGTGACTTTTTAACAAGCATCCTCACTGACCCTACAAACTGCAGCATAAAACTCATAACATTCCCACAGTGACATATGAATATCAGTGTAATGGTACACACCAGACTGTTGAAACAGTGGTCCAGGAAGACCAGCAGCACGGTTTGCTCCTTCAGAGTGAGGCCAGCTTCATCACCTGCCAAAACGGCTTCCATCACACATTTGAAGAAGAATGGGAAATGGCTGGGCTCCTTTTTGAACACCTGACACACAAAAGAAGATAAAATGGCGTTGTGGAAAGCCGTTGGTTTGAATAGCAGCAGTACAGATGAACGTTCAGTGTTAATGTAACTCATATGGTCTTAGTCTAATCTTTGATGATGTACTACATGTCTTACCTCCCAGGCTGGGACATTCTCTCTGAATTTCTCGTTGACGATGCAACAAATGGACATGAGGTAGGCGTTGCTGGACACCTCAGGTGTGTAGTTTACCCACAGGTAGTTCTCAAGATACTGGCTGAAAGATGAGAACATGCTGTATAAACATCTATCCAGAAAGCTGTTACCACGTTTTATTCACTGGCTGCTTCATAATAAAAGAAAGTGAAATATCTCACCTGAACTCAAGCAGCATAATCTTTCTGATGGCAAATCTGCACAGAGGGAAAAAACAGAACAGAGACGAATAAACAGGACAAATCACTACATTTATATACAAAACTTCAGGTCAAAGATGCTATATATTTACGTACTTGGACTTGAGAATCTCTTTTTCATAAACATCTTCCATCACCTAAACAAACAGCAAAGAATATGTTTTTATTTAGAACATGAATTATGTGTTTATTCATATATATATATATATATATATATATATATATATATATATATATATATATATATATATATATATATATATAAGAAACTCACCTTTGGGTCAAATGGTAGTTTATTCTTTGCATGAGGAGCCCAATATTTGTTAGCCAACTGAAAAAAGAGAAAACAGATAAGAGAAGAGCAGAATGCGCAACAAACAAACACTGAAGTCCATACAAATGATTAAAGCGTGGTTTGTAGGTGGATAAGTTCAACAAGATACAACCCTGATCCCGAAAACGTTGGGACGCTGTGTGAAATATAAATTTGGTCCACACCACACTTTCCATCAGAGAAGTCAGTGTTGATTTCTGTTGATGGCTTTCTCTTCACATGGCAGAGTCACAACTACCTAAATAGCATACAAAGGCCCTATACTAATATACTTTATGCAGTGCCGCCAGAGTGATTAAAGGTCACTAGCATTCAGTGTTGGTTTTCAGTCTAATACCTTACATGCAGAGATTTCTCTGGATTTTCTGGATCTTATAATAATGTATTTGTATATATGTACTATAATTCGACCCGGGGTCAGGAATTGTGGTTTTCTCTACCAAAAAAAAAACAAATAGCAAACTATCTACGGAGGTGAAAATCCTCCAGCTTAGACTGAACATTTTGTGACCTACAACACACATCCTCACAGCCTCTGTCAAAAGGTGCACACCTCCTTAATTTGCTCTTTATATGTAGTAGGATGACACAGGGTGCAGTACATTCATCTCTAAACTTATTTACAGGTAAATGCACCAAACTGACACCCAGCGAGTCACCATCATTGAAAGAGCAGCTCCTTTCAGCACACAGTGCTGAGCCACATGTAATGTAAATGCAGAGTTATTTACCTGTGTGACATATTCTGCGTTGATCTGAGACACAGAAGGCGCTGCTGCCTTTTTAGCGGGGGTTTCTTTCTCCATGGTGGCCATCTGAAGCAGCTACAGTGACGGCTATCAGAAAAAGAGTGGGGGGAAAAAGAAATTACATTACAGTAACCGTAACTACTCATCAACACTAACAGGTACTGGACTTTGCTAGAGGCTTTGAACTAATGCTCTGAAAATATGAAGCAAGAACAGAGCTGAGAAAGTTGGCTAGCTCGGTTAAAAACTTTAACGGGTTGGGTTAAATGGTTAAGTGGGTGTATTTCTAAACAATATAATAACACAAACGTCTACAAAAGACTTTGAATACACGTCATACTCGTGATATACGTTCCTATAACGTATTATAATTAGTCGTTAACGTCAGTCAACGTTAGCTGCTTCACGACATAAAGTGAAGAGCTAAGCTAATTGGTAGCCGTTAACCGTTACAAGTGAACTCAAACACGAGTTTAGAAGATAACGTCACCGCGGCGTGTACAAACGTAAAAATATGTAAAGTAAAGCTCACTAACCTTTAAGTTTATCTCAGCATGAGTGTGAGAGCCGCCGGACGGTCACAGCATGTACACAACCAAAACGCGCTGAATGCGAACGACTTCCTCAATGGGTCCGTTCCTAAAATCGTCCCCAGGTACAAAAAAACGATGTTTTTCGTTCCGACCATAAAGTAAAAAAAAAAAAAAAAAAACTAAAGCACGAGGATCATTGTAAAATATTTATTTTTTTGAAACATGTTGATATCAATCAAATGTATAGACATACAGTGTTGATCAAAGGTTTGTTAACTTTTGGAGTTTTGTATTGTTTCACCCTGATTTCCTTATTTAATCAAACTCATTATTTTTTTTAAATAAGAAATAACGGGTGCAGGTTTACCATTTGAATATACTCTAAGAAAATCAGTTCTGTAGTCAACTTAGGTAGGTGCAAATGTCCGTGAACCCTGAGCTGGATTGGTCAAAACAAGCAGTTAAGTAGAATCTGGCGGGACAAATTGGTGGCTACATTAACCACTGAAATGGATCAATAACATCAGAGATGTCTAGGGACGAAATTGTGCATCACTGATTTAAGCAGAGATAAAACCTGATCACTTTAGTCTTACCTGGGTGAACCCATATAGGTCAATCATGCAGAGAGGAAGCGAGGACCTCAGGAAGAGGGTAGTGACAGCACATTTGTCTGGGGGTAGCTTTTACACCCGTGAAATATGAAAATATATAACCATTTCTTTTGTTTGAGTCCATTATTTGGAAAGTCAGTATTTTGAATTGGGGTATAACTTAACATTAAATAAGGTTATTTTAGTTGTTTGTTTTTTTTTAATCTGACAATTGCTGTGGGGTTCACAAACCTTTGAGCAGCACTGTAATTAACAGGAGGCAAACTATGAAATTCCATATGAAATATTTAATTTATCATAAACTGAAAAAAACATTATATACATTCCACATTATTATTATACATAAATAACATTCATTGATTACATCATGTATCACATAATTTACATCCATGCTGTCTATATACAGTCCAAACATCAGATTAATAATCATCATGTAACACCATTAAACACAAAAAAACAATGATTAGATAAACATTTTGATTATCGATGAGTCATTCGGTGTATTCTGACATGTCCCGACTGTGTGAACATTTTGCCACAAATGTCGCACCTATATGGTCTCTGACCTGTGTGGATAAGATAATGCCTTCTAAGTTTAGAGGGCGACACGAAATATTTGAGGCAAACATCACAGCGATTCTTCTGAGCTGACTCTGTCACTTCAGGTCGGATGTTAGTTGAACAAATATGTCGCTTAAGATCGATTTCGCTCTTAAAACTTGCAGTGCACTTGTCACATTCAAACGCGGTAACTGGCTCGCACCAGTAATTATGTGGCTGCTTTTGATCATCAACCACAGAACTCACAAGTTCATCAGTGAGCTGCATGCTGCTATCTGATATGGCTGTAACTCCATTAGGCTGACATGGTGCTTCTACATTATGTGCATTGCCCTCATATTGATGTGATAAAGGTGGAGCTGGTATATTTTGATTTTGGACAAGCTTACTTATTTCAAAAGCAAGTTCCGAGGGAAATGAATAACTATAATGATCTGTGGCCTCATCATAGCTGTCTGTAACCTGACTGCAATCTTCTCTCTGTTTATTCTCTGATTCATTATTCTCTTCTTGTAAGCCCACTTCTGGTGCTGCCAGCCATTCAGCATCCATTTCCTCTGAACAATAAAATAAATCTTCATCAGTCAGTGAGTAAAAGTCAGCACTGGAGTAATGTGACTCCGGCTGCTCTCTTGTTGCAGCCACATTACCACAATTACCATTAGCCGCTTTACAATCAATACGGTTTTCACTGTATTTATCCCTTAGATGGTTCGTCTGCATCACGTCACCTTGAATAGGTGACACCCTGTTACTCTGCCTGCATCTGTGCTCATGAACTTTCAGATGGCTGCACTGTTTGAAGGTTTTACCGCACAAAGTGCATTTGTATGGCTTTATCCCATAGTGAGCGACCAAGTGCCTCGTGAGCTGATATGGAAAGGTAAAGTTCTTAAAGCATATTCGACATGTGTGGACTTTCCTTATTTTACATGTTACATTACTTTTACCGTTTGTCCTAAAGACACTGTCCACTTCTGTGGCTGATAACTCGCTCACTTCATTACATACAGCCTCATCAAAATCTGAAAATGTCACGTCGGTGTCCACAGATTTATTCAGGAGTGGGATACGGACACTGATCTTTGGGTAAAGCTGCTGTCGACTATTCGCTTTCAGTTTTTTGACGTTCTCCTGTTGATTGGCTGACTTGAATTGTTTCCTCTCACAATGAGTTCTTTCATGGGTTTTCAAATGTGGAGCTTGCCTGAATGCTTTCCCACACATAAGACACCGGAATGGTTTCAGGCCTGTGTGTACCATCTCATGTCTTTGTAACTTAGAGGCACTGGGAAAACACTTTGAACACTGGAAGCACTTGTGTTCTACCTTGCCTGGATCTTGTACTGATTTGGTCTTTTTCTGCGAGGAACGTGGCAACAATTTATCTGATCCTCTGTTGTCATTCTGACTAATTACTGCAGAAGAGGTCTGATCCTGTTTCACAGGGACCAAATAAACGCCAGTGTGTCTCTTCTTATGTATTAACGTTTCCTGTGCTGGGACATCTCGTGCAGTCCTCATGTTAAACCCGCCTATGCAAGAAGGCGGCCGATTGATGTACAGCGATCGCTGCTTGTGATATCTGGACCACAGGTGAGTGCGAAAATGGACCCTCAGGTGTGTTTTCTGGCGAAATCTCTTTCCACACATCTCACAGCCAAAGGGCCTTTGTCCAGTATGAGTCATCATGTGCCTCTGAAGTTTTGAGACAGATGGAAAACACTTTGAACAGGTATGGCACTGATGTAAAGTGTTAATGCTCAGCTGCCTCCTGGTGGCACGGCATGTTTTTCTCAGCCGCTCTGCTGATGAGACCGACTCAGGATCCAGACGGACACAGTTATTGCGATCGCTGCAATTTTCACTCCACGTTTCTGGTTTGACAATGATGTTCAAGTCAATGAGATCCGTGTGTCTCGGCTCAGGTGAATACTTTATTGTGTCAGAATCAGACATGTTCACATTATTACCGTTTTTCACTGTGGTACGATTTCCTGATTGATTCTTGTGAATTTTATGATGACGCATTAGATTAACTTCCAACCGAAACGATCTGTTGCAGATCATACACTGGAATGGTTTCAACTGTTTATGTGCCGGGTATTGCTGCTCTCGACAAATTCTCCGACACTGACTGAGTGTATTCAGCGCTTCCTCCGGTTTAATGACCGCATCCGACTTGATTTCTGTCCCTTTCAGGTCCGGCACAGCATTTACACTTATTTTACACTGGAGCTCCAGTTCCACTGAGGAATTCACAGGAATGCAAAGGCTGTTGGGTCGCTGTTGAAGTGATGACTGAGGCTGGAGACCTGTCTGTTTTTTCCTTTCAGTGCTTGCGGAAAGTGAACATTTAGTCGCAGTACTTAAATGGCTTTGCAAGTGTGCTTTCTGTCTGAAGGTTTTACAGCAGATCATACATGAGTAGGGCTTCTGCCCCGTATGAATAAGAAAGTGCCGTTGTAATTTTGATGGTGAGCAGAAGGTTTTGAGGCATTTCGGACACCGGTGTTGCATTTTGTTTCTGCTGGAGCTCAGCTCTTGTAATTGCAGGGGCACCGCTGAATGGGCCTTTTTAGAAGAAGTCTGGCCTGACTCTCTGCCTCTCTCAAATTGTTTTGGTTTGTTATGGGTTGCTGAATGAATCCAAAGCTGAAGGGATGAAGTAAATGACTTCGAGCAGACTTTGCAGGTGTATCCAGATGCGTCTACACTCGCAGAACCAATTTGCTCCCGCGGTACTGGATCCATAACAGCTGAGATACTGTTCTGAGTCAATGAGCCATGATTTACATGTGGCATATTTTTCGGTACATTTTCAAACTCAGAGGAAGGAAGGCATTTCTTGTGAGGCACAATTTCCCATTTCCACTCTGGCTGGGCGGCCGCAGAGGATGACACAGTATGAGGCATTGAGGTGTAATTACAACTGCCATGCGTGTTAATCCCTGCAGCTGGTTTAGCACAACTTGGTTGCTGGCCATCTGGCGGGCGGCCCGTTGGAAGCCCTGAATGATGGACTTTCTGCGAGTGCGTTTTTAAATGCTCAGACTGTGTGAAGGCCTTTTCACAGATTCTGCAGATGAAGGGCTTCTGACCGGTGTGGATGACATAATGTCTCTGAAGTTTATACGGCGAGGGGAAAGATTTTGGACAAACAGGGCAATGATGCATTTTCAAACGGCCACGTTTGTGGCTGCTCTCTCCTCGATAGGCGATCCTCTCATTAGACCTGGAACAAAGCATAAGATATTAGTCTGTGCAAGAGACAACAGGAAGCAAGTGATTTCATTATAATGCGACTAACCTAATGTAAACACGAACACGAAAGGTGTCCACAACATATTACTAGAAAAAACATGAACATATAACTCACATTACAGCAATAAAACAGGGATTTGAGAAAGGCGTTGACAACATGGCCGTCGGAACTGACTAAACAAGTCTCGTTTCGCGGGATAATAAGTCAAAAGTACTTACTGTGTACGCCCGAGCTCCTCTTACAGCTCGTGTATTCATAATAAACACCAATGTTTGTGTCCTGTTAGCTTTGCTGCTAGCAACGCAACCATTTCTGACGTCACCCTGGCAACAAGCACGTACGTCCCTCAAAATGTAACGGCGGGAAACAAAGACGGTCGGTTCCTACCCGTCGTGACATTTCTTAAATTGACGAGGTAGAAGCTTTGTGCATTTACACACTTATACCATTATAATGCTAAAGCTACACGTAGCCTATTGTTGTCAATACCCTTGCAGCCACTCTGCTGGAAAACTGCTATTTTTATTTTTTGCAACAGAGCCTTGTCACGTTTAATTTCACTGTGATAAGAGACTGAATAAAGCTTTGAGAAGATACATTTCATCTATCAGGAATAAATTGTCACAATCATTTCATGAGAAGAGGTAAAAATATTTTATTCCAACTTCATGGGCAACAGTGTATTATAATACTCCAAATGTCCAAAACATCCTACGCTACAATAAAACTTCCTCTGGATATCCCAGCCCTTATCCCCCGTAACCTCTTGTCACATTCATGTCTTAAATTATGTTAAAAAAACAAAAACGTATACTGTACATCGTCACATTACTGTATTTACTAGGGACTAAAATATCTAGAACAAAAAGTAGACTAATTATAGCTACAGTGGATACACTTTACTTGTTCAGATGGCTCTAAAAGTGATATGCCTTCTGAATGTAACATTCCCAGGTGTTGCAGCAGACAGGTGGGCTCGCAGTCCTCCTTCTCTTGTTAACTGAGGGTTTCTCTAGTTTGACGTGTACTGAACACTGGCAGTGTTCACTCCTCATTTACTGTAAACCATATGCTCCTGCTGATATGTTCATTTTGGTCCTCAAAACTTCATTATTTTTAGAAACGAATAAACAACTTCTGCTGAGAGGTTTACTCTTCTATGATGTGCTGAATGTTTGTTCTGATTTTGTCAACGTAGATATCTTTGTCTCTTAAACACTGCCTCATGTTTGGCAGGTTTACGAAATATAAAAATGTTTTCCATAAATTCTACAGCATTTCAGGGGCAACACAGAGATGACAATATAATTTCATTTTGTGCTGTGTCTAGATTTATGTTTGGTATGTGAAACAAGTTTAGTCTAGCAAGTTCCAGGCTGGGTAACCACAGGTTTCCAAACCCTTTGGATGTACGTCTTTTCTATGGTCTTAGCCTAGTGTTTGTTGATATATATTTTCTAGCAATGTGGATGACGACAATCGAAAGGTATCAGTATGTGGGAGTGTGTTTTCTACTTTGGCTACACTTTTTACAGAGAAACTGCACCTTCCGGAATAGCCATATGAAACACTGGTATATGTAACATTGTTAAAAGCTGCATAACACTGAGGTGTAATGTATACAGGCCCTGCTCCATCGTCACACCTGCATGGAGCGAAGCAATCGTTAATGTTATTGGTTACAAGTGTGTCAAAACATTTAAGTCTCATCTGAAAAGGTTCATGTTTTCCTGTAAAAAAACAGGACATTAGTCATAAGAGGTGTCTCTAGCCTATCTGTGTCTGAACACTACAGTATATGCAAGTAACTGGATTACACAGAATGTGGAGGAAATACTGTAATCTAATCAAGTAAAATATGAAATTATGGGAACTGTGAACTGTTTGATCATCAGAAATGTAATAAATAAAAACACATAATGTGAGCAGACCACCCTCACTCTATTAATTCAAGATACAGAAGAAATTAAAGCAGTGAAAATGTCAATATTAGTGATCTATTATAGGAGAGAGAGACATGTAAAATATTTCTGTCTGGTTGATCTCAGATTTATACATTTATAAACTGTGGCAGTTAGAATGTTAGATGTACTGACTGAATTTGAAGGATCTTCTGTGTTTAAATTGCACTCTTTACGTCGGCCACAAGAGGGAAGCACACACCACTCAATAGCATGTGGAGGCTCTCCAGTTCAGCAGATAGAACAAGTTTCATTAAGTCAGTGCTGTGCCTATGAAGACATGCTTTCACAATACATCAGGGGAAGAAAACAATGCATTATGAAACGAAAAGAATTCAAACATGAAAACAAACAAAACCGCAGTCACTGAGGCAAACAGACCACAATGTCAGGAGGCATCTCATGCAGCCAGGCTGCTCTTGAGCCAGGCTCCCCTACTGTAGCCCACTGCTATGGGGAAACCGCGTCACACACATCAACCTAGTTAGCCTGGAGGAAGAAACACACAGTTAAAGTCCATGTGCAAGGCCACAATGACAAGGGCCGCGGGCTGGTACACTGCACACAAAGGACAATGTTAGCCACAACAGCCAGTTTGTTTGCAGAGTGGTTGCAGGTCAGCTTGGTAGAAAACTTACATTTGAGAAAACTAAATGTCACCCTGTCTTTATTCATTTTGTGAGGAAACGGTGGTAAAGACACAAAGAAATGTGTCTGCCATAGGCCATCACATTCGCTATGATGAGGGTGTGATGATACTTGTGGCTTTGTCTGTGTCTGTATGAAAACATGCCCGCTGAAAGGCAGAATGCTATGTTTACAGTGGTGATCGACAAGTATTTGCCGTGCACTGAATTCTAGTGGCAGAGTGTCTCTGTGTTTACTGAAATGCTGACTTGTTTTGTTACATATGAATTCCTTGTAATTTAACCGCTCCGCAAATGGAAAAAGTACACGGATTCAAAACTCAACAAAGAAATGTCTTGCAAATGTGGAATTTTAATCAAGTTAAATCTAGTACATTTTCATTGGCTGGTGTTTGTCGTTACTTTATTTTCATTGCTCAATTTGGACAAAAGCATTTTTCAATCTCTCTTGTAAGCCATTATTTAGTGGGTAAGGCTGCTGAACATACATGCTTGTTCAGCAAAGTCCTGCTCGGCAACACCCTGCTTGGCATTCAAACAGTTCTGAAACACATTCAGAAATAAAAACAAACGAGTACGAAGAAAACGCTCTCGGAAGGATATCCTCTACAAAAAAAAACCTGACAATTTGTGCCTATCTATAGAAGTTCAACAGCTACTATTATTGAAAACTGTGAAATATAATCAAATATTTGGGGATGAAATTTATGGGTGTTGACTTGACTTGACTGAGGTGTACAAAAGTACTAAAAAATATCACAGTACTTATTGTACAGCTGCATTATTCAAAGATTCTGAATCTCCCCCTGGTAGGGCCCTTTAAAAACCAAACAGGTGAACATTAACACACACTGTATATTTATGGGGCATTGGCTTTGCTCGCTCTCATAAATAATTGCTTGTTTGTATTTTTCAACCCTCAGTAAAAAAAAATCTTCAGGCTCTATTGGCTGCCTCTATTGTTCAATTTTTGATAACAACAATCAAAACAACATCGCAGTTGGTGAAGATCAATAGCCCACTCCGCTATCCCGCCATCGCAAGCGCGATGAAAAGAGAATAGCCCAAGTGAAGATGCATTCCAACTCAGATCATCAATACGGTTCATGATCTTTGAGAAAAGAAATGTTCCAGGAGCAATGGTTAATAGTGTTATTTTCTTCCCACATTGTCACTATGTGTCCATTGACACCCCCGACACACACACACACACTGAGAGAGGGACAACACACACCTGCCCTGCAGCTGTGTGCTGTCCCTTTCCTATTAACCAGGTTGCCGTAGAATCAATAGAAAACATAAAGAGGCTTAATCTTTTCAGGTGCTCTGCGCTGATTGCCTATTACACAATAATAACACACCTTGAATCCCATGGAGCATGAGGGGGAGAAACACAGTCACCTCATCCGCCCACGTTACACACAGCCACCAACCGCTCACACAGTAAATCTATAGGTTTACAACTGAACAGATGGTGTCAGTGGTGGCGCTAGGCCTTTATGAGGGGTGTTAGCTAGCGTGCTAAGAGAAATTCCACAAGAAACAGTGGGATATCAGGGGATACAGTTTATCGCCTCGCGGGATGAAACGCGGGTGGTGTCACCTTTTCTAGGCTGTGGTCTCCGGTCCTCTGGAATGCAGCTTTATCTTATAGAAGTTCCATAAGACTCATTTCCAAAGCAGAGTAACAGCTGCTGCAGTATACACCTCCAGTGGAGGCCAAAGTGAGTTATTGGCTTAAGTTCTGGGATATGGAGTGGAATAAACACATCTTAAAAACGGCACATCATCAAAACCATTTAAAGACAGACGCGGCTTTGCGTTTCAACAATCAGCAGTGATAAACAGTCAGAATTCATGAGCAGTTATGTCGTTTTTCCTTTCCGCGTTTACTGATGCCCTGTTGTAAGTCATTAGGCGTTGAGGCTGTCAGAGTCGCGCCTCGAGAAAAGCCCCACAGAATTCCAGTGCTTTGGATGACTGCAGTCTGGTTGTTGACTCTGGCTGTGTTTCTATAAACTGAGCCAGCAGGACAGGTGGAGGATCTGGGAGTCTGGCAAGTCCAGGACTGGAACCAGGGTCACGGACGGGCTGGAATCTCCCAGCGAGCTTCTCAAACTTTCTTCAAGTCCTGGCAGGTAGATGCGGGGAGGGAGATAAGGGGGTGAAGGCAAAGGAAGAGAGAATTGTTAGTTTCATGAGAACTTTGGCTGGAGTCGGACATTAGGTTCTCACATAACTGTCCCACTGGGGCTGCCCCGGGACGGAGGCTGCACTTAACCCTTCGACCAGAGAACACAGGCCTATTTACAAATTATTGGCATTCTCAAATCCTTGGCAGATTGTAGCTGCCCCCCCCCCCCTTGTATTCAACTCCCCGCAGTGCAGACATATGGTCAGCAAGGACTAAACTCTAAGCTACCCCTCCCAAAGTTGCACAAAACCAAACACATACACACAGAGGGGGGAGGTGGTGGGGGGGGGACCCCTGCTAATACCCTTTTGGACAATTGAGCAGCTTGTTGGGGGGATCTAGTGGAATGGATCCTCTGCTCCTGTTGTGTTGGGATGTTAGGAAGCTGTGTTGGGACTACCTCTCAGTTTTACTGGAGCTGAGAGATGTTGTTAGTGTACGTGCATGTGTGCGTGTGTGTGTGTGTGTGTCTGCGTGTGTGTGGCCGGACTGCAGACGGGCAGCGGACATGTGAGAATTCATTGAGTGTCTCAGAGCCCGGTCTTGATGACAGCCTGTCTATTTAGCAGTGGCCCGCTGGGATGTTAGCCCTTCCCTCCTCTGCTCCTTGCACTAATTGGTCACAAGTGTTCCTGTCTCATGGTTGACTGTCCTGGCTTATTTCTTCTGATTTAACAGCGTGTTGCATTGGACTTGGGTTTGGTCACGTGATCTGGCATGGTCGTGACAGGGTTACACACCTGGAAAAGTATGCCGTGTCACTTTTATGCCATCACGATTCCAAATGTCAATCTTTTTTACACTGACGACAACTTTCTAATGTGTCAAAAAATATCTTAGTGGACCAACACAAACTTATGCTCCTTCAATAACATTTGCTGCTACTGCAGTAGTGCTGCACTGTGTGACATTTAAGTGAACTTGTAGAGAGAGAAATACGGACAGAGAGGTTACGCGAACACTACGCTCGCTATTTAATAAGCTTCATTCTCTTTCATTTGAAACACACGCAGCATGCCAAACATCCTTCCAAAGAGCCCACACACCCTAATTAGCTAATATGCACTACAGCTTAAAATACCCCCACTGAACACAGCCCTTTTTTTGGAGGGCATTAAAAGCCTAAATATGTGTTATCAGAGCATGTGGTGCACCCTGGGAAGCAGGATCCTCTGGAGATGGCTAGCTGACAACTGAGCGGGCTAGGTAGATCACAGAGAGGGGATTGTTTCATTAAGAGAAGAAACACACCCTTCATCACACCTTGCGCACTAAGCTTGTTTTATGTCAGGATGTTTTAATCTTTGTGCTCACAGAAATAATTGCGCTCTCTCTCTCTCTTTGAGAGTCTCTTTCTGTGTCTGTGTACGCCCGCTTATGCATGAATGAGAGACACAAGGAGGGGGGGGTGAAGGTGACCATGCAATTTTGTGGGGCCTTTGTGAGTGAAAAGCGAGTAAAGAACACAGACTACTTTGCTTCAATCACTTTAAATGCTTCTGTAAAATCATAAAATCCTATGAACACTTCCCATCACACACCCAATCCCCAATCCCCTGGTCTCTTAACCCCCCTTTGGGCTACACGGGGAGCCTCATTGAGAGGCCCAGTGGACAGAGGATGTAAGATTCAAAAAGCTATCACATTAGCAATGGGATGGAACTAAACCATCTACCCAAGAGGACCAGCCATTATTCTGCTTCACGGTGAACACACAGGGAGCTGAAAGGGCTGCTGTTAAGACTCTCTGTTTTCAAAACCAAACCATTACTAATGCCCACAACACCCTTTTATGCTAAACATCAACAGCCATTTTAGTTTGAACTGATTAATACATAAATATTGTAAGCCTAAGTGAATAGAAGGGGGGGGCGTCGGTGAAGGCAGAGTGATGAAAAGGAGAGAAAACGGGGGTTCCTCTGTGGAATGGTTGATGCCTGCTGGGCTTATGGGGCTTTTAAGCAATGGCTAAGGCCCAGAGCCAGTGGTTTTTAGTTGTGCTACACTGACTTCCAAACTGGTCAAATTATCCGGGAAACGAGCTGGTAATTAGCAAGTGTTGGCTCATGAAAATTGTTCATTTAGTCAAAGGAGACTGAACAAAGAGGATGGGGGACTGGGCGTGTGTAGTGAAGCCACAAAGACAAAAAAAAAAAAAACGTCCTCACCTTTCATTAAAGCAGCTACAATCAATATTTTTTTAGATCAACAGCAAATCACGTGCTTGCATGTATGTGAAAGGGCTCGCTCATAGAGATAAACCCACAGAGAAAGAACACCCAACGCAGCAGCTCTCCTCTTCTGAGCTATATATACTGTCTTTCAGCTAAATGTTTTGGTTTTCCAGCACACAACATTACTGATTTTGTTTAAATAAAATTACTCTAAATAACTGTTTATTGTTAACTGTTAACTGTTTGCACGTTAATCATATCAGAATCAGTCCCTGCAAATGTATTATTATAGTATGAGAGATACGCTTGTGTTGAGTAGAGAAAGAGGTCGAAACACGTATTTTGTAAACAATAAGATTTTTGAAAATCACTTTAATCTTTCGAAAAAGAAAAAAAAATCAGGAGACCTGCCTTCTAAAAGTTAAGGTTTTACTCGAGTTGCGGTGGCCTATCTTTGTGAGAACCTTTCTATCGTAAGTAACAAGTTGAGACAAGATGTTTAAAGGTTTCATTTGGAGCATATGTCATGTCTATCAGCTGTGAATCCTAACGCAAGTAACCGAAGGGGAGGGGGGGTGCAGTCACATTTTGCTCCAGTGTTGTTGTCTGTCTGCGCGCTGACAGGAGCAGTTGCGAGGCTGTGACTGCTAGTGCCAGAGGTGTTACTTTTCCTCCTTTGACTTTTTGGATTCATCACCCAATGAGTGTGAGCTGTGACCCATAAAACTGCCCACGGGTAAGCTTCCAGGGCTTGGCTGTGCATGCAGGGTAAGGTAAGAGATTACAGCTCAATGATGAGTCAGTAAATGGTTTTAGGGAAGCAGTCTGTGCAGTCCATAATAAAAGACACATACGTTTCAAGGGTGAAGACTGAGGTTGATTTTGCTCCATAAACCAATGACGCAGTGACACAGTGAATGGTTTCTATAAAAAATGCAACAATTATACTAAAATATAAATATCTATAACATTTCTTGCCATGTCGACATCGATTTTTTTATCAGCAGTACAATTCTGAATAGGAAATTTGAGATATCTTTCTCCTCACTGCTAAATCATCTCACTCTTCTAAATAAATGACGTGCATCATATATCATGAAACAATGTTGAATAACAATTATATAATTAGGTACCAAAACAAATAGCAGTGTTCGTCTGTCATGCGTATCAATGCATATTCAAAACAGATCGACCTATTTCCCATTCATCACTGGTAACCATAATTTCACGTCCTCAAAAAGATGAGTTATGTCAAAGCTAAAAATGACAGTGAGATGGCTGGTTTGGCACGGATTCAAAAATGTTAATTGACTGCTTCAGCGATGACTTGACAAGTGAGCCTGTGTGATCGATGTGCTCGTCGCCCTTTTCCCTCCGAGAGAACATCTCTCAGGATAAAACAAATACCATTCCACATTTGCGTTGACAAGAACCTAGGATCCCGGGAGCAGGAGATGGCGGCATATAAAAGTGTAATGATGACAAAAGACTGTGCCAGCTGCTTGGGTTACTGTACACACTGCAGACACAACAAATGACTTACAATAATTAAACACAGGAAGAAGAGGAGATCCTCTGGAGAGACTGCTCCCTCGAATACCTTATGGAGTTTACTAAGTCGTGTCAGCTCAAACTTTCTTTGAAAAGAGAGTGCAGAGAGAGATGAGCTGTCACTTTGTTTTCATTAATACTGTGATGTAGAGCTTAACTTGCAAGAGCGCGGTATCTCAGAAGTGTTGCCTTCAGTAGAACAGCTTATTTAGGATAAATCCTCTTAATGGGTGTAAATATTAGATCAAAGCTTATGTGTGGTGTCTTGAGTGAGATACATGTCCGGTGACATACCTTTAATAATCTGCTGAACCGCTAAGTGCTTGCACTTGTAGAACACCCTGGCACACAGCGGCACCAGCTCAGCCTCCATCTTCTTCACGGCTGCCTTAAATGTAGCGCCGACCGCTTCTGTTACCTCCTTCACGCCGCTGACCTCCAGGTTATCGCCGGGCGCAGCGATGGAAAGTGAAAGGGAAGCACTACACATGTCTGCAGACATTACGGTGTGGCACCGTATGGACCCGCATGCCACCTTTGTAGTCACGTGACAGGACGTCCTTTTGGTGGGATCATCTTGAACTGCAGTTGCATGAAGCTCAACAGCTGCCCCCCTGGGTAAGGCAGGTACCGTAACGACCAATAATGGCGCAGGTTTGCTCTCAGGTTCCCATGACAAATCCTGCAACGCAAACAGATGGTATTCAAATGAACTGACTGACAAATTATATACCGTGTTATACCACACACTACAATCAAATGTATGGTCCTCCTGCTGAGACGCATGCTGTGCTTTGTGGCCGCAAACACTACTCCATCAACATTAAACATTATTGTAAAGCACATCATAAAATTCTACCGCGCAGCACCGAGAAAGGCTTTTTACTTGACAGACTGACAGGCTATCAATTAAAGTGAGATTGTGAGGTGACCCTTGGTAATGATAGTGTGCAAACAATTCAAAAAGAATCCATACCGCTTGTAGCCACTGTAAACAAAATGCACTAACGGTTTTACTTTGAGCCGCATTTGCTAACATGACAGGTCCTATCTAAGATGACTTCTCACCTTTCTAAGAAGATCACCCACAACATGTTATGGCAGCCTCGCCGCACACATTTAGTGGAAAACTGCCTCAATTTTATCTACAGAGCCAAAATCTCTTTATGTTTTTTCGCCTCTGGACTGAGGGCCATTAGCAGTAACAAAATGTCTTGGAGCAGTGCACAATGTGGCCCTCTAATAATACTTGGCTGTGGCTTCATCTGCTAATGGGAGAGAAATGAGTGTTTTATATAACCGTCATTTCAGTCGGAGTCGATAGGGCAAAAACACTTAACCCCCTTTTCAATTTGCTGGATCAATTTTCATCCACTTACACCCCACTTCGTAAGTGCAGAATAATAACAGGTTACTTACATTTTATTTTGATATTCACTCACAAAAAAAGGGAGAAATCATTGACAAGAGCAGACGACGGCCTCTTTGTCCCTTCAACAGACGAGCCCGTCATGACCCAATCAGCCAGATTCACTGAAGCGGCACTTACCTTCAGATTAAACTTTAGCAAACGTTTAATTGTGTATCAACAGCTAACCTCTTGCCTTGGAGAGTGTCCTGAATGAGTGTGTGTGCAGGGGTTAGGTTAAGATTTCTTTACTCCGCTGATTTTGAGGAGAGCCTAGCTCGCGGTGATCAACAATAACAATCGAAAGAGAGACCAGAGAACAATGGTTATGTCAACACGGGAGCTCTTAGCATGTCAGACAAAGTGACAGCACACATACGTGTCCTATGCTTTGATAAATGTTGTATTAGCACTTCTGGCACAGGCTAGGTATTCTCCTAGAGGGAACTGCTCTTACACTTGTCAATAGTGATTGAACATGGAACAGAGAGAGGGAACTGAGGAGAGAAGTGACAGGACATGGGGTCTTGCTCAGCCAGGCTTTAAAGGCCACCCCGAAGGCCTTGGGTGCTGAGGTACTATACCCAACAGACCATCCACAAGGAGATCAGGGGACTTGGGCACTGCAGCTCAAGCCTCTGGCAGAACTTTACTGTCACGGCACAGTCGCTGACTTTTTTGTCAGAGCTGTCGGACGAGGTTACATCAGTCCCCTCTTGTTTCTTTATTAATGCGTCCACCAAAATGATACATTAGACGAGAAGTTTGTTCAGCAGTTCTGTGGAACTGAATGTGCTAATGGTGCATTATTGTGTGTGTTTCCGTACGTGCACGCGCCGTGCGTTTGTGTTTGTTTCAGGCTTCACTGTGGTCAAAGCTCCATCAGAGGAGTGAGAGGGGGAACACTGGCTGACATTCCTACCTGACCAACGATCATTTATTAAATTAATCTAATAAAATAGAAACTTTGATATATGGTGAGAGCTGAGTGCTGGAATGGCAAGTTGAGAGGGCAGGTGGGTAGCGGTATATGTGTGTGTGTGTGTGTGTGTGTGTGTGTGTGTGTTGAGGGCTCTGTTCCGCTCTACACCAGCCACTTAACACAATCCATCTCATTACTTCATCCCACTTCAGTTCTAGGGCACGCAGCCATTCCCCCAGTGCTCTCTCACTCCGCAGGCAGCAGGTAAACGCATGAAGTCTAAATCTGCTGTGCTCAGCTCTCTACACTGATGGTGTGTGACCTGCTTCTCCTTATGTTTGTTTTCTTTCTCCCCACTTTCCTCCCTTCTAACTCGTGTCCGTGCGCCTGGAGCGTGCGGCGGGTTGGAGGGCCGAGAGGCGTGAAAGCCGAACGGTAAACACGGTAATAAGGAAGTGGTGTAAAGGCGGTGAACAGCGGGGAGCTGATGGGACTGCGCTGCTTAGCCAGTTCCCCTACATTTCCTGCCCAGCGGGACGCCTTCAGCATGTGGCTCTATGTCTCAGCACTTACTGTAGTGCTGTCAGTCCGCTATAATATCCTTTCCCATTCACCCCCTCAATCACTCTCTTTTCTTAGTCCACTCTGAAGCTCGTCACACTGCTTGTGTAAATGAAACACATAGGACCATGTCAGTGTGGCAAGGAAGGGTTTAAGGGTACGAGGCCATTATAAAACCATGCCAGAAGCCAGATTTACTTTAAAAAGTCCAGCAGTCCAGCATGTAAGCAGAAGATAAATATTGTAAATAGGGTTTTCAGTACAATCAAATTCAATTTATATAATCAAAATTTCAACAAACATGCTAATTAAAAAAATATTTTCCACATTTCACAAAATAATCTGCTGTTCATGTAAAAATAGAGCCATTTTTAGAATTTATTTTTCATTTTTTAAATAAATAATAATAAGTAAATTGAACCTGCTTAATAATTTCCTTTCTGGTGTGTTTTCTGAGCCTGTTCCTGCAACACAAAGAGACATCTGTTTAACATTTATTGACTTATCACATCAAAATCTCCCTGTTCATCAAAGCCTTTGCACACACACAGACAAACAGGCTCTTTGTGGTTTAATGCACCGTAAATACAATTTCACACTTGTAGCGACTCCAGTATGCTCCCAATTAACCCTGCAAGCTTCTCCATCCACCTGATTAGAGAAATTATCAACGCACAACAACAACACGGCCCCGTGGCTTCACAGACACGCCAGGCGCTGGTGTTTCTATCATTTCACTTCACGGGCAGCTGTCTGAAAATACACTGAAAGGTATGCCATTTATATCTTTGTACATAAAACTGTGAGGCTACATAATACAATATCTGACAACCTGAGGTCAATCAACAGCCATAACCATAACAACAGCACATATTACAATGCTGTGAGTAATCGGGATGCATTATATGGAACAATTGTTAATCTAATGTTATGCTTTAATCTATTTTGTCAGTTTAAGATTATATATATATATATATATATATATATATATATATATATATATATATATATATATATATATACAGTATATATATATTGTCAACTTTCTCATTTCATTTTAATTTTTTAAAGAATTTTTAGTTCAGTTTAAAAAAATCTGAATATTAAACACATCACACATGATTGATTGTTGTTGTCATTTAGATTGACTTAGTTACTAACTTAAAGAGCAACCACAATTTGGTAAATTTGAATTGCCTACATGTTTGAAGCTTCACCTATAAGTGAAGCAAGGTTCTGTTAGCCAGCTGGTGGAGTTCTTTCTGTCCGTGGGAGTTGTGTTATCAGTGTTTGACCCGAGTTAAACATTCTAATTACAATCAGTTTAAATGAGCTCCACTGATTTGTATAATCCCCACCCCAGGGAGAGAACATTTCACCAAGTTTGAGATGAAACAGTAGCCCTCCGCCACAGCTGCTCTCCCTATCTTCTGCTGCGTTTGAAGTGGAAGACAGGGGAAAGTTTATGGGCCAAGCTAAGAAGTCACATCAAGATGATCTGCCTCACAGGCAAAGAAAGAGCGTGAGGTCAGGTTAGTAACCCACCACCTAAGCTAACTCTATTCTTAAGGGGGGAACTCGCATGTTTGTAGATGGAGCAGCTCAATCTGGAAATCAGCTGAAAATAAAACATGGTCTCTGGTGGAAATCCTGGGTCAGGTAAATGAATATTTTGATTGTTCTGGCATACTGCTTGGACACACAACAGATGGACGATGTTGTCCATCTTCAGTGACCTCTGACACGTTACTGGACTCGTCACGTCCCAGAGCTTTGCCCTTGGTTAGACTTTCTATGTGAATGACCTGATCTGCATGCCAAATTGATGGTACACTGTCAGCGCTTTCATGATTCCTATTCCGCTGTGAGTTAAAAATAAGGCACAATATGTCAAACAACTTCACAGATAGACACCAGCTCTTGACTGAGATAAGCTGAACTATAATATATGTATTAGAATTCAGGAATAATCATTTGAACGCTTTGAGAATATGATCGCTGGCCTTAAATAACACAGAATTTTATGCACTGCTATACTTTTGACACAAAGTTGACGTCCCCTCTCTAGTTTTTTAACACGATTCACCACAGAGCAGAGCCACATGTTGGAGGTGGGCTCCTGCCTCTCTCCCTAAGGCCCTATTCCCATGGCTAGACAGATTACTGTGGGAGGAGAAGGGCTGCCAGGGGAGACTGGTGCCCCTATTAGACGTATGGAGCAGAGGTTGTAAGCTGGGGTGGTGGTATGGAGGGAGGGATGGAGGGAGGTGGCAGGAAAGAGGGGTAGAGAGGGGGATAAGCTGCTCTGAGAGTTGAGCGGAGCTCCAAAATGGTGTGTGGGGGCAAAGGATTAGGCAAGCTCTGAGGAAGACATCTGCTTCTGTGCCAAGCTCCACATTATCAAAGACACCAGCGTTTCCCACATCATCAACTTTTCATGAGCGCACTCACTGGTAAATATCAGTCGCAGCGGCTTGGGCCTCAAGGGGCGGAGAAGGGCGAGGAACTTTCCCTTATTTCACAACTGTAAAATACAATTCTGAAAGGCCTCTCTGAAAAACTTGGATAACATATCTAGTCTCTCTTTTTTTTACTTATTCATTGACACATGGATCCCACTGTCTTTTAATCCATTAAATATGTGTTCAGTAGTATCGCATTATAAGTATGATCAATATTTCCTCTGCATCTATAATAAAACAGCCAGTCGTTGCTCTTCTTCTTAACCACTAGTATATATTTCATAAACAAAAATCTTTACAGTCGCTGACCTTCTCTTCCTCTGCGGCCCTCAGCATGGTCTCCCAGACGGCCCTGATGATGGGGATGTCTTGGTGTCTTGTGGTGTAACAGTGGGCCTGAATGACGTGAGCTAGCGTTAGGCTGCCGATCACCGCCTCCAGAACCTTCTTCACATAGCTGAAGGACAAATGGGCCTGCATCCTGGTGCCAGCCTTCACCAGCTGCATAGTACAGGGGACCAAGGCTATTTGGCCTGCACAGAAAACCAACTGATCGACCTAGAGAGAAGAGAATACAAGAAAAAAAGACAACAGTGTTGGCTTTATTATGTAAAAACATAATAAAAGCATACAGCATACTGGTGTAGTGTATAAGCATGAGAACATTGCAGGACTGAGAATGTCATTTGTTTTGCACTGTCCTTGTTATCCTCTGGGGATCATGAATGGTTGTGAAAACTTCATAGCAATGCATCCAACAGTTAGAGACAGGTCGAGATAACTGATTGTTGAGTTGGAACAACCAACCAACAGACATAAGCAGCAAGTTTTGGTAAAATATTTCTACTCAAGATTCCAATGTTTTGATATTCTCCATATCGCACATTCACAAAAACAAAAAGGCTTACATCTCTTACTAACTAACTAACTTATTCTTGACATTAAATTACAGCCTTTTAGAGAACTGTTCTGGCAGGCTAGCGTTTGGTAGAGACTTAAACCTCTTCATTGATTGTGGAAAACCTTTCTCATATGGCGAAAGTAGTAATACAGTGTATCATTAAGTCCAAAAAAAAACCAGACCCATTCATTGACGTTAAAAAAATTCAATCCGAAAATTTGAGCATGTTTCTATTCAACCAACTAGATATAAGAAAGAAGTCATCAAACTCCAAAATGAGTTTTATATATAAAAAAAAAAGCAAGGTGCTATAATCAAATTAACATTAATTATAAGCGTTTGTTTGAGTAGCACTGCATTAATTAACAAGTTCCACCTCCACCATTTTTCCTCATATTATCACTAACACTACTCTTTTCACAAGCAGGTATTGTGTGAGAAGCCTGCCAATGTATCTCTGTGGCACCAGTGTTATTTATGAGCACAATTAACCATGTGATAATAAGCTCAATTCTCTGCTAAATACCTCTGTTCGAATTAAGCTTCATGTATAATGAAACCTGAAAAAAATCTATCTGTTTAATGCGTAGAGATGATCGGGGATGAGGAACGGCATTAAGGAGGTCAGGTCTTTAGAGACCCTGCAGTTCGCTAGTGTTTGAGGTTAGATGGTATTAGTGCAGGACACTAGCTGCTGGTCAATGCAAATAGCTGTTGGTGACATGTTGATAATTGCTGCCCTTTGCGGGGACACTGGAGCACATGCAGATCTCCAGGGAGGATCAGGATGGCCTGAATCAATGGATACATAGCCTGAGACAAGGTCCTTTACTGATTAGCAAAGACACAGCTAGGGGTATCATGTTTTACCGTAAGATTACCGGGGTTAGCAAGCACCAGAGGTATCGCTTTAGACTTAGCACCCTCTTAGCCAAACTTCCTCTCCCACTCATTTCCAACAAGCCCATTGTTTTCTTTACTTGACTCAGAGTGCCTAAACAGATGGGTCGTGATACAACTTGGAAGAAAACTGAAAATGGAATATTTTCCCCTTCCCCACGAGATGTTAGCCACCCCACAAGTGTTTAGCTAAAGGGCCGACATGGTCATGGCTGTTTCCATAATCAGATGGGTTTTTCACTTGTCAACCTTGATGAATCTGCAGCTTCCATCTCTGCTGTTCCAAATTACTGGGACTGTGCGGGAGACAAGAGATGAAGGGTAGATGGACACGAGTGAGTGAGGGGGAAGAAAGGGAGGAGATAAGGCCCTCGCTGCTTTCAACCAGTTGGATCAATCACCGGATCATTTACCTGCGAGCACGATCTGCCTGAGCGCCTGCGTTACTATGTCTTCTTCACATAAAAGCCAGATTCCCACACATCAACAACAAATTGCCATTGGCATTCCATTTATGAGCCATCAAATGCCATCATATCCACTCCAACAAAGACGGGCTCCATCAGGTTGGACGGGTGGCCAGAAATTCTTAACAAGCTTGTCCCCATGAAAAGACCATGATCCATTTTGAATTCATAAGGACTGGTTACCATTTGTCTATTTGAATATCAAAAGGGGTCTAGCAAGGGGCCCCTTGACTGTTAAAGGCAGACTCCCATAGCTTCTACCAAGCAGGTGTGTGATGATCAATTATTAAGGATCCCGCTCTGGTTACTCTTAGTGGGAGGTGGAATTGGGGATTTAGGGGTTTGTGGTGGTGGGGGCACATCTTTCTGTGGTGAACCTGGATGGGGGAGAGACAGTGGAGAAGGGAGAGCGAATACTATTTACATAAAATTAACAGTTCAAAAGAATGAGTTCACACACCAATCAAACTTGTTAATTGACTGTCAATGGTGTGTCCCTGAATATACAACACAACTACATTATTCATCTTAGGCCTTGACAGGGAAGACAGTCCAATTTGCATGGGCGTTCTAAACGTGATCAACAACCACAATGCCACATGCATTTTTAATAGACCAGAGATGGAATCCTTTAATATTCATAAGGGTCAAACAATTGCATATGACATTAAACTTTCTATAACAAGGTAAGTATTTTTCAAATGCTAGCCTTAGCAGTAAACGGCCCGCAGAGGAAAGGGACAGTGAATCAATACTACATGTTCATGTTGGTTTAATTCTCTTCTGCTGCTTCCTAATTATATTTGCCGTCATAACTTTAAAGAGTTTCAGAAATTTGAGGTTTTAGTAGCTGCCTTTTGGAGCAAAAATGAATAATTTTTATTAGCTCATTTTTTTCCATTACAGAGAGCATATAGTATCTATGGCTGGGTAATGTGAACAAACTTTATATCACAATAAATACGTAGTATGTCATTTTCAATATTTCATGATGTTTACTTTAGAATTCAAAGTAATTAAAATGTTATACTCGTAGCCTGGTCAAATATTTGTTTTTATCTTGTTTTTTGGATGTTTCATAATAAAACTAAATTAATTTAAACATAAGAATTTCAAACAATATCACAATCTCTTTCTGAGATTTTAGTCCATTTGTAAAACTGGACAAACAATTTTCCAATGGGAATGGAAACTCTCCCCTGCTTAGTATTAACTAAGCTGTATTTTTGCTCATGCTTTATCAACCTTTATTTCATGGCTACAACACCATCACTTTTCTCATAAACCCAATGACATGTCAAAAGGTCAGCATCCCTAAAGACATTCTCTCTCTCCATCCCTGTTATCTGCAGACAGTAAATGTAAATGTACTCAGGAAGCGCCTGCCTGTGTCCGCTTCTAACCCTTAACGGTGTCTCGTTTCAGGCTGGTGTGTCTGAGGTGTTTCTAATTGCAGGTTTTGTCAAAGAGCTTCCAGAGATGACCAGACAGTGCTAGACTATATTCACATTGGTGTTGGAGCCCTCTGGGCCCCCATCGTGTTGAAGACGTCTCCGAGTGTCATTAGCAGAGCTTTGGAAAGGTATAGATGAACTGGGCTAGCCTGGATAAAATGACCTGGTATTGACGAACAGTCAGGTTTTTGTGCCTGGTTCCAAGGACAGAGAGAGGTGGAAAACTGCTCCACCGCTCCTATCAGATATGCTAATGGTCACATTTCTCCCCATTGAGACCTCATGCATAATTTAACCAGGAAAATGATAATACAAAATGTGTAAAATAGGTTAGATTAATATGGTGTAACTTTTCCCTTATGCAAGGACACATGTAACCAAGCTAAAAGGGTAATGGCAGTACAGTATAAGCTACATGGTAGGTAATTAAATGCAAAATGTAATTAATATTTGTGATATGTCATTTCGTAGAAAATGGAAAAGTTACTACATCTTCTGAGTGTTGTTTACAGCTTTACTCATGGAGAAAAAGGTCTTCAGAGAACCATAGCAAAGCTTTCCAACTCATAGCTGAAGCTTTTGAAAGATTATTTTTGAAACAATTAAAGGACCATTACGTATGATTAGTACTAGGCCAGATTCAAACCGAGGATCCTGCATTAATATCATATGTTCCACCCACAACTTTATTTGATAAATAAACTATACTTTACTTTAAATGGGACACTCTTTGTTTCACTTTTAATCCCTTATGGAACATTCTTAATATATGTGACAAATTTCTAGATTTCTTGTCTTGACTGTCTTTTTTTTAACTTTAGTAATTTTTTTCTTGAATATTTTAGGGTTGGCAAATAGCTCAAAATAGTTCAAAATGTGGGGTGAGGTTGAAGTTTTGTTGAACGTATTTAAGTGCATATATTATTTCTGCTTTTTGGCGGGGATTTGATATGCAACGACTGTTTAATCCTTGTGTGGTGGATGGCAGTTTGTCAGGGATGTGTGCTGTGATTTCATCTTGAACTGGCTTCAAGTCTGTGGGGCTCTTTCAGCATTAGTGCATTCAAAGCAGATCACGTCTGGGAGTGGGAAATGATAAGAGATGGGCTCATGTTGTGCTGCGCCCTGAGGAAATCCTGCCTCTTCTGACACCTCATTTCTACAAATACAAACCTTTCAGGAGAACCACAACCGTTCTTCCCTCTACAGAATCTCTCCCCATGTTAGGCTTCTCATTTAAGGCTTCACGGGAAGGGGGAGGGAGATATTTGCCTTTTTTATTCCCTTCTCTTTTTTTTCCTCTATCTCTATTTTTTGCTTCCTGTTTGTGCTCCAGTTTGAGCCTAACCCCTGTATGCTCAACTGTCACACAAAATCAGTGTTACTTAAACGGCGACATAAATAGCCGTATGAAGTGCACAAAGAAAGGCAAGTATAGGGCATTTCTGAACGCATTCTCTCAGGTCTAAAACTGCACATTTATTCAGAAAACAAACCATAAGCATATGTTAAAAACACAAGGTTTTTACGACAACAAATTTAGAAGAATGCTAAAAATGACACAACTATAATGAGCCATTGTTGAAGCAAAGTGTGGTCAATCTGAACCGGGGACACTGGCCTTTCCCCAACCCCCACCTTCTCTAAGCGTATGTGTATTTTTCTGTTGTGCCTGGATGTCTGCCCTCGACATGCCCACTCCATAGACACTGAACCGTGTGGAAGAGTAACACTGTCATGTCAGCTCTGGTAAACTTTATGGTGGTCAGGAGCTGCCGCTCAGTACTATAGCCAAGGTCAGGGGAGCCTGACTGCTGGATGCTCAGGGAGACACATCTGAATGCCAAAGGGCATGAATAAACGCATAAATAAACCTTTCAACCTTCATAAAAAAAATGTCATTTTACAAGAAAACAAAACTAATTTCGATACAGTTTGGTTGATTTTTTTTGTGTTTTGTTCCTGTGTAAATTTACTGTTGCTATAATGATGTGTGTTAAAAATGAATAAATATGATCAAAGAAAACGTAACAAGCACTTAGAGCTGATGTCATAAAATTGTCTGCTGCTGTGGAGTACTGTGTCGCACCAGAGCTGGTCTGTGGATGAGGAGTGATGGAAGGGCATGGTTTTTCATTGCGTTAGGCAAAATGCCCTGCTGCCTTCAACTGTCCCGACCTCACATTTTTTGACAAATTGGTTGTGAGGCTTTTACGACTGATGCACATATCGCAAAAATCATTTCTGCCAAGCTTCCTCTATGACCTGCCCGTGGGACATGACAAGCCCCTCCATGCATCGCTCTATCAAACTGAATCTTTCCAGGACAATGCAAATTATGACAAATTCCATCATCCTGCATTATGCGCTTTCCTGCTAATCTCCCTAATTCGAGAGAGTCGGGGAGGGTCTCGCTGTTTCAGCTGAGGGGCATGTTGTCTGATTGAATGATGCTGAAACTGCAACCCTCAACCCCCGTTCTTTCTCCATTCCCAGCTGTGACCACCTCGTCTCTTCTGTCTTTTCAGATTTTTCCTCTTTTTGAAGATACATCTCTTGGTCGGGCTGGTAATGGGAGCTCTAACTTGACCTGGGCACAAAAGAATTATGTCAACACAAAGTGCTGTGGCACAGCCATAAAGTGCAACTGTCAGTGGTTGTGAAGTTACAATAAGTAAGACTGTGTGTGCTATGTGCTGATGTGAAGGATAGGACCACTGTGTGAAATGTCTATTCTGCATGTGACAGTGTGAATGTCAAAAACAAATCATCCTGTGACCCAGCGACATGAAGCTGCAGGTCCAGAGAGAAAAGTCTGCCTCTCAGTCCACATCTAAAACGTCCAGTTAAAACACACAAACCCTCTCTTCCCTGCCTTGTTGCCTGTAATGGACACAAGATGTAGCTCAGTATTCACAAATGCAAGATGAATAACAGACAAACAAGAAATGAAAGACAGACTGGACGAGATGGTGCAGAAAATGCAGAGGAAAGCAAAAAGAGGCGCAGTCCCCTCTTGTCTCAACAGATGGCAGTATGGCTGCACTGAAAAGGCAGCTGGAGCATCAACAATGCTGTTCATACAAAGTCCACTCAATCCATAGACAGGCTGGCTAGACAGCATCAAAGTCTTCTTGGATTTTATTCCTTTTTTTTGCCAAAATGTTTGCATAAATAAGACTCAAATTCCATCAGTGAAATGCAGGGACATGAATGAAGGGGAAAAAATGCTAAAATTGTAATATATCTGCACTAAATGTTGCTGTATATTTATTTTTATTGCCAAATACAAAAAATCTAATATAGCTGAAAGTTAGTCTAGAGAAAAGTTAAATAGGAAAGAAATAAAATAAAACTGAATCTGAAAAGAAAGATTTTCCATCTTAGCAAAAAATACTTGTTTATACTTAACTTTGGAAGGTTCAAAAAATGTTATTTTACCGCAAATGTGCACCAGAGACAATAATATTCTCACTATGGCAAACTGATAAAATACAATGTGCTGAAAATGTACTGAATCCCCTCTGATTCAGTAAAATAGTGCAAATATTAACATTTGTGTCACAGCATCAAATTCAACTCAATAAATTCTGACATGTGGAAAATATTGTGTACTCTATATTATATTGAATGAACTCTTACCCTGAGCATCTCTACTTCATTACATTACCTAGACTCGCGGGGCCTGACATCCCCTTACATAATAAATCCATAATATCAATAATAAATATATATTAAAAGTGAACACGCTGATATGTCCGCAGAAAAAAAACAGGAGACTGTGTATTATTCATCTGCTGCAGTTTTTACCTCAGTAAAGCGTGCTTTGATGACAATGGCATTTGAAAAATGAATGACCCAGGTTAAAAGTTACTACTCAGAAGAATTGCTCCATGTGAAATTTATGATGAAGCGAGTGGCCAAAAGTAAATGGAACGTAAACGCTAGCTCTTTTCTGAGTCACTGCTAAAAAAAAAAAAAAAAAAAAAAACGTAATAAATGAAGACAAAATGGCAATGCTAGCACACTGTTGCATGTGGATGCAATAATTATTTCTAACCAGAGGCGTGTGCAACTTATAGAATCGTAGAAACATAGGAGAGCATAATAATTATAGGAATCATGTATAACAGCAGTTTCCAAAAATACACAAACAGCACAGTTCTGTGCAGCAGTCAGGAGGTGACTCTGCTGCAGTAACAAGCCATCTTTAACAGCCACTCAGTCTGGGTTGGTGACAATTAGTGTTTGTTGGTAACACATCAATCATGGTTTCTCTTTGTTACCACATTTCTTCTGTGCTAACAAAACACTCTATTAATAAAATGATGGACAACGTTATTCATCTGTGTTTGGCTGATAGCTATACATCAAAAATATGAAAGCATAATGCAGTTTTCTCGTGCCTGTTTCCCAAAGTTTCATTAAATTCTCTCACTGCTAGAGTCCTCTAATGGTTCTGTGTCTATTGTTTTGGATAAAAGATTTTGGCTATAAGTAAAATGTTAAAAAAAAAAAAAAGTTGAGGGTTACATTTCTGCCTGACACTGTTTCCTATTAGTTTCTGTATGTCATCACATTAGTATGTGTGGGAACTGTCCCTTGTATTGTTCTGTCTGTGTTTGCCACACGTGGATATTTCACAAGAGGCATCTTCCATACCCTCCTTATCTGTGCGTGTGTGTGTGTGTGTGTGTGTGTGTGTGTGTAGGCCCTGTCAGCTATGCCCTCTCGTCACTGCAGGGGGAAGAAACACACCCGGGCAGCTCTGAATATAGTGGCTAGTTACCATAGTAATGGGATGGTCATACGTCTCTCCTCTCTTAGACAGTGATGGGACTGGACAGGACATGCCGCTATGCTTTTTATCTATGCATTTGGTATTCAGTGATTTCATTCCACAAATAAAAAGCCACGCCACCCCACCTCTCCTTTCTCTGTATTCAAATAGGACGGTAAAATTGGAAGTAAATAGTTGGATATGGGGTAATAATTCACACATGGGACTACAAATAATGATGTGTTTTGACTGAGCGTTTGTGATTGCGATTGTAATAGCGCGGGTGTCTTGGCAGATATCGGCAGTGGTGGGATCCTTCCATGACGCTTTTCAGATGACTTCTTGATGTCTCTGAACCGTTCGCCCCGCTCATCAGCGGTGACAAAGTGAGAAGCAAACAAGCAGAGACAGACACACACCCTCGTGTTGCATGCACTTATCTCAGATTTTTTTTTAAAAGTCTACCATTTATCAAATAAAAGTACATTCATACATCATAACTGATAACATTAATCTACATTTGATTAATGTTCTTGTATATTCTATTCATATACATGAAAATAATTACATAATGCTTTGCATGCAGAAAGCTGTCAAGTAATCTGCGACGGCGAAAGACTCTTGTACAATTAGGATGCTGACCATTCACTAGAGACATCAGAGATCTGTGTCACTTGAGGATTCTAGTGTGAAGGATGCTTAAGTGGTACATGGACACCTATATGTACACGTGCCTGCATTATGTATATATATTTACAGTATATGCAAATCTAGTGTACGTGTGTCTCCACATCATTCACTATGTAAAAGAGGACATGGGACAATGGCTGTGGCTATCCTGTCCCTGCTTCCCATGGCTTGTTGACATGAACCAAGGCAGTCAGGCACCAATAATACATGAAGAGCTGTTCAAAGGCAATTAGGATCAGTTGTCAGGGCTGGGCCCATTAATGAGTGGGAGTGTGGCAGGGGCCGGGGCAGAGGCACAGCGCCGGCGTACGTGGACGCCTGAGAGTCGATGCGCTCTGACAGATCCAGTCCTTCCCCTGTCCTCGCCTGGTACAAGCTGATACCAGCCCGTTCCCACGTGGTGCTGCTGCTGCTGCTGCTGCTGCTGCTGCAGTAGCACGGGATAACGTAGCAGAGAAAGCACTGACTCCCGAAAATGACCACTGCCATGGCAGGTCAGCCTCAATGCGGTCGCAGCAGGAGAGAAGTAGGGAGGGGGGGGGCATGGGGCACGTGGGATGGGGTTGGGAGGGACATAATTACCTCCTCTGCCATCCTCTACCACTTCACATAAAACTGCCCCCTCGTCAGATTAAAAAGGTGGTCTGATTTGATCTCTCACATACATTTGTACACATTTAGTGGCGCAAATAATCAACCCACATTCAATAACTCCAGCATCATCCCAGACAGAGCTATGACACATGTCAACACAGATGAACTGTCTTTGGGATGCAGAGCTGTATTAGAGTAGGGGGGGGGAGGAATCCCCTTTTTTGCATACAAGGCGATGCTGAGTTTGCGTACATGCTGTGAGTACACATATCTGCACACATGCAAACATTTGTCAACAAATGCTTAGATACAGATTGTTTGAGATAATGTGTGTGCACGGTCAATCGCCCATTTAGTTTGTCTTTGCATACATCTTTAGCTATTTGCATTCACTGAATCCAGTTCGAATGCCGCATATAGCTGTCCTGTCAGTCACGAGTGTGTTACAGTGAATCACCCGTGACTCATTTTAATGACTGAACCAGTTTACCTTGTCATACAAGCGGGGGCCTATCACAAAGGGCACACAGGTGTATGTGTGTGTGTCTGTGTGTGTCTTTGTAAGACCTGGCCTCAGGGCATACAGCCCGACATGCCATTGCGGTAAGGTGTTACTGGGTTTGATCAGTGTGTTTTGTGTGTGTCCAGTTCAAGTGAAGACAGTTGACCCCGGTGT
The DNA here is from genome assembly GCA_014281875.1 of Nibea albiflora. Taxonomy (NCBI): domain Eukaryota; kingdom Metazoa; phylum Chordata; class Actinopteri; family Sciaenidae; genus Nibea; species Nibea albiflora. Next base: position 24,079,317 of record CM024799.1, on the reverse strand, counting down.
TTGGGTAGGATGAGTAAAGCCTACAGAGACAGGCACGGGTGATGTACAGAGACAGGAACTGAATCGATGCTCGCTGGGGAAACGCTGTGAGGTGAAGCCCGGCTGTCAGTCAAAACCTTTCTGACTCTCTCCAGACAAAAGGTTCAACTCATCACACACAATTCAGGCATTCAGGAGAGGAAACAGCCAGCCTGTTCTACTTGTGCCTTGAGTGAAATGAAAAGAAAACCCAAATCTGTGTTAACATCCTCCGCTGCAACTAGGAGCAAGTAACTACATGTACTGTGGAGCAGCGTAGTTTTGAGTAGCCTTCAATCTCACCACTGCTAAAAACCGCTGAGCCTTCAAGACCTCATTTTTCATCGACTCAATTACTCGACAACTGTTCCCCTCCTGGCCCCACCCCCTTCTTCCCTGCCTCACTTCCCCTCCTCCTTGGGTGAAAGTGATCATTTGTTCTTTTATTAAACTTGATAACATCCCTTGCATTGTCTGAGCGTGCACGCCAGAGAGCCGCCCCTACTGTTCTAGCCTCCAGCGCTTCGTATTATTGGTGCATTATTTCACGCATGCCCTCCTCTTTTATCAAGCGCTTTTGAAGTAATGTTAATAGACTAGAAAATTGAGACATTTATGAAGTATGGGCCGTGTTTATGAAAAAATCCATAAAGTATGACAGGGGAGAGGTGAGATAAAAGCAAGGTTTTAATAGATTATGGCAAACAGGGGAGAGGCGTCAGATGCTGACAGGCACCTCCTCCGAGATCCCTCATATTTTATGGGATTAATTTTGTTATATTAGAAATGAAGTTAAATGTCCTAATTAATCTGTTCGTGCTGCATGAATACCTCCCTGAACGCAGATGCACGCACACACACTGTTTTTTGGCTAATTACTCTTCTGTGGTAATTGAGGTAGATGTATTCTCTAGATGTAGGCTAAGGAAGTTTGGGGAGGTGGGGGGGATGTTTGATGTAAGGGGGGTGGAGGGGCCTGCTGAATTGTGCATGTTGGCTCTTTTACAGTAGTGAAACATTCTGGGTGAGAACAACAAACCATAAAACTGAAGCACTTAGCTTAATTTCTGCTATTCATCACTAAAATTTTTTGCTTTCTCACTCACCACACTAGCTCATATTTAGCTGTCAACCCTTTGATTTTTCACCATAAAGCAGGGCTGCTATCTTCACAAACAAATCATGCACGACTTGTTCTCCTACCACATTTCTAATGGGAAAACATTGTGACCAATCTGTGTGTTCATTTTAATGATAAGTTAAAACATGTGCATTCTGTGGGGTGCTCGCATCAGCCAGAAGTCTCAGATGCATACCAAGTAACCGCAAAGTTCGTCTTAGTTTGGGGATCTTTATCACAGTTCATTCACATCGCATGCTTCCTGTCACTTTCTACTGTCAAAAATATACTCTATATATTATTTTGTTGGCTGGAATAAACCAAAATGAGGCTTCCAACAAGGAGAAGAAACTTCTTTTAGTCTACATGGGTGGCCTAACCTCACTATGACTCACCGTGGCCTCTGAACTTCTCATCAAGAGGGTCAGACAAAGTTTAGCTCATTGTTTTTAGACATTACGACTCCTGTAAGAACATTATTTAAATTCTACCACCCACCACAGTGCACTCCTCCCTTTGACGCTAATTGGCAACGTCAGCTCCACTTCCCTCCTGATGCCTCACAGTCCACTTTGACAATTTTCAAAATTCAATGCAAATCCTGTCGAGGGCTTGTTCAAGACCGTCTTCCACAATATTGACTGTCACTCACAATTAGGGGAATGAGGCAAGGGGTTAGTGTTCACCGGCAACCTGAGGCTAGCGCAGTCAGCTCCCAAAACACGCCCCGCAGAATCTGATCAGTGAGTATAATTTCCCCGCAAATATCCCAGGGGTGAGCCACTTACCTTAACAGGAAAGAGGAGATGTTTAACAACCATTCAACTGATAGTCTTTCTATTCAGACCGGTTTTGGCTATTGTGTTTGCCTCTGTAAATGTGGCTCCAAAGGGAACGTGATGGAATAGGCAGCATAAATCTAAAGAGATGTGGAAAAAAAAAAAATCCTGCAGTTTGAGACTCCTGTTGTTAACTCTGACTTTAGTAAATGATAGGTCAATTTTTCCATCTGGCAACTCATAAGCGTAATCGTCTGTTATTAGTACAAATGGATTTCTGTGTAAAAATGTGGAACGATGCTGGCTTAAGAAGCAGGCCTGTGCTCTTTTTCCCTTCGATTATGTTAATGCAACAAAATTGTTTAAAAGCTCCTTCTAAGAAACAACTGACAGAGGAGGCAGCAATAACTTTTATTTCTTTTAAAAGCATGCCATTACTTGGCTTTTGTTGTAATGAGAGGATTTGTTTTGATATTTTGCAACAAAAGCTGGATGCCTGAGAGGATCTTTTGTTTTTAATGAATTGACTGATGTAATAAAAGAGTGAAACGTCTTATATCTTAATTAGATTATGCAAATTACGTCCAAAACAAACGACAGCAAAATTTGCATTAGATCCCTGATAAAAAAAAAGACAGCAAAACAAAACAATTAGTGGAACTTACTACCGAATACTAACACACTCACAAATGATATATTGCACTGCAAGTAATGCAAAATATGGTGAACGCAACCTCTAAACACATGTCAATCAGATACAGAGCGATATGCAAAAGTGTAAAAACAAAGCATAAATTAAATCGCCGTTTTATAGCTTGAGGCTTGTACCTATACTACCAGCATATCACACATTAACATACAATACACCAAGAGGCCTCCAGCTCTGACATAATAAAGGTTAACTAATTCTTTAAATCAAGTCAGATCTGAATCTGTCAGCTTGCCAGGCCGACATTCAGTAAGGTTGCCGTTCCCGTGAGCTGAGGCTGAGAGACATGACAAGCCAGGCAGATAGATGAAGAGATGAATGGAGTTTGAAGGTCCAGCATCCATCACATGCCAATCCCTAATGCCATTCCTCTCTACTCTCAACCAGTACCACCGTTCGCTGCTGAGGCGGACTGAGTGCCATGTTCTGTCAGCAGCCATGTGCTGTCTCTCAAACCACTGGACACTTGTCACAAGAATACCAGTCCGAGTAGAGCTGGACGTTGGTCAGTTTAGAGTCGTATTTGATGACAGCACATTCAAATTGTTGGCATTATTTGTCCTTTGCTGTCTATTTTCTATTTTCCTATCCATTTCTATTAAGTCGTCTGTCATTGTCCCTTCAAAAAACACCACTGCGGTGTCTCACAGACATGATTACATTTTCTGGACATAATTAAGATCACAAATTCATCCTTTTAATCATGTCCCCCCCTTCCGACCTCCTTGTATAGCTGGATCTTTCTTTTAATTACTAATTCTTTTCCTCAGTCAGTGTGAAGGGCTCCAGGTTATTTGGTCTCAGACGGCAGATTTTCTGTCTTTGTTGTTGCCTGAGCCTTGTCGCCATGGTGTCACACGGCAACAGTCACCAAGGAAAATTGTCATTAAGATGGAGTCAACGTGGTACTGGCGAGAGGAGGGGTGGCACTGCACGCTTGCTCACAGCAAGTGGGTAATTGTATCAATATGTAAAAATCTTTAGCTGTACTGAAGACTTGTTAATACATTTCTGATCAAATTAAGTCACTGTAGCGTGGAGGAGGAGCAGACACACACACAGAGACGACGCAGGGGTCGCACGAAGAGCCGCGCACAGCTCTGAGCGAGCAAACACCTCTCATTGTTTTCTCAAATTGCTTTGGATATGAGTGATCATTAGAGGAATGAGAGATTAGACAGTTTTCCAGAGGCAATAGCACGTGCCCACAGCTGACTTCAATTTCATGTCTCAATGAGACTCCATTGAGGAAATCAAACACTGCTGGCATGTTAAAAGCAAACCTGACTCTGTAGGTTACATCTCAGGAATCTAAACTGCTCAAGATCCTCTGAGCTTCAGTGACACACTGGTGAGATATGCCGTCAAGCTCTAAACGAATGGCTAATCCACACATGTTCTCACTCATAGACGGATTTGGCTGCAGGATCAAGGACAGTGTGGAGGAGATGGACACTATCCTTGTTGACAGTACCTTGACAAGTGTAATCCCATATAATACACACTGGGTAAACAAAGCACCAAGCCAGCCGTGCAACCACGGCCCACACTTCCTCTGCTCTGCCTTTGAATTCCACATTCTTTCTGGTTTTGAAACAATATGAAAGAAGTTCAATTTGTAGCTTTACAAACAAGTGCAAAAATGGATACACACTGCCCACTATAATAGGCATACATATTTACAAGTATACATAAAAGTAGTAATGAGAGCAAACTATCACACAAAGCAACAATCACAATCATCTGTACACATGCATCTATACATAAACAGAGACGCATTCAAAGTAATCACGTAATCTGAGATGCTTCAGTTGCTTCGGCAGAGTCAAGCACAACAAACATCAGAAGAATCGCCGGCGAGATTCATCATTCATCAAACGAATCCTCGGTATCCCTCCATTTATCCATTACTTACCGTCCTAAGGTAATACTTTTAATCTCTTTGCCAATAATCACACAAAAGAAAATAGTGCTCCTTGTTTTTGGCACAGCCACTCAGACAAGGATCAAGGGATTCAGTGGGAGATGTTTTACTATCATCTGCCATCAGGAGCAAAACAAGTCATGCGACGAACAGGGTAGAAACAGAAAATGACGGGAAGAAAACAATAATTTAAATGGAAGGAAGTGTAAATAACAGGGTGGCCTGTGATGCATATCCTTGACAAGATGAATAATTGATGTCTATTAACAGAACAACATAGTTACTTTTTTGGCCTTGGGCGAATTTAAACTGTCAACACTCCCTACCACCAGCAATGCCACCTTCTCTCTGTTGTGGACCTTACCCTGAGGGCCTGGCTGTAAGGCCCAATGTTGGCAGGGGCCCAGTGGGACAGACTCTGGACATGCAGGGCCTCCCTCTGGTGGAAGCAGCCTTCCTCAGGGGGCTCGATCCAGTCATGGAGCAAGCAATCCATCTGCAGCAGCTGATCGGCAGGTAGAGGAGCCTCAACACACACCCTTACAAGGAAAAGAGGAGAAACACGGAAATAATACTAAGGACATAGGACTCAAATTAATGTTACCTCAGAGAGAAGACAATATCCTTTACCTGGCTGGAGGGTTCATGCCAAAGTGTTTCTTGTAGACTGTGTTGAGGTTAACAAAGTCTTCCATGCACCTCACATACAGGTGGACCAGGACAACGTCCTCCATCCTCCAGCCATTGCTGTCCAACTCACCTGGACACAGGCAACACATTATGCTGTAAATCACAGCAGTGTAGGAACATATTCTAAAATTATAGTAACGTAACCTAACCTACTACCACCTTATTTCAGCTAGGCTAAGTTAACATAACAATATATAGATAACAATATAGTCCAACTGGAACTTGGAACTCGTCGCCAGTTTCCTGCAATTGGTTCTTTGAAACTATTGTTTTTGGTTTACCTCCATAAACTTGCTCTCGTTCTATATTTCTTTTTTTCTTGTCTGTTTTCCTCTTATTTTGTATCTTCTCTTACCATAGCGAGCAAACAGTCTAAGTCAGTGTACAGATATATACTTGTGTCAAAGCGTCAGGCTCACAGCTGTGCTATACCCACAGCCATACAGCCGGTCTGTTCAAACAGCCATTTGAACACTATCACCACTGTAGTCAAGAGGTGGATAGTTTTGAAAGTTTTTTGTTTTTTATCTGACACTAAAATCTATTTAAACTGCTTTAAAGTAGTAATGGTGTTTGTCCCTTTTTTTTATAAAGCGTGGTCTGTGTGTGCACATCGTCAGCTTTGGATGCAAACGCAGGCACCGGGGCTCAAAGCGAAGCCTTTCTCCCTACAATCATTTGAAAGAGCTTCAAGTTTGTTTTTCCTTTGCCAACACTAGCGTCTCAGACTACTTCGCCCTCATACAAAGAGGTTGTTCATTAAATATTAACTTGTTTAATATTGTCTCTGCACTGTGAAGGCTGTTCAGCCGAGCACCACGATAAACATTAAATATGCTTTTCATCTTTCGCTCCTCTTTCTCCATCAAAAAAGAGAAAGAGAGAGAGAGAAAAAAGGCTCAGATACACTGTAAAAGCGTGCACTTTTAAACTTCTGCAGGGCAAAAACGATAACCCACCCAACATGACTGCATTGTGTGCGTGTGTGTGTGTGTGTGTGTGTGTTTTAAAAGAGGCTTGGTTAATTTGAAGTGCTTGTCCTTGTTTGGTGGCTCCATCTCCATTCTTGTGATGGACAGAGTCTCTGACACACAGGGTTTTGCCCGCTGCGCTGACATGCACTTTTAAATAAGGAACGACTTCTCAAGCTCTGCCACACCTCCTTGCGCGTCTTTAGCAAACACAGCAAGGAGAAAGAAAGAGAGACACCCAAGGGACAAAGAAGTTTTCCCCCTTATCTTTCTCTCCACTGAGTTTTTGCAGCTTCAGTAGAGAGTACAGTGAGCCCTGCAGAATCGGTTCTCACTGAGCTGCTTAAATCACCACTGGACGAAGGAATTTTGTATCATCTCCCCTTGATCACATCAAACATGTAATCTTTATTTGATCGAAGAAAAGACGACGTATTAAAGGTTAGTTTACTTTTGAGTGGCGTCCTGTGTGCTTTTTGCTTTGCCAATTTCAGAATTTTCTAGCAGGCCCTTGTGTGTTTCCTGAGCCTAGAGATATTTAAAACATCTTCACAACTCTGGTACGGCGTGTTCTTTAAAGGCATTCGCTCACTTTCTCAATACTTTCTCTACCTCACACTTTCCCTTACTTTGCAGCTGCGTGAAAGCCGCCTGCGTCTGGCCCTGGATGCTGGGCTCTTGGCTCTGTAGGCCGTTGATGCCACAGATCCACTGATAGCCTCTGGAGCTTCTTGGTGAGCAAGACGGAGCGAGATCTGCAGGAAGAGATCCAATATGAAGAGGGAGACAGTTAGCGGGTTTAGAGCTTTGTACAGTCGAATGGTTGGTCAGCAGTCATTTGGAACGTACACAATAGGAATTTTCTTCATTTATAACCAGGGCATATGCTGTATGAGAGGTAATTCATGCATAGGTGGTTTATGTCAAAGGAGGAATGAATTCAGAGACTGTCACAAACACACTCCTGAAATGACAGCTCTTGTCAAACAATCACTCAAAAAATACTAGCATCATGATGCTGGCCGCATGACACAGATTCAGGGAGCAGACACACACCGCACAGATATCATCTGACACAGACACACGCATAAACACACACTCAAGCATGCACGTCAGCACATGCATGTTTCACCATAAATGAATCTCACCGTGGCCCCGCTGACAACTAAGGTCACAATTTGATGTAAATTCTTGCTGGTTGTCTTCAGCTTGATCAGCATATTCCACCTCCTCAGTCATCTTGTCAATGGCGCTCTGGCAAGGACAACTACCATGGGGCAAAGCTCTCGCCACCACATCCTGCAATAAAGCACCACAGGGAATACATCAGGCCAAACGCCCACCAAAGAGCGCTGAGCCTTTTGCAAAGACAGACAAAATGCTGTATAATTAGCCAGCCTTTTCAAATACCCCACTAAGCGGGCTGTGTGTGTCAGTCTTTCACGACAAGGGCCCAGACACACATGACTTCAAGGTGAATGAATATGAAACAACATGCTAACATATTCGCGGTTCAGGCGAATGGGGAGTGGTGTTTTCTGATACTGTAGATTCAATCATGCTGCCTGTCACTCAAAACTCATGACTGGATGGGTGAGACATGTTTTGGATTTCATGTTTTTTTTTCTTTTGTTTACTCATATTTTGCTTCTACCCTCTTGTTACTTCTTTAAATAACAAGTCATTACCATTCTCTAAAGGCATACATATTACCTGCCAAATCCTGCTGGGGCGTCAAACATTTGAATACATATTTCATATTTCCTCAACGCCCCCCTCGCCCTGCCCAACACTCATTCACCCCCCTCATCTGCTGTCAACTGCATTAGGCCATATGATAATCAAATTAATTATACTTCAGCCCCTCTCTCCTGGCCAGCATGAAAAATAGCTTGACTAGCATTAACGGAGGGCAAATGATGGTGGTCCATCCCCACCCCCTGAGCTCGGCGCGGTTTCCTCTAGTGCTGGTGTCACCGCAGATCTGTCACCCTGACGAGAAGAGCTTCAGAAGGCTGAACCAGGGCAGGTTCTCCCCTGGTTGCCCCCATCCCTCCCCTTCTCTCCCTTCCCCTCGCAGGGCCCGGATCTCCCTGCTCTTCCCCCAGCAACCTAGGGGGGGCTACAGGGGCTGTGGAAGTGTGTGTGTGTGTGTGTGTGTGTGTGTGTGTGTTTGTGTGATGGGGGTGGGAGCATCAGTGTGGGGAGTGAAAAAATATATAGCTGTAGGGAGTGAGGCTGCAGGGTCACGGAGGTTGTGGGATGGGGGTATGTTTTCTGTCCATAACAGTCCCAACCCCCAACCAACATGCAGATATACACACATATACAGCTACAAACACACGCTTGCTCTTGCACATAAACAAATACAAAATCAAATGTGCACATTATTGCACAGCGTGTAAAGCAACACACACGTGTCTTTACCCTGAAGACGTGTCAAGTTACAGGCGAGTAGCGTCCCACGGTGTGACCCTGATACTCTTTACTCGCTGCAACAAATATAACGTCATGCAAGCAGCACTTTCTTTCCCAGTAACGCTCGTCAGCCAGGAGGTGTCTTATTAAACTAGACAATTTGAACCCGAGTAATTAAAAGTGCACATGAAAAGAGGTCAACGCCTGCTTCGTAGAATTCCTGACAATACTTTAAGGATTATAAAGTTGCAGGGAAAGTGTTTCAGCAAAAGAGTCACCCTTCTTTTCTGTGAAGCCCCATTCAGCCTCCTTCTAATAAACCAAAAGCCAATTCCTTCTGCCTCCCTGCAACCCCCTCGCCTGTGTCCGCTTAGCCAGCTACCTGAATGCAAAGCGCCTTAATGTGAGCAGACATGTTTATTAAGCTGGGCCTAGTTTCAGGCTGCAGTGAATATTGCAGACGTCAAAGTAGGCCATGTGGGGCTAGAGGAGAGAGAGAGAGAGCGAGAGAGAGAGAGGGATGAAGGGAGAGACCAAGAGCAAGAGTGTGCAGGGAGATAGAGATAGAGAGAGGGAGGCCCTCTGGAGGCTGATCTGAACTCTGCCCCGCAGTGCCGTGTTTCTCTTCTGCTCGACAAAGTTATCAGACACCAAAAGGTTTGTTCTTGTATTTGTTTTGTCCTCGGAGTGGTTTTAAAGTAATCGACCCCGCAGCGTCTCAAACTTTTGCTACAAACTGAATGATTCAACATCGAACGGCATTGATCTTATTCGGGAAAAAGTTACACTCATGGATTCCTTCAGAAGTTTGACTCACGCTGTCTTTGCTCTCTGTGTGCATCTTGGTGAAGCGCAGGTAGCCAACTGGAGCGAAGGCATCTGCTGAGTGGATCACTGTCTCCGCTGCATCGCTGCACAAACACACACACACAAGAACACTTTCACACACAGTATTAGTGTAAAAATTACTGTAAGTTTGTTTTGATTTTACTCACATAACCATCTTCTTTTTGAAGAGGGGGCAATCGAGGGTGAAGGTTTCATATTCACCTCCTTCTCCACAAATATGAACTCCATACTTCTGGGACAGCTAATCAGTGAAAGGAAAACACCTTATTATTAAAATACTTTAAAACTCCTATATTATGTATAATTTATAGTCTAGAAACACAATACAGGTAATTAGAAATAATAACTGAGTATCTCCAAGTTCAGTGTACCATTATTTTGACAGTAGTTTAAAATAAAAACACCAAAAACTATTTGAACATTGTGCAATGATATGATTGGTGTGTAACTAACTATACTGTTTCACTGAAATATTAAACTTTGACTTTAGATGTTTTAAAACTTTAAACAACTTTGATCAGAAGCATCAAGTAACCTGACGTGAGAAAATTATGTATACTTAAAAACACATGCAAGTCAAGAGATTAAATGGGGTGGCAGAGTATCTACCAGTCTGTGACCTGTTTCAGATAGGGCTCCATGTCAGCCAGAGATTTCCCTAAATGCTTCTCTGGATCCAGGCCTGGCACCCACGTGGGAAACGCACACAGGGACACACGAACAAACACAAAGCGATACACAAAGACCGAAATACACACAACGCACAAACACCATTTCACACAGACACACGTATGGAAACAGAGGGAGAGAGAGAGAGGGAGAGAGAGAGAGAGGGGTCTGATCAGGAACAGAGAACAGTGATTGAAGATGACAGGCAGGGAGGTTTACGGGCAGTCGCACAAACACACACGTAAACCTGCACCCTGGATCTATTTGTTTGACTTTGCAAGTAGTGTACACAGATCTCTCCGGGTAAGGGCAACAGTTTTCAATTGCTGGCCGCAGACCCCCCCACGCCCCCTCGCCCGCCACCCCTCATCTAGTTCCCTTTGAGAATATAAACTCTGGAAAGAGATCTTGTTTATTTGCCTTTTCCCTCCCCTTTCCCTGAAATGGTGCATGGAAGTGACTCACAGGCATGGGAGAGAAAAGAAGGAGGGGAAAGAGGGTTGGAGGACAGCATTGTATGAATACCCAGTGGTGCCACAGTCCTAAAATACAACCTCGCTGCACCCTCACTCCCCAGAAGTGAAACCAATCAACCGAGTAAACTTCAGGAAAAACAGCCCTTTGTATCTTTGTAAGATATTCAAATCCAAATCCAGACCATAGCTTCTCGTAAAGATCAGCACTTTGATCGGGCCTGTTTGGGGATGAGCACATCAGCGGGCATAAAAGGGTGCAGTGAACACTTTGCGCAGCTTGTTTAATGTGTCAAAAGGTTGCATTTCTTTATGACACTGAGTCTTCATTTTGTCTTTCAGACAGCTGCTCCTAAAAGCACCACGCTGAACTCAATCTCACCCTGTAAACAACTTCTTTCACAAAGAAACGGCAGCCAATCTTTCCTACAGCACATTCTTTGCTGTTCCGACAAAATAAGTCCCCCGAGTACCAGGTGGCTTCTACAAAGAATAGAACAGTAAAAACAGGACGTGAATGTAAAACGTTAAGTTTGTGGAAATTCCAAACCGTGTAGTTATAAGCTCCTTAGTGTAAGATGTCTGATTGTTGCCTAAAAATACCAAACTTACTGGAACAATTATATCTTAATGGTCACTGAAGATTGCTTGCCTTATTCTCCGACATCATCGTTCTCCCGGTTCTGTGGCTGCCAATTAATAGACTGACATAGTCATTAACAAGCTACTGATGACCTATGCAGACTGACGTGCAGTTGTGACAGTAATGCCATCGCAATGAAAAAAATTCTGCTGAATTGTCGCGAATAATTTCTCAGAAAAATCCAATATAGCTCCTCTCTTCTGAGGCGTCACGTGGTCCGTTCATCGGCACGTTCATGTGTTTAATTAAAGGAACAAAGTTAATCGTAATGTGAGAATCTCTCCTCTCTCATGGCCTGACAACCTCAAAGGTTAACATGTCATCAGCCGGCCCCCATGGGGAGCAATGGATGGGAGACGAGAGGAAAGGGGAGAGGAGACATGGCGCGGGGACGTCGCGTCCCATCCCGGGTTCATCTTAATCCCAGCTGAGTCTCTCCTCCGGGCCCCGGTGGTCCAGCACTACGGGGGAGAGACGGAGGGGCCACAACGGAGGGAGGGAAGAGGGAGAGCGTGTGGAGGGAGAGAATGAGAAGGCCCTTATTCTCTTCCCAGGGGATCTGTGGTCTTAATTAGTGTGAGAATATCTAATCTCAACATCCTCTCATCTTAACCCTGCCACAAAGGTAATAAGGAGGACGGAAAAAAAAAAGCATTAAAATTCAATCCCATTTAAATATCCTCTTTAATTAGTCATGCCTTTTAACAAATTTTAATAATTGGCTCCAAATTGCTGAGGGGATGCCGCCTTTTTTAATATGTTCATTAACTTCCCCGCTCTTAAATAATATATGATACATGATTTGATATTTACAGGGAGGGGAGAGGACGATCGAAATCTAGGAAGACAGGAGTGAGTGATAAAATGATACAAAGATGGCGTTAAAGTGGAGGCATTTCTCCCAAGACCACTTAGCACTTGTATGAGTGTTTTCTTAATTGATGTTCCTGACTGACTTAAGGTTAGTGAAACCATTTGGAAATGAGGATAGGTGGAATGAGCTGGCGCCCGTACAATGCATGCTCTGAGAAGTCTTTGAGCAGCCATCGGCGTGAGCCTTCAGCAATCTAACACCACTCATTTACATGATCTTCACATCTCTGTCTCTTCTGAACCTGTTTTACAACTTGACCTAAACCCAATTACCTAACCTCATTATGCCACATTAAACCCAAATAAGCCCACTAGAAGCTGCCATTAGTCTGCCGCCAGAGACAGCAAGACCGCACTTTGGAGAGAGAGGAGCTTCCCTAAGAGAGACTGAGAGGAATGGCTCTCCTTTAAAAGGGCTTTTTACCTCGTATTATCCTATAAAACTCCAATTAAATTCAGTGAACTTTAAAACCAGGGAGTCCAGTAATGAGGGAGAGCATTTTTTAAAAACCTTGTTGACATTTAGTGGGTTGAAATAAGCGAAGAATAAAAACTTTACCAGGAAACTAAGAGCCAGTTGGACGTTGAAGTTAGTTTTTATATCGAGATACAAAAAAAAAAAACAAACAGTAAAAACTAATGTTTGAAACCTTACGCCAAAAACTATAAGACAAAAATACAAGTTTACTATACAGCAGAAATCTTACAATAACAAGTGAAATCTGGAAAACTCACTACTTCAAGTCACTTCTTAAATCAAGAGGCGACACTTTCAGATAAAAAAAAATATTCTCCTCCTGAACCGCACAGATAATGCTGCCCTCACTTCTACCTTAGACATCAATGGCAATTATTTCCAGAGCATACTTTTGCACTAATTCTTTTTAACGATCTTTATTGGCCTTTTCCCACCTTGAAGAAGTTGATTCATTTAAACCCGCAGCAGTGAGTTACCTATTTAATTGAAACCGCTTGTGATTTTGCTTACTGAGCCTAATGCTAAATTAAAAGCCGAGAGATTCTAGATACTGTCTGAGCTGAGCTGAGCGCAGTATCTCAGACATCCGCGGGTTGTCTCAAGATCTGGCGTGCCGGCTGACAGCTCAGCTTTAATCCCTGCCTTCAGAGAGAAAAGGCAGAGAAAATTGGATTCATGATGTGTAGCATTTTAGCCTTTAAATAGATGAAATGAGCATCTCCTCCCTAGTAGGTGAGCTGCATCAGCCTTTAAACAACGCTCTCAAAGACCCCCGCCAAAACAATAGCTGTTCACTATCACCCAATCTTCACGTAAGAGAGAGGGAGAGAGAAATACAGAATGGAAAAAGAAGAAAGAAGGGGAGGGAGGCGGCACCGTACAAAGGATGATAAGATTAAGGTTATATGTGAAATTTGTCAGGCTCTTATCTGAAATTCAGCGTCTGTGAACAGAATAATAGGCAGCATGAATTGTGTAGCAATCACATCAAGATGGAATCTTTCCATTCGAACAAATCAAAAAAGGAGAACTGGGAGTGCTTACAATCATACACTATTTACCCAGAAAAAAAATGAACCTGTGCAGATTATCATATGTTTAGGGCCGCACCGGCTGAACCTTGACCCCTCTGATACTGTTTAAAAACATCAATTTGATTAAACTGGCTAGAAGAGGTCACGGTCAGTGGCTAAAAGGACAGGCAGACAGTTGTCTAGTTACTTAACTCCAGTTATCCTTTCATGTACTTTTTCTTGCTCTGAGTTTGTAAATTTGGAGTAATCTGTACCGTCTGCTGTACCTCTCGTTAAAAAAGCGAATCAAGGAGGAGTTTAAGGTGTTGGGCATGTGCAACTTTGTGGCGTCCGTATGCCATCTGATCAAGCCAAAAAAGAGTATTGAAAGAGGTTAAATCAGACACAGGATATTTGTACTAAGAACTATGAATGGATATATTGACATTAAAGCTGAAGTGAATAGTCTATATACCAAAGTAATCTGCTATTATATTGATTGTATTTTCATTTTTAAAGCCAATCCATGCAATTTTCTTTATCTTATGTCTTATCTTATTAACTGAATATATTTGATTTTAGAGTGTTATCCTTTTTAGACTGTTAATTTAACACTTTGGCCTGTTGAAAATTCTGATCTGTCACTATTTCTTGGACATTTTATAAAGCAAACATTGGCTGTAGCTCTAACTTGTCTTGTCAAGATTGTGAACTGACAGTAACTAATGCCTTAAAATCAGAAACTAGTTCATCATTCGCTGTAACTGCCTTAAAACCTGCTCAGAGCTGCAAGCAGTGCCTCAGAGCCTCACTGTGGTAAGGAAAACGTCAACGGCAGATAACATGAACTGATTGACTGAAATGACTGAAAGTTAATTTGGCCTGGGTTAGACGACAGCACACTTAATTCCAGGAGCAAATTGGATCTTGTCTTTTTGCAGCGACTGCTAATAAAGTGTCTGATAGAGTCTGAATCATGATCATCATGTTCCAAACTTGTAAAAAAAATACCTTCTGCCTGGTATTGTTTCCTTAAAAACATTTGTTATGTCTATATGCGTCTGCTCTAAAGCTCACAACATTCCTTTATATACGGTAGGTAGCTCAAAACCTTTTGTACCTTGCTTTGTCTTTAGATGACAGAAAGAACGCTACTCAAACTGACGTTAAAAAGAATGTCAGTAAATTATCTTTCATGTCTTTGAACATTAATTGTCCTGTAAATATATATAAGTTATATGCACTGTTCTTAAGCGGGTAATGTGATCAGTGAAAGCAAATTTGTGACACAAATCCCCTTCCTCATAGCACAGAGGCTATGTTCGTGTGAAGGGTAAAAGATCATGCAGTGATAAAAGGTTTCCCCGCAGATAGACCTTGATTTCACACGTGCCAATTATCTCTGGAGCTGAGGACCAATTAACTGCTGAACCTGTGGCCTCATACACACCTGCGCTAATCAATCAATTAACTAATTACATGAATATTTAATACTTGCTTTTGGAATTGCCAATTACCATGTTTGGCTCAGGAGATACCGCATTGTAAAGAGACGGTTTCACAACACCAAACACAGAGAGAAATGCTTTTTTTTTTTTTTGCTAATTAGAAGAATTGCGTGACATTCATATAGGCTTAGACTCAGATAGTTGAACTTACTTCACCGCGCGCAATTTGGCATCTTCAAAGACTGAAATCCTCTTTCTCTCTTTTGTGGTTTTAGCCTGCCATCAGCACGTAAATGAACACTTCTAGAGAATTCACTTAGAGGATCATCCTGCATTTGGACAGCTGTCTTTTCATTCCAGGGATTTGTCATCAAGAAATATATCCTCCCTTAAGAAAGATTTTTTTTTCTCCTTTTCCTTATCCATTCACTGCTAATTTCCACCTGTCTTTGTGAGTGCCTAATGAAGGAATATTAATCTTGAATGACTGTTCGCTGCTCAGAGCCCACCAATTTCATACTACCACAGAATATCATAAGGCGGCTTGGCTGTCAGTTCAGATGCAGACTTAACCTTTGCCCTGTGAGAGTTGGGGGGTTTTTTCTCCTCCAAATCTCTTTTCGCTCGCTCACACACACTTGCACACAAACACCAAAGGCCACCAGGTACGCCCTTCTGTCACCCAATCTCCCCTAAACAGCACACCTCACTGCTCAGACCTGCACCCACCAAAGCTGCAATTATATGAGTGCTGCCTAAAACACCTCGGGCGCTTGCACCCCTATTCAGTTCTCTCCTTTCTAATTACCACTGCCTGGGGACAGGTGAGGAGTCAGGGCTGATAAGATCTTTCCTTTTTACCTGTAGCCAAAACACACATGCACACACACACACTCACACAAACACCTAGAGTGGAAGGCCAAGACACACACTCAAAGGCACCTGAGGTGATTTTCCTTTCTAATTATAATCTTCCAAAAAATGTCGAGAATTTGCTTTTAGACGAAGTTGTGTTTAGAGTAGAAATCTTGGCGGAGGTAGCTGGGTTACTGAGGTGACTGAGGTCTTTAAGGTGTGGTTTTTCTTTTTGTGTGTTATTCTAGAAGGGCAATTTGGCATTATGATTGATCAATTAATATTAAATGCAAGCTTAGATCTTATCTTGTTACATGTGTAATGGAAATAAAAATACATTTTCACCGCTAAACAATAATTATAATCCCACATAAAAAAAGAAAAAATACTGAATCTGACATCATCTCTCCTCTGACGGGCATCTGACAAGCTGGATTATTTATTACCAAAAAGTCTTTTATCATAAGACCATTAAAAATGAGAAATGGGTCCGGCAAATAAAGCACCCAAGATAAATGACTTGACAAGTGCATTCCATGGGAGGTTATTTGAGCAGCGTTGAAAGATATGCAGAATATCTTGAACAGCGCCGCTCAGTTCTGCGGGTCATCAGTCAGCCGTGGACCCCTTTTCGACTGATTGCTACCAAAGGTGACAACAAGCACTTAACAGCACGTAAACAGTGTCTACATGATGATCTATCGCCGTGAGTAGTTTGAGAGTAAAAAGAACCATTTGTAGCCGTAATTATCATTTATCACTGGCACCGTCAAAAAAGGATCCGGCTGCACTGTCAAGTAGATACAGGTAGGGATCTTAAAGTCATGTACGCGAGAAATGAAAAAGAAAACTTTTTTTTTTTTTTTTTTACTCTCTCCTGTTATTCAGTAATCTGATCTTCCTGTCCTCGGGCTCCAAAACAGGCAGGTAGAGAGCAGGTGACACCGCATTAACCTCCTCCCTCAGTGCTGGAGCAGTTGAAAATCGTAAATGAGAGATTTTAATCTTCGCTTCACGGACCGTGCATTCTGAGCTATGCATAAGCAGAGAATGCAGTGTTTCTCTCGCACAATGGGGACATGCGCCGCTTATTGACAGGTTGCATTAATGTGCGGGGCAATCACCTGTGATTATTTCTCAACTGCCAAACCCTCCCTCCTCCACCCAGCCACCCACCCAATACCTGCCGCGCACTTCCCTCACACCTCCTCCCTCTGTGCTTCTTATCTTTTCATATTGTTCTCTGCTTCAATGCCTTCGCCGCTGGCACAAGTCTCAACACCGCTGCTAAGCCACAGATTGATGATTAGGGCATTACTCTGTTCGTCTCTCTTTTTTTACTCTGGTTGCAGCTCCCATTTTTCCTCCTCCTATCCCTCACTTATCCAAATTCTGTCCCTTCGATCCCCATGCCAAACGCCACTTAAACACCATGGCACCTTCACAGAAAGTTAAAAGAGAGTAAAAAGCTGGAATAGGAGGGAGGGGACATCAGACTGCTCACCAGCTGTGTGAAACACAAAAGAGTGAGACACAAACTCACCGAAGGCGGCAACTTTGATGAGGATAGCGTGGAGGTCAGATGATATCATCTCGTGGAGCAGGGATTCCTGGTCTTGGCGCCACAGGTAGGCCAGGGGCTGCAGACCTAGCCGCAAACATCTGGGGAACAGGTGAAAGGCAAGAGGGGAAGCAGTAGGTTGTGGAAAGAGAAAGAGATGCAAAGCAGTTAATATTGAATATTTGCCAGCTTTCGGAACGACTTCAAAGCCAACAGGGCTTGGGCACCATTTACGGGAAGTCTGCCACCCTGCTAGACCCGCAGGACATGTTCCCACCTGCTACCATTGCCAGTGGCTTTACTCAAAGACAAGATAAACACGAAAAAGTCCATCTTAAGCTGTGGCTTGTCTGTCGCATAAACTCATGCGAAACACACACACACACACACACACACACACACACACACACACACACACACACACACACACACACACACACACACACACACACACACATCCACAACAGGTAACCAGAGCCAAAAAGTCTGCACACAAATGTCTGTGTCTCAAGAAATGCCTGAGATGTTCATGTGTGTGCATCTAGTGTGCACGAGGGGAAACAATAGTTGACTGACAGCAGAAGGATTTGGTAATAAGAAGAAAGCTTTTGTGCTGCAGCGTGTCCAGTCTGTAAGTTTAGAACAAGAGAGAACAAAGCGAGAAGACGGAGGGCAAAGAAAAACAAAAAGAGAAAGACTAAAACAAGAACAAGAATAAGAAAGACATGTGAGTGTCTGTGTCACAAGGAAACTATCTGCTCTTTCTGGAAATGCAACTGTTGTGTTTCACCCATTATGGGAAAGTGCATTTCTTTCATATTAACAAAATCACACAACGATTACGAAACTATCAGTCTCATTCCTTCTCTTGAAATCATTGCTGCATAAATACAGAGCAGCACCATAAAATCAAAGCTAGTCTAAATAAAATGGCATAAACAAAACTCTGCATGTGTATATGCGTGTGTGTGTGTGTGTGTGTGTGTGTGTGTGTGTGTGTGTGTGTGTTTAAACAAAACTCAGTCCAAGTTTGGAACACACAGTGAGGTAAAGACTACAGAGGATGTACTCTTTTCCTTCAGTGGACCACAGAGTGTGCGTCATTGGAGTTCAGAGGCCTAAATGCGGCACTGGGGTGTGCAGTTAGAAAGTGTGTTCTCTATCATAAGCGTGCGTTTGACTTACACATTTTCCACGCGGACCCTCTGGTAATCGGAGAGAATGGCCCCTACAGACACTGCCTCGACACCCTCCTTTTCCTGCGGGGAGGAAAAGACGGAGGAAACTCAACCTCAAAGATGTCTTGCCTTTTTCCATTATACAGTATGTCCAACGTGCATTGTGACAGCGATATGATGTCATCGTCTCATGGGGCCAAATACTCTGTGCTCAACCTACAATGGTATCCCAAAGTGTTATCTGAACAAAACCAAACAAACACGTGTAAACATACACACACACACACACACACACACACACACACACACACACACACACACAACACACACACACACACACAGACTAAAACAGACAAAGAGCGCAAATTCCTGGCAGCCCTTTCCTTTCATTGGACCGCAGTCCTGTGGGGATGTTTACGCTCTGGTCCTATCAAGGCCTTTATGGTCCAGCCCATATCCCCTGGAGGTCTGCGTACATGTGAGTGTGTGACTTGAGGCACAACTAAGGTCAGTTTCTGGACCTTATCAGCAGTCTAGTGTGAGTGGGAGACGAGTGTGACTGGCCGCAGCTTCCTTCCCCCTACGCACCCGGCTGGAAGACAGAAACCACGGTGACAACTTGAAGTATCAGTGGAGCATTGTGTCTGTGAGTGGCATGTATCTTTAATATTGCTGAGGGCTAATCTAATTGCTTTTCATATCATATTCATATTTCAGAAACAGCGAGACAACTGCGCACTCGAGAGATCTGACACTGCCTTGAGATGTGCTCAATCTTCTCTCACGGAGGGGAAAAAAAAAAAAAAGAAGTGAGTGGCTTCGATCCAGAGTGGCATACGCAAACAAACACACGTGAGCAAGCGGTGAGTGCTCACACACACATAGACATTCATGCACAACCCCCCCTTCCCTACCTTCATGCCCCTATCCTACAGACACACACCTGCAGATTCATTAGAACATTACATGCGCTGTAATTAGAATGAGAGGCGAGGGTAGAAGCAGTGGAGGGATGCACAAGTCTCCAGTAAATTACCTTGTAGCCATTATCAATTTCCCTGGCTACTGGTCCTTAAGATAACCCCCCACCCCGCCTTCTCCCTGTGGTCCCTTCCTGCAATTTTTCTCTGTCTGATAAACATGCTGATTAAAGCGAACAGCGTGTAAACCTTTGATACTTTCCTAAATGAAATCCATGCCCTGCCTGGGGCCTGACGCTGCGATGCACTGTGCCTCTCTCTCACACACACACACACACACACACACAAACACACATGCACAGCTCTACGTAGGCGTGCCAGCTAATCAGATAAAGGATGTGTCTGTGTGTGGCTACGTGTATGTGTGCGGTGTTTACGGCGCAGCAGAGGATGTGCGGTACGAAGCAGGAGCTGAACACATGCAGACAAATACACAGCGAGAATTTAACTTTTTGACCTGAAGTTAAACACCCAAAGATCTTAACTTGGGATTCAGTGCTCAAGTTTTAATATCTCCCCAATGTGTCCAACACTGGAATATACATTACAGTCAATTCTACTGCCCACTGACAGTAATTAAGTCAGACTGATAACATTTCAGCCCAGCACAGAGCGAAGGGGGCTGCAGGCAGTGTCATGTAATTCTAGGTAAGCCTCGGGGCCAGCACTCTATTCTAATACAATGATAACCTTTTCCCTAAATACAACTGTCACTTCCTAAAGAGGCATATTAGGAGGTAAAGAGTGGGATAAGGAGAGACAGAGAGAAAGAGGAAAAGCCATGAGAGTGTTGGAGAAGTGCGCTACATCAACACCAATTTGGTCCCTTGACTTTAAATTTGGCAGGACCACAGTTGGCCTGACAGAATAACAGAGCATCAGAGCGGCAGCAAACATGTTTGTCTTGTGTTTCTGTCTCTCTGGCTCCCTCCATCTCGCCTTCACTGTTGGTGAGTACTCGGGCCTCTGAGGTACGACTCGGCCTTGACCAATTAAATGGCTTCTCTTTTCACTGGCTCTCATTACATTACATCATGCAGTCCCGGCATACTCGCCACAAATGATAACACGAGACAAAAAATTTCTCACACATCCCCCTGTTTTCAATGGAGGCTCGAGCTGGTGGACCTTTTGGCAAACAGCGCTGGAAAATGATTATTTTTGGATGCCGTTCTGTTTTCGTCGCTATTACCAGCTATCGCCCGGAGACGAGGAGGAATGAGGGGGGCAGCTAATGCTGCTCTGGATGCAATTTTACAAATTCTAGACATACTTTCTCATCCTCTGTGGGAAAGGTAGGATAAATTATTGTGAAGAAGTGGTAAATCTGAATTGATGGATTTTATGGGAATTGTTTCATGTGTATTCATGACACCATAAAAAATACAAACTTTGGTTTTATGGTAGCTGAAAAATTTATCAAAATGGTTTATAGTGGGAATACCTGACAAAGCGACAAGGTAGCTCATGAAGCACAGTATAATAATAAATAATAATAAAATCTTTATGAGAGCTATCTGGCTAAACGATGTTTTGACTGCATTAAAGGTGGAATCTGAGTAAGAAGCTAACATAACGATAAATCAAGGCAGAGGTCATCAGGACTCTTGTGACCCACAAGCCACTTTTCTTTCTTCGTGACTGTTGGCAGAAGAGCCGAAGAAAGAGCTCCCTGCCCGCCCTGATTCCATGTCACTTTTCTTTTTTCAACGTTTAATGACCCTAGCTCATTAAAGGAAGCTTCACCTGATCCAGGACCCGAGGCCCTGCATTAACTCACGCCCAGAGCGGGACTAATTCTGGCATGGCGTTGTGCAACAGTGCAACCCCCTAGCAGCCCCTTCAGAGGCACACTAAACAAAGGCCTGGCCTGGCTTCCCCTGTCCTCTCCAGCAGGCAGAATAGCTATTAATGAGGATCTATGGCCCAGAGCAATGGAAGCCCTCAGTCCCCCCAGCCATGTCCATCAGGGTACTTAGCCCCATGCAGTCATTAACTTCTGTTACTAATTGTCAAATTCATTAAACTAATCCTTCCCCAACATCCGGATGTCTCCCGTGGAAATAGATGGAGAGGGCTGAGTTATTAAGATGTCAGCTGTGGGGAAGATTAAGGCCAGCAGACATGCTCCACAAAGAAACGATACGGCCATTAAACCCTATATCAAGGTAGCGTGTGCGATATACTTTGTAATTATATATACATTCATCTTAGTAAGGGAGTAAAAGAGTGTTTCAAATGTATTCACAGTCACAGACATGCCTTCAGACGAGATATGTATCTGCCCCAAAGATACATTCACGACAATCATGAAGCCAAGAATTCAGCTTGAGAATGCGGCTATTTTATCAGCTTTCAGCTTAAAGGTACTTACTGCACGCCACACACTCAGTCTGGGTAATATTCAACAGTCGAAGCCATTAACAGCAACCAAGGCAATTAGAAAGCCATAAAATATTAAAAATTCAATATTCATATTCATATGGAATACATCAGAACCCTCATTAGCTCTTTCTCAATGGCTGTCACAATGAGGTCTTAATTATACACCCTAACAATACAAAGCTCCATTTTGCAAAATGGTGGGTTTCCAACATGCCAGCTTCAGCCTGTTCTGACAACTAGGAAGCCGGCGTTGGCAGATCTTGGCTATTACAGACACAAGGCCACGAATTTCCATTCACAAATCCTCTTTTTATCGAGTCCAAAGTTGTTGACTACTTTCTATTATATTACTGCCTCTTGCATGTAGTATGCTTCCGCGTGACGGCATGGAGGTGGGGAAGATGACAAAGTGGGGAAATTAATTAAAGTGGTGCTCAAGGGCACCGGGGTACCATCACAAGCTTTCCATTGCCGCATCCATACACTCATATCGACACCACCTCTCACCCCACAGCCGCCTCTCCCTTCCCCCTACTCCCCAACACATGCCTTTCCTTGCCATCTCTCCTCCTCTTCATGCCTCTCTCCCAGGATCCATCAAGTAAGTGACTGGACGCGACATGATTTTAATGTTCTCTCCATTAGATCAGCTCTGGGCTTGTTGTAATGTAATGGGATTGTTCTCCCCTGTTCCCCTACATGGTGGGAACACACAGAGGGGGTTAGACCTTGATGTAGCAGCTCAAGTAGATGTGGTACAGGGGAGAAGGCCAGCTAAGGTCAAGCGATTGTGTTAAATGTAATGCGGACATAGTCCTGGGGCGCGTTGGGCTGTCCTGACAACTCAGACATGCCAAACTGACAGGATAGCTTAGTGTGAGCTTAGTAGGAGGAGACGCTGGTTATTTGTTTTAAATCAGCTTTCTCATTACCATTCAGTACAGACAGCCATACTGCAAGGTGACTCCCAGAGTTAGATAGGATGTGGAAGAGGTGTGCAGATGGTACAGGATACAGGTTTGGACCAATTATATTGTTTTGAGTTACACCCAATTCTTACATGATTATATGCTACTTTTATATACTGAGGCTACAAACACTCTGTACAATGACTGATCCATCAAAATAAAGCAACAAATGGACATGCAAGCTTAGCAAATGTCTTTGTAAAGCAAACATCATCCAAAACCGTGTTCTAAAAGCCTTTCAGAGACATCCCCTTTGGTAAATTGGTGGGGCTGTCTGTTTGAAGGAGCTGTTGAAAGACGGGCTCTTCCTTTGTGCTCATGGATGGGCTAGCGAGATGACTCAACACGTGTCAGTCCGCAACCATACGGAGCGGTAGAATAAGAAAAACAAACTGCTCACAAAGCCAGCTGCTCATAATCCTGAATACCCCGACCGGTTCCTGAGATGATGCAGGTCAGAGCTGCAAGAAGGGGAGAGAGGAAGCAGAATAGAGGAAAGTATTATCCTCCGCTGAGGCCACAATGCAGGTGTGACCAGTCAACAGAGGATATGACATGAGACATTGTCTCATCAGCACGATGAGTGAGGGAAGCTTATCAGCGCACAGCAATGTGACAAATGACAGGACGGCGTGCAACGACTGCAGTCCGAGGAAGAATGAAAAAGAAGCTGCGAATTTAATCCACGGAGGTACAGTACTACTGCAGCGTTTCATGACTGAGTTTGTATTTGTACAGTTTCCCAGCCTGAAGTTTACACACACACACACATACACTTTAGTCTTGGATAGTGATTCATTCACAATGACAGGGCTGTTTTCAGTGATAGAGCTTGAGCATAAATATGCCATGCCGCACAGCTGGAAAATGTAGAAATTCATCAGGGTTAAAAAGTAGAGAGATTAACGTTTCACGAGTTTCCTCTCAGATATATATGGTTACGTAAACACAAGCCGAGCCAGTCGTCAGGCTGGGAGGGAGAGGGCCTTGGCCAAAGCAAGCACAAAGCCCTAGTTTCAGCAGGCCAAGGACAAGGAGGCTTTCCATATCTACACGTATGGAAAACTAAATGTTCAGAAGCAGTGGGGAGACATAAGGTCGTTTATCGATGTCCATGAATACTTGCAATTCAAGCAAAGAAATGTAGTTATTACTGGCTCTCAAAAAATGCAACATTTTAATGGTTGTTTCTACATTAAACAAATTATCATTCTGCGCCTCTGCCCTCAGATGATCCATTGGGATTTTTCAAGATGACATAAAAGTCGTGTAACTTCCTCCAAAACACTCAAGGTCTCGCCTCTTACCATTAAAAGGATAAGGTGTTCCAATAAATAAGCATCGGCAACAGTTTTCTGTGGGGCATAAAACAAAGTCATAATCCCAGCTCTGTCATAGCAACATTTCCCACTTGGCTATGGTGAGAGTGCTTCAGCATCTGAGACAGGAAACGAGTAGGACAGAATCAAAGAAGAAGTCTCATACCACGGAGAGGTAAACTATGTCAGTTGCTTTTCATGGTCCATAACAACCACCTAGTCCACAGGGTGCATGCACGCACATGTATTGACGTGCATGTATATACACAGTCACGCACTGGCCTACAAACACACACACACACATACACTTCAGAATGTAAATGTTTTTCTGGTGAGATCAGGTTCCAGGCTCTTGGCATCTTGGCTCTCCTGTCCTCGATCCTCCATAGCGCGCCAATAGACATTATGAACCCCACTCTCACCCCCCCCTCTTCCCTCCCTAGAGAGAGACTAGAGGAAAATATAGCAATGATGCTGGTTTAACCCACTCTCCAGACTCCAGACAGTGTTTTTGCTACGGCTAGTTATGACTTTAGCTGCGGGAGGTGATGGGGCCTGCCACAAATATTTCTTGAGGGGAATGGTTCACAAAACAAAACATAAAAGCCCTCTTAATTTTGGAGTAGATGAATGGCAGGGAGTTGAAAGACTTAGCTCTACAGCTCAGCTGTGGAGTATTGGGCCTGACTAGCTCTTGATACTGGTGAGTTTAAAAAGTTTTATTATACAATTTTTTTCTTGAAGGGCTGGAATCAGAAACAGGAACAGATGGCCTGTGGATGTTATGTAAAATCTAACTTCTTATTTTTATATTAAATTTGTAAATAAAAAAAAAAGAGTTTAAAAATGTTTTTTCATCAAGGGTGACAGCAAAGATGTAACAATAGATCTCAGATGATCAAAAGTAACAGCTGTTGTTTGTTGAAAGACATCTCGAGGCATTTTAAAGAAAAACTGACAACCAACAAACAGTGACATAAACAACAAATCAGATTTGGTCAGTCGGGACTCAGAAAACAATCACAGATTTCCCTTCATTTTTAATTTGAACAACCAAACAAGAGAAATTATAGTAATACACTCTCCACAATGGCCTGTTTATATCTTTGCATAATAGAACATATTAGGCAATATCTCAAATGCAAATAACCCCTAGAAACGTCTACAAGTCATCCAGCATCAAAATAAAATCAGAAGAAAAGACCATAACACACACACGTTCTTCCTTGGAACAATGTTCAACCAAGCAGTGGTAGTGGCTCATGCCCTTGGCAAGGCGAGATAAGGCTATCAGCTTCCATCATCGCTAAACAAGATTGAGCAAAGTACATTAAGCAGAAAAATACAAACAAATTACAAAGGCTTGAGGCTAGGCTCTTTATCTAATGTTTGTGGGGACTGTTAGCGTCAGTTGGAGGGAAATGGGCCTGCATCTAATAGATCCTGTCCCACCACTTCCACACGGCCAGCGAACAATGCACAGTGCCATTATCTCAGCGCTAATGCTATCCTTCCTCATGTGCAAAACAAGCCTGCAATCTCAACCCCACTGCCACTGTGGCGACCAACATAAATACAAGCAGCCTCAGACCAAAGGAAAAGATAACAATGGCTATCACATAGAGAGAGGCGACGCAGAGAGACAGCTGTATGAAGGAATCTATACTGGCTCATGTTGAAGCATAAATACTGTAAACGTGCACCAAAAAATGTAATAAAACCAAACTTCTACAAAGTGATTATCCATTGGTTTTTAGACTGCTTGTAAGCTACTTCCAATAACACCATTATGAGGTGTCTCTGCACCACAAACCAGCTACAACAAGCTCGCATTAGCTTTGTTATTGATCTGATCTCCTAAACCCTCGCTGTGACCCCAGAGGTCATGATTTATGTATTAAGCAGCTTTTTAAAGAAATCCATTTTCCTGTTGAGCCCCCAATGTACGTCTAATGCTGCACCATGCCGGTAATCATAGAAGGGCTGCGTGTTTGATTTTGACCACCCCTCCCCTTCCTTCATAGTTCACACCCCTCCTCAACGACTTGTCTCACAACACCTCGGCTCCCTAATCGATACCACAGAGCTCCTGGTTCGACTGGAGATTCCTCCGCCTGTCTGCCAGCCAACCAGCCAGCCTCAGCCCTCCTCCTCCTCCTCCTCCTTTCTTTCTCCTCTCCCTCAATCCCTCTCTCTCCTTTCCACACAGCAGGATACACCTCCATCAGGGCACTCGTAACAACGCAATGCCAGGCTTCTGAAGGGTCCGGATGAAAGTGCGACGACAATACAAAAGGAGACAAAGATGCGAGTAGAAGAAAGAAAGGAGGAGCGAGGGAGAGGGAAGAATGAATAAGAATGTTTGGACTCGTGGACAGGCTGCCTCTGCGATCTCAGAGGGCCCCAATCTTGTCTGTTGATGTCGATAATGGAGCGGCGGTAGAGACTGAGGATTGGGGGGGTGTGTGTGTGTGTGTGTGGTGTGTGTGTGTGTGTGTGTGTGTGTAATAAAGGTCAGGAAGAACAGGGATTGAGGAAAGGGGGGGGTGTGTGAGTTTAAGAAGAGGATTATCTCACTAAAAACAAGGTGTTTTAACACACACCAACGGAAAGGAATGTTTCATCTACAAAGGCCTAAAGGTCTCAGTGCACCTCTCCAAGACTTTTCCCAGACATCTCCACGAAGAAAAAAAATACTGGTTTTACTTGATAAAGGGGGGGGGGGGGGGCTGGGTGTTAACTGACCCGTGATATCAGTTCTCCAGAAAATAAAGGAACTTTGAAAAAAAAAAAAAAAAAAACACTGTTTCTGAAAAGTCGAATGCATTACAGGATGGGAAATTAGATTTGAAAGTAACATTTCCATCGTTCTCGAAGCCGGGTCTCAGTACGACAGAGATGTCACAGTGCGGCTAATTAGAGCTGGCAGAAAGGAACGTGTGCATAGATATCATCTATTGTTCCTCATCACTCTAATGAGCTTAAATGTCTTTGTCTTTATTCATCAGCTCAAAGGTTGCGGAGTTGCTGCAATAGAGTTGCTATCTTTTTATACATTATCTATTACTACATCGAGCGGTCGAAGCTCTGGTTGCAGCTTCCCAAAACTCTGTGCGCCGTTCGTGCCGTATAGGTCGCGCTGCTTTAAAAAGGTCAACATCTTTCCCTCAAAAATATTTAAAAATACAAAATATCTTGCAACAGTGTAACAGAAAAAAACACATGAAAACGTATACTTGTGTGCAACATCAAGTAGTTTGCAGTTGGGCTTGGCAGAGAGATATGGCCGAGAGCAGTGAGAGCACTTCTTTCTACTGTGGAGTGTTGAAAGGAGGCAAACTGGGGCACAAAAGAGAGGCAGAGGTGTGTGAGGAGAACAGAGATAGACCTGTTATCATGTAACAGAGGCCCGATTTGACCTGACCTTGAACAGATGAGTGTGCACGGGCGCGCACACACACGCGCAAGCAGGGTCACGGGGCATAAAGAGCCACTGTGTCAGGTCACAGAGCACAGAGAGAAGGATAAAGGACTTGAGGGATGTGATATGACTAATATGAGGGGTTTTGCAGGCCTTCGGGGGGACTGGCGTTACAGCCAGGGGTGACTGACACTGCTGATCTGTATCACACATCGGAGCGGATCACAGCAGAGGAGAGCCGACCAACCACACACATGAAGTGTGGACACACAACCGATGAAATCGGATTTCAGAATCCACACAAACAAGGATACTTTGACATGGACAAAGAGGGGGTATTTAAATTACAAGCTACAAATCAAAATGTTTTATATTACACAGAGTTATCTTTTACACAGTGTTTATATTCCAGCTTGCCTTTGAAGCCCGGGAGAGTACATAAGGACGTCATCTGTTTTATGAAAATATACCCTTACAGCCAGCGATGTCCAAAAGTGAATGATCCACCCCCCCGCTGCTGACAAAACTGTTATTTCTCCCCCTCAAAGAGCGGGTTCAAAGATCAGCACCTAGCAGGATGGGATGGGGTACGCAGTGGCTTGCATGTCTATCAGGTTACAAACTTCAAAGACACACTGCTATACACAGCCAGCGATGAGAGCAAAGGAGCCCAACGATAGGGCCACATTGTCATTCTGCCATTATCACGACTGCCAGGGGATGGACGGCTCATTTTTTCTATTATAATTGAGCTTTTTTTTCCTCCCCTCTATCAACAATGGTTCTGAAGAATATGATCTCTCCCTTTGAATCTTTTGAATGGCTCCAAACATTTTCCGAGAGGACAAAGTGTAGAGATCCTCTCTGGATTGTCAGCTTCTGGGACTGATCCGTAGATGGCACTGTTGGCTCATGCTACGGGTCTGTTGCCAGCACTGCAAAGGAAGAGGAGGGGGGAAAAAAAAATACCCACTTAAAACTCATCAACTCCGGATCTGAGAAAAAAAAAAAAAAAAATTCTTTCATCTAAGCTCAAGTGTCATTTGCCAAATATAATCTTGTAACTTCTAATTAATTCAAACTGCTAGAAAGAATCTTTCAAAATATCACACTTTCCAAACAGAACACATTTTTTCATGCTAAAACTGTTCTTTTCCAGTAAGGGTGATTTAACAGCTCATTATCAAAAGAAGTGTTTTTTTTCTCTCGTTCTCCCGCTTCTATCATTTCCTTCACCAATCAACAACACCACAAACTTTACGGGGGGAAGAAAAATTACATTTTGTTTGCCACATAAACCAGACATATATGTTGGACATGACTGAATGTGACCAAAGTTCATGACTTCTTAAGGAGGTTCTGAAATGCTCTGAGATTGTGCGAGTGTCTAAAAACAGGGGATGCGATGACTTGTATGAGTTTACTACCCGTCACAATGCGCTTAAAAAGCAAGGATGCTAAAAAAGCAACTTCTGAGAGCAGCGGCGTGAAATTCGAGATAAGAAAGTCGTATTCTTATGGTCGACATCACTCAGTGAGAGAGAGGAAGCCTGTTGTTTATGGTGCAGGTCTGTTGATGACGGTGAGAGGGGTAAACGGGGAGATGACTGGAGGTCTGCTAACCCGTGAGGGCCCCATGGGAGTCCAACTGCCCTGATCTATGGCCCGTCTGACTGGTGAGGTCAGACCAGAGAAGCCCTGGAAATAGGAAATTAGCAGCCCTTTGCAATTAGAGCCACGACCACAGGCAGAGATGGTATATTGCATCGTGTAGCAGAGTACCACAGAGATGTCCACTATTTGACAGTGAATACTCACAAGAGACCAAAAACCAGAAATTGGACTGCGTGAATGTATGCCAACTCACAGGAAAACACACAAACAAGAGCTTTCTCATGTAGCCGCATGTGTAAAGCCTGCGATTTATACAGAAGACGACAAAGAAAGTCAGGCAGAGGGCGCGAAATGCCCTGAGGCAGGCTGACTGGCCCTTGCCACCCAGGCGGTGTGTGCGGACATGCAGGGGCCCTGGAGCAGCCCTCAGCTCCAGATGAACATGTCTCCACACAGACCTACAGGAAGAACCAAGCAACCGCCCCCCCCCTCGCCCACCCTTCTTTCTCTCATTTACACCGCGTCAAGCCAACTCCCGTCTCAACAACAAACTCCTATCCACTATCCCATAAGAGGCTCTTAAATTTTGATGCTGCAAGCTAAAATGAGAGGCTGTGTTGGGGTGCAGAGGGGGAAAAGTGTTACACAGGATCAATCCCACACCCTGTTTGCGCTGACAGCAGGGAGGGCTGTTGCTGCTGTTGAAGTGTGCGTCCAGGTAGTTTCCTCATGGCTGCAGGCGGTCAGGTAGGCAGGCAGTGCCAGCGGTGTGTTAACACACACACACACACACAGTTGTCTCGAACCTGTCAGTCAGCCACCCTTCACCACATCAGACCACCGAGGTCTCATACATAATTTGGCATCAAATGAATATTTTCTCAACATCCTGGCAAAAGTGGTATTTGATGAAATATTAATTCGGTGATTAATTTTTGCATCTGATCTTCTGTCAAGTGAGATAAAAAAAGAAGAATGGAATTTTTCCTGTGAAGCCAGTTGTTGAAGGGCACCTCACTCCAACTTCACACATAAAACTTTAATTAACTGATACAACAGCCACACTTTCAGCCACACGTTTTTTTTTTAGTAAGATAAAAGGAAAACTTACTCCACTTTGAAAGTGGAATCAAGACATACTAAGTAAGACAGACTAAAAGCACTAACATGGCTTTTTAATCTCCTGAGCAGCTTGGTTGCACGTTACAATGGATGCTAAGTACTGTTAGTGTACAGCAGGCCAGATGAAGCTCGACAAGCCGGGTCTCTGCTTTGAGACAGTGCTGATGGGCTACTAAGTGACTCTGAATCCAGAGAATGACTTGTAAAACATCTCAACAGTGTGACATATGTCATGAACCTTAGCCGAGATGAGAAGTTTAGTAGTGCTCTGAGAGCTCGTTCACTAAGAAGCAGTCAAGCATATGTCAGTGGTGGCAAGGAGTCAAAACGATGACTGCTTTTGTATATGCTCAATGAAGCATTGCAATAGTGAGTTCACATAATTATGGTGCATTGTCATACTACTCTGAATAAGATTCTCTCTCTATTTCATGAATGTGTGAAGCCTCTGACATCACATGGAAATAAAAATAGCATTTTATTCCAGATTTATGGTCTCAGGCTTTTATTAATTCATGTAATTTGTTCATTTTGCTCTGAGTTTTTTTTTAAAGGAAGTCTTGTTCAGTTGCTCCTGTGTGCGTACATTTGTGCACATGCAGGTGTGTGTGCATGTGTGTGAATGTGTGTGCATATATTCTATTGTTTAAATTGCTCTATTTTCTAACACGCACATAACGGCATAACTGTAATAATGTAAAATAAAAGAATAAGTAAATAAAAATAGGCCTACCTAAAGTTTAGATGTTTGTGTGCTGCTGAATAATTCCATGATAAGAAAAAGACAGTGATAATTTTGGAGAAGTGAACTGACATCCAAACATTACAGGAGGAGGAGAAGTTGTTTAGGCCAGTGTCTGATGATACACCACTGATATCCTAATTAGTATTCTAATAAAAGTCAGAATCAAAGCGCACTTTAAAGAGCATATTGTTTTTTTTGTTTGTTTGTTTAATATGTTTCTTGTCTAACAGAATATTGCTGTGGCACACACTTTGGGAAGAGATTATTCAACGTGATGGTTCTGTATCTGCCCAGTACAAAATGGGGGGGAAAAGCAAAGCAAACACATGGTGGGTAGAAGAAACTGGAACATATAGCAAGACAAAGAGACCCAGATATTTTTCTAAGGAGGCTAACACACATGTGAATGTTGGACTTCAGTTTGGCAGGTGGCAGGAATGAGGACAATGGTGGGCCCACAATGCTGATTTGTTTCTTCTGTGTGTGCAAATAAAGTTAATCTCTCTCAGACTCTACTTTCTGCCCTATATGTTCAGAGTGCTGCAGTTTGTGCTTCTAATTGGAATGATGTAATATATACATGCAGTAACACAGTATCCTTCAGTTTGTTTGATGTACTGTTAGTTATACAAGTATCACTCATTATGAAAATAATCAATTAAAATGTGTGTGTGTGCGTGTGGGTCGGTCTCTCAAGGCCTGTTAGCCAGAGGACTTGGATTGAAACCCAAAAGTCAGGCAGCATCCACAGAGAGACATACCTTAACGAGGCGCAAGAGCTCATACAGGTCCTCCACCTCATCCCCCTCTGTTTTACTGTAGTTTCTGCTGGTGTCCAGGCTAGAGCCCTGGATGGTGCGTCGATACAGGGGCAGATCCATGGCTTCAGCATACAGCTCTATGGCCTGGTGACCCACTGTCTGGTACATGTAGCTATCCAACTCATCTGTGGCATTGAGGAGAAGTTGTCAGATGATACACCACTGATCATGTGAGGTGAACAGTAATGATGAGTAAGTGATGTTTTCAGATGCTAACAAAATGATCTAAATAACATCAAACTACAGAGTAATAAATAACCAGGAAGACTTTAGGAAGACATTCGCAATTTAACACAATAATTTTACACAATATGGTAGTGAGGTGTACGGAACAACTAAATAGTTATAAGCTCCATGAGGGCCAAAATAAAATAATATGTAATGAAAAAAATCTAACAAGGGTTAAATGTAAAAATAAATATGAAAATGATTCAAACTCAACTCATTACAACAAAAGATTTACTTTATTTTGAAAATTGATAATGAAATATATAATGAAATAAAATTCACAAATAAAATGTCAATATGAAATAAAACGTTCTATAATTAAATATAAACATAAACTCAAAAAACATCACCATGAATATTTTACTGATAAACATTAAGATTTAATGACATATAACATGTTCAGTAATACATCACACTAAACTACCAATAAATTGATTAGTTGTTTGATCTGAAAAAATAATCAGAACACTGTAAAATGTCATCATATTTACTTAATGGATGTCTTCATTTGAGTTGTTTGTTCGCACCAACCGAGCAAAACCCACAAATGTACTATGATGTGAGGCTGGCAGCAGCTGCACGTCTTCACGTTAGTGAACCATTAAACTATATAAAGAATTCTGATTTCATTTTGTGTCAATCCACTAATCCATTAATCACATAAACACGGCAGCTCTAAGCTACAGCACACCGACTAGCATGCTCTTAACACTCCTGTGAGGTTTACAGTACACAAAGTTCTGCAGTACTTTGATTGTGTACAGTTCTTAGTTTGTTAGTCTGCAGAAGTGCAGCTGGCTGGCCCACATTAGCCCAGCTAGCCCCTGCAGATCACATAAACCCCAGCAGCTTCCTTCCCTCACCTGTGTTAGCAGGACGGAGGTTGGCCAGAGCTGCGATCCGGTGCCCAGCAGCAACACACTGCATCATGTTGTAGCAGCTGTCTTTGCCCCCACTGGAACACACCATGAGGAATAGGCACAGAAGGTAAAACTGTGTTTGAATCATTAAGATGCAGAGCTATACATTATCAGGGAGGGGTGTGCGGTTAGTGATCTGGGAATGATATGCAGCAGCATTAATATTCAGTTTGTGGATGTTATTACTATACTGAGGATGCTCTAATCTATACAGTCTTTAATATACTACAGAGAGTTAGCTGCAGTGAAACTGCTTTCCTGCAACTTTATAGTCGAAAACAGTTGGGCTTTCTACCACAGACATGGTATATAAAGCGAAATAAAACACCTTAGACCTCATAGAAACGTGTTATTTAGCGTTTGTTCAGGGTTAAAGTTTAGTCATCTAGTCTAAACACAGCCGCGACAGAGCTATGAAACACTAACAACAACGCAGCGCGGTTTACCTGATTAACGCGACCACTTTCATCTTCTTGTTTCTGTCCCAAGAGTCAAATGACATCAAATATATGTGTTATAATAGTGCAAAACGTGACAGCTTGTGCTTAGCAACCGGTGCATGTACACAACAACATGTGAGAGAGCAGGGCTTCCGGGTTGTTAGAGGACCCACATGGATATGTGCCGAGTTGCCCTCAAATATGCCTGATAGAAAATCAGTCCCTGGTACTTTCTCTCTTTCTGTTAAATGTTAAATGTAAGTTTTGCATAACAGACATAGCCATAACTAAGTGCAGTATTGTTCAAAGTTTTAAATGAACGTATAATCATTTAGAAAAGAGAATTACACATAGATAGATAAAATAAATAAATAAAATAATAATAATAATAATAATAATAATAATAATAATAATAATAATAATAATAATAATAATAATAATAATTTGCAAAATCAAAGATATAGAAAAAAAACATATAGATGTATTTCTCTCTTCAACAACAGGACAGCACACACAAACAAACAGATCCAATGGGCACATTAAGTCAAGTCAAGGGGTTTTATTGTCACTTCAACCATATACACAGCACACGGTTAATCAAGACTATATGGCCAAGGACCATGGTGCTACATGAAACATAAAACACAGTGCAGATAGGACTGCATTAAAGTGCAGACAAAATACAAAGGGTTACATAAAGTACAGTACGTTCAGACAAAACAGTGTGACAAGAAACAATAGGCAGACAGAGTGTAACAGACTTGGATGTGTATGTATATGTGCTACATATGGATATAATGTACACAGTCTGACTAGGTATATAAAGTAGAGAGGTAGATATTAAATACAAAGACGTCACATGTTAAAGCAACATTATCACATGTAATGCTACATGAAACTCATTTTACAAAAACAAAAAAAACAAAGTACACAGTTTCATATAAGAAATGTTATATGAGACCATGAAAATGTGAACTTGAGCTCCTACAAACTTATAAGCAAACTTTGAAAACTGCCATTTGGAGTGCTGCCGATGCACGCTGTACATAATCAAAGTGGATGTGAACTGTAACTCTAATACTGACACTGACATACATCCTTTGCCTCTTGTGTCTCAAGAGAGGACCAAAAGTCCATGCACTGGTATTCACACACAGGTTGCACTTCTCCTCTGAGGGAGCCCTATTTTGCTCCGAGGAAAGCCTTTGATGCTCCTTTTGCTCTCTGTTGTTGTGCCAGAGCAGAATAATTGCGCTGCTTTTGTGTGCTTCCCTCACCTTCTACCCCTAAGCAGGCTATAGGCAACTGATTTTGTTTGAGTGTACAAAATTGAGAGAGACATCTCTTCATCCCATTGCTTTTAACTAAGTTCCCTTTTTTGTTTTTGTTTGTTTTTTGTTTTATTCATGGCATAAATGGCAAAATCTACCACCTGCAGATGAGCATTATTTCTGTTGTGGCACAGGCAGTACACACTGAGAACAGCAATCACTTTTTAACGTATGAATGTGCTCCTGATTTACTAGACATTGGTGATTTGAACTGATAAATATCTTTTGGATTTCTAAATTTTATAAAAAGGTGAGTAAATATCAAAATTGATTACATATTATATGCCCCCTTTCTTTCATTCCTTGTTTGATTGTCTCCCCCTTTCTCTATTTACAGCATACAGTTATTCTAATTTATTTAAGACCATTATTATTCTATTATTCAATGTGGCACACAATAAAAACACAAACGTCCATGAGGTCTGATGTATTTCATTGAGATACCATGCCGGACAGGTAATATTCATTCTCAGTCCCTTGGTACCTGGACCAAAATACAATCTATGCACCACAACAACAAACAACAACTAAAAATAAATTTGTAAAATGAATATTATAGTGCTGGAAATTTAATTTGACAGGATGAGTGATATAGTTCTCAAAATGTTTCTTTGACATGTTGGTTTGAAAAATGGCCTTGTCTTGGAGAGAGCAGGACACATCCCCCTGGGTCTGGTTGTCCTTCAGTTTTGTAAACTCATTAATATATCACCTATGTTTTCCAATTTTGTGGGTAATACTTTATAATACAGCTTCACTGCCTCTGGTAATTTCCATTAAAGCCCAGGCCGGCAGGATATGACCAATGCAAATTGTGTCACTTATCAGTTTTAATTTATGTAGTTTATTACCCAGACAAATAAAGAGGTGTGTTGTTCCGGTTTTATTTGTGGCAGCATTTTGCTGACGTAAAAGAGCGTTTTATGTCCGTATTGTTGGTGCGATGGGGATAAAAACTGTTGATGGATAGCCCAACCGAGACACAGCCAATGGACGTGAATATGAGACGCATAAATATGAAAGCAAGGCAGCAGGCATCAAATGACACCCTTGGCCTTTTCTTAAAGGAGCATGTGCATATGACAGGTGATTTACACAGACACACAAACTAATTTTTGTCGCACAAGGACACAAAAACTTTGGGTGTAATGAGAAACTAAGGCCTCAAATCACAAGACGATAAATCGAGTGTCAGAACAGGCCAGCCAAGGTTGCGCGCTGAGTGGCCAGAATACAAACACACATACACACTTCTGGTCCCTTCAGCAACATGACAAAGCAAGTACATATGCTGCACAGTAGCATCATGTATACTTGCTGAATAGGAGTAAATGGATTGTGTGCATTTGCTTGTAATATGTCAAAAATAAAATTGGAGTTAAATAATAAAAATGTTTTTTTAAATGTATAACATGATATGAATGTATAATGACATAGATGATGAAATGCTAAATTTACAGTACCATTACGGCCAACAAAAAGGTACAAGGTTGTACAGTTTGTCAATACAGTTTTATCATTGTAGATTTTTTGTTGCGCAAGAATAATAATTGGGTGTTTTTAGTATTATTAATTAATACTTTTGCCTACTCTGTGGCCTTGCAGAAATATTGGCCATTTGACAAGATTTCCTAATCATTCTGCTAAGAATGAACTTAAGTCAAAAAATATTAATATGGTAGAGTTCTCTGAACTTTTATAACTGCCATGCTTAATGTAAAATTGATATATATATACTTTATATATACTGAATCCATGTAAACATTAAAAATGTATGTATCTGATCCTCTGTGCATACATTATAGTCCCACAAGCCAGTTTCCTTTTTGTCTTTGAACAGAGCCCAAAGTCTTATACTATGAGACACTTGAGTGTTTACAATCGCAAATGAATACTTGATTTTCTGTCGAGGAGATGCTGAATATTAATGACTGTAGCAGATTTCAGTCTGTGAGACCTTTATTTCTGTGACACAAAGGAATCCTACTAACTCCAACTTCCTCTCATTTAAATGAACATTAGCAACTGATGTCAAACAGAGCTTTCTGCTACAACTCAAGCCAAAGTACAATTCCTATTCTGACTTTATGCAGAACACAAATTGGATTTGAATTTTACTGTAATTTGGATTTAAGTTTCAACTAAGCCACAAACATGAAGCAGAGGATACAGAGGGTACGGTGCCAAATTAAGCTGTTTGCCTGGAACATCTGGCAGTCCAGTTCTTTTTCCTGGACCTTACGGTGTGAATCAACGTCTACCCAAATGGTGGAGGTTGATGTACAAAACGTTAACTTCCTCTGCAATAGTGAGCAAAACAAAGAGCTCATGCTAATTATAGATGAAATTCAATGAGGGCTGATGACAGCCAAATGTTATCTTGCAATAGTGATAAATTTATACTGAAGTGAGCAACGGTTGAAAGCAGTCCTGTGTATTCTTAACTCGACTCCACTCTGGTGTTGCCTCCATCAGGGGCTCATTTTCCAAAGAACTATCAACATAATGATACCTCTTTAGGGCCTAACCACATCCAAATCAGTTAGTAAACAACCCAAACGGGGATCTGTACACATTTTTACAGACAATTAACTGTTATCACGAGGGGCCCAAATGGATTAGTAGGCTCATTAATGTCTGAGGCTAATCGGTCCTTGATTGGAAATGTGAGAGAATGTGAAATAAAGTCGTGGTTTGATCCAAATTGTGTTTGATCATGGCACCGTCTTTAACAACAGCCCCAGTCTGCAAACAGTAATTGAGTTTTTTTTTTCTCTAAATCCCCCAATGAAAATCTGGCTTTTACCCTCGTTCCATTTGGCTTCTAAACTACATAAAGCATTAAAATGGATGAAAAATGTTTTGCCTCATAAGCTGCTGCTCCTTTGTAAAAGCCCTGAGATCATTTTGCTGATAACTATTATTTGGTCTTCAAAATAATAAATATCTTTACTTAGAAAAGTGCCTTTCAGAGTGGTGCTGATTCAGTGCTACTTGTCTTTATATCTCATATTTTGATCCAACCTGAATTGATTTGGCAGCCATTTAATTAAGGGTTTTGCAATATTTCACATCTCAAGTATATGATGATGGTGAAAAATAGATTAAAATGAAAAAAGCATCATACTGTAATTGCTACTGCATCAAACAATTAATTATCCCTCTGAAGGGTCTGCATTGTTTGTGTTTAGAATCATTTCATACCACAAATTGGTTTCTGTAGCAAAGTTGGAAATAGTCCAACCAAGTTCAGAAATGTGGTCTTGATAAGTTGAGTTTATTATTATTATTATTAAACTAAAAGTATGTAGCAGCTTTGTGAGACTGTGCTCAGGGCTTAGAGATGCTTTGAGCTAAATATGTCGCTTAGAGCGACAACATGTTGATGTTTAGCAGGTTTGCCATGTTCGTCATTATCTTTCATCTCTTCTTGTTCACAAAATTGCTTATTTGCAGTAAACACAAAGTACAGCTGAGGCTGATGGGAATGTCGTTAGTTTTACAGGTATTGGGTCATAAATTACACAAATTACACAAAGGGATCATCCATCCTCTGGGGACCATGAATATTTTTTTATGGCAATACATTTAATATTTGTTGAGACATTTCCCCATGAA
Organism: Nibea albiflora; assembly: GCA_014281875.1. Taxonomy (NCBI): domain Eukaryota; kingdom Metazoa; phylum Chordata; class Actinopteri; family Sciaenidae; genus Nibea; species Nibea albiflora. Next base: position 24,040,736 of record CM024799.1, on the reverse strand, counting down.
CCAAAGTGGTGGACTGACCGACCTATTCTCAGACAGGCTGACAGGCCAACATCCATCCATTTTTTTAAATTAATAGCTTGTTTGCATTGAAATGAATTCATATACATTTATTTCCATACATAAATGTATGGAATCATTACCTCTGTGACATACTACACTGTGAGCTGATTGTACTCTGAACTATATTTAATCATTTTTAATCTGGAGATACAAATATACAAAGCATTTTTACTGTAAGTGATTCATGAAGAGCTTGAATGAATCAGTTTTCCTGCACTGTTGGATAGTGAACTTTCCAAAGTACAAAGCAGTCAACCATCCTGAAGTACAAATGTAATTTCCTGAATATTTCTCCTTGATTTGAAATTGTCTTGCCCTGCTTCTAGCATCCTTGAATCAAATTATGGCTTCAGTGGTTGAGCCCTGTGAAGCTCCAGCCAAAAGGATGTGGTCCATTAAAGTACGCCACCATTCCACTCATTATGGAGCAGCCAAAGCAAACTGCACGCATTGCTATCACCTGGCCCTGCTGCCAAATACTGTTCTACATACAGGATCTTTTGTCTAATGGTTTACAGAGACACTCTCCTCTCAGTAGTCCAAGCCACTGGACATTCAACCTCGTTGCTATGCAATTCAAAACCTGTAATAAAAACTGTATACTAAAAACCTCTTGTATACCTGTGTCTATGGTCAAACCATAATTACAAGCCCTAGTAGTGCATGTAAATACATTTCTTAAATAAAATCCTTATAATAATATATGTATTGTTATGTATTTATTTCAATGTCAAAATAATTATTTCTACATTAAACAAACTGTAGAGATTTTTATTCCAGTACATCTTCACTCATCAAAGCACGTTCAAAAGATCGAATCTGGTTTTGGCTTAGTAAATAAATACTGTAACTGAGCTGACTAAGTATTACAATGGCCGACGTTGGTGAAAATACTTTTTAATCTGTAAATTGTCTGGTGGGATGCTGTAATTAGCTCATCTGCTCTCTGATATACAATCCTCGGACAGTTTCCCTCTCAGCCGACAAACACAATCCTAATCCAGGAAATAGCCTGCAATCAGAATATTGGAGTTGACATCAGAGGTAGCCACAGAGGCGATTCCCACACACCCCTCCCATAGCTTCAAAGGTCTTCCTGGGCCTGTTATGGGTTTCCCTCGTGATGAAGTGTGACACTCCACAAACACAAAAGCCCCAGCCCTCTCGTGGGTCCGCTTTGCTTTTCTTGGATCACTCCAGTCTGACCAATGCCAAGTCAACTTGGCGGTTGTCAAAACGGGCCCCATATCTCTGAAGAGCGTGTGTGTGTGGTGTCTGTGTTGCTGTGTATATGTGTGTGGTAATGTGTTGAGTGTGTGTAGATAGCTTGTCACAGTCACAGGGCCCTGGCTGCGTGTGAGCGCTGTCTGTGTGTGGGTACGTGTGTTTGTTTCCACCTTGAAATGATGTAATGTGCACCCATAATCAAAGCCACCACCTGGTTGTCTGTGGGAGTTGCTGGTTTGCCAAAACCCTCCGCATATATATATCTCTGGAGACAAATGATTTAGTAATGTTCTTTTTTTTCCCCCTTCCTTTTTAAAGATCAAACATCATCAGCACCACAACATTTGTGCCATAAAAACAAAGTATTAATGCTGTATATTTAACTTTGTTTCAGTAATTTCTTGATAGAGCCATCCTAAAACATTCTGGTTTTGATTAAAGTCTTGTTTCCTTTATTTTCAACACAAATCACGTGTCTCTTCTTTCCGTTCATTTTCCATCCATCCGTCCTTCCCTTTTTACTCAACGCCCACCTTGCCTTTGATCTATCCACCTTAGCCTCCTTAGCGGTCAGTTTTTTTTTTTTTCTTGCAGTAAGACGTCACCTGTGCTGAATAGTTGGCCGCAGCTAAGCCAGACCAGCAAACTCCCTGCCAGAACACAGCAAGCTCGGGTCTGCCATTTGTCTTGTGGTTTTTGAGTTGGGGATATTTGTCTAACGTGCTGTCCAATGTCAACACTGGCTCTAAATACCCCCGCTGCTGCACGAAGTGGGCTTCCTTAGGGAGGATAAGGATTAATGCTGGGTTGGAGATGAAATAGAGGGAGAGGAGGAGGAGGACAGAGGAGGGATGAGCATTGAGAAAAGGGATTGATCAAGGCAGGCGCTGTGTATGTTGATGACAAGCAGAGGAGGAGAAGGATGAAAAGAAAGAAGCATTCAGTGGTGGATTTGTGGAGTTATCCTTTTCAATAAGGGATCAATTTATATATCAAGGTGTTAAAATGTTTCTATATACAAAAGTTTTGAACCTTTTCCATGTTACAAGTTTGTATTTCTTCTGTTTTTCTACACTTCCCAGCCACTCTATGTACAAAGGGGGTTAACCATTTTAGAGCAGTGACAGCCTCTGTGTGAAAGATAGCCTCCGATCATTCAGAACCATTTCTAAACCTGTGACTAACCATAAATAACAAACAAAATCCAAGGCCTCCCTCCAGCATTAACACCGGCATCGCCAGATGAGAAACTGCCAGCTAGATAGGAGATGACCTCAAGTTTACGGCCTAAAACCTGTTGATCCTGAGCAATTGATTGTCATCCATAAGAGAGAGCCCCCGCCTCCATCAATCCCCCAACACCGTCTCAGCAAGAACAAGATGAATTCTAGCAGCGATTCTGCCATGAGAAGCACATCAGTGGCCTCTGCCTTTTCTTTTATGAGGCAAATTCCATACACTGGGCCCAATATTCCTGGTTACTGGAGTCTGGTGATTAAAGTGTATAAAAAAAGGGGCAGCACCACTAAAAGGCAGTGATTTAGTGAGCTGTCACCCCAGTTCAGGCGGGGCAACAAGTTCAAGTCCCCGCAGGAGGGTTGTAATGAAAATGAAACAAGGGACGAGACGGTGTTAGGGAGGAGAGGGTGGAGGGCTGGAGGGTCAAAGGGTTGTGAAGGGGTTGATGGTGCGACTGGGATGGGGTCATCTGGAGGGTGGTGATATCGATGAGCGGTGGTGATATCACCACCAGCTTTTCAGATGTATGAGTATGGATGTAGGCAAATAATCTTTTAGTCCATTAACTACAAATTATGTGGACATTATAAAGTTACGTAAAGTGTTCCACAAGTTTAAAAATTCATCTCTTAACTTGTGCTGAGCCATTGAGATCCATTTATTCCACTGTGGTTTGAAACCCTCAATATATCGCCATCATACGACATCGCCTGTTTTTAACTTTCCCAGATGATGTGACTTTGTGACTTTCAACAGTGGCTGCCAAACACTAATGCTTTTAGTAAAAAAAAAAAAATGACCAAAGAAATCCATGTTTGCTATTGTTTCAGCTCTGGATTTGATTTTCTCACAACACAGCTCGTGGATCCAGCGAATATTTGGCAATGATGCCGATCGTACTTGAAAAGCTTTTCAGAATTGTTGCTTATTGACACTGACAGAAAATGCAGACAGAAGTTTGACTTTGATCGATTAAAAATCTCAAGTGTCTTCAATGATCTGTACAAAAGTGAAAAAAAATGCTCATTCCCCATTTTACAGTGGGTGGACTATCTCTTGGCGGGAACTGGTGACCTCCTGGATTCTCCTCTGGTTGCCTGGCAACCACTCCCAACCAAGAAATGATAAAGCACATAATCATCTGTAAATGGTGAATTACGCTGTGTGTTTCCTGTACAAATTAAAGTAAGCAAACGAAATATACACGTAGTTGCTGTAAGGCCTTTGTTTGAAGACAGATTCAGGCTAGCTGGTTCACCTTACAGTCTGTAGGCTAAGCTAAGCTAACTGGATCCATCTGGCTTCACTACACAGGCGTGAGAATGGTATTGAACGGTATTATCACATAACTCTGGGAAACTTTGGGTATTAACCAAAATGTTGAACTTTTGTTTTAAGTCATTTAGGATGTAACACATGTTAACAACTACTGTGTGAGGGTACTGGTGTGAAGGAGTTAATAAATATACAATGTCCTAGACTGAAAAGGAGGGATTACTGAGTCCCTGACCCCCCACTAACCTCGTCCTGACCTTGTAAAAACCCTGACCCCATCATTTCCACCCTTACAGGATTCATCTGCTGGCTGGACTGAACTGCCTCTCATCTGTGGGAGAGGGGTTTGATGCCTTCAAGTACCAGCCAGCTATAAAAGACACATCCTGATGGGCCTTCCTCTGTTGTGTTTAATAGCTGTCCCACCCCCCCCCCACACCTCCTCCACCTCCCCCGTCCTGACCTCCGCCACCACACCCACCCTCAGCCTCTGCTCTGGCCCTTGGCTAACCCCTCGTATCCAGGGTTCAGGGTCAGGGCAGCAGACTCCCAGCCAATTGGGCGGTTGCCCAGAGGAGCTGATGCAGGAGAGACGTAAGAGACCCAGGGACCCCTCTGATGTTCCTGAGAGTTTCCAAAGGGGGATAGGCTGCGGTGTGTTTACAACATCTTTAATTTAGAGAGGGAAGGAGCGACACACGGGCTTACACAGAGCATGACGAAAGAGCGGCGCAGTATATAAATAAGTGTCTTGTAAAAAGAAGTATGTGATTCTTTCATCCCAGTCAAACAGCAGAATGAAGACAGTTAAAAGAGTAACATGCACATCAATTATTTCTTTGATGCAGCTCAGAGAAGCTTTTATTTTTTCTTTATGTGTGCACATATACAGTCTTTCATTTCAATCTCATGGTCTGACCTGAAATTCAAAACACAACAAAAGACACTGTAGTGATTTTTTTCTTTAAGATCGCCGGCCAGTTAGTGAGAAAATACTCCAAAATAGCAAAATAGAGCCTGTAAAGTAAAATGACAGAAAGAAGATACAGTACAAAGAAAAGAAAACAGAAGTTGTGACACAATGTTTTACAGAAAGCATTTAAATTAGGGTACGTTATTTTATTTTTCTTTTACAAATTAGAGTGGAGGACTGTGAATGTTCCACTGCTTCTTTTTTACTACTTAAGGAAGTCTCTTCCTGCCTTGAGAACACTGATTCAAGAGTCTGGTATCTGCTGCTTCCTGCTGCAGGACAAACCTCTAGCACTTTTAGACGACTTGCGTGTGATTCTTGACATTATCAATTTATGTCTGTACTTTTGTTTCCTGCGGATATGAAATACCATTCAGCTGTTGTAGACTTATTTCCTAAGCAACTACAATTGTACAGCGGACCAACACAATGGATGTAACTCTGTTCAAAGAATGCGTCTCACAGCAGAGACAACGATGATACAAACAATGCACGTGACATCAACAAAGCTACTTCCTGAAATGGATTCTTTGGAATAACAAATGTTGGCTGCTTATGGCTCTCTGATGGCTTCATTTTTCACTCAGTGTAACTTGCTAATTTTTACTGCTCAATGTCCTCCACTCAGCCTGTGTCACTAAGTCATAAGCATGCTGCTCCTGGCTGATATATGGGTCTGCACGATGATGTCAGCGAAAAACACTTTCAATAATTGCTATGATTAATATTCTCAACCTTCCAACACCTTCCCTTCTCCATCTAGCCACATATCTCGAGCGAGGTTCATCTATCAGTCTGCTCTCAAACTGTTTAAGGCCTCCGAGTGATGCATGGCACACTGCCAGCCCTGTGTTCCAATGCAAACTATTTACATTCATTCAAATTATGAGTCGATGAGCCTCTGGTGCATAAAATTACCATGAGTTAAAGAGGTAGAAAGAGGGAGAGGACCACAGTATTTACTATTTAATTGTTTCAACTTCATTGTGCAGGAAAGGGGAATTTTCCCAGCGTGTCAGCTGGAATGATGACGTCAAAACATATTCTGTTCATCTTCGCTTTTAATTATTGAGTGAATAAATGTGAAAGTAAAGTGTTTATCCACATTAACCCCGTGCATGTGCATGTCCATGACGTTCTCCAGCTGGCTGCATTGACTGGAATTTGTGTCAAGCTCTCACAGGACGGGTTTCCTCTTGGCTTGCACTCTAATTGTTTAGGAGGAAAAAGGTGAAACAGATATGTATAAACAGCGGAGGTCTTCCAGAAAGTCCGGAGAGGCATAGAGGGCCTGGGACAGTAGCTGACCTGTCATATTCACTGTTCACACTGAAGAGTCAGGGCTGCCATATTCTGTCTAGTGGCGTCAGAAAAAATAAACTCACATCCTCAATGTTGATGGACAAATTTATATTCCAGTGGGAAACACTTCTCATGCTTTGAACAAGTCAGGCTGCCCACAGTATGTATACAGTAATAGGACAGATAATGTAGTGTAGAGTATACAGTAGATTATGCTGTAGATTATGCTACAAGTAGTGCGGCGTAAAGCCTTCTGTACTCTCTGGGTGCAAACAACAATTATGACTTGTAATAAAAAAACATTCAAAAACACACAGACAGATATCGGTTTATCTCTAAAATTATGACTTTGCTGTTGACTTAAAGATACTTGTGCATTTTGTCTTGTCTAATTACAGCCAGTTTCATACATATTTCCTTCATCCTCATACCTCTCTTCTACACTTTCTGCATGCAGGTTTAGGACAAGATACTACAGTGTTTGACTATATGGTGTGAGGTACTAAACCACAGTGTGCGTAATATATAGTATAAAGTTGTATGAAAGTGACGGGATCATATAATGCCCACTCAAAAAAAAAACATTTCCATGCAAACACAAAGTTTAGAAATCGTACATGTGACATGGCTAAATTTCTCATTTTCATACAGTTTAATGAAGTTGAGTTGAGAGATATAAAGTTCAGTTCAAATATGTCTTCGCAGAAATGTGATCAATATAAAGTAACTTTATACGTCACAGCAGTGTTTGTTCTGTATGTGAGCTCGGCAGATATGTATTTTGCATGTGTGTGTATGATTTTTATGTCACTTTTATCTTTTTTTTCACATCCATCTGTCTGTCTGTCTGTCTGTCTGTCTGTCTTGCACTGTTATGGTTCATGCAGCACTTCATGGTCTTTGTGCATCTCAAAAGTGCTCATCATAAAAAAAGAAATATGGTCATTGGTGGGAATAACCCTGTTCCCTGTATGAATGCGATGTTTAGACAGTGATGTTCAGTGTAACAAATTGATAGGAGTCAATTAAGCATCTATTATTAACCTCCTATGGTTCACTGTCAATTATCTGTCCCATTAACTCTGTAATACTGTACGCAGTATGTGTTTAACGCTGAAGAGATCCAGCATGGCTCATATCTAATCTGCACTTACCAAAAAAAGAGCAGCAATAATGACTTTTAATGTCAATTCATTTTAATTAGATTTAATGAAATGGTTAAGGTCATTTATACCTCTGTCCCTCAGCTCTTAGATGATTTATAGTAATAATAAGGTAGGCTTATATAGATTAGTCATAAATTCCCCGCACTACTGCAGTCTTAAAGTCAAGGCACGAAGACGGTTTTTCTGCAATGATTACCATATTAAAGATAATATTACTGTCCACTTCAGAGATGGTAGAGAATTACTTATATCTATTTAAAAGGCATGGAAAATTTGGGCGAAAGACATTTCTTAAAAATAGATGATCTTTTGCTCCTCGGAAAACGACACATGCTGAAAAGATAATCACCGCCACATGGAAATAATGCATATTTATCACGTGTGGCGGGTGAAAAAAAAAAAAAGCCCAGCCATTTCTTACATGTTTCTTCCATCTCTGTGTTACGTGATGCCAATTCCTGCTGTGTCTCTCTTGATGTTCATCAGCAAACCACTGCGCTTGTAACAGGAAATCATTCTACTGCTGCGCTGACTGGGTCCTATTTACACAAACTCCCCCAAAACACTTAAGACAGGATATTTGATTGTGAGAAGTCTTTTCCATGTTGTTTTCCCAGAGCTGGCCGTCACCCTGGGTTAAGCCATAAACACATGAAACACACAACTCACAGCACTGCTTACATTGTAAAAAAAATAAAATATTAAAGACCTGCTTGTCATTAGAGACTTGGGTTGCCGTGTTTCACAGCACCGATTTGGTCAGATTTTGTTTGATGCCATTGTTTTTGTCTACAATGTACTGAGTCAGTCATGTGTAATACCTACTGTGTTGAGGCACACTGCATCAAGCAAATGAGCTCAGGAAACAGATCACATTGTAAACTATTTGCAGCAGTCAGAGCACAGCACCAAACACAATGACATTCAGAGAGTATATTATGCGAAAATTCAATTCTTCTGAGAGTTGGGAAGGAAACCATTCTGACCACAGAAATCCCAAATACCAGCTGGCTAGTTGCTGACATGAAACGCAGAGCTGCCAAGCCAGACATGCTGTCATCTGACCCCAGTGAATGGACTGCAACTATATACAATTGGGTCTTGAGTCAGTATCTGGACACCCTGTCAGTGTGAGTAGACCAGCAATGTCCCTGTGGCAGAGTCCCTACCAGTCATTTTTGCTAATGGCTCTTCCCTGAGAGATTTACGATCCAGAGACACAGGACAATTAGAGAAAGGGAAACACAAAAGCCCGGAGCTCTCCAGAGAAAGATTTACGGTTTACAGAGGTGCTATTTTTGAAATTGAAAGTCTGATTAGAAAGTGCTGATGTCTGATCCAGTAGAGGACTCTGTCACATGTACAATGTCAGGTTCATTCAAGTGTCACTTAACTGGTGGCCTCATTACATCGTCTCAGGGTCTGTGGTCCTGTGCCGTGACTGACACGTCCTCTTTGTTTGTTCACTCTTGTGTTTCTGACATTAACATAGGCAGATGTAATAAATGAGTCACAGTGAGATATATGGCGTGATGGCATGGAGTTTGCTCAGTACAGACTGTCTTGGATTACTACCCCCAACAACACCTCTCCAGTCAGGAAGTGAAACAGGAAACACTTGTTCCAAGACTCCAGGAACCTTGACTCCTGTAACACAGAGAAAGGATATAAGGCTGCATAAAAGAAAGAGAGACGTGCTGAAGGGGGGGGGAGAAAGAAAATGGCAGGAGCCACAAAAAGAGAAAGAAAAAGAAACAGAGGGAAAAGGAGAAAGTGTGTGGAACAGATCAAATGTCTTTGATTATTATACATACTAACTGTCACCATAAAGGCAGCTCAGCCCACTTGCCTGAAAACTTTCTGTGGTTAGACTCATTCGGGGGCTTGAATGGATTCAAGACATATTCCACAGTATGTTGGCCTTTTTAGCAGATCACATCATGGCTGTGTTTAAAACATTTCATATCCCAGTTCAGACAGTAAAATTTTAGGTCTGTTCTTTTTGTCACGACTCAGGTAAAACCGCGCCATCGTTTTTATTTTGTTTACAGCAACGTGATGTATACCTGCTCAACAAAGTGTTCACTGTAGAAAAGGGACACGTGACTATTCATTATGTAAACCTGTAACATACAAATCATCATTTTATTGAAACAACACTAACTTTTAGGGCCTTTGATCCTCAGTTACGTTGTGGTAAAGTCTGTGGTAAAGATTTTACTGCCAAGCCCCCAACACTTGAATCTGATTCGCTGCACAACAGAGTCAAGACTGTCAGGATCACTTTCATTGTTTAAAAGTTATTTGTGTAAGTATGTCTTTTCATTATTAACCTACGCGTGTTGAATGTTACATACGTCGTCAAACACAAGAAAGGGTCATACAGATTCCTGACAGTAAATCCGCATTAGGAGTGTACATCTTTTACTGTCTTCCTCTCTGTGCACAACATATTGCTCAGTGATTGTGTTCTCTGATTGTCCGTGTTTAATGGCAGCCTCCATCTGCCAGCCCTGTGTGTCTGCAGGCTAGCGGCCCGCGGCGCCCCACATTAGGGCCTGTTGGCGTGGGCCCCAGGCGCATTCCGCTTCTGGAAGTGTGATTATTGAGGCCTGATTACAATGTCTGCGACCACGATAACAAACCAACCCTCACTGAGTGCTTGGCAATCTCAATGCAAAACAAAACGGCTGGAGAATTAATGACGCTTCAAACTCGGACAGGTTTTTTAGTGCTGATAATCTAGATCCAGGGTAATTTGCAGCAATTGGTGGCATATGGTTTGGTTTTACACTCGATGTCCAGCAACAGATATGAAATCTGTTGGACTGAGCGATATGGCTGCACATAAACAGATCCATTCATGTTAATTTAGAGTAGATAAACAAAAATAATAATAAACCAAAAGTCAATAAGAAAAGTGATTTACAAAGAAAAAGAGATTTTTAAAAAAAGGATTAAAAGATGAGAAAAAAAACTTGAAAGAAGGAAAAAGTACACAGAAAAAGAGAAGCTTACAAAATCAAACAGTCATCAAAACAGCAGTTCAGCTGTCTGGTTTGAGTTTTCCACAGGATGTCCGTGGGGTGGCTAAAGCATGTCGCTGTGGAGACGGAACCAGAGAACAGAGAGCATGCTGCTTAGTGTTTGACACACACCTGAAAGCCCCCATGTTCACTTTCTGTAGAAGTGCCTGTGGTGGTCTCCAACTGCCAGCTTGTTTTTGAGAGGTACTCATTGCCTCATCCCTGCCTCCAGGCAAAACTCCATCCCTATCCCAACCTCCTCTCTTCTCCTCTTTTTCTGTTCTCCCCCTCCCCTCACTCATCAACTCCCTCTTTTGCTCAAACTACTCTCACTCTCTCTCTTCTTCTCTCTGTTTCTCCATCTCTCCGTCCCCTCAGGGCAGCAGGTTCGGGTAGAAGTCTATTGCGGCGATCAGAGCTGATAACCTGTATTCTGGACAGGCGTGCCACATGGGGCCACACCTTGCCCGAGGATAGGTCCATCCATGCTGGGGGCAACAGAGGCACAGGGGCCAGGGGGCTAAGGCCGGGGGCTAGGTCTAGAGTCGGGGCTGCGAGCTTGAACTGAAGCAGGAGCAGGGGGGTAACGGGCTGGATGCTGGGACAGCAGCTGCATGAGCCTGAAGGCCAGGGCAGGCGGAAGGGGGCATAGAGAGGGGTGAGGGGCAGAGATATGGAGCCAGGAAGAGAGAGAAGGGTCAGGGTTTGTGACAGGGGTCTGCATGGTCCAGCTGAGGCTCTACTGATCCATGGCCAAGTGGAGCTGACAGGTGAGAGAACAGCACCACCCCTAATGATGGCTGCCAAGGTGTGGGTTGGGAGGGAGGTTTTGGTGCAGGTTTGCGTGCGCTCTTGCACTGTTTGATGGGGTGGTAGAGAGGCGGGTAGGAAGGAGAGGAGGAAGCGAGAGGTGGACACAGAGCTGTGGAGAGTGATGGAATCAACTGTTATAGCCTGCTGCGTGTAAAGCTTTTGTTTATACTGTTGTTTCAAATCAAAGATCAATTGGAGGCCTCAGTCTAGCTGTGTCTGCAGCGCAGCTATTGTGTTGTGGAGAACACCAGCATATAATTATCCATCTCGAATTCAACTTCACAAAAATGCATTTGTTAGGCAGAATTTGTATGTGCAGGAAGTCAAGTAGTTCTTGTACTTTCCACCATACACATAGCTATGAAGCTGTTTTTATTCAGGTAGCTGGCTCCACAGTGTGTGACAACAGGCCATGTGTTCTTCCTCCATTGCACTTGTGAAAATGGGACTTTCTGTCACTTTAGTAAGAGACCACAAGCTGGAGTAGTTGGTCAGAGGAACTGGCGAGGTGCGGTGTGTAATCATATTTGTGCATTTGTCCAATATGTTTGTCTGTTGCAGAGGCGGGCCTGGGTGGCAGCGCTCCATCTGCATGGCTGCCTGGATTGGCCTGGCCGTGCCGCCCTGATTCCATCACCTTCTGTGGGTTTGAGGGGTAGGTGGGAGTGGGGGTTGATTGGGGGAAGGAATGGTGGTGGCGGGGAGTGTACACAAAAAGTCACCCTGAATCTGCCAGCTGATTAATCAAGGGTGATTCGGCGGCAAGCGCAGCCTACCCGCTCCTTCCTGGCTAGTCCGTGTGTATTTATTTAGAGTAACCCGTGGCCAGTCACGCCTGACCTCAAACCATCAGGAGCAGCCACAGTTGCGCCCAAGCATAAACAAAAAATGCGTAATGAAGGTAAGAGGACAGAGGACGGGGTGGTGTGGGGCGGTGGAAGGAGGGGAGGCGAGGGGGAGGCGAGAGACGGGGGCAAGGAGTGGAAGGAGCGCAGGCGTTCTTTCTTCTCTCAGAGATAGGGATCTTGAGCTTCACAGCAGAGCTCACGGGTCCAGACATTGAGCTGAAATAGCCGCCTGTGTCCTGGTGTTTACTTCTCAGCTGACATGGGAAGGGAAATCATTGACCTCTGTCGGAGCAGCCAGAGTCCATCCATCTTCCAGGGCAAAGGCATTTTTGGTTGGGTATCAAATAGCTGCTGGTGAGTGGGAAACCTTGCCTAAAGAGTTAATTGGAAGTCCAGGCTACACAGCTGAAAAGAGATCATTTACGATTTTATAGAAAAGAAAAATATGATGCGTTTGTAGTTTGTTGTAGTAGTTTGTTGAGACCAAAACACGTGAACCACACTTGGCAGCGAAGCAAAGATTCTATTCTATTTTTCTTCATGTGTTCGAAACAATCAGTCTCCTCTGCTCCCTTTCTTTTTTTAAATGCTCTAGTTCATATTGGGGTTAAAAGCATTGGGCTTGATCAATTTCATCATCTTAGCTGTGATGTAAGTAGCACAGCAAGCAGGAGGACAGAAACAAACAAACTCCAAAGATGGAGCCTCTATAGAGAGTTATTGATCGAACATGAAGGTTAGCCAGAAGTCTGAGAAGGTTGGCTCTCAGCGGTCCCACGTGGCGTCGAGAGGCCCAACTCTCTCTGTCTTTAAGAGCACAAAACAGAGCAAAGAACAAACACAGCGGATGGAAGAGAGGAAGGGAAGAACAAGTACTCTCGGTAAGCCTGAGGATGTGTGTTTTGATGAATCACATGGTCAAGAGTCATTGTTGTAAAAGGCAACTCAAGTGGACTGTTTTACAACTATTACAATGAAGACGATATGATATTAAGAATATAATTAAACCAGCACAGAAACAGTACATATATGTTACATGTCAAAGGCAGTTCATGTGTTTTACTATTCTGTACCAAGCCTGCATTTGCATTTGAAGTCCTCAAAGTTATTTTAAAGGCACAGAGGGATCAGAAGTCAACTGTGACATGAGCAGGTGGCAGTCAAGATGCCTGTTTACCAACCTCCTTGTCCTACACACATGTCTGCCTCTTTGCCTTGTGTTGGTAAGTAATCTGCATGGCACGTGGTGATTGTCCAGGAGAGGCAGAGTGGCATTTCAGGTGAGCAGGTGGAAGCAGGCAACACACCACCTGGTGCTGGGAGTGGAAGCAGAAGAGAGAGAGAGAGGGAGAGGGAGAGGGGGGAAGAGAAAGCACAGCCTCCCAGCACAGCTTGTTGGGTTCTGACCCACCACAGCCCTCAATCTCTGCAAACCCACCCACCCTTCTTTTTCCTCTGTCATCACATTCAGATCAGCCACACAGCGTCTGCTCGACTGAAGCAGGAAGGGCCCGTCTCCCGTAGAGGCAAACAGAAGATGGGAGGATGAAGGGAGGGCAGGAGAGGAGGAACATAGCGGTAAACAACAGCACCTTTTGTCCTGCATCTGTCTGAGCCTGGCATCCCACGGCGTGTGACAGTTAGAGATGCATGTGGTACATTCAGCAATCCCCGACATGGATGTTGAGTCATCCCAGATGGCCGTCACTTTTTCCTCCCCTCTGCTTGTCTCTATTTCTCTTTCACTCTCTCTGTCGCTATTTCTCCATTGCCTTTCCTACCTCCCATCCTCGATGGATAGCCACACCGGGTGTGACTTTGAGAAATGGGAATTTCAATGGGAATTTCAACAACAGTTATCCACACAGAATCCAGTATGGAAATCATGCCATACCTCCTAGTATGATTAATATTATCATCAGTGTACTCTGAATTACTTTAGGGACACAAGTACAAGTGCTAGAAAGCATAGTGTGATGTGATGAAACTGAGTATACACTACCTAATCAAGAATTTAGTATATCTTCTGATGTAATGTGCAAGATTCCGATTTTCCGTTTTTTGGGGAAGTCTGTTTTTAATTTTATTTTTCTTTGTCTGGTTACTGCCACAGTAATCGTGAATTTGTTATTGCAGAAATCTAACTACCGCATATGGACTGTTCTATTGCATTTTATCTGACTGAGAGGAATAACCTGCACATTTCATATCAGAAGGGACAAAGAATGATGATTAACCTTCTCTAATAAAACTTCTAACATAATTATGCACATGCCAACTGCAAAGAAGCCCTCCCTGTCAAAGTTAATACCTCTGACAGCTTCTCACTTCTTATTGACAAAACAGGAAAAAAACGATACATAACCCTTTTGACTTTCGACAGTTTGGGTGTAGAAGCCGACTTGACAGATGCTATGCTATTCCCCACATCTTGAGATGGGGAAAAAATATGAAAATGCATTATTAATTTCACAATGCGAATAGCCAATATTCATAGAGTGCAAAGGAAGAACAGGCAGGCAGGCAGGCTGGCGGATGTGCCAGGCAACGAGCAACTCTAACCTTGAGCTTTCACCATCGCTGGTTGACATCTCTGAAAACATGTTCTTTTTTTTCCAAGTGTGGGTTGTCAGCGGTACTGTCACTGGCAGGGAGAGGCGACGCTAAGTAAAGAAGGACACATGTGGCTCCGTGAGGAGGGGGGGTCTCTGTAAAGTCACTCACAGAGTTCCTGTCACGGTTAAGTAGACAGGTGCTTACTGTTAACACCCCACTAATATCTTTATGCATATTTATGAATCCCCCTCCCTTATAATACGTTGCTCGTTAATGTCACAGCTGCCAAATATTGACTATGACTTTCTTTTAAAAAGCGCATAAATAAAACAGCTTTTAAAGATTCTGACCTGCTTAAATACATCGCTTTTCCTGTCCCTTTGATCAGGAAGCTTTTCATTATTCAAGCCTCCACGCTTCTTTATATTCTGCCACCTCATCCGCTGCAAATATGCAATATATCTTTATTTAGAGTAGCTACCTATCCCTTCATCTACCGTACCTACACTTAATCTTCCCTCTCTTTCTTATGTCTAAGTGTGGTCAGAGACATCTAAGTGCTCTCATTATGGGAAAAAGTTTGCGAGTGGGGCAATACTTGCTGCTGGGTCTCATCAGTGAGAAAGAGGGAAATGGCTTTATAGTCTCTGAGGATTTGTATGCTGATTGCTCCCTAATTCTGACTCCCGCTCTGTAACGGCGCCTTTCTTTTCCCATGAAAACTTGGCCAAGAATTGCAGAGTGCTGCACATGAGAGGTAGAGTTTTGAAGAGATGTGTATGGATCTGGACAAGTTCCTACTACGCTGTAAAGTCTCAGTTCTAGTTTGGGCAAATAGTCCTATCAGACAGATTTGCTATAAATCCAGCCTCTATAGATGTGGGGTTCAAACACAGGCCTAGATATTACAATCAATGCAGCTTAAGTAAAATTTTGGACTGGAATTAGTAGCTTATAATATATTAGTACTATAGTAGTTATATATTGTAGTTTAAAGTGTGTTTTTACGTCACTGCACGCTGTTGGATGGTGGATATTTATCTTATTGACAATCCTGATGCAGCCTGCTCCAAACAGGAGTGCAGGTCATACAGTAAGAGCTCAGGAGAGAGATTCAATATATTGCCTAAAGACTGACAACACAATGCTCGTAAATATTTAGCAAATATTTTATATCTACAGAAAGTTTTTCATTTCGAGTCATCATCAACATCGATTGCACTCTGCACTAAAATATCTGTTTTGTTGGCGGGATCAGATATTGTTCTGTTTCTCAAGTGTCTGTTTTTATTGAGTTTACGGTGCAGTTTGGAATGGCTTAATGTCGCAACAGAAACCTCATAGGCCTGCTATAAAATAAGGAAACACAGCTGCTGAACAGTTAATACATCTCGGTTTGTGAATGTATATGAAGAAAAATCTCTGCAACCGATGGTGATCATAACATTTTGCTCTGCATTTACATTTGACATAAGGTGTGGATGTTTGGAATAAATAACCGAAGAAAAAAGGCTGTATATATGTGTAGGAACAGACAAAGAAATGAGAGCAATGATCACACATAGCACATTCAGCACAGCATATTAACATCTACTGAATATCCATATTTAAACCAAAAAGGCTTTTTGCATTCTGGTGGGATTTTCATCTGTCCCTTCCTGTCTCTGAGAGTAAACAAATTAGCCCCATGGAGCCATGGGTGGGGTCAAAGGTCAAGCCTGACACAGGAAGGCATGGTGTGACAGGCTTAGGCCACTTGGACTTCTCGCCCAAGGAACAGATGTTAGCGGCGGCAGTGTGATTATCGCCACGGCGACCGAGGAACGGGAGCAACGGCCCTTGGATGGATGCTGGTAATTACCCAGGCTCCCCTGGGAAGGAGATGACACGTGCCCGCCACTCTTGGAGATCACAGGGGCGTAATTAAAGCTGCAGTAACAGTTGTTAATAGGGCAGCAAATAAAGGTAGCAGGGGATGAAGGGAAAGAGAAAGCAAGGGAGGGAAGGAAGTAAGGGGGGCATAATGGAGGATTGTCTCTCCTTTGTCCTCTCTCTTGTTTGTTTTGCACACTGTGACCTTCCTGTAAGGCAATGGATTTAAATGAAGGACAGTTCATTTGAGCAAGAAGAAAGTGAACTTCGCTGAAAATTTGATATTGTGCCAAAGGAATTTTTTCAGGGGCAAAAAGGTTTGCATAATTTTATTTTTCTGTTGACCAATCAGTATTCACACTTTCGAGCACTAATGTAAAGCGGAAAAATACCAGAGATTGATTTTTGTTTTCATTTTTTTGCGCTAATCTGAAGCTTTATGCAGATTTCTCGACCCCAAATAGAACTCCAACTGAGCAAATTCACCGGCGCAACTATAAAAACAAATTTCTCAGCACGCGAAGAGCGATGGCGTCAATGTCCAGCAGCAACAAAAATCTTTACTGTACAACAAAAATGTCACAAAGTCACCTCGAGACCCCTGCTGGCATGAAATCAGTTAGGAATCTCTTTAAGTGCAGCAGTAGTGTTTGCTAGTGACAGGTATGTTTTTGTCTTGCTCGGCAGTGTGTGATGCAGAGAGTGCCCACGCAGAGCTCTTAAAAGCACCATACAAGACCCCAAGTGTCAGAGCACATCACTACAGCCTTTTAGAGCCACAAAACCCTCTGACAGCACCAAAATGGCTTCTCTTGCTTTTTTTGTGCTCCAGTCGGCTTCTTATAAATGACCACATTCAACCCTTGTATGGCACTTGACAGTCCTATGAATTCTTCTTCCTGAAAGGCCTGATGCGAAAAAAAATACACATTGCGTTCGGGTGCAGTGGGAGGGCATTCTGTGAGTGCGCTTTAGAGTTTGTATGAACAACTTAAATGGTTTTCAGCTTGATGGTAAGTTCTCTTTTGGATGTCAAAGAGAGTTGAAAGAAGGTTACATTTTGGAACTGGTGGTGGGTAAGTGAGAAGTTGCCAAAACATTATGGCATACTCTATGATTAATCCAACTGATGAAGACTGGAACGTTTTCAGCGCTGATACCGTATAAAGATCCTTGAAAATCAAATGTCTGGCCAAAGGCAACAATAAGGTTTGCGTAATGGTTTCCCTAATTACATTAGAGCTATATTTGTAGTCCCGCAACGCATGAAGTCTTCATTGTCATTTATGCCTAACCCGCTGTTTTTTGGCACTCTAAATCTCTGGAGATCTCTCCAGTAGAAGAATGAGCGCGGTAGAAGAGAAGAGGCGGATCAGATGACTGTGGCGATAATGTGTGAGTTTGCCAGTCAGGTCTGTCTTCCATAACAGAGGGGAGTCCCAGAGAGAATTAGCCATGCTGAGCTTGACACAGAATACCCACCCAGATAAATGGCAAGGTTCTGGCAGGACATATTTTTGGGATTAACTCGCTGACCCAAAAAAGTGATGTCCGCAAAATGAGACCACCAGGGACAGCGGAAGAGAAGCAGCCATTTCTTCAGCTGTTAGAGCCAATGTCAGCTAGTGAACCTCGATCTTTCAATTACTGTCGTTTAGCTCTCAAAGAGAAAAGCTCCACTAGGGATTATTTGTCCGGCATGAAGCTGCCAATTCATACAAATGGCCAGCCAAAGCAAAGGTAAGGATAGACCATTACTATTTTAGCAAAACTAACTATTGCATTAGCATATAGCACTCATGAACCACTAAAATGGAACAAAGTGTGGTCTATTCACTGTCAGTGATCCTCAAAGCCATAAATGGAATGGCAACATCTTCTGGTGTCCCGCTTCCTAAATACGTTTTTCATTTGAAGAGACCACCGCTGATGTTACCATGCGATGCCTTTCTTTTATTCATTGCATCTCTCTCTCTCCCTCGCTCTCCCTTGCACTCTCACTCTCTGTGGTAACATTCACACTTCACACATGGCAAATGTCCACATGCTCTCTATTTCTTTGAGTGTTGTGTTGTCAGTGTTTCATGACTTATTTACTCATTTTAGCCCACTAAGGACATCAATATTTAATACGGATGGGAGCATGTTTTCCCATGGCTTAATAAAGGATATGATGTGCATGCACAATACACGCACACACACACACACACACACAGTATGTGAATGCATATGTGAGCGTGTTGTCTGCAGTGGTATAACAGCTTGTATCCTCTGCCGTCTGTTCCTGTGGAGAAGAACAAACAGTGTCAAAGGAGTCTTCAGAGTTGAACCTGCAGTCAGCAGACAGGACAACAAAGGCGACATCTACAGTAACTAATACACATTTTATATGAATTAGTCATTTTAATTGCCATTGGATAAAGATTTTTTCACATTATAAGATTAATTGTGATTGTGAACCACCAACCCAGAGGTTAGTGGACTTAGAATACATTTTTTACTGCACTGTCGGCATCTATTTTCGCCATTATCAAAGTCCAACCATAACTTATGAGCATCTCTATCTGCATTTGATCTAGCGCTGGGTTTAGCCAGGTAAATCGATTGGTATAACCTTATGCATTTAAAGGGCAAGCATGACTGCATTAACATACTGTGTTACTTGATTAGCTACCGATCGGCTCAGTCCTACAGCCATATCAATTCCATGGTTAACACTCATCAAATCTAATCCTGGCTGGAAATCCCCATGCAGCTTGCTGTCATATCCCGTTGGCAGGTTGCATCTAAACTGATTTGGCAACCTTTTGTCTTCTCTAATCTGGTCAAGTCAATAGAAATATTCGCCCTTGATCCGGCATGGTGGGCCTGGATCAATATAAATATTGATCAATAAGTGGTATTGGATGCGTTGGGAGGTCAGCCAGTCCTAGTAAGGTCGAAGGCTAATCAGTTTAAGCTGCTTGCAGGCAGTAAAATGAGGGCTAAGCGAAGTTTAAGAAGTGACCTGGCCTGCAGAGAGAGTCCTTGGCTCCTTCTGTGACATGAAAGCTCCCACAGAGAAAGAGACAGAGGGGACGAGGAATGAAAAAAGCTAACTTTTATTTAACTGTGTCAGATCGTTTAATGGATTTATGCGGCAGCCATTGAGACTGTCACACTGCAGTTTCATTGTCAGTCTCATCCGTACTGTAATGATTATTAACTGATTATTTCATATTATCTTGTCTGTATCTTTAAAACATCAACTTTTTGCGAGCTAAATAAAACAGTGCTGTTTTTAAGCTTTCTGGCAATGTATTTTTCAGATATCTCAATGTGCTCTTCAATGATTTATCGAGTTTAAGATGTAGGAGCATTTCCTCAGCCCATGAAGCAACACTTAATTCCTCCGTTAAACCTAGCTGCAACATGCTAGACCACCACACTTGGAGATAACTAGAGAGTAACAATGACAAACTTTACATCAATTAGGAAATACACATCATTTAGCCACAGGCGTTGTGATCGGCTGTAGGCCTACTTTTTAAAACCAATTGTTACAAACAAGTTTGTTTAATTATCTGACAATGCACTGGTTAAGTTTTGATCAGGTTTGTGCACAAAATGACTTTGTTAGGGTTGGAAGGTCTTGGTTTGGGTTGAAATAAGTGATTGATTAAGATTATGGGACCTTTGTCATCATGGTCATCATCACATTAATGCTTTAAAGAGAACAATGGTGACTTGTAGACGGACACAGGAGACGACCAACAGTCTCCCTTTTTACAGCCTGCGTTTAGTCGACCGTCCATCCTGACTCACAACTACTTTGGCCACTACGCCTTTGTCATTTGGAATATAATGAACAAACAAAATGTTGCTGAAACATAAACACTTTTGCATAATGAAAAAATGTGATTCAAATTTAAAGTCTTGTGTGAGTGAGAGAGAACGTGGTGGCTACTGTTAAATCTGACAGATTACACATGGCACTGACGAATGAGACATGGCCACGGTGTCGACACACACAGAGACACACACACAAGCCTCTGGGGGGTAATTAACACAAGGCCAATGTATCTAACCCCAAAACCTGTTCCTCGTCTGACATGTTTTAGCAAATTTGCTGAGTTTATTTGGTACTTTTCTATTTAACTTTTCCCATTACATGCTGAATCTGTCTCTTACTTTTTCTCCCTTCATCTCCTTTTCTCTCATTCCAGGATCTATGTCCTGACACCTGACCAACGCCAAGGATACACAGAATCATTAGAAGGGAGGATACACAAGAGAAGGATAGGTAAGCCTTCCAAGTGTCACACAATATGAATGAAAACATGCCATATTCTGTGCAGTTAAAACATAAAGAGCTTATAAAATAAGCAGAAGAATGAAAAATAGAAGGTACTGGACAGGGAGGTATGGGAAGGGAGGAAAACACGAACATGGTGAGTCGTGGCAGAGTCGGGGCAATAGATGACCTTTTCAGAGAAAGCCCCTTACGCAGTCTTGGGCCAAGGTACACTTTTATTTATAGAAGGTATTTATAGAAGCGATTTTCCCGAGGTTATCCTGAGCAAAATGCCAGTTCTCATTACTAGCCGGGTCCTGCCTGTGCCTCATTTTACGGCTGGATGAGCCCAGGCAGCGGGGGACCCAGCATGCAGCCCAGGGTCACCTATTAAATCCTCATGTCCAAGAGAGCACCGTCATGCACTTCTTGTTCTACACTGGGTGGGGCTATGGAGCAGCAAGAATAAAGTGAGTAAAGGGGTGGCCAGGTGTGTCTACACACACACGTG
Organism: Nibea albiflora; assembly: GCA_014281875.1. NCBI lineage: Eukaryota > Metazoa > Chordata > Actinopteri > Sciaenidae > Nibea > Nibea albiflora. The sequence goes on along the minus strand of CM024799.1, from coordinate 24,019,595 downwards.
CGTGTGCGCTTGCTATTGTGTGCAAAGTGATTTATTATGGGAGGATGCTGTTTGTACTGGAGTTTGCCATTTTACATCCCTCCTGTTGTTTCAGGTTGTGAAGATTACATTTTCAGATCTAACTCTCCTTCCATTTGTAAAAAAATGTGCCACATACTGGAACAAAATAGTTCATAGTACAGAATGAAAATAGATTGTAGCATATTTGTACGTGGATGACAACAATGTGCATCCAACATGTTAAAAAAAAAAGAAGAGAAACACTTGACAGAGTGGAAACATGCTTGAGTCTGTGTACATGAGACTGATGCACTTGTGTGAATTTGTGTTTCCGCATGCCTTTTCTGTGTGAATGTGTGTGTCTCATCAGAGCAGCTATAAGTCACCCTGGTGAAGCACCTCAGGCCCTTCTGGCGAGGCCCTGGAGCCCCAGCATGGGGTCATCACAGCCCAGGGACATACAGACAGCGTGGAATGTCAACTCAAAGACATAACCAGACATGTACAGGCTCCAGCAAAAGGAAAGAGAGAGAGAAAAAATAAACTCTGTCCTCCACTAATGATAGCAAAGAAAGAAGGCTAAATTAGACACATTTCTGCTGCTAACCGCACACCTTATTAAAACAAAAGGCTGCGATATAATGAACATGACTATGTTGATTAGCATTACGGATGGTTCTGCCAACAAAACAAATTTCACATTTCTCAACATGCTCCTTTTCCTGAAACTAGAGAAAAATGACGATGAGGCAAAAAATCCAACACACCTGCACATTCTTCTACTCATCTGTCTCTGAACAGTAGCAGAGGAGTGGGGAAGGTACAGACTGGACAGATACAGTATGGTACAGGGACAATGGAAACCCCGGGGAATTGCACCCTATTCACACAGCGCAGCAATATTCCTATTTGTCCCTCATCAAAAGAATCTTCTGCTCCTACTTTTTATTCTTGAGGGAGTTGGACCTGCAGAACGGGATGAATAAAGCAAATTGCTCCAAAAATTCAGACAGCAAAATGACCTGCTTACCATAATGGCTATTCCTTAAGACATACTGGCTGCATATGCAATGATGGCCTTCAGTGTTGCACACGGCAGTTGCACGGAGCACATTTTTCTCTGTGAGTCGAGTCTTGACAATCAATTTGATATTTTGTCACTTCACTGAAAAAACAGCATGTATTTCTATTGATTGTATTTTCCACTAGTTTCTTCTTCTCCAACAGGGGATCCTGCTATTCTTCCCCACTCTCTCCACCCCCCTCCTCCTCCTCCACCAACCCCCCCGTTCCTACAGTATGCTGCTTGTTTGGTGCAAGGTTGTGAGGCTGTCAGGTGAGACACCATTAGACTGGGTCCTGACAGGCTGCGGTAATGACGGCCAACGTAGAGGAAGGGCGAACACTTTTGCACACGAGCCACACACACACACACACACACACACGCACACACACTTGTTCTACTGCTACAGACGCTTGCTTGGATAAGAGTCCAGCAGTTAGTTTCAGGCCTCTCTCTATCTGCAGCTATGCTAAATCTTATGGCCATTTGATTTTGTGTGTGTGTGTGTGTATGTGTGTGTGTGTGTGTGTGTGTGTGTGCGTGAGGTTGTGACGGGATGACAGAGCGAATGAGATAGAAAAAAATTTGGCCTGCAGCCGACATATATTTCAAAGCTTTGTACAGATTACAGTCGAAGATGTCTAATCTGTCGGTTGCCATTTCCTCCCACTGAGGAAGAAATTTGAAATCTGAAATCTTTTTTTTTTTTTTTGCGGGAGGAGATCCTACCACAGGTTTGACATAATCTTTATCTTACTTCTTGGCCTCATCATCTCACCAGCAAGACTAGATTGGTGCTTGTCAGAGCTTGGCTGTTTCCCCGTACCCCTCTAACAACCCCCCCAATGTCTGATTGGCTTATAGGCTCTACTATAGGGCTGTAATTCTTTCCATCCCACAAGGCTCTGTAACACTTAGCATGAACAGAGTAAATCCAGGGGAAAGATAGTTGATGTGAACTTGGCGTCGCTGAGTTTTGTTCCTTACAGGCAAATTTAGAAATCCAACATTTATGTGAATATAAAAGGGAGCGCAGAGGAAGAAACTAGAAGAAAGACTCTGAGCCTGGCACAAATTGCACTTTGACCAGTGCTGCTCTCCAGCTCTTTGTGACTTCACATGTGGCCAAGTAACAGTTTTTATGTGAGTGTTTACTACACTAAAACAGGTTGAACTGGTTCTTAAATTAGTCTTTACTAAATATTGATACCCTAGCTGAAGGAACTGTTGAGTAGCAACCAGAGCTAACTAACAAAGCAAGCATTAGCTTGCTAATGCATAACCTCCTTAGAGTGAAAAGGGGAGGGAGGCATTATGAGACCTACTGAACATATCTAAGATTGGGCATTCTCACAGACTCCCAGTTAAATTAATTTATATGTTACAGCTTGAGATGTGACAGAGACTTCCTGTTTAGATATGGTGGATGATTGCTTTTGATTGCGCAACACTGGACATGTCGTAGCATCCTGATTTATACATTACTGAAGTATTTACTAGCGAAGATGCTGTGTGCTAAGTAGTTAGCTGCTATTAATGGCGCTAAAAGTGTATTAAGGACACAAACTGCAACCCAATCCTGAATTACTGACCATGTCTGAATGAGAAATATTCTTTCTTCTACCAAAATTACTCCACACATGCCATCCATTACTAACTTTAACTATCCAGTTAATCTATCCATCAAGGATGCCAATGCATGGAGCTTATTTTCCTTTCTTCCCTGTAGTGGTAAAAAGAACAAGGGAAAAAATAGCTGGACGGTGCAAATTTAATCACACACACATGGTCTGAGAATCTGGCTGCCATGCTCCCACAATGCACTGCACTGGCAATGCATGACATCTTCATTCCAGTGATCCTCCCCTGTGAGTCTCTCTAAATTAGCTAAAATCTCATCAGCCATCAACATCACACACAGTTTGGACCATGGAGTGCAGACCCTAAAGGTGAGACCCCCCGCCTTCCTGCCTGTGCACCAAGCTACCTTTCCAAAGCCACATAATTCCCGGCGTTCCGGTGTTTGGAAGAAGTGAGGGAGCAAGGTCTGTCCCCCAGGGCTGTTTGCCTGCCTGTCTGACATCATAGACTGCGGCATCTTCTGATCCGCCGGCACAGAGAGACGATCTGACAGGCTTAATTTACAATGTCAGGCCTTTCAAAACCATTTCCCCCTCATGCTGACAGCAATCCTGCATTTATAAATTAGCAGAAACATTAACCTTTAGACTGATTATAACATGTTCTGAGGGAGGCAAATTAACTTCCATTTGTTAATGTCAGATTTTGGGTTCAAATGGTACCAAAGAAAATGAAGTGAGGAGATTGAGAAGATAATGTGATGTATCGTGTGTCCTAAAATGAAATGTTTTGTCAGGTCTTGATGATGAATATGATATTGTTTTTGAGGTAATGTGAAGCGTGTTGCACAGCAGGTGAAGCTCTGTAATTGCAGTCGTGCACTCATCACATGCAGCACAAAGGTCCTATTGTCTTTAGAAAACACGATAATACGTACTGTCTATTTCCATTTCGCAGGATGTGACCTTATAAAACAGCATACGGACAATTAGAAATACACAGATAATGCTTATAAAACGCAATTAAAAGAAAACTACAAAACTGCAGATGTGATTTATTACACGGGAACGATGCCAAATGAGATGAATACAAGTTTTCCTCATTGTTATTAAAATGCAGAATTGCTGTTCGGTTACATCAGTGCAATTGCTAACTTGTGCCTATCAAACCCGGAAAAGTCTTCACACACTGGCATGTAACAGCTTGTCATGAGGAACTGTTGCAGTAATATTTGTGGCTATTACCCTAATTAGAGGAAAGCACACAGATGGTGTTGTTTCACAAACTCACAGGCTGAGAATCAAAATGTCATCACTGCCAAAATTAGTGATGGTCTGAGAAAATAACCTAAAAAAAAACTGCATCACCCTTTCTCACAGCCTAGTTTTCATTTTCAAAACTTCTTTCTTCTCCTCAAGTGAAACTGACATTAAATAGCCTTCCTTCCATGATGAAAAAACAGGGTCTTTAGCGGTGAAACAATGGTACTTGGGTACCATATGCTGCATTTAAACGCTGTAAGACAGCTGTGAGGCCTGAGTGTTCCTGGATGTGGGCCAGCTCCCAGAAGAAGCCTTCCACTGGTTGGAAAATGTTTCCAGCGAGAGCAGGAAGAAGCCACTTTTCATGGAGCAACTTCCAGATGCAGGACACAGAGGATGAGTTGAGTGCATCTGTGTGTGTCTGAACGTGTATGTTTCCATGTGTATGCCATTACTGTACTACGTTTGTAGTCAAGCACAATCTGTGTCGAGATCTCTAATGAAGGAAGTAAAAAATGTGAGGTTTTCTGCAGGTGGACATTATGATTGGTCTACTTTTACTTGCCGTCCTTCAGGTGATTTTGGAGATTTTATTTCTTTTGGCTGCAAAAAAACAAATTTGTAAAGAGTTGTCGCCTTATTAATGCCGCTCTTCCTTGCTTGTGCGTATTTATAAATAATTAACTTTCTACTTTTTTTTATTAAGAATCGTGTATTTTTACCTACAAGCAAAACTGAAAAAGAATATCTGGTATTTTTGTTCAGCCACACAGCAGGTGAAAGGTGGATATGCAGCTGCACTGTTTCTGACTCTGACTTTATTACTTACCCCCATAGAAACTGTCTGTCAATCAAATCATGCTCCTTCACAGACTAGCCCAAGGGTAGAGTGCTAGTGCACCTCCTCAACAATGTTACATTGTTCACTACATATAGCATATCTACCACAGAGAGGCAGAGGATTCAATAAGGAGACCATAAGGTAAGACGATCCCCTTTGTTGAAAAGAATGCTGAGGATTTTATATTGCTGAGGTGCGCTTTTATGTGATGCTCGAACATGGTTATGACGAGGTGAGAAGTTTCCAATAACTGTATTTTGCCTTCAGCAGGGATTAAACTGAATCTATGCCCAATGGTGGAATCTCGGATTACAAATCTGGATCCTGCCAAAGGGAGGTTTAACTCATCTTTGTCATTCCAAAGTAATCTCTTCACATAATACCTGTTTTGCAGTGATTTTATGTCTTAAATATAAATCTGAGATTTTTCAGCAAACACACGCTGCAGAGACTTGCTCCATGTTTTTTGGGCTTCGAGAAAAAAGAAAAAAAAACAGCTTGTTTTGTGCGAGTTCCTACCTAGTGCCGATAATCCCTCTCATCCTGTTTGGAAGGGATTTGTTTACGTGTGTTAGACAATAAAAGCGAGGGATGAGGCGCTGCTACCACCTATGAACAGGAGGCCTAAGGTCTGAAAGCTGCTGCAGGTAGAGAATGAGAGAGAGACAGAAAGAGAATGAGATATTTTCAAGGGGAAGTGGGTTGGCATCAGATTCACTCCTCGGAGCTTTAATAAAACGTGCTCAGTTAGCCCCTACTCATTACTATACTATGAGTATTGACTTTGGCCTAGAGTCATGACCAGATAAAATGGTGTAAGGGCTTGTCCTAAGTGATTACTCCGAATTACAAATCTGTCTGCATGTAACCCAATACAGCCTGTCTGCTGAGCACTTCACAAAGAACACTTCCACACACACATAAACACCGACCATGGGTGGATATTTTAAAGCATGCACGGACATGAGTGCCTCACATACACCTTATGACACTGGAATGAATACATACTGTACACAAACACGGAGGCCAAGGAGAGAGGGGGTCTATTCATCAACTAATGATTGCAGGAACACATGAACACCCCTAACACACACACACACACACACACTCACACAGACACACGCTCCCTCGCTCTCTCCTCGGCTATCTCACAGTCACACTCAGTCACCCAGTGTTGGTATAGTGTCTGGTCCTGACAGCTGAGTTTTAATTGGCCAGGGTGGTGCAGCATGGGCCGCTGTCATGCGGCTGGCAGTTTGAGGGGTTGTGGGACAGGCCCCACCGTGGGGGCTGTCAAACGGCCCACGGTCTCCACAGGAACCCCCACCGTGGGTGTCCCGCCTCATTTAGGAGCGCACAGACAAAGCGCCAATTAAGAAGGGCTTTAAACAATCAAACAGAGTTCCTCAGGGCCCACAGACACTCCACAGGGCACTAAGAAAGACAGACAGACAGAGACACACACACACACACACATATCCATGCCTGATAGTACATGCGCATGCAGACACGCACACATGCACACAGACAAAGATAGAAAGGTAAAAATAGACTGATCATGACTTGATCTGAAGACATAATTAATACTTGTTCAGAAGACTGCATGGGTGAACTTGTGTGCAGGCATCCCTCTGAATTAAAGTGGAAATTAAATGTGACTGACAACAACACAACACGGAATCAATACTAAAACGCTCAGAATATAAAACAGAGGCCCCATATTACACTAGTAATTTTCAGCTAAAGCACTTTTGGATAATTTCTTCCTTTATATATATAAATACTTAATTCTTTTCCAGAGCTCATAATAATAACCACAAACAATTATGGCAGCCATAACTTAAAAAGGAATAAAAACAAATAAAAAAAGGAAAGTTGCTACAATCACAAAAGGACAACCTCCTGCATCTGCCTGTGTTTGTCTGCCTCCAGTCCCACGGAAGGAAGCGCCACTGACTGATATTCCCCACTAAACTGATGAACCTTGCATTTTTAAGAGCAAAGCAGTGTCTTTAATGTATATCTCTGTCACTCCCCTCCTTTTGCCCCATCTTCTACTATGAGCTTCCATATGCCACTTCCATATGGCCCTGCACCCTCTCCTGACAAGCCCGTGCCTAAGGCCCATCCATCATTCTAGGGAGTGCACTCACTTGTTATCAGCTCAGGCTGGCGCTGGGGAGTAGGGAACACAGATGAGAACGAGGCTGGGAATAACAGAATTCAGGCAAATTGCCCAGGTCCCTCCTAGAACTATTTCGTCACAGAACAGAGCATCATTTGGCTGTTGGATATTTTATTTTGGATTTTTCTCTTTTTTTTTTTACCCCTCAGTGATTTAAATGACAGATTTCAGAATCTGTTGATGGAGATGGAGATGTGGCTCTTCAGCTGCTGCCTTCTCCAGCCTCAGCACTGAGGGAGAACGGGACTATAATGCAAGTTGTCCTGGAGGGGGAGATACAGGCATGCAATCGAGCTGGAGCACCAAGAAACACTACACCACACTATGGTGGAGAAACAAGCAGAGACATGATCTACACCTCACCAGAGAAAAGACTGCTCATGTGTGCTCTTACAAAAGGGAAATAATAATAATAATAATAATAATAATAATAATACATTATATACATAAACTTAAATGTATAATGTATGTGCCAAACTATCATGAGAACATAACCATGCGGAAATATTGCAACAGAACTAAAGGAATCTGGAGAAAATATATCATCTCTCTCATACAGTAGAAAAATAAACACTGTCCTTAAGACCAGATGCTGGCTGAATTCATGATGTTTATCAATGCTAGTATAAACATGTACCACAGACAGTTTACATTTCAATTAGAGAGCATGTTCTGTGCTCTCTCAGTATTAAAAGAAAAATATATTTTCAAGTACAAGTGGGTGGAAATGGAAAACCGCGCTTGTATTATATTTCGATTGCAAAAACATTTCTATAAAAGTCATAACAGCATCTAGAAGAGTGGGATATTTTAAAAAAAAGAACAGAGTTGACACAATTCTTTATCTTTACATGCCTGAGAAGTATTTCCTTACATGAGTCAAGTAAGGCTATCAGACTGCCGAATGCATATGCTCGAACGCAGTGAAATCAATTCAGAAAGATGATAAACAAAATACACCTCGGATGAATGATAGCTTTGGTGGCCGCAGGTGTAATGACATTCAAACACTGATAGAAATCAGTAAACACTCAGGAGCATAAAAATGAAAAGCCGCTCTGGATGTAGACAAACACTGGAAGATGAGGAGAAAAAAAAAGAAACAAACTTTATTTGATATCCGCTGATGTAAAACAGCCACCTTGAAACAGGGAAGGGGAAAAAAAAGGAGTGGAAAAGACATCCACCTTGAAAACAAGGGAAAAGGTGAGGAAGGCGATGCGAGGGGGAGATAAGAAACACGACAAGGACGAAGTGGAAGTGGAGGCATTGTGGCCATTTTGTGGTATCACTGGTGCCAGACATTCTATCTAGAGGGACATGTTGCCTCCATGCGCTTGTATGCCACAGTGGTCACACTAGTAGTCGGCTGGGGAGCAGAGGATGAGTAATTTTAAACCCCATTAACAATCACCATATTTATTTATGAGGCTGGGGTTGGCTTGGTATGTATTGTTGCCCACACTTCCTTACTTACAATGAGTCCAGAGGACAGATGATCCTTGTCTGAGGCTTCCTGGGAGGAAGAGAAGCCTCACTTCCTTGTAGACACTCTGATAGCATGAATTATTGAGAGGGTGTAAGAAAAAGAAGCAACTTAAATGTAATATGTGGCCTTGTTATTGGCTCCCACCTTTTGTAACCTTTCAGCATTAATTAACGCTGTGGGATAAAGCGGGGTGGGGGCGGGGGGCGGAGGTTGGAGGTGTATGCAGATCTGTGGTAGTTTTAGTGATGCCAAAAAAATGTGTGTGTCTGTCTGTGTGTAGTTGTGTTTTTGTGCCCTTGCTGTCAGTAAGGGCGCATTTGGGGCTATTTTGTCCACATTTCCTGCTTTTTCCCTGCCACTGCCTACTGTTATTAATACAGTCAACACGATTGTGGATTAACTCACATCTTTATGACAGGCGAAGGATGGTTGTGATTCAGAACACAATCCAAATACCTCGGCACCAGCCTTTTCGCGTCGGACAAATCAAAAAACCACAGAGCAGCTGCGCGCTCATCCTTCTCTGCCATTAGGCCCGAAAAACTCTCCCTGATCAAACGCTGCGTCTGATTCTGCCCATGTGTCTCGAACAAGTGCTGCCAATATGGCCGCCTCTGTTCGCGCTCTCCCCGGGCGGGACGTGGCATCACCGCTGATGACTTCAAAGGCCCCGCAGCGCCGCGCACAACTGACGGACAGGCGAGGAGGCTGCCCGATGTAAATAAACACTGGAGCGTTTTACCATCAAAGCGGTGGAGCCATTGTTGTGGTCAGCGTTGTCTCGCATGTGTCATGTCGGATGATGTGGCAGGGAGCGCGTTGGTTGTTTTGATGTACAGTGGTGCTTTTCATGACCTCTTAAAGGGTTGTGGGGAAGGAGGCGTGTGTTCAACCACAGTGCCGAACCTCCATCGATCAAAGTCAAGTGTCAAAACAGACAATTGGGTGATATGCTATCAGAGGAGTTCTCCCTTTAAAACAATAGAGAACGGGGGGCTATGGATTTTAAAGATCTTCTGGTTTGGCTCTTAGACACAGAGGCGCGCTACAAACATTTTCAGCTTATTTACAGAAGATGCTCAGCTCTGAAACAGGGAGGCTTTAACTGGATTATAAAGTATTAAAAAATACCAGATAAAAGAAGCCAAGAAATAAAAATATATTCACTTGGATCTTGTCTCTAGAAGAGAAACTATTAGACAAACACAAAATCCATTCTTCTGCATTCAGGCTCTAAAAACAAGGTTTATGTTTCATGCTTCAGGTCTCCAGGCTGTCATTCAAAGGGTTTGTATTGTAAGCAATTTTTCTTTTGCCCTCTTCCACGTTTCTTTGTGCGCCACCGGCAACCATCATATTAAAACACCTTTGTTTATGTTGTCTCTCCTGAAAACTGCCTCTTCTCCCTTTTGCCCGGTTTCTTCAAAAGATGTGTCATCTTTTTACATGATAGGTCTGGACCTGCAGGAAAGCTCCCTCCCCTGTCCAGCTGTTTTGTTCTGAGGGGTAAAGTCTGGGGGAGAGTGATGGGGGGTCAATACGGGGGAGAACGGGGAGAACGGGGAGGGAGGTGGGAGCGCTCAAAGGGGAAAAAAAAAAAACGAACAGAGGGCTTCTTCTCATCCTTGTTCCGACCATGTTAACCATAAAGATGTGTGTGTGTGTGTGTGTGTATGTATGGCAGAGAGACACAGAGAGTGAGAAAGAGAGCCGGGGCCTGAATATTTCCACCCTAGTCCTCACAGCAAAGGCATTTCCATAGCAGGTGGTCTGGCTCAGCCGCCATCTGGAGGCCTCGATGGCCAGATAACCTTCGCTATTTACAAACCCAAAACTTTGTTTAGACAAACCCTCTAAAAGCCATGTGATGGCCAAAAAAAACTCCAGGCTCACTTTTGTTTTTAACCATCAAGACCTGGGAAAATAGAAAGTCACGCTGAATTTCCCCAAAACCACAAAGAGAGTACTACATAAATAAATAGTGAATTAGAATAAAATCGTGCAGTTACATCGCAGAAATGAGTGTCCATGCAGTGGGAATTCGTGGAGCTGCATATGAAGTAGTTTCCTATTATATCCCTCCCAAAAAGTCAAAATAATCATTTAATTTACGTGCCGGGAAAGTGCAAGTGATGCAGTTCTGTGGTGTGGGAAATGTTTTGACAGAAACGTGTAACGTCCACGAGAATGAAACAACAGAACGTAGCTCGCATTATGTCATTTCCAAGATGCTTTTCATAAGGATTAGATTTGGTTTGCATTTTTATTTTTGCTCGTTTTTTTGTCTCGCAACTTATTGTTCCAAATTAATATTTCCAGTTTTCTCATTTTTAGTTCATCTCCAGAACTCCCCGTGTAACATCCAGAAGCTGGCTCAGGAGTTTTTGTTGTAAAACTAGGTCATTTACATTGGAGATACACCTGAGTTCAACACTCTTTGAACGCTGTTTGAACATCCTTTCCCCCGTGCAGCTTCTCAGCTTCTCAGTGATTGGAAGTGTAATACAGGCCGACTGCATTAAAGCCATTTCCGCTAAGTGAAATATGTGTCCCGTCAGTGCGGCTCATTCATTATTTATCCGTTTGCTCACATCTGAAACAAACCTGAAAAAAAAAAGAAAACAAAGCTGTTTATGGCCCTGTGGGTTGGAGGAGCACTCGCTGATGTCATCCAGGGGATGTGCTGCACGGTGATTTATTCTGAATGTTATTAACCTTTCCCTCCCCGGAAGGCTCCACTCACCTCCGAGTGAGAGAGAGAAAGGTAGAAAAGGTGGGGGGTTGAGGGGGTATGATTGAAAAGGGAACAGTGTATCAAGGATTGGGTTGCTTCACGTTTGTTCGGGTCAATCTGGGCAAACCCTGTTCCCCAAAGTTCAAAGCAGATAGCATGTGGTTTTTCACTGTCCTGTGAGTAATTATGAATGGTAAAATAAAGTCACTATGATATTGCCATAACTGAGCAAGCTCGCTGTGGATGATTTCCAGATGTCCCTTATGCACTAATGCATTTGCTACAGCAATAAAAATACTTTCGATTATATTTTCATTTCATGAATAGCTGGAGCTATCATTGCAACTGGAACAAAAGCACATGAAAAGGCAAAGGGAGATCAGAGGGAGATGATGAGAGGCTGGGATTCCAGGAAAATGGCATTATTGATAGAATTTTACTACGGGGTGAGAGAAAGGGAAAAGATCAAGGGAAGAGATGGACTACAGCCCTCAGTATGCAAGTAGCACAGAATTTATCGTCTCGTTGCAGGAGCAAGCAAGGAAATTAAGTGATAAGAAAATCAATTGCATACTCCTGGATCCATATAAATGTTGCTAATGTTTAAAGATCCCAGTAAATGTGCAGAGAATGCCGGCACGGGGAGCATAGGAGGGTGAAGTAGCAGGGTTGCGAGGGAGGACGTGGGTGGGGAGGGTGGGGGTGGGTGTGTGGGGGGGGGTCGAGGGGCGTGGAAGAGAGGGTCATCAATCACGTCTGGGTGACACACAATGAAATCTGACCGCAGCCCAAGATGTTTTAATACGGCATCCATTAGAGCCCTCAAATAAATTGCAATTTGGAAAACAGAACATAATACCAGCCAAGTTTTCCTCATCCATCTTGCAGTGTGTCATGTAATGTAATTGCGTTGTTAATTTATCCAAGAATTTCCTTGGTACACCATTTCATCCGCATTGGTTAATTTCCCTGTAGAGTATATTTTCTCCCTTTCCCTCAGTCAGCCCTCCCCTTCTCTAGCTGTATAGCTAGCGGGGGCAGAGTAATGTTTCTGCTTAGCATGGCATTAGTCGAAGGGCTAATCAAAGCACTGAAGTCTGTGACACTTTATCAATGCCTGGCTGTGTTGGCTGTGCGCCGGCCGACCTCGCTGTAGCACAGATCCAATCAGGCCTCCGCTGCCTGTCATTATGTCCCCGTGACAGCAGGATCACTCAAAAATGCCTGTGGATTACATCAATATTATTGACAGAGTTTGGGGGCATTTAAAGCTGGGCAGCGGCACCAAGTGCATAACTGAGGACAGAGACTTCCCGTGTCTGAACCGAGGCATTACAGTGAGCCTGGGAGAAGACGAGAATGGAAGAGATGTATGGGTACAACCAGGGTAAATACAAAAATCAATACACCGCCTAAAATAAAACAGAGGAATAAAACAAAGAGATGGAGGGGAGGCGTGGGATTTACTTTGATGAGTAAAACTTTGCAAAAAGATTTGTTTTAATATTTTAGTCACTGTTTGAGCAAATAATTCTAACAATAAAGACAAGACAAAAACCTGGGTGGTTTTAGCTGCCAGTGATAATCGGCTAAGGACCTGTAATGTAACATCAATACCCTCGAAATTGCATTCCTAAAATAGGTAAGTCAAGCTAGTGGATTGGCACGTTTTGACTTCCCTCCACAAATGCATGGCGTGATAGCCACAGGTGATGACCACAGTTTTGTTTAGAGGAATACCACTTACAGTGCATGGAGGGAGACTAATACGGGCCCCTGCTGGAGAAGTCTCCTGGTATCTGGCAAAAACTTAGAGTGTTTTCTTACCTCCTGTCACCTGACTGTGGATCTTGAGGAGGGGGGCTGGGAGGCGAGGGTAGGAATGGCCCCGCAGGGGGGGGAACGGAGGAGGTGAATGGGATACTTTGGTCTCTCCCGGCGCAGTCCTGAATGTGTCTTCTCTCTCGTCAGACCCATGAGGGTAGACAGGGAGTGAGGAAGAGAGCAAGAAGCCTGACATGATCAAAGGATGACAGGGGAGCTAGAGGAGGAGAGTCGACCAAAACAAAGGCTCATTCTGAAGTTCCCTTGTGCAGGGTTCCTTACCGGCTGACAGAGAGGGAGAGACACGGACTCCTCCCTCAGCCAGCACTCATTTCTGCCAGTGGACACATCACAGGCAACAAATGAGCTCCTGATATTTGATTCATCTGGGTGTTTTACATACAAGGAATAATTACATCAGGTCCAAAGTATGTGTGCATGTGCCTGCTGGATGATTTCATAGATCCATAAGGTCAGGCAACAATAGTCATAAAGGGAATGTATCAGTTTAGAAAACCCCGGCGATAAGTCGCTTTACTCAAGTAAAAGTAGATGTTACAGCTGCTATATCAATATTTTTATATAAACAATGAATCATATGACCACTTATATTTAATTTACTATCTCGGTTCACTTTCACCAGTCTCATAACAATGTTTTCAGCTGCACCAGGCATCAAAAAAGCTCTCAAACTTCTATGTTGCGTTTGCCTAGAACCAAAGCAGTCAGAATTAGCGACAGGCTGGTGAATGTAGAGCAGCATTTAGCAGCATTTCTCCTCTCAGGTGTTAAAACAGCCACTCATTTTGCACTTTTTGCACTGTCCAGCCTGCCCTGCAGTTGCCCTGTAGAGTGTTCTTGCCAGTCCCAGTTACCTGATCCCCTCTTTCCTCATTATCTCTCCCGAATATATACCAGTCCTCTTTCCTCAGTCATTTGCCAGGTCGTCTCAAGTACTACCCAGTCTTAGCGGTCCACTGACCACAGCCTGTTCCAGCTTTTGCCTGCCATCTCCTTTGCCTGCTTAATTCGCCCTCACTGACTGATTACTTGTTGCGCACTCTGGTTTGAACTCTTACCAAGGAAACGATTGATTGCTTTCAACTGCACTGCCTCTGAATTCTGCTTATGAGTCCAGATCCCTGCTGAACTGTTACATTAGGTAATGAGGACCAAAATGCTAAAAGGAGGGCATTAAAATTTTATTCATCACGTGGGCACAAACACAGCAGCTTCCAGTGAATGCCAGAGTCTGCTAAATGTGTAAACAGGCTGCTAACAAGTACTCCATATCAGGTGAAAAAGATGCTAACATGTCAGTGTAGTTAGTTTAAAAAGTTAATCAATTATTATATTATATTATATTATATTATATTATATTATATTATATTATATTATATTATATTACATTATGACAGCTGTGCACCACATCTGCCTCCATTTTGTTTACATCTGCTTTCTCATGAGATCACATGAGGTGGTATGCTGCTCCCTCCGGCATGATAATCTTAATATCATCCTGTGTGTGATGTGTCATTATTTTTAAATCTACTAGTGTGTGCATGTTTGAGATTAGAGAGAAGTTCCTCCTGCATGATAAAACCAAAATTGCAGCTCTTCAGTAAAGGCACTTAGTTACTGTCCACCCATGAAAGACACTGACTGCATACATCAAATACATTTATTCGAAGCTGATCTGGTGATGCTGCTGATGTCCATTTAGCTTAAAATTATAATTTTGTCTAAGAAGCCACCACATGGGACCGAACAGCGCTGCCATGAGTCCAGCTGAGCTGTCTTTTCTGTGTTCTACAAATCTATCATTAAAACTTCTGTGGTTTACAGAGAGGAAGTCTCGCTACTTCCAGATAAATCAGTGAAATAAAGACAAAACCTTTCAAGCATGTCCAAAAAGCAGCGGCCCTCCAACCTCACAAACCTCAAAGCCAAGGCTGCAGAAAGACATATTTATTTTCATGGTTTTGAGAGGTATAATCTGATGTCATTATGTGGATTTGGCTGAGCTGAATGTCTAAATCTGAGTGGGATGGCTGTAGTTTTGAAATCAGCACAGGAAAAGACACATACGTCGCCTATGTATCTGCGAGAATCTGTGATGCTTAAGTGATAATCATATAGTTCAGTTTTTATTTTGCATTGAACAAATCGGTGACAGGATTAGATTTCACACGTCTACGTCGACCGTAATGTTACTTCCTAAAGGATCTGTGTGATCTGGAGGGTTGACAAAAAGCACTCAACATTCTCACCAGATCTATCATTTGCTGATTTAGAGGGTTGTATGAAAATGGTGTTGAATACAGTTTTTGGGTTTGGTTTTCTGCTTGCCTGGCTAGGGTTCGACGTCTTATCTTTTTTTAGATGGACAGGCGTTTTCCCGATCTGACCTTAAAGCCCACATCGTCTACCAACCATCAAATCCTTCTCCATCCACCACACTTTCTCTACGCTTCTGCTTTATAGAAGTAAATGATGTCTCAGGAGGAAGAAGACAAGGAGGAGGTTCTTGCTTCCTCAAATCCCACCACCTCACATGAAGCGCAGCTACATCATGAAGACGTGGGGGGTCCTTGAAATGTGCACTCCGTCTATTTCCCCCATGCAACCTGTCATGGCCGATGCGGCTGAAGACGACAGGAAGGGCAAACAAGCACTTGTACGTCCGTCACCATTCTGACAGGTGAAATAAAAGGTTGACAGGACTGAAATCTAGCCTGGACCCCCAGACATGGCCTCCTCGGCTCTTAGTCCAGACTTGGGAAAGGTGAGAAATAAATTAGTAATAGCATTTTACCTGTCAACAGCACAAGCACTTCTGGCTATCGACCCACTGATGTGTTCAAAGAGTGCAACTCAAACATATTTAACTACAGTCTAAAAAGTTAGCAGTGCACTCAAGGAAAGGATTCAAAATCATGGAAGTTTGATCCCCATATGGGCAGCTTAAAGTTGGGCAAGAGGCAAATCAATAGCGTTATAGCGTTATATTCTCATTAGTCACCATTGAGGAGGCCTGCAGCAACACATTAGGGTTGATCATAAATGTCTGTACACCTTAAACATTACTGCCCAGTACTAATGTCACTTTGACAAGAATAAAACATGTGTTCACAGCCTTCTTCCAAGTTTTCAAGTCTGCAAGTTCTGGTTTGGAATTTATAAAAATACTCCAAATTATTTCAGGAATAAACCTGCTGCACAGTGGAGCTATTGAAATGACATACTACCATTTAAAACCAAAGGCTTTTCATTTAGTGCCCTTATCCGTAGGAAAATCTCCCAGCTTCAGGTGTATCAGATATCAATCAGCCTCTGAAATTACCAAAGGAATTTGCCTAATTGAATTTGCAATCAACTTAGGTTACGGCCACGTAAGTCTACTTCCATTTGCGTTCTTTGTAGCACTATTAAAATAAATAAATGTGTCCATGTTCATCTTGAAAAAAAGAACTTTATGGACGGGGTTTTTTAAAAATTGGGATAAACCGAAGACCTTTCTGCACAAAAGAAAAATATTTTCTCAACATCTGGTGTTGAAGCCATCTGCCATCAACATTTTCTAATTTATAGCCGGAGCTTTTTGTAATGCAGCATTCTTGGTAGGTTTCGTTGGCCTTTTCACAGGATACTCTACAAGCCTCATTTTTAACCATCAGACTTTCATGACCCCTTAAATCTTTCTGTGGGATTCTACAGGCTGGTAAAATGGTTATGACCTATTTATCTGTTTTATGGACTCCCTAGCCATTTCAGATAGGCAAAAATCAATGTCATTTTTGACTGAAATCAATTGAATTTACTGGTGGTAATTTGAACGTGCAGCGGAATAAGGCTACAAGGGAATTGTGGTCTGGAAAACCACTGACTGGGAGATTTCTAGTGGGTCAACTTAAGACTGAATATGCAGAAAGTGGCAAGAATTTTAAAATAATCAAACGACTGAACTGGTTTTATTTTTATATTTTCATTATTGTTTTAATTTTTCACATTCCACGTCTTCTGAGTACTTCAGTTTTATGTGATTTAGTTTAAACGCATGCCTTCAAAGAAAAAAGGATACAGCATCTTTTATATGACAAGACAAAGACATCATTGATCATTTTGTTGTGAAAGCCACATCTTGGTAATCCCTCTCTTCCTCTCGCCGTCGCTGCACTGTCTAATGATGCACAGATTGACACCGTGGCCCCTCCTCCTTTCCTTTCCTCTTCTCTGCCCATCTGTGTGAAAGATCCTAGCGTACAATACTGCTTCTGCATGTTCCCTTAGATGTGCCTCCCAGCCTGGGAGAATAAGGGATTAATGAGATAGATTTATCTTTTCTGGTAATACACCCGCCATTGTTTTCTCCATGCATGTCCTAAATGCATCCCAGAGTGCCTTGGGAGAGGGCTGCATCATTGAGTCCCATAGATCAGTGGTGCAGCATTCTATTCTACATTCCCATTTCCCTTTAGAGGAAAAAAGCAAGACATGTATGCATACACATATTATTCACTCAACATCTCAGCACTTACAAGTATGTTATTCTGGGATAACAAATGAATTTCGCAAGTGTGTGCTGAATTGGTCGATGTCACTCACTCTCGTAGCTCAAGAACAGTTACAATATTACATGCGCAGTGTGTTAAAAATAAATAAATTATTGAGTTTTATAGCCATTATTACAATGAATCATAGATGTATTTAGAATGGCCTCAATTCATTCTATATCCTAGACAACTGTAATATACAAATGATACTGTTATATGTATCTAAGTGAGACTGTTATTGTCTTATTAATGTAACGTATCACCTCCAACTGGTTTTCATTTTATTAAATCACTTAAAAGACTTAATGGAATAAAAAAAATAACCTTAATCAAGGAATCTAACTGAGAAATCAGTTGTTAAATGCTCTCCTGATTACTCTACAATCCATATCAATGCAAACCATGATTGTACAATTCACTGAAACTACATACATGAACTCATCAAACAGCAATCTGAAACAACCCGGAGCTACTCATATACATGGATAGACAATTATGGTGTCCTTAGGAGAGTAGTTAAAAAAAGCTAAGAGTCAATAATGACTTACATGTTCTTATTTGGTTTTGTCAATGCTTTTGCCCTCACTGGGAAATTGTTTTGCTGCACTGCCTCAAGGATGATGTAAATTAGCCGAGATTTTACATTACTGCCACGCAGATGAATATGCGGAAGCTCCATCTTGGAGGACAATTACACCATTTATGTAGATTGTCAGCGTGGCTCCCATTTACACTTAGATTAATTGGTTATAGCAAAGTTTAAAATGAATTGTTGATGGAAATAAAGATTATCTTTAAAAGTATTGTTTCATAAAATGCAATTAAAATATCACACTCAAATTTATGCTTCGGCTAAATTGCATAGCACATCTAAAGAAACACACAAATCCCTGTCAGGGCATATCTCCATAGCATCTGTTTGAGTAGTCAGCTGCTAAAAATGAGAGGACACACACTGTAATTATCGGGGCATGAATCACACACACTATCCTCCCATTGCCATGCATTCCAGCCTGGGTGGCAAACCAGAGAAAAATACACAGTGACCCCGCAGACTGGTGGGTGTTCTGCTAACAGGTGAAGAACCAGCTTTCAGCATGCCCGGAGATCAAGTTTCTGAAGAAACCTGGTGAGAGTGCAAGAGCATTGACGGCCGTTAATGTTGCACGTTCAAAGCGTGTGAGTGTGCGTATACATGTGAGCTTTTCTCTAATCGCAACGGCCTCGAGCACACATTTACCCCCAAAGCCCCTGACCTCCCAGCGTGAATGGCAAGTGTTTTGGAAATTTACAGCCGAAGTGATTAGCTCATATTTAAATGCAGCTTAACAGCCAACTTCCTGAAAATTTCACAGGGGTGAAGTAGTCGCTGGTATTTAGCCATCCCTGTGGTAGCAAGTCTTCCTGAGTGAGTGGTTAAGGGCTTCCGTAATTACCGATTTTCTGGCATGTGTGAGACTTCGGGATGAATAGAATCAGATCGTGTCCAAATAGCATCATGTGGGATTGAAATTTAAAATGTCTCAAAATGTTAGCAAGCTGTTCCCCATTGCAGCGGGCCAGAGGTGCAGTGGTCTGAGGATCGTATACACATATACCTTTAATTTCTTCTCTTCCATTCACACACTAACGGCTCCAAGTGGAGACCCGCATTCTTGTCCAAACCCCTTTCTTATGTTTGAAGGTGAAGAGAGAAGACGAAGCTAAACCTGCAGAACCAGCGGCTTCCAGAGAAACAAATGAGTGATTGCCCCGCTGGAATACTTTAGCCCCGGTGTCACAGTAATGCGCGTGGCTGTCTTAACTTGAAATGGCGAGGCAACTGAAGAGGGTTTCCTCCCCTGAATCCCTCACTCCTCTCCACACATGCACAGCCATCAGCAGGTTAATTAACTGTGAAAGCTGCTCACTTGAAACCTTAAATCACTCATTCAGCGTTCTGTCACGAGCCGCCAGCTTAACCGCGCTGACGAGGGTTCCGCCTTGTTTACCCAACACAGGAGACAGCGGCGGTGGAGGTAGGGAGGGTGGGGATTTAGGTGGTGTGGTGAGGTACTGCACAGGGGGGCATCAAATTTGGACTATGAGGATGGAAAGAAAATGTCAGTGAGAGATCTCAAATCACCCCTGGGTGTCACTATAAATGCATGGCTGCTCTTTCCTATCTCTGCGATTGCAGACTGCCATTCTTTGTGCTGTGTGAAACGTAATCTGTCGATTCAGACTGTTTGAATAATAACAGGTGGATTGGATATGAGGGTCTTGGGTATTTTGGAGGTGAACCAATCCCTCCCACTCTACCGATATCCTCCCTGAACACATGTACACCCAGACACCTCTTTCTTTGTCTTACGTAAATTCTATACCGTTATATACTATATGAAAGCTGTATTCATTCCTCCTTATCTTCCGAGCCATCCTCTCCGCTACAGGGCAAGATGGCAAGAAATTCCCAGCATTCCACAGTGAAGGTGGCATGAACTTCTTGGATGACATCTGTCTGCCAAGCAGCCAGCCAGCCAGCCGCAAACTGAGCTCCTTAACATCCTCCAGGGCTCGTATTATTCCTGCCTCCATAGGTCATCCATAATATCCAAATGTGTTTACTTAGGGAGAACTGTGACGTTTGCCTGTTTTCCCTAATTAGTCAAAAGGCTCCGGCGGACAGGCCTCTCTTTCAGAGCAAGACCCAACAGAGAGGTTGTGCTCATGTCTGCTCATTTCTCCTTTTAACAGGTTGGACATCTCAGAGGCGCGGGTTCATTTTGTTCTCACTGCAGGGGTATTGACCAGTAATGGCACCCTAGGGAGGGCCGGACTAATATGTAAGAGCTTTCAACAACGGCAAATATCTAGGACACAGATTTGGATTCACTTATGTGGTGAAATAATCCATTCATTAAAAAGAGATGTGATGAAAACCAAGAAACATTTTGAGACGTGGCTTGAAAAGGATGTTTTCCCTTTGACTGCTAAAGTGCTAATATTGACCATAAACTAAATGACCATCCCTGTTTGTGAGAATGCTCCCCCCCCACCTCTCTCTCCCTCTGCCTTTACAATCCTCTGCCCTTCCTTTGAAACATTACCGGTGAATATCACATCCATAAATCACCTCCCATCCAAATAATCTCATAAACTTTTTTACAGTGTAATTCACGCTCATCAGCATTCTTTGTTTAACATTTATGTTTATTGATAAATGAAGATAGGTTTAAATAATTCACAACAAACATTAGCTGTGAGCAAGGAGATTAATAATTGATGGGGTGTGTGAAGGGCTGGGCCACTCTGGGAATAGATAATATTAGCTTAATGCAAGGCTGTGTGAACAGGGGAAGTGTAATGGACCCGCCGCCTTTAACTGATGATGGTTATTGTGGCCTGAAAGTTGTTACAAAAGGGAAAAAAGGGGTCTGATTCGTGCAGAGGGGGGGAGGGGTTGTAGTGTGGTCATAGATTTGGCTCATAGGAGCTGACAGTGCAAATTGTGGTTTTAATAGCAGGAGGTTTACACATTCTACAGAGAGGCCCTAATGGCCAGGCCTGTGCTTAGCGTAAAGGGAGAAAAATGGCCCTGTGCTATTAAAATGAAACTTGAGAAGGTCTTCGCTCTCAGTTTGGTGTTTTTCTTTTTTCCCAGTCGAACTCTGTCTCTCCATCACTCATTTTGATCCCCTCCTGTCCATTTCCTGCTCGGGGTCTCACTTAAGTTTGCCCACACACTCTCAACATAGCAGCTCGCGCAAAGTGATCCAGTGCAATGACCCTGTGTGTGGCAGGCAGGCTCAATTTACACAGCAAACTAGAGGACACGACCAGGTCAGAGATAGTCTGAGCCTGTGCAGCAGATAATATTCTGAGGATAATGTCTGCGTTACATTAAATATGAATATAAGAGAGAATGAAACCTGAATTGGAAACATTCTCTGACCATCTAAGGCCTGTTATCCCTTGGAGAGGTGAATACTGTACGTACACCAAAGCCATATTATTGAGGCATCATTATTTCTTGTACACAAAAGCAGAAGGCAGCGATGTTAGATATTACCCATATGCTTATGTTAATGGCTGCTCAGTGCCTGCAGGTCAGCCTGCAACAAAAGGGCCTCATTTACTCTCCAAGGGATACTATTCTTGTTGTGCCAGGCTAGTAAAAAAAGATGCAGAGGGATAATGTGTATCAAAGGCAGAGGAGGACCCCTTCATTCTATATTGCTATCACAGCAGCATATTAGCATCTAAACAAAGGCAGCAGAATCCCCTGCAGCGCAGCAGTGTTTCAAGTGGTCACTCACAGCCTTTATTTATTTCTCAATCCGACGCATTTTATGCTGAGTAGCAGAATTCAGCACACTACACCCCCCCCCGACACAAATTCCTCTTGTGTCTTCAGCACAAAAGTGTTGAAGTTGCTGCTTCTTCTCTTTTTTTTCACTCCCTCTCTCTCTCTCCGCTCTCTCCCTGCTCTCTCTCTCTCTCGCGCTCTTTTGTTTGACTTTATCATAGAGCCTATGACAGCTGTCATCACTCCTCAGCAGGCCTCAGATCTGCATTTCAAGGTTTGCAGGTTCACCGGTTCACGAGGTTCTGCATGGGCAGACAACGCAGGCAGCTCGTCTGAACCTCGTCTTCTGATGAGTTCCTCTCGTAAACAATAGGTCACACGTGCACGAGCAGCGCCGCCAAAACACGCGACACTTCAGGAACATTAGTGTCACCTTAAAGTAAGGTAGCTACGTGTGCTACTCATTATTAACAACACACCTTCAACAATATCTCAGTTTAAAGTACAAGTAGTGCTGGTGTAGTAATGCTACACAAAAGTCCTATGTCATAGAGTTGTGCTTATATCTATTCATTCTGAACATACGTTACTGTCAGACCTATAGAACAAACTGTAAAATGAAATTCATGGATGTTTGTTTTAAACAGTAATAGAAGATATTCTAATTAAAATGAAACAAAAATGAGTGCACTGAAGAAAATAAATAGTGTTGCAAGTATGTAGCTGGTAAGTGTTTGGGTCATGCAGAAGAAGGACAGAATCAGCAATACGCCCAAAACAAAAGGAAAATAGAGAATCTTTAACAGAGAGAGAGATGGAGGGATGTAATTGGTTGCATCGGTTGCATTGCTGATATGTTTTATTTTCATCTGCCTGCTACCTTTTACAATCTAAACAGCATTAGTGTGTTATTAGCACCAGCTAGAGCAATAGTTTGGTTAGTTTTCCAAGGGTTAGATGAGAAGGTCGATGCTACACTGATATCTGGCAGTTAGAAGAGTATTCCACCAATTTAGCATTGCACTCCTACAATGTTGGTGGACTCACGGCAGATAGATTTAAAAATAGGTTAGATGTGATCTTTTTTTTTTATAATATTGGTGCCCACATTACCAACAACGCTGCTACACCACAGACAGTTCATTCAGCCATTTAGCTGTGTCTGAGTCATTAGCACCAACTGAAGCTGACTGCAGTGACATCACTTCAGGCAATTTATCAGACAGAGATGGTTTGCCTAATTCTTCCAATTCATCCAGTTTGTGTGCAGGTTTTGTACCCTGCCAAGCTTGTGACTGTCTATACAGTGGTATCAATCTCATCTAAATCAAATAAGAGTATTTTTTTAAATGTTGAACTGTTACCGGTCCAGTATGTGTAGCTTGTTAGACCCGATAGGCCTCTATGCCTCCACGCCTGCCTCTGCTCATAGGCCACACTGACTGTTCTTCTAGTCAAACTTTCAGAGCCTCTACTAACATTTAAAGATTGACACCTATCACAAACAAGTGCAATTATTTTCACAGAAAATCTACAGATCTTTTTTTTCTACATTTCTTTCCTGGGATGAAATTTCTGAGTTGTTGAGGAAGCAATCGGGGCCAGACAAGATTCCACACTCTTGTTACAGTCCTGACAGACAGACAGACAGACTTGTTTGGTTTTGACCCTGGCTGCTCGCCTCTAATGCTGTCACTGTCAGAATTGAAATGCCTTTTAAGACAGATGTTTGACTGGTCAGCTGGTGACCTGCCTCACAGCTCACAGCTGCTGGATGGATGGACAACATGCCAGACCAACCCTGCAATTTGGAAGATCCAACTTTGACAGCACATTGAAAAGGATCAATAATAACCTGTCAAGAGGAAGCAGCCATTCCCTCTCATTTTAGTCATAAAGGTGGGTTTGTGTTTGACGAGTTGCGAGCGGATAGAGGGGAGGGAAAAAGAACAAAACAGGACAAAGAAGTTATTTGAGAATTTACACTACATTGGTGTAAAAATAGAAAACAAGGAATACATGAATAAATCAAAGCACACCCTCTTTGGTTATGTTTCTGCGTTAATTCTGTCGTCCGAGCAAAAGCACAGAGGGTCTGAGTGATGTCACCATTGTCTTTAGGTTGGTTTATGACCTCTGGGCATGAGAAGGCCTGTGCATATGTTACCAGGCTAATTTACACAACGCTCTGAGCGAGCTTTACTCCATAATTCACAGGCACGGTTTGTTTGAACCCTTTTTCTCCCCATCAGACAGCGCTAGGTCTGCAGGCGCGCACAACTTCTCCCCGACTCATCTGGATAGCTGGAGGCCTAGTCGCAGACAGATAATAGACCAAAGGTACAAAGGGACACATATCTCAATACATGCATGAGAGGAAAGTGCAGGGTCGTTATGGTAGCCCGGGATGGGCCGTCCCATCACTTCCTCTGATGTGTGTGTACAAGGGTGACATGTCATTGTCCTCATGCTCGGCCTAAAGCAAAGCTCCTTTGTTATGTCTCTGAATGTATAAACCCTACTTGTCTGGACCTCAAAACAGAGGACAGGGCAATTACAGGCAAAACACCAGTCGTCTTGAAGTCATTTTGAAAGAATTTTCCGCTCATTTTTTGCTAATTTTTCCTAGTTCCTATTTAAAAATACATGTCACAAATGAGCTAAAATCACAGCATGAACTGAAGGATGTTTTAAATGATTATTGAAGTATAAAACAAACTTATAAGAATTTGGATTTGATGGTGACTGTTAGATAAAATCCTGGTACAAAACAACCAACAGACATGAAGTGTTTATTTGCACCCTCAGCTACAAATAGGAGAATAATATTGAGAAGATCTTGACATGATATCCCAGACTAAAAGCAAAACTCAACTTTCAGATCACATGAACCACTTTGGCGAGCCTTCAAAACAAACCTCAAATCTCAGAAATGTTACCAGGGTTCGCCTGTTCTTCTGTGAGAGCGTGATGACGAGCTGCTCTCCCAGTTCAGAGCACTAATGGTGTCTGTGGAAAGCATGCAGCACCGAGTTCCAGGCTGGCAGGGACGTGCTTAGAGCGGTACACTTGTCACAGCCCATCATACGAGCGCTCCTCTGAACTACAGCCGTGAATAATTTCTTCAAGATCCAAAAGTCTTTTTTTTTTTTTTTTTTTTTTTCGCTTTTACACTATCTTTACAGAACCAACCACCAAGTCCTTGTAACTATTTCAACACTTGCAGTGGAAAAAGCAAAGAGATGGAATACAGTAGTAGTCTCTCTTTGTTTAACTGAAGAAAGTTTGCAAAACTGGGCTCAGAACTTGACATTAAAAGAAGAGCTTATGTGAGCAGTCAAGCAGAAAGAACACCAGGGTGGCAGACTCTGAAAAGGGATTGTGGGTAGGAGTTAGCTTATCTAATTGTAAACGTGCACACAAGTGTGTGGACACTCATCATGCACTTGTCAAAACATGGCTGCCTGTGATTTGGCTCTGCTGCGGTGCTGTTAGCTAAAGTTTGTTTACATTCAGACAGGCCTTTTTCTTTTCCCAGTTTGAGAGTACAATTGTAGCAATTACTCCGAGATAGGTGCTGTACAGCTGGAGAAACAACACAATGAAAGGATTTATCACATGCATCCCTTACAATTTTCAGTCTTTGTGCATAGTCTTTGAACAAGATTTGCAGATATGCACTTTTTCCATGCCGTTCTTCATTTGTTTGCTTTGCCATATTAGTTTGAGATCTGAAGGGAAGATGAAGGTTCCTCTTAAAAGTTAAATGTAGCTTATGTAATATGGTGCAAGAATGACCATAATTTTTCTTTACCGTGTATTTTTTTTAAAGACTGTAAAAATACTTTACTTTAGTCCTCAAACAACAAAACAACAACTTGCAGTGTTGTCAGACAACACTAGAATATACTGTATTGTATGTACTAAGTGCACTCAGATTCTACTTGGTTGTCAGTTAATAAATGATCAGTCTGATTAGAAAAATGAAGCAATTTCTCTTAAGAACAGTGAATGTAGTGGGGATTCACACCAAACTGGAGGGTAATGTTAATGTACCTTGGATGGAAAGGTTGTGATGCACATAATTCTGAGGCTCTGAATCACAGTGACACTTTTATCTAAATGCTAACATCATTTACTATGTACTAAATACTAAACATGCAATGACAATGATAGTGTGTTAGCATGCTATAACTACTGCTTCTGCCTTTTAAAAGGAAATTTTGGGCCGAATATGGTGGAAATTGAATATAATATTCATAAGTATGTTTTCATTATGTATGAAGAATCACGTTTTTGTTTGCCACAGAATTAGTCTTTCAGAGGAAGCGGGTCCAGCACAGAGTCTGTCATGTTTCCACAGTAACGCAGATCGGACAAACCAAACACTGGTGCTAGATTGGGCATTTTTTGTTCTCCTACGCACTTGAGAGTGAGGCGAGGGGTATTCAAAAATCCAAAAGGGGTATTCAACTCAACGCTAAATGCCACTAAATCCTATACACTAGACCTTTAAATGAACTCTGCTGATAATGAGAGGAGGAATGAATGTATCCAGGCAGGCAGATGGGCACAAGCACTGGGTTTGAAGTTGATCCTGATTTCACAGCGGTGGGGGGAAAGCGAGAAAAGCTTCCTCACACAGATGTTCGCAAGCTGCTGTCAGAAGAACATCAACATCTCTTCTTAACGAAGACACTCTGTCGAGGCCTGAGAACACCACGATAAGACACATCTTGTGGTTTTCCAAATATACAGTACATTTGAAGGAGACACATCCTTCTGCCTTCACTGGAACATCCTCGCTTACCAGGTGTCACTGGTTGCACTGGGATCAAAGTTGAAGGAAGGAAGAGGCAATTTTGTTTTTCAGCACAGGCCCAAAACTGCTGATGGATGCACTTCCTAAGTCTATGCGTCCACACACACGCTGGAACAAATGGTGTGATTGTATGCTAATGTTCTTGCTTGTGGCCATGCATTATCTGCTCAACAGAGCAAAAGATTAAAAACAACCTCCGATCACTTGTGTTTTAAAGAAAAAATATTTGTTCAACAGCATTTTGCACTTCTCTTTTAATGCCACAAGGCATTACTGTCAAGTAATGAGTCAGACTAATCCCTCATTGGTTTCTGTGGCTTTGAGCATTAAAACTTGATGCGTCTCCTCACTTCGCTGTAAATGCCTGTGGACCTCTTAATGTGCAAGCCAAATGCCCTGCTGGGTTGGATTGACCGTAATGGATTTAGTCCAACGACAGATATCCAGCACTCATAAATTGATTTGATCTCTGAGGACACAGAATGAGAGATGATTTTTACAATTGAGACATCAATGGAACATAGACCACAACAGAGGAGATGGAGAAAGTCAATCCGTGCTTAACTGGCACCGGAAAAATCAAACATTTTACTCAAATGACTCAAATTATGAGTATCTGTGACCCTCTTTTATCTTATTTTTGTGAGGTTGCAGATTTGCTTAATAAATTCAATAAATTGAAAGAAGCATTTCTTGGAGCCTATACTGAAAGTAGAGGGTGAAGTTTCTTTTAATGTAAATCATTGCTGGACTACTTTACCTTTCACTTGAATAGAATAGAACAGAATATGAACTTAAAAAAAAAAAGAAATCTTATTGTTAATACAATTATCAACATATTTCAGGGTTAAAGATCTGTAATCTATCACACGGTCTATTTTTAAAATCAGTCACTCAGCCAGACAGAGTACGATTGCTCATAAATTCAGCATCGAATAAAGTGATCAGATTACATTTAATGCATTTTTTTGTATCCGCAGGCCTCTGCCATAAATTAAAACCATCTGAAAGCGTCTGGAGTGCATTTCATTTTGCCTTGATTCATGTGCTGTAATATAACCCCTCTCCGATTCCCTGTGTGGCTCAGGACAGTGAGGGGAGTGAGCTGAGTGCGTCAGGAGATTAAAACCTAACCACGAGATTGGACTCAGGATGTAGGCATCAGATAATATAGTAGGGATATAATGAAAGTGTAAACAAAAACCTAGCACAAGAGAGAAACGCCTGCTCATAAAATCTCCACTCTCACTATTGTCTTTTTTTTTCTTTAACAAAAGAGATTCCACAAGCCTGGCACCCTGCAAGTTATTAACAGTTGACTGAATTACATACTTCCAACCTTTAGGTGATCTTAGTTTTTCCCTAGCTTTCCCATTGTTGGATAGCACGTGAAGACATCTATACAAGGGTTGAGTAAACAAGGAACACTGTGTATGGAAGTGATACAATGAATGTGCTGTTGGGAATCCTTCCAAAAATCACACTGTAATTGCAAAATTGACCCTGTGAATATAATGAAGACGTCAAAATATTCTCTCAGTTTCCTGTCTGGATAGACAAGCCAATTAAATCACTTTAGCACATGGAGGTCTATGAGGACAGATCATGTTGTGTAAAGCTCTGCCAGTGCACTGCTGAGCCCGTCTCCTCTGCAGGCTGGGTTTACACCTTTGTGTCCTTGTGTGCCCGGCTGCTGTAGTGATAGATTGGTCGTCGCTTTCGCGATGGGAGCAGCTCTGAATGAGACGCCTGCCGGACAGCTGTGCTGGCACAGACTGCGATCCTTGCTGCCAAGTCACAGAGCCTTTTTACCCCCGCTGCTCCCTGAGCACTGCTCAGTGCTTACCGTCAGCCTCTTCCCTGTCGTGCTTCAATGACAAAACACACATCAGGCTTTAACAGCTCACTTTGCACTGGCTTGGCGGGCCCAGTCCGGCTTTTGTGTTATTGGCAGGGTCACTGTCTGAGGTGTGTGCTGAGGCAGTGGAGCATACGAGGTCATATTTGGTCTCTAATGTCCATGTTAATACATTAAATTAATCAAGAATCCCAGATCAGTGCAGAGATTCATAGACTGCCTGTCTATTGTCAACACTAATTTCCCTGGCAGGCTGGTGAGAGCTGTTACCATTTTATTTAAAGTCTAAAACAACTCACATTAAAGAGCCAGCTGGGAGAGGCATCGCAGCAGACTTCTGAAATACTGCTGTCGGGTTGTGAAGACCTTGAATTAAGAAGTAATTGAAGAAGTTAACATAAAAAATGTAGAGAGGTGTAATATATGATTAGCATTTTGCTGTGGCACCAGACTGCATTAATAAGAGATGATGAAAAATCAATAGTAGTCATTACACCACGATGCAGGATAAAATATTAACTAGTTTGGAAACTGACCTGGGGAGATTCCTTTTCCTCCAGTGGTGAAGGCTTGACATGGTTATTGGTAATAAACACCTACAGTGGTGCAACTACTAGCTGGGGAAATATCATATTTACCAAAGAGATGGAAGATGCACAATTAACCCTAAGTATAATTAGACCAACCTGCTCTTTCCTGTATGTTCTGTCAGTCAGGTGTTTGAGCAGAAAACATGTAATACAAACTCTGGGAAATTGAGTTCCTGCATCTGTAAGCTTGTATTGACCCCAGGCCCCAGACCTTAAAACATATATCAAAAGTATCACGGCTTTGTGCAAACATCTGTCAGTGTCATATTGTATGGTATCACATGAATGAAGTTACTTTGATCACTACAAGCTACTTCAAGTGTGAATGCAAAATCTGTTTCTATGGCATGTTATGATTGCCTGTATGAAAAGCATAAGTCTGAAACAGGAAGCAGATGATGTCATTAACCAGATTCTCCATACATTGTTCCCATTCTCACTGCAGTTATCAATCCAGGCAAGTCCTCCGTTCTCTAGCTTTTGTGAATGGATTCCCAGTGGAAGGATCGACATGGATTTCACAAACAATTTATCCTAAATTGCAGGAAAATTGGCTGCAGATCTTAGAGGGAGGACGGGGGGGAAAGTAGGATGAGGTTAAGATGATCCACAGGGCATTTATTCACTAAGGCTCTCATGGCCGTTCCACAGGGTTCTCCCCTTTCAAAATAACCCACAGCCCCCCTTTCAACCCCCCCGTTCATTCGGCGTTTCAAATGTATTAATGGGCCGGAACCTTCCTGGATGATCTTGGCCCTCTCCCTAATGAAAACGCTCTGCGGCTGGATCCCAGCGCAGTAATCAGGCTCTGGCCTCCAGAGCACTGGGGCATGCAACATGCAGGGCAGGAAGAGCCCCAGTGTGACCCCACACTGTGTCCTTCAGTCACCCTATGTTGCCCTGCGCCCTCTCTGGCCTGGGCCTCTTCTTCTCCAAAGCCCCTCAGTGCCAGGGGCCACAAGCCTGCGCCGCTATAGAGTGAAGAGGGAAATTCAGTGGTTTGATGGACTAGAAACATCATCCTCTAACAAATTTACTGTTTATGTAATCTCAATGATGTGTAACGCTCTGCAGTATCAAAGTTTTGTGTTTTTGCAGGCAATTTGAGCTCGTGGAAATTCAAAAGATTTTCAGTATGTTGTGATTTATTATTATCCTGTTGTTTCAGTTAGATTTCGAGATGATGTGTCACACCATGTTTACTTTAACATCTGTTTGAGCTAATCTTATCTCAATGAAGCAAGGTTACTGTTAAATATTTCAAATTATGACATCATCTTTAACTGGGAAAACTGTAAATACTGTGTGCTCTCCTTACCATATCTCCAATCCATCATCACATCAGTGCCCTCGGCTACCATAAACAGAAGCTAGCCACATATTGTAAACACTGAAATGAAAAGCCATCCATTTCCCTGTGAGGTGTTATTGTGAAAGGCTGATGGGGACAGAACAGAAGCAGAACCCATGTCTTAGGTCTTCTCTGCGTTTAGCCTGTCAGTAGCCAGCAAGCCTTTGTTTGCTCTCTTCTGACAGGTCTCCTTTAGTCTCTACTGTCCCCCCAGGCCTCAGCCTTCAGCCTGGAGGTAAGCCCGGCCAGATGTGGCGACCCAGGGTTCTTTGCAGCTGCATGTGTAGCAGGGCACTAAAACGATGGGGCAGTCACCGGGACGTGCATCATCTGTTTTAACTTGTCTGTCTTCCTTGACAGACCCGCTGAGTGCTGTTTTCATTCCCCTTGGATAATATCTTTTACAGTTTCGCAAAACTGTCAGCGAACCTAAAGCACTGAGCCCCACCTGCCTATACTGTTGCCCATCACCCCTAATGATAACCAGACACCCTCAAAGACAGGGCACTAAGGTGCTAACTACCCCACTGGGCTATATCTAGCACACATTTGCTAGCTAACATTTTCCAATTGGATAGTAATGGGCAGATTTTCTCAGATCATTTTAGCCAGTTAAAGCTCGGGAAGAAAATTTCCACTTTCAGATAAGTCAAACACTTTGAATTCCCCCTTTAACGTGCATCACTTTCTGTGTTGGGCTTTAAAACGAAGAATCTGGGTGTGTAATAATCTAATGGAGGGATGATGTCACTCAAGCTCAACGACATAAGATAAACTCTGAGGACCATTTTCTCAAATCATGAAAAATGCCTCTCTTACTTCAGTTTATGTGGGACACATTTATGTGTGAGCACTTCTTCAGGGCAATTTATTTGAGAACAAAAGAGGAGCCAGCCTTCACATGTGTTAGTGGAGCGTGTGACAACTACACTATGGTCTGCATTTGTTTTTCTTGGGTACTTCCATTCTCTCTCTCTGACCTTGGGGGAACAAGGACCGGCGGGCAATTATCTGGTGTCTCGAATAGTTAAGTCAGACATTTCGCTGCTCTACAAAGAACTGCAGCCTCTCTAACTACTGGAGAAATTATGGAGAAAAGATAATGAAAGAAAATCTGTCAGATATGAAGAAGTCTCAGCTTTTTAGTGTCAGTGCTCAGCCAGGCATAAAATGCTCCATTTAGACCCCTTTCCAGAAACAAAGCTTTCTGGCACAGGCTCGCAGTGATTGTCTTGAGAATGTAGGGAAAGATTTCCATTTCTTCTCAGCCCCTCCTTTCCCCTACACATCCAACCTTTTTCCCTCCCCAGCCCTCCCTCTTCTCCTCGTACGAGACTGTAGCGTTCAGCAGCTCAGCCCGGAGTTGAGAAGCAAACTTGGTGAAAAGCAGCAGGAGATGAATCTCTTTAAGTCCCCTTGAACAACATAAAACAGTCTGGGCTTCCATTATTCAGGGGTCTGTGCTGCTTGTTTACAGTGGAGCAGGCCCGCTGCACCTGCACTCCGGATGGCCTGACAGCTTGATGGGCCCTTTAATGGTGATTCACTGGCCAGATCTATGTGGATAAAAATGGAATTCTGGGAGAGCAATCTAATAAGAAAATAAAGCGCTGAATGGTTGCCATGGCTGTTGGATGAGCTTGTTGGGCCTTGTTCACCGGGCCATGCTGGCTGGAAATCAAATCCAAACTTTGATCTTGGGGCTTTATTACATGCTATCACCTCAGCTATGGTCCCTCCAAATAGAGTGCCACAGGGTCAAGTAGATGGTACTTCAGTTTTGCTTTTTAAAACTTGGGCTTTAACCTTGATGCTCTGTAAACTGTAAAAATTCAATCCCAGCGCTGACGATTATCTGGATGTCTCTGGCAGTGTGCCTCCGCACTGGACTGTGCATTGTATACAGAGCTAGAATAAAATATTGCACTGATATGGAGCCATGCCAACAATATTTCTAAACCACATATCCCATTGTAAACACG
The DNA here is from genome assembly GCA_014281875.1 of Nibea albiflora. NCBI lineage: Eukaryota > Metazoa > Chordata > Actinopteri > Sciaenidae > Nibea > Nibea albiflora. The sequence continues at coordinate 23,987,172 of CM024799.1, read as the reverse complement.
GTACATTACAGGACGATGCTGCACATATTGCATTGATTGTATAGAAGTTACATACAGACCACATTAACATTTTACTGATCCACAGAAAACCACTGTATAAAATACTTCTCCAGCTAAATGAACCATTTATAAAAAAAAAACAACAAATTGAAATATGCATAAACCGAGCAATTTTATGCTCTTAAAAGAGTTTTTATAATGTGTATTGTCTCATTTCTATGATTCATAAATACAAAAATTGATATTATTTTCTAATATTTGTAATAATGCTAATGATTACTATTGTAGAAGAAGCATTGTAGGAGAGCATATCAAAAAGACAACAAATATACAACATAATTACTCTTACTACTTAATTTAATGTATTAAAATATATAATCATTGCTATATATCTTTTATTCTTACATCCCGATGACGCAACATGACTGTTATCTTATAAATTCCAGTGAATAAAATTGCAAGAATCAAGCATGTTGGGGTTGGGACAACAACAGCTACCCAGAGCAAAAAGATCTGAGCTCATATGACACACCATCCTTTATCCTTGTTCTTTACATTCGTAGAATTAGCTGCCATGACCTCCAAAGGTATCCCAGCTTGCTATTCTCAGCCTCTCTTCCACGAGGTGTAACATATCCAGAGGCCGTTCAGTCTCTATGATGTTCAACAGCATGTACCCATTAAAGGCAGCGCATGGTGTAGTGCACACGCATAAACACACGTGTGTACGTACGAATGCTTGTGCACACACACACACACACACAAACACACAGATACAGGGCTCTAACTCGCAGCCTGCATTGATCTCCCCTGTCATATATCATTAATGAGGGTATTAAATCCATGTTTAGGAAGCAGAAGGCTGGCTTTAAGTGGGGTTTGCAGGAGCAGCTCATAAGGCAAAAGACCCTCGCTGAAATCCCCCCCAAGGAAGGGCCACTCTGTGGCTCTCTTTGGCCGAGGAGCACATTAATGGAGTGATGTCATGATGGCTCATATCACTGCTACTGTCCTGGGACACAATTCAAGCCTGTGACCCATAAACTGACCCATAATGATGGACAGAAATCGCCAAAAGCATGACTAAATATTTTATGTACAAAACTACCAACAACCACGATACTTGCGACACACAAAAAAATTCCTTTTAGCTGATATTTGTTTATGATATTAAAAAAAAAAAAAAAAAAAGTAGCTCAAGTAGCAAAATGGTGGTGCATCTTCATACAAACCTTGTCATACTGTACACCAGCTGTATTGATCAGTCTAAAATTCTCCCCTACGCGTCTCACCCCTGGGTTATCATCGCATCATTACCATCCGGAGTTTGGGGAGACGCTACAGTATGATATGGCAAATGGACTTGCTATTGATTTTGTCAGCGAGAGAGCGAGAATGGCAGATGGAGGGGAAGTCAAAAGGGAACATCTGGAAGGGGGACAAGGAGGAAGGGTGTGTGACAGTCCTCGGGTGTTAGACGAGCCAGGAGGATAGTGCAAGGAACACACACAATCCTGCTGAAATCTAGGAAAGTAGTAGAGTTTCTGTACTACAGACATTTGAAATCTGTATTTTTTTTTCATGTCTTTTTGGTCTAATTACACGTGAAAAAGGGAAGATTGTCCATTTTTATCTTGTCTTAAAGGGTGTAGCACTAGATTAGAAAATAAGAACTTTGCCCTGACTAATCCCATTATAAGAGGGAGGTTTTTTTTTTTTGCTTTGGAGTGTAGCTGAGGTGTTAATGTGATGAGCAGCGTGAGAGTTGAAAAAAAAAAAAGTAAAATAAAATGGGGCAATCCTTCCTTTCGGGAAAGGGATATCCTGAGGCACGGCTATATAGACCTTAAGTGCTGACAAAGAAGATATTGTGTTTTTCCAGTAATCCTTTTAAACACCGCAGGGCAGAGGCATACAGTTCATTTCAGAGTAATGCCGTTAAATTTCATTGAAGAAAGACTCCTATTGTGATCTGATCATTCATTTATTACAAGCCAGACGGAATAAGGTGAATATTCATATACTTACGTGTCACAGTTTGCTTTTGGGAGGGAAGAACTCTCAGAAAGTGAAAATAATGGCAGTGATTCCTTTTAAAATCAGGCCATCCGCACATACCAAGAGGCCAATATTTTTTTTCCCCCCTCCTTTCTTCCCACTGGCTTGGTTTATTTTGTTCTGCTTGATTAACCAAGAATGCTGGAAACTGTATGTATTGTTTCCGCACCATGAGCAGTGTCTAAAATATTTGCTGTGCATTAAATACTTTAGCAGACAATCAAAATCCTTTCAGCACTCCCCATTACTGTGAATAGGCTTAAGGGAAAATAATGTGCTGGGCATGCTGGTTTCGGAAAACATGTCAACAATTCATCGTCAGTGGAGTTTCTCACTGTCAGGTGAAGCTTACTAGGGGCTACGATTAGCGCGGATTTGTGTGATGCACCATAACCTTGACACTGAACTGTGAAACAGCTTCACGCAACATTCCAAAGCACCTGTCAGTCAACTCACACCTACAAGGATAAACACCCATCTGCTAAGGCGGTGCGCTTTGAAAGAAGCGGTACAATGAGTTTTGTGTGGCTGTTTTGGTTACATCAGGAATCTGTGTTTTGAACCACATTATTGGCTGTGTTTTCTGTTCTTGTGTCACAACTGACACCGTGGCGTGCAAAAGTCAACATTACTGACAAATTGACCCACACGGTTGTCTGAGGGGATTGAATTTAGGGATTGAGGTTGACTTTTACGGATGAAAAGAAGGAATAAAGTATTAAATGACTAATAATCTTTGCCCTAAGGGCTTCACTTTCTCAGTGTGGACCTTGAGAAGCAACAGCCAGCTGCATCGGATGTTGGCAGGGCCGTCTCCTCGTCACCAGACTTTCTGACTAGACCGTCTTTTCATTACCGCCGGCACAGGTGGATCCTCACTAGACCCCCGTTCTGTTTGCATGAGCTTTGTCTGCTATCAGAGTGTCATTAGCAGCAGAGGTTATGTGAAATGTGAGGGTGGGAGGAAACACATTTTTCAATACATTCAGTTTCGGGAAGCATCTTTCACAAACGTCTCCGTTATTAGCTAACCTGCGGGAAGGGGTTAAATGAGTTTCACCCAGCGTTCAAGGTAGGATAGCAGCGTTTAGGAAGGGCGTAGGTCAGAGAGCATACGTTTTCATAAAACCAGCTTTAATCACTCCTGTGCCACTTGTGCTTCGGTTGCACTGCGGTGTGTGCATGCGTGAGTGATTAAGACAAATACAAAGACTACATTTTCTTCTAAACCAGTAAAATCTACTTCTTCCACAGCACTTAGCTCTTCTTCGACATTTCCAACAGATACATAGGATGTAAAGTCAGACTAACAACAGTAGCCAAAAGGAAAACAAAAAGAACATAAAGCAATTAACAGTTAGACGTCTGTTTGAATTTATTGCAGTTTTTTTTTTTTTTTTTTAACTGGACCTCTTCCTTGCCAACAACTGGGCATACTGTATGCAGCATGGCTCAGAAATACAGGAAGTCTGGCTGCTTTGCCAGGGGAAACCGGAGGTGTCATAGGGGGCACCCCACTGAGAGGAAAGATGGGCCGAGGTGTGGTGGAGGAGTCAGAGCACCTCACAGGGGACCAAAAAGGATTTCACACCAGTTGTGGCCAATTGTTTAGTCTTATCCCAGAATTTGTCCCTCGTTATTAGCAACTCCACCTCGCTGGCAGGAGTATGAAAGTAACAGAGCAACACTCCTCTTTAAAGGCACTTTAAAGGGAAGCTTATAATGAAAATTATAATTGTGCAGAGTGCTTTTGTGCCTTTCTGCTATTATGGAGCTAACACTTGCAGGATTAATACTCAGCCTCGCCTCCCACCATTCCTCCTGGATTAAGGCTTTGGCAGGGCGGTGAATCTGTCAGTCAGCGACATGTCTGGACTCATCATCCACTAATCACTAGAGTTTATAAAAGTCCCTCACCTCTGACAGGTTGGGATGACTGATACCTCCTAGCAGCCGGCCGCACTGCCTCAACATGCACTTTAGATCCCATCAGAAGCCTCCAAATCAAAACAGGATGAAATGGCCACACTCCTATCACTGAGTGTTTCGGAATAATTCCCCATAGTGCAGATTAAAGGGTGTTTTCTCTGGTTCGTGCCTTGATGGAATTCACCATGTAGAGCTTGACAAAGGCTGGCATTCCCTTTGACGTCTCTTCATTTGGTGCTCTGTGCCATCGGGGCTCCGGAGGGTGGGAGATGAGTGGCATGGTGAGCTACACATTTGCCTGCTGGTGTGACGTAAGGGCAGTGTTTATGCGACATCATAAATATGCATGTTGCTTCATGCTATACAGGGGCATTCATGACAGTGGAGTGACAGTATTTGCGCTTTCAGAGGTCATTTACCTGTCATCCACAGTGACAGTAGGGATGAACAAGAGAGAGGACATCTACATGTGACGACTACTGGACAGGATGATTTTAAAGACTTTCAGTGGCTGAGGGTATCTAATAAAATTCAAATTTACTAATTTAAGTTAAAACTTAACATATTATGAATCCCTTTGCAAGTAACTCTTTCAAATGTCTTGATAAATCCCTAATGACGCACCACCGAACATCTCCCTGTTTGAGCTCCTCTGGATTGAAACAGTTTTCTCAGATACGTGTAATGGTTTAGGAATGTTTAAGATGTAATAGCCAGAGAGAAGTCAGGAAACGTAAAGGAAACAAAAGGAAGTCGGAGTTTGATGGAGGTAAAAAGGACAACAAAAAAGAAAGAGGCGTGCCCCCCAAACTGCTTTGGCTTGTTTTCTTATCCCCTCCTTCTCTCCAGGATACTGTGCATAAGTTGATTGGGGTTAATGCACTGGACAATAGCGCAATACTGCGCCTCTGTTCCACATTACGCTCCTTTTTTTGTGACAGTATGGTGCTACTTTGGAGCATACACGAGCCCTCGCCTCGAAATAATATTTCCCAGACCTACCAGCTACAGCATGTGGTATCACTCTGATGGAGAAGTAGTGAGGCTGATATCATCAAGCCTTGTGACCTGAAGCTTGTCCTATGGACATATGAAACCATTATGAAGATATCTTGGCGTCGATGTTGTGTCTGTTCACCTTCTATGAACTGTAGCCGAGCAAAGAAGTACGTTTTTAAAAAGATAATTAATAACTTCTGAATGCATCAAGCATAGGCTGTGCTGCTGAATTAGAATGAGGAATCTTCCAGAGAGAAAAATACGTTAAAAGTGTATTGTTAAATTCAACAAAATAATGAAAACATCAGTAATTAACTGACAGTTTGAGAGAGAAAAACTGAACAGAAAATATCAAATCTGGTAGATGATGTCATCTCGAGGTAAGTGGAGGCAGAGATGGACGAGTATTTTTCCTTGGTCAACAAGAGGTCATTTTGAGGAGTTACTGATCAGCCAGGATGAGTTCTGGACAGCGATGTGCTCTCGCCGCAACCCCCTCTCACTCCCGCCTCAGACAGATCATGTGATGTGCAGAGCTATGTCCAAACGAACACAGGTGCTCTGATTCGTCCTGCATGTTCAAGCACAAATCCAGGCATCCAGGGAGCTGCGCTACCCCTCCCCAAAGACCATCTGCCCCGGGGAGACACTGATCCTGTGGATCTAATGTCAACACCGAGGGGATGTTTGGGAGCAATGGTGGAATCTAAAGTATTGAGTCAGAGGTATGGGCGTGTGTGCAAAAGACAGCAGGGTAGGGGTGGACTGGCCTGGGATATGTTTTCTTTGCGAGTCAAAAGGTATTTCACCCATTTTTCCACGTAGTAAAAAAAAAAGAAGCTTTGTGACAAACGCAGCAGCTGAAAAACAAACAATGTACGCTAAACTTTTACAAACGGTGTTCTGTATAACTCCGTTTTTGGTTTTATATCTTCCGTCAACACATGTCACATCAAGGGATTTAAAAAATGAGCGTATGAAGTTACAATATAACGCACTAAATAAAGAAGGAGGTGGGTCATACAGGAAAACAGCATAAAGATTTAGGGGGACTACCAATCACACGTGTCAGTAAGTTGAGAAAATGATAAAGCCCACCAAAACCAAACCCCGCTGTGCAGAGACTCACAATAGCTCACTGTTTCCCTTCTTGGATACAAGTCTCAACAATCTCCTCTTGCTGGGTCAAAGTGTTACATGGCACAAGCCCAAACACAGGCCTACAGTAAATACAGAGTGCTTCGAAGTGCTCAAAGCCCTGCTGCGGAGGGACAGTGTTTGGATAGGCCCTCCCTGTGTCATCCACATGGACTGAAATGTTGAATTAATGAGCTCATGTGCGGCATGTTAGATTTATCTCACAGCGCTGCTCCGTCTCCCCAGCCCGGCGCTCTCCATCATGCCCTCACCACAAAATACAACCACTCGCTGATAACTTTGAAGTTTATATGCAAAAGCAAACAACTGCTGGGGTACTTGAACCTGACTCCGTGTCAGGCGGAAACATTTATATGATGTTGTTTTTTTATTTATTTTTTTGTCCGTTTTTTTCCTTATTTACTGAGCTGGCAGGTAGGAAGCCGTAGCCTTGGGCTTTTGCTTGGAGTTAGTCCATTGTCAGTGTGTTATGAGCTAAAAGGATTAGCTGTGTGTGTCTGTGCGTGCATTGGAGTATGTCCGTAACTGTATGTTACGGGTAAATTGTTCTGAAAAAAAAAAATCAAGTAGTGACAATGCCTGCGGGAGAATGAAGTAATACTCATGTATAGTGTGTATATTTACTGTAAAGAAAAATTGGGCAGGGAAGAGGTGAATGCCGAAAAATAATTTTCCCATTCGTCTTACTGCCTGGGGCTGGGGCTGATCTGTCCCTGGCATGGGCCCCAGGCACTGAGAGTGGAGATACACTCCCTAAAATTATCGGCCTGGAGAACAAATACAAGTCTATCATCGCTCAGCTGAAAGACTCATTAGGGCTGGAAGGACAGAGGAAAGACGGAGGAGTCGGAGGATGGTGCAAGTTTGTTTGCGTATGAGTGTGTTTTCGAGGAGAATCGGAGAGAGACTATGATCAAAAGCGAGGGGGAGGCAGGAAATGATGCAAGGCTGTAAAAAGACAAACTGCTGGTGATGCTTATTTTCACTGCACTAACCACTAAAAATGGACTGAGGTCTGAGGCCCTGAAAGGTTGCGGCTGATGCCTCAGAAGTGACACAGTACTACAAATAGCCCCCCTGCCCGGTCCAAACGTCATTGTTTGAGTTCCGTCTGGAATATAGATAGTTCCTATGGGGTCAGGATCCCAGGAGACGGATATTTCCCCCATGTCTATATCTACAGAGGAAAGGAAATATTAAACAACTTCAGTGTTGCATTGATATTTCTGCCCATCAGTATTTAAAGTGTTTCCTGACTGAAAATCCGGCAGACCCAGGAAACACACTATAGCCTAAAGGTGCAAAGGCAGCACTACCCATCTCTTAAGTCTCAAGTTAAACAAAATAACAGACAGGAATAGAAAGTGATAAGGAAGGAGAGGGTACGGGGCCAAAAGAAAGAGTTAAACAAATAAAGACAGAGATAGCTACACTCTCAAACAGGAAGGTACAAGAGGCGGCGAGCAGACATCAAACTGTCAGTGTCAGTCTATATGCGGCGTCTCCATAAACTGCTGGATGCAGACAGGCCCAGCGTGAGGCCAGGGCCCCCAGTCTGCAGAGCGTTCCAGTATAGTGAACCCACGGGAGTCCTGGCCAGGTAAAGTACTATCCCAGCCACAGCTCTGTCTTTTGCAACTAGAATCACAACCCGTCTAACGGAGGAGACAGAGCACTTCCACCACTGTCTCTCAGAGTCATTAACAACCTTCACTCACAAAGATTTATAACCTCATGATAAATGCGTGTGTGACTAAGTACAGTAAAGACACTTCCAAGGATAACAGTTTATTTTTGTTCCAGGACTGGCTGACTCTGCCTTGCTCTCTGCAACACTGAACAAAAATCCCACTGTTTCATAATGTGTAAGACAAAGCCAGTTCATGTGCATCATTTTCCATTTCATACCAAGTCCTTATATGGTGTATATTTAAAGGGTTAGCTCACCAAAATTACAACGGTTTCTCATTCTGGCTTTATACACCCAGGTTTTTGCAACATCTACCACAAAAAATAAAGACAAATTAACTTTAGTTTGTTTATTTGTTGTTAACATCATTTAAAAATGTAAAAAGTTTCCAGAAACATTTGCATGACTTGCATGTTTTACTCTGGTTTGGGCCTACGAAGTACATTTGATATTTTTAATGTTAATACATGAGCTGCACTGCCAAACTAAGATACAGATCTACTAATAGTCAAGGAAACCCATAAAGTGCATCATGTGCACTTTTAAGAAATCTGATATTGACCTTAATTGTAGCAAAACTGCAGTAAATATACAGCCTGCATGCGAGTGCAGACACACAGCACTATCCGGTAAAGAACACAGCAGGTAATCTGAAGCAGTTCCAGGACTTAGTGCTGCTTAGATGGCTCCATGCCTTGAGGGCCCGCTAAACACTGCTCCCTTGGCGAAAGCCCCCGAGAGAAAGAATGAAGGAGAAATCAGTGACTGAGCTCATCCAGGCCTGCAGCGCAGAGCTAATACTAAAGCTAACCCTCACCTGTCCATGAAGATCCCTCCCCTGCATGTGTGCAGTGTGTGTGTATGTGAGTCCGCATGTATATTGTGTATGAGGGGATGAGGAGCATGTGTGCGCCAAGAAAGCTCTTGCCAAAAGCACAGCTGCCTTCATTCTGACGCATGGTTCCATTCCATCTGATCTATCTATCCAGAAAATGAACAACCCACTTTTCGTTTTTTTTTTTTTTTTCTCTCCCCGTGGTTTCTTTCCCTGACACCACCGCTCCTTCACCTTTCTCTCCCTCTTTCAATTCTCTTTATCTCATAATTTCTTCCAGTCCTGCTGTCTGACTCTTCCCTCCAGTCTCAAACTGTGCCGGGGACACAACCTGGAGCTCTAGCCCTCCTCTTGGAATGCCATTAATCCCGACATTCCCATCTCCGTCTAAAGTGAGATCATTAGACCGCTCACCGGCTGTGGAGTAAAGAGCCATATTCTGATGAAAACATCCTGCTGCCTGCTCCTCCTCCCTCCGCGTGTTGCTGGTGTGAGCGATAGTTTTAGGATGGACCGAGAGGCAGGACAAAGAAGGACACCAAAAATCAGCAGAAAAAGTTACTCTTACTACAAATAGAAAACCTCAAAGGACAAAACTTGTTCATTTGGCAATATGAACATTTCTAACCATTTTCTCTGCATTGTGTGCAACTTGATAACAAGTTGGCATTTGTTGGATACTGAAAGTGCAGCACAATTATGCAGTTTGTAAAAAAAAAAAAGAAGAAGAACGGACACCTCAAATTCCCTCTGGGTGTATGGATTACAGCGTTTAGTGCATTCAATTTGATTGACCATAAACTAAAAGAATTATATCAACAACATTTGCATGACCTCCCAGAGTCTGAGTCAAAATTATGCTTCCTATCATCTACTATCAGGATAGAACGTGAAAGCCAGGAGACGCGAGCACAGATGAATGAGCCTAAAACAAATCAGATTACTTCAGCTCCCAAAGGGAGACCAGAGGCATTAAAGGGCAGGACAAGTGTCTGATAGATCGGACTCCCTGCTTATTGATGAGTGCGAAACACTGAAGGGGGAGGTGAAGGACTGCAGTGTAATAGCTGGAGACATGAAGGTCCCCCCTCTACTGTACAAATGAACTCCCACATTTGCTGTGCTGTCGTCAGCGGGGCATGGTTGATTGTGCAGGTATAGTTTGCTCTATTGAAGGATATACCTGGGATATATTTTAGGCACCGTAATGCGGTTGCATCGAGACTGCATATATCATGTTCGAAAATGTTTCTGTTCTATTTTTAAAGCACTTTGCCTCTCTTCACGTCTCTGATTCTATAACTGGTCTCTCATTTTTACTTATTTTAAAGTGCCTAAATGAAGTGCTGCTTTCAGAGGACTTTGTTAAATGCATTCATTCAAACTAAACAGTGTTCCTACTTTCTGACTGTAGGATATCATGCAATCTGATCCAGACCAAATGAACAAATAAAAGCCTTTTACAGAGCACTGCGACTCAATTAGGCCTTTTAACCGAACCACAGCAAATAAATCACTTTGTTGATCAATGTCTTCAATAATTAAATGCTGGGCAATAGCTTTTCTGTTTTGCCGCTGTCAATACTGCTGAAATTTATTTCTCTCTGCCTGTACAGGAAGTCAATTTTTACAACCCTTCGATTTTCGACTGTGAAAGCAAATAATTTGAATGCAGCAGTACGAGGGGAATTAAACAGTCTGCTGTGTAACTGCAGACGGTGATGTCTTTACAGGGGCTTTTTTTTTTTTTTTTCCTTCTGTTTTTCTTTTCTGCTGCAACGTTAATCAATAGCTGAATTTAGATATACCCTGCAGTCCTAAACCCCATGCACTACCCTCGAGGAATGTCGGTGCACAGTGTGCTCTGCACCAGGATATGAATATGATATAACCATCCAGTAGTGGTGCTATCCACAGTAGTAATCTAACATGATGAAATACATCCTCTGAAAGCATTTCAGAAAGTTTTCTGCAAGGGTCTGATTGTGTCTCATGCTGTAGTCTCCCTCTGGACAGGACTGTATATCATTATTTTCTCCTAACCTCGGGCTATTTACTACACTTTACACTGACGAAATAACTTACTTTCAATCGGCAACCCTTGCCCTCTTTGTAAGGTAATTTCCCTTGCTGAGAACGGAGCAACCAGAGGAGGAAGCAAAGGGACAAATTATCCTCAGTGTCTAGACGGGTACACGGGCAACAACAAAGACTAACCTCTACAGAGAACAGATCTGAAGAAAAGACAGGCACACAGTCAAATCTCCAGGCTGCAACCCAAGGTTTACACAAAGTCTACGCAATATACAGTATCTGTAACTGCGCTAAAGCAAATAATCACAACAAACAGAAATAAATAATGAAGTTGTCAGGCAATGGAAGGAAGAGTACATGGGGAACATAAATCACACAAGTATCACAATGCAGCACCTCCTTCAACAAGATTCCCTGGGGAAGGGTCTGGGCAGACTTAGATCCTGGACTCTCTCACAGCTATGTAAATCATACCTGCCCTACTAGACCCTCCACCAGACCTCTGCAGCCCCCTCCAGACACTACTCACAGCTCCCCTGCTAAACTGTTAATTCAACCCAGAAATCGCTGCAGCCGCAGAGCCCGTGGCTCCAACTTAAGTCTCAGAGGAAGCACTCTAACCCCAGCCACAAAGCTCCAGACCTCTAACCTCAGCTCCTACGCTGTTGCCCCAAGCCCTTAGCTGAAGTCACTGTTGCGAGGTTGTAGTGGCGGGGACTTAGTAGTATCTACCTCAAAATCCCACATTAATCATGAGTCCAACATCCAGTCATTCAGTCTCAGTTTCAGTCCCTTTTCAAATCTCAAAGCACGGCGTGATAAAGTGACGCTGTCATATCAACTTTGGCTCTCAGCGCTTGAAAAAGCACAAGAATAAATACACACGTCAGCCTGAAAAGAATTCCAGGGGGTTAGGTGGAGAGAGAGAAAGAAGAGTTAAAAGTTTAGCTTCAGAGGCCATATTTGATCCTTCCAGACACTTCATTGGGAGCCCAGCAGGAGGAAAAAAAGAGCTGTTGATGGAATGCAGCCATTTGGTTGACCCTGTGGCCGTCTCTGGGAGGAAGGCCGGAGACAGGTAGATATATGGCCAGTTTGTTATTGTGAATTCCAGATCCTGTGATTATCTCCGACTCTCAACCTTCTGGAGTTTTTTAATCTGGGGATTCCTGAGACAGTTCACTCGCTGTGGCTGACGTCGCTCCTCGCTCACCTTTATTTGACCCCCTCTTGACTACCCTAACGTTTCGCACACACACACAAATACACAAACACACACACACACACACACATATAGACAGGCTGCAGGATTCCCTGTTTAGGAAAAAAGAAAAGGAGGGGAAAAAAAACAGTACCTTACAGATTCCAGGGCCAGGGTCAGGTTTCGTTTTAATGTCCGTTTGCATGTGGACGGGGGGCTGTGGGAGCGGGTGGCTAGGGAAGAACTGGGGTTAGTGTGGAAGGGTGTGGGGTTAGCGGGAGTTCCCCATGGCAGCCGTCCATTCTGCACATACAAACCCTCTGATGTCACACACCGCTACTTGCAAGCTGGATGACGAGAAGCAGCTTTTTTACTGCCACTGAAGTCGCTCTCCTCCACCGTTGATGGGGACTTTAAAATACCGTTAGCTGTAAAAGATGGTGATGGACAAGACAAACAGGAGACCTCTGATAGCAGAGACTTCAAGACAAAAGGAATCAAGTTTCTGCACCTTGCTCCAAACGAGAGGCGGCTGATTGAAACCAGATAAGGTTCAAATGGAACTGTTAGGTCCAGTAATGAGATTCCCCGAGTGTATGTTTGGATTAGGTGATTACAGACCTCGCCTTCCTCCTCACAGTCACTCTCACATGCACGTTGACACACATACAGGCTCATGCATGCATGCATGCAGGCACACACACCAACGGCAAAAACGTTGAGCATTAGCCTATCATAAGGGTAAGAGTTCATGAAAATAGTGAAATACAACTCTGTCTTCCTGTCTCTGTACTTTTATAGGGAGGTGTAGCAGAACAAAAGGAAAATGGGTTATGAAAATAGACACAGCTGGCAGAGCCTAAACAATGGGCCAGCTGGTTCTTTTTGAAAGTAATGATCCTCACGGCTTCTCACAGACGTGACAGGGTCTGCAGAGTTACTAATAAAAGTACAGCTATGATTAAAAGAGAAGTAAAACTCAGTAACAGAGCCTGAATATCAGATAGACACCTGCTCTTGTGGAAGTTAATGTCAGGTTCAGGGCACAAACAGTGCAGGCTGAGGACAAAATAATATATATTTTAGTCCACCCGTGGAAAAAAATATCCTCGAACACTTCAATATATTGTTTGAATTCTTTTTCCGAATTCAGTCTCTTCTTACACAACCTGAATCTCGGCTATACATATTTCATCCTATGTGTCTGGTGCTCTGCAAGGTATACTGACATACGTTGAAAGTTTGTAGGCTTAAGAAAAAATGGCGTGCATAATTAGGTGATGTTTCCATTTTTTAACTGCTGGGACAACACTGTCAGAGGCTTGCAGCAGCTCACTTCAATAACGGTGTGTGTGTGCATTGTTCTTTTGAAAAGTTTGTCACAGTGACAGCGTCACCGGGGTTTTTGACATCGCCTGTCATGCTGAAGATCTCTGCTGCCTCTGTTGCTGTCACTCCTTATCAGCACTCATTTCTTAAGTTTATGCTTGCAAATATTCAAAAACCATATTACCATACCTACCGCTGCCAGGGGGGCAGGAATGAAAGGAGGCAATAATCTCTCTCTTTCTTTATCTGCGAGCTATCCTTCAGCAAAGTATTCAGAGCTCGGAATTTTCAGCAGGCTTATATGAGTGAGAAGGATATTAATGTTTTGATAGTCATCTTTTTTTCCTTTTTTTTTTTTCTAAAATGATCCAGCTTGTGTTCTCTATGGCAAACACTCTAAACTTATTCTTTTAATACTCCTCTAAATTATTCTATTTTACCTCGGGTTAAATGGCAATGTCACAAAAGAGCGCATATAAAATTATTAAGTACAGCGCACAATAGTTTGGGGAGTGCGGGGGCGGCTTACATGCACATTTAATTGCATTACAAGACAAACACTTAGCACCATAATGCAGAATCACAGCGGTACAATTTCACAGTGCTTCCGCACAAAAACATGCTGCCTGGCATGCATTTTGGCATATCCATCACAATGCTCCTATCTGCAAGGTGCAGGGTAACCTGATTTAAGGGCAACTTATTGGATTTGTGGGAGGGACTGAGAGGGGTGGAAGGGAGAAAAGAAAAACAAAAGGGAAGGATTAATCACGATGCAGCGGCATGACAGTGCCTACAAAGGCGGCCATGAAACAGTTGCTTGACGAGAGAATGATTGCAGGATCTGCAAGTAACTGGCTGCCACCGGCGATGTTCTTCCTCCAACTCAACTTGTCAGGTGTAATCATTTTGTTAAGCTTAATGTTTTATGCAAATGCACTTGGGGAGAGTTTTGTCAGGGGGCTGGTTGTTGTTTCTTTTTTGTTTCTCTGTTGTGTGATGTATGTGTGGGTATGTATTGTGGTTAAATTTGTGTACGATGTGTGTGTGTGTGTGTGTGTGTTGTGGGGGGGGTTGGGGTAGCATTTGGCGATGTGGTGTGCATGTGTGTGGTATTGTTTTTTAAGCACTCTGAAAATATTTGCATTCCTCTGAACCCTGCCTGTGTTGCCCTGATTATTTCCTGTATGCATCAGGGTTTTCTCTCATGGAGATCACACGGCTCAAGTCACATCACACGCTGCCTGAAGAGGAGGGAGCTGGTGCTCACTAGAGCCTGCCTGCTCCAGTCTGCACTCTTTCAATAGATAGGAGAGGATAAAAGAATCAATGAAAGGAGAAGAGAGGAGAGGTCCGATATGTTTCTGTTGTTTCTTGGCTGCAGATCGCAGTTGATTTTCCACTATGTATTGGCACCAAACTCAATGTATTGGCACGGCCTCATTATGATATATGACGGCATGTGACCCATTTGTATGTTTTGGACTTTGACTGAATCCAAAGTGGACTTTCAAGGTGACCAATAAAACTCCATTTGTCCTTTCAATCGGTGTGTCAATATCAGCCGTTTTTTCCAATGCTGTCACCACTCATATATCACGGAAGGTTTTTTTCCACTGCTATTTATGATGACAGTGATGACAACAATACTACATTATCCCGGTTTTTAACAGATAACAGGTCATAGATCTTTAGTAATGGCAGGCGAAAAAACCCACTCTATTGGATATGCGCAGCCTCGTAAGAGCCAGCAGACACAAACATCCAGCCACACTTACTCCCTCAAATCAAAAAATGTTTCATCCATAAATATCCAAGGTAATCATCTCTAAAAGCCAGCAGAGGGAGAAGAAATGCATTGGCACGGACCAAACCTAACATGGCCCTCAGGTCCTCTTTATGAACTCGCGCCTTTTTGTACTTTTATTGAGCTATATCATTTTTTATGGTTCATCATCATCATCAGAGGATCTCATGTGAGAATCAAAGCCTAATGTCAGTGTTGAGGGAAGAAAGCAGTCAGGCTGAATGCGGTCTTAGCCTCGGGTTTCATTTTCAATCGTCCTTTTTTTTCCCCCACACGTGCCTTAATTCGCTGCCAGATGCAATAAAACGGATGTAGCCTGTGGAAAGCGGGGTGGCTGTCTTATCTACAAGATGATATTCACTGCCTTGCCTTTTTTTATCACCTTTAAAACTCCCTCATACTTTTACACAGCCACCTGAATCATATGGAGCAGGTTCACTCCCCGACACTCTCCGATTTCAGTCAGTCAAAGACAGAGGAGACTGATTGAAATTCATCTGCACTCCAGCGCTTTGAATGAGATTTGACAAATTGCTCATTTTAATTCCCCAAAGAGTATATACCCCTAAGCTCTCACTCTATAAGTTCAGTTACATCTTTTTCATCATTGTCTTGGATTGAAGTAGTTTTGGATGGGAAGTCGAATATTGGTGATTCGTGACATTGAAAATTATTTTTGCGTCCAAAAGGGGGAAAAGCTGTATGAACTTTCACCTCTGGTTCTGTTGTGCATCTCCCATGTGCATGCAAGTCATGGTAGAAATATTTCTTTAAACTTACATGACCCACATGGAGGGAATAATAGTCCAGAGAGGAATAGGAAGGGAGAAATCTCAAAGCTTGTTTTTATGTTTAACTTTTCACCCCTTTTTCTTCAGAATGACTCCTGAACTTATGGTACTATCAACATGTATAATCTGAAGCGGCCCTCTTACAGTGCCTATTTACTGTGCTGTGCAACTGAGATTAAGGTCACTCAGAAATTATAACTGTCTCAGAACATTAACCCATAGGACCAAAAGCTACTGTAAGTCTAAACATGGGCGGTGCCAGAGGTCCAGTATACACTGCTCTGTTTTTCATCTGAGTGTAGAACTAATGTGAGGGTTGTTATGGTGGAAAGGCCACCTAGCAACCGCAGATGGTTGCCACGTGCCGTCTGTCTGTCCATTCATCTTGTCAGCATAGTTCAGTGGGACAGTTATTCAGAGACTACACTGAAGGAGAACAGTTCAGCAGAGGAAATGGCATTTAGGATCAGACATAGTGAAAGTCTACTTCTCCTCGGCACTGCTTCATACAACTATATTGGCGTAATTAAAGGGGTACTTTACACAACGAGTCCAACAAGTCAGTACTGCTTATGTGAAAACAAATGTGTAAAGCTTTTCCTGGCTCCAGTAGGAGCCGTGCAAAATCTGATAAAAAAAAATGACTCAAGTGATGTCACTTGAGTCGGCGTCGGCTGGGGCTGTAGAGTTCGAAGGGCTGAAGTTCGAAAACGATAAAGAAACCTAAGGGTGTGGGGTTAGAAAGAAGTGAGTGTCTGCAGGCCACTTCACATTTCTGCTCGAGGCAACATTAGCAGCTACTAGCATAACAAACTTCCAACCAAACTGTTGGCTGTCAGGTTGCATTTTGGGTAACGTAGGCACCGAGTTTTGACAACAGAGAAGAATCTCTCACTCTGCTTCATCGATTTTGATACTTTTCTGGTCCATCATGAATCTGACAATGTTATAAGAGTGCAATGATAAATTGGTGGCACGCTCTTTGAATATCAAAGCGTGAGTCTGTTAAGAGTCTGAAAATGTTAAATAGCAATGACAATATTGAGGAAAATCCACTTTATAACGGCAAAATACAAAAGTTCTTGTTATTTTAAGGAATAGGCTGAGATGCGGGGGAGAAACAGCCTGAGGCATAAAGATTTTTTCTTTTTTTTCCCTTTTTGGACACACACATGCACTCAGGCAAAGTCAAAATCAACACATGCACAGACAAACACAGGCAACACATGCACAAGTGCACACGAACATTCCTTCTGTCCTTGCTCTGCCACGCCGCTGTGTACTGAGGTTAATATTCATTCTTTTTGCTAGGTGGTTCTGATGTCCCTCCACCCATAAGTAAGCAATGAATAAACTGTAGCTTCCAATAAACACTGGATGGTGTGTGAAGTGGATTTGAAATATGGTAATGAGAGTGTGTGCGTGTGCACGTATTGAGCTTCGGCTAGACCACCAAACCAGACCAGAGAGGACAAGCAATGTTGCAAATGACAACAAAGGACTTCAATACCACTGCACAGGCAACAATAAAATGGCATCCATGGGTGCAATTACAGAATTACTGGAGTGGTGTAGTGGCTCCTTCTCATTAGAATATTACCTCTGGCTCCCAACAGCAAGTTGAACCCCATTAAGATGACCTTCACTGGTACAGCGCTCATTAAAGAACGCTGAAATGCTCTTTTTCATCTGTGGCCATAATGAGGGGACCAGTGTACATATCAATATGGAATTTTATCAAGAAAGGCCCGGGCTGCAATTATAAGGACCTTTTTGAAAAGTTCACTTCTATTATGCCCCTCTACCACTGGTAATGACATTGCGGCCATACTCGCTCCCCCAGTAAGTTAATATCAAATATGAAACCAGATATCAATGGCCCCAGAGACTATGTGTGCATGCAGTGTGTGTGTATGCAGTGTGTGTGTACATGTGTCTGCATGTAAGCACCGCCACGGTGTAAGCAGGCGCGTCCTTCATTGCATTGTGTCTTTAATCTTTTGATATTACAAGCCATTCATCATTTCATCCTGACACCTTCATAAAATAAAACATACAGTAATTAATTTTGTTCGACGTACAGAGAGAGAGAGAGAGAAAAATCAGGAAAGAGGAGACGAGGAGGGGACTATGGAAAGAAGGTTTGGGAGCGCTAAATTAAGATTAAACTTAATGATATTTTATGTGTCAGATCTCGTACAAATTTACTTTATTTTCAAATTCCAGATGTGTCAGAGGAAGAGCTCTGACGGCAATGGAGTTTAACATGAATATAATCTACTGATTGCACGCCTGATTCCTGGAATACATCTGATTTCTCATTTATCACTATGAATACTCAAGATTATAATGCCGTTCGACTGTCAGATTCAACCACTGATACTGTAAATGTCAGCTCAGAACGCAGATACTGTAATATTTGTTAAATTACTGTATATTACGCTTGCCTCCATGGTTTTCATACAGCTGGTTTGTGAGTAGCATGGTATCGAGTGCAAACTAAAGTATATTGCATCACATCGGGGCATATTATCAGCGCATTACTAACTCTCACTGAAGCACAACTTGTGAAATTTCCTGCAGCAGATTATCCACGATGGAAATTAGACTTAAAAGCATGCTGTTGTTTTTTGTGTGGAGAAAAATATCGTCAACATTTAATAACCACATATACCAAAAACACCTTTCATATAGACTAAAATATGAAAAATGTGCAATGAGGACTGCAAACTGTGTGTATAGTATACTGCTTTATTTTTTTTCATGGGATCATTCCTCCATCTCAACCCGACTTCTCCCTGTCAGTTGTGGGCTACATATCAGCCCGTTTCACACTGCTTTGCTCTGAACCCTCTAACGGTGCTGCAGACAGCGGAGATGGATGCTTACACTGTGGAATGTATGAAATTAAAAGGAAGAGTCTGATAAATTGACAGCAGGCACCTCAGGATAGAGAAGCAGGAGATGGAATGATCAACCTGACTCGAGGGTGGAGTGCTGGGCCGCTGAGAAGAGGCTGATGGATATACAGCAGGGTAAGATGTTTGCCTGTGAAAATGTGCGCTGTGTTGTGTGTTCTTTGTTTCATTTGGGATTTGCATGTCTATACTCTATGCAGACTTTTTTTTATATATAACTAGGTATTATTTAAAAACCAATACAACTGACATGCCTGCATGAACAGCCTTTATACAGCTGAAACAGAAATAAATTAATCATTTTGCATAGAAACCATCCATCTACATCTACTGCGCAGAGGCCTTTTGCACACATTTTGACTTTTTTTAATGAAAGTTGTTAAAGTAATGATTCTTTCACCTTGAGAAAAACGTGATTTTGAGCTACTGGGATTTCTGAAATGTTACATGGTTCTAATAAAAATATCTTAAAGCCATGCGAGCCAACAAAAAGTCAGAATACATATCAACTGGAGGAAAAAAATGACATTATTCCTCAGCTAAGAGATTGTCTGAAATGCTGCCACAGGCTTATGGATGCCAGAAGCACTGTAGTTTTTCTATGTGGCTATAGTTACTCCTGGAACCTGCTGTTACATACAAAGAGAGACTGAATCCAAAAATAAGTCCTACAATTGTCACGGCAGAGCCAAATCTTTACTCAAATATTATGATATGGGAAGAGAATTCCTTTGTTTAAATTCCTGACATCGGAAAACTTTGGAGGATAGATAGTATCAGAACAAAAATGCCGTCGGGAGACGTAGCTGAATATTGAAGTCATATTTCTGTATTCAACTTTCCACTGTGTTTCCTTCACGATACCAGAATAGATAGAATTCTGATGGCTACAGCTAATGTGTCTGCATATGCGTGAACACATACAGCTTCCTAGGCTGAGCCTCAGGCTTGGAGCTCTACACTGCCAGCACATGTGTGTTAAAATTTAAGGGGCAACAGTCAAGACATTACTGTAACTAATTTCCTTAGACCTCAGCGTCTCAGCAGCAAATGGTGAGGATGTAGTGGCCTTTTCAACTGGCTTTATACCTCCCTCTTGCCTTCCCTTCCTCTTTTAACAGTGGTAAACCCCTGTCACCCCCCCCCTCCACCTCCCACCCCAGCATATTGCCCGGCTGCTCACCCCAGCACAGGTGTTTCCCATTGCCAGTCACAGTCCCTCTCGCCCCAACACCAACATTGTTTTAAGGCAGAGGACTCTGGGCTCCTTCCACGGGCTTCTGACAAGCCATCAGGCCCATGTTTATCTGCACGCATAAAACTGCATGCATCACAGTGTCCACTCGCCCAGCCTCTTGGGACGACACATGGTTTTAACATTAGTTCATCCCGCTGAATGGAATAAAAGAGAATCTGCGAGGCCTTTGGCCATCACAGGGGAGAGCTAAGACATTGGGCAGAGGATGAAAAACCGCAAGCGAGCGTCATCCACTGTATGAAGCTGTTGCTTCACAAATACTATATAGGACGAGTGCAGTGTGATTAGGCAGTTACCATACCTGAGTTAATGGGAGCGGCATGCATGCAGTCATCTTGATAATTTAATTTGAGTGTGCCCCGAGGTGCAGCAATCTTTATTTCATCAGCTCAGAGCAGTTTATTTCATTAAAATGTCTACTTGTCCATCAGTAGAAACCTGTTCCTTTTGAGATAAGCTGGCGGAGTTCATCATAATTGCAAATGTTTGCCCATAATGTAAAGACCTTGTGGGGTCTAGTATTCTTTGAGATGAAAAAGGTTGTCATGCATACAAATCAGAACAAGTGACAGTAATTCCCGCCAACATTTTTCGATTAGTGGCAATTCATAAAGAAGTGTCAGAGTTGCTTGGACCTGCAGGGCATCATAATTTGCCCACACATTTTGTTTTAAACCTCTGCTTTTTAAAAAGTACTCTAAACATATAGTTTCCTCTAAAATTAATATTCTGTTCCGATACTTATTTTTGTTTTTCTCTTATTTCTTTTAAGAGAGGAGCGTGTCACCAATTTTAGTGGACTTTACTGGCATGAAAATGAGTCCTCTCCCGCAATCATTTTTCACTTCAGTCTCTGACTTCTACTTCTCCTGTCTCGTACACACGTACAGTATGTACATTAATGCACACAAAGGATCACACATGTATGAACGCACACACTCACACACGTCTACACCCCACTCCCACACACATCTCATGTAGGGGCTGAGAAGGGACTAACTGACAGAGATTGCTGGGTAATTCAAGCCAACATGATTGACTTTATGATCACTTTAAAGCTCCAACTAGTCTTTATGCTTTCAAGAAATGCCAAAAGTTTCCAGCGCAAAAGTGGCAGGGAATCAGGCATGAAGGGAACAAGAGGTAGGAAAACCCTACAACTGCTTTCACTTCAGAGCCCACCTCCCTCCCTTCCTTCTTCCCTCACTCTTTCCTCCTTGGCACTTTTAATGGCATAAAATTATGGGCCTGCAAGAGCGACAACAACTGTCTAGTTTTAAAACATAATACGTTGACAGGAGTGACACGGCCATTTTCTCCTCCTCCATTAGCGTTGAGACGTGGCCACCTCCTTTTGCTCTTACAGAACCAACCGCAGTGGCAGGCCATAGTTGTCAGACGTCACTTCCTCTGTCATTACCCGCTGACACGCTGACTGCTTTCATATTGACACGCAGGACAAAATATCAAGGAGTCTAAAAGTGTTTCAAGAGTGGTCTCTCCTTATTGTTACGTTAATGCACGCTAATCACTAGGTGGGAATCATCAGTAAGTTTCAGAACAGATATTAAATTTGCGGTCTTGGGTACGGTATGATATGAAAAAAAAAAACATACAGCGATTATTTTGACAGATCTCACGATTGCAGTGTGATTCATATTGATTTTTGATTCCCAATTTTCAATTTCACAGAAAAAAACTTGTACCAAACAATGAGATTTGTAGGCCAGGGCACCTCTGCCGCACTACAGAATCTCATCTCATGCTATTTTGTCACGCATTTTACCTTCAACAAAACATTGCAGCTTTTACAATTTGGATATTGAATTTGGCCATATTCAGAGTTCCATAATATTCCAGTTAGTTATGCTGTTATTCCTCATCTTGGGAGAGAGTTACATGATCACTTTCAACACAGAGACAAATGAATACGCTTCTTCTCAGTCTCGTGTTTAAAAGAGACAACAACACATTTAGAACTGGATTAGGATCAATTATTTGACTGACTTTCAGGATTTCAAGGATTTTCAGATTGCTTTGATTTAATCTGTGATTGTCAAACCTTTGTTTTGGGCCTTGGGAAACGCTTATGGGAATTTTCCCTCTGTCTGACATTTTAGAGATTAATCGGTTATCGAGATATGGGGTGAATTAATCCAAAAGATAATACATAAACTGACTAAGAACATTTCAGACTAATGTTTATGAAAGTACTCTGTGACGTGAGTTTATAATGAAAAGATTATAACCTTCTTCTTGGTTTCAAGTGTCAGATACATGTTAGGACCAGGCAGAGGCATGATATTTATCGCAATTTAGCCATGAGTAACACTAACCTCTGCAATAAAAAGTCCTTCAAATGTGTCATCAGCACTCCCAATGATACTGTAAATGTTGTGTTAAGAAATCTCCTCCCATACCCTGCAGGATCCCAGGCCGAATCCCAGCCCTGGCGTGGTGACGATCCGGAGCATGAAATCCGTCCCGCAGCGCAAGGGCCTCAGCTTCTGAAACTGTAGATCTATCGCTTAGCTAAACATGTCGACCACATTCTGTGCTGTTTGCTTCTGCGGCCTAAGAGACAGAGAGAGAGAGAGACACACGGAGAGATCTATAATTCAAATAAACAGGAAGAGGATTATCACTCATAAGCTTCATAAGAACTTCAGTGGAGAATGTTGGACTTGCTGAGACCATAAATAAACAAGATCTCTGCAAGGTTCTGGTGTCAACTTGTCCCGGCTTAATAAGTCTGTTATTGTTGCACTAACTACGTTCTCCCCGACATGCTGTGCTGTCCCAGTAGCACGGTGTAGCAGAGCCAAGGCCTTTGTTTAGCTAATGTCCTGTGGTGGCTTCTGATTGGTCTAAATGACCTGTGACACCTCATTAGCTCCTCAAGTTGGCCTCTCTGCATCATGTTATTAATGGCGACATTGAAAACAGAAGCCATATTAACCACCTCACACTTAATGGTGTTGGTTTTGATTAACATCACCAACACTAAAATGACAGTGAGGTTAATGGGGACTTTGAACAGGACCCTGCATACACGTACACACACATG
This sequence comes from Nibea albiflora, assembly GCA_014281875.1. Taxonomy (NCBI): domain Eukaryota; kingdom Metazoa; phylum Chordata; class Actinopteri; family Sciaenidae; genus Nibea; species Nibea albiflora. Next base: position 23,964,098 of record CM024799.1, on the reverse strand, counting down.
CCGTAAGTACACAAGCACACACACACACACATACATTAACATCTTCCCTATCTTGGCTGATATCATCTTACCGGGGATTTGGGTGGTTATCATAGTGAGCATGAAAAATAAGACTGAGCGGCCCAGGAAGCCTCCACTGACTTGTCTATATGGAGCCTCATTAGGGACATTGATGGATGGGCTATTGCCACCACCAGGCTCTCCCAAGAAAAGCTCTGGGTATTATTAGTGTTTGTGTGTTTATAAACTGACACTTAATTACAGGTGCAAAATCATACCACATACATTAACGAGTTACGGCCCATTGAGTATAATGCAGCCTGGATATTCAAGAGAAAGAAAAACTGGAATTGCAGCCCTGTGACCAAGAGTTGGTCAACGCTTTATGATTTAACACTCAAATGATATAAGGAGAGACATAAATAATGTGTTTGGGGATTTATTAAATCGTTATTGGGTTATGCTGAAAGAAATGTAGATTCTGAGGTGACCAAAATTAGGGGTCTTTCTATTTGGAAAATAAATAAAGTTTAAATACAGGAACTGGCTGAGTATTTGTATTTACTCTTTTTTATTTGCAGTAGTGTGTCTTCTTATAAAGGGTTTTAAAAAACAGAGAAAATGGTGAGGGGTGTGTCTTCTGATAAAATCAATATCCTTGGGGGAAAGAAGAAATCTTCTGTAGTGTAAAAGAACAGTAAAAGAGCAGAAAACAGGAATTAAATGCATAGTCACTATTTTCTTTTCCCATTCCCCCAATTTGCAGCTGTTCAGCTTGAGACCAGATGCAAACACGAGTACTGCGTTTTCACGTTCAGCCAGCAATTTTGAAAGCGAGGCAAGCATATCAGAAACAGACCTGGAGGTTTCTTAAAAATAATAATAAAATAAATCTCTCACCCAAAGAAGCGTATAATACTAGTTTCATATACATCAACAAAATGAATTTCAAACATCTCCATTAGAATTTGCTGCAAGAAACAGCTGATCTTTATTTTACAAGTGAGCTCCATGTCATAGAGAACTCACTTCCCTTCATCTTCACACACACTACTGTAGTTGTGTATCGGATTTACAGCTGATAGTTTACTTTTATACCAGAGGAGGTCATACGATATGATATTTTCTGTTTCCCAAAATGGCTTCAGCCAAGGGCCCCAGACATATAAAACATACTCCTGACAGCGATACATTTCACGTGATGACACTACTCTGAAACAATCTTGATATTGCCTTTCCCTGTCATAAACAAAACCTGACCACAGTTCTGTTCGCCTGTGTGTGTGTGTGTGTACATGTGTGCATGTTGCTGTCGATTTGTCTATCCAGTATGTGTGTGAAGGGGGAGGGAGCAAGGAGGAAGAATGGTGGAGGGACATGGAGACGAAAACTCTCCTATTCTCAGTGGTAGACAGAGTAAGTAGATGGGTTCACTCTGGGGAGAGCGGTGGGAATGGTTGTAAAATGCACAACTCCATGGTAACTGAAGTAGATGTGGCTCTGGTGAGAACAGACACAAAGCGGGATAAAGGGTGGGAGACAGGAAGGAGTGAGGACGGAGAGAGGGGCTGAGAAAGAGAGGAGGAAGGAAGAGTGAAAGAAGAAAGAAAGTGAGAGGAAGGGAGGCGACCAGACAGACAGAAAGGGATGGAACAGACATGGGGGAACTCTGGCAGGTGCTTCATCATCTGCTAAGGCATTGTCGGGCCGCCCGTAAACAGTCATTGGGCTTCTCGAGGGAGCAACCTTCTCCATAACTAGCACAGGTATAAATCTGCCTCTTAGCCACTAAATTAGACACATTCTTGAGAGAGCCTCACTCTGCAAGTGCTGCACAAACCTGAGGGAAAAAGGAAGACAGAAAATTAAGCGAATCCACCGAGAGCAGTAAAGGAGGTGCATGAATAAGGTATAGCCTATGTGAATTTAACCAGATGGCCACTTTGATCCCTATGAAAAATTGTTAATGTTTTTTCTCGCATAGCTGTTATGAATAGTTTCTTTACACTGAGCAAGAATTAATTCCCCCACCATCTCAAAGAGCTGTCATTGCATCATGTGTAAGTGCCTGCTGTGGCTCAAAGCTGAGGGCCAAGTCCAAGGTCTGCGCTCTGTCACCTCGTCTCAGTGTTTATCCTTCATTACGACTCTGAAAACAGCGACGCACCCATGATTTCTTTTTCCCCTCAATGAATTTTTCTAACCTATGAAGTGGTGACATTGTGCGACAACATGACACTTGGATGTTGTTTTAACACTTGCAGGGGTTGGTGAAGGGAGGAAAGGCTGGGTGTAAAATACGCCGAGAGGAGTGATCTAGTGTTCTGACCATACAAAGTTTTTACAGCGTGTGTGTGTGTTTGTGTAGCCATATACATACAGTACGATCCAGGCATGTGAAGAACACACACACACACGTGCACATATATATATATATATAGATGCTTAATAATAATTTTAAAAAACATACAGGCTTTTGCACAGCATGTAACTGAATAAAAAAAGTAAGGTAAGGCAAAACAAGTGCAAAAATGTTCTTTGATAAAGAAGGAATGAATTGTTTACACTGTGTATATTTACATGCCGTATCTGCTCTAGCTGAATGCTATCTGCTGCTTTGAACAACTTTTCTGAAGTCGGAGGTCAAATTTGTCATTGAAAAGCCCTGCAAACATGACACTGAAGTGCGCTGCTATGTGTCGTAACGGGATGCTAATCTCCTAAACACTCCATCTGTATTTGCTAAAACATTGCCTCACTCACGACCTGTTTGCTTAAATGGCACTTTGCTCGCTCATGTTTTCAAAAGGTATCCTATGGGTCAAAGGGAGGAAAAAAGTAGGTTAATGTTCAGGCTTTTTATAGTGTTTTATTAAAAAAAAAAGTTCTGATGATGAACTGTCTCTCTGATGTGGCTGTAGGAAAAATAAAGTAGACAATTGCACAAATTAAGACAGCCGCTTTAATGCGTCTATTAATCATGGGTTACATAGTAAAAGGAATGCCTAAGCCTCTCACTTGACATTAGTGAAGGTGCGTTTTTAGTGACAGTCTTACAACTTATCTCCAATATTTCTAAAAAGTTGAGTATTAGTTTAATTACGGCATGAATGATGTAACAAATAATACAGATACAGTGGAATTCGCACACAGGAAACAGTGGACTGCATTATTCCGTGCTTGCAGTCTCAGCCAACGCTTTGTCAGTCCTCCAGTTTAACGTGACTATTTCACTAGTTCTCCACACTAAGAGTTTCTCTAAAAAAAAAAAATCCCCACAGGACTTTTTAACATTCTAATAAAAAGATTTTACAGAGTGGGGTGAGTGTGAATTTGGCGGATGATGCCATGGAAAAAAGAAAAAGAGGTGAGCACAAGATTGTTAGTGAGGGACAGGAATAATAAAAGGGAAGGTGGTGAGCATATTTTACTCATAAATCAAGAAGACACCATATCATACGATATGTTTAGGTTGGTGGATGCTGTGCACTCTACTATAAATTAAAATTATTAAATTATGCAATCAAGCTCATGTGAATGTTTTAAAGAAACTTTAGAACTACACTATATAGCAGTAAAAAGTTTTTCCACTAAGACTTGACTTTCAACTTGTAATATTTGTTGTTATTTAATAGAGTTTCATCGCATTTTTGTTTTTGATTGATCACACAGACAATAGTGCATACTAAATCAACCAAGCCATAATCAACCTTTGATACAATAAGCCGAGTGCTGACAGAAATAATCCACTGGCCACCTTCTTAATGAATAATTGATGCCCATCTTAACAGGCTAATGAATGAATGTGGTTTGGGTTTGAGTGATAGCCCTCTCGTTGGAGAGCTATCCCAGGAGGGACGGGGCACTGGAGATGCAGGTGCCATCTTCTATAACCTGTATAATTGGTCATTTGACATGAGTGACTTGACTGTGTGTGTCCGTGCACCGCCATTGGAGACCGACCTCTTTACCCTTTTGTTTATTAGCACTGTTCCAGGTTATCACACCAATTAGGGCTAGAATAACAGTGATCAGGAAGGGACAACAAAAAAAATACAAAAACGCATACTATTAGCTGCGGGAAGAGGAAGCACCAGCTCAGAGAAGGCAAGAGTAAGAGAGTACTCTTTTGACCTTCCTAAAAATATTCAAAAAAGCAGAAATAATCGAGGTGAAATTATAGAATGGGAAGAAAAAACGTCACAAATGCAAAATGTTTTGTTTTTTTGTTAGCAAAAATGTATGCCGAGTATCTCCGCTTATAAAAAAAAAAACAAAACCAAAAAAAAAAAAAAGTCTGTGGTGACAAGGCTCTAAAGCTGTTCCCATTTGCGTTGGGCTTGTCCAAACAATCATACTTACATTTTAGCACTATTATGCTCACACCCTTTTTCCACAGGTCTGATAACATTCTCACTGCAGTTTCGGTGTGGCACTCTGACTAAACAATACCTTATTGACACGAGCTCTGGCCTCACAATAGCTACAAAACATCAGGGTTCCTGTTTTTGTTGACACTGTTTGAGCCCGCCATTGAAGGCAAAGCCACTGTGGACACAGCAATGCATAATTGGAGCTCTCTGTCATACAATACAACAAATCAGGCCTTTAAATGTTTGAGCATGATAAGGCAGAGAGAAGGCACACAGAGGGGGAGCGGGACAAAGACAGGGGGGAAGTCAGGTGAACGGAAGAGTGGAAAGTTGATGGAAATGGAGAGTTAAGAGAGACTATGGAGTCGAGCACCACTAGGGGACAGTAGTAAGTCATGGACGGCAGCAGGAGCAGTGCGCGTGTATGTGTGTGTGTGTGTTTGTGTATGCATGCGAGTGTGTGTGCGGCAAACAGTGAACAAAAGACTTTCTTTGTTGCACTCTCAGATAATAAAAGAATTCAGAAATAGCTACTTGACTGCTTTAGAAAGATCTTGACAATGCGTTGGCCCATAATGCACAGGAACAGCTCCAGATTTACATAATCATATGTAATGTAAACCACTACGAGGCTCTACAGCCAACAAACAAACTGACTGGGGAGAGGGTGACAGAGGGAGAGGGATCCGCTTTCCCCTATGGACTTTATATACTTACTAAAAGTACATTTTGCTTCATCTGCTCACAACAATAGGACAACGTTTGCAAATTTTGCGAGCTTGTGTGCTGATGATTCAACAGAAAACAAGCTTCTCAGGTATACACCTAAATATACTTCAAGCACAGAATGAGAAGTACCTAGTTTAAAGCTGTATTTTCTTCTTTTTTTTTATTTACTTAAAATGATTTATAGCTTTAATTATTGCAGTTTCCTAAAGAAAGGAGCACACTTTTTAATGCTGATTCCACAGTGACAACAGTTAAAATAACAGAAATTATATCTAGAATAAAAAAAAAAGGGAAGCATGTGTCTTAATGAGACAAAAAAATACAGGGACCTTTTCTTTGACCACAGATCAAGACGAATGGCCAAGGATTTCACGCTGTTACTTGATCCATTGCTACTTATATCTGTTGTCTTTGTGTTGTACGTTAAAAAGGGTCATTTGTTTTGGTAACTGGTTAAACCAGAGAAGTTAACACCTCCACGTACCCCTGACGCTAGATATAACTGTCAGGAGGGGAGCCAGTGTTTCTTTTTTTGCTATGGTAACTGAGGACGTATATTCAAAACATGCTGCCTCCTCCTCATCCTCCTCCTCCTTCTCCTCCTCCTCCTACAGCAATTAAAAGCAGAACAATAACAATATTCACCAATGACAGCAGCGTCTGTACAGTAGTTATGCCCTTCGTTAGTTTCACAATGTTCCTCATGAATTAGTTAAGTCTGTTAATTGCACATTTATTACACTCAAGGCCACAGAGAGATACACTAAATGGCTGCGTAATAAAATAACACTTGAACACGTATAGGAATCATGAAAAATAAATTAAGCTTTTACATTACAGCTTAACCTTGTGTGGCAAAAACACACTTTATTTACTAGCTATTTTGTCTTTTGGAGGAAAATGGGAAATTCTTAAGCAGCCATTTTATTGGCTAAATTTACTTCAACTATTGTTAACAATATGTACGCCTGGTGATTAGCGCTGACTGAAAAAAAAAATAGACAACAGATTTATGACTTAATAATTTAAGGAATTTTATTTTTGAGAGAGAGAGAAAAAAAATAAAACTAACAGCCCTAATTATTTCAATATTTATATTTGTGCTTCCAAAACAACACAGTAACGATCATATTTATTCAGAGACAAGAAAAGGCAAATATCAAAATGATCCAGCAGCATAATCTCTTTGTGTTTACACTTTATCATCGCCTTTTCTGATCTCTGGCGTGTTTCATTATGGAGTGACGTTTGAGTGACACTGCGCCGGCTGTCACAGCCATGTGCTGAGGTTCCCTCTCATTTCCAGCACCGACAATAATAATGACTATTCTAGTGCTAGCCCCACTATTTGTGTTATTGTTGTGGGGTGTCAGACACAGGCCTTGACGTTTGCTATGCTATCAGCAGGAGTGTACAAATACAAACACATTTGCCTGAGTTATTGACCTTTATCTCCCCACTTTCTTGACAGCCTTCTCCAGTTATTGACAATACAAACACATGGGACGACGCATAACCTTTCATTTACGGAGCACTCTCTCTCTTTTTGTCTCTCTCCCTCTCCCCTGCTCGTTCTTTCCCTCTGTCTGTGTCTCTGTGCTCTTGCAATTTGTTTAAATAAAATGGGGCAGACAATGGTACTGCTCATTTCTGCCATTTTTCTTTCACTCCAAATTTCAGAGGATAATATCATTAGACCGATACAATGGCTGCTATTCAGCCTTAGATACACAGATATTTCAAGTATTCAATATAGTTTTGACATGCTGACATTAGGGGAGAGTGTTGTTTCCTTATTTGTTTGCTTACAATGTCGATTCCCGTCATAAATCTTAGATTCCTGAGGCAAGATGTTAGTCTTTATGATGTTCATATTACCACGGAAATATATACATGCTCGGTGCAATCAAAACACGAATAACATGCAAAAGATGCATACATAAAAATCATTTTGAAAAAACTAAAAATGGCTACCAATGAAAAATAAATATTTACAGTGTGTATATGCTGCATTTACATTTATGTTTAAACACATAGAAAAGTGTAGAGAGAGTAGCTTTATTTATGCAGAATGAGGAACAACATAATTATTCTCAAAATAGGACTGAATCCATAAACCCATAATAAACAGAATAATTTACTGCATCTCAATACAGCGTTGAATAACAATGGTCATAAAAACCACTAGTATTCCACTAATGATTCTCCTCCAGGATTTATTGTGTTTTTCAATGTGTGTCCTCTTGCATTTCAGCGTGAAAAATAGCATACATAAAATACGGGTGTCCCCACCAGTCAGCCCCTCTGCAGGTACTTCAGAGCCCTAAAATTAAATTTTAAACAATCCAGACCAGTGTTTGGTGACCATGGTTAATCATCAAGAAACAAAGACATCAAACAATATTTGATAATGAGAAAAATGCCTCCAGGATATTAGGGGATGGGGGGAGAGCACAGCGTGAGCCTCGGCAGCAGAGCTAGGTAGAGAGGCCAGACCAGACACAAGCTGCATTCACATGTCTGCGTGCGGTGATGGTGGGTGTCTGTGTGTGTGTCTGACACACACAAAACCCCCACACACACACACGCATCAACTTCTATCCCATGCACATACACATACACACATGCACGTATGTAAGTACACACACGCACACACACACACACATCTCTTATGGAGTTAAAAAGCCATTAAAACATTGCCTCTTTTTTTAAAGTTCATGATGAGATAATTAGAATTCAGTATATGGAGCCAGTGGTGAGATTACAGCTTTGTGAAATTGTGCTACATTTTGAACTTCACTGCATCACGCCTCAACCCAATTATCTGCAGTTAAAATGGCTTAGTGAGGCTCCAAACTGTGACTGACAAAAAATATAGACGAACCAAAAAAGTTTTCTTTATAGGTAAAAGTGATTATTTCCCCCAAATGTTCCGAAAGGCTAAAAAGCTAGACTCCTGTTTGATGTATTATTCATACCAAATTTTATCCCATTTGGATGATACTAATATATCTTAAAATTGTATTTATATACTGAAAAATGAAAGATTTAAAATGTAAATATCCAAGTATTTCAAAAACACATAATTCTTAAAAAGAACTTAGATTTTTACTCTCGGTAATAAATGTAACAGAATGGTTTCATTTTTCATCAGGCCAGTGTAATTAGTGCTAACTAAAATAAGAAGTTGGGTAGACGGGGAGGGAGGGAGGGGAAGGAGCATTGGGTAATGAGGAGAAAATGTTTTTTTCCCCTCTTCCTCTGTCATACTGTTATTGGGTTATCCTTGATTGACGCAGCGTTAACGGTCTGGCCAAATCGAGGCAGATCCAGCAACCTAGTCTGAACGGCAGCATGTGCAGCCACCTCGGACATGCAAATTGCACCCGGGCAACCCGTTGACTATGATTAATGAGCCTGGGCTGCAGCCTTTGTTTCCGCGTGCAGCCGTTTAGAGTGAAATACAATCCCAAAATATTATCAATCCCCTATTAATCCAGTAAATTTGTTCACATTGCACATGTTGTTTTGGGAGCCAAATGTGTGCATGTGCATATGCAAGTGCATGTGTGTGTATGTTATGGGGTTGAGCCCAATTGCATTTAATTACATGTCCTCTAATTAAATTCATTAAAGGATAATAAAATAAATGGAAGAAACAGCTTTGAAAGCTAGGGTGAAACACATGTGTCTTGTCTTCCGTGATGTAAAATATGGATGTGGGATTTTCAGGGGCAGTCATGCTGTTCAGGGGGGGAATGCATGAATCCGATACCTTGCTAATACTACAGGCATTTCCTGGTTATGGCTTGCCTCATGTTTAAACTGTGAATTTTAGAGCTGAGATCCCAGACTCCCTGAAGATTGGAGAGCAATTCTGTGGTGCAGAGGAGTGAAGTCACTGACTTCACAAATGGAAAAAAAAGAAACATTATGACAGTAATGCTGACAATCTAGTGTAACAAAATGCTCTGTCTGTACGGTGAGTAATATCACTGGGTATGGTAAGGGGGGACTAATGTGCACGACATGGGAGGACTTGCAATTTCCTTAAACTGTGTGATGAGTAAAGGAAATTACACAACCTCACAAATCTTAGATTCATCGACTGAAGATGCTGTCGATAATAAAAAATAAAAAAATTCTCTCACACACGCACACAAACCTACACACACACACACACACACACACATACCCATTTTCTCCTCTGCACAGCCACACACTCTCTCTCTGCTGCAAGCAAAATGTAAATGTTTTCCAGGCATTAAGGTATATAAGTGCCATTAGTGGCACAGTGCTTAGCACTACAATGGTGTGCCGAGAGCAGTGGAGCAGAGATCAGTGCAGCATCTCCTGGATATCAGAGGGAGACATCCTTTGTAAATTCATCTCCCACTGTGAGCAGGCTTCACAGCTGGTTAACGGCACTGTGTGTACCACTGCCCTGTTTACACGCAGCCTCCAAAGCACTCGTCTTTCCCCCTGCATCCTTTCCCTGTATCCCCTCCATCGCCTCGCTCATCTCCTTCAGCTCTCATCACAGCTCACCGTGGCTCACACAGCCATCAAAGATGCACACAAACTGATTTTGTGTGTGCGCGCATACACACATGAACAGACACCTACACACAACAAAATCTCGGATCCCCTTGCTTTTGGGGCCATTACAGTACACTGCCTTCCAACCCCTTCTCTGATTTTTATCTTTTTTATACCATCACATTACACTGATCCTTTTATACCTATTACACACGCGGCTCCCCACCAAACCCCCTGATCCTCTGATACCTAGATGAGTAAACTGCTCCTCCTGCCCCTGACCTCAGCCCTTTGTAGCAATCAGACCAGACTTCCTCAGAGGCCCTGATCTTATCTGGCCATACCAATCCCACTACACAGCTCCCTTTTGTAGCCACCACAGAGCACTGAGCCCTTTCAGATCCAGGGACTGTGCCGGTGAACACACAGCCTGAGACCTCAGCTCATCTCAGACATCATACTACACTGCCCAACAACAATGAGCTCTATTTTCTGATGCACCACAGGTCAGATAGAGCCTTTCTGCACACCGATGCATTGTGCACCCACAATGGAGTAAACCAGCAATGTTGATGTCAAAAGAATAGACCATAGAATTATTTTATATAGTCAAAGGCTGGTAGACAATAATGCCAATTTGAGTTGAGATTTTTGCTCTTTTTAAAATTATTTGTGGCGATCCTGTTGTTTTATGTTTGCTAAATATTAAAATGACAAAAAATATATATATAAAACTCACCATAAAATGTCTTTGGGACTTCCCTGCATCTGTGTGTAAAGAGAGATGGTTAAAGAGAAAATCTATTAGGGTAGACTGAGGTTTAGCACTGTTCAGAGACTAATTACACAACAATGCCATTGTAAAATTATATTGATCTCAAGGGATATATTTGACAAATTAGCTCTTAAGGATTTTTAGTCCTATCTGTGTTGTCTAAAATCAACACTCCAGAACATGAAGCAATCATCTGGTTCAGGGGGAAATAAAGAAACTAAATAAATCATTAATTAACTATTGACTATTCTCCCTCAAATATCAATTTGCATTTGTAGCTCTTTCTATTGAAATTCAACGGTTACACTTGCTACAACTACAAGCAGAGCAAACATGTATCTCTCAAATTTAACATTATTCTTGTATGTTTAACAAATTTCCCAAGTATTTTCCACTACAGTGCTCTATAGTACATCATCATCCTTGGTCTGATTTACATATTTCTGCCGGGGCATTTAAAGCACTACCTTCATTGGTGAGGGGAAAGGTGTTGATGATTCTGTGGGGCCCACAGCTGGGGATGGCCCACAAAAATTCCTGCAGGTTGTAGGAAATAATTAAGAAAAGCCCAGACCATATTCTCTCAGGAGGTGGGGGAGAATCCCTGTCTATGTGCATGATTCAACCACTGAAAAGGTGAAAATAATACAGTATATAAACATTAATGACGTGTCGCTGCAGTGAAATTATGGAAAAGAAGGAAACATTAGCACTAACAGAATGATTTAAAACTCAACGATCTGATCTCTTTGGATGCTTTTAAATCCATATAGAAAGATCTAGAGACTGAAGCATCGAGGTGTTCTTGTTTTAGCTGATGTTGTTGATTTCATGGCTTGTCTTGCACTTTTAGACTAGACTACTATGTGTTGTAATATTGTCTGTGGGTCTCTGGGTCTGTTTTGGTTTGACCTGTTTTAGTTTGCGCTGCTGTCTGTCTTGGCCAGGACTCCCATGAAAAAGAGATTTTTAATCTCAATGGGACCTTTCCAGGTTAAATAAAGGTTTAATAATAATGATTAGAATAAAAATAAAAAAGTACACTTACACTGAAACCTATTAGTTTTATCAGCAGTTTAAGAAGTTTGACAGTACACAGGTAAATTAATATTAGAAACACTTTGTTTTAACTGGGACTTTCTGTTAGGATGTGCAATTTGCAAGAGGACACATAACTAATACTGTGAAATGAAAATCCTGACACAGAAACTGTGTTAAGTAACTGCATACCTTACATACGCATTCATAAGGGCGCTCCCTTCTCTCTCAATGTCTGTCAACTCTCCTACAGCTGAACTACTTTCATTTACTCTTTGCTCGGTGGGACTTGGAGAGTTTTCGACGATTCATTTCAAGTACCTGTCTTTGCATCGCCTGCATTTGACGAGGATCCGGTGATGTTTCGCGTATGCAGCGTGAGCAGCGTGTCTCAGCCGAACACCGCCTCCGTGCTGCTTGGCAGCCAATCACCTGCGGTTATACTCAGCCGCTTGGACGGCTCGACCAATCAACGCGCCCCTCACACAAAAGTCACGTCTTCAACTTCCTAGCGGGAATCCGCTACCGGGAACAGGCACACAGGCAGCAGGAGTGAATGGTAAACAACCCCTTTTACATGTTATCTATCGGTCTGGAGTCACATTTAACAACAGCGTTGCCTGTAATACTCCCTCAGCACTCCTCCAAAGATGAGGCTAACTGTTGTATTTTGTGATACGGGATGCGTTTGATGTGTCGCGTTAGCCGTAACATGAAGCTAAGTTTGGTTAGCAGAGGAGGTACAGCTGTTTTTGACAGCTGTCAGATCAGATTGCCGCTGCTGCGGCGTCCCGTTAATCAAACTCCAACCCTCTGTTTGTACAGATAGACGGGAAGATGAGACTGTCCCGAGCTGAATATAAAGAGATAGTGAGATGGACCGAACAACTGAGACCAACCCGCCAATGTATGAAGATGCTGAAGGACAGATTTCCAAAGTAAGTGGGCTCAGTTTATTTAGTGAGCTTCCTTACATACACACGTACGTATTTTGCCCAGCTGTAGGCGTGTTTGTTTACGCGTGAGGTGCTGCTGTGCACAAGCATGTCATGTTTTCATATTTTGTGCTTTATGAATAAATTATTAATGTTTGAAATACACGAAACAAAATGTGTTTACATACTCATACACACGAGGGCAAGTTAAGGTAAATCCCTTAATGATTTCATCTAACAGCTCCCCACAGTAACATCATTTATCCACGTGTATATTATTTTATCTCATATTATCATGCCCATTTAATTAACTTCTTATGATCACTAGTTAATTCCATGCAGGTTTCTGCATAAGTTTCCAGCCCAGCGTTAGCCAGTGTTTTGCCATGCAGCGCCTGCACATCCAGAAATCGAAGCGAGAGAGGTTAATGGTTGTGTTTGCCTTTCTCCTTGACACTGAGGGCCCTCACTTTATTGAACGTAACATGTGTAATCCCCCAAGGCCACCAGGACACCATGGCTGATCCCGTCGAGGTCACTTACAAAGTCGTATGTATTTGGAGCTTCCTACTTTCATTGTGCCCTAATCACCAATCTAGAAGAAGGTATCAGGTCCCCAAAGGGGACACAGCGGCGCTTGAGCTTGCCTTTGTTCTCACTGTCAGCATTTTACAGAATATGTCATGCGTATAAAGTTCATCCAATATCCTGTATGTTTAGGCACCAACACTAGGAGGTCCTTCTCATGTTTATTTTGAGTTTCCTTTCTCCTTTTGGTTCCCCTAATCCAAACTGTCTTTAACAAACAGACCGAATGCCAGTTTTTTCCAAAAGTGGTACTGGTGGGTGTAATAATTAAAGGAAAACATTGGAGGGTTTTCATTCCAATAATTCTGCACGATCTCTCTCTCCCGGAGGTGCTGGCTCTTTTGTTTAGTCTTGCTGGTTATTGTTATTATTTCGTTCACCATAACCAATCTTGGGGAGGCCCTTGCTCTTTAAAATCCCTGAGTCTCGTCACTGGGCCTGACAGACAGGCACGGCAGCAGTGTTTTCACAGCCTGCGAAATTATTCTGGTTGTCCAATCAGCTGAGCTGGGCTCTGGAGGGTTAGTGATTGGACTGGCAGGAAATCAGGCTCTTAAGACATAACATATCGACTAGGCCATCCATCATCTCTTAGCATGCGCTCAGGCACGGCAGTCAGCCACCCCCGCCCCACACCCCTCCTGTCCCCTCGGACTGTGTGGGAGCCCTGCCACTGCGTAAATATTGGCCAGGCTGGAGCTGGCAGGGGAGGGTGTTGGAGGGGGGGTTAGCGGTTTGTTGTGGACAAGCCTGCTCTGAGGGGGTGGGCAAAAGATTGGTTGGGTTATAATAGTGAGACAGATAGAAAAGACAGGTATCTGGATATCAAATCATTTCTCATCGCACAGGATGATTTCCAAACGATGCAAGCAATGTTGAGTGAGCCGTAGATTCATGCGTTGTCTGTCAGTGTCATGGTGGAGGCTGTGGTGGTTTATTCAGGGGCATGTGCCATCTCTTGACACGGCTATTATTTTTATCATTTTTAAAATGTATAAAATATTCTATATTTTTGTTATTACTTTAGTCTAATCAATATATGGAAATGTTTGCCAGGTAATGCACGCTGATAGTTGCAATTATCTTTTATTGAAATTATATTGTGATGATATCATGATACTGTGTTATTTTTATTATTATTATTATTATTTTTATTATTATTATTAGTTTTGTGAGTTACATGTGCAAATACTACACTTTATTTATGCACTTTTATGCTTTATATGACTAATTTGAACATTTTGTAAATTATTTTACGCACATGTTTCTTTATCTGACATCAGAAAATATAATTCTTATATTCTTTATCCTGATATTTATTACTGCCCTTTTTTTTTTGTTGTTGGTGTTTTTTTTTTTGAATGAATGAATTAGATTTGAGTACAATGGTGTATGGTGAATAGCCTTCATCCTCAATTCTCTGCAAGCTGTGTTGAGTTCAAAACCATTTTCTAATCATTGCTTTTGATTGGGGATTAAAGGGAGGAAAATTTAAACTTTGAACAAAATGATTGTTATGGGCCATTTCAAGGTAATTTCCACGGAAGGTCTGTCAGTCTCCCTGTTGTACTGTGAGTATGGGTAGTGGGAGGAGAGAGGGAGTGTCCCATAGACAGACAGAAAGAGAGAGATTGCGATGTGGAGTCCCTCATCTGTAACGGCTGCATAACACAGATGTTGGGAGTCATCTGTCAGCCTGGCCTCTCTTGCCGGACCCGAGCTGCTCTGGGGGGAAAAGAATTGGACACGGTGCTGTCACTTTTTACCCCCACTCACAATGGAGGGACATGCAAATATCAACCCCCATTCCTGCCCTCTCTTCCTTGCCCTCCTCTTAGCCAGCCGTGGTGTCCTGCCTCATATCTGGACCACGGCTAGGCAGGCAAGGGGGGTGGGGGGGTCGGTGGGCTCATCGCAGGCCGGTGCAGGGGGGGAAACGTGACATCAGTCCCATCACGTCCTTCTCTTGCCACGTATTAGAATTGGAAATGATGGGCTGCTCTCTGAGGCCTTGCCTGGCTTCCCTTGGGTCTGGAGGGGACCCCAGTCCTTCCACCCTTTGTCCCCAGAGAGAGTCTGTGTAAGAAGGGCGAGAAAAAGAGGGAGGGAATGTGAGAGTCCTCTGTGTCCTTCTGTGCTATATTATGAATGAATTTGGATGTAATGATTGCCCCCCTCTTTAAAATGCCATTCAGCTCACTCCTCATATGGCTTTCACGCACATGGAAGTAGGAGGGTGCGCAGAAAGGGGCAGATGCCTCTGTTTTGGAAAATACTTAAAAAGTAGTGTGAAGCATCCCTCCCCTCTAAACACAACCACTCTCTCTCTCTTTTACTCACACACTCACACACACACACACACATATAGCTCCCTGGTGAGAAGTCCCTGAACGTTTTTCGAATCGGGCCCTAATGTGCCGTTTTCATCAGCACTGAGGCGGGCTGCAATATGGTGCTGGGGCTCGCTCTGGGAATATGAATGTTGATTAAGCATGCGTTCAGCCTTTTGAAATTCTGAAGAAGTGTCAGAATAATGGATGTTGAGCAAATGTCAAGCATTTGTTAATTTCTCTGTTATTTGGGGTTTATCTAGCATGATCTTTGGAAGGAAAGCGCGGGACAGGGTTGTTGTGGCATGTGCCATTGATATGGTGATTTCTTGGCTACAGACACTTTGTTTTTGATGGTAATATCTCGGCTCAGGATGAAGCTTAGGGACTTGCTCATTGATTATTTATTGTGGCTTTAGTATTTATCTTATTGGGTTTTTTTTTTACATGCTGGTTAAACCTAAGGGTTTGGTAACAGGCATGGTGCATTAAACTGGCAAGCTCTTTATGTGTTTAGTTTGACTTTATAGCACAAGAACTCAATGAGAGATGCAACAGATTATTATTATTTTTTAATCAATTCTTTTTTGTCACCTCCACACGTTTTCAAAAATGCGATTTTATTCCTTTATTTTGGCTTATACAGTATATTTTTGTTTCCCAAATACGTTTACCTTTTCACTATTACAGTTGCGCCTGACTAAGATTTCCCAAAACAAACCAGCTCCATCAAGTTATCTACAGTAACTGTCTTCATTGTTATATTAGCTCGCTTACTAACTGGAAAATTCACATTTTATATATAGGTTGAAAAACCTTTAGTAAAGATCATCTGGATCAAAGTTTCCAAAAGTTAAACACATGCCTTTTTTATTAGGTGAGAGCGGATTTAAAGACATACCGGATACAGTACTCATACTACCCAAGTTTTAAATATATCAAATCTTTAAACAGCGCTGGTGCTAAATGTCCCAGTTGGAGTGTTTCTAGATTTAACTGTGATTTCCACTATTGTCTCTTTGGAATCAACAGAGTCGCTCTGTTGTAGCTCTGGTGAAGGTAGAATTCTACAGCTACATTGTAGCCTGGAAGTGGCAATGACATTACCCAGAGACTGATCTAGTGCAGAGCCTGTGGGGGCAGCCCCGACAGCCTCCAGTGCACCGCCTCACACTTCTGGCTGCCCATATTGAACAAAACACAAACTGGCAGTTGGGGCTTAGGGGTACAACCCTTGAAGGCTGAGAGGCTGGCAAACTAATTCCACAGCTTTATGTGGTTAGATGAGCACTGGAAGGGTGAAGGGATGAATGAAGTGTAAGCAGAGAAGGGAGATGTAGAAAGAAGAGAAGCTGTGCTGAGTTTACAACTTCATGTCAGGCTAAGGAGTTCATGAATAATAGATGCAATCAATTACTTGATTAGGAAGCACAGGAATGACTACTTCCTCTTGATATCTTAGGGATGTTGTCCAAGCACACTCTGTACATTGTAAAGCCTGTCCGGCTCATTGGGCTAAAAACACTGAGGTAAGCAGCCTGTTGCTTAAGTAAGGTATACGAATTATAAGAGACAGGGTAAAGCTGTTATTGGATTGCTTGAACGGGATCTTAACATTAGAAGAGTCAAATTATTGACACAGGAATATGAGCTATTGGGAGTAAGACCAACATCTTTTTTCTTGTACTTGGCGAAACACCAGTGTCGTCCCTCCACCCCCAAAGCCATACACACACGGAGGGAAACCTCTACAGCATAGAGTATCACAGTTCAGCTGGGCAGCTATGGTAGAGCCTCTTGCCCCAGGTTCTCTTTGCATACTGGGATCAATTGCAAAAGAAGAATGAAACAAATTGCCCAGAATGGTACAAGTTCCCCAGCCACGCTTGGGGGAGTAGGCAATTGGTCAGTGTAATGTGTTTCTTTGCCAGACCAGTGGACGCTCGCCACTTGACGGATAACATGGGCCTCATTTTCAATTTTCACGAGAGTTTGCAGAAACCGCAATGACAATAATTACGCCACGACAATAGCAACGCACCATAATAGCCATAACATGTTTTGTCACAGAGAGACCCTTGAAGATCCCTAGCTTTCAGGAGGAATCACAATTAGGGTGGTGATTGCAGGACCTTTCCCGCTCTTTTTGCCACCGTTATATAACAGTTCTGACATCTCGGGGCACCTCAGCAGACAGAAATTTTAAAGATTGTAATAAAGTGAAGGGCGCTGTGTAGGGGGTCATATTTTTCGTCTATTAGGACAACAGTAGGCAGTGAGATACCCTGTTGTGCTTCTGCTAAAGCCATTTCTATCCACAGTCCCCCGCAGGCTTGTAGTTTTGTATGGCCTTCTGGAGGGAGACTGTGGGGGGGGGGTCACTATCAGTAAATGTAGTGGAATGCGCTCTGAGTCAGGCTTTTGGTCTAGCTTTCTTTAGTTGTGGGAAAAAAGCTTGAAAATATAGTGAAACTGTTGGTTTATAAACTTTACATAACTAACTGATAAAAGAATACAAAATCATTTCTGTAATTACGGTGAATACCATACATTGGTATTATGGCATTGATTTTAATGAGGAAGCAAAGCTTTACAGTTGTTTTGCAGGAGGGGGAAAAAAGTTAGACAAATTTGAACTGTAAACACGTGTGCTCATTGTGCAAGTATTTGTTTGAAGCCGCATGACACACTGAGATTTGTGTTTGTTTCTAACTCTTGTCAAAATATATCACATTTATACATTAACACATAAAGATTTTTTTTTGTTGTTGTTACACATTTGTTTTGCAGCTGATGACGGTAGGCTTAGCTGGGAAACAGATGTTAGCATTTTGCCTATCAGCATGTGTAATTAGCAGCATTTGCATATCCAGAGTGTTTAACCCACATTCAGCTGTTTTCTCACTTTATAAAATATTGATCTATAGGAAAGTAAATGCTTCATATATTACTGTCAGCACTTTAGCTTGAATGAAACCTTTGGACGAGATTTAAATGCTATCAGTGCTAGCAAAGGATTCGCTAATAATGGTCATAATAGGGGCGTGGATGACATTAGAACGTAGGTAGCAATATTTCCACGCGCTTTGTAAAAATGAATCATTTCACCCATGTCATTCCCTTTTCAAAATAGCATCATCGCCATTAGTAAAAATATGTGCAATGCCTCAATTAGCCAGATCCATGCCCTGAAGAGTCGCACCATGCAACACTCTCTGCATGCAGATCCGCCAAATGCTAAGTACTGTCGCAGCATATGATACCAATGCCATTAGCCAGGTGGCTTTCATTACCTAAATTACAGCTATTGTTTATAATTAATTATTTGTAAATAGGAAGATTCTGAATATAATTGATAGCTCGAATTTCCCCCATCTCCTATTAATTAGGTTGATGGGAATTTCTAGGCGTTTCACTGCTGTTTCTCTGCTGTGTGCTTAAGACACTGATACAGTGTGAATGCACAAGGAGATAAGGCAATGCAACACTCAAATATGGATTTGTCAGATTCATAACCAGTGGATAGCCTAACTTAATAGAGCCTAAAGCACTGACCAGACAGGCATACCAGCTCAGTGACAAAGTGAAAGTCCCTAATTGTTTTTAATTTAATCTGCTGCTTTACTATTTTGGGTGCCAGTGCATATTAATGCTCTGTCTTATGTTGTAAGGAAGGGTAATTAGGTTGAGAGTGAATGATTCCCTAACCACTCTTCTGTCTCCCAACCTTCTGTTTCCCCATGTTCTAAATTATATCCAAGAGGGAGGGATTTTTATTTTTTTTTCCGCTTCTCTCATAAAGGTCAATGTAAGTATGAGCTGTACTGTCACAGAATCTTTTTGAAATTAATTTCCAAATATGTTCATTGTTTGTTTTAATACATTTTAATAACCAAACTGGCAAACCCTTAATTCATAAAATACAATCAAGTAGGCTAATTAAGTAGGACAGAGATTGATGAACTCAGTTGTTTACATAGAAATCTCACAGATGCATTGATGTCTCCAGATACAGGGGGTTGTTTTAGGATATAGGATATGTTGAATCTAACAATTATTTAATAACATCTATATAAAAAGCATGTTACCTTATAGCACTAATTCTACTGCGTTCATAATATGCACACATCTGAATAAAATGCAGTCCATTAGCTGTGTTTAAAGCCAAAAAATGACGAAAAGAAATTAATCTGATTTTGTAATAGTTTTCTTGTATCAGTTTATTTACTTTTATAACCACCGAGAAAGTGCACAGTCCCTCAAATGCTGCTGTTATGAGGCAAGGAGGTGGATGTATTACAGTGAAAATGAAATGCTACTACTGTGCAGCAGGCAGATCAGATCCCCATTGTGAGACTGCACTTGGCTCCATATTTTAGCATGAAGGGAGAGTACTGTGCCCTGGAGAGCACAGGTTGGATATACATTAATGTAAACCTAGCAATAACTTACTATTAATGTCTGTTAAATGGAAAAAAGGGCATTATGCAATATGAGCACAGTGTAAAACTTGACAGACACTATAAAACGCAGACAACTCTTGGTTTGGATCCAGGTAACTGCCCTCATCTCTTTACACTGCTGTCATTATTTTTATCTTTTTCAAATCGTACAATATCTGGTCTTGTGTCAGTATTTGTATCATATTTGGTGTGTGTTTTTTTTCTAGTTTTAGTGTCGGCAAACATTGATTGAGGTAATAAAGAAAATAAAAGTCCCCAAAGTTCTTAGTGTTTTTGAAACAGATATGTTTTCCCAGATATTTAGAGCAGTTTATGTCCCTTTTAAAGTTAACAGGGTATAGATTTAGCAATTAGGCAGCAATCATGCTCATTATAGAGAGTAATCCATTTAAAACCTAACAGATGTCTGTTCCAACAGGGGGATCGTGATGGTCCCATGCCAACAATAAGGCTGTAATGTTGTTGAAATGCTCAGGTGCAAGGTTGAAGTGTGGAAGAATTTTTTTTTTTTCCTCCCTTAAGTGTCCACATGTTGACAGTTGACCATTTAATGGCCCACTTAATTGCAGTGGCCCCTCCGTCCCCAAGCATCTTTTGTAAATTAATGCTGAGGTGGCAGTGTTTTTTCAGAGTTACCCCCTCCGTCTCTTTTACTTCAAACATTTGTTCCTTCACTTTTAGAACTGTAACGTTGCGGTTGATGAGACTCATCTGTGTGATGCGCCGAGCCTCCGAGACTTTGAATAGTTGAGAATTAGCTGTTCTCCAGCCAGAGCCATAAAACAGTTTAAAACTGGCATCTGGAGAACCCAAGATGACGTCTTTGGTGGGGTAAGCCATTATAAACGGCTGAACTATTCCAGTGGTTGAAATGCTTTTATTAAGATATGGTCACAGACTGAGACTCCAGACAGAAATCAATGTTTGAGATTCCGTTGGCTTTGTTTACATGTCACATGGTTATTTCATGGTTTATAGTGATTGATGTCGAAGGCCTATGTGGACTCAATATTTCAATGCAGATTGGAAGCATCGGCTGCTCGTCAGTATTTACATACCATTCTCAGGTGACTTGTAACGAAAAGTCCATTAAATTTAACAATCAAGTGTGCTGAGAGCGGTATATGGAGACACAAAACCACAGGAGACCATCACAGAGCAGTTTGTATGTCTATGAATGTGTGTACATGCTTCTACTGCACTTGTGTGTTATTTTTTTGTGTGTGTGTTTTTTTTTTTTTTGATGATATGCAGAGTGGAGGTATGTATCGTCCAATTAGAATAATATCTGTCACCACTTTAAATATCTTCAACTCAGAGGATGCTATGGGGGTTGGGGAGTGGTATCGAAGGAGCTGTGAGTCCCTGTTGGGGCTGCCTGTTTTCCAGGTTTGCCTCTCTGCCAGGTGTTTGACATTGACTGGAGCTGGAGATGAATGTAACTTATGGCAACCCGTGGAATTGACCGACTCCTGGGAGTCCCAGCTTCCTGCGGTGAAAGTTTCCATTTTCAAAGCCCATCAGTTGCAGTGGGAGGGCTCCAGAACGGCCCATATGCCAGCCCTGACAGTGAATCAGGAAAACTTTCTCCTATCCGTGTATTTCTACAGCACTCACACGCAAACAAATACACACGCTTGCAGTGGTCAGCCCCTTTTTCAAAGAGACGTCTACCAAATCAAGGAGTATAATTGTGAGTGCTGTGTTTCTCTCAGCGACTGGACTCGAATCCTATCAATTATTCGGATGAATGTCATTAATTTCTCTCCAATTTAGTCATGTTTGGTTTGGCGCTGAGTGACCGTTCTTGCCTTTGTGTAGTTTCACGACATCAGAAACTGCGCTTCAATTGAGAACAATTTAGCTTTCAGCACTCATTGGAGAGAAAGGGGATGGAAGAAGATGGTATGTATGAATGAGTGAAAGGGAAAAAAAGAGAAAAAACAGCCTATATTTTTCTCATCTCTCATACCACACACATCCTCCCCCTTTTCTCCCAACCCCACGCCATCGTGGCAGGAATCCTTTGTCAGAGGTGTTCATCTGGAACAACTTTGCCACACTTGTTTTCATGTTCTTTTAGATTACAGGGCAGCTGGCCCCAGCTTTGAAGCTCCCCCTCTCCCTTTGTCTCTGTGCAATGCACTCTGGTAATTAACTTTGTCCTTCTTTTATTTGTTCCAGTCACTCGCAGTCCACTCTTCTGAGCATCTTCTCCCTGGAGTACCAGGTTAGAAGTTTTCTTCCTTTGTGAGCCCTGACAGGTGCCTAATTGAATGATGAATGTCCCTTTATTTCTTTGTAATTGAACTGCCAGCTCTCTGATTGGTTTGGAGGACCCCCCCACCACCACCACCACCCTCGCCCCCCGCACCATACCCCGTTTATTCCCTCCCCACACACCCAACCTCCTCCCCCTCCTCCTCCTCCTCCTCCTCCTCACGTTCACGTTGAGGGCCCTTGCCTGCCTGAGCCTCAGTGGATGTCTGCCAAGCCTTCCCATCCATCTGTCTAATAACATCTAGCCCCTGCTTATTTGGTGGACCTGTAATAAATTATGCTAAACCATTATTATTCTGACAATAATAATTTCCCCGTGTAGTGCGGCTGCGTGTGCTAAATGTTTGCTGACTCGCACTGTCACTGCTGCTTTCCACGGCTGACAGCGGATGATGATAAATGGCCGCTGCCGCCAGTGGCAGAAGGCAGCACAGGCAGAAAATGGAGTCATTTATCATCCCCCTGACAGGTGTCAGTCACACTGCCTGTCTCTGCGGAATTACATTTTTTTTTTTTGTGTGTAGTAGTTTTTAAATAAGTTGTTTTTTAACCAATGCGCTTCCTCTTTTATCCCCTGTCCTCCTTCTCGGCAAAGATGGCAATTGAATTGCATGGAAATGTCAGGGTGTGGAATGTGGGATGGGGGTCATTGTTTGATCGAAAAATGGGAAATGAATACAAGGTTTGAGTGAAGGGGGTAGGAGGGGATAGGGTATTTGAACAAGGTTGCTTTGGCACACTTTGACCCCGCAGCAAACTTATTGAAATTAAATTACTTTGACCCAAGATCTCTTGCGCTTGTTGATATATAATAGAGCAAGAAAGAAGAGCTGGGGCTGAGCAAGACTGCATTTTATTCAAGTGGACTGAAAAATGTTTAGCTTTAGACCTTTTTTAATGAACTGTATTGTATGGAAATAAAGTACCATTATTATTATTATTATTATTATTATATTATTATTATTATTATTATTATTATTATTACATCTGTGCTCTCTTTTTAATAGAAACGAACCAAAAGAACAATATCAAGACACCATGCACCAGATGCCATTGAGAGCTACTACCAAAGGTGCTGTATTACTTTGTTTTGTATTACTTTATTGTTCTTCCCTCTCCTGTCTAACACTCTCTTTTTATCTTCTATCTTCATCTCTATCACTGTTTTTTCTTTCTTTAAAAAAAAATCTGTCTCCCAATCTTGTGTGCTCTCTTTGTCTTGCCTGTTCTCTACCCTGTTCACTGAGGAAGGGACTTGCCAAAGTCAGAGAGTAGGTGGGCCACCATGACAGATATAATCTCCTCTAAACAAATCACCACCCTCAGGATTCATTCCAGACCTCCACTTGCACCTGCTAAGCTAAAGCTCTGTTCTCCATGTCAAATTAAAAGCAGAAAAATAAATAAATAACCCGCCATTGGACATTTGCCTTACACAGGCTTATGATGGGATGATTATCTGTAATTCAATGAATAAGGGTAAATTAAAAAAAAGAAAGAAAGAAAAACAGGCTGTAGGGGGGAAAGCCTCTTTGCATATTGCAATTAGCCTTTATCTAGCTTATTAGGCCATTGTTCTGGGGAAAACAAGGCTGGATAATGCACTTCTAATCCACTTACAGCAACAAACCTCAGAGATGATCTGGGTAAGATCTGAGGGAGCTGCAGTTTTAGCTGGCGAGGGAAAAAAGGCTTTTTGGGCGGCAGGGGTTAACTAACTATCATATGCTTGTCTGGCTTCAAGGAAATTTGAAGCCCTTCAAGCAGTGCTGTTTTAACCGCACTGAGCCTGCCATATGCCACCTAGGGCAAAGTCATCAGGGACATTAGCATGTCTTGGCTAGCCCGGTCTAGTCCCCTCTACCCTTCTGTCTGCCTTTGTGGGCCATGTTTTTTTTTTTTCACTGCTGTTGTTGTTCTTTGTTATAATGAAGGTATCTGAGTGAAGCCAAAGCACATCCCGCTGCTCCCGTCCTGCTGGAGCTGGCCAATGAGGTAATGGCATAACCTTTAGTTTTTTTTCTCTCTCTTTATTTTCCTTTATATTTAAAAAAAAAAAAAAACCTCTTCAACTGATGCTTACTTTCTTCTATAAATGGATAGCTAGAAGTCGCCTGCAGTTTTTGATTTTCCCCCTTGTCTGTTAGTCATTATCAAAATTGGTAAAATGGTCCATTATCAATTATTTAATGTAATTAGCTCTCACCTCCATTAAGCAGATGTGAAAATACTTTTTGTGTTTTATTATGTAATTTTCTAAATTGCACTTCAGGCGGAGTTGCCGCAAACTGTGGACAGGTGAGGGCAGGGTCATTGGTTAATTCTTCTCCACATCACTTCATCACTTGTTTAGTTTAAGAGGTCAGTGAGGGATTTGTCCTCTGCTTGATGTAGCAAATACATCTAATTAAACATGTATGTGAAATTAAAGTTATTCAGGTGGTGGATGCTTGCGTGTTTGCTCTGAAATAGTCTTATTAATAAGTGCTTGAATTACTCACATGACCAGGTTTCTGTATTTTACATTTGTGAAAATTAATCTACTCAGGTGTTTCATACACCTAGTCAGTAAATTATAATTTACAGTGTAGTTCTTCCAAAGAATCAGTCAACAGTTCCTACTCGGTGAACAAGATGCAGCATAAGCAGCATGTTGCTGAATTACTATAGAAGTCATGCAAATACATTTTACATTATAATGCTATTTTATACTGCACGTTGTTAGTCTTTCCGTTTCCTCTTATTTTGATTGTTATAATAGGCTGCATAACCTTTTTAAATATTTAAATGCACATTTAAATTTTTATTGGTGCTTACACCAGGCAGCAAGATTTGAGGGTTTCTTAATCTAAAATCAGAGTAGTTCACATGCATCAGTGGCACCTCAAAGCTAACTGCCATTATTCATTCTCCATTTAATTGACACATGATTTTTTTTTTTTCTCCAAAGGATTAAATTCAGCTCCGAGATAACTGTCTATGAACCATTTAACTGTCATTTTAATATGCTACTTAACATTTAAACCAAGCACTCATGGTCTCCCAGACCGCTAATTGATGTAGTTTCATCCCTTTTATGAGACAATATATCTCCAACAGAGGGAAATGATTAACAATGATGAAAACTATTCATGGATTTCTCTCTTTTTTTGCCCCCAGAAGTCTTCCGTGACTGAGGGTTCTAAACTCGACATTTGCTGTTTTTTGCGTGCTTTATATGGAGCTTTATGTAAAGGTTACTGAAACATACAGGGTTTAGATCAGGTGCCATTGTGCCGTACTGTACGTGACACCATTAGCTTTGGGGGCCTAATAAAAAACAGTTTTACTGAACAATAATTGTTTTCTGCAGGAATTCAAGCTTCTGTGAATCTTAGTCACATGTTAAACTCATGAAGTGCTGCGAACTGACTTGAGAATGGAGATGGACTCATGATTAATATGAAAATTAGGGAGACGCAAGTACCTGAACTAATCAGGTGGTCCTTATTCAGGCTGGGCCAGCGTTGGTAATGTTGCCATTTTTCATGTGTCAGCCCTGATGCAGGTTACCAGGAATCTGATGCGCTCTCATTATGCAAAGGTGTGATTGGAGAGCCGGCCAATAAGCACAACGAGGAGAGGATTGAGAGGAGAGAAGAAAGGGAGAGGAAATGAGACGCTTTAGTGAGAGGAAAGAGAGCGGCTGTAGCTGCAAGCTACAAATGTTAAGAAACAGATCAGAGGTTTTAATGAAGATATAAACTCTGCGTGCACCCCTTAATTATTATAGACACGTTTGGCCTTTTTTACAAGCTGCCTTCTTAGAGCAATATTATGGAGATGTTAACAAATACTACTGCGGGTAAAAAGACGTTGTTTAGAGAGAAGCTTCTCTGCTCGCAGCGTTACCAGGAAGCATCAGAGAAAAGATGAAACCCACCATTCCCGCTATAGGCTGAGGGCAAATTCAGTTTTGGTACCCAATTATGCTAACAAGAGAAAAAATGATCTTTGGCTGCAAGAACGTTGTGTTTCGTAACGAGCTGGCTAGGAATGGCAGTCTTCAAGCAATATCTTAATTTGCTCCATACTGAACAGGCTGCGAAATTTAGTCGTGAATCACTTCATGTGTTGTCTTTTTTGCATTGTATATTTTGTTTTAAACAAAGGTCAAATGCAAAACCTTTGAGAAGAAATTCACTCCATGCGCCTATTTACCTTTAAAGCCTATACATGCTTCTGTGTATTTGTGACCTTTTTGTGGGTGATGCCTGTTAATTGAACGGAATAATTGTAGTTTTCTGCTTCCCTTGAGAATAAATGTTGTTGTTTTTTTTATTGCATACCATTCCAACACTTTCATGGTGATGTTATTTATAATGTGTGGAAAGGGATCGTGCTGATAAAAATGTGATCAGACACCTTCAGTATCAGTCATTAGTGCTCCCTTACCTGTCAGGGCTTCTCCCTGCCCTCAAACCAAAACCGCCGCACCTCTCAAGGTGTCTTTGTGTTCAAAGAGTGCTGCAGCCATAGGTTCTATCCTTCCTATTAAGGGCTGCACTCCCACAGTCCCTCCGGTGTGTCCTGTTGGTTCCTGCAGTTTTGCCTTGGTGATCATCCTATGATTAAAGCTCTCCATTGTCTCTAGCCTGGGCATGGTGTGCGCCGCTTTTTCATACGAGATGAGAGACTACAGTTGTCCATTTGACAGAGACGAAGGCAATTCAGCTGGGTAGCTTGGCTGTGTAATAGGCGATCCCTTGTTCCTGTGGGAAAGGTTATTGCAAAACAAGGCTTTCAAAGACCAATTTGCACAGAGATTGTCGAAAGTTAGGTCAAGGTTTGGAAACGCAATAATATCATTTAGAGCCATTACAATCATTATTATCTATGTGACATCAGCCGAAGGTAGACTGGCCGTATAATTTCAGTGCTGTAATTCTTGGGCTCTTTGAAATATGTTCGCACTTCCAGCTGGATATGTGGGATTTAGTCTGAAGGTTTGTAAATGGTGTAATTCTCCAGAGAGGAATAACAGTTTCACTATAACTATGTCTTGAAGTAGCATTAACTTGCCATTGACGCCATAGCTGTTTTTTATTAAGGCAAATTCTCTTTTTTTTGTTGTCCAATCTACGTAAAGGTGGATCTGTCTCCTGCACTGATGGCACGCATCATCCTGGACAGGTTCCTTCAGGGCCCGGAGGGTGAAATGCGTGAGTAACGCTCTTCCATTGCCCACTCTGTCCTTTCTATCATCCCCCCCATCAGTCTTAATTGTAGCACTTTGTCTTTTGAATCTCTTTCTGTTTGAATCCCAATTCCAGTCCTAGCCGCTGTATTTTCAGCCTGTCCAAGCCTAATGAGAGACAGACCACATTTAGTAGTAGCTGCATCCCAGGGCACATGACTGGCAATTAAGCACTGTGAGGACCACCCACCTCTCAACTGCAGTGTGGATCAATGCTAGCTCACCTCATCAGTGTTATTTATAACACCCCTGATTTCTTTCCTCACCCTCCTTCATCCCCCAATGCATCCATCTACCCCCTACCTTCACTTCTTCCCTCATCCCCTTCTCTTTCTCTGTTCCTTCTGGGGTCCTGTGAGGAAAGCAAGTTGAGGAAAAGTGTGGCAGAAAAAGCAAACCATCCTTAGGTAACGCTGATGGACATGCTGTGGGAGAGCAAAATTCCAGACACAAATATTTTTGTTGAATATGTCAAAGAGATTGTCCAGAAATTGTGTGAATAATTGTCCATGCACATTCTGGTTAGCGTCTTTTCTTTTTCTTTTCTTTTTTTTTTCCTCCTCTCTTCTTACATCATCCTCTGTAATATTTTTTTGGCACAAATACTGGCCTAATTTGCAGTTACACCGTTTTACATGTGACATTTGTTAATTCATACAAAGACCCTTTCTCTCTCTCTCTTTCACGATTTTTTTAATGACTCGGGGATCTTCCAGTATCACATGCGCGCATGGCTCCACGTCATTTCAATAGGCCTATCCTGAGGACTGTGTGCATGTGTGTGTCTGTGCAGTAGTCAGTGCTTTGAGAGTGAATCGCACGATGTCAAAAAGACGTGCTTCCAGTTTAATCAAGAAAGAGATTAAAGTGGATGTGTGTTATTTTCAACTTCGCCACAGCACAGCCATTTGTCAAAGTCAAAGATGTGATTGCTTTGGACCCACCGTTATCCACTGCCTGTCAAAATACTAGTCTGAGCAGCTTGTAGAACAGAGCATTCATCCAGGAGAAGCACTCCGTCTCAGATAATAGCACACAGCATCCCTCCATCTCCATACAGTGAAAACATGCTTTATTATTGCTCGGAATAGATTTGCAGCAGATGAAACTTCCTGGATGATCGTTGTTTAATTTCAAAACAGTGCCGTATCTCGGCGTTTGCAGGCTACCGAGCAATGTCGTGGTTGTGGTTCTTCGTGTAGATAGTGTTTTACAGAAGCTAGATGGCTTTTACGGGATAATCACAGATCCAAATCAGCCTAACTGGGCCTGCATGCTGTGACAAAACACTATGATTCAGATGAGATTAATATCTCCTTTTTTATCTGGTAAAGTAGTTTGACTGTTACCTGCTACAGGAGCGTGACACATTTTCAAATGATGATGTCATTCTACTGTACCCCGCCACTGTTGCCAGCTGTAAAGTCAGTTGCTTTGAGGGTGACTTCCGTTTTGACGGAGCTCCTCTGCAGTGTCCTCGTGACCCGCTTGGCCTCTGCAAATGAATTGCTGCCCACATTGGACCGCGCGGTCAAATTGTCCAATCTCCCTGTGTGTATATTAGACTCCAGTAATGTGCTGCCATTATGAAACAATGCAAGGATAATTGTCTTTGCTGGCAATTAGCTAACAGGTTGGTTCGGCGCTATTGTCAGGCATATCCGTCATGCCTCCCTCCAGCACCATACTGTGCTCCAGTGTGCATGTGTGTGTATTTGTGCGTTTTGTCGGACTCCGGAGGGAGGGCGGGCAGGCACACTGCAAAGATCAATAGACTTCTATATAAGGGACATTACCCCCAACTGGGTGAGTGGCTTGCCTTTGCCTAGCACCATCGTTTTTTTATTCCCCTTCTCTTTCCCTTTGCATTTAAGAGACACAGGAATGGGGCCTTTGGGACCGTGGAATATATGTACAATCACTAGTGCTAGATCAATACCGAGTTTTAAATTGTTTTCTGTCCCTTCCTTGTTTTGTTTTGCTCGCTTGTTGTTGCACCTAATCCCCCCCCTCCCCACCCCTCTTCCGCCGCTCCCCCTCGCTCCCCTCCATCCCTCCTTCCTTCCCTCCCACTAGCTGCACACACCACCACCACCACAACCGCACCTCAACATGACGACACCACCAACAAGCTGCCTCCCCCCTTCTCCTTGCAGCAAAAGTATTGAAGAGAGCATCAGTCAAGCAGAATGAAAGACTATCTGGTGGCGCTTGTAAATAAATCAATACATTCAAAGCAGTTTTATCACGTATTGAATATGATATCAACATCCATAATGCTCCTTGTCTCATGAAAACAGACCAGGCAGAAGGGGAGGAAAGGTCACATGTGCGCGTTAACATTGTTTATATTCACTATTTTAAGGTCACTAGAAGCTGAACTTGATATGATTTTTAGGAAAAATTGAGCATTTTGAACCAACTTCAACGTATATGTAAGATTTCTAATGGAGTAACGTAAGATAGGGGACATGAATGTCACAATTATAAGTAATAAGTAATAATTTTCGCGGTTTTATTACCCGTCTTTCGAGGTGATGTCATCAAATTGTTATTATTGTTATTATTTCTAATCTGATTAATAGTCCTTTTTTTATGGCCAAATAACTTTAGTGATTTGATTTTAAAGTGTATGAAATAAAAAAAAGAAAATGGTACAAACTTCCACATTGAAACTGCTGGAACAAGTAAATGTTTATATCATGCAATGAAGCCTGTAACTGAGATAATTACAAAATTGATGTGCTAACTATGTGAGAGAAAGTAGTATGAAAGTATAAAACAGTTTAAAATGTATGTGTTGGCAGGGACAGATACAATAGACTGTATTAAACCTACATCATTTGTACACACTGTGTGTCTCAGGCCACCTTCTGTAAATGATACAGTTACACTGTGAACAGCCATATTGTCATTCCAGTTCTACGTCAGTAGATGCTACCTCTTAGAAGTCACTAGCAGGCACATTGGGGGAGCTCCAGCTCCTTCTTTCCCCCCTCCTGCTATCTCTTCATCTTTCT
Organism: Nibea albiflora; assembly: GCA_014281875.1. Classification (NCBI taxonomy): domain Eukaryota; kingdom Metazoa; phylum Chordata; class Actinopteri; family Sciaenidae; genus Nibea; species Nibea albiflora. The sequence goes on along the minus strand of CM024799.1, from coordinate 23,933,792 downwards.
TTCTATTCCTCCTTTGACAGGAGTTGATGTGCCTCTAGATTTAGACATACTTTTTTGAGGAGGCAATTTTGCTAGCTATTTGACCTTTTCCATTTTCCCAAGGCCCAGCTCCAGATTAGATTGCTGCTCCATGTTTTGTAACTATGTGATTCGACCGCCTTTAAGATTTATTGTCACATTCCTTTACAGAAGCCTTGTACGCAAGGTTATAAATGTCCTGTGTTTGATGTTAACACTGTGAGAATGTTAGCGTCTACTATGATCCTTTGGTTCCTTGACAGAATTCATAATAGCTTCGGTGTTTTGCAGATCAGACGTGTTGATAACTGAATATTGTATTATGTTCTATCCAGTAAAATCTCAACTTCTACTATGATTGTTATGGTTCCTCCTCTCTTGTCTTCAAGTGCTCCCCTCTTCTCTCTCTCACCTCTCCACTGTGGTGGAGCTGGTGTGTATATTCAGCCTCTTTTTTTTTTTTTTTTTCAAATAATGATAGCAAGGGCACTTCATTAGCAAGAAGGGAGGGAGTAAGGAGGCAAAGGCAGGATGAGTGTTTTCTGTGTGTGTGTGTGGATGAGTGTGTATGCATGCAAGGGGTGGGTGCAAGGGAGGTAAGCAGCAGCGTGGCACTTCACTTGACAAGTATACTAATTACTCCTTTTCAGTAGAGAAGCTCTAGTCAGCCTCTGCCACAGTCTAATGGCCTGACCTAGGAAGCCTCCCTCCATAGCAGAGCCTCCCCAGATCTACTATTACTATTGCTACATACACACACACACACACAGACGTGCACGGGCACACACACACACACACACACAGAAATGTAGAGTCTCATCTCACCGCTATCAGGGAGAATCAGGTGGAAGCAGATCAGTTCTGCCCCAGTAACCTCTTCAGGGACTGGGCTCCTCCTGCACAGGAGATACCACCTCATATCATCAACTAGCACCTACACACCACCACAGATAGTTAAAAAAAAAAAAGCCACTTTTTTCCCCCTCCCTCTCATCTCCCACTCTCTTTCTCTCTCTCTATCTCTCTCTCTCTCTCTCTTCCCATCTTCTGTTTTTTTTTTCAATACGGGAGGATAAATTTAAAAGGAGTAAATTGGAAAATCAAATGAGGGCTTTAGGCAGCCGCAGAGATTTGCAGAGCTGTCGGCCAGCGTCGTGGAGCCTCATCCATCATGTCCCACAAGTAGTCAATTCCTCTAGTATCTGTAAATGTTTTCAGATATTAGCCAATTTATATGCTCCGAGATTCATCATGGAAAATCAGCTTTAGCGGTGCACATTATCAGGACCTGTCTCTCCCTTGCTCCATGAAGTTTGATGAACGAGTGCCCCTCCACAGCTCAATGGCTTGTGCATGGGGAGCGTGGGGGGGTGTGTAGGCACATAGAGGAAATGTGTAAGCACCCCCCCACCACCACCACCACCACTCCATCCGTGGAGAAAAAAAAAAAAAAGTGGGTTTTTTAATTAATAAACAAACTTGCAGAGGAGCTCATCAGTGTCAGGGGCAATAACAATCGTCATCCGTTATTGTTTATTACGGTCCTCCCTCAACAAATGTTGCTATCTAATGAGGTTTCTCAACATTTTTTTGTGTTTGAGATAATGACTTTTTCACCCTGCCGGAGAAAGGAAGAGTACTTACAAATGACACGAGTAAGCAATGGGAAATCAAGCCAAGGTTATGTCGCCGTTACCTTGCCTTATATAGTTTATCTTGTTTTGGAGTCGCATATGAAAACAGCCTTGTGATTTGTTTACACTGGTTGTTTTCTTTAGCAAATCCCAATGGAGGCGTAGCGTTTCACATCTATTATTCTCCTCTTCTCTGTTCTTTCTGTTCAGATGTTGACGGTGTGATATGGCGCCTTAGTCAGAATTTATACCAACATGGGACAATTACAGTAAATTTGGTGAATGTTTACAAGGTGCAAAGTCGTGCTGCAGGGGCTTTGTTCTCTGTGTCTGGTGTTCTTCAGATTATGCTTTTTATTTTCCTGCACGTGTTTTATGTGTGTGCGTCTGTGTGTGTGCGTGTGTTGTGTGTGTGTGTATTTAAAGAGTATGGCGTGTGTGTGGCAGAGATGAGCTCAGGGTGTCATAGAGGAGTGCTGCCGTGCAAGGCGGGGGCGTCTTTAATAAATGTATGCTGATGTTGGAGGCTGCAACGATGCGAGGGATGCAAGGGCTCTGTTGTTATTTACTGCTGTGTTTGTGCACAGCAGCGAATCCTGGGCCTGCAAATGGCATTACAGCCTGTGATGAATGAGCATTAGGGTAAACTCATTTTAAAAGCATCCTGATTTATTAGCGGCCTGGCCTTCCATTTTCATCAGGTCAATGCTTGGCTGAAATTCCACAATGTCAGCGCCAAGGTCACCTCTTTATGGCTATTTTTAACCCCATCGCTCAAAAGAAGCAGGAGGAAGGGATCCTATCACTTATTATGGCCATCTACCAAAAATATCAAGAGGTCTGGAGAGACAAGGAGAGAGGGAGAAGCCTAGTCCTGCAAGTGTGTGTTTGTGTGTGTTATGTGAGAGACCAAAATGTGGTGGTGGTCAACCTCCAATTATGAGTGCTAGTAAGACAAGAGCTTTAATGGCTACCGTTTGCCTTCGGGGAGGTTTATTACACACTACTGTTTTGCAGAAGCAGCGTCAAATCTATAAAACGACCATTAGGAAGAGGGAAAAAATCAATCAAAATGCCATTAAAGTGGAATAAGTTGCCAATATTGCTGATGTGGTTGCGGGTCCTTTGATTTTCCTTCAGATTATTAGGCACAGTCGAGTAGTGACTTTGTTAAGGGAAACCAGTGTTGTTGGGGAGTAATATGTCTCCTGGCTTCATAAAGTTTGCTGCCTCATATTTCCCGCTTTATTGATTATCCATTATCATTTGTCATGAGGTGTCCTAACTCAAGGGGAAAATATAACCCTCTTTCTTCACCGCCGCCCGCACTGCACAGGAGCATGGTATGGATCTGCGTGTGAAGGTACCAATCTCTGAGAAAAATGAGCAAAGAAATAAAGCACAGCCCTGTGCCTCGCAGCTCTAAGAGGGAGTGTGAGGTTATGGTGTAGGCTGGGGGAGTACCACGGCTGGGGGAGACTGAAACAGAGAGGAGGAAGCAAAGCAAAAAAAAAGAGGTGGCAGAGAAAGATGGAGACAAAGAAGAAGAAGCAGAAAGAGAGCAGGGAACGCTGAATGGGCTTTGTTCTCCACCCTCCTGCCTCTTTATTTCATCATAAGGTAGATGAGGGATCACAGCGGTGTTTGTCCTCTGTGATAGTTTCCTCAAGGAGTAATGTCTATGAAAAAAATGCAAAGACAGGACAGGAAAGAAGGGTCTTAAAGGTTTTTAAATGTTCTTCTAAATGCCTTTCTCTTAATGAAATACATTTAACAGGTGCTTAATGATCCAGACAGCGTTTGTAAATGTACACCCAAGACTTTTTCAAGTGATTCTTTTTCATTTGGGGGTTTTTAAGTTCCCTTTTTTTATTTTCTTTTTATCAATTTTTATAAATCTTCAAATAAGCCGTCTTGTTTTTAACAGTTATATACTTTGTGCAGTTCTGTAGATGAGCTTGTGCAGTGTTGGTACAGGCACCATCCATGCCTGAAATGTGAATAGAAACATTCCTTGTATTATCTGTAATGTTGCAAGTCTGTCAGGACCATGTATCACTAAAATGGCGTGCCTCAACCATTTCGTCACACAATGATACAATCCATTTAATCCAAATCTTTTTAAGAAATGATTTAAGGAATTTTTTGCTGTTGCAGTGCCAGCGAATCAATCCAGCAGGCTTTCCTTTCTGATTTATAATGTTAGTAGAGCAAGAATGGGGATGAGAGATGCAGAATAGTCAGCGTTCATAACATAGATAAACTACATGGGGCTCCTGTGCTCTGGACTGAAACATTTATCTATAGAAAATCTGTATAGACACCAAGCAGCCATCTAATGGACTAGTGTAGAAATACTGCACTAACAGTGGCATGGTGAATTACAGTATGTCAGACCTGTCTTTTCTCTGTATATTTTCACTGTTTGCTCTCAATTCAATGCAGCAATTAGATTTTTTTTTTTTTTGTCATTTATAGGTAGGGCAAGCTATAGAGTTATATATAATTTGCACAGTGATATTAATATGATTTTTGTGCTTGTTTCTCCCCCTCGCTTGCCTTTCTGTCCTGCTCTCAGCATCTAAAACAGTCCTCAGTAGCATGCTTAAGGAGCCATCGTTAATCCCAGACCAAATTTTGGCCAACAACGTCTACCAAGTAAGTGTTTAAAATTTTAAATTTAAACGGGAATATTATAGAGAGCTATTTAAATTCTTTCGTGTCATGGAATTACATATATTTTAATTGCTTCATTTATTTTTTTATATAATTAAAAAATATATATCACCCCTGCCTGTCTTCATGTAACAAATCTACTGCTTATGTACAGTGAGTTTTTAAGTGTCATTCTACCACCTGGCTGACAGACGGCATCAGCCGCTCATGTTTGCTGATGAGGTCACGTGAGAGCCGGCGGTCATGCCTGCCAATCTGCCAGTATCTCCTGTGTTTTCTCCTTTCCCGGCACTGTACGGGCTCCCTACCCTCACCTCCCTTCCACCCACCCACCCTTTTTTTTCGCACGCCATAATATTTCTTCCCCCTCTTTTCAGTGCACAATAAATGACTGCTGTTATGGACCGCTGGTAGACTGCATCAAACAGTATCCTATCCCATAAAATTTTAAGCCTGAAATTGACGAGGAGCTATTGAAGGGGATGAGATGTGTCTGGCTTCACCTGACATAAAAGTTCTGCTTCACAGAGGAAGTGTTTCATCCTGCCTGCCATCCCACTATCACTGATACAGAGGCTGGGAGGTGATGGAGGGAAGAGGCGGAGGAGAGGATGGGCTGATCTAAATGCATCTCCATGTGCACACAGTGGATCAGACCCAATGTTCTATGATACAAGAAAAAAAATCATTCATAAGCCTCGTGGTGGTTGATGTGTTCTTTTGTTTGGTATTTTAGTTAATCCAGATGATGTTGTGATATTTGATGTAAATTACAGAAAATCTTGATTATTTTTGTATGAATAATTTTTATTAGTTAGATTTGATTTAGTTCGATTTTTATGTCATTCAGCACCATGGAGAGTTCTGGGCACATTATCACTATTAATTTTGACTGAGCATGATTTTTTTATGCATTGTCTAGCAGAGGCTTGGCCTTGAGTATAGGAGCAGAATTGAAGTCCAGGCTGTTTAGGGGCAACCAGCTGGGTAGCATACCAACTATTTCCTGGGGGAGGAGACGTATTTGAATGAGTCTACATGTGTATGTCTGTTTGTTATTGTGTCTGCCCAAGCTTTCTGTCTGTGTGTGTGTGTGTGTGGTGTGGGGCTGGGTCTGTTCATAGCCAGTCAAGCTTGTCCCATCCTGCCCCCTTTTTTTTGGCTGTCCTCTCGTCAGTGTCAACTTAGAGTCAGTTACTCCGCCAAAGAGTTCATGACAACCGCCCCACTACTATGTGGTTTGAAAGAGCCGCATCGTCACATGAGAGGAGTAGCTCTTAATGCATCTGTGCCAGACACAATATGTATGTATTAATTAAAATCCATTTTGAGTGATTAGTGCTTGTTGAGAGCAGTGTAATGTCGTAAGAAGTTAGTTTTCTCTCTTGGAAAAAGCGAGTTTGGCATATTTGACATCTGGCCTTCTCAAACTCAGGATTCCTTTCTGTGGAAATCAAGCAGCTTGCATCTTGATGCAAAATGGCATTTATTCTAAAAGCATTTTTCTTCAAAGATTTTAGAGGAATGAGTGGAACAGCTAGCCCAGGCACTCCCTGCATTTTGCCAAATTGGCGTTTGTTTCATCTTCCTCATTTAGGTAATGCACTTTGGAGATTTGTTGTGAAAGCAGATTAAGGTTGACCTGAAAACTCTGATTGCGCTCTCGCTATACATCGGCATAAAGATAAGTGGCTTTCACTTTGCATACTAAGCCAATACTGGAGAAAAGCAGATTCTTAACTTTAACTGATGCCAAACACGCACATTTAAGCTTGCATCACCTCGTGTCTGTGCTCTTATTTTTTCAGGTAAAATGCCTGAATCTTTTTCTGACTCTCAGATTTATTTTTAATTTATTAACATTATTGTCTTCTGTGAAACTACACTAAACATGTTGGTGTTTCAGTGGACATATGTGAAATGCTGCTGTTGCTATGTGTTGGAATCCTTGACTCTATTCTCAGCGCTATTGGCCAAGAGCATGAAGTGCTACTCTGTGACAAACTGAAGGAGCGAAACCTTTCTTTTCTAGGTAAGACATCTCTTCACCTTCTCATCACATTTCTAAATCCGTCTGGGCAGTGTAGCCTTTTTGTAAGCCCAGTATAGAAAGCCCCGGACATGATTGATGCAGTGGATGGTATCTCCTATTGATTTGCTAACAACAAGGACCTGTTATCAAATATCCTTGGATGTTTATGCACCAGCTCTATGAATATTTTAAGCTTCAAAAGTAGATTTTAATGTTTCATTAGTTGGAATGTTTGGTCCTCTCGGGTTGCTGCACATTGTTCTTTTATTCAAAAATGAATGTAAAAGGTCAGTTTCTATTTGCATGAGTATTATGTTGGTACCATTAGGGGGATCTTCGATGGCGAGGACTGTTTTGTTATCGAGGATTAATGCGTAGAAAGAAGAAACTCCTCATATGTGGCTGTAGTCTCTGATATTTTAACCACTCATAATTTATACTTTCCCAGCACCATTGTCCTGAGTGTCCAGGTGTGAAATTGTGAAACAGAAATTTTAACCCTCCCTGCGTACCATCTTCCCCCATCCCATCAACATCCCCTAGGTCAAATGAGTGATGAAGGGTAAAAGTCATTCCCTTTGCCATTAAGACCATATCATTTATTTGGACCTGGAGTGCTGACCTTTCCTCAGAGCTGTACAGAGGACTGTTCTAAAACTGTCAGAGTTCGGGCGACACAAGGGCCACTGAGGCAGTCTCACCCCATCTGATAAATGGATTGGAAATAAGCTACCCAACAGCAGGGATGGCCCATTAATTTTAATCAAAGGTGATGTAAAAAGGCGATCAGAGCCACATGACAATGTCAGCAGCCTAGTAGGTATGAATAGAGGCTCCCATCCTGCACAACATACAACACACGCACACCAACATTACCACACCCAGGATGCCCCTCTGTACCACAGGCCTCTGGCAGCCTCACTGACCTCACTCAGCTCTCTTTCTCCCCCCTTGGCTGATGCTACCTCCTCACCACCACTGACACCGCCACCCTCCATCTCTCCTCAATTCTCTTCTATGCCCCATTAGTTGAGCTTGGCTGGAGACAAAGAGGCAGGCCCTTGGAACTGAATGACCTGGTCAGCCTGAGATTTAATGGAGAAATCAGGTGTTGTAGGGATAATGGCCGAAGCGCACCAGAAGTCAAGGACAATGGCTGTGGCCTGTGCAGGCAGGGGTCAGCCTTACAGAGTCTATAATGCCAACCTTGTCCCCTCGCTGTATATTTTATAATGCTCTGCCAAACTGCAAACTGGAGAGCGGCTCTGTAACTGGGCTTTACAGGTTTTTGTGCAACGACAGCGAATATGTGGCAGATTTAGTTAATGGTTTTACTGTGCTTGCTGTCCTCTACTGTTATTTCTTCTCTGCTAACACAAAGGGGTTTTGTTACCAGCACACTGGTGAAGGCCGTTAGGTTACCTGCCTGTGATTGATGTAACAGAACTTGTTCAGTGAAGAGTAAAATCATTACAAAGTAGGAGTCAGGTGTTAAAATTCTGCACTTTATATCCTGTAGATGAAAACCAACTGAGAGCTATGGGCTACGACAAAACACCTGATATCATCCTGGAGGTTCCCATAGGTTAGTGTTTACATTGCAAATGTCAATATTTAATCTGAAATAACTGAGAGTTAACCTTTGATACCTCGTTTCAAAGAGGATTATGCACTCGTTAAAACAATGTCAGATGTTCTTTGGTTTTTGTGAAAGACGGGGGAAAAAAACTATTTAAAAAAAAATCACCTGTCCCTTTTGGATCTTGCTTGTGTGGCTGTCTTGTTCCTGGTTCTCTGAGTGTTGCTGTGTGTTTCTGTTTCTGAAAAGCCGTGGAGGGACACATTGTACACTGGATTGAGAGCAAAGCCTCATTCGGAGATGACCACAGCCATCGCACCTATCTCAATGAGCAGTTCTGGAGCTACTGGAACAGGCGAGTGTTCTCTTCGTGTTCTCACCTCTTTGTTGTCTCTGTTTCATTTGCCTCACGCAGTATGAATGAGCCATATAATAATAGCCATATAATGTTATATCCTGTTTTCCCAATGTGTGTATCATTTATAACTTCTCCTTTCTGACCACTAACTCCTGATCAGCTTTTGTCAGTATTACAAAGGCAACTCAGTATATCTGTCTAACAACGCTAACCACTTCCTCCCTGGCATAGGCCACACTAATCCCACACTTCCACATAGTATATCACAATACTTCCACATCCATTTCCGTCACTGGAGGCTTTTACAGCCTGTAAGCTTTATTGTTTTACAAAAAACACATATTGTTTTGGAAGGGAAGCTGGAAAATGGGTTATTAATCCATTGCATCTGTTGTCATGAGAACCTTTGGACATTAACAGGCCCTCGTACTCTGACCCTTGGGAAACAGGGGTGTATGAATGCATGTGTTTCAGTGCTAGGAATGCGCAAATATGTACAAAATATCTACTTTTTTTCATGGTCTCTTGAGAGAACACAATCATTATCTATATTATCGTATCCAACCCCAGAGAACACCAATTTTATTTAATTTTGTTTCTCATCACAAGGGGGTTATAAGGTTATGTCCTGTCATTCATGTGCTATTTCTTAGTTTAAAGGCTGAAAATGTCCCATAGTTCCCAGCGATTACATAAATTAAATAGGTCAGTCCTTCCCTATTAAATACCAGCAATGTCTCCATCAGTCACTCCAAAACTCCAAAGTGTTATATAGGCTTATTTCAGACTGAAGTAATCAGGTAGAGAGACTTTTGTGATGAAGCACACGCACAGAGAAGAGTAAGGGGTCGCTCACACATGGTCTTCACATCCCTGCCTCCCTTGGCAAGAGGTTCCAGTCACCAAGTTGAAAAGTTGCCCACACCGCCTCCATTCGTCTCGCTACACCCCCCCCCCGTCCCCCCTCAGCCGTGACGGCCAGCTGACATGCTATGACATGGTGCTGGAGCACCAGGAGGTTCCAGACCTCAGGCACAGCCGGACTCTCTTTGTTTTTGTTTTCTTAGTGCACGTACGGTACCAAGTCGCGATCAAACTTCTGGATCTATCAAAAAGAGAAGAAGTCATGAATGAATTTTCATGTATGTTTTTTTTTTTATAAGTTTTCCTCAACCTAAAACAACCTTTCTATTGTCTGCCTGTCGGAGATTAGATCAAAAAAATACTTGCTTACTTGTATTAGGGTTTTCATGATATAGACTACCCGATACCTACTGAAAATAACTAGTTTTTATTATTGTTTCTTCTTTGTTGTTTTAAATATGTAAAGAGATTTTTTAAATATATTTATTTTTAACAAAAAACAACTAAATGAGAGGAAAATAATGGTTCCACATTCAGAAAATGTTACCCCTGCCGTTATATGACTGACCTACTGATTTCACTCAGAAGCTGCCAGCAGAAGAATCATTTGATTTTCAGGGAAGATGACTCATCCAATATCATTGAGCAGTTAAAATGCGGGAGATGGGGTCAAGGTCATAATCAATGGGGTGTTTTATTTTCTCAGAGTAACATAGTTTTATTTGGAAATGGACTGCTTCCAGAAGAAAAGGCACTGTCATTTTTTTTTTTTTTTTCTATTGTTGACGTCAGGAAATAAAAGTCACTGAGGTGTGGATTTTAAAAAAGGGCCAATCTTTGATGGTTACCATCTTTTTTAGGCCTCATTAAATGATAGTTGGTGACAATAAAAAAGCTTTGCTTAAAGCACCAGAACATTCCTAGACCGCGTTTGATGAGAAAGTGCTTAAATGATTACTGTCGCAGTCAAACTTAAAATAATGTGAAAAGAGCTCAGTTGATTAGCACCACGGGCAGCATGACATGAAGATCAGATGTCTCTATAAATATTTCACTGTGTAAGTCAGGGTTCTTTCTTCGTTTGGATTGAAGAAAGTAGCATTAATTTGTCTTTGGTCTTTCTCTTTTGTGCTCATGGCATTAGTTTACAGTAGGTCAAAATATCAGAATACTAACAGGCTGATTGGACAGTTAGGGTTAGTCTGAGCCTTACATATTTGCCCACGGGTGTCTTTCATTGATATTCACTGGGGCGGCCTTGTCCAAGTGTATTAAGGAACTGACAAAGTAGATCCCATCATGTCAGCCAGCAGCCCGGTCAGATAAACATTGTTGTGTCAAAAAAAAAAATGTCAGTCCCTACCTTTTCCAGCACCCTTGTAATTTTTAATTGACATTTACTTCTGACATTTGAAAATGTACCTCATCTTTCTCTTATCGTTAGACCGTATGCATTACTGTATGAGGTACGTAAGTGTGTGCACACATGTGAATGTTTATGTGCGTTTGTAAAGTGATGGCAGTGAATTTGGGGTCAGCACTTTGGAGTCACAAAAATATAAACTAGCAGAGAAATGGGGGACAAGAGAGTGATGGGGTGACATCACCCTCTTTTCACTTCTCATTAGTCGGATTCAGAGTATGAGGCGAGCCCTGAAGGGGCTGATGTTTGGGGTGTTTGTCCATTCTTTCATTCCTCAAACTCCGATTTCAGTGCTTTACTCTAAACCTTTTGCTTTTCTTTTTGACTGCCCTTGGAATTGCACAGCAGTGTTTGTAATTACTTCATTGCCCCTGATTGACATTTCCAGTGATTTGCTTATTTTTCATGAATTCCCGCTTTGCTTTAACTGAGCTGCTTCACCCAGTGCTTGTGTTAATTGTTCTTGGTTTGCCCTCAAGCCTTGCAGAGTGAGCTATCGGGACATGTTGTTGTAGACGGAAAGAAAAAACATAACTAATTTTCCCTCCAAAGCCCTCACCAACTGCATTTATCATCCAAACAATAGTCTTGCCAACACACTAACCCCATAATGAACCCCTCTTCAGTGGAGTGAGGGGTAATGACGCTTCACCTACAATGCTCCCAAGAAAAAAGATAAAAGGGGAAAAAAATGGAGAGAAAAACGGTCTTCTGCAGAATCAAACGGCCCAGTGCCTGGATGAGATGGCGAAGCAGCAGCTATTGGTGTCTTCAAGCCATCAATCTTAGCTGGTGGCGTTCCAGAGCCAGCGAGCCCTCTGCTCTGACGGATGTTCAGATAATTGAGTTATCCATCTCGCCCAACTATCAGAGTTGCATAAAAATTATTCACCTGCTGGTGAATATTAAACACATAATGAGCCTCTTGTGTGTTTTAGGAGAAGTGGGTAAGGTTAAACACAGCATGTAATGAAATATGGACCCTTGTGTGGTGCCACCTTACTGCCCCTCCTTGATTATGGCATACTTAAATCAATTATGGTTGGCAAAGTTCCTTCCATAACTCTCAGAACAGCAACTAAAGTTCTGCCCTTGTGCTTGTCTGATTAGTTTATCTTATCGAGTATGTATTTCCGAATACATTCAAGTACTTGCTGACTCCTTAATACCTGTGCAAGTGTACAAGTACCTCTTGTGTGTGCATGTGTGTTTTTGTCATTGATTACTGCAGATTTTGACAATGCCGCTCTAGTGGTCGCTGTGGTGTTTTACTTACTTAATCCGTTGTCAGATTGCAGAGTCCTTTTGTAAGGCAGTGTATCTGGAATGGAGGATAAAAGACACCAGAGAAGGTTTGATGCTTGATGGATGGATAAATAGATAGATCTATAGATCAACGATTGGCCCTCATTGTCAGGAGAGTGTGTATTACAGCTTGTACGAGGAAAAACTAAACAAAAATCAGTCAAAACATTGACGCCACCTCAAAGCATAGTAAAGAAAGCATCTGACAAAAATAGCTACAACGGCCCCTCTCAAATTGATATAACGCTCATGTCTTTGCATGTTTTATAGTCTCACTGCATCTCTTCTCTGAGAGTCCACTCATTATTAATTTGTCAGATTATGAGAGATGGGGAAGAGATCTTTGTGGCCCCTTAATTGCCCTCCATGCAGCAGTTGTGTACCATGAAGGAATCAATAGAGTAAATCAGAATATACTGTTTACCACAAAATAGATTTTCAGCTATAGAAGTACTTTGCGCTGTAGTACAGAAGATTAAAAAGGAAAATGCAGATTGAGAGCTCATACTTCTCTTCGCTGTTTCTTATTTTCCCTCCCCCATTCCACCCCATCCAACACAATGGACAGCCTGTGTGGAAATGAGCGTGGATGCCAGCGTGCCCCCCCCCCCAAAGTAAATCAGCTGTGAGATTCGTAAACTGCAAATGTGTCAGAGTTGAAAATGTTAGCTCTCCTAATGGAGGCTTGAAAAGGTTAGATCTGATAAAAAGCTGTCAGCCGTCCACAAAAAATGATTTATAGCAATATAATGGGACAATATGCCTCATTTCTCCCTCATATGAAATGGGGGTTAAGACTTTTGGGTCTGCTATTATACATCATCTGGCTTGACCACTTAGAAATTTGTTGAAACTTGATTGCACGCACATGCATTATGTTTCATCTGGCTCTTTTGTTTTAGTAATTTTGAAAGTCATGGCCTGTTGTAATGTGGATAATTTATGTCCTCCCATAATTACCAGCAGAAATTCTCATGCTCCAAAAGCGCATATCGATCTCCATTCAAATCTGTTTTGCGCAAATGAGATTAGTGCTTGTCCTTTGTTGTATCACTTTTTTGATGCACATAATGGAAGCAAAACTACAATTAATGAGGAAGTCATAACTCTGAAGACTCTCAGCAGACTGTTCCTACAACATCACTAATCTGCTCGCTGACACGTTGGCTAATGAATAGACAAAAATCTGATTTATGTGATGTTTTATATTAGTTGACACAGCTGCAATTAGACATCTTGAGGTCTTTGTGAACTTTTTCCAATTATATCTGGAACTGTATGCCGTAGCTTTTACAGCTGAAATTGCATGGCAATTCTGTTATATTCTCAGAACCGTCAATCCTTTTGCGACGTGAAATTAATTTTTTGATCCAAGATATTGTACATTGCCGTCCTTTTTTTAATGGACATGTCCATCATTTTTTGTTTAACTTTCCAACGCAGTAATGACAGGAATGCTTAATAAGTGTAATGACACAATGTGTTGTAGACAGCCCCTGAATTCAGTTGATTATACTTTTATCTTCAAACAAGGATTTACGCCTAGATTTTTCGATGCGCCTTTAGTTGGATTGGTTAAGGAATAACAGGATTTTCTTAGATTTTATTATCATTATCATTATTGGATATGCATGTAGAGTGTTTAATGTTTCATTTAAAGTCACAGTAGTGTAAGAGTTGTGTACCCCTCAGCAGCGGTAAGGCCATCATAGAACCAGAGCAGATACGGGATGTCACCTGAGAGAGGATGCCTACAGGTCGTGGCTGCTGCTGATCCAATGAGGCTCGACATTACAGAGCCATCCCCGGGGTCAGGTACTGGCGCTTCTGGGGGTGACAACGCGACACCTCCAAGACCTGTGCCCTGCCATACTTTACCCCACCTCCCTGTCAGAGATGTGCACAACAAAGAAAGAGAGAAAAGGTCTCAGCTGCAATAATGGCTTTTATGGCCAGTATGCAATTTCTGACGCGACGGCGTCTAACACATCAAAACAACAACAAAAGACGTAGTTTGATGATGTGAAGTAGTGTGGGATCATGGGAGTTGTTGTCTTCTTTGGTAAACAACCGCCATTGTCGTTGAAACTCTGACGTGGTTTAGCCGGAAATCATGTTCACGATCGAGGTTGTTTATGTATTAAGGTTTTATTAATGTTGTGTTTAGTCATGTTGGTTCCTTCCTCCCTCGCTCTCTGACGTCAAATGAAACCCACCGCTACCTTGGATAAAATTACAGGTTCCTCTGGATTTAAACATTGTTCGAAACATTGGGAATAATGTAAATACACAACTTATAGCATAGATATTACATAAACTTTAGACATTGTAATGCATAAATGTTTATTTAAATAATAACTGATATTGAGTAAAATGATAGTGCATCCAATATGTGATAGTTTCCTATGTAAGCCTTTCTTTTGTGATGTTGATGAGGTTTCATGAGGTTATGGTTGCATGATTTGTATTTATTTAATCTGCATGGAAAGCTCTAGTTAGAGCTTAATTTCCACAGTTTTGAAAGCACAAATATCAGTTTCCTGATAAAGTGTAAGCGCCTCTGACATTGGCTTCCTCCTATTTATAGTTATGGATACCCCATGCAGTGCAGGAACGTGGCCTCTTTTATTGTTTCCTTTGTTATGACATCCTCTCGTAGAATATTCCACAGCTAGAAAAATAGCTATCCACAATGGTGGTTCCTTTAGGGCTTTGCATGTGTTTGTTTTAGGGCACATCAGCACACAGAAGTGCAATGCTGGCCCCCAAAGCATAAGCAACTTGGAATATTAATGGCAAATGACAAGTCGGCTCTGATGCTTCAAGGATTTCATGCTTTTAAGGATGCACATTTGGGTGCATTGTTTAAGGCGTCTGGGGTGTAATCCGCACTCTCAGGTCCCCAGCAGCCTCAGGATTTAACTCTGGTTAAGCCTCCATGTCTCCTATTTATTTTTGTAGGGTTGTATGTGTGCATTATCCAAATTTGTCATTTACCATTGAGTGTGAGAGCAGCTTTGACACTGGCCGTGTCTGTGTCTATAAACGAGGAGCGGGACAGAAAGCGGCACCCCAGCGATACATATCCCTCCTCCTGTCTTCCTGCCTGCCTGTGACACTGGGATGGAGAAGAAAGCCTGGAGTAAAATGAGGTGCAAGCATGTCTACTCCATGAATTCCTGTTTTGCTATGGAACTTTTGAAAAGATTAACGTGCATTTTTTGTCAGCTTTCACGATGTATGTCATCAGACTTTACAGAGACGCACATTTTCCCCCCACATTTTCTCGATCTCGCTGCCTTCTTCCCGTTCTTTTTTTTCCCCCTCTACGGTGACCTTCTGGGTTTCATTCCAGGAAGAAGTCAGCGGCATTTGTCAAAAGTGCCGAGAGTGGTGGGCAAGAATTAGAATGGCTCTTTTTAAAACTTACTCTAACAGGAGAATTTCGACGGCTGCCTAACCCCCAGAAGAAAAAGGTCCACATTACACCCAGTGTGATGTGAAATTCACAGTTATATTTTCTTGACACAGAGCTAACCTCGGCAAGTAGATTTTGCACATACGTGGTGCTTGCTTTCCATGACACAGAGAGAGGCATGCTTATTGCTGCTGAATATTTCCACTAATGTAGAAAATTAAAGGGAGATAACGAGAAATAGGAAGATAATTATAGGGGTGTCTGTTATTGTATCTCGTATTTGACTGAATCTATTATAAAGGCTAAAGGTAAAGGGTTTTTCATACACACATTCTCTCCTCATATACACACTCATTTAAGCTCAGCAGACATAGAGCTGCAACACAAATTTTTAATGCTTTCAAGGACTCTTGGTTCATGGGGCCTTTTAAGTATTTTATATCATGCGTCTCCACAGCTGCTCCTAAAGCATCTTAACACTGCCCAACGAAAGGGCTTAATTCTGTCTTAACCTCTCTGTAGAGCAGGATGAGGGAAGCCAGGAGTCATACCACGATTCCTCTGGTGTCCTCCCAAGCCCTAAGCAGAGCGCTGGACCATATGTCCTCTGGCCTGTCACATGAAATGAATGCAACCAAGAAAAGCACCGAAAAAAAATAACATTTTCTTTACTGGTTGAAAAAAAAAAAAAATCCCAGTTGGATGGAAACAATCTGCTCTTTTTTTGTTCTTCTTTCAACCAGTATGGTCCTGACATTTTGTTTTAAGGAATGGCATTTGGAATCGAGGAAGAGAGGCTTTATTCTACCATGGTTCACATGGATAGAGGAGGAATGCATATATTAGTTCTAGACATGCGATTTCATGACATGGCAAGTGTTTAACAGCTTTTTGGAGACATTACAATTTCTTTTTTTTCCCCACTTTTTCTTCTGGTTTAATTATTTTTTGTTGGGTTGACTTGTCCCACTATGACTAGCAATGCTCTACATATGGTACATATAGGTTAGTTTTTCTATTTTTTAATAGCATACAGTACTTCCAGATTTAATTGAGCCTTTTAAAAGCTACTTGGGTTTTAGATCAGTGGTATTTTACCTGCTGCAAATGAATGGTTTCGTTTAGCCAATCTATCTCTGCTCTAATTTATATGTTGGCCAGCGTTGTCCTGTGTATTTCTGTGCACAAAAACGGTAAACACTCTTTCTATTTCAGACCACGAATAAATAGAATATTTTTTTACCAAATGACAGCCAAGGAAACAATGCTTCATATTTCTGCCTTTGTGTTTAAAGAGCAGCTCTGTGTGTACCTGATAATGTGCTGGTACTCATGGTCTGTGGAGGCCCATCAGTCACTGTGTGTAGCTGGTCGCTTGTGATAAGTGGTTCCTTATAGATAATCTAGACAGTAGGCTTCTTTTTATAGGCCCACTGTCCCTCACATAACCTTGTTTTTTACCATCCGTGCTTGTTTTCTTCCTTTTCACCTTCTTGTTTATCCTCCGTGTGCATTTAAATCTTTTCCTAGTCTTATAATTCCCAACAAGTCCTGAATGAATTTCCATGTAAACAGTGATAATCTGGAACAGATATGTTACGAGCAGAAATGTAATCCCATATAAAAGATAGACACAGACTTCGAGTGCTTACATTTTGCCGGAGTTTTCGGTATTGAAAGCTATCCTGGCTCTGTATGACCTCTGTGTGATTGACTGCAGAAAGATCCTGATAAAAAGCTTTTGGTGATTTATATCTCTAACAGAGCTTTTGATATCCTGATCCAAGAGGGCAGGCTTTTCCTCCTTTTGGACATGCAGTAAAAAATATTTTAGCGAATAACGGAAAGACTTTTGAACGAATCTGAAGAAACCTGCGTCACCGATCACCTCCTGTATCCATCCTACAATAAGTTATGTCAAACGCGGCAATGCTGTTCTGAATTTCCTCCCATCATTCTACATTTAGTAAAGTAGTGATTTAAATTTTTTTCCATTCACCGCCTGACCTCATCCATCTCCCAGAACATTGATATATGGTTTTAATTGTTTGTTTCGCTATGTAAGACCTATATCTGATTGTACCTCATGGTAGTTATGTTGATTGATGTACCATAAATAACAGAATTTAAATACCAGATGAAGAGGTATTTGTTTTTGCTTTATATTTCAGTATTAATTCACTTCACTGCGCTGTTGCCAAAACTGCTGAAAGAGATACAAGCACATCTGAGTCCTTCCTCACCGGCCTGGCATTTGTTAAAGAGCTTCGTCAGGACCCTCTTCCCCCATCTTTGTTCCCAGGCAGCCCTCTCCCTCTCCCGTCTCTGGTTTGAGTTTCACGTCTCGCGGCGGTCTGATTGCCTGATAGCTTAAACATCTCTGCCTGCCTATCCCTTAGTGGGAGTGTGTAATCAAAGACACATGAGGAGCCTGTGTCCAAGTGCTGACCTTCTGATTTTGCTCATCAATTCTCGGGGTTAATGTACAAGATCTATCAGGTCAACAGATTTGTCTCTGCAAGCTCTTTCAGGTCTGTAAATGATTAGAAAAAAAATGCATTTGGCCACTGAACCCTATTAAAACTTCTTAGAATAAATGTGCACTCAATATGGCTACTAATATATTCTTTCCACTCTCTTGTGTTAGTAATGCTAACATGCTATTTTTCTCTATTATGGATTTTAAATGAGCGTCATAAACCAAACCTTTGTGACAAGGACTTAAGGAGTTAACAGAGTAATGATATGATCCAAATTCCAACTCTGTCCACTGACGATGCAACGTTTCATCATAGGCGGGAGGTTGAAACAGGCGATACCCAATCCTTTTCCTTTTGGACTGATGCAAGATAACAGAGGCATACATTTCTGAACAAGTGAAATATAAACTCTGCGCAGAGTTTGGGGCTTTGTGCCGCCCCCTTTGTGCGGCCGCCACGGAGACGTCAGAGAAATCTATTTCTCATTTTGAGTGATATCTCTATCAGCTGGCACATTCGCACCGTGAATCTTCCCCCCCATGTTAAACCCGGAATCTGTCTCTTCAATGACTGCTGTGTCTTTTTAAATGACCACTCTTATTTTTTTTTTTTGTAATAAGCGTCTGTGTGTCATGGAGGTTACAAGTGAAAGGGCAGAATAGAGCTGTCTGGCGAAAGGCCTCTGATAGAAAGTGCCACTTCAATTTGAGCACAGCTGCAGCTAAGCCTGGGCTGGCTCACTGTCCGGCCCGACACGTCACATTCTCGTCTTCTGCAACTGGAATGGATGTGAAAACTATTAACTTCGGACAGAGTTTTGGCCTGACCACTTCTGATCTCTTCCCTTTTATTCACTGCTTATCTTCAGCTTGTTTTGTCAGGAATGCACACTGACAAAGACCGTCTCAGACACCATTTGTTTATTTAAATTAAATAGATTCCTTGAAGGCCTCGGGTTCAGTGTCCATTTTAAAACAATCTCGTGACTGCAGTATACCCTTGCAAAAAAAATCTTTGTACATATTTATAATGTTATGCACCATTAAATAACATCTCGCTTTACTTTTATATCACTTTTCCATTGGAGAGGCCATCAGACTACAGACTGCACCTCTCCTAATTTGGTGATGAGGGGGTTTAACAGTTTGAGGAACTCTATCCCCGGAGCTGCTGACAGTCCTCAAGCCCCCCCCGAGTCCCTGCTAAGGATGGAGCTCGCGGTTAGAGAAAAGACTACTGGCTCTGTTTTAAGTATTCGTTGTGGTTTGAATTAGAAAGGGGATAAATTCTCTGAATAATGATGGCAAAACTTTTAGCTTCAACTGCCCGGGTGAAACAAAACACGCCCGAGTGAAACTTTGAACTAGTCTTCTTTTTTTTTTCTCCCTAGCCGTTTTGTTTTCAAATTGTAGCGCTGAGTTCATGGGAAACTCGCTCCGAGGTTACCTGCGCCCCTGCAAAGTGATGGAAAAAAAGGATTACGGCCACAAGAATGTTTTTGCAGTTAGTTGAAATATTACTAACCTTGTCAAATGTCATTTTGAATGAGAAAGCAAACATATTTTAATCAGGGCTTTAAAGGCAGAGCTTTTCATAATGTGACTCGAGGAGAAAGGGGTCAGCTAATTGCAGCGTTTGATGTCATGTTTGGTCTCTCTCTCCGTTTTGATACGGCTGCCTGGAAGCATGCTCGCTCTGTCGCTCCGCTCTCTATATCATGCACGCACTTTTATCGCGCACACACTCTCATGAAAAACTACCGAAAGGTCTTCGAGTTCCCAATGCTGTAATCTTCATAAAGTCTTTGCTCCTACTTCCTGTCAGCCCTCCACTCAACTTCAACCTCCAACCTTTCCCTGTATGCATCACTGAAACACAGACCTGACAACGGTGAAATTTAAGGATCAGATTCGTAATTT
This sequence comes from Nibea albiflora, assembly GCA_014281875.1. Lineage (NCBI taxonomy): Eukaryota > Metazoa > Chordata > Actinopteri > Sciaenidae > Nibea > Nibea albiflora. The sequence goes on along the minus strand of CM024799.1, from coordinate 23,914,086 downwards.
TGTGAATGAATGTGCACGGGCATGCCACTGTATCGAGATTAGGGTATATCGGTCCTGAGTCTTCAATCCATCTCTCAGTTTCCTTGTTAAAATATGAACTCCGCTTGGACCAAAGGTATGTGCAGAGCGCTCCCACCATCCTACAACAGGTTAATCTTCCAAACTCGCAATTTCCAAACTCTCCCAAATCTCTTTGGTTCTCATAATTACTGTTTTAACAGCAGAAGAGGAGGGGGCAGAGGGATATACATTGTAAATTATGTTTGACAAGGTGGGGTTAGTGGTTTTGTCGTGGCTTGTCTTTAGTTATTACTCACACTTCCTCCTGCCATAGATAAGGTCTGTTGGTGAACATACCAAGGTGAGCGCTGGCGCAGGGCCCTTATCGCCGGCATTGATTTAGGGCAAGAACCCAGTGACAGAGGTCATTGTGCAGTAAAGCTATCCATCATTCAAGTTTGATTTCTGCTCAGAGCTGTCTCCAAGTTGTCTACACGTAGGCGAGTCACAGGGAGTAGAGGCCACGGGAGGGTTAGAGTGGTGGGAGGTGTGATGTGGACGGTGGGATATGCTAGCTGTGTGTTCAGAGATGACAAGAATTAAGCATTTAAGACTGTGATTACAGGTTAGAGATATCATTTAGAATTACATTAAGAGTGTAAACCAGATTTGATCCTCTAATTATTGTATGGAATCCACAAACTATTTGTAGAACATTTAAGGCTTTGACATGCTTTTATATAAAAAAATAAAAATGTAACCTTGATATTTTTCCACCAGTAGCAGATTGCCTGTCTTTCCACAGTTTATTTTGCAACTCACAGTAATTCTCCACATGTCCCAGACATCTTCTGAGTATGTGTTTGAGACGCTCACATTTCCCCCCCCGATTTAAAATTCAAGGTAGCTCTCAGCCTGTGGTAAATAAATTTACAATCATAAACACAGTTTTCCCTCTTTGCAGGGTATTTTTTTTTCAGATGTCTGAAGATGGGTATTTATTGCTGTTAATGTTGTTCATGGCCTTCGCGGCTAGACTTGTAACTTTTGGCTTAAATGTTGTATTTATCCTGGCATCACATCGGGGAGCTCATACTTTCAAATATGCTATGAGTCATATTATTGATTTGTCACGAAGATTATTTATTGCACTCTTTTCCCCCCCTACTGACTTCTGCAAAAGTTGGAAGCTGTCAGAGATTCTCCTGGAGTGATTGCATGTAAATGGCTGCAAACTGACTGCTTAATCCTGAGGCTAAAGGTATTCTCATAGAATGTAGAGGTCTCCTTAGTTATGCAGAAATAGCGAGCTACCGTGGCGTTACTGCTCACTCCAACCTACCGGAGGATAACTTAAGTAGCTAATTACACTTCAGTCTGTAATCAAACCCATGTCAGGTTGTCTGAGACCCTGGATTTGTGTGGTGCATTCAGTTAAATACAGGGGCAGCTTAAACATTTTATGGTTCTCTCCTCAAATTAAAGTTTTTTTTCCCCCCTGCAATCCACTCTAAAATGTGTCATATCCCATTACACAAATTTGGATATGGTAAATTAGCAAGGAGAGTTCTTACGCTATGAATATGTTGAATTTCTTCTGTGTGGTGTGCAGAGGGTTAGCTTGCTGGGGGTTGGGGGTGTCTTTAACTCTGAAAAAAGTTGTCTTGAATTTTCTCCCCCTCGCAAGATGATGTGTTTTTGCAATTCAAATATTTGCTCATTCTCCTCTCCATTGCAAAGCTCCCTTTGAAGCGGAAGAGTTCTATCAGGACCAATGACAGTGTGAGCGTGCAGCGTGACAGCGCAAGAGGCAGTGCTGGACTATTTCTAACTGCATATTTAAATAGCAAGGAAATCCAAAATCAAAAATGTATGCAAATGATGGCATGTTTTGCATGCTGATATTTTTATGATTTGGAGCTTGCATATTCAGGTGGTGTTCGGTACGTGCCTAGCTTTAGCAACATTAATCAGAATTACTTCATGTCTTCGCCACATCCTTGATCTCCTTCTAAACAAACATTTCTGGGGGTGGAGGGACTGCAATTTGGCAGATTTACTTTTAAGCTTTGCTTAATGTTTTTTTATGGACTGTTTTAAGTGGAAAGACATACTTAAGGCCTTAGGCTTCATAGGAGGGTTAGTGTGAAACTCCCCATACTTGCATCTTAAGATGATTTTTTTTTTTCTCTATTGCATATTATGAAAGACCTAACTACTTGATCTCCCACAGCTATATATATATGTGTGTGTGTGTGTGTGTGTGTGTGTGTGTATATCCCTTCTTTGTGTTGTAAACCTTTTTTTTTTTCACTTAAATGAAGATTTTAGATTCATTTATTGAGCATAGGCACCGTGACGCCGTGTGTGGGTGGTTTGGGAAATGTACATGTAGATGTTTATGCAATGAGCAACACATCAAGACAAAGCCCTTGGAACGAGCCTCCGGCCTGTCTGCGCTCCTTAAGGTATAGAAAATACAGTATAAAATAATTAATTGAATTGTCATTTGTATGAGCAGCCCTTGCTCTCTGCACCCTATAATTCCAACCTCTTTCTCCCCCTTCCCCTCACCACATTTTTTCCCTTCTTTTTTTTTCTAAACAGCAATTAATCTCATTTTTAGTCCAATTTCCAGCCTTCTGCTAGAGTCAGAGCGAGTCCCCTGTTTTGTTCCTATTTGGCTTGGTTCCTCTGCATAGTCATTAAGGGCCCAATTAATGTCACCCTTTAGCTGAAGAGTGCTCATTTTTATTGGGGAGCTGACAGTCACCGCCATGAGTGCCGCAGTGTAATATGCATTAATTGCCCCGTAACACTGGTAATTACCAGTTCTTCAAGCCTCTCAGTAAACTGTCATGCCCAGACACGACTGCTTTGAAATAGATTACTCATTAGGGGGACCTGCCCTGTTTTCCAATGGGGGCTCGCTGGGTTGGCATAAAGATGAAAAAAATCTGGTGCTTGAACAAATAGTTGCCAAGAGCAATTTCCTATTACAACTTCCCGGTGACGGCTTTTCTCTTTCTTTCCTTTTTTTTTTTTTTTTTCAGATGGCATTCCAGCCGTCACTTGAGGTAAAGATCAGAAGTAGAGTTGTCCATCACATATCTTGCTGATAGCGGTTGGTTTTGTCTCTCTCTCGTCCCAGTCGGACTGAGTGAAAATGTGCCTTGGGATTTCACCGTTCGGCACACTGCCTCAGTTTTATCCCAATTCTTCCGCGTCGATCGGATTTTGTTCTTTTATTATTTTTGTTTCTTGCCTTTTGTACAACGTTGCCCTGGATGCCCAGAGACTGGTATACGAGCGCTGCGTGGAGAGTGTCGGCGTTGTTGCTTAACGCGGGGCATTTCAAGGCCCCTGTACATGAGATCAAGGCAGTGTTGATGTGAAGTTCTTGTTCAAATATTGATGCTAACTTTGCTCAGGTCTCGTGTTTGCAAACTGTGGAATCTCAGTTTTAAACATTAGCTTGTGCATCACGGTTTCCTGAAACGTGTCCTGCGTACCTCGAGAAAAAGAAATTGATAGTGAATGCAAATAGATGGATTTTAAAGAAACGGTTAGAGGACAAAAGCGGGGGATGTAGTGTGGGTGTCACCGCTGCTCTGCGATAAGATATTATAAAGGAGAGACCAAATCAAACAATGTTAGCTATCGCACATCCTCTGCACAGAAAGGTGTTGGCCTGTTTAGTCACGCTAGAAACAATATTTAGATTTCACCACAGCTTTGTAAACACTCCTGGTGTGCGCTGGGCCGATTCCTCTCGGGTCCCTGTTCTTTCTTTCTTTCTTCCTTTCTTTCTTTCTTTTTTCAAAAGCACTTTTGTGTCATTACCCATTTACCATAGCAAGGAAAAGAACAGAATGTGAAGACCGGGGAAAAGCCTCGCGCGCACACACAGATAGAAAATACACGCCTGCACGCACACACACACACACGGAGCTTCTCAAAGGTGCTGCTTTTGTTTTATCTCCCTTATAGCACCTGCTTCAGGCAATCTGCTCCCACTCGTCTCAAATGAATTTTGTCACGGCCTTTCAGATTCTCAGCCCGCGATGTGCTAATGAAAGGAGATGGTACAATTTGAACTGACCAGGTAGCAGCCAGCAGTGCACAGCTGAGAGCAAAGGATGGGGACACACCCCTCCTTGAAACAAAAGACAAGTCAAGCGTCCGCTGATATACCCATTACCCTTCTCATTAATACCCCGCAGACCTCGGTGTGTGTGTGTGTGTGTGTGTGTGTGTGTGTGTGTGTGTGTACGCCTGTGTGCGCTTGTGCGTGCGTTTATCTGTTTGTGTTGGTCGAGCACTTATCGAATTGTTTATGACAGGCCTAATTGGGCTAATTGAAGACATTAAGATTACCTGTCAGCTGTGTGTATCCAAACTCCCTATCTGTCTGACAACTCCTGACAAGTGAGGGACCCCGTAGCATCCGTCATGATGGAGCATTCTCAGGCCGTAATGGGGACAATAGGGTCCACTCTAATTTGATGTGGCCAGCCTTAGCTACGCGTATCAGCCTCCCTCCCTCTGTGTGTGTGTGTGTGTGTGTGTGTGTGTGTGTTAAGTATTAGTGAGAGTTGGGGGCTCTGTGCATGGCCAGGCTAATGGAGTCCCCCTTTGGCAATGTGACAAAGCGATGAGGCAGTGTGAGGGGAAAAGTGAAAGGGGTCTTCAAGTGTTTAAGGACATTAGAGGGAAGGTGCTCGGGGGTGACGGCCTTCACACAGATTGAGTGACAAGAGAGGAGCGCTGACATCTGTGTGTCTGTGTGGTTGTGGACGCTCACCCGTGCCGCTTTATCAGAGACACCCAAACTTTCTGACACTTCTGGGGGAAAAGACCGAAATGTAACCGATGGGCTGACTTTGTTTGACCCTCTCTTGCGTATGCGTGCGCTCTGTCATTCACCACAGTCACAGAACGCCATCAATAAGAGATATCACACGCGTTTTTTTTTTTTCTCGGAGAGGTTCAGTGAAAATGTAGTCGAGCTGTTCACTTCTTTCCTTTCCTTTTTTTCAAGGAGCAGGTATTCACAGGTGAGGCTTTCCAGATCTTAAGCAGAGCACAGTCCTATCTTCTTAGGCTTAAGGAATGTGCCTCTGCATATCTGTATCAGCCCACCCTCCCTCCTTTTCCTTCCCCATTCTCCTCTCCCGTGTGGGCATTGTGTGGGGCTTTGCAGTGTCATCGCTACGACAGATCAACGCTGTCAGCCCAGGAGATCCCTCTGTTTGTTTGTTCTCCTCCAAAAGGGGTTAAACTGTCAAGTTGACAACTCACAAGACCCTTAGACTCTGACTACTCCCTTTCCCCGTGCCTCTCTCTCTTTCTCTGTCTCTCTCTCTCTCTCTCTCCATGGCTCCCTCCCCCTTGTCCACCTTCATCCCCAAACGAGTGAAAATCAATACCAGATTGCCTGAGGACCACTGTTTGGTGTGGGCTTGACCCCTAGATGTCCCCCACTCTGCTTCTTTCATTACATGTAGCTCAGTATTTAACTTCCATCCTGATCCCTCGCCTAATTAGTTTCGATAAGCTCTGAGTCTTTCTCTCTCTCTCTCTCTCTCTCTCTCCCTCTTCTTCCTTGCACACAAGCGGCGCAAACACACATGGACATTTTGCTTTCTTGCCCTTTTTTGAAGGGACACTCTGGCCTGGAAGTAATAAAAAGACAAATCCCAACACGCGCACAGGAGCCCTCGGCGATTTCTTGAACCAGGATTATTGTTTTGTTTGCATAGCAAATTTTTAAAAACTACAATGAAATTAGATTTGCACCCCAGATCATCAGTGAAAACACTGGGGATATCCTGTGTTGTCCAAAGCTAATGGCGCTCTGTGGTGGGCCTGTTAGAAAGACTACACCCTCACCGCTGTGGTTTTCCACTAGCTGCCTCCTCGTCAGCTCGTGTCCAGGCACAAAGCAGCCAGTGATATTATGCAGAAGATGCTAGTTAGTTCTATTGTAAATTTCCTATTACTAAACCCGGTAAATAACTGATTAGCACAAACAGAGATAAGAGTTGCTGTGATTTGTTTGCCGGAGGTCTATGTCTGTGTGTGTTTTTGTGTACCACCCACATGTCCAGGTGCCGCCGCCACTGCGCCGGCTGGCCAGTCGACCACTGACAAGCCCCAACGACATGTCGGCCCCCCTGCTCTGCTCCCCCTCCAAGGGCTAAAATTACCCTCAGGAATGTAAACAGACTGCCGAGTAAGCACACGGCTTTCTGTGGCCCTTTCGCCTGCGTCCTGTCTTTAAACTCACTCCCCAAACTGGGACAGTTCCATTTTGGACTTCAGAGGCCAAGGCTGATGGCGAGGATACCTTAACCTGACTTTGGCTGTTTTTCACACAGCAGTTCTCTGTTCAAGTAACACGACTAATACAGTGCTTCTGTGTCATTGTCATTTTGGCGGACTGCAAATGTCCTCTGCAACAGCTGAAAAAGAAATATCTTTATTTTTTTTTCCTTTGTCTCCTCATATCTCCTTTTCCCTTTTCACTGTTGCAGACAGATGGGCATTCACACCAATTCATTAGGTGTGTGGGGTAGCTGTAAGCGGTGGAGTCTGGGTGAAGAAGTTCACTGGGCCGGGCGCTGACATGTTGATTTAGTGGTGGTAACACGACTGCACTTCCAAAGGTGCTGACTTGGACGAAAGCCAGGCCTCTTTTTCTCCCAGGGAGACATTAGAGGCCACACTCTAATTCTGGGGCAGGGTTCTACTCATGGATGCAGAGGCCAGGAGGCCCTACACAACAAACATTCACACCTGCCTTTTCATGCATAACTTTTGATTCAGCCCTCACCCGTGTGGCAGCAGAATTTATGAGACTTATTCCTGAACCCGTTGGAGATATTAAGCCAATGGATAGTATTAGTAGGTAGATTTTTTTTTTTTCTTAAAGTACGTAAAAATTAGGGGCGACATAAAGAACATACTAAGCACATTTGTCACTTTGTTAAAACGTTACCTAAAATATTTGTTTTCCGCCTTCATCGATGTTAGATGTTCCCAAAAGGGTGTATTTTTAAAAATAGCGCCGCCGCGTTCTTTTTGTTTATATCCATTCGTCTTTAAAATGTCTGTGTTTGGTTTGTAAAATGATCATCTGCAACTTGCTCGTGTGTGCGCGCTCGTAGGTGCTGTTGCATTGCGTGTGTGTGGATGTTTATGTGTTTGTATCGATAGCATAACAAGATGCAGAAGACAAACAGCCAAGTATCAGGCACACATCCTATGACCTCACATATAAACATGATATCATCCACATATACACACATATAACACTGTTCCTCCGCTGGACACACTAGGTTTGCAGGCGCCCGGTCAGGCTGACGCTGCCCTTGCAAGGGCAGATAGGGTTACAGTACAAACTGTTGTTGATTAGGGCCGTGCCTGTAGTGGGGGATCATCCTAAATTGAAAACACATTAGCCGCCAGGGTTAAGGGCAGGACGAGGACCAGGGCTTCGCGGGGCAAAGAGCTGCGGCAGACACAAAATGGCTGTCCCTCTGCCTGCCTTTGACTGTGTCTCCCCAGAGACAGGTGGCAATTATCGGCCAGGGCTGCTGGGAGTTCACAATAACAGGTTAAAGGAGCATGTATCCCCCTGACGCTGTGGTCCTCTCCGTCTGCACAAGCTCCCAGCCCCAAGCCTGCGTGCCTGCCACCACAGGGAGCTTCCTGTCTCCAAGCAGAACTTACAGACATGGGGACTCATCAAAGGCCAGAGGGACTCTCCGGACAGATCTCCAAATTAGCGCCGTGGCCACGGTTTGGCCTCGGACCCTAATAAGCCTCATCTGAAAACAGTAAAAGCCTTAGAGACATTTTTTCTTGTTATTTTCTCTTTGCATATCAGATACAATGAAGGTCATCTAAATCCCGTGCAGTGTGCGCCTTTAATATATATTTACACACTCGCAGACCCGACTTACCGCCTGCTCATGATTTCAGTACAGTACCTGCATAGCAGTCACCGTTTGTAGCCAATTGCCATAATAGAATTTAATAATATCAGCATCAAGTGTTAATGAATACCCACTCAGTGTGTCATAACTGAAGAGATCAAGCCATTTTCATGATGTAGAGGGTCATTACAGAGGATGGGGAGTCGATATCTGAGAAAAGATCAGGTGAGCTCTGACCGTCTGAATGTTAACCCTCACACAGCCAGAGAATAACACAGAGACAGAGCATTTATTATTATTATTACTTTGGCGCTACAAAGGCTGGATTTAAAAGCGATACTGTTTGTTAAAAAGGAAAGATGCACGGAAAGTATTTGCCTGAAGTACAAGTCGTTCCATGACTCCAGCCTAACTTTAATAGGAATTGTTCTGGTGTCATCGTGGAGCTGTCGTCAAGGGGTTGTTTTGTCGCACGCTGTGTCCTCAATGCTGTTTGGACCAACTTCTGAACACTAAACAGACAAAGCCAAAGCCAGACCACACCTTGTTTGGTTTCGCTTCACATCCAAAGCAGACCAGAGTGTGTCAAAGCGTGTTGGACCATGACGCTGTAGATCTGAGAGCGGACCAGCACACACTACACACACAACGCACACTTGTCCCGCAGATATGTGTTGCTAATGTGGTAGGCGACATGCTCAGTTAAGGAACTTAACGAGTTCCAAACACTGATTAAGACTCCTCCCTTTGGCTGGAGAATGTTTGGGAAGCATGATATTGTACAAACGGATCCTAACCAGGACCAAATGGCGGCGCGAGGCGGCACTTCCTCCGTCCTGCTGTTGTGCTGTCAAAATAAAAATAAGCCTGATGCTTATTAGAGCATGTGCTCGTTCACATAATCATGTGTTAGTCAGGTTATCAATCAACTCATTGATATAGGGTCTGTGAGATTGTGTGTGTGTGTAAGGTGATAAGATTTAGGTTAATGTGAGAAGGTGGCTGAGGTGATAGGAGGTTGTGAGGGAAGTCTCAGGTCAGAGAAAGTGATAATTAGTTAGTGGGAGATAAAGACTTCCATAGTACAGTGATGTTTGGGGAGTTTAAGGGTGTTAGGAGTTAAATGTGGTAAGAATGAATAATTTGTACTATTTACAATCGATTAAAATGAAATATCTAATGTACAAAGCTTAGATTAATTAGTATTATTACAGTTGTTCACACGTTTGTGGATTACCGCAAAGTTAATAACATTTATTAAATTACTCTATTGTGAGTGAAGTGTACAGGAAATACATTTTGTATTCAGATCGACAGTACCTTTTTTATCTCTCAAATGTCAGTGTAAAATGTTACTCTGTTTGATTTTCTCAATATGACATAGCCATATTTGACAGTTAAACTTTTGTTACACGTGACACAGCCTCCGCCTGCTCATGCAAATATCACAGGTTATGTGTCTTTAAAATAAAGTGTACCATAGCCGAGCTAAAGGCATTTGATGTGGACCGTTGACTAATTTCGTAGTGGGTCAGAGAGTGGTTTCTATGGTTACCAGATCTTTATCCTGGAATGCTCTAGTCTGTGCTCTGGCATCTCGCATCAGTGAGCGTAAATTAGCTCCGAGAGCAACATACAGCTCGCTACGCGCTGACTTCGACCTGACCTCCCACACCCTTCATACTCGCACACATTACACCTCCACACCTCTATGTTAAACCCGACGCTACACTACACAAACATACACCCGCATAAAACACCCTCTCTGCCGCCAACAGAGACAAAGACGAACCACATCCGCGTCACGTTCCATTTCCATACCCCATCGACAGAAAACATAAAAGTGTCAGAGAGAATTACACCTGGCGGAAGATGTTTTATTTTTTATTGCCCTCTATTCCACCTTAATTACAATGCTTGTGTAGGTCTGGGTGACTCATTTAACATGCGTTTGTGTGCTTTGTGTTTGTGTTTTACATACCTGAGGAGAATTTAACTTTTCCTTGCCCATTCAGACAAAGAGGGAGGTGGAGAAAGAAGAAAAGGCGATGTGCTATTCTTAGCTCTAGTCATGCTAATAACTTGTCTGTGGGAGGTTAACTCTTCCATTCAACTCCCGTTATGTATGGACAGGTGGAAGTATAGTTTGCAGCAAGGGATTATTTGCCACCCTGTTCGTTGACGCCCCTCCGGGCAGAGTCAGCCTTTAAATATCCTATTTGTGTGCACGGAAGCTTGTGTTATCAGGGCGTCTTCATCACCAGGCTGGTTGATTTGCTACAAACAGCTACTGCGCGGCCATTAAAATACACAAGCTGGATGTACAGTGATCAGCTGGAGGGCCATATCACCTGGCATGCAGGCTCTGGGTCACTGCCCCCCCCCCTCTATAAAACTCCACACATGCACACAACCATTATCTGACCCTGTAAATAAACTCCTATAGACAGCTGCCTGTAACATGGACTGACCATGAAAGACTGGGCCATTTGTCACCAATACACACATTTCATCTCTGTCTTTTGCTATGTACATAGTTCTTCTGTCTCCAACACAGAGACTTTTATTCCTCTATACCTCTCACTGCGATCACTCTCAGTGCTTTCTGTCTTAAAAGACGTTGAGCAGGTTCCATACCTGTATTTCAGAGAGCAGAGAAAGGACCGACTAAAGCTAATGTTTGGCAGTGCTTTACGGAGTCTACCTCGTGACCTGATGTATGGATGCTGAAAACAAAGAGGTCTTTGTGGGGAGACCTCAGAGACATAGAGTTCACCCTCAGGTAAAGGCTTACGCTGTCTAAATCATTGCCGGGGCGTTTGTTTAAAATGGGTCTGTGCGGCATGTGAAATGAAATGACGGTGTTTTAAAGTGGAGCATAAATTCATCTTGATTTTATTGATAATTCATCATGTCGTGTAATGTGTTTTGGCAGAAGTGCTCGGCCCCCAGTTTTAGCAAAGCTTTTTCTCACCAAATGTGGCAGATCAAATTAGCCTTGATCTGTGTGTTCGGTAGAAATCTTAAACGGCAAGTTTTTTTTATTTAATTTGTGCAGTGGGCTGCCTGACCTTCATCAACCCGAGACATCTCAGAAAGTGAGAATGGCATAAATGAAATCAAGAAAGCAAGTTTGCACGTTCTATAAAGAGCACGCTTTGTATTTTATTGTATTATTATTTAGCTTTTACAGCTCATATTTTTACTAGCGCTCTGTGGTACATATGGGTTGTGCATTTAAGATGCAGACATTTAATTCAGTGCTCGGCTCTGTGAGGCTCGGCTGCACTGACTGTGTGTGTGTGTGTGTGTGTGTGTGTGTGTGCGCAGGCAGACACTAATAACACTCCCTCTTCTCCATTCGAGGTTTTTTTTTTCTTTCTTTCTTTTTTTGTTCCTGAGTGCCTTTGCTCTCATTAAGCTGCCGTAGTAAGCTGCTTGGCACCTGCTTTTAAATGCGACCACCACCCGCTCATTAACACTAACGAAAGCGTGGCTGGCAGCCGCAATCCACGCCCAGGCTCGTCAAGTGGCCCACTTGCTGAAATTAGCTACATTTCACAAACAATTTCACCAACTCGTTACATAGTTAGGTGTTTATTGGAAGATGGCTGACTCTGACTTCGAGGTGGTGTGTGTAATAAGCACACGCCAGGTTAAGATGAGCCAGCCCACATAATAAACCATAATTTACCGACAAATTCACACTGAAATTCCATTCATGTGCTCAGGCGTTATAGCACAGAAATTCACAGGGGCTGTATAAAAGTATATAGGGCTTTATATACTGTCTATTTATAATTGCTCTTTACAGTGTCTGGATGCTGCTTTGAACTTTTTCTTTTTCGTCTCATACTGTAGCCGTCAGGCTCAGTCTTGGCCCCCTGACCGTTCCCTTCCCCCTCACTGTTATTGTTTGCATTCTCAGTCTCAGGTTTTTACCTCAAGGTCCCTGTAGTATTGACTTGTATTAATTCTGAGTGGGATTCAAAGTCCATTTATTTTCTTTACGGTATGGAAAGGCCTTGGTGACATGGCTCCCCTGTGTTTATAATTTTGCTTGTTTCAATTTGTGCTCGGCCTCCCCTGACAGGCCCGGGACATGATGTATCGTACACTGCTGCCTTATCTGTTGATGTACAGTTTTAACCTTTTCAGAAGGTTGCCTTTCTCCACTCTGCACAGACCGGTCTCCCTTTTTCTCCCCTTTTCAGCCTCACCTCCCCATCCTACAGCACAGGAAATACATAGAGCACGGCGGCTGAATAAAAAGAAGAGCATAACCCCTTTTCCAAAGTCATCTAATGTAAATGTTTAGGTTTTGTTTCCATAACATTTCCATATTAAGAGTTGGCGACCATGTGCAGCGGTGGACCATGGAAACGATGAGAGTTCGGAGGCTTGAGCTCTGCGCGGCGCTGAGAGGCTGAGCTATGTGTGTGACATTGTGGTGAACTTTCAGCGTGCATCTGTGGGCTTTCTCCAGGGCTGTTAGCTTTGGCCTGTTTGCTCATAGATACAGCACCGTAAATCACACACTGTAAAATGTAAAATGTGGGGATGGGGGTGCAGAAGCATGTACTGCTGCAAGGGCCTCCTGGCGGGAGGGGTGCATAGTCACATATTATTTCGTGCATGTGTCTGTCTCCATACAGGTACTATATGTAGAACATGCACTGCCTCAAGGCCCAGTCAACACAGCACAGTACACATATAGCTGTGAACTCGCATTTATAATTTATGTGGCTAAAATACCTTGTCGAAGTTGTAAGGTCAACCATCTAGGTATTTCTAATAAGCTCATAAATTATAACCTTACATAAGACTAAAGATTCCCATAATTATTATTAAAATAACACCATAGGGTGTTTGAGTCCGTATTTTAATATGAAATGATTGATCACAGGTTCAAGGTTTTATGCACTTTACCTTGGAGCTGAACTCCTGTTGCTCTCCGTGGCCCTTTTGGCTAGCTTCCTGTCTAGGTCTCCAGAGGCCCCGCAACATTGTTAACTGTCTGAGGATAGAGTGTCTGGGACCTGAGCACTGTCAGCCCCCTGAATCTGGTCTTGAATGTCGGGGGGCTGAGGTGCTCTCCGTTCAGAGTTCAACTGTGACATGTCTTTATGCATGGCAGCTAATGTTCAAAGAATAGGTATGATCTATATGAGGCAGAGAGGGGCCACCGGTGGCTCTTTGGGGCATAATAAATAGCTTGAAAGATGATTTATTGCCTTTGTGAGGAGAAGTAGTGAACTTACGTTGCACATTCCCGGTGAAGAACTCCTCCATTTTAATTGTTTCTCCACCTTTCAACAGACGCTCAGGTGTACAGTAGCTGCAGTGTCTATAAGACACAATAGCAACAGCGTGATGAGAGGGGAGAGAACAAAAAAAAGAGAAGCAAGGGGGGAAAAAATACCTTATGTTTAAATAGTCTGAACTTGACTTCTCAGTTGCTTGGCAAGTCATTATTTATAGCTTTTCATAACAGCAATGCTCGCCAACTAAGGCAAAGTTGTTCTGGATTTCAGCGTGGATGTGAATGAAACAGCTGGACACTGTTGGATTGGCTAGCAGCAACCACCAGATGCAGTGTGTTTAAGTCTCAGACTTTGTGTTGAACTCTGCGTGCTCCACTTGTGCCAAAGGCTTCCGATGACAGGATGCGGAGGCCTTGGTGTGGAGCTTTGTTATTTAACAGATTATTGTTATTTCACTGCCATTGTAATGTGATCGAGTGTGTATCACCCTGTCAGACAGATCTTAATCTTCCTGGCGGCTTTTTTTGTTTGATTCAGCACAAGTTTCCTGGATGGTGATCAAAGGGAAAAATACCTATGCGACCTTATCTCTCATAGATCAGTCTCGCCAGTGTCCCATCTTTCTGTCTCTTCACTTGCTGATTCCTGCGTTTCTGTTACGCCTTCCAAATCCAAAGTAAACAGCTGTGAGCATTTCGCTGATAGGGATTCAAAAGCAACTGTATAACTCATTCATAGCTACTTCAAAACTCTCTGAGATGTCAGCAGTGATGTACTAACAAAAGACTGCCTTTGTTTCTTTTGTTTTGCGCCGCAGGTTTGGCCCAGGCCTCGTGATCTACTGGTATGGCTTCATAGGAGAGTTGGACTGCCAGAGAGACAGAGGCATCCTGCTCAAAGACTGCTTCCCTACAGACATTGTCACCCTGTGCCACGCCGCCCAGCAGGAACGACTGCCGCATGAGCCAGAATAAAGACAAAGAGTGAGAAAAGTAGAAGAGTGGAGCAACAAAAAACCAAAAAAACTAAAGATGCAAGGATGAATAGAAGGAAAGAGAGAGGAAGACTAGGAGGCAGGAAGGGTAGGAACAGGGGTGGATACCCAGATCCGGAAGCAATTTGGCTTTCCTGCAGTGTGAGACTCTTGGCAAAAATCTGCCCTGAACTCAACCTGACCCTCGGTCTGTCTCTTCTTTTCTTCCTCTCTCCCTCTCTTCCTCTGCCCCAAAGCTACCACATGTAAATACACACCAGCATTCTGTATATCTGACAGCACGGGGTCAGAGTCATACCTGTGTGTGAAAACACCATCTTGGAGTCTTTCCTGGCGGTGTTCGGCTCCTGGCCCCTGGATGGCCTCTCGCAACGGACGGCCAGGGTGAGAGCCGGGGCCAAAGCGGGACATATGGCCCTTCCTTATCACACCCAAAGCCCTGGCCTTTGTCACTCCTTCCTCCTCTGCTCCATCGGCAGATAAGAGAGGTGCGGTCCGGGGGCTGGGTGGATGCCTGACTCTCACCTGCGTCACTCAGTGCCCTCTCAGTCACTCTCCAGTGAGGTAAACAGGATCATTTCTGATTAAGGCTGGTCTTAGCTGTGACCTTTTTCACTTCTCATTATAAAATCCATCGAGGATTTTGTTTTTCAGAACTATTATCAACACTTTGCTTCTGTTTCTTCGGTGTGAATTATCTTAATTAGCTAGAATTAATTAAATTGTGTCCTTTTTTTTTTAACACGGCGCCCACTAACCTCGGGTTTCAGCGAGTTTGATTACATTACACCACAGGTGTTTGTTTTTCTCCTCGGCTAGTTTACATGGTGTTGAATAAAGGTGTGGTTACGTAATCCTCATCCTTGATTAATAGGTTGTTCTTTCAAACTGCAATTAAACAGTCCAGAACCCAAAGATATTCAGTTTACCGTGAGATTACAAAAAAATAAAGTAAAACCTCACATCTGAAGAAAAGGATTAATAGCTCTGTCCATCGACTCGTCATTAATCTCCAATCATAGTTCACAATGTTATTTCTTGGCCTAAAGAGTGCACTGAATGTACATCCTATCCCACACAGAGGATTAATGCATCTGTCGAGACATAGAGTCGAGGTCACAGTCAAATAAAATACAAATTAATGAGGTCAGTATGTCACCTCCACGACAGTACTGTAGGATTGTAAATAAATAAAAAAGCATCCAGTCCTTGTCACACTCTCTCCCATGTCTTTGTGATCAGGTTTTTTATTGTACGGTGACATTTTATGTACACGTTTATTATTAAATAAGTTTTGATAAATTATTGTGAATATGTTCCTGTCGTGAATATTAACAGCATAAACTTCACATCCATATAATTTATTCCTTTAACTTAACCGTGCGCCTACAGGTACATATAAACACCTGATTTCCAGATTCCCATGTAAAGACGTGTGACTAGCCAACAGTTGTCTGTTGCACATCTTTACAACCCCTGTACCTTTTTATGAGCGGACGCCGATGGAAGAAACACAGCACAGCTAGGGAAACCAGAAGTGAACATAAAGTTGAGTGATGCTTTTAGAGGCAGATATGCACTCCCTATAGGGGGTCCCTGTCGTGTCCTCTTCTTTATGGCGCAAAAAACGATAAGAGGAAAGAAAGTGAAAGGGTGAAGAACCTGCCGTCGCCGCAGAGAACGCATCTTATGATATGAGGGGAATCACTTTACATCTGTATTGTGCCCACTAACTGACTAAGGGAGGGAATTTGTTGGGATATCACAGATCTCATAGTACACGGGCCTCATCCGTTGTCCTGCAGAGCGCTGAATCGAAGAAGAAAGTGACATGGGAAAAAAAAAAAAAGATGTTCTCCTTGTCTTCACAACAGTGTTAGCATTCCCAAACCTGACCCACTCCAGTCCTGTTGCTGAAGAGAACTCCCCCATATAGAATAAAAATAAACGTTTCTATGTTTGTTCTGCACAGTTATGCACCACTCACGCAGTTAGAGAGATATGGTATGTGGGGGTTAAATACCACTAAAGTGTTGCTTGATTTGTTACCCTTAAACCTCTAACCCTCAGCCGGCTCCCATCTAGGCCTTGATCCCTCCATGAGGAGGCCAGTGGGTCACCGCGAGGTCGCCAGGCGGCCATGGCTTCCTCTGTCAGGACCCCCCCCCCCACCCACCCCCACTGCTCCATGTGGTACAAAACAACTGTCCCCATGTGTCCAGTTAAACTCGGCCCTATTGCCTGGCCATGGAATGCTTAGACATCAGTTTATGGCTCCTGTTGGACACAAAAACAGAGCTATTTTACTCAGGGAGGGAAAATTCTCTGTTGAATAAGAACAGAAAAAAAAATGGAAAACAGCAGATTCAGTTCCTCTCAAGTTTCAAGCCTTCCTGCCATTGTTTTCCAAGATGGCTGTCGCACAAAAGAGGAGCCAGGGTCAACTCCTATAAATTAGGCTCTGCACACAATGCAAACTAAATACAGCCTTTTTTTTTTTTTTAAAGCTACTTCAAAGGCGAGGGCTGACATCAGCGTCAGCTGACAATATTTCCATGATGTGAGTGCAAATATAGAAAAAAAACTTCCACCTGATGCTTTTTAAGAGCCAGGCATCTTTATTTTGTGTTTTCCTTGCCCTTGTCTCTCAGCTCTTTTTAGATTCATTGTTCTTGTCACAACAATGGGGGCACTCGAGTGCTCTCCAAATAAGGCCAGTTTGGAGAGGTCATTTCCTGGGGCCAGGAACACCAGCGTTCTGGAGAAATCTGATCCTCAAGAGGCGGCCAGAAAGAGAAGACTAAACATACAGTATTTTTTTTTTTTTTTATCAAAGAAAAAATTTCGATTTCCAGTGATGTATGAGGTTTAATGATAATCAATTTTGTTTGAAGGAGAAAAAATTGAAAGCACATTATTAATCATGTTTTTCCGGTGAGGATATTGCCAAGAAACTACATGCAAAACGATTTAGTTACACATTTTATTCAGTATTGTAATATTGGTTACAATTCTTAAATCTGTGACTCCCATGTGTCAGATTAGTTTGATGCAGTTCACAGCATCCACTCTGTCTGCCCTGGGCCCGCAGGCTATTGGAAGTCCACTATCCACTCAGATGTACATCTTGGCCCAATCTCTTCCAGATCCTGCTGTTTTACGCCTCTTCAGCCAAGCTGCTAGATAGACCACTGAGACGCAGAGAATGAGAAAGAAGGACAGAACCAGAGACAGACTGATGGGTAGGTTCTATCCCTCCAGCAGACCACCAAACGGACTTCCTCCACGCTCCTGTGTTATTTATGTGAAGAGAGCTCTGGCCTGTTTCTGCCCCAGGCAGCATAGTGCTTTTAGTAGGGATCCTCTCAGCCTCCCTCAGCCAGCAAGACATCACAGGGTGGAAATAAATAAAAGTTCTCCTGGAAGAGTCAGAGCAGCCAGTTTGAAATTAAAAAAGGTTTTTTTTTTTTTCTTTCTTTTTATATAGAGGGCTTGAATACCAGCACTGGGAAAAAAAGCAGCCTCTCTGCCCTGAGCTGAAGCAGATATGAAGAGATTTCATTTTTATTTTTAGGAAGCTCTGCCTGCTAATCAGAGGCTGTTATTTAAAAACAACAATGGATCATGAGAAAAATGGTCTGGGGATTTCATGTGGCAAAGCGGTGGATGTTTGATTGACAGGATGGAGGGCAGATGGTATGTTGGAGGGAAACTGAACAACTATGACACATTACGGGGTGGAAAGGGAGGGAGGAGGGGGGTTAGTTTAGTTTAGTGATGTATGAGTCACTGTTATTGCGGGACAAGCAGACACGGCCGAGAGCTTCAAAAAACAAAAAATTCAGAGCTCTGAACACCCTGAAAAAAATCAGATGTGACATCGGGCCTGACCATTGAAATATTTCGGCGGAGCAGCTTGGCAGCGGAGAGCTAAATGTCTTAGATGGTATACTATGTTAAAGAGAAAGGTGTTGACTGGGCTTCTTACTAATTGAGGTATTCCATTTAGAGCCAAGCACCCATTTGTAAGTGGTGCTCGCTGTGTAACCCACGCCTTCAAATAAATCCAGGAAGCATATTCAGAGTTCCTTCCAGTGAGACTTGATACGCCGTGTATCCGCGGCCATCGCCAAGGCCTGTGTGACGTTCCTGGGTTTAGCCAAGATGTCACACATGAGCCATATTTTACAGCGGTTATTTTTGCTTGTCAGCTTTGATTCGTCCCCATTGTTTTAACGTGTATTGTCGTGGATATAAAAAAAAGGAGGAGGTGAATACGGCAGAGGAGCGTGGGGAGTTCAGAGGGAGGGGGAGAAAATTTTTTTTTAAAAAAGGTCTGTCAGGGAAATGGAGGGAGCGTGCGTTTGTGGTTGGAACCACAGGGGTGACAGCCAGCATGGAGGCTGCCTGCTCTAGCATCGGCCACCGGAAAAGGTCAGCCCCCCTGACTGGCATTTGGACTGTGACAGAAGTGACCCAGAAACTGTGTCATCTCCTGTTCTCAGCAAGGGTCCAGAGGAGGCCCGGTAACATCCACAAGGTACAGGTACCAGGGCCAGCATGGGGACGGGCGGGGGTGAGGAGAACAGCAGGGTAGAGGAGAGGTAGAGGAGGAAGAGACAGCAGCGGTAGACGTATGAGCACCGGTGACATTCTAAAAGATTAGAACTGCATGGTAGGAAAATATGACTGTGGAGGTAGTCCGGAGGGGAAAAAGGTTAGTTGCAAGAAGCTGGAGACAAAATCTGATTCAGCCAAAACAAACCCTGGCTCACCCTTTCCCTTGTCCTCTATTTGTGAGCATGATGAGAGCTGTCACAAGCTAGTTATTATGAAATAAGTGCACTTAGGAGGGAGGTGGGGCTACTGTACAGGGATGGCGGTGGCCATGGAGACCAGCGTAGCTATTATGGGATGCAACCGACCACAGTTTTTTGATTGGTACTGAGAGCAAAGCTGGAATCCAGGGCATAATCAGAGCTGCTAATCCAGTTGATAACAGAGGATCCGGCCTCGCACACTGTGCCGGCCCTGCGCTCATTCAGAAATACCCCCGCATTTGTCAAAACAAGCCTTCTGATCATTTATCACACCACAATAAATCCTGGCTTGAAATCCTAATGCAGAGATGAGATGACTCCTCCATTATGTACAGACTCAGCTTAATTTTGGAAATATTTAAAAGAACAGATGTGATTGGTTATTTTATTGAACTGTTGCCACTGGCAACATAATATTTTTGTGCTGGGAAATTGCGGAGCGCGGGGATGGAGGCAGCCGTTTAGCCCCGAGGAGTCGAGGAAGGGAAGAAGCAAGGGAGGGAAAAGAGAGGAAGAGGTTGACTGGACTAAACTTTTTTTTTTTTTTTGTGATGCTTTACGAGTATTTTGTTGGGCCTTCACTGTGCTGAGCAATTAACTGTTTGGCTGAAAGCACAGTGCCAGCTCCAGTGCTCCTCAGCTAGAAAAAATGTTGGCCATTTATCACTTTTACAACTCATTTTCACCCCGAAACACTCCACTCTTGTGTTGGATACAACCTCACTGCTGTCATGTCCTTGAGTTCCTGTTGACAGGTAAATATACACTTCCATCCAAACACATGTCCCACATCGTCTATATTTGACTTATGGGAGGTCAGCCTGCGAGGGATCGATGCTGCAGTTCATTTTTAGAGGCTTGATGATGTCATGTTGCAGCGTGGTGCGGGTTATGGGTCCATGAACCTGTTGCTCGCAAGAAAGCAACAGCCAGCACAATTGAGTCTGAGTCAACGGCGAGCAGATGAGGCAGCTCGTGCGCGCACACACACACACGCACACACACTTTGAGGTAAACTTGAATGGGTTGCCTGAGTCTTGCTCACTCCGTACTGTAACTCCAGCACATCACTCGGCTGACAACATCCCAGTCCCACAGGGATCATCACCAGGTCACACAAGAGGGAAGAATGAATGGAGCGATGTGATGTTGTCATTCAAATGCAATGGATCACTTGAACTCCATTGCCCTGTTGTAATGACCCTGTGTAAGGACCTGTAATGTGGTTTTCCCATTGGGTTTGAGAGAAACTCTATGCCAGGCCATTCAGGTGCGCAATAAAGTGCTTTTCACTTTCTGAGGACTTCCTGTCTCCAGTGGCGTTCTCCATTAACTCCTCACAGACAGACAAGAGCCTTTCTATTGGCCCAGACACTCTTTATCGCAGCAGTTATTCCCCCCAGGTACAGCGCTACCTGGCCCGCAGATAAGATAGGAAGCCGGCTGCCTGTCATTATTGGCAGATGAAGGCTATCTGAATATTGACAACAGTTTACACTCCTTGTTGAGAAACAAAGTTGGACTTGTGAGACAGTCGCACACAGGGCTTTTATTGTGCGGAGGAGATATGAAAACCCAGGTTCCCTGCGGCCACACACCCAAATAGCCTTATGTCACAACCTGGCCCCCTCCTCCTCCTCCTCCTCCTCCTCCTGCCGCTGCTGCTCCTCTTCAGTTGGCTACTATTTATTCCCACCAGCTGTAGTGATGTGCTAAAAAAGTTCTTGACACCAGCTATTGCTTTTCATCACTGCAGCTTCCGACTGCTAACAGGGGCCATAGCTAGCTTTTTTCCTGCCTCCCCTCACATGCCTGTGTACTGGAGGAAACACTCTGCTACAGACACAGAAACACACACACACACACACACACACGTTCAGGTTAGCACTGCATTTTCTCAGGGATCCTCACAGCGTCAGTCACTGAGGGACCTGAAATATCAAAACAAACCGGACAGACTGGGAAGGAAGAAAGAAAGAAAGAAAGAAAGAAAGAAAAGCGCGTTTACATTTTTTTCAGCGTCTTGAACGTTTCATCTCAATTTATTTTTCCTTTTTTTTTTGAAGACTAATTTTAGGCAAACACTTTCTCTGCCTTTGAGTCAATAAATTCAAAGTGATAACTCCCCGAATATATTACTAAAATATGTCGAAATATTTCCATTTTTAGCCGAGTGGAGGACGGAAATATTCTTTTATGTTCTTAATAATAAATAAATAAAATCGGTTCAAAGACGTCTGTACGTTATTTTTAACGAAATTACTGCCATACTTTTTATTTCATTTTAATATCATTCTAATATTGTAGACGTGTTACAAAAATATAGATGATAAATTATATGTAATAATAACACATTTAAATAATAATAATCGACACTGAGCTGTTATTATTATTATTATTATTATTATTACTATCAAAGCTTTGTGAGCTGGCCGTGTTGTTGTCATTCTAATCGTGATTAAAGCGTCCAGGCTCTTCATAATGAAGTGGACCACCTCTGTGTCTCCTTGATATTTCCTCCAGAGGAAACGTTAGTCTGTAACTCCATCCCGGTGACACCAGTCTCTCCTCTCCTCGTCCTCCCTCCCCCGTTCTCCTCCTTCTCCCTTCTCCTTCTCCTTCTGCTTTTTTTTTCTCCTTCTCTGCCATTACATTGTTTTGAAAAATAAGGAGAGGTTTTAACTGCCATCCGAGACGATAATGGTTACCGATTCTATACTTTCAGTCATAATCTTCAAGTGGGCCGTGATTAATGATGTCAGTGCTCGCCGGGTCCTTCAGGCCTCTGGCTGGATGACTTCAGCCCTGCCGCCCTGCTCTTCAAGCTCTCTCCCTCTTCCTCTCTCTCCTTTAAACACACACATGGTCTCGGCCGTGCACAGCTCTTGCGGCCGTGCACGGCTCTTGCAGAGATGTTGCGGTCTTGTATTATGAATTGCTCATTTCTCTCACTCTGTCACACACACACACACACGCACACACACACTCAGGAAGGAGAGCCGGGCAACAAGTCCCCAGGTGCGAAGCATAATATTGACCCTACAATCCATCTTTATTGATTTTACCATCAACGTGGCCGCCTAATACATGCATAAGGAGCTTTATACCTGTGAGTAAATATGAGATGGGAGTCTGTGGAGGTCACATTCACTGCAGCAGGTCAGGGTCTCATCTGACACGGGAGGGAAAACATGGCGGACGGCCCTTTTTTTGGGGGGGGGGCGTATGCTTTTTGGGGAAGAAGCTGCTAAATCTGAATTTTTAAAGCAGAGATGTGAATGGACGTTCCCGGGTAGCTGGTGTCACGACAGGCCGCTTCTTCTTCTTCTTCTTCTTCTTCTTCTTCTGCTCTTTCTATAAACACATTTACTTTGGCCTCCAGAAGGGGTCGCCATCATGTAATAACAGTGCGCCCAAGGGTGTGGTGGGGAGGGGGTCTCACTTCTCTCTCTCCCTCTCACAAACCAACGCACATCTATTATACTGGACTTAATAATTAATTGATCTGAAACGCGCACTGTGCCTATAGAAATGTGCACAATAATCAATAACCCGGGGAGAATTTTTTTTTCTCATATTTTGGAAAATGCTCTCTCTCTCTCTCTCTCTCTCTCTCTCTCTCTCTCTCTCTCTCTCTCTCTCTCTCCTCACAGTTCTTGTGAAATGTCTCACTTTGCTGCCCTCGGCTACCCGCAAGATATTTCTAACCTTTTTTTTTTTTAAAGCTCTCAAAATAACCGAAAGAAATTAAGAAACAAAATTACAAATAAATAAAAATAATCAGCTTAGGACAACAGGCCATAAATGAAGGCAAATCGATATTTTCGCCGCTCACTGTTAGGACTTCCGCTTCATAATGGAATAATGCCAGATTTATTTGTGAATCTTATGGGCTCCCGAGCCATAAACCGTGATTATTTCAGTGGAAAAACCGGTCAAATGTTGACAACCTCGGGGCCATTGTAACACAGCGCTGGAGAAGGCAACATAATGAGGAAAAAAAAAGAGAGGCTCGGGCCTGAGGCTTGCCTAATTAAATCTTAACTGATTGAAATAAAGGTTTGAGTACCTCAAGGCTTGACTAAACTCTGGCTATTTTCCTTTTTATTGCGCTTTATTTATTCTGCGCTCACATGCCGTCTTTTCTTCTGCTCCTCCACCACTGGCCACTGCAATTTCTGCTCACTCCGGAGCCCCATAGCTATATTATTTGACTAATTATAATTCTCACATCGTTAAGATTTTTTTTTTTTTTTTTTTGCGGGACTGAGTGTGTGTCGGGAAGGGAAAGGAGGGGAGGTAGTGGGTGGGTGGGTGGGCTGGGTGTCTGGGGGTGGGTGGGGGGGTGACTGTCAGTCATTTTTAAGAGGACAAGCACCGCTGAAGTGTGAAGAAAAAAAAAATTCGAGTAGTCACGAAAAGTCCCGAATACCACCCATCTGGTTAGATTTGTTCTCGATGCTTCCACTGCGGACACTTTGATGTGCTGCAATCCGCCTCAAACGTGCACGAATAATAAACGGTAACGCGCGTTTTTCGCGATTTTTATTCATTGTCTTACGCAAAAAAAAAGGTGTGCAAAATAAAATCAGCTTTAATTTTACGCCTAATTATTCACACTTTCTATGAAAAGGCTGATGATAAAAATCATGATTTTATTTATCAAAATGTCATCGAACAAACGAGGAAGTGCGCGTTTGTTTTTTAAAAAAAGAAGCCAGAGGAAGGGCAGTGGAGCCACCATGAGCGGGACTGTCTGTGGGCGCGTTTCTTTCTGCCTCCATTGTCTGAGGAAATACTATCATAAATGATAAATAGATAATGGAGCTGTCTCCTGCAGACACGTTCATCAGCGGTAAATGGGAGCTGGCGCGGAGCACCACGGAGAATTAAGGCGAAAGAGTTTGCAACATTCCTGCAGGGGATGAGTTGTTGACAATTAAAGAACACACACACACACACACACACACACACACACACGCCGAGAGAGAGGCGAAGAGAGAGAGAGAGAGAGAGAGAGAAGGGTCAGACGTGCTTTTCCTGCTCCGTCTTTTGGGGATATTTTGTTTATTTCCGCGTTTGACCAGCAAAATAAGACTTCCTTTTTGTTTCCTCCTCAAGGCCGGGTTGGTTTTTCATCAGGTGTTGCTGCCATTTGAATGTTTGTCATTGTTTTGTTTGTTTGCGGACACACATATCACATTTGCACGTGTAATCACACGGTGTCTGGCTGTGAGGTGGGTGGCAGCCTTTAGGTCTTCGTGTCACTTCCAGTTTTGACTTAAACAAAAAAATCAAACAAGACGTGAATTTATGTGTCTGCCTGACTGCAGCAGCAGCAGCTGGGTGTGAAGCTGCACTCTCTCTAAGCCCGCTTCCTAAAACCACAGGGAAATCCACAAAATAATAAATCCAAAATAAAATAAAGAATAAGAAAATAGAAACACGACCCTGGAGAGTCGGAATCACGACATGAAATCTGCGTCCAGAAGTTTTTTTTTTTGCTTCTCACTCGATTATCTTTCCGGAGTTTTTCTGCTTGTGCAGATCAACCCTGCCTTTTATTAAAAAGAGAGAGAGAGAGAGAGAGGGAGAGAGAGAGAGAGAGGCAGCCCTCTTAAAGAAAGCCTTTTCGGTGGTGCTATAATAAACCATTTTCCCTGGGCTTTATTGATCAGTCACTCTGAGCTAATGTAATTATCCTCATCAATAGGGGGACTGCAGGGAGAATCATTATGCGGTTGACATTGATAAATGATCAGCCAAATGCGGCCCTTTTCTCCCAGGGACCCCCGCCTCTGACCCGCTCTCACACAGGCCTACATAACGTAGTCATAGAAACACCTTATGGCAAGAGGAGAGAAAACTGCTGAAATGTTGAAAAAAAAAAAGGAGGGCAGCACACACACAGAGACAGAGACACACACACACACACACACTCACACACACACAGGCCTACATACACAAAACCTAAAAACTGTCCCCCAGAGCAAGCCATTTTGGGGAGAGCCAGCTGCAAAGCGAAGGACACTCAGCCCCTGCGTGCACGTCCATTTTTATGACCACTATCCAAATCAGCAATTTGAAAGAAAAACAAAGCAGAAACTAAACTTTTTTTTTTTTATGTGTTTCTCCCTCGGTGCCAGCAGATGCACTTGCATATCTAAAAATACACATTTGCGGTTCTTCTCTCTGAGATCATACACCCCACTTTACCAGATGCTCTGCGGAGGAGAAAGAAAAAAAGAATACAGAGAGCCAATAACATAAGCATTATTAACATGTTGCCTCTGTCTCACACGCGCGCACAAACGCGCGCATATAGTGTTTCTATCGGGGAAACTGTATGTGTGTGTGTGTGGACTTTTAATATTGTTGCACGGGCGATGTGAGTGTCTTCCAGAGGACCGGGCTGCATTGTGCAGCAGTGCAGGGGGAATATATTCCTTATTTTATTCCTGCAGCAGCAGCCCGGACTGGCTTTGACAGGGAGGAGATGAAGGGGAGGAGTTGTTTAGCTCGGCTGGATCATCCATCATCCCTGTCACACCGAATCGGCAAAAGGAAAGCAGCAGAGGCAATCTACCTTCTGTCTCATCGGGGAAGAAGAAGAAGGGGGGGAAGAGAGGAGGAGGAGGAGGAGGAGGAGGAGGAGGAGGGAGGAAAAAGAAAAGAAGAAAAAAAACTATTAATATTAAAATCCTCTCCATCCACAGTAATCCTCACGTTTTCTCCCCTTTTTCATCTGATAATCTCCGCACAAAACGGAGAGCTTCTTCCTTCCGTTTTATCCACAGAATAATGGAGCACCAGAAAAACAAAAAAGAAAAAAAAAGGGGGTTAAGAATAGTCGAGAGAGGAAGATGCATCATTAACGAGGCTCTGGTGTAAAACCATTAAATGTCTAAATATCTAATGTCTCTATCTTTGTTCCACCTGGTCAAGGCCTAACATTCCTCTGTCTGTCTCCCCGCGTGTGTGTGTCTGCGTGTGTCTGCGTGTGTGTGTGTGTGGAGAGAGAAAGTGTTAAACAAAGATGAACTGTTCAAGTATGATGTAAAAATAATAATAATAAAAAAAAACAGCCTGCGCAACATTCAACCCAAATATTAAAAATAAGCTTCAAGGAAACGACGCCGTGTGCTGCTCTGAGAAAAACATGAAATAAACTGTTGATATTAGTTTTAAGATTTAAAAATATATATATATTTCCACGCGGGGAAATATAGCGGAAATATTGAGTGTGTGAAACAGATTTAAAGCAGGAATAAATGTCACTGTGATTTTTTGTTTTTTTTACAAACAAAACCAGACACTCAAATATCCACATGGATGTACCTGCAGCTGCTGGACCAACGAATCTGCGTTTGCAGAAAGAATTCACAGCAATTTACGACAGTTTAGATTAATTACGAATTAATAAATAGAATGAATAAATAAAGGAGCAGGTCATATTTATTTTTAAAAAAAACTAAAAAACTTAAAGGCCACCTGAAAATATTAAAGAGCTAAATTTATAAACGAAAATCTCAGCAGGCCTGCTTGTTTCAGAGCATGAAATACAAATAAAATATGTCTACAGTTATTATTATTATATTAATAAATATCATTATTGTCGAGGTTGGCCACGTATTCTATTTGTTGATTCACACACAGGGCCAACACAGTGAGGAGCAGTGCTCGTAATAAAAATTAAAAGACAAATCAAAGCGTATGTATAAAAAATATATATATATACATTCAAGGCCTTGAATCCTTGAACATAACAGATGTTTAAACTTCCATGTGAAGGACAGAAAATATTTCAGCCGAAGTGATGTTGTCATTTCTGGTTTAAGGCTATGACTTGGATGGCCGCGGGCAAACACAGGCAAAGGAGATAGAGAAGAGAGAGGAGATAGCCTATCAAAGCCCATCTGTGTGTCTCCTGGACGGCGGTGCCACGACAGGCCGACAGGCGGCGCTGCAAAACGGCAGAAATGAGCAGAGAGGGAGAGAGAGAGAGAGAGAGAGGGCCAGCCGTGCTTCTCTCTACAGGAGCAATTACACTGGGGACAAATCCCTGTTCCATTGTCTGAAGACTGAATCCATCTGAACTAAATTAACTTTGTTTGTTTGGTTTGGGTTTTTTTTACAAATTAAAACCTTTTTACATCAGCAGAAACATCCTAAATATGACTGAATCCTCATTTTATTAATTAGTATTCATCACTGTGAATAATGAACTGGGATTTTTTTTTCATGAAATTAAGTGTAAAATAAATGTTCTTCACAAAATGTCATTTATTTGGGTTTATATTGTCTTTTTTTTGGTCTCATGTGTTTAAAAACTTGAGGCCTTTTTTTTTCTTCTTCTTTAACCACCACGTCACTGCTGACAGTTTATCTTTTTGTTGGTCTTTAGCCGGCTTGGTGGTGACTCTGCTGTGTAATTTGCACCTTTCATTTACATGTTGACAGTAATTTATAATTTCAAAGGACATATTGGTGTGCCTAAATAAATAACCACGGCAAGATATATTTCAACCATAATTTGGTATTTTGTCATTCTAAAGAGGGCATTTGATAACCAAACAGGCAGTCTGGTTAACAAGTTAGTGTAAATAGAGTGCAGGAGAACGTGGGAACTTGACTGGTGTATTTCTTTTTTGTTTGTTTTTTTGACCATTTGCAAAAAATAAAAAATGGACACCTTGTTGACAGGCGACATCGTCCCCCCCAAAAAACAGGTTTTCTGTACAACCATAATAATGACAATAAACCAGTTCATCGTGCTACTATTAAAAATGGAAAGGTGGATAAAGACTCTGTTTATAACACAGTTAATCACACAAAAATCTAACAAAAATCAAAAATGAAATATTTATTACAGCATTTGTGACTGAACACCTTTTAAACATTACGTCACAGTCCTCATACAAGTATTTAATGTATTTTTGACAAAGCTTAAGGGAGACGGCATCTTATCATCTAGTGAGGAACACGTGCTGAAAAAGGAAGGAATTCATGGACATACAATATCAATGCCACAGCAGATCTGAAACTAGCAAAAACATTCTTTTTCAATTGAGGTAAACACATAGAATATCTAACATGAAACAATTAATAGACTGAACTCTGTACGAAGTTTGTTACAATATTCTCTCAGCTTTTTTCCCCCCCCAAAAGCATTGAGTTCATAATTTAAGTTTTTTTTTTTTTTTTTTTTTTTTTCAGTTATAGGTTTTTTGGTGCATCAACCATCAAATGCTTCTCCAGTGCCACAGATTCAACGTTTGTGTCAGTATTGTCCTTATGGCAAGAGTGTTGATCCGCGGGGTAAAGAAGCGCCGTAGGATGTTGCTTTTCCACTATTAAGCTTCCTTCAATTGGCTCTTACCAATGAGAGTCCAGGGTACAAAAAAATAAAATAATATTAAAATAAAAATGTATAAAACCAACACAATCCAGTGCTTGGGCAATTCAAACGAAGAACTTTTTTTTTCCTTTAAAACCTACAGGGCAACATTCATTCATGAACCAAAAAAAGAGGGGCATGACAAATGTTCAAACTGAATCTTCTGGAGAGATCCGGTGTCATTTAGCAGCCTTTTCCCATCATGCCCTGTTCTTATGGGGGACAGGACCTGATTGCCCTCTGTGGTTTGGAGCCTTTTTGAGATGTTCCATCTTCTTATTGTTTTTTTTTTTTTTGTAGTTTTTTTTTTTCCTTTTTTTTCTCTTTTTCTTTTGTAGTGCTGTGCTGCGAGACAGTTTCTCCTCCAGGAAGGAGCACACACAGTGTGAGAGAGAAAAGGTTAACCTTTAATTCTAAAACTAGCTCAGGAAACATAAACCATGTGATCAACGAAAAATGCACAAGTTTTAACTTATTTATCTATACTTTTTATACTACAGTAGTTATAACTCTTGGAGTCTTTCTGTTGTTTCTTTTTTAAATCTTCCAGAGTGATTTTTATTTTAGAAGCGTTGGAGCGCGTCACATGAAAGTGTACTGAACATGTGTATGACGGTGTGTATGAGTGAGTGAGTGAGTGCGAAAAAAGTGTGTGTGTGTGTGTGTGTTTTCGAGAGCATGTGCGTCTGTCCGTTCTTTGCACACGTGTACGTCAAAACATCCTCTGTTGATCTTTACCAAAAGCCCAAGACTTTACAAAGTGTTCTTGTCAGCTTGGTCCTCCGTTTGGATGAAAGTAACAAAATTGACAAGTCTAAAAAAAAAAAAGAAAAAAAAAGAAAAAGAAAAAAGAAAAAAAAAAAGAATTATCACAGCTCATCTGGAATTCTGTTTCTTTAGTGTCAAATTCTGGTCAAAAGGGTTCGCGTTTTATTCTTAAAAATAGTCTCAAAATAGGATTTATTGTGGGCTGCTGCTTTCTTTCTTTTTTCTTTTTTTTAAACTGTTTTCTTGTAGTAGCTGCTGTTGTCGTGGTAGCAAAGTTCCCTTATACTATTGGGCATGGATGTCCAGGCCTTGTCCTCCAGTACTGGGGTCAATGGGAGTGAGCAAAGGGGGTCTCTGTGCAGACATGGTCATTCCCGGGTGTGACGAGGGTCCTCCATGCATCAGCATGGCGTGGTGGTGGTGGTGGTGCGGGTGGTGGGGGTGGTGGTGGTGGTGAGGGTGGTGGGCGGCGTGGGGGTGGTCGGGCAGGTACGCGTGGAGAGGGGGTCCGTGTCGTAGTTGGGAGGGGTGAGAGGTCATCTGATGAGGGTTGGTGTAAGTATGCGGGGCCATGCTCATGCCCATAGGACCGCTCTGAGGTACGTACTCCCCTGGCATGCCTGGCAGACCTGGAAGCAAGACGAGATCGAGAGAAATGAATTTACACAGTCAATAAAACTATTTTCCCGCTGCAGCTCTGACATGATCCTCCTGCCATTAACAGGTCTTAATCTAATTCAAAAACAACTTGGACAACAAAGAGCTGATCAGATTTTATGACGCTGCGCGGCGCTTTTAGCTTCGACAAGTAAAGAGAGACATTACTGCGCGGAGCTATTTTAGGCTATGGTGAGTGGTTTACAATGCCCAATAGCGTTGTGGTCAGGTCTCAGGTTGGAAAATGATCCTCAGTCATCCACAGACACTGTAGTCCTGGAGGATGTGAGGAAAACCAACCATCCGTATTGATGTGGAGAAGTGCTAATACTTTTACAAGTGGAACAGTCAATTCCCCGGCTGACTTTAGTGACAAACCGAACAGGCACGCTCTCATGGGGACGTGCCTCTGTGAACATATTTGATTTAGAATCCCTTAAAGAAGTTATTAAATAATTTAGGACTCCGTTAGCTCCACCACCAAGACACTGAGCATTAAAGGCTTGGTTCCACCCCTGAATAACAGCTTTCTTCCCCTTTTTTAAAAATAAGCCAAACAAAGTGCTGCTCTTAGACGCACAGAGAGCGGGTTCAGGAAGTCGGAGAAGGGTGTAGCGAAGATAAAAGGAAGTAAGGAGAGATAAAAGAAAGGAGGAGCAGGTGGGGTATACTGATGTCCCTCAAGATGGACTTCACTTCATATGTGTAGAGACCTCAGCATGCTGGCATCTCTCATACTGTGACAGGACCCAGGACACAGAGCTGGCTCAGCAGTGCCACTGTTTGGCTTTTCACATGGCTGTTTGTGGTAATCAGAAAAAAAGTAAGATGTAAGAAGGGGAGGGAGGGAGGCAGGGAGGGGTGCTGGATCCAGGGCCTGGAGTATGGGAACATGGCTGGTCTAGAGGCCTGGACCTTGGGGAGAGACAAGTGAGAGCAGGGGGTCCTGCTGGAGCCAGGGGGCCTGGGTCTGGGATTGGGTCTGGGCCGACCTGCTTTGTAATGTGAACCCCTGGGGGATTAGAAGCTGTAATAGGAGGGGAGAGGTCGCTGCAAGGTCACTAGGCATGCTCACTCTCTGCATTCCTCCACCTTAGTACACTGCAATTAAGAAATTACACTGGAGGGCCTCGTGAGGGGAAGAGGAGGAGGAAAGTAGAGAGGGGAAAAAGGGACAGCAAAGGCCAAGATTAATGACCAGTCTCATTGGTTGAAAGCTGTGCCATTTTCTAATACTCCCCCTTCCATGTCAGTTCATTTGAAATGCACATGTTTGTCAGAGCAGGTCTCTTAAAACCTCACTACCGGGGTCATAAAATAAATAAATCATTCAGGGTGTTGGGGTATGATGGGTGCCCTCACCTCCATATAACCTAGAGCAGCTCCTGTTAAAGGGCCCAGCAGATGTTTTTGACACTGTAAGCTGGTAATCTCCAGTCTTGTAAGCTGCAGTCATTCCGTTAAGTAGATCTGAGACCCCCCTCCTTTATTAACAAGAGTGGTAAAACCATCTGAAGACAATAACTGAGGACAGACTGGGCCCCCCCCCCTCTCTCTCTCTCTCCATCTTTTGCATGCTCGCCTCCCTTCCTGGCTGTGCTGCACTTCTGTTATGGCACAGCAGTCCTGCTCAATGGCTGGCCATAATTAAGTACCAAATATACCATATTGTGTGGCTGTGTAATCAAATCAAGAGAGGATAATATTCCTCTGTATTAAGCTATTAATGTAATTGGTCATGAAGCATAAAGTATGTTACGTAATTAAATCGTCTCAAAATTATATAGCCCTATATTAAGAATTAGCCAACCTGAGCAAATGTTGTCTCTGTGTGGCTGTTTTAGGGAACATTGCTCCCTGATTTTTTTTTTTTTTTTTCTCTCCCGCTGCCATTAGCAAAGACAGGAGGGGACGAGAGAGAAGGAGCGAGAGACAGAGAGGAACAGAGGAAAGGAGGGAGAGAGAGAGAGAGAGAGAGAGAGAGAGGAGGCAAGGACTAGAGGGGTGAAATGATCTCTGTCGGCAGAATTGCTGCTGTGACCCTTTGGAAAATCCAGTCTCCATTTACATATAAAGGGTTCTTTTAATCAAGGTAAGTGTTATTATATTGTGCCTCATTGGGCAAGGGAGTTTAGGTGTTAAAATAAAATCTCTTCTGCCCTGCCGCCTTTGGGATGTGATATGTCTTGATTTTTCAAATGTCAGCACTGAGCCACTAGCGGGAGGTGGAATGGCCAGCTTAATCAGACTGCCGCCATTTAGCTGTATAAGGGTTATGTGTGTGTGTGTGTGTGTGTGTGTGTGTGTGTGTGTGGGAGAGAAAGCCAGAAAGACAACAGCGCCGAGAGACTGTATCTGTATGTGTGAAAGAGATCCCCCCTCCTTTTAGATGCAGTCATGCTTGTGTCTACAACCTTATAAATTTATCTCAATGTCTCCGTGCTCTTGTCTGTGAATCTCAGGTCAGGCTAGTCACTGGCCCACACCCCCCTTAAATCGTCTCCCTCCAGTAAAAAATAATCAAAACACACAGCGCCTCCACCCCCCCCGCACTCATTCCTCCCTTTACACAGCTCAAACCAAACCCCCAGTGAAGGATCGGCCATGTCACCCACGGCCCGTATATCTCGCTCAGGGGCCGTAATGTACTGCGGTGTTCCCGTCTTTGCATATAAGATAATTTGGGCATCAATCCTTCCCCAGACAGATTTATGTCACTCGGAGGACAGTTTCACTTCTCCTTCTTTATCGCTTCACTGGAGCCTGCTTAATTTCTCCCCGTCAGCCCCTTCCCCTGGAGATGTTATTTTTTCCCTAAATGTCCAACATTTGCATTGGCTGTCCGGGATGGGGAGAGCGATGGCGCTGTTGTGATAAATAAATTTGTGCATGCCATGCCAGGTTGTTTCTTCCCCTCCTTCCTCCGTTGTTGTTCCTGTTGTCTGGCGCCACAAGTCGGGGTCCTCTCTGTCCCAGGACAGTTTTTCCCAAGTCTTCAATTCATCCTTGGCTACTGGGCCCCCTCCACTCGTTAAAGGATCTCGCTAAAACACCCAGGCATGCTATGTCACAGTTCTCGATGCTAAGGAATTAGGGGGTCGGGGGCAAAATTATGGCCAGGGTAAGATGGGGTAATGGAGGTGAAGTGAAAGGGAATTGTGGGTGAAAAAACAAAACAAAACCCACAGCCCCAAAGTGTAAAAAAAAAAAAAAAACAACAAGGAAAAGAGCCCAGTACTTACTTCCCCCTTTTTCTTTGCGTTTTGCTTTACAAGATGGAGGTTACATGTAGTGCCATTGCCCATCCATGCCCATATTCATCCCCATTCCACTCATAGGCCCTAGAAAGAGGAGATAAACGCCAGAAAAGTGTCAGCAGGAGTTTGAATCACAGAGAGGTCAGAGGAGACCCACAGACAGAGATGAGATTGGTTAGCCTCAGATGGGAAAGATGCTGAGGGAGGGGGAAGCGAAGGATGTAAAGAAGTGGCATAAGTGTTGGTTTTCATTTTGGCAGTGCAAATCCCGCAAATCGCTTTGTTATGATTATTAGTGAGGGACTTTCCCAGATGTGTTAGATCAGAGAAGAAAAAAAACACAAGCAAGACAAGCAACAAACAGTCTGGAGATCGGTGAAGGGACTCTTAAAGAGAAGTGTTATCGTTGTTGCTGCGTAGCGCTTAGTGTTAGGTTTACGTGGCCGACTTTGAGGACCTGCTCCGTGCTGAGGTGACTAAATCTCATGCTACGAACAAGAGGATCAGTGTTGATCAGCTCTGCGACAACTGAAGGTGAGACTGGCGTCTGATAAAGGCAGGCATGACGGAGGGAAGGGAGGGCGGATGAAGTTAGCTGGATGGACTTACCAGCTGGTCGGATCCCCATGTGTTGCTGACCGTCCAGCACGAAGCTGCCCATTGGCTGGCCCTCTGGACTGTATGCTGCTCCTTGGCTCACTGAAGGATCAAGAAGAAAACCTGATTGTAGTCAAAACGTGGACATGAAAAAGGGAGGGGGGAAGAAGAAGAGAAAACACACCAGACAATCAGCAATTGTCCCAGCTTCAGCCCAAACATACTGTAAGACATTGTGCTCATGTTTGTGGACCGCATTGACTGACACGTGGCATGCAAACACGCATACAGTAGGCCCCCGTGCATGCAAGCACACACACTTACACTCGCGCGCGCACACTCACACACACACACACGCAGCCCGATGTCATTCAAAACCACACTTACAGGAGATACATTGTTCTCTAACTGAGAAAAGAAAACATGCAGTTTGACAGGAAGGGAAGAATTCCTGCCGTGGCAGGTGATTCAACCAGTCAGTAGTCAAATCAGTAGTCATCCACTCTTAAACATAACATGCAATAACCATAAAGCTGATAAATCATTCAATATTATGAATGATTTACCTGATTTTTTGTCATGATACAGAGGATGGAGTGGGTCACTTTGCTCCCTTGTTCATCTATTATTAGCTCTAATGAACTGATGCTCTTCAGAGATTGCAGAAAACAGTGTATTCCAGGACTATAACAGTATTATCCTAGATAATCTAATTCATAAAGATTAGGGGGAGCTGTTAGTCACGCTATTTTTTTTTTTTGTTTTTTTGTGGAGATTGTTGATTGGCACACATTTGTCGCGTGCTGACAGATATTCCGCACACTCGGATCGGTACATCTCATTTTATTCGCGGCTGGTGTTTGCTGAAACAACCTCCAGCCCGGTGCGTATGGACCTTTTTAAGTCGGGGAGTTTGCTAATCAACAAAAACAGCTTTTCCCTCACTGAGACAAATGACTCTGCTTCTTTTTGGTAATGCCATAGTCGATGAAGCTTAGGGTGAGCGAATCATTCCACAGAATCACAAAGCAGAGTGTTTGCTACTCAGTTTGTGCCTTGTGTGGTCTGACCAGAGCAGATATGGAAAATAAAATGTTATGAGTTAACAATGTGAATCTTTTCATAATCAGTTTTAGAGAAATGGAAATCTCTCTCTACACTGGCGTTGGAGCGATATCTGATTTAATAAAGGCATGGCGTAAAACTCTTTCTCCCTCCTAAGGGCAGATTTCATGAATGAAAATACATTAATTGATACTGCTAAATTGAAAAGCAGCTATATAGCGGTCTTGATTTTTCAAATGTGCTGAAGGACTACTTGAAATCAAAATTCAGAGCGGCGATTCTTGAGGGAATAAAATCAAAAAAGCAGCAGGAAAAGTGAAGGGATGCCCTCCTAACCCTGGATTGGAAAGAAAAATTAAAAACAAAACAGCCTAAAAAAAATGAGATAACTCATAAAACGCTACTGGCGTTTCTGGCACTTCTCTTGTGTCCAATTAGTAATTCACAGAGAGAGTGCTAATATACCTCTCCCTCCACTTAGACTGGGAAATCTCCAATTAGAGTCAATCAGCAAACGGCCCGCACCACTGCTGAACACATCTCATAGAGAAAATGGGAAACGGGATGAAGTGAGGGAGAGGAAGGAGAAGAAGAGGGAGGTGAGGGTTTTTTTTTTCTTTGGGAGGGAGAAGATGTAGGGTGCTCCTTAAAAAAAAAAAAATCTGGGCTCCAGGCATGATGTGCATGCCAGTGAAGGATTTGGAAATGTCTTCATGTTGGGGAAGGAAACAGAGAGAGATTCTCTGGTGTACAGTGGCTGAGTTCTTCTTTTTTTTTTTTTCTTTACCTGCTCGATTTGACTGGTCAATCATGGGCTGTACTATTCTTCTCCTGGCGTTAATGAACCTGGCAGAAGAGAGGAGAGAAAAAAACAGAGAGGAGAAAAACAAACGTTAAATCACCCTGCATTCACACACACACAGATTCATCACAAGCCACCACAAAGACAAAACAGTTTTGCATGACTTAATGGCAACATTAGCTACCGAGTCCTTGAGAGAGGCGCTCACAACAAAACAGCAACAAACAAAAGGGCAATTGTGTGCTGACTTGGGAACCCAGTGAGGGATACTTTTAATGTTCCTTATGATCTATTCCCCCCTCTTTTAATAAAGCTTTTGATTACGTTTGGTTGCTATGGGCACCAGGGAGACATTCCTCAAGTATTAAGTGCAGCTCGGGCACAGAGGAACCCTCATCGTGGCACATCCCTCTCTCCCCCTGTCTTTCTTAGTCGCTCCTGCAGCCGGTTGCACGCAGCACACACCAACTTCATACGCAGTGTACAGTATCCCGTCTGCAGTTCCTTCTCCAAAACAACATTATTTCTGGAGCGTTATCACTGAATGGAATTTCAAAGCGAGTTTTAAGTTAGCAAAGTGCAGGATACAAATGGTTCCTTTCATTACTCCCCACCATTCCACCCCCACGTCCACCCTTCCCCTCTGTGGGACCCCCACTCTGGCTGCATTGTAGGGGGTTCTGCTCCCCTTCCAGCTGTCTAGAAATGAGGACCAGGCATGGGCCACTCGGTGCTTTCACAAGGTATTGTTATGTCAGCGAGCCCATCAATTAGGCTGTCTGAAGTTTTATCACCACCACAGCAGCGAATAAGTGCAGCTCCACAAAGCCTCCCCAGCCGGCCTTGCTCCTGTGGCTTTTCCAGTGTAGAGCTGGAGGTCATCTGGAGGTGACTGCCAGCCAGGGGCAACCTTTTTAACTCAGAATGGGATGCCTTGGGCTGTGTCAAACACAAGCTGGCCACTCAGGCCAAGCAAGCTCTCCACATTTTTTTTTTCTTTTTCTTCCTCTTTTACCAAATTTTCTTTCCGTGTCTCTCTCCGAATCACTTTCACGTACTAAAAACACAGTCATAGACTTAGCGCTACAGGTACCACCATGTGGTTGATATTAAGGAGGGGTTTCAAATCACGTTGGAGCTGTCCAGCATGGAGTCCTTTACCGGTTCCAAAAAGAGCAGAGGAGAGAGGAAAAAAAAAAAAAAGAAGGCCCCACCGCCCTCTTCTAACGTACAGGCCACGGCACCATCAGTGCGGCTAAAGAACTGGTCATTAGAAGGAAGGGAGAGCTGGAACCAATTTGGGCTCCTAATCCCCCATGAAGCCCTGATACCTGCCCTTACCTTCTCCAATGAACTTAAACGGCTGTAATCTGCCCGACTCAAAGTGACATGGTTAAACGTACAAAATGCACGGTTGGGAAAAGAGAGCCGTGGCGCTCATTTGCCAGGGGGCATCCAGAGTGCAGGTACGCAGGGGTGCCGCGGGCCCCTGAGAGGCAAAAGATGAAACGCATCTATACGACAGTGAGAGAGAGAGCCGAAGAGGAGGACGGGAGGTGGGGTGCTCGAGTGAGAGAGCTGGATCGGAAATGATGTGATTGTAACGCGAGGTTTGTGACTTCAGAGAGGAGTGAGGCTTACGTTTAACTAACTGTAAAAGTATTTTTCGATAGAACAAAAGGGGACAAAGCATTCTCACTTAGCTATGCTGTCAGAAATACCTGCAGTGCTTAAGAGAGAAAGACGCTTCCAGCATCAAAACCAGCTGAGCGAGTAAACAGTAAGACATTCCTTGTGTCACACTCCCTCTTTGAGCTCAAAGTGCAAGGCCTGACAAAATATATGTCCTGCTTTCTCCCTTTTCTAGACGCACCAAGGGGCTTCAAATCACAACCATGTGCATTCTTACCTATTCTGGGACATAACCATAAACACATAATATTAGGAATGTTCTTGCCAGGTGCTAAATTTGCCCGTACAGTCTCCAGTGACTGCAGAGGAAATAGTCTATGTACTACAGAGCACGCTGCGTGATCAAAGTGGCGTTTTCAGATGTCTTGAACAGTGTTCTTCCTCGTGTGTTTTTCCTTCTTCTTACAGGAAATGTATCACATAAAATATACGGGAAAAATGTTTAGCTATCAGCGTGTTTGGTCTCATTGAAATGGTAATTGAGTATGAAAACATCTCATTGCCGTGTACACAAACATATGGATATTCAAATATTTTCCCTGCAAGCACAAAACACACACAAACGTTTTTTTGTATGCTAAACAAGTTGCCACAGTAACCAGGAGGCGATGAGGTGCACTGAAGGGAGTGGGGTGGGGGGGGTGACCAAGGGCCCCTCTCGTGGCCTTAGAGCACCTTTTATCAGTCTGAGCAAAGCCAATTGAGATTATCAGACCCAAGCCTGATAACAGTGTTTTCCCTCGACCCGTGAGCTGCTAATGGTGTGTGCTTAGAACAACACAACCAGGAATCCTCCAGAGATGAAGGCCAGTCAACTGGGATGGACAGATAGATGGATGGGTCTGAGGACCCAAGGCCCTGAGAGAGACGCAGAGGTTGACCACAGGGACGGAGAATTCCCAACCACTCGCTAAAACATACATGCGCGCTGTAAATCCACACATCGACACCATGGACATGACCACAGCCACCGCCAGTGTGTCTGTAGGCTAACCAGAACACAGGAGGCTCACAGGGGACACTAGCTAAAAACCTCCAACCCAAAGCCCATGTTTTATTATCTACATCTGGTGGTCTAGCTTATTATGGCCTGCCTCTGCTCAATGTTAGAGCACAGAAACACTAACACACACACACACAGGCACACATAGTACACAGAGTACCTCTCAGCATGAGAACTCCATGCTGTCTTCAAACAAATAATTAAAGGCAAGGTTATGGGGTCGTGTGGAGGTCATTCCTTGGGATACAGCTCAGAATGTGTACATTACCCCGAGGAGAAAGCCGGGCCGGTGGGGGCAGCGATCCACCGCTGTTTAATGTGGGCGACTGGTTTCTTCTAGCCAATGAGCTTTAAAGACATTTTTCAAGGTGCATATCAAAAACTGCCCTCGCGGTGTTAAGAATGCTTTGGAGCATGCGTGCGAATATGTATGCACTTGTCAGTCAATATGTGTGTGCGCGCGTGCACGTCAGAGCATTTTTCGCACACTGCTGCCAATTGACCCACGGTAGCACTTCCCGCTGACACACTCAAAATGGCGTGAGCGACACGTGTACAAATATGTGTATGCGGATACAGGATGCACCTCCGCCGCTCCGCGGTGATATACGGTGCCAGGTTTACGGACACGCTCGGTGGTGTGGCAGTGCGGGTCGCGGAGGAACGTAACAGGCAGATATGAATGATGGAGCCAGGGCAGCAGGAGTCCACTTGACGCGAGGCTGGATCAACACGGCATCCCTGGTTACTAATATCCACTCACACTCGCAGGCAGGGCAGGGGGGCTTCAGAGAGTGTCTGCTTAGGTGTTAAATACCCTGGCGAGCACACAATGTCATGCTGTACCCAGAGTGTGTGTGTGAGTATGGGAGAATTTAGTGTAAGGGGTGGTTAGAGAAAGAAGAACTTTTAACGGCGACTTTACCTAATCCTAAAATATCCCTTTAATGCAACAAACCATGTGAATCATAATCATTAAATAGATAAGTAGACAGATACTATAAAAGGTTACTGGAGGTTTTAAGATAAACACACACATCTTCAAAACACCAACACAGCAAAACCAGTCTGTCTGACTCAGTGCTTGTATTTTTTTTTCTTGCTTCCTCATCTCAATCTGTCAGAAAGGCCTTGTTTCTGGTTAACTGACTTGCAGCCACACCTGGTAACTCGCTCCTGTTGTCAGCATTCCTTCCCTGAGAAATCGTCATGCCAAACCACCCTGCCCTGGAGCACGGCCAAGACAGAGAACGAGTGAGAGGGAGGGAAATGAGAAAGAGAGAGAGAGCCTCGCTGCTTGGCTGGCCAATTGCTGCCGAGATCGGAAGGGAACCCGGCCAATCAGGAGTAGGGTCACTCGTTTGACGAGTTTGTGATGAAAGAAAGAAACCGAGACAGAGCCAGAGTGAGACAGGAGAATGAAACAGAGAAATACTAAACATGTCTTCTCTAAGAAATGAGTGCTGGCATGCTCCAAATGTAGCCCTGCAGAGTGTGCGGAGAGAGGAGCGGGCTTTGAAAGTGTGACACAGAAATCGTTGACAGTTTATTGCCTTCATGGATGACCTGCACATGCCCATTTTGAGGGCTCATATGCTGGAGGGGCAGCAGAGGGGGGGGGGGGTCCATTTGTCAGTCAAATCCCTGGGCCCCTGTCTGTCTTTGCAGGAAGATTAGATGCAACACAATCTGAATAAGAACGTGCTGAACTCAATCCCTGATCATTGCTTGCAAACATGGCTGTCCTCTGGTTCCTATTAGAGCTCATTGCTTCCATACTTCTGCTTCAGACAGAAATAAAGATTCCAAACCTCCAGCGATTGAGTCACAATTCACTGGAATCAAAGGAGGAAGGCTTTAGTTTGATCCCCCCCCCCCCTGCACCCCCACCAAAAAAAAAAGAAAGACAGCCAGTGAGGAGTAAAACTCTGAGTGTCCTTTGACCAGGAAGTGCATGCAAATTAACCCCATGAGGAGGATGTGTTTAGTATAAGCAAACACTAATTATAGTCCGGTCAGACAGTGGGGCAGTCTGGGGCTACTGAACCTCCAACACTGATCTACTGTAGTGTCAACAACACTGATTGAATCAGCTCACATGGTCCTAACAGGCCCCCTGTAACAGTTTATACATAGCTTGCCACCAGACTGAACCTACAGTATCTGTGGATTTATCATAAACTATCACAAAGGAGCTTTTCACAGGCTACACTCCTCCGGGATGGAGATAAAGGACAAAGAGATAGGGTGAGGAATGAGGAAGCTTCCTTAAACTCATCCTATCAGAGAGAGAGAGAGAGAGAGAGAGAGAGAGTTTCCCCCTTTTCTATCCTTTCTTTCCTTTCTTTAAGTTAAAACAGGAGTCAACAGACATAAGCTGGGCGAACATTACCTCACCCCCGTGTTTGATTTAGTGCAGATGTGAAGCAGAGCGAGGCGGGATCGTTTTTTAGGAACGTCAGAGAGGGCCCACGTTCAGGGCAGCCACTGTGTTTACATAGTTTTACCTCTGTCTCTCTCTCTCTCTCTCTCTCTCTCTCTCTCTCTCTCTCTCTCCTTCTCTCCCTCTTTCTCTCATCCACTGTGCCTCTTACATACACCCCCCCCCACCCCTCCACACTCTTTTGTCTGCCTCTCAAAGGGGGACTGTTTCACCTCTCCTCCATGGACTTTCACTGACCTGTTTTTCTTTCCCTTTTTATTACTCCACTCATTGCCCTTTTGTGGCATCCCCCCCCTCAGCCCTATATGAGTAACATTTGCACTGCTCTGTCAGTCTAGCTGCAGAAGTCATTCCTCTCTGAAACCCGGGGAGTACGAGTCATTAAGACTCGAGTGGAAAATCAGACAAAGAATTATATATTTGTGTTGCAAACTGACACGATTTAACGAGCAGCTAATTAAAATAAATCAATAGCACTGCGGCATGCTCGCTCTCTGTCTGTCTCTCTTTTCTTGCTCTGATTTTCTGTCAGCACCAAAGAGGAGGAACACTGCAGTGTGGAGTGCAATGCTATTCTAGTGATGGCTTTCCCCTTAAAATAAGGCTTCAACTACCGCCCGTGCATTGTGATTAATAAGTGAGAACTCGCTGGCACACCACAGAAAAGTAAATACCTTACAGTCCGACCATTTGAATGACAGAAATGTATATTAATAATCCCTGAAGGAACTCTCTAAACTGCAACAGCAAGACAACCAACAAAGGAAACAAACATAGACATCTCTCCCTCTATTTACCCTCACATCTAACACCTTCTCTCCCCCTGTCCAGTAAGGGCATGTCACCCTTGGGCCTTGCAGTCCAGCAGCCTGACCCCTACATGGCGGGCTGTGCAGCCCCAGCTGCTGACTGTCCGTCAAACACCTCCAGAGCAGCGTTGGGCCAGGAAGACCACGCTTGTTGCCCCTTTGATCCAGCAAGCAGCAGCTGCTGCTCCACACAGCAGCACTTTGTTCCTCTGTCTCCTCACCACACTCTGTCCTACGGCACAAAAACACTGAACCCAGTGCAGAAGTGGAGAGAGAGAGAGAGAGAAAGGAGAAGCGAAAAAAAAAGTAGGGGTTATGGAGGAGAAGGAGGAGGAGGGGGGGGATAAAAAAAAAAAAAAAAAAAACTTGCCCGTTTTTTCCTCCACTAAAACATCAACAAGCTCTGACAACGGCAGCGGGGGTTTTTCTTGGCCCCGACACAGCTCTCAGGCATCTCCTTCTTGACGCTTCACCCTCCCTTCTCTTTTAAGAGATATGATAGTTATTGTTCAAATCAGCCAGGGTGAATGGAATGGACCGAGGCCAAGCCTGCCCCAGGCGTCAACACACCTGTATGAAAGAGACCTTATTGTAGCAACCCAGCGTGGCTAACCTGCCCTAGCTCTACCAGTTTTCTGATGTTAGGAGGGAGGGTGGAATCATCTCTCCTTACTTCTTTCTTTCTCCCTCTGCCAGACAGTCCCCTAATATTTCCCGTCATTAACCTCCCTTTCATCACAGGCTGGCACCTCTGCCCTGGAATGTTTTTACTAATGCTGTTATTTTTGAATATCACCGCCAGACAGGCGGATTAGGGAAAGAGTTGATACAAATCTCCCTTGTTAGCGAAGACTCTCTACGCTCTCTACACTCTCGCACTCGCTCCCTTAAGACAACACCTTATTAACGTGCATAGGTGCACGAAAGGTATCGTCTGCCTGCCCAGGAGCCGAGAGACCAACAGCTGTGTTTTGCGTTGTTTGAAGAGGATCTGAAAACATCCAGCATATGTCAATATTAGCCCCCCCGTCAAAGGTTCCGGCACATAGCGCATGACAGGGGTCGTCAGCGCTGGAAGGTAACGCTCATTCCTCATAAGCCAACTCCTCACCTTTTGGGTGGGTGAGGGCTTCCTGCTTTCATGCAGGGCCAGCAAGAAATAGAACAGAGACATGCTGGCAGGCTGGCACACACACACATACACACACACATAGACACTCAGACACACAGAGGAGATTGAGAGAGAGAGAATAGACAGAAAGAATAAATCCAGCACTATCATTACCCCGGCCTACCCATCAGCCCTCCTGAGATGAGTGGGTGTGCTTACAAGAACGCCCCATTTTCTCACTTGTGAAGACTGCCACCCCTATTACCCAGATTTTTTTTCCCTTTTTCCCACAATGCCAGGCCTGTTGGGCTCCTTTGTACATCTCTGTGGGGAGGGCAGGTATAATCTCCGTTTCCATCCACTTCTCACTGCTATCATACAAATGTGTGACTTTTTTTAGCCTCTGTGTCTCCCTCCTGCGCTATCTTTCCATCTCTATTTCGTTCACCCTCTCTTTGTCTCTCGCTCCGTCGTCTTCTGCTCCCTTTCATTCTCAACCCCTTCTTCCCCCCCCCTCTCTCTCTCTGCCTGGTAATCGAGTGAGAGATTCTGCGACTCTGTGACTCCCCCTTATTGTCAGATATCAAACAGGGCGGCTTTGTGGATTACCAGGGGAAGCTGATAATGACATGATAGAGGCGTGATATTTCAAACAAAATTGAGTGTCAATTGCCTGAATCGTCTAGGCAACACAAGTGTCTGCGTTGCAGCAGCCAGGAAGGAAATAAGGCCAATCTATTTCCTTTGCTTCATATCAAACGTCTCTTCTTCTCCCTCCTTTATAAGACGATAATGGGTTCAGCTCAAAGAGAAGAAGAGGGGGCCTGCCAAGAGGGGCTCGAACAGTTACAGTTACGTCCTTGCGCAACACACATACATGCCTGGATACACTTGTGAGAATGCATGCGCTGTAAATGTGCGCGCGCGCTCGCAGACATGAACTTGCGCTCCTAAACTCTCAAATGCATTAGCAGAAGTCAGGAAGCAGAGCCAATGGGAGGTTGCGCAGGGAAGGTGCCCCCATTTCGCCACCCCACCCCCAAACATATATATACATGCACATGCTCTCCCCTCCTCTTGCCGCTTACTTTTTTCTTCTCTCTCTCCTCGCACTGCTGCACTATGAACCATGAATATAGGGCAGTGAAAATGCACAGCAGTTTGAGCAATTAAAAAGTGACACCTAAACCTAGTGGATAGACTGTCGAGATTCTCTAATGCCAGGGTTTAGGTGCCGTTGCACTTGGAGTCCTTAAGAGTCAGACTACTGGGGAGTACAGGACTCAGCGTGCGTGTGCGTGTGTATGGAGAGGGATTCTCCCTCCCACTGGGATGTCATCATCTTCTCATCATTATGTCTCTGGCGTGCGAGTGTTTCCACCGAGCACGTTTCCATGATGTGTTTGAGTAAGTGTGTTTGCGTCTAGCACATATTAGTGACCACGAGAGTCATCTGTCAATTGTTGTCAGCTTGCCTCTGACTTTGCTATTGAATAATTAATCTGAGTTTCAATTGCACATAATCGCTCTGACATACATAAGTGCCAACACACGCACACAAACACACACATGTGCAGGCACGGTCAGGAGCAGGAGTTTCGGGGCTAAAAAGCCCAGCAGCAGGCGAGTGATATAAATAGCTGTTGTTTGTGGAGGGGACTGCTGGCAGAAGCAGCAGTGACACTGTGGAGCAGACCACAGGGACTCTGATGTGCCTGGTGGCCTGAAGCGAGCCCTCTGCCTCTCTCAGATCAGCTCTATGACTGACTGTGTACAGCTTTTGACTGGCCTCCTTCACATGTGACAGAGTGAAACAAATACAACAATCTCTGTGTGTCACAAAAGCCACATTCAGCACCAGCCTACAGTGCAGAATATAGCCTCTGAATGTACGTCTGTGAACTGTCATGAATGATTCTTCCTTTAAAGGGTCTAGTAACAGCTCTGAAATGCAGATGACCCCATTTAAAAAAAAATGTTTTATTGTCTACGATAAAATATCCTTAAGCAGAGATGAGTTTTTTATCACTTTGATATCTGATATTATTTCAGAAAAACTGTAACTTCTTGTCAAGCTGCAGACATATAAATTTGGAGACTTGCAATTTCTTCCCCTCATATCTGTGAGAGAGCTGAAGAAAGTGTCCCATACAGTATAACAAGAAGATGATAAAGCAGATATGTCTTGAGGGGGACTAGAGGCAGACACCCTCCACCCCACTAGGGAAAACACATTTCCGCTGCCCTCCCTCCTCGCCGCACATGCTCACAGAGTCTCCCAATTGAAACATCATCTTCGGTAATGGGAGGAATAA
Source organism: Nibea albiflora (assembly GCA_014281875.1). Lineage (NCBI taxonomy): Eukaryota > Metazoa > Chordata > Actinopteri > Sciaenidae > Nibea > Nibea albiflora. The sequence goes on along the minus strand of CM024799.1, from coordinate 23,869,152 downwards.
ATATTCATAAGGCTGGGAAGAGAGAAACCCTAGATTAGGGTAATATACTCCTCATTGTTTTCCCCACTTCCATTCTCCAGCTCTTCCTCTGTATCGCTGCATCTTGTTATGCATGTAATAGCGTTGGCTAATGGCGGCTAATTCCTCCAGCTACCTCCGATAACTTCATCATGCTCTGCGCACACGCGTGGCGTTGCTGTGTGCATGGAGCGGACGTGGCAGCGAGCTGCACTGTTTATTTCTCACCTCTCCCAAATTGCAAATTACCAGGTTTGATATCTCCAAGATTTTTGGGCCACCTTCCAATTAAGATTTGGATTGTTTTGGTGGAGAGAAGCCCTGTGACTCCCTCCTTCCCTCCCGCCTCTCCCTCCTCTTTTCTGCTTGGCACAGACTCTACTGATATCTCATCCATAACAGGCCTGAACTGGGGCAGAGCATGGCTTAAACAAACAAAAGGCTATATTGATTTATAGGGTCTTCCATGATGGGCTTATTGGCCTGCACCCCAAAGCCACAGAGGGCACCAGGCCATGAATCACAGCCTCAAAAAATACACACACACACGCACAACAGGTAAGAATAATACACTGGAGCATTGTTAAGGATGTGATTACAACCATCTCTCCGTTTCATATCCAAAAACACTCGCTATCATTGTGTCTTAAAGGAGAGAAGGAGGGTCACCGGAGGTTATTTTGAACGTGACACCGCACAAACAAAGCGGAGACAGAGGAGCGTGCGTATTTACATACTGTTACTTTAAGGTTCGAACGCAGGGATAGAGCAAATGTGAAAGAGAGAGGTGAACAGAAACAGAGAAGAAGGAGAAAGAGTGAGAGAACGAGCATGCCTGGACAGAGAGAAAATACCTTGTAGAGGTTCACGGAGTTTAAAGAGCTCAGCCAAAGAAGGAGCTCCTGTCCTCTCTGGCTCCAACATACACACAAACACACACACACACACACACACCCTCAAGGCCATTCTGTTATACCTGGTCACCTTTATCCCCCACACCCTCAACCCTCCTTCCATACACATATACCATACACCTAAACACATACACAACATTTAGCCGCCCGAAACATATCAACCGCAGCTGAGATACGCGCAGCAGCACCCTGTGGCCAACACGCAGCTCCTCCCTCGGCAGATAAAACTAATTATTTCAAATCTACCCTGTCAGGTTGTCTGATCCTCTGGGGCCTCAGTTTAAACCTCTCTCTCTCTCTCTCTCTCTCTCTCTCTCTCTCTGTCTCTCTCTCTCCTTGCCTCTCACTCAGTCATAATCCACAAAAAGACCAAGAATCTCTGCCAACTGACCTCCAGAGTAAAAACATAAACAGACTGACGAGCCATAAAGACACATATAGCACCATAGCAGCTGAAGCACATGGCTTTCTTTGTGAAAACAGACCGTTTCGAACAGCTACCCGACTGACCTAGAGTTAGAGTTTTCTTTAAATGGACGACCGCAGCACTAATCAAATCAACTAGAAAAAGCAAGCTCGGTACTCTAAACAACTTTGAAAAATCAGAAAAAGAAAAAAAAAAAAACGCATGACATCATCCAGCGTACAATCCAAAGGACTTATGCACCTATTCAGACGCCTAGTCCCTCTGTTGGCACTTGCCGTTGGCACCCATGTTAGGCTTTAGAGCTAAATAACAGGCCAACATCCCAGGCTTTCCAGCTGCACGCCCTGAAAGCCCATGGAGAAACCATTCGTCCCAATGAGCTCTAAAGGCAAATGGAAGCTCATAAACAGAGACTTGACTGTATAGACTTTGCATTTTATCTTTCAGCAGTTTCCCCTTTTATGAGCCAGGGACCCTTATAACGGGGGGAGGAAGGGTGGGATGAGCACGATGGGAGGATGGCAGACAGGGAGAGAGAGAGAGAGAGAGGGAGGGAGAGTAAGTATGACAGTGAGGATGTTAAGGAAGAAGACGGCGGCAGAAAGAGCAGAAGAATAAGAATGAGGTACAGGTTGCTGGGATGAGACAGAGGAGAACCGGGGTCACAAATCTTGCTGCTATTCTAGTACGTGACATCTCCGCTCGTTTGCGGCTGCTCATTAACAAACAATACTGCTGTGAAATTGGTTTAATGACAAAGTAATAAAATTGCTATTCTGCTCACAGATGGCCTCAGGCACAGGGAGATTCTGGCAGGCTTACTGTGGCTGCCCGTGTGCATTAAGCTGCTTGTTCATGAAAACAGCATCCTACACTTTCTTTCTCACTATCACCAACCTTTTTTTTTTGTTCTCCTCTCTTCTTTTTAAGTTCTGTCTCTCCCCGCAAATGAAATAAATTAACCTACTTTCCTACCTTGTATTCTCCTTGAGTTCTCCCTCTCCCACACTCTCACCCTCTCTCTCCCATGTATTGTCTCTCGTTCTCTCCCCCAACCTCTCTCCAGTTCTCACCCCCAGTACAGAAATTACCATCTTAAAATAAAAAAAATAAAAAAGAAGGAGACTCGCCCACGCAAACGCAGCTCGACTTCATTTCAAACGTGGAGCCCTTGTTATTAAACGACCCACCAATAAAACCAAGCCTGTTGAGGAATAAAAGAGCCAAAAGGAGCAGAGAAGTACAAAGACCTCCCTCCTCCCATCTCTCTCCATCTCTCTCTAATGCTTTCTCTGTAATGCCTCTTTCAGCTCTTTGCCTCTCTATCTTGCCTCGTCTGGCTCCGTTCTCCTTGCATGCCGTCTCTGCTTGGAGAATTCCACCTGCCTTGGAGAGTCTTGAGCTTGTAATGGGAAAACAAGTAAAAACGCATTCATTTTTGTGCATGATCGCCCGACACTGCCAATCTTATTAAAGCGCCACCTGTTTTTCATAACTTCTGGACTCACACAGAGGTGGGCACTGGGCTGCTCCATGGCCACGGTGGGTGTCCATGCCATGCTATGACCCAATGTGCCCCCAGTGCCTGATAAATTGGGAGTGGGCCCTGTTAATCACGCTGAGCGTTTCAACAGCGGCATGTGTTCATGTACTTACACACACATCGGCGTATATGGTGTGAGTGCTCGCATAAACACAGTGGCGCACATTAGCATCAGCTATTCAAGACTCCCATGGCTTATCCTGTGAGTACAGCATGTGTCTAGATTGCACCGCGAACAGATATTTGGATCTGTAACAACTGCTGAACAAAATGAAAAACAAAATGAAACCTACTACAACAGGGAGTCTGTTCTACTCCACTCTGCCAATAATGAAAATATGTTTTTCCAAATGTGTTTCTCTTTCCAAAACAGATAAAATGGGATTATTATTACAGCATCAAGAAAGCAGCCAGATCAAATGAACTTAGCGGGTAGGGGGTGTTGGTAGGGGGGCTGGCACTTGGGATCTGACAACAGAGTCAATTCTGCTAATTAACTGCCAATTAGCGGTCCCTAAATGAGAGGGATCATGATGCCTGTGTTGGCAGCACCCCGATAGTCTCTCTGTCTCTCTCTCAGTCAGACTCGCATACACACTCATGCCCGCGCGCGCACACACCAGAGAGATACACACACAAACATGCGCATAGCCACAACCTCTCTACACTCCAGCTGTATATTTAGAAAGCCAGGGGCATAAGATGACCACTGCCGGGAGTCCCTGGTTGCAGCCAAAAAAAGGCCTGACATTTCCATCTGGGTCAAAGTTAGACAGATAACCAGCAACTTTAGTCAACTAGCCCACCAATGTGGCAGAAATGAAGGGACAGAAAAGTACGAAATATAGGAGAGTGAGGAGAGGGGAAAAGAGACCTGAAAAGCCTCTGTGTGAGATTCATAAGACTTAAATACGTATAAAGAATGTGGAAAAAAACAGAGGCGGCTGGGCCAGTTTCATAGCTTTATGTTACATTTGGAAAATATTAGTTATTATTTTGCATTTCATAATGGGCTCGCCCGCCAAACCAGAGGATCATAAAATATCATAAAAAATCATAAAAGCCAGTGTTCCTAAGTGTCTCATTGGACTAAGGAAGGGGGGGGGCGGAAAACGCTTTGCTAAGTGGAGGAACAAATTTGGCTTTTGTTTCTTCCCTCTCTTGTTCTCAGATACCACGAATAAATGTGCTTGACCGTTAACATTTTGCATGTGAACCTGCCGCACCGCTTCAACGTGTTGGGTGAGTTCAACTCTGAGAAGTCTCGAGAAGAGGAGGAGGAGGAGGAGGAGAGAGAGGTAAAGGGAGGTAAAAAACAAAGATCTGAGTGGGAATGGGGACACGCTGTGAGGAGAGCCTCAGAGCAGTCAGTTTAGAGCTCGATAAACTGAGTTTATCTGCATGCTGTGCTACAGCAGGACGCAATCTGGGATTCTCTATAGATAGGCAAAAGTTGTAAAGGCATACTAGCGTAATGACTCTTGAGAACTCTTGTATCGCTTCGACTTCTCGTTTTTTCGTGTTATTTATTCCACCTGCACACCTGTCTTCTCACAGCAATTTACTGGATACATACATGTTCATGGATGCATTTATTGTTTCTCGTGTCCTCAGTCAAAACAACGAAATTAAATATCTAAATCTTAATGGAAACATACAGTAAATGTTAGAGGTGGAGTCTGATTTCTAGAAAACTAAAAAAACAAACAAAAAACAATCAGTGCACCGTGCCCTGCCCTCAGTGGCCAGAGAGATTGAGCCTATTTCATCTCCTCAGCGGGCACAGGCCGCTTGGCGCCGTCGTCTGGCGGATATCCTTCTCTTATCATGTGACCTGTGCTCCGACAGGGGGCAAAGGTTGGCTGCAATCCGCCCCTGTGTCTTAATAACTCACTCATTGTATTCCTTTCTGCCGCTAATTAGAGCCTCTCCCCTGTGTGTGTGTGTGTGTATGTGCCTATGCATGTATTCCCCCCTGGGCTGTAGAGAGGAGGCAGAGATGTAAAAATAGAGTGTGGCTTAGTGCCCTCTTTATTGTTATTAGTGCTCCAGTGGCACAGCAGTCAGTCATCACAGATGCCAAGAACTGACATATTCACTCTCTGACTCGCTCTGCCTCTCCTCTCTCTCTCTCTCTCTCTCTCTCTCTCTGCCATGGAAATGACCAACTGGCTGCCTGTGAGATGAGGGAATAATGAGGGGACGATTTCCTTCCTTTTTTTAGATACCGTTTCTCTCAGTCATCTGTCATCGGCGTCATCTCTCAGGCCCATGTAATGATCCCTGCACGTTATGTGTGTCCTGTGTGCGTGTGCACTGCCGCAGTGGTAAATAACGGCAGGATAGTTGGTGTGTGTGTGTGTGTGTGTTTATGGCAGTGAGTGAGAGCACATCGTGCTGGGTCTGACGCTGAGACATGAAAGGATTCGGTCAGGCCCCATTTAGCCCAGACTGATAGCAGGACACCAGGAGCTGCTGAGGCAGGCAAATATACCGCTAGATACTGTAAACTGTAAACGCTTCTCCGGCGAGCAGACACCTGAGTCTGCCGTTTCACCTACTTCATTATCCCAGAATGCCATGTGTGACACGGCCCTCACCTTTTCCTGCAATCTTAAACAAATGCAATTACATGTCAGACCACTCCCCGATTCTGTCTGCATGACGCCAGTTGTCTCAAATGTAAGCAGAGCAAACACACTACCTAATGGTCAACTAATGGTGTCTGGACACACTGTACACACATACCATCTCTGTACATACTGAGAGAGCATAGTTGACCATTAGTAATAATGTGCATAACGTGCACATGCGCACACACACACACACACACACACACACACACACACACACTCTTATGCACACAGAGGATACTATTAACTGGATAATCAAGCCCTCCCCCAGCACAGTGAGATTGTGGACTTTAACCTTTTCCTTTGTTCCTTATTAACATCAGACAGCTAATGGGGTGTGCGCTACAAACAGGTGAGGCTGCCAGCTAATGATATAGACAAGATATAGCACCAGCTGGAGTGTCTCCTGAGGTACAGAGACAAAAGATTTCCAGCCAGTTGGAAGCGCTCCACTGCAGGTTTTGTTTTGTGCGCGTACAGGTGAGATGCAGGTAGACATAAAGGGAGGTCTCGGTCGGAGGGTATGGTTCGGGGAGGTTTGATGGGGCAAGTAGGGAGAGAGCGAGATGCACTGTCTATTGACTATCACACAGAGCACCCTTGTGCCCTCGCTGGGCTGCGATTGTGCCGGCGGACAAAGCCCTGATTCAGCACATCCTTTCCCCGAGGGAGAGCTCTAGAAACCGAAGACGGCGGCCATCCCCCCCCCCCCCCCTCTCTCTCATCCTCTGCTTCTGTCTCTCTCTCCCTCTATCTCTATCTCCCCTCTCTTTGGCCAGTAACATGGCAGCGGCCATGCTTCAAAGGGAACTACAGAACAATGCAAGGGGCCAGCCAGGAATTTGAAGAGCTTTCTTTTAAAAAAAAAGTGGAATTTCATAAGGCACAGTTCTGTCATATTCTGGGTGAACCGTCTCAGCAGCCACTGCAACCAGAAACCAAAGAGGAAAAAGGAAGGGCACAAGCCAGACAAAGCGATATTTAACTGTAACTCGCTGTCCTGCCTGGTTAAGCGCCACGAGGGGAAGGAAAACTTCAGCATCCTCTCTCTTTCTCATCTTTCTCTCACTGTAAAATCGCCAATAAACTGGCAGCATCCGCCAGGCGAGTTCACAACACCCAGACTGTACCTTTCTAATGACTTTATTTGTGAAAATTGATTCCTGGTGTGTTTTTGTTAACACAGCTGGTGTAACATTAATACACAGCTCCATGACCAACTATGTGTATGTGTGTGTGCGTGCGGAAATAAGGTTCATGAGGATGTTACCCAGCACGAGATTCTTTCAGACCTCTTTATAAATGGATCTGAGGCATTTCAGCGCCAGGCTTGGATTTCATGGCCTCTGAGAAGGCAGGAGCTCTTCCTATATCTATCTCTGTCTCTGTCTATTTCTCTCTCTCTCTCTCTCTCTCTCCCTCCTCGCAGGTTTGCAGACTATTTCTGCATTAATCACCATGACACAGGCAAGGCAACTCAATTTTCTGCTCCTGTAGGTAAGGTGCGTGGCGTCCCGAAACGGTGGCACGAGGCATGAAACAGGCAAGCGGGGGCTAATCTTTGGTTACTGGTGTAATTGAAATGCTATCCACACTGTAGGGTGCATTAAAGTCTGATAACAGCGGTTCCTGTGGCCAATTTAAGTAGCTTGACTTCCTTTGGCTAGAAGGGAATAAAGAAAAGGGTGAGAGAGAGAGACAGACAGACAGAGAGAGAGAGAGAGTATGTCAGGACGAAGGGGGGAGATGATGAGGGAGAGGGGGGTGGGGGGCTGATAGATAAGGCCAACAAACCAGGCTAATTCTCCAGGCATGTTTCTCATTGTGATCCAGAAAAAATGAGAAAAAAAAATGTATCACAGAACCAAAAAATCAATTGACCCTCGGGTGGCTTGTCAGGCTGCGAGTCTGATAAACCTAAAAGCTTCGTTAATGTCGGCCTGCCTGTACCCAACAGATAGAGCACTTTGTAAATGAACCCGCTTTGATAAATATATTAAGGAAAGCTGTGAATAAAAGGCACAGACTTGTCATTTGTAAATAGAACCCCCGCTACATGGAATTAGAATGATAAAATGGGGTTCCATATAATTAAGTTTGTGTAAGACCTGAAATCCGTGCAAATACCTTGCCGGAAATTTGAAAGGAAGCTGTCAGTTCAATTAATCTGAACATCACCCTGAGAATGTACTGAACAAAATTAAGCTGCAGATAAAACCTGGGCTAGTATTTTGATAAGTAATTCCTGTATCATTTCTTTGCTTCTGTGATCATTTTATTTAATCCACCACCCCCAGTTATGTGCTAAGCCATCTACAAAGGCCCTGCTGGCCAGGCCACCAAAACCTTAATCCACCATATAGCTTGTGTAAAACGGGGAGGGGGTGGAAGGCAGTTTTGCCTTTTGTGGGGGCACCAGTGGCGGCGCTAGGTATGGTTTTGGATGAAGGGGTGGGGTGGGTGTGGGGGCTGTACGGCTAGCTTATGATCTCTGCCTTTCTCCCTTAAATATATCCCAATGAATACATGTGCATCAAACCACAAAGACCACTGACTTAGCCGCAGAACACTTTGCCGATAACACCGGAACATCCTGGTAGCTTACACATAAGAATGTTACAAAGGTTGTCAGTGTGTATGCGGATGTGTGCACCTTTGCGTGTGTCTATATGTGATGGCGGGGTGGGGGGTGGGGGGGGACTGTACATAAACGGTTTCACACTTGGTGGGGAGAGGGAGGCGAAGGCTTTTGAAAATAAAAGGCAGAGCGATGCTGGTGGTGGAGATAGGGCAAGCGGAAATCTTGACTCACCAGTTGTTTACTTGTAAGATGGTGAGGCCTGTGTCTTGGGCTAGCTGCTTCTTCTGCTCTTCAGAAGGGTATGGGTGCTGTGGGAGCAAACAGAGAGAGAGAGAGAGAGAGAAAGACACACGTGAACCTCTAACATACAGATTAACATAAATATTCACGCATGTAAGCACTCATAAAGAGAGGCGCCGGAAGGGAAGCCAAGTTCCCGGCTGTTGCTTCTCACTGTATGCATTCAGCATGTTCCCTTGTTTGTTGTATTGTGTAACCCAAGACTGCACCTTTCCGTGACCTCCACCCAACCCTGCCCCTCCCTTGCACGGTATAGACAACCAGAACATACACGTGTCTACCACCGCACACACATATACACACAACTCAGTACAAAACCTGTCAGAGGTGGCCGAACAAGTTTGTCAAAACTGTCAACGGTGATAACCCCCTTACCAATCCCCACACCGGCCACACACAAAAACATATAGTGTATGCACTAAACACATACACAAAAAAAAAAACAAACACACACACACGCACTGACAAACAAGACCTTCAAGCTGGCCTATCGCAGATACTGTGCCGTCTGAGAATCCTTTTATAATACCAAGCAACAAAATGAGTGGGTGCAGATTTGCAGTGAATACATTTATCTTTCCTTGAATGTCTGACATGTATCCCGGTGGTGGCTTTTCTCATCGAGAACAGCTGAATACAGACTAAACGCTAAAAGAAGAGAATGCTGTGAAATCTCCTCCACAGCCTCGCCAGGATTTTTACCTGAAAATGTAATTCTGCAACCGGGGCTGCAATGATACTATTTGTGTCAGGTCCAATCTAAAGAACATGGGCTGATATAAATGGCAGACCTTGGGCTGCCTTGCTCCCCCTGGGCCTGCTATGAAGCATGACAAAACAACAGTGATCGCTGGTGACAGATGTCTTTAAGGGCCAGATTAGGAGTCGCGGCGCACGCAAACGAAACAAATGAGACACTATGTGTTTCATTCAGCCACAATAGACACACACACACAAAAAAAAAAAACACGCTCGCACACAGCTATGCACGCGCAAGCATGTGCAAACAGAAATGCACACAGACACAAACAAATGTTCAGAGACGTGACACCTGCAAATCACAACATCGCACACACACACAAAAAAAATTCCTTTTAAAAAGTGTCACTTAAATCCTTCTCTATTTTCAGGTGGGTTCGAGCTCCATTAACACACATTCATCCCCTTCAAGGGATTTTTCAGCTGCTGCTCTCCTCCTCCTCCTCCACACTCACCGAGGAAGGAAATTTCATGAAGCTGGTAATGTCGGCCTGGTTTGTTTTAATTGCATTCAATTTTAACATGAAACGATAACAGTTACTCGAGAACTATTTCCTCATTTAGCCTACCGCTGAAATAATTGATGTAAGTGAGGGTTCATATCAGCGCAGAGGAGGAATCTCTCCTTTCTGCTGGTACTGCCTGTCTAAATGTAGTCTATTTTAATTAAAGGAGAGATGAAAAAAATGGTTTGAGGAATGTGCTCAATTAATAACAAACAAGGCTGAGATTGGACAAATAATGAGTCCCCGGCTGCAGAGAGGGATTAATCTGATTTGTACTTGTGTACGTAGTTCCTTTTAATATGCCAAAATCATTAACAAAGGAAAGATGATAATGCTTGCATAGAAATAAATTTTTTGATTGCCAGGTGTTGACATTTCCTTGGCTGGGGAAGACAGAGCAATTTCTATTGCTTGCTATGTGTGTATGTGCATACGCTCGCAGTACGTATGTGTGCCCAAACAACAGATATACATATCTACATCCCTGTGTGTGTGTGTGTGTGTGTTGCATCCACTTTGGACAACATGTAATAAGAGCACAGCTTCTCTCTCTTACACTCCTGAGCTTCCTTGGCGTTTTCACATTAGCTATGACCTCGGTCACCATCAAAACACGGACGTAAATATAACAGAACACCCACTCCCTCCCACTCTCTTTTATGCCCTCACACTACACAAACATATGCACGCATGCACAGACACATGCATAAATTGAGAGCAAAGCTAAAGATGATGCGGTATGGAGGTGTGGGGAGAAGAGCAGCCTAAATTGGAAATGGGAGTGGGTCATCTACATTGTATTAAGGCTTCCTCAGCCTCTCAGGCCCAGACCCGGTCATCAATCGCCTACTGTCAGCCAGAGCGCGCTTTAGCTCGGTGATAAATACGTCGGCCAGCGGCATAGCTCGTCCAGCAGCCACCACGTAATGAATGGTTTGAACAAACAAGAAAGATGTCTCATCAAGGAGAGTGGGGACGTTAAAGCCCCCCTCGCACACAAAACCCCTGAGTAAGGAGATTTACTCTGACCACATAGACACAACGTACACACACACACACACAAAAAAATCCTATTTTGTTCAGCTCATACCCCTCCCAGCCTTTGCTCATTCCCCTACTTCTTGCCTTCCTGTGTCAGACTATATCAACCCAAAGACTTGCATGCACTTGCACACATACAATGCCAAAATACAACCTCTCCCCATCCTCTCTTCATCTGTCCAAACTCTCTTTCTCCGCCTTTCTTGCTGACCCCCTCCCACCCTGAAACACACACACACTTTTTATGGCTGTGACTGCAGGCCACCCACACTTTACGTTGTGGCAGCTTTCCTTAAAGCATGGCGCTCTGAAATCTCAGCTACAGAAAATGGTGTGTGGTGGCAATGGCGAGACACACGCACAGGGACTCGAGAAATAAGCCGGCATGGTGGGCCTGGTGGTTACAAGGCTGCAGCAGCCGTGAAATTGGAGAACGGCTATTTAGACCTCTGAGTAACCTCTTGATGTTAATTGCCCCAGTAAAAAAAAATATATATGTTAGTAAATCACCCGATGAGCACAAAAGAATCTAATATAAGAGGAATAAATGTGAGATGAATCTGTGAATAAATATTAAATAAAACACATAAAATCAGAGTGCTAAATGTGTTTCTTCCTGGAGACGTCCGTTTGGACCCTCAGGAGACGGTATGACATGGTTATTTAATGGATGAAACACAAACACAGAGCAAGATCAAAGATGGTATTGATAATCTCCCCACTAGCTTTGGATTCGCTCAATATGTTCAGTTACAAACACCAAGGCCAATATCCTTAAAAGAGGATTGACCGCAAAATGTAAAACAGCCAGTCTATAAATAAGGCAGAAATGAGCAGCTTCAATTTGTTGTCCAGGCAGCACTGGTCCACGATCGAAACAGCTCTGTTAATTATGCTAAAGCCTGTTAATGTGCACAAGTGTGCACTATCCTGACGCACAGATGTTGTCCAATTCCTACAATCTGACCTGAAAAAAGCACGGCCAAACATCAACACAAACACATAAACACAGGCGCATACGCAGGTGGATCACATTCTGCCAGTCATTGAGAATCGAGCTGTGTGTGTGTGAGTGTGCTGTGTGTGTGTGTGTGTGTGTGTGTGTGTGTGACCGACTGCTGGCTAAATTACAGGGTGTGATGTGCTCTGTGCTCTCTGATAGTGCTGGATGTAATGGCCCCTGTGGTTGCTGAACATTACAAGCTGAGGTAGCTCCATCATCTGCTGTGTTCGGTCCTTAAACCCCCCCTGAGCCCAGCTTGGCGTTTCACCATATACAATAACCACATCTACTGCCGGACCACTCTTACTTCACATCGCACCTTTCGCCCACACTGACTCCTACTATTTCAACATCCAGCTCGCTGTATATCAGATTCATACTCTCCTGACACCGATTTGCTGCCGTCGTCAAATCCCACAGCCCGATCATTATCCAGGCCATTCCATTCAACCCCCACCACTTTTTCCCGCTCTGCCCCCTTCCCCTCCACGGCAGAACTCGCCTGAGAAGCTGGTGGACCCCATTGATGAATGACATCATCAGTGTGTGACATGACTTATAGAGCCAGGTCACAAGGTTGCAGTGGCTTGCAAACCTATTCCATGCTAATGACTCTCAGGAAATCGCAGACTATTGGCTGTTTACGCGAGCGCCATGGCAACACAAAGGATTCGCTGATGATGATTGGTGTGATTTAGACACAGTTTTTTTTTTGTCACTTTATTAGAGCCAACACTGATTTCAAAGTGTATATTTACAATAAAAAAGTTGATAAATTGTTTTAAATATCTTATTTTTGTACAATGCAAAGGTTAAAAAGCATTTGCCGATCATTACATTCTGTTTTCATTTATGTTTTACACAGCATCCCATTTTTTTTTTTTTTTTTGGAATTAGGGTTGTATCTGTATCTAGCTGTTTATTTTTAGTTTGTTTAAAGTATTGGACTTAATAAAAACTGTCAACTGCCAGACAGAAAATTCTATATAATAACTTTCCTCATAGTAATGCTTTTATGTGTTCTGTTTGATGGACTTTGTGAGTTTGTGTCTAGTTTTACAGCATCATCGTATACGGGTATTTCCTTTCATATATGACTTCTCTGCATTGATTGGAATCTTATTTGTTTTTAATCAAAGTGACTGTAGGATGATAATAATACTCACTGTCAGAAATAAAAGCAATCAAATATAGGAATGACATTTTAATATGGATTCTGCACTGAGTTGGAGTAAGATTGGCACATTTTAAATATCAAGTTGCCGTTGTTAATAATGTCACAATTGGCTCCTTTCACAAATGACAATGAGATTGAATGCATATCAGCATTACGGGGAGATCAAACAGATATGACAAATAAATCCTGTGCGAGTTTTTGAATCCAGCTTTGAGTGTTTATTATGCACAGAGCAATATCTGGCTTTTTAGCTGCAGTTCTCTGACAGACTTTGTGGTTTGAATGGAAGGATACAGTTAATTACTTCCGTCTGTAAACATCAAAGAGATTGACAATTAAAAAAGAAGCGCTGCGCAGTTCAATGACAAGGCAAGAATTGATTTTTCAAACGTATCAGCATAAACTACAAAGAGTTATTTGTATCAAATTAAAACTGAGTTAAAATTACAAGTAATACAGCTTTGTGGTTTCAAAGATCAATTTGATTTATTTCATCAGTTATGAACTGATGTCTGGTTTATTTTCATACGTTACTGAGTCCAAACTGAGGATTGCAAATGGAGTAAATTGGTTGAGGGTAACTTCTTTTGAAGAGTGTGTAGAAACTAAAGTTACATACATCACTGTCCCGATAGCCATCTCGATGTTTATCTGTCCAACTCCTCTATCTCCATCTATCTCTCTTTCACTCCCTTTCTTTGTGTGTTATTGGGCGAGTGGAGGTGGGAGGGACTTTTGTGTGTTAGTTTTATTTTACTGGGAACTACACTGCTTCCTGACAACAGTCTGAAAACAGGCAAGAATGCCACATGACTCAATGATTCAACCCCGCTGCTCTCTCTCTCTCTCTCTCTCTCTATCGCTTTGTTAAACACACACACACACACACACACATATATACAGCCAACTTATAAACAGAACTCACATGATGCCAACTTACAAACCGCACGCACTGCATGCCAACCTCTGATAACAGCAAATAAAAGTACATCCATATCTACACCTCACACGATCTGCATTCAGAACATACCACTACACTTCCGTCTCTCTCGCTCCAGACTCCAAAGCTTCCACAATAAGTATAAGGGCTCTCAGTGGACTGCCCTCTGACAGTAAAACGGTGATGATTGCAAATACAAGGCGGACTGGCGAGGCCCGCGGCATCTATTATAGAGCAAAAGGGCCCCCAGTCTGTCTGTCTGCCTCTCTGACTGGCTGGCTGGTTGGTTGGCAGTGCATCAGTACTACTACTGCTGTTGCTGCCATGGCCCGCCACAACAATCGCTGGCTGGGCTCCTGAAGCCAGCTCCTGGCCCTCCGCCAGCAGCCTGTTTGCTCTACACCATTAATTTATGTTCACTGGAGATGGTGCAAGGTTGTAGAGAAGCTCTACGGCATAACTGCCCTGCTTGCTTGCCAAGCTACAGTAACAGTAAAGTGGGTGAGGGGAGTCGAAAAGAGCGAGGAATGAATGGAGGGTGAGGAAGGAGCCCCGGAGGATATGCGAGATATAGGCATTTGATTGTACCAAGCTCCATGAGGCTAAATAGCAATCACTCCCACACAATCCCAATGCACCTCCAGACTTAGCGGATCGACCAAAGAAAAGAGAGAGATGGTTTTCCAAATGCTATCATGCATAATGATAATAAAGTATCACTTTTATCCAATATAGAAAATAAAACTGGAAAAAAAAATTCATTATCTACGCCAAATTCTGCAGAAGCCTCCCATACGAGGATCAGCTGAACTCAACCCATAGATCTATTGGAGTTTGCCAACAGTTATATACACAAGCTGTGTGTGCGCTGTGTTGTGGACCTTGTCTCGTTTGTGGCCTGCAGCCATAGAGATGTGCCTATTTAATCGTCAGATCGAGTTCATGGCTTCTTTTTCCACCACACGGCTGCCCCTCCGCTTTCAAGAAAAGGAATACGATCCCTCCATCTTTACAGTGGGGGCCTGGTCTCCTCTCAGTCTCCCCCTCCTCTCTCTCTCTCATTTCCGTCGATCTCTCCTTCTCCTGCCGTACTCCATAGGCCCCAGCAGCTATCCCTTTCTCGCTACACGCTAACCCGTCTGGCCTCGTCTCGTATCCTCTTCACTCCACCTCTTCTCCTCTCCTCTCCACTCCTCTCCTCTCCTCTCATCTCGTCTCGTCCCCCTCTTTCAAAGTTTCCGCTCAAGCTTTAAGCCAGGTCCTAGAGGGCAGGAATTTGGCCTGGTTTTTCAGACCAGTCTGCTGGCTTTGTTGTGGTAACTGCCTGCTCAGGGGCACCCAGCTCTGTTCTGCTCTGCTCTCCAGTTCGCCTGATGTCAACACAAAGCCACGCTCGCTACTTGCTCTCAAGAAATCTTTAAAACATCTTGTTGCAATGACTACAGCTGAGCCAAAAGATCATCCCCTCACAAAAGAGTTTGTTCCTATTACATTTCATTAACTTAAAATGTTTTTGTCTTAAAATTGTTCTCTATAAATGAATCTCCTGCTGCTTGTTGAGACTGTGTGGTAACTGGTCTCTTGCTTTGCGAGGAACTTTTAGGGCCTATAAGCAGATCATTAGAGGCCTGATGGGCCTGTCAAAGCAGAAGACCCACCCACTTTGCCTGCATTGGACAACGTCCACATCACACATATCCACACCACTTGTCACTGTTGCCAGTCATAAAGTCATCGGGAGCACATGCTATAACTGAAGCGTTGTGAACGAACTAAGCCTCTGAATAAACATCAGCACTGGTTTAATGACGTATGTACACATTGTAAAAAGAAGCAATGATTTTCTAAACGGACTAACTGAGAGACTTGTCCTAAGAAAACCTCTCACATGGACTTGAGGGAGTTATCAAATCAATTATGTATCCCCTAAAAATATATAACCTTTTCAGTCATTATTATTTCCAATGGGAAAAAAAGTAATTCCAAAATTCTTTTTTTAAAAAATACATAAATTAATTAAACATTAACTACTTCTTGACATGTTTTTCCTTCAGCTACAAATATGTTACTAGACACTATTCAGGCATACAGGCTGCTTTGAAAGAAATGCTGGGAAAGCACAGGGGGCCAATGACAAGACAGTAAAGCACTTACAACCTTAAACCCTGTTGATAAAGTCTGTTGGGAAAAGGACTTAATATTAACATACAGGGTCTCTTTAAGTTTATCCTCTTCTTCCATTGTGTTCTTTAGACTTTGTTTAACTTCCTAAGTCAAAGTAAAGTGGGGCTGATCTTCAATTGAAATAGAAACAGATTAATTTGTGGAGAGATGGACAGACAGAGGGAGAGAAAAGCGGGTGTGTTCCCTCTTCAAATAGAAGCTTCTGAGAGTTTCCACTTGACGGTTCTCCCTTTCTTTGTGCATTAACTTAATGAGCATAAGTATTCAAATACACAACGAGAACCTCTTTTAGCCCCCCCCCCTTCTCTCCCTTTCTAGTCTCTCCCTCTGTCTCTTTAAGACTACACATTCTCAAGAGAAAGGCCAGTACATTCTAATAGCAAGCCTTAGGACACAACAACAAGAGCACAACCACTTACAGAGGACAAACAAGAAACCCCTGGGGCCAGCTATGGAATGTCAAGCCAATTTGGAAGATATCATAGGACATTTGTAATGTCAATTTTTGTTTTCAGGTCAAAAATCAAAGGCAAACATGGTGGGTAACATTTGTCCATTACAGTGCAGGCAGGAACACCCCCCTCCCCCGCCAAAAAACAGCTGCAGGGGACACTTCCTGTTTGCTAATGATGCTAAATGTGTTCAAGTCAACCATGTCAAATTTTCTCTCCCTCTGAATGGACAGCTGGGCTGGAAAGAAAGATTTTCTCTCATCTCCTCCACTGACTCCCTTTTCCCGTATCCTCTGCGAGAGAAGCTCTTAGGCCCATGACAGACAACACTTCAGATCATGTCCCTGTCAGTGAGACAGAGGAGCATAGCTGATGGTAACCATAGGTGCATTCATCTGAGATCACAAGTACTTCCATGGAACAAAGCCAACCAAGCCCTGATCAGTCACCACCCCGTCCCTACCTGTTGTGTCTGTTCCCTTTTACCGAATACCATTTTTGCCTTTCAGAAATGCACATCTTCTGAGCTCTCCTTTCATCTAGGGGTGTATGAGTCAAGGAGATATCTCCTGTCATTGCTCAACACCCAGGGGCGGCTGGCTGCATGGTGCTGTGTGGACTGACAAATGCCCTCAGGATCTTTCACTTTCTTAATGTTCCTCAAAGCAGAGTCGACATGTGACGGGAGTTAAAATGTCTTTGTGAAGTGCCGCCAAAGAGGAGAGAAGAGGGGAGAAGAGGGGAGAAGAGAAGAGAAGAGAAGAGAAGAGAAGAGAAGAGAAGAGAAGAGAAGAGAAGAGAAGAGAAGAGAAGAGAAGAGAAGAGAAGAGAAGAGAAGAGAAGAGAAGAGAAGAGAAGAGAAGTGTTAAGGCAGGGGTATAGCTTTTAGGCCTGGTTAATAGCAGCCAATCTTTAAGTGCATTCTTCCATCCTCTCCCTCTCTCTTCTTGTAGTGCTCTTAGGCTCAATCCTGCCCGGGGGCCGAGGTGACCTTTGACCTGGCTGGCCTGCCTAGCTACAGCCCTCTCGTTTGTTAGGGGCTTTATCCACTGACAAAGCAGGCAGGAAGTTGGCAGCCACCCAGCAGCCCCATGGGAGGATGACCATCAGCTAGCTCAGCTTACCGCTTATTACAGGATGGTGGGGAGCATATGTGTGTGTGTGTGTGTGTATGTGTGTGTGTGGCTGTGCACTGCTGTGTGCGTCCTTGTACTTGCATGCATCCTGGCATATACTGTATGCGTGCATGCATGCACGCTTGTTTATAGACGCGCTCTGCAGCCATGTGCAACTGCAGGCATGTTCGAGTGGAGCTGCATACTCCTGTTTGCATGCACACGTGCAGAAGAGTGGCAAAATCAGAAACGTGGCTGACCTTTTTTTTTTTTTTTTCATGCCGGCAATTTTTTACTATGCTAGCTAATGACACGCAAAGAATAAGCCTGGAAGCTACAAACGTCCCTGTCTCCAAGCTAACCCGATCAGCTACGCATGTTAGCAACAATCAGGCAACCTTCCAGCCACTGGACTCAGGGGACCCCAGCACACTTCAGTCTCTCTCTCTCTTTCTCTCTCCACTCTTTCTCTCCTCCTCCTCTCTGCAGCCTGTTCATCAGAGCGCTCAGAACAGCTCACTAAAACATTATATCATAAGACACTCCAGTTTCACTCTCGCCACTCCATAAAAGTCAGGTAATTCATACTTCATTTATATACCTTCCCATTAATAAAGCTGATGAACTTTTACTCCTTAAATCTAATGGGCCATTTTGCCATGACTGCCAGCGCTTGCTCGTTCTCTCTCTCTCTCTCTCTCTCTCTGTCTGTCTGTCTCCCCTCTTCCTTCTACTCTACTGGCGCTTTGGATAAAGCTAATCCACAGTCACTCAGCCACTGCTCACGTACAGTGTTTTATGGGTGAAGCGAGAAAGAGAAGGATTTAGAGATTTTTGAGGCTTTTGACTGACCTCTGCCACAGACAAGCAGTGACACGTACCGTATGGTGATTTGCTGTAGCTTTTGATGGTTCTCTCTCTCTCTCTGTCTCTGTGTTTCCCTCTACCTCACTCTATCTGGGTGCAACAGAGGGTCATTGACCTCCGGGCCTAAAGCGAGGCACGATGGCTCCCCGGCTCGAAGGCTGTTGACAAGCGTCTGTGTTCTTTTCAACAACTCGTTGAACCACCCCCCTACCCCTTCCCTTCTCAGGAATGTAACACAACCGCTCACTGAGGTAACCCAAGCCCCTCCCCTCTCCCATCCTTCATTTACAGAAAGAGAAAGAGACAGAAAGAGAGTGAAAGCAAGACCAACTGGGGGTGTTAGGCAGCTGTCCCCCATCTCCCCATCTAACTCTTGCTCCCTCTCTATTTCCTTTCCTCTTTAGATTTGCTTCTAGCCCACTGCCTGTGGAATAATTAATGATGCAATTGAGCCGAGGAGAGGACTCTGACCAGCAGGGGCCGTTCCTGAATGCCTGTGTAGCAGTTTTATGGAAGACCGGAAAATAGAAAGAGAGAAAGACACGGGGAGACAGATAGGCAGAGGAAGAGAAAGACATAAAACAGTGAGAAAAAGAGATTGTTAATAGTCTGCTCCCCAACAAGCCTTAACTCAGTCTTCATCCCCTCTAGTCTAATCCTGCTGCCCCATCCCCCTCTCCTCTCCTCCATCCTGATGGCGGGATTGGGGGGCCTGACCTGTCTGGTGATTGATGGTAATGTCTCAGGAAGTCATTTTCCCCGACAGCACCCCGCCGCCTTTCACCAGGCCTGGTGCAGAGGTGAGCCCATCACATGGACGTTTTTAACTCTTTGCTCACTCTCCGTCCAGGTCTCTCTGACCAATCTGTCTCGCACACCGCCTTCTCTCTGCACCCTGCCAATCACAACCCTTGACCGCTCTACGCCTGACACCATGTTAGGGGAGACGCTTGTGATGCTACAGAGCAATTCTGTCAGGAAAAAAAGCGAGAAAAGAAAGAGAAGTTTGCAGAACGGTGGAAACAAGGGTATCTTGACAAAAAAACACAGGCCATCTTGAAGTGGATCTGCCAAGTGGCCCCTAATTCAGGTTGCTGGGGATGGATCCCCACAACTCCATTACTGTCAGCGCTTACCACCTCCATTATGGCAATTAGGACGTGGTTCCAACACTAGGAATGCTTTGCTATGCTCTGGAATTGCTAACATCTGCCGTGTCTCCGCTCCATGTGTCAGAGTAGAGTTGTCTTTTCTTAAACACACATCTTTTTACAGTCACACTCTCAACTCCCTCTCCTCTTTTTTTCTTGTTTCTTCAACACTGCTCTCCACATTTATTTTCTTAATTCGACTCAAACTGTGCCTTAAAGAGATCCCTCTCTGTTTGAGTCCAAATAACCTAAAATGATCCGTGAAGAGCCTCGCGGTTCCCGTTTTCAATAGGCTTCATTAGTTTTTAATATCTAGCCAAGGAAAGGAGGGGAAAATGGCATGGAGATAATCAATGGAAAGGGGCTGGTAGCCTATTAATCTCCCCCAAAGGATTGTGGGTTAATACACGCTCTTGCATAGGCAAACATGGCTGTGTGGTGAACACATCTGTCTGCCTGGATGGGCTACTTAATGAAACAGCCAGCATTTGGCTGCCGAGATGGATGTCGTTCCCCCAGTGAAAAATGAGTTCTCTCTCTCCCACTATGCTGAGCCACACATGATAGGGCTCCATTCAATCCACCGGAGACCTGACTGCGTCCCCATGTGAGAGCAGCTTAAACAATGAGGGTGCCGGGCAGGACAGGCAACGCATGGCCACTAGAGCAAGTCTTCATGGAGATCATATCAGGGAATCCTAATGTGAACAAGAGTCTGACTGATCTGGGAATGAGAGAAGACAGAGAAAGACTAGAAGAGGAGTAGTACAGTAGGCAGATAAAACAGAACAAGGGGAGAGAGATGAAGGCTGAGACACCTGGGAGAGATAAGCAGGCTCAATGTGTGTGAGTGACAGTGTTTGTGTGTGAAAACTAAGGACTAAGTGTGCATGCATGTGCAAGTGTTTCTGCCAAGGATGTGTGCCCCTGTGTGTGTACTATGACAGTGTCGGAGTTGACCCCTGGTCAGGGAGTCCTGTAACCGGAGCTCACCTCCGGTTCTGCGAGCTCTCCTCTCAGTGTGCTAAACAGCCACCTGAAGACAGGATTAGCCATTGTGACCTGGCCCCAGAGGTAACCGAGATACACCTCCGGGGACAGACATGAAACACACACCGTCACGTGTTGCGGAGACGCGGCCAGGTGGGAGGAGACAGACACAGGTTTAAAAAACGCTGTAATATGGAGACAGGACTGAACAGGTGGTGGCGGGATTGTAAGAGCAAATAGGACACCTATAAGAGGATGAGTCCAAGTAGGATACAGTGTAATGTCGAGCAAGTTAAGGTGAAGGTGTCAGTGGTGTTTGCTGTTGTCTAGTGAAAACAAAGCATCAGAGCATAAGAGGATTGGGCAACCTAACCCGGTGCCTTGGGGTAACTGAGATTTGTGCCTGTATGGAAATTGATGCCTGTCAGCCTGTCTATGACTCAACTCTGACAGTACGCATGTATGTGTGTTTTTGCGTGCACATACAAGTGTGCGTGCTGTGCTGTGACAAATGAGCTGTGCTTAATTTGCGACTGATTATGCGGGCTGCTGGTGCCCTAAACCCCTTTGAACTTGTAATTGCCCCTGGTTTCAGTAATGAACATTAAGGAGGATTCAGAAATGTGTGGCTAATTACACATTTGCCCCCTTTTTAATTTCTTCATCTTCATGCTGGATGAAAAGGAGGAAAAGGAGGAGCAGGAGTGGTAGTAGGAGGATGAGAGCCAAGGAGGAGGTTCTGGTTTGGGAGGCATATGTTGCTGTTGTCGCCCTCTTTATCTAAATAATTGTACAAGCTGGTTTATGGGCTTTAGAGAGGTGCTTTGTGTGTCATTCGCTGCAGCCCGGGGGATACGGGGGACTAGCTTTCCCCGTGATCAATATTCAGAGAGATTCACATCTGGAGCCAAGACCTGCTCTGCCTGGATTTGGATTTATATATATTTATTTTTTTCTTTTGTTCTCTCCTTCCTCTATCCATCTACTTTTTCTTCTGGTACAGCTATTTTTTGGATTCACGGGTTGCTATCTATCACGCGTGCTCATTTATGTAGTCTTACATGATTTTAAGGGGATGTGGCTGCAGAGAAAATGTCAGAGGTTTGAACAGACAGCAACAACACATGGCTCAATATATATATATATATATGCTAGGCAGAACTGCTTGAGCAATGGAGCATTCTGGGTAAATGACTGCGGTGCAGGGAAGGTCCGCTGAGGGTAGTGGAGGGGGAAGAGTCGGGGAAAGGAGCAACAAATTGACCCGCTCAGCCTCGGTCTTTGATGTGGACTAGGCGCTCTCTTAAAAACCAGTCCATATGTTCAGAGGGGGAACGAGAGAGGATATCAGTGGGGAAAAAATGAAAAGGTGAGGAAGTGGGGGGAAGAGGTGAGAACAAGAGACATGGCTCCCAGTTATAAGGACCCCACTGTGCAGGAATCCCACTGCCTGCCCCTGGACTGAGCGCCGGGCAAAACAAAAGCATGCATTTGAGGGGAGTAGGAAGGGAGGGGAGAAAAATCACACAAAATGGCAGGAGTGGGATTTGGTGCAGCCAGGGTCCCATGACAAACCAAACAGCGAAACACAAGGTCTGTTTTTGATTTCTACTCAGTGCCTTCCATCCCTCAACCTTTTCTATTTCCTTGCCTCCCTCCCTCCTTTAGCCCGGTTTGCTGTTTCCACGCTTGTGCTGCTCCTTTTCCCTTTTGCATTTTCTTCTCTTGGTGTGAGATGAATATCAAAGCACTGCTGGGCCAGCTTGGAGGCCTGCAGCAGAATCTCATTGGCCTCTATGGTCCCCAGCATGCAGCAGCCACCATTCTAGCAGCTCTTGCCACAACCCCGCAATCAACCATGGGGGGATGAGGCTAGCCTGCAGGGCGGTACCCCTGGAAGGGTAAGGGGTAATTTAAGGAAACTAGCTCTAAGATGTGAAACCAAAATCCTCTTATATATTTTGTTATGAGTAAGATAACCCCGAACGTGTAGAAAAGGGAAAGCGGCACAAAATCAGCTGCTGCCATCTTAATAACCCTGCTTTTCCACCGGGGGCGTGTATGCTATCACAGACTACCTTGCAGGGTCCCTTATTACACATGACGTCATTCAGCCCCATTTCTTACAGAGTCAGCTCAGCCAGGTCTTTGCCAAGGGATCTGTGTTATGACTACAGCAGGATTGCGCTGCTGTAAGGCAGGAAAACCAGCCCGGGGCCTATTCTCAGTGGAGCATAAGGCCTTAAAAGAAGTCTCCTCAGCTTTGTGCATGTGTGTTCTTGGAGGAGTCTCTCACTGTTCGGAGCTGTGAGTTTATAAATCTGACTGCCCTCCACAGGCTTAACCCTGTTTGTACTCTGTTGCGGTCATGGCATGTGCGTTCACCTCTGCAGGGGCTGGTCAAACCCATGCTGTGCTCCCGGTCTTCCATGAGGACACCCCTGTTGTAAAGCCTCATTTAAAAAAAAAAAACACACACACACACACACACACACATTGCATAACATTTCGGAGGAACACTCTCCTTTGTTTTTCACTTGCTGTTGTCTTACTGGAGGATATGTTGCGGGTTGCTCTTTTTTTTTTTTCTTCCTTTCGATTTGGCAAACACTGTGGAGTTTCACACAGCTTAATCACCTCCATGCAGTGGGAACATGTCGTAAACAGTCCCTTAGCGAAAGCACTCATTTCTGCTACTTCATTAAACAACCTGCATTAAGATGCAAACAGCAGGACTGAAAATTAAGAGGGAGGGAGGGAAGAGGGAGGAAACATGAGGTAGAGGGAGGAGAAGTGTTGGGATTATGCAGGGATCGCTACATGTCCGCATGCACAATAACATGATGCTCATTTTGAGAATAAGCAAGCCTGTGGGAATTAAAGTAAAAAAAAAAAAAATAACATGAAAAACATGTCTGCTCTTTTCCCACACACACATAGTGTACGCAAGGTTAATATGCTATGCTTTATATGTCTGTGGATTCCACATGGGGTTAAGTTGGCTTTGAAGTGGAAGTATGACAGATCTGGATTAGGGGGCAAAGTGTAAAGGTCTGATGTCGGAGCATGAAACAAATTAGGGCTTATTACATTCTAATGCAGCACTAAACCGCTGGAAAGGCTACCAACTACGCCAAAGTACACTGTAAACAGAGCTGCGACACGGTAACGCTGGGAAATTACTGCAAAGCTGCGGCTCTTTGGTGAAATGGCAAAGTTGAAGCGGCCCGTCATATAATTATACAGCCTGTGAAAATGGGAAGTCACTGGATCCCCCCGTCTAAACTTTCATTCTGTGTTCTCCTTCTACAAAACAGCATCTTGTTGACACGCAGGGCTGATTTGTTGATGGGTTCTGACAACGGAGGTGAGATTCCTGCGTGAAATGAAGACTTTCACCTATATGTTTTTTTTCGCTGTGCTATTTGTTTGAGTGTCTTTCCCTGTTCCCGTGTCTGTCCACGCTGCGGTGGCCCTTGTGTGGTAGCCCGGCTGTGGAAGAACAGATGGCAGACTGGGGTGGCTTGTGTCTCTGTTTTCCAGGGTCGCTGAGCAGCCAACGTTAGAACACAGCGACCAGACAATAGCTCGGCACCAAACCTCCACACACCCCCCAAAGCTCTCCTCAGCGAGTCATTATCAAAGACTTTCAATGACTCCTGCGCTAAACATCGCTAAACTATGCTGTCATATTGTCACTAACATCTGTTTTGTAAACACACAAAGCAATGGGTATTGTCACAAAAGTAATGTGATGACTCTTTTTTCCTGCGTCTCCCACTGATAGTCACACATTTGGGCAGTGGCAGTGAACCAAACTGTCGCCTGGGTTGCTACGGGTGACTGGAGAGCTGACTTTTGGGCTCCGAGGCAAACGAGCACATGACAGATTAGTGTGTGGGCCTCCTCCAGGCTTCCACCTCTGTGACCCTTAGGAGCCCCCTCTTTACCCCCTCCTCACCCTTGCTCTTACCCCTAAACCCCCCTCCCTCGCCACTCTGCCTCCTTCGCCTTTGTCTCCACCCTCTCTTCATCCAAACTCACACAACAACCTAAGGAGGTGAAGAGCAAACAGATTTTCAATGCACGTCACTGACACGTAGCCTAAACTTGCTACTTTATCATATTTCTGTCTTCAGAAAGTTTTTTGTTCTTTGAAAAACACAAGCACATGTAACATTCAAACAGAGCAACAATGTAATTCCACCGATAAGTAAATGGGCTAACTAACCATGGATCAAAAAACATAGTGTGCCATGTGTACTGAAGAGATAAACTGGGCATCAGCAAATATGGAATAAACAGCTCTCAGCAGTTTAGTGTAAAAGGAGAAAGGGCTTGGGTATTTCAAACTGTTTGCAGATGTGTGTCTCCACCAGTTAAATGCTGCTTGTACTGGAACAACACACACGGATTAGAAGGACTAGAGGCAGCTTAAACAAAACCGGGGATACTACAGAGCTCACTGTTTAGTCTGCTCAAACAACATGCCCTCTCTTTTTAGAGGGACGGACTTGTACACTTGTTTATCGTATGGGACAAACATCCGTTGCCACGGTTTGGCCTTGCCTGCGCCCATGTCTCGTGAATGACCCTAGCTGGTTCTTTTTATGTGCATCTATAAAGGGCGGTCGAGAGAGCAGCTAGGAGGGCTCGACCTGGCGATGACACCCTGTCGTCATGGAGACTAATGCTATGTTGGGCTGGGATTGGCGGGGGGTGGTAGCCACTGTCACTAGTGTCTAATGATGTTTGCAGCACAATGCACTCATCTCCTCGCAAAGTGTGATGTCTCCTCACTCTGTATATCAACAGGGGATCTTTGGAGCTCTGCTGTGAGCGTTCCTTCTCGTTTACAAGAAGTGAACAATCAGTCAAAAAACTGTCTATGTGCCAACACTCACATGTTATACTTGAAAGGATAAAAAGACAATAACGTATTGTGCTAATCACTATATGTGCCAGCTAATCATGTGTCTCATCTGAACACACAGTTCTACTTCTTACAATCCAAGGACTTTCCAAATGACCAAGGGATATATCACTTCCCTTTCAAGGAGCCCAGGGGACCAATACACCTGGCTTAGCAGCTTAACAGAATTTTCCCCAAACACCCAGGCCAAAGGGTGGCCCGGCACAAAACCTGAGATGCTTGATGCTTGAGAGGGCTACCTACTTACTGATCTGACTGACCACTCTCCCCCCCGTCTCGCTCAATTCCTCCCTCCCACCTTCCAGCTAACACAGACACGTGTGTGCAAACTCTCAACTGGCCCCGGGTTTGCTCCTAAGGTCCCTTATTTATTTTCATAGGTGTTTGAGGGTTTACGCTAGTCAAAAGACAAGGCCAGAGCCTAGAGTGGTATCTTTGGATTTGAGTGCTTCCTGTTTTCATTGCAGAGGCCGACCCTTGTCTTTACAGGGGTGAGTAAGAGCTAGCAGGGGGCTAGCAGGGGGTGAGAGGGAAGGAAGGCCAGGGGCGCCAAGGGGCTAATTGTAGATTTTAGAGTTTGCTTTTGCCAAACAAAAGGGCATCACCTTGTGCAACAATAAGAAAAGGAAAAAAAAACTCCATCAGTTGCCTCTCCAGTCTGCCACCCTCTCTTTCCATTTCTCTTCTTCTATCTATCCTACATTTCCTCTATCTACCTATGTCCCTCCCACTTCCTCTAGTGGATTTTGTAGTCTGTGCTTTTGAAGTGCAATAGAACATTTTACCCCTAACAGTGAAGTTTACCTTTCTGATAACATAATCTCCCTGTAGTATTGAAAAGCTTATACCAACAGTCTGGGATTTTCCTTCCCCTAATGTGGCTGGAAGACATCCAGAAACTCATGGAGAGGGAGGGGAGGTATTAGAGAGAGAGAGAGAGGGATAGAGACAGAGAGAGAAAGAGAGAGAGAGAAAGAGTGGGAGGGGGGATAGAAATAGGGAGTGGAGACGCGGCCTGACCCTCTTCTGCCAGCTAACACCAGCTGATCTGTCCAGCCGTTTGCCAATTACATATGGGGCATTTAAGGTTGCCAGCTCATGTGCTCTGTGGTCCATGTGTATATGGCTTTAACATAAAAGAGGTGAGGGTTATCACAGCTAGTGTAATTGTGGAATTTCTGCACATTTTGTGAGATCTTTATGGCGCCAAAAAACTGTAGTTTCCCCTCCGCTGGAATGTTGGCACGGCATGATTGATGGCATAAGAGTTGAAAATGAGGTTACTTTCTATATGCGACTGTCACGGAGAAAGCCATCTTGTGATTTCTCCCAAGAGAGTGTGAGGTCAGAGCAAAGCAAGGGAGGATGGGAGGGGAGAGGGAGAGGGCAATTTTGTTATACTGAATCCAAAAGCCAACAGTTGTTACTATTGGCCTGTGTTGTTTTTCCGTGTGTGAAGGGGGGTCCTGTCCTTTTGAGCTTTTCAGAGGATGTGACAATGGCTGGATGTTGAGAACATATGTAGAGAGACCCCCGTGGCTCATGGAAGAGGAGCTCCATGCTGGCCCCGCAGTTTGAGAAAATACAAGGCCGCTCCTTTCACTCCTCACCCCTCAGTTAATGAATGCATGAATGGCAGAATGCCGCTATAGGCCATTCAGGGGCCAAAGTCCCCAAGAATTCACCCTTGCACAAACGCATCCAGCAATGGCAAATACATTTGCTTAACAAATTAAAAGAAAGGAGAATGGCTAATGGGTGTGAGTGTGTGATGATGATGTGTGTGTGTGTGTGTGTGTGTGTGTGTGTGTGTGTGTGTGTGTGTGTATGAGAGAGAGAGAGTTTATGGGTGGGAGAATTGGATGGTGAGAAGAGAAGGGGGATAATTCAATTAGTCCTCTTCCTCAGTAGAGAAATGAAGGCAGGTTAAAAGGGAGGGATTATTATTTGTACAAGACTGGCCAGAGCCTTACACAAAAGAAACAAATAAAGATTGGAGAGAACATCTACAAGGAGAGAGGGACCGAGAAAAAGAGGGCCTTGAAAGCTCGGCTCTGTCTGAATTAACCAGCTCGCTAAGAAATGTGCCTGGGCCCAACAGTGGGCTTTTTTCTTTTTTTTCGCCCCCTCCTTTCCACTCTTTCAATTCAATTTTAAAACAATTCTAAAGAAAATTGGTGGCGACTCTTCAGAAAGCTCTGTATGTGTCATTCTGTCTTTCTGCATCGTTTGCAGAGGGGAGCGCTGAAGCCGTGTGAGGAAAGACGCCGGATAACGACCGCCGTTTTTAGTCTAACAAGGTGTGTTCCTGTATTTTGTGCGTGAATATACAGTCAATTCCTCAATAAAACATGCTGCCTTTGTTTGTGTGTTTTGTGCTCTAATACGTGGAAATGAAAAAGCTGTCATAATTTAAAAAATAAAGTTCACCCCCCCCCCCCCCCACGCCCACCCGCCCGCCTCTGAATGAAGCCTGGCCTGTATGGTTTTGGTGCGAGGTCTCCAGTCAGGGAGCGATGGAGCTGTGAACAGCTGTGAAGTCATTTTGATAATGATGAGAATAATAAGCATGCAGACTGGCGTGGTGGAGCCGCTAAGGCCTGCAAGGCTCAGGGCTTTGCTGTTGCAGCTTCACTGCTTCTGAATAGATAAAAGTGATTAAAGCACTCCTGATTATCCCTGACCAATATGTAATGGATTTACAGCCCTTTCAATTAGGCCGTATTTGCTGGCCACACATTACTTGGGCTTTTGGTTAGGTAATCAGGGTACAGGGGCTTTGGGAAGGGAGAGGACGCTGGTAAAGGGGGGGGGGTACAGGGTGCACAGGGGGCACCTGACCCTTTTAAATTTGTGGCTGATTCAGGTTGATGCTCTAAACTAAGTCTCTCATACTTTCTCTCTCCCGCTCTCCCTTCTTTACCCCCCCCCCCCCCCCCCCCCCCCCCTCCCCTCTCTCCCCGCTACATTGTCCCTCCATCTCTGGGCCAGAGAGCCACGTGCTCGTGAGAGCAGCTTATGTGTCCTGGCGTGGCCACCTCCTCCTGAAATCTGACCTGCGTTGCAAAATCAATACAGCCTGATGTTCTGATAATGTCCTGACATTAGTGAGGGTGGGGGGGACATGTGGTCCAGCCCCTTTAGAAGTTGACACACACACACACACACAGATAGACAGCAAAGCAAACTGACACATACAGAAAACAGCAACAGTAAAGAGTTTTTCATCGTTTTACCAAGCGTGTTTAAATATTTAATCCAAGCCATGTAGCATGCTTGTGCGCAGTGAAGTGAATGAGTTGTCGGACTGAACTGTTGGGGAAAACAAACAATTTCCTCTCAGCTATGGAGGAGAAACACTGTGGATTTGCATGCATCATATTTAAGATAATATCACCACGTCGGCCAGATTTTTGAAAATGTGAAACCGATCAACAACCAGTGACATAGCTGTAGGTTCACATATACCCATAGGCATCTGTTACTGTAAAAATAACAAAAGTATGGCGTAAAGTTATCAGTGTAATTCTGCACACCCATTTACACTAACAATCCTTCACCGCTGACTCTTAATCTGCTGCAGAAAAACAGTCTTCTTCGAGCCAAACAAACAGTGCATCTCATATTGGAGTAAATGTCAGGGATTGTCGGGCCGTCTCCCTCTTACCGAGAGTGTGCTGAGCAGAGTAAACAGTCCAAACTGATTAGATTGACCTGGTCACTGTGTCCCTCTGACAGGTGGCTGACAGGTGAGCATCACAGCGCTGCCGTCACTCACTCCCTCGGTAACGACCGCGTGACAGGTGTGTGCGTGTGTGTGCCTGAGCGTGTTTTGAATGTGTGTGTTTCTACCTGGATTGTTTTCATAGGTGTGTGTCTCTCAAAAAAAAAAAGAAAAAAAAAAAGTAATGAGCTTGTGCTTACCGTGAGATGCTGGAACAGCCACGCCCTCATGATGTTAGTGGCCACCTTGGGGAAAATGCCACGCTTTTTCTGCCTCTTCTTATCCTTGTCTGGATCATCATCATCCCCTGTGCCAGGCGATGCAACGCTGTTGTCTAAGCCATCTCCTAGACGGAAACCAAACCCGGGGTTAAATAACATCCCAGACCACACCACTGACTCAGAACACAAAAAACACTGATCGAAAAAATTCTCGAGGCTGAAATAGGAGTACAGAGTCAAAGCTGAGTTTAAGGTTCATAGAAGATGGATAAATGGACAAATACCACAGATATGTATGAAATAATTCAAAAGCACTGTAGCGAGGCCGGAAGAATCGCTGCAGCAAAGCCAGTGTTGTGTAGTGAGGATATGGAGCTAGAGGGATTTAGGTGGCCTTAGATGAAGGCCTGTACAGAGAGTGAGGGGTTTACGCAGAGGCCTAGCAGAGTTGTTCTATACCCCAGAGCACGGGAGAGGGGAATAGGGGTTAATGACTCTAATGTTATGCTTGGACGCTGAAATACTAGGCTCCTCATTCCAGTTTTACAGTAGGAGGAGGAGGAGGAATGAAAGAAATGGAACAAGATGGCAAAAAGGAGCAAGGAGCCTTCGTGAACAGGAGAGGCTGGACGCATGGGTCGGGAATAGAACAGAATAGAATAGAGGTCTTTATTGTGCACTCTTGGAAATGTGTTCTTGCCTTCAGAGACATGTGCTTAGAATACATGAAATAAAGACAATGTAACAGACACATTAACTAATATCTAATAAAAAGTCCTTTATTTAATAGATGCCAGAGGATGGAATAAAAGATCTTAGAGATGTTGCTCTGGGTGCCCTATATCATTCTCCTGAAGGGAGTTTTTCGAATTCATTAAACAAAGGATGTGAAGGGTCCTGAACTATTAACGTAATAATTAATTCAATTAAATTTGAATGCTTGACATAATGTGGAGCAATTTTTTTTCATCCTTTAAAAAGAGAGCCAAAGGGGACAGGGAGTTATGCAGACATATACAGTAATGCGCAGACGTTGGTGCGTTCATGTTGCGTGCACAGACACATGCTCGAGTCCAAACAAAACTCAAAGGCGTTGATAATTCCTGGCATCCAGTTGAGGCGCATAAAGTAGGGATGTGATTTGGGGTGGTTCATTGTTGCACTTCGATGCACATAATGGACTCGTCTGCTCCCCCCCAAACCCACCCCACCCCACCCCAAACCCCGACTCTCTTAGCCCTCCTCTCCCTTTCCCTTCCCTTGCAGCAACCCCTCCCCATTCCGCCACAAGATTAGCATGACAGGCCAGCGGCGGCTTCGCCTGCATTAATGTCCGTCAGCATTTGATTTCAAGAGGAAAACATGCACATATCCAGGCACGATTTCTCTTTTAAATCGAAGTTTCCATCTTTGTCCCTTGCCTTTTTCTTGTTCCTCTTCCCCTGCATTAATTGTGCATTAGCAAAAATGATTTACTTTTAACAGTCATAGTTATTTTTTCTTGCCCCCGGGCACAAATGCCTTGAAAGCCTTCCTTGAGGGCATCTAAATTATGTATCTGAAAAACTCCTCCACTAAGGCAGAGAAGGACCCTGACGTTCTCAAAATTCAGACTTGCATGTCCTCCTGTTTTTGGGGAGGCATCAATCACAACCACCTATACAAGCCTTAATCTCGCATAAATATTTGAACTAATAACACAGAAAAGGGGGAAAGAAAAAGGATCCGACTGGTGGCGTAATCAAATGCAAAATAAATGAAGAATACAAGGACAGCAGGAGCCCTCACTTCTAAACTACTTTCCCCACTTTCTTTTTCCTCCTCCTTGTTTTTCCCTCTCTTTTTTGTTCTCTCTCTCTCTCTCTCTCTCTCTCTCTGTCTTTCTTTTCTTTCGGTGCACAGTGTTTTCCTTCCACATCATTAGTGCAGAGCCACACGAAAGAGGAAAACAGAGAAGTGCCGGCTTTGCGCTCGCTGTGTGAAGTTAGAGAAGCAACAGCCTTTCTGAAGGACATACGGGAACGGGGACACAGACTTGGGGGTGTTGTAATTGTAGAATGGGCATTCATTAGTGGCAAATGCCGTAAATCCCAGGCTAAGTACGAATCCTTGTTCAGGAAAGCCTAAAACAATAAACTTTGGCCTGGCCATAGCCCTACCCTGACTGTGAGGGGTTTCCTGAGAAATGTGACCCAGACGGAAGTCAAGTCTAACTCCACCGGTTTGCTTCCAAACTTCAATAACAACACAACTAGTGAGCTGTGAATTTTAACCACCCTCCTCTTGTTTCTCTGCTTTTGAGCTTCACTGAATAATGTTGATACACAGTTTGGTTGTTTGTTTGTGTGCCGCTAGGGTTTGTGTTGATTTTCGAGCTAGTCTCCAAATCCCTCTCCTGCTGTGAGCAGTCAGGCTCATCCAATGGAACCACACAGTGGCCAAAAGGCTGGCAGATTAATTTTATTGACGTTTCCATTTTCACTGCAATGCGATAGCCTCCCCCCTGGCCAGGGCCAGAGCGACCCATGCGTATTTACAGACTGACCTGTCACTTCATTACCCAGCATGCTCGCTGCCTCCTGCCCTAGCCCGCAAGGGTGAAACAAGACTCCAAGGCTTTCAGCTCCTCTCTTCCTCTGTCTTTCTCTCACGTGCGCACGGATACTGTCGTGTGCAGATCATGTGGCACTCAAGCATGAATTTCTGCGTACAGTATTATAGTTGTTTTTTTGACTTACACTGCGCACGCAAACATGCGTGCATTGAAAGAACGAGCGAAAATCAAGTGTGGACAGAATGTGAAGCGCTAAAAACAAAGAAAGAAAGAGAGGAACAAGAAGAAGCGGGAGGAAGAAAAGAAGGAGCAGAAAAAGAATAAAGAAGACCCAACTTGCACAACCTCATTACATCTAAAGGAGAGCTGGTGCTTTGCATCCACCCCCACTCCTTTCTTATGAGCGAGAGAAGGAACGCTGCAGGGCAAATTGTCCCAAACGCTAATGGCTTCTGACTGTTCCCTGGCAACTCTGCCATTCTAACCTGTGTGGATGTGCACTCTGAAAAAAAAAAAAAAAATGGGGAAAGAAAAAAAAAAAAAAGTGCAGGGCAGAGCAGGGGGAAGCGTCCCATCATCTGGCCATGTGACACAGATGGGGGTTGGCTATTAGGAGGCAGCCGAAAGGCCTAGGGGAGCCGAGGTGCTGGAGTGTAGCCCCAGGCACTTTTGGAAAAGCAGCGCCCTTGGAGACGGAAAAAAAAGACAGCCCCCCCCCACCACCCCTCCACCTCCGCTCTCCCACTCTCTTTCTGTCTTCCCTCACTCTTTGCTCCCCTCTCCTTCTCCCTCACCCGCTCTATCAATATCTTGACGCAAAGTCCCCGCAATGAAAGTTTGTGCATCATATTTTCATACGCACCGAAAACCGAGGCGGTGTAATCAGGCACGAGATCGAAGACAATGACCAGATGGAACGAGGGTGAGGGAGCGAATGAAAACACTGGCAAACAAACAAGCACAAGTCCAAGAGCACATTCGCTCACATGCATCCCCTCTCTCATCACCAGTGGGTGGTTATTAAAAATGCATTCAGATATATCTCCCTGTGAGTAAATTGGTCTCAGGGCTGAGCTCATTAACGGCTCGGGATAGGACTGTAAACACACTGCAACTCTGCTTATCTAATGTTGGCACATTCAGGGTCGCTTCAGGATTTCATTTACAAAGAACTGGTTTAGCACAAAGTGTCCTACAGTCTCTGCTGAGAGTAGGGGGCAATTCAGGGGAGTCCTAATGACGCTGTAGATCATGCTTCATGTCTAGGAGGCACCCTGCCCCTCAGGGAGCCACTAAGGTCTAGTCAGCCCTGGAAGTATTATGGATATGACCACGAGTAACACATACAGCGGCTCCATCAACCAAGAATACGCGCCCCCTTTGCAGCTTCCATTCCAATAAACCTGCGCATGAATGAATAATGACGTGTCAATAGTTGAAAAACATTCAAACCCAGTCATGGTTAGTTATCGAATACCACTCCAGACTTATTGGTCCCTGTACTGTTAATACACCTTCTGAAAAGCTGCTAGACAAGCTTCAGATGTTGTGTGTATTATTCTAAAGGCTGCGCAGTGATTTTGCACTGGGAGGCCCCGGCATTTGTTTCAGGGTAATGAAGCAAGAGTGTAGAGGCAGTGGCTTATGGAAGCTGTGGTTAAAGTGACTAATTACAACGGACCCCCCAAGCCCCCTGTCAGCCCAAACTACTCAGGCATGTTCAGCCAAGCTCGCCCAAATGAGGAGAAGAGAGAAACTCGCAAGGAAAGTTCGAAGGAAAAGAGGAGTAGACAGAGAACAGAAGCTAAGAGGTTTGTTGTACCGGGAGCTCCCTTGGCCGTCTCTACCTTATCACACCATAGTGACCGGGCCCTCCAACCCTCCCTCCAACACCCTTCTATTACACCACCTCTAGCCCTGCAGGCTTTGGCCGCAGAGAATGAAGAGAAAAGAAGAGGGGGATTTAGAGCCTCCCTTTTCCCTCTTTTTCTCCTCAACTTTTCAGCCAACATAAGCGGCGTTTAGCACATTCAGTCCCCCAAATGGCAGCGAATGAGAGAAGCAGTGGGGGCTCCTCTTTTGTCCGTCTGGTTACCCCTTTTATTTACTCTGGATTTACGAAGGGGTCTTTGCCGGCTCTGGGACCACATGCTCTTGACGCACACACAATCTCTCTCTCCCATACACACATACACAAACACGTACTGGCTCTATTCACACTCGTGGAATGGCCAGCCCTCTGTTGCTCTGTGCTGACTGGGGATTACAGGTCCTCTGGCTATAACCGCATGCTAGCAATATGCTTCGCACTCATGGAACATACAACACAGACGAGTGCTAACGAGTAGAACATAATCCCTTTAATGATAAAACACACACTTGAGTGTCCAATTTCTAACAGTAAGTAACCCATCGGTGTGTTTGTGTGTGTGTGTGTGTGCGTGCGTGCGACCACGCCATATGGTTTACTGCGCCCATTCGAAACCATACAGTAGATGAGGGCTCTAAAGAGAACTGTTTTAGTGTGGCTGCACCACTGCAGCCAGTGTTTTACGCTGATTATTTCCTGATCTGTGCTTAAACAAGCAGCAGCCCCTTGCACTGGACCATAAAACAACAGCTTAGTAAACAGCAAGCATGCTGACAAATTGGTAGCGCTCAGGCCGGAGTCATTAACAGCCCTAAAACCTGTCAGAGCAATTACAACAAACTCTCTCCTTCAGCAAGTCTCCCCGCCAAACTCAGATGTCACTACCCACCTCCTCTTTACTGCCACCTCTTACCACCAGGACACTGGCCATAGGTGGAGGAGAAAAGACTTCGAGATTTTCCTCATCTACTCCGACAGTCATGACACCCCAGAGAAATGAGGACAAACCTCCATCTCAAACACAGCTGTATCTGCATCCTGAGTGCTACGACTGAGTGGTTCCTTTTGCATGAGAAGTAATGTGTAGTTGTCTCCCTCCAAAAACACATCATTAAGTGTTCCCTTAAATGAAGTGGAATAAGAGCTTCTAATTAGATGGGTTTTTTTTCTACGTGTGGGGAAGCGAGGCAGTCAGGCAGTAAGAAAGGCAGGGAGGGAAGGAAGGAGGGAGGTTGGGGGTAGTTGCTCAACAACTCCTGTACCTCCTCTCCTCCCTCCCTTCTCCGCCCCTTCTCTAAGCCCCCTAACCCTGCCATCAGGCAGATATCTCTCTGTCATCCCTGGAATGCTGGAGATAACTATCGCCTCTCCACCGATACAAGGCCTCTCTCCTCTCGCAGTCACAATGTTGACCCCACTGTGCACATCCCTACCATAGAGGGTGAGGCTTAAAGTGGAGAGAGCAGCGAGAAAGACAGGAGGAGGGGTGAAGGTGGAGGGTTGGAGGTAGAACTTGTTTTTTAACAACCAGTTAGGCTATTTTACCTTTTAACCCAAAATAAGGGCTGGAGCAAAGCCACCCTCCTCTTTCAGCTTCTCCCCTGGAGCCAGAGAAGAGTAGTTCGTCCAGAAGCGAGAGAGAGAAAGGGGGGGGGGGGGGCAGGCTGCCTGGTTACTGCCTTTTCTCCAGAGTCACCGCCTAGAACTCTCTTGATCTTTTCATAAGATTATCATCTGCCAAGAACCTAAAATTTAGCACTGGGTGCACAAAGTCTGCGCATTATCCAAGGCTTTAGACCGCACTAACTGTTGGTACAATTAACCTTCTACCTGCAACAACAATTTTCTCACTACATCATGAATTGGGACTTTTAGCCGGTTTACCCTGAGATCTTGATTTTACCTACAGCTCCATACATATATATATATGCGTATACGGACACACGGAAACGTGCTTCTTTTACACAGATGTGGACTATGCATAAAAAGATGTATGTCGGCTGAGACAAGGCTGTGCCATCTAAAGGGGGCTTTATTTGAGTAGGGAAAAAAAGACCCAAAGAATAGAGATGGAATAAAGATGTATAAAAGAAAGGAGGCAGGCTGTTGCAGATGTCAGGACCCAATTTGCATGAATGGCAAAGGGCTAAATTGCAGGGGATGGGGGAGCTACCCTCCACCCCCTCACCCCACTCTTTTTGGGGGAACTAAAAGGGAGCTGTGATGCCCATGACTGCTCCTCACTCAGCAGACAGGGATCAGTGGCTAATGAAGGGCTTTGGGTCTCCACCAGACATTTCACACTCTCTGCCTCCCTGACAACTCCACCCTGCTCCCCCTGCACTCCAACACTGCCGCTGCTCTTCCCTTAGATTCCGAATCGAACGGGGCTAATTGGTCTCACAGGTAATCTCGGCTCACCCCTTGTTTCTTAATAAACAAATGTACAAACCTGCCAATGCACCTGTTCAAATCTCGCTTCGGCCTACAAAGACACTGTCCTCCTTTATTCCCTTAACAAATATGGTACAATGAAGCTATGCTTGATCTCAGTGGTTAAAACTGCACATATTGATGCTACTCCCTCTATAATTTATCATTATTATGATCGAAAAACAGGGCTGGGTGCCCACAGAGAAGCATACCTAAAATCCTGAGGTTTGATGCTGCATTAAATATTAAAGAATAGGTATTTCCCAAAAGCAAGTGGGGCTATGTTGAATTGAAACAAGCACGATCATTAGTAAAACAAGCCGCTTCCACACTTTTTGCTCTTTAAAAATGACTAAGTTGCTCTACTTTGGAAAGACGCGGAGCGAAAGCGGGGAATAAAGAGACGAGACGGAGCCAAAAAAAAAACCCCCAAAAAAACCCAACAACAAAGAAATGGAGAGCACGCACATCATCATATGGATCCATCTGCGAGGGAAAAAAATGGCTTTATAATCCCCGCTAGGAACTATTGTATATCAAAGTCCCTCAGTGTGGTTTCATGATTCAAACCAGCTTACACTGTTTGAGGCAATGTCTGATAACAGCATCAGCAGTGATTCTCTACCCTCAATTACAGTTTCAAACCAAACAAACAAACACACCGTGTTTAAACTGAGCGAGGGCGACCACTTGGATTTATTGCAGACATCTTTGCCACACCTGATGGACAGTGGCATCAAAGTAGAGTTTAACCGAGATAGGAGTTTCTACGTAGAGCTGGGGGGGGTTGGCAGAGTAAATGGATTAAAAGGTTTATAAATCAACAAGTCAACCATCAGATTGTAGCCTCTGCTCAGCAGCCCTCTCATCAGCCAAATGCCATGAAGTTTTTTTTTTCTCTTCGTTCTCTCTCTTTTTTTTTTCACACAAATGTCCTGGAGGCAGGGAACAAAGCGAGCAGAACTGATTACTGTGCTGCTGCCCCGCTCCGCCAGTCTAAACTCTGTTTGGCTTCCTAATGAGCTCACTAAAAACCCAATTCATCACCCATAACCCCTTCTCAACCTGCCTTGAAATCCCCCATTATGGTGAGTCAAGGACAGTCCGTTTACAGGCTCTGGGCTGGGGTCAAGGACTGTGAGGGGTAGATGGCAGTGGTCTTGGCAAAAGCAAGGCCAAGGTTATTTTGACGCAAGGGATACTTCCTACGTGTCCCTGAGTATCTAAGTGTGTTCACCATACGCCATGCAATTCCTTCCAACCAATCTTCTCCTTTGATTGTCACACTCCATTAATTTTATACAGAAATAATATATTTATTTTTACTATTTGAACACGGTGGGTTGTTTTTTTTTTTTTACACCCTACACCAATCTCCCCTCCAATCCCTTAAGCAACCCCCCCTCACGCCCTCTCTCTTTTGCACCAGCGGTGTCCCAGCCTGAGCGGAGGAATGTCCGGCTTGATGGATGCAGCAGCGGGAATGTCCCGTTCCAGTCAGCATTCGCACCAGAGATTTCAAGTTTAATACCCTTTCGTCCCATCCCTGCAAAGACAGGAATTTGGTGGGAAGGGAATGTAGCGGGATGGGGTGGGGGGTTAGAGAGTGGAATACAGTAAGTCTATTAAGGATGGGGCATGGGAAGAGGGAACGTGTAAAAAAAAAAGATATTGTCGGTAGATGACAAACAGCTGAAAAATGCGATGAAACGAAAAATGTCTTGACGAGGTGGTATAGCATTAGAACTGGGTGTTGGTTGGAAGCGGGGGGGGGGGGGGTCAGAAACAGACAAGTGGAGGAGGAGGAGGCAGGCAGAGGGCTGGGGTAAACTCCCACAGTTCCTCATTACATGGAGTTGAAATGATCCTCCTGACACCTGAGCTGTAACCAAGAGATTACAGAATTGATGAATCCTTGGTTTAAAATGCAGCTGTTTTATTCTGCTTTAGTAATTAATTCTTTTTCCGATAGTGTATTGATTAAGCGTAGCCCCTGATAAAGTTCAAACTGAAAGAGATCCCTCCAGGGCTTTGGCTTGGCCTGCTCTGGAGAGTCAATGAAAACTTCCTTCCTCCACCTGCATCTCTCTCTCTCTCTCTCTCTCTCTGTCAGCGCAGTTTACCCTCATAAATTAGTCAGATCAGTGAGGAATGAGGCGCTTGCTTCGTTGATACTTGCTTTGTCTGCCCTCTTGCTGATGCAGTTCTCTGTTATTTTTATAGTATCACACCTACACAAACTCAAATGCCCTTACTGAGGAGTCCATGTGACACAACTCACCAAAACATTAATTTGAGAGCTTTCTTGGCATACTGAAATACTACATGCACTTCTTCTTGGATACAGTTTTTTTTCACCTAGCAGCTGCATCCTTTCGCTTCTTTCTCCCTCCTCTCGCACTCCCATCCCCACCTTAACAGGGAATCATAGCATACTGAACAGGGGCGCTTTCTTTCACAAAACTATTCTTTCATTCTTTTTATCGCTGCGTTTTTCTATACAGCTGTGAGTGAGAGTCTGATCAACAGAGGGTAGAGCGGCTCTCTCCAGGGAGCCAACTAGCAGAGAAATCAGATACAGCTTTACAAGAGAGTCAGCCGCTCATGTCTTGTCAAGACCCCTCACCTACCGGCTCCTTTACAAGTCAATAACCAGGGCCCAGTGTCCTCCACTGGGCCTTGGCACACATTCACCTCTTTCTATAGGAAGCAGAGGCGCGGGGGGGGGGGCACAGTTCTGGATCCCAGGGTGTAACCTTCAATGCTACATCATTTTGTGTGATATTATGGGAAAAATATTGTATTTCTGCTAGGAAAATGCTTCTAGCTGTGGTGGGACACTATATTTATCCCCAGTATACAACATGAACTCCTCTGACATTCCTGTAATACATAGTGACAAATAATTGGTGCTCCCACGAGAGCGGATGAGCCAGTTAGAAGCTTTTTCCGATATTAAGAACTAATGAAAGAGTGAATGAATTATGAAAGGAGAAGGGAAAAATATAATTAGATGGTGGAAGTAGCGGTTAATACATTTACTTGAGACTATTTCCTTTCGTTAATGGGACTGCAGCATGCAGGGAGAGGGTTTTGACATGGCTAGTATTGACTGTCCGCCCTGCTCCTTAAGGTAAATCCAGCAGGTCATTTCATTAAGGCCCAATTCTATGGCACTAATTTTGATTTTAGAGGCTTGACAGCTGTTGGCAGTGGAAATTGCTATGGCAGGAACAGTGAGAGAGGAGCCTATTACTGCTGTGAAAAATACAAATTGCAAATCCTTGGTTCAAATTACTGCCACTCTGCCTCGCCGGCCCACCAAAAACTCGCATTTCGTCACATTCAGGGACCTTACCTTTTGATTAGCGGCACGAAAAGGCCGAGTAAGTACACACGGCAATCTATTCTGGAATAAAGGTAGAAGCTGACAGATGCAGAGAAACAAATGCATGTGAATACAGATATGCCCACTGAGCTGAAAAGAAACATTAGAAACGGCTTACGGTGGATTAGAAACAGACTGCAACCTCAAACTTTCCACAGACTTGAATCAACACCTACCTTAAACAGTAATTAAAAGTAGGCTTGCATTTAAAATATACAGCGGTTTCTTTTTTTCATGAGCACTCACTTTCTAAATAAGACGTTACCAGTAACATCGTTACCGTGGGTTGGTCTGGCAGTGCGATGGACCTGACTCACAATGTGAGCTCTTAATCGCCTCGCCTTGCAAGTTAATATGCAGCATTAAACTTCTAGAAGGAAGGGGAAAAAAAGCTCTTCCTCTGATGCTATTAATTAGCAGTGCTCTATAGCTCTCAGCTTTTTGAAGCTCTCCATCTCCTTTTGTTTCACCCCGTCTTTTCTTTTTTTTCGTGCGGCCTTCGTTATTGACTTTTCAATTTTCCCCTCACATCCACCCCCCTACACTAGCAGTAGCACCAGTGCCTCTGCAGCGGTGCCCAGCCCAACAATACCCCCAAGCCCACTCTCCGAGACGCTGGCTGGGGAGCCCTGAGAGCTGGGCCAGCCCTACAGCTCCCACCAGCCCACCACTCACTCCCCACGAGACCAAAATCAAAGAGAGAGGCCCTTAAAATATAACCATGGGTATAATGAGGGTGCTCCAAAGAACAATAAGCATATACACCAAAGGAGAAAGGAGAGTAGGAGTACAAAAGAAAGAGAGAGAAAACTATAGGAATGTTGGCCTGAAAGTGTTCTTGAGAAGAGAACAACACAGGCTGGATGGAAAAAAAACAGAATGATACTGTGCTTTGGGAGAGAGGGCAAAGGGCCACAGCCAGTGGTGATGGTAGCCGGGGCCACGCATCTATCCAACCACGTATCTGAACCCACAACAACAAGGGGGTCTGCCGCATGCCTCTGGAGCCGAAGGGAGCCAAAGGGAGCACGACTAATTTCTGCACAACAATAGGCCTGGATGGGCGCCCACACAATGGCAGGTGCTTTGAATAGCAGCAGGGCCCTTGCAGCAGGGATCTTCTCCTCTCTCACTCCGAGGGCTTGGGCTCTGGCTTGTGTAACCTTTCATTTTCAACCGGGCTTCCTTTTGACTCATAAAGGATGAAAATGATCTCATGGGGAGGGGGGGGGGGCAGAGGAGTGAGAGATTGCCAGGTCTGTGAGGCACAATTCAGATCAAGTCAGTCCGTTTTCCGTCCACACTAACTGCCTTTTTCTCTCTCTGTCTCTATTGCTTCTTCTCCACACTTCTCAACATTTTTTTCCTCCACCTCGTCCTCATTTTTTTTCATCGACTGTCGGCCTGTTGTGTTGTTATTTTCTGTAGTGGTTTATGTTTGTTGTGCGGCTGCTGGGCTATCCTGTAGGCCATGATGCAGTGGTAAAGGCAGTTTTCCCCCCACCTTAAGAGCATTCTTTCCGGGGTCACAAGGTCAGGCTTCACAGATGTCTCCTGCAGACACTCAGTTGTCTAAGGACTGCATCCCTGGGAGTAAGTATTCGTACTAAACAATGCAGCTTTTCCCCCTCACTTTGGAAAATGTTAAATGTTTTTTTGCTTTTTTTGTCTCGCTTCTTTGTACGTCTCTCTTTTCATTGTTTTATTTTTCAATGAAGCTATAGAGTGAGTACAATTTTTCCAAGGTGGAGTTTTTGTGTGTGTGTGTGTGTGTTTAGATAATGAAAGTATGCGCTGGTTATCACAAGATAGTAGTGTTTTCTGGCTGCTTTCATTCTTTTAAACACTCCCCGTCTCCCTAAGTTTCCTCCAATTGTTCTAA
The DNA here is from genome assembly GCA_014281875.1 of Nibea albiflora. Taxonomy (NCBI): domain Eukaryota; kingdom Metazoa; phylum Chordata; class Actinopteri; family Sciaenidae; genus Nibea; species Nibea albiflora. Next base: position 23,827,546 of record CM024799.1, on the reverse strand, counting down.
TGGGGCCTTAGTCATCCTTGCCTGATGGCAAAGGGAAAGATGCTTTTAAAGGTCTTTTTCTTCTCTCTGTAAGTGTTGCCAGGAGAGAAAAATGAAAACATGTAGTAACTGTCCTGAAATCCTACTGAGAGACAGATACAAGAAACCCTTGAGTAAGCAGGGCAGAAGCCAAACAAAGAGCGACTCTAAATGAACAGAAAGACAATATTTGAACTAGTACATCTCTGTGTAGCCTCGGTCTCGGCACAAAATTGTGTAGAAGAGAATTCCTGGGCCAAATGGCTTTCATTAAAGGGAAATCAGCTTCTGCTTTTTTTAGGGGGCGGAGCGTGACAGTGGTAAAAGGGAAGAGATTGCAGAATTTAACATGCAAGTTCTGCCTCAGAACATGGAAAAGTGTGTAATTGGAGCAACATTTTAAAAAATCCAGGCACTGAGCTATCCTTGAATATCTAACTCCTTTTCATCTCGCTTCTCCTTGTTCCTTTTTCTCTCCCTCCGTTTGATATGGTGTTGTTGCTTCCCCCTCCAAACATCTTCTCTGTATTCTGCAAATTGATAACCCTCTAAATGAATTATGGTAAATGCATAATGAAGGTTTTCTCAGCTTCAGCCCTGCAGCCAGCCAGGATGAAGCATCTCGTTTGGCATGTTTGATTCGTTTTGTTGCGCATTTAGCCCCAGTGTTCCTTCAGAGTGTTCACTGCTTGGGGCATGTAAATAAGAAATTATCCTTGCTGACTAACATGGCTAATACCTCCTCTGGGGTAATCAAAAATTATTAGACGCTTGCTTCCAATAAACATTAGGGCTCATGGCACTAACCACTGTCAAATCGCTCACCTCCGCCTGCTCCCCAATAGCCATAAAATGGGTGAACAAAAGTGATCAGGTGTGGAAAAAGCACTCTGGCTACATGGAAACTGGGAGACCGCGGGACTGCTATTATGCCTAAAAAAGCAGCCCTTGGCTTTAAGAGTCATTAAAGCATGTACCGGAGTGGGAATCAGACTAGAAAATGAGCTTATCTTGCATAATGCCCTCAAAAGCTTTGCATAAACGTAAAAGATGTGCGCGTGAAAATCAGCAGCAGAGAGGAAGAACTCGGATTGTAACACACTTCCTTTATCATCCTCCCACTCTCTTGGACGGTGGCAGCATGGTTAAAGCACTACCTGTAGGGTATATAACCGCACTGCTCGGTTCCAAACATGCTTCAGTATGTAAACCCTGGTTTACACAAGAGAAAGCCACACAGCAAGTGAACAAGCTATAGCTGGCCTTGCTAAGCCACTCTACTCCACCGCTTGCTGTCTTTTGGGGAGGGACCTTTGCTGTGATGTGGGGTTCGGATATTAGGGGGAGGAGAATTGGGAGGGTGGGGGTGGTGGAAGAGATTAAAGAGCCAAGGGAGGCAGAAGAAAGGAAAGAAAGTAAAAGAGCACAAGGCCCATTGGTCAAACACAAAGGGGGAAAGAGGGAAAGGACATTTGAAGTCAGGGTTAAACTCCAAATAAGCACACCTTAAACTGGCCTGTGTAAGCTGGCAGTCAGGGTTTTTGGAGTTTCCCTGCAGGTGTGCCTTTGACAGACTTGGCCTCCATAACCTCTCTCTGATCTAGAATGGGGCCCAGTGTTGGACACAGGGAAAAAAAAAATTCAAAAAAAAAACGGTGGCATCTTGCTGCTTTTGCCTCCCGTTCTATGTCTGTTACATTCACACACGCATGCTCACACTCTCTGTAAACACACACACACAAACACACTGCCAGACAAGGGGAAAACAAATCTGGTGAGGACTAGAGCAATTGGATTATCACCTCTTAAGGGTGACTTCTTGGCTGACCCCCTTCAGGCTAGCCTGCTGAAACAAGACAGAAAATTTCCTGGGAAAACACTCTCCCTTTAAAGAATCAAAGCACTGTCATCCCTGTGAAAATACAGCGGCGGCAGCATTAATGGACGTGGAAATGCCCTTTGGGGCACATGCTCAAATCCCTTTTAGCCATATTACATCAGACCCTTGTGCACTCCTCATCATCACCACATGCGCCGGGGTAATCAGCAATGGAACATGGGTGTGTAAACCCACTGTATAATGAACTGACAACAACACTGCACTCTGTCTTTGTTTTTTGGCACAGTCCTTTGGGTAAAAGAGACAGAAAGTCACTCCCCACCTTTTACTGCGGTTCGATCATGATTATCCTGCAACACCTTCTCCTTTCGGCTTCTTAATTATGTTCAACTCACTCCCAGATAAACCGGTCTTCTCATCATCTGCTTCTCAGAGAATGACAGAAAGAGAAGAAAAGAAAAGGGGAAGAAAAAAAAAACATCTCCCCCAAGCTTTCTCTTAATGGCGCAAAACAGACATTCTCCTCAGCTGCTGTCAGAATAATCTGGGTAATTTTTTCCCTATGTTCTCCAAACATTAGTTTGCACATTAGGCTGACCCAGTTAATGTGCCTTTCCTGCTGTGTAGGACCCAGTTCCTGCAAGCCAGGCCAGGCTGGGCCGGGCCGGGTCACGCCGGGGGCCTGTTCATGATTATGGACCAGAGGGACCAGGCCCCAGCCAGAGCTGAGGCAGAGGGGAGAGGTAGAAAGAGAGGAGGAGTGAGGAGAAGGAGACGATAAGAGGAAGAGCGGGAAAGAGGAGAAAGCCTGGGCTGCAGTGTGGATGGAAGGGCAGAGAGTGGTGGTGGTGGTGTTGTGGGTAGGGGACTATGTTACTGGAAGTGAAGCTGACTGGCAGTCCTCATGCTTTTACAGTTCCTTTGCTTTCGCTGTTTTCATGTGTTCTTTTTTTTCCCCCTCTCTCTCTCTCTCATGATCTATAGACTCCAAGAACGTAACAGAGGGTCAGAAGAAAGACAGAGAGACATAAAAAGGAAGAGAGAGAGCGGAAGGGAGGAAGGATGGAGGGAGCTGAGGGAGCTGATCATTCTCTTTAATCACATTTTGGATGGGGGCCAGGTAGTCTGCGGTACTGAGAGCGAGACAGAGAGGGGTGAGTGAGGAGAGGAGTGTGAGGGAGACAGTAAAAAGAGGGCTGGGGAGGGGGGTGAGGTAGAGAGAGGTGGAGGAATAAATGGAAAAGGAAGGAGAGAGAGGATGAGAAAGGGACTTATAGAGAGAGAGAGGGAGAGAGGGGATGAGCCTGAGAGCGGAGCCCCTTGAAACAGCTTGAAGTGCAGCAGCGCTTAAGCAAGAGTGCACATATGCCCACACATCCCATGTCTATGTGTGTGTATGTGAGGGAGAGTGACAGCCGTTCCCGTAAATGCCCGCGAATGCTGAATCCAGCAAGAATCTGGTGTTAGAGCAGAGGCAGAGGAGAGATCCATTTTAAAACTATGTGCATTAACTATACTTTTCCCCATAGATTAAGCACTCCGCATGAATAATTTAGCCTCTCTTATGCTAATGGGATCATGAAAGTATCCCCTCCGTACCGTGTTTTCTCCCCCTCCACGGCAACTCTTCTCAGCTTTCAACAATGGCCCTGCCCCTTCCCAACAAACCATCAGACAGACATACTCTGCACTGTTTTCACAACAGACACCTGACTAACATGGGGCTGACATGTAGTGACAAGGCTAGAACTGCAGACAGGAGCTCACTGTGAAACACTGTTGCATTGTTATCCCCGTTAAACATCCCGAGTCTGTTTTCTTCCGCTCGCCGCCGCTGATGGCGGGATGTTGCGAGTTATAGGTTGAATGCACATCATGGCTGCGCTTTGTTTAATGTTTATGTGATCGCCGTTGCCATTGAGCTGACTTTGTGAGTAAGCTGCCACCGAGGCGGACTCCCTGATTGCCTCACTGCGGTTCGCTGTGTTTTCTTTCGAGAGGGGAAGTGGACATATCCTGTGTATTTATGTTTCTTTGGCCTTTTTTTTTTCTCTTTTTGTTCAGCCTCTGCCATCACGCACTAAAATATACCCGAGCACACACATTAACAGCACACACACACCCTTGTTGCTTCAGCATTGTGTTGTGGTGAGGTGGGGGCACTGTGTAAAAATTATCAGTGCTCCAACAGCTGGGAGTGAGAGCCATGAAACAGCAGGGCTTGGGTCTGCTTTATTGTTTATCTGTTGTTTATGGGCCAGTGTTCAGCTTTAATTACTACACTAAATTAAACTCTAACAGGCACTTAGAGGAAACCGGCTAACGCACGCACATGCATGCCCCCCGTACACACTCACGGACTGTATATTTTATATACACAGACACACCTCGCTGATCACTCCAGTGCTGGAGTATTGGCTACTAAAACGCAACAAGGCTCCCATCTTGCGTTTAGCACCGACTCTGCTGTTCTTTCTGTTGTGGTTACAATTTGTTTTCCCTTTTTCTCCTCCCTTGTTTTTGGGTGTTCTTGAGTGTAGTTGACAAAAAAAAAAAAAAGGAAAGCCAAAAGGTCCGGAAAATGCCAGACTCAACAGGCCTTGTTCATGCTGGGACTGTCTGGGCGGACACAGGGAGTCGTGTCCCCACCAGGAATGACCCCCCTCTGGTGAGCTCAACCACAAAGACCTTGCTGAGTGGGGCCCCTGGCCAGGGCCAAGGGAGCTCACCACACTCCCCACGCATACACACACACACATACGCACGAATGTACCACAATACCATCAAGCGCAGCATGCTCCCTTGGAGCCGAACACTCAAGCTCTCCCTCTCTTCCTGCCTTTCTCTCCATCTCTGCCTCTCTCAACCTCTCTGGGGAGCCTGTCTATCCGCAGAGCGTGGGGATTGTTCAATTGCTGAGAAAATGTACAAAATGCTTTCTCCTCTCTTCTGTCGAGCCTTTTCCATCTACCATAGAAACGGGGAATTGTACAGAAAGCCCCCTTTGCTCACCACTCAAGATGTCAACGTGGATTTGGTCTTCATGCATAGCTAATAATTACAAGTGTGGACCGGAGCCGAAGCGCGCGCACACACACACACGCGCAGTCAGATGCACACATATACAGCGAGACGGGGAAAAGCGTTACCTACCGTGCTGAATCAGTGTTGGGGATTTACAGTTCATGACTGAGTGCGTTTGACTCGGCTGTGTTTGGTGTGGGCAAATGTGCAGAATATTTCATCAAGCTGCTCCATCACACCTTGGGTGTTTAACATATTACGGACAGCGGCTTGGAAACGAGTCCTATCTTAAAGGCACGCACATTCATCAAGTTTAACTCCCTGCAACTGATGTCTCTGATGTTTCTAGATAAGCTTGGAGAACGTCCAAAGGACTGTTAATCAAAATGATGTGTGAGCAGAGCCAATGAAGTTGTGTGTTTAGAAGTGTGTTACCTTCTGAACCATCTGTGGTTAACTGCTGATATTTGTTTATCTAGCCAGAACATAGGGAGTCACCCTCTAAGAGTCAGTAAGTGAGAGTGCAGAATTTGCCCTGAGGGTGATAATTCATATTTTCTTTTTTTGGAGGGAAATTCTGAGAAACAGGAAAAAAAAAGAAGTCTGTTAGGGGCAGTTGGGGGTTGGGGGGAGTGTTGCAGATTTGAGCATTGTACTGAAACCTTTTTTCATGTGTCAGAACCTTAACTGGCAATCTTTACTGACAGCTATGAGCATGCTTCACCTTGGTTTACTGCTCGACAATAAATTATTCCACAAGAGGGGCAATACATATTTGCGCACTTGTTAAATTGTTTTTTGGCTCGGGTTCAGAGCAACGCTCAGAGCTGAGATACAACCCGGAGATTGAGGAAGTGAATTCTGCTCTCAGCGACCATCTCGAGTCCTGCGTGCACGCTACAAACAGTAGTTTTTTTTGGGGGGGGGAAAGAAAAGGAGATTTGAGTGATACTGAACTTTATTTTACTGTACATGCCCTAACACCAGCCAAAAAATGTTCACCCTTTAAGATAGAGGGGGGGTTGAGTGAAGTCACATATTCACAGGGATGCTTCTGGATCGGTCTTTGAGGTAAATGTTCAGATGTCGAGCCACAGGGACATACACAACACACCTTTCAAGATAGAAGATGGCGGAAGAAAGTTGGTGTTTTTCTTGGCAGCTGAAGCCAAAAGCACTGTGGGTCTCACACACTCCTTCTTCCTTCTCCCTTCTCACTCCTCTCTCTCTCTCTCTCTCTCACTCTATTCTGTCTTCCTCAACTGATCCACATCGTCACCCCTTTTAACAGGGGCCAAGCTGTTAAAGACCCCATTACTGAAGTGAAGCACACATTTCACATTTTCTCTGTGGACCCGAGAGTGTGGACTACAAATTTTATGTGGAAATGTATTGAGATAGGAGGCGAGTTCATGCGTGGAGTGGAGTGGAGTGGAGTGGAGGAGAGGAGAGGAAGGAAAGGTGGAGAGGTTGGGGAGGGAAGGCTCTGTCAGAATGGAAGGGCCAGAGTCGGGAGTCAGCGAGCGCTTCAAGCGTTAACGTAATTGCAAGAATGTGAAAAATGAGGCGGCGGGGCTCCCGAGCGGAGCGAAAGGTCAGAGCATGCCTCACACAAAACAACTGGCTGGAGGACGGCCTCATTAGACCATTAAATCAGCTGCCCTCTCTCGTTTCTCTTTTTTTTTCTCCTACTTTTTCACCTTCTCCACTCTTTCACCTCTGTGCTTCGATTGCTCTTCCATTGCCATCTTTTAAATTTCGGCCTCTCTTCTATGCTGTTGCTTTGTTTTTTTTTTAAACCATAAAGAGGCTTTGAGCTGGTGGATTTAGCATTTAGCACTCTTCAGTGCAGGTCGGGCTCTGGCCCTGATCTAGTCCGGGTCTATCTTGGCCCAGTGCGCGGTGCTGTACCGTAACTGTCTTTGGTCTGTATTGATCCGCTGTTACTGGATACGGTGGGGAGAGGAGTCGATAAGTGCTCTGTGGATTACAGGTCACTTGTACTTATGTGTGTAAGATAATCAATAGGCAGTGCATTTCTTTCTCTCATCCTCCCTCCCCTCGCTGTTGTTCCTGCAGTCTCCATCTCCCATGCTACTTGCAAAGATGAGTCCACATATGCTTTGCAGTCTGACCTGCAATCATACAGTGTTTTAAACTTATGTTATTACATCCACACTAGAAAAAGAGATCTACAAACCCACCCAATTTCCTGCGATTTCTGAAAAAAAGCCCATCTTTTAACAAGAAATATCCTAAACGGAGCCTAGTCTGCTGGAGTGTCCTCGAGCAAGAGACGTAACGGTTACTTTGCTATGATCACCAATGGAGGGGGAAGGCAAATTATCCCTATCAGGTTAAATTAAGTGTCATATTATTGTATCCCGTTACTTCATGAGGCTTATACTGTCAAACAGACATATCCCGTTGCTTAGCCAAGACCTAGCTATCATCAACTAGCCTGACAACAGACTGTGATCCAACTAGTCCTGACACAGCCAACCACAGAGGTCTGCTGCGGCCCTCGGTCTGTGGTCAGTAATGGTTCAGAGGCTGCAACTGCTGCTTCTGTCTGAAGGAGGAGAAAATGATTTAAACAGCCCCACCGCAGAGACACGTCCCATCGATACGTTTGATCGCTTATTGGCAAAGCGATAGTCTTGAACGGACACAACAAGCGGCTTCGCTCTGCGAGCGAGCCGCTCTAAGTGTGTATCTGAGGGTTTGAGTGTGTAGAGACGGCGTGATGAAATTTCATGCAAAACCCATGGACACTGCCAGAGGGCACACACACAGAAACAGAAGATCTACAAACACTTCACACACTACGCACACACAGACACAGACACACACACACACACACACACCCCGTTGCCAGTGAAAGGAGATATTGGTACATTCAAAACAAGAGGAAGACAGGAAAGGAAAGGCCAAGAGCTCATCATCTGTTCTCTTAGAACAGGCAACAGTTGCATTTAATAAACTATTTTAACCTCGCTGCGTATTGATACTCGGCCTCACCTCTAAATTCAGGTAATAGCATATGCCTTTGATAATTTACATGTCAGATTTGATGCGGGCCGTGACAAAAACACAAGGCAGATGGCTGTGATTTGCACACGCTGTCTGTAATAAATTCAAATGCATTTGTTTTGAAATGCATTATTGCTGTTTGGCAGGTCACGTACAAGATAACACAAGGCTCACTGAGACATAATTAGGGGCTGTTGTGCGAGCAAAGTTAATATGGTTTATATGCAAACAAGAACTGGCAGAAATATACTATTAATCACCAGCTTTTGTTCGGCTCCTTAAATAGCAACGTTTTTGGAAAGCCCTTTACTGGGTCGGTGCATTACAGTGGCTGTTGCTCGCATTTGCGTGCGTGTGTAACACTGGATAAGCGTGTTCATTTTTAGGTGTGACTATGTGTTTACATGGATGCCAGTCAAAAACCAGGATAATCCAACGTGCAAGAGGACTGGGATGTATGTATGCAGAAAGATGTGCCATCCATTCACTGTAGTCTCACATTAGACAGGGTTAAAGTGAAGTGTTGGCAACTCTACCCGTGCATGATGATTAATATGTCCCGCATGGATCTGTGCCTGTATCTATGTATGTTTATGTGTTAGGGGTTGAGTGCACAAGTGCATGCACGTATATATGTGTGTGTGTGCGTGAGCATGTGTATGCCCATTTCGGTGCTGGCTCACCTTGTTCACTGCTGTTGTCACCGCTCTGTGAAGCGTGTCCCCCGCTGGAGGGCCCCGGTGTGCCGGCTGAGTGTGTGGAGGTGGCGTCATCATGGTCTCTCCAGGAAGCTGGGTTCTGAGGTTTGAAAAGAGAGAAAGCGAGCGTGGGATCCATCCATCCATCCGTGCATCCATCCACATTCCCCGTCCAAACCGCAAACCAGGAGCAGAGAGAGCAGGAAGGGGGGGAGGAGGGGAAGGTAGAGAGGGAGAGACACAGAAAAGAGAGAGAGAGAGAGAGAGACCATATGAGTATGCTGGAAAAGTGAGAGTGACATCTGTAAGAGTCTACAGGCACTGTGAGGGTCCTTGGCCTGCTTACATTCCCCTGGCAAGGCGAAGAGCCCCGCTGCCTATTTCTCAGCTAGCAGACAATCAGCGATGCCACTAAAATCATAGATGAAGAGAAAGAAACTAATGCTCTAAAGCAGCTGGCAATAAGTCAAAACACTGTAATCAAAGTGTTTCATTAATGCATGAGAGCAAAACGCAGCACTGTTAATGTGGCGTTTCATTTTGAACGTCGTAAGTGGTGCACTTGTGAGTAATTGTCTAAACACATATGGCAGAGCCCAGCGGAGTTCGTTTATACCATAACCAATTGAGACTTCCGTGTCAAGTGAGAAATATAGAGGTAAAAAGTCCAAACACACCACAGCCGCCATTAATCATTACCACTGTCAGAAATGAAAATAAGATATGACAGTGATTCTCCTGCTAATCTGCCAAAAATGTGTACACGCCCACACTGACATACACACACGCCCACAGAGGCTTGCAGAAATACACTTAGGCACACATGCTAATGACATAATAGAGCAAGAAGTATAAACACACATGCACACACATTCACTTTTATATATACAAACACATGCTGGAAAAAAAAGTGTTAAATCTCCGCTGGCTAACTTCAAAGAAATGGCCATAAACAAATTCATAGCTTTTTCAGACGTCTTTCTTTTTTCCTTCCCTCCTTCTACAGCTCATTTTCCCTCCTTCCTCCTTCCACTCTTTCCTGGTCATTCCCACTGCCCTGTCGCTGCACACACAGGGAAACAGGATTTTCTACTGTACAGGAAAGGCTTTATCAGTGCCACATGAAGGCAGACTAGAGGTGGAATTTCCTCTGCCATTCAGGCAATAGAGGGCCAGACATCATTTACTACACTCGCGCCCCGCAAACACACAGGCTCAATCAAACACACCCTCCAAACCTCATCTCACACGGAGTTGATACAGCTCACAAAAACCCCTAGCCTAGTCTTTCTCAATTTAACCTGTCACCTGAGCACGATGACAAAATGTTGGCGAACCTGAGCCTTAACGTTGTCTGGGGCCCGAGAGAAGCAGCCCCTTGAGCAGAGCCCAAGCCAAACAAACACAGGCCTGCACCAAGGCTTCCCACAAACCTCAACCCACTTCTCAGTTCCCGCTATGGTTTTTTTTTTCTCCCTCAAACACACATAAACACATATGCATACATACGAAAGCAGAGGGAAAATGTACACGCCACAGAATATTCCAAGAAAGAGACCGTTTTTACCATTTTGTCTAACTTCAGTCGAGTTCCTGATGAACTTCTTTTCCCTCGGCTCCCGCCAGAGAGGAGCCTGCCTGCCTTGCTTTGGTGCCCTAGTCAGAGTGAGCTGTACTGGTGGAGGACAGACAGGATAGAGCCTGGAGACTAGTGGAGGTTTGCAGGGAAACAGAGGCTATAAGACAAGCGGCTGCCGAGCTCCCCTGGGTGCGCAGTCCTGATGTGCTGCTGCTTGTTCTGCTGCGGAGGCGAGGCTGCTGCTATGCCTGTGAGCGAGGCCCTTTTATCTGCTAAGTTTTTTGGGGAAGGAGGGCTGTTTTCTCAAACAGCTCGGAGCTGAAAACAGCAGACAGAAACACACAAGGCCCTTCAGACCCTCCGCTCCACTCGAGGCCCTCTCAGCGTCAGCTGTTCACCGGATGGCAATCAGATAAAGAGCTCGGAGAATTACCCAGAAGAGGGGTAAGAAGACAGGGTGAACAATAGCCCATGCGCGGGTTTTAGCCCTCCACCGTGAGCGGAGGGAAAAGTGTCCCTCCTCTGAGAGGGGTGGATGATTGTGATGTGTTCACTCTCCGAGCCTCGAATCAACACATGGTATACTTCATGGGAACTCTGTTTGTCTGTTGTTATAGCAATTCTCAGTTCTTCTCCACACGGGGGTACGCTGAGTAAAATGGCTAATGTGACAATCAGCCCTCTGAAAACGGTCTAATTCTGTCTTTGTCATATGGCACGAGGAGGCAAGGAAGAAAGCGAGAGGTAAAAATCCCAGACTCCCTGAGTGCATAATGCGTTTAGGCAGAGCTGGGCTCGGTGCTCTCTCCGAACGGGCTGTTGTTGTTCCCAGAGAAGAAAATGACTGGGTTCTACTTTCTCACAATGAGACACCCACTGCCGGCTAGATGCGAGACAGACCTGAAAAACTATGCTCGCTACTCTCACACAGTCTCGCTCTCTTGCTCTCTCTCTCTCTCTCCCAACACTTGCCAGCTATGGCCACAGCATGGCTTTAATGCAACAGCTGAATCGATAGGACTTAATTTAGCTATCATTGCAGAGTAATGTGTCATTTTTAATGGCGCTGGCACTAAATTAAATTCAAAGACACCTCAGCTAATGGTGTTAAAGGGAATGATATTTTGCTGTGATTTGCTACCCTGTGGGTTTAATGGGCCCTGTATGCAGGGATATAGATAAAGCTTTGTTAGTTTGTCTCTTATGGAGGAAAAAAAGCAGACCGCAGCACTTTATATGACCTTATAATAATAGCACAGTGGATACTGGGCCCTGTGAATATGCACCAGATATTTTTGATGAAGCACGCGCGCCTCATATAATACCTGCAAGTCACCTCTCATTCACAACCCTGTCTGCAAAACAAGACAACAAACACCACAACAAAAGCGTTAACTTTCCAGGCAACAAGGCGACAAAAGCAACAGCCTTTCCTCCCCATGAATAATTTAGTGCGCCTCTCTGAGGCTATGGAGGGTGTGCATCAACAGACACGCCGCACGCGCAGCACAAACACACACAACCATTTTGTCACAGCCCTCGTGGGTGTGATAAAGTTCAAACAAGTTGAAAAGGGAAAAGAATCATGTCACCCAAACAGTCTTCTTCAACCTACACAAGAAACGGAGGATGAAGCAAAAGACGAGGAGAGGGAAGAAAAAAAAAAGAAGCTTCTAGCTCATGTGACTATTCCCTAAAGCTGGGCATAATTAGGAGTCAAACATGGTTCACTCCATGCTCTTCACTAATTGTGTTAAAGAGCAGTGTTACCAGGAGGAGGAGGAGGATAACGGCAGCAAGCAAACACACATATATGTGCGGGCAGGAACGCGCGCGCACACACACACACACACACAAACACAATAGGACTAGATTGAGAATAAGATACAAAAGAAGCGTGGTCTCTGGGGGCAGCCTTTTCTATTTGCTGGGGTTAGCAACTGGCAGCTGATAATACAAGTTGTAATTAATATAAAAGCAGGAGACAATATGGGGAGGATGGCTTGTAGTGGAGCCAGGCCACAGGAGAGCAGGAGAATGCTGCCGTCTCCTCTGCTCCTGTCCCCTGTTTCTCATTTACAAACACCTGCCTGGCACAATCTCACTTCCCTCCCTGCACTCTGCCTACATCCCTAGGAATTTCAAATAAAATTGATTTAGCGGCATCATTGAATTTCCCTCAAATTCCCTGGGAACCGGGAGGAAAGGGAAGAAATCTGTTGGTGTAGTAGCGGCGCAAGGTAGGCTGAGAACAGCTCGCCTTGTGTGTGTGTGTGTGTGTGTGTGCGCATGTGTTGTACAGCCACTCCGAAGAGCAGCTTCAGGGATCCTGCGCTGAACATGTACAGAACTGCTGACACACCAGAAACATACAGGGCCGTAAATCATAAAGCGAGCCGACATTTCAAGACACATCTTGCCACATGGCATAAACAAAGAAAAACTCCTCACACATTTTTTGTGGAGCTGAGCGCGTAATTATACACAGCCACTTTAGAAAAGTGTAGGTGCACCTCCATTGAACAACTGAGCATTTACAACACCCTCAATTATCTAGAATATAAAGAGTGCTTAATTTAGCAGCTAATAATTCACAAGAGCATGTTTTAACAGACACGAGGGATTGACTGATCATATTTATACTTCAAAACTTTCTCTGGGGCAAAAACAACCCTTTGCACTGTCGTAAATGACAGATTACATGTACAAATACGTCCTCAGAGAGAGGAGATTAAATTTTTTTTAAATGTGATTGTGACTCATGGGGTTTGGCACACGGAAAAATGACAGAGCTTTTCCAAAATATGAAATGACATAAATATAAAACACACAAGTCATTATGGGAAATTCTACTTCCAGTCATCCCTCGTAAGAAATAACCCTAAAATGCGGGCTTTCAAATGAGTATGTAAATATTCAGTGTTCTGCCATTATGATGCCTATTTCACGTCAAAGATGTGTTCATTAAATGAGATGTTTGAGCATTGAGATCATAGTTAAAGGTGGTGTATTATATTGAGTGGTGTTTCTAATAGTCTGCCGCCACATGTACATAAAAAGGAAGGGGGGAAAAAAATATAGAGGCACCTCTCAGTGTAACACAACACAGTACAACGCCACCACTAACTGTGACCTCTGGAATAAATGCACAGCTTCTGACACCGTCAACCAAAACTGAACATTATAAACTCGAGAGCTGCTGTATTTGAAATTGTACAGGTGTAACTAATAAAGTGGCAACCGTGGTTGCCGTATGTTGTATTTGCATATCACGATCCTAAGGTGCCTGTGCAGCAACAGGTTTTTTTTTTTTTCCGTTTAATGCATACAGTTAAATGAAGGGGAGTGCGGAGTGCGATGCAACAAGTGAGCTTAGCCTCTCCCCAGCCACGGTAGCGATGATTAGATATGCCTGCCAACAGGGCCCTGCCTCTGAACACTAATCAAATAGGAAATGTTAGGCCAGACATCCCACCATCACAAAACAATTGTGTGGAACAGACAGAGTGGTCCAAGTCAACGATGCACTGTTTTCACGAGAAGAGGGGTGGGAGGTGTGTGTGTGTGTGTGGGTGTGGGGTGTGTGTGTCGGAGGGGGGGTTCCAAAACGTAGTCGGTCCCTGAGGAGAACAAAGCTAGTTGAATTAGAACACCTCCAAAACTGAGAAATTCCACGGTTCAGCAGGCCGACTCGGCCCGAGGGCTCGCTGTCCACAGGCAGGAGAGTGGAGTGCATTGCGCTGCACCGTGCATAGTGAGGAACAGGAGAACAGGACATTACTGAGCACCCATCTCCACTGATACATGCAGTAAATCACTGCGCGAGCCCAAGATGAACTATTGCATTACTTGACTGAACCTGTGACATCACCATGTCTGACCAATGGCCTACAGCCCCGAGAGCTTGTACCAGAGAATCAAATGTAAACAGAGAGAGCTTTTTTCCCTTTTTCCCTTTCCAGCCATGCACAGTCAAGATAAGCTACGCCATAACCTCTATGGGAACTGCTATCACTCCCCTGAGGAGAGCTCTCCAAAACAAAGCGCCGGGGACCTGCAAATCCTGCAGACTTTCTGTGCGACAAATCTCAAACTATGCAGAAATTCAGAGACAAGTTTCAAAAGCGCGATGCATATGCATGGAGGGAAATGAAAAGCCTTCTGCTAATATGTAAGCTTGACTGAAGAAGCGGCACAATGGCACGAGAAGACACAAAGGCTAATTCATTAGAACAGATAATATTCAGACACTGTTAATTCTATTTGCCTCCCTAATTGGATGTAGCACAGAAGAGACAGAAATTTTATTCATTAATTAAAAGACAAGAGAGCAAACCATTGACAAGCACACGCACGCACACACACACACTGTACCAACCATTTACAAATCTACACCGCTCTGTGTTTTTTTTTTTTCCTTTTTCCCCATCACCCTTCATGTGTAATACAACATCTTTTTTTCTGTCTTTTAATTGGGATGGGGTTGATCTGTGGAGGGGCGATGAGTTAGGAAGCCTTGGGTGGGCTACATGGTTGAGATAGTCACCGCAAGCGAATAAGGGGGAAATCAACAGTGTCAGCAAGGACCCATCCCGCTCTCACTATACCATAATCCAATCATCTCAAAGACAATGCTGCATTCAAGTGTAAATAAAACTGTGCTTATTATGCTTTGCTGTCAGGTATGAAGAAGGGAGAGGAGGGAAACAGAAAAGAGGTAGAAAAGGGAGGGAAACACACATACACACACGGTGTATACACACACACACACATACATAAAAACAAGCTCAACGGGCCGCCTCCTCCACAGTGAAGAGCCTCATCATCTCCAGAAAAACCAACTTTCACCAAATGAGATCTAGCCCAGGGCTATATATTAAAAATACATATCAAAGCAAAGAAATGGACGTGAGAGATTCTAACTAAATAAATTAGCATATCTAACTATCAAACCGCCTTCCTCTCCTCAATGGGAAGCGAGGACAGAAATGAATAATAAAATAGAGCCAAATACAAATGAATAAATAAAATAAATAAATCAAGACAAAGTAGGACAGAAATTGCTTTCCATCCAGCGGCACAGTTTTGCAGCCAAGTGCATTTTTTTGTGCGTGCATTGTTTCCAATATTCAAAGCACATTTTAGGCATGAAAAGCGGGGCTCCTTTCAATTAGACATGGAAATTACTGCTGAAGAAGTTAACTGTTTACTACACCTCAATCGTTTCACTTTCTACAAATGTCATTTCCACTACAGCATCATGAGGCATGCGCTCTCTCTCTCTCACACACACACACACACACACTGTACAATACATTCTTATTTGAGCAAATATAAATAAATAAACTCCAACCTGGAGTGTCTGTCTTTCCATAGCATGAAGCACTCGGCTCACACAGAGCTCTGAGAGCAAACATGGAAAAAAACAAACTTCTGCTTTTGTCAAATTCAGCCCAGCAGTTGGCTATAATAAAAAAAAGTTCATTGGTGCCACAAAAGTGAAATAAATCCCTCAAAACTTAAATACCTAATGAGGTGGTCAGCCCAAATGACTCCAAGATAAATGGCTTGTCATACAACCTTCTTTGTTTATTGCTGCTCCTGATTTGCTTTATTGGCATTTCTAATTTTCTAATTATCAAAATATTTCTCACAAGTGGACTGATGACAAAGCTGGTGTCTGAGCACTGGAGGCACCATTGGAAATTGGCTGGAGTATCAGCCATCTGCCATGAAACTAAACAGGCTAGTTTATCTAATCTCCACAATATAAACAACAGCATGCCTCATTTCTACACTTGTGCTGGAGGAGCACAATATTGCCGCTTTGACCGTTTCTCCAACCAACGTCGGCGTCCCCGGTCTAATAGTGTTTTAATTCACCTTGTGCGGTGCGCTGCGTGGCCCTGGAAACCCGACGGGCTTCTCAAAGGAAATCCACCACTATTAGGCCTATAGCCAGACCCAACAGATGCAGCGCAGTGACTTTGCATAACACTTAAATCTGCTTTAATTCCTAATAGGCTTGGCCTTGTGCTGCACAGATATTAACTAGTCACTTTGTTGCAATAGCCGCTCTCTCTTTTTCTCTCTCTCTCTCTCTCCCTCCACCAAAACATTAGCTTTATCACAGGCATGCAAGACGTAATAATTCACTTATATCAACTCAATAATACACTGTCAGCTCAATCCATATTGCGGGGGGGTTGAAGGAAGGAAGGAGAGAGGGAGAGAGAGAGGGGGGGTTGCTGTTGGTTGTGTTTATTGCGCCGAAAATGCACGATTTAAACCAGGGAATCGATCTTCAAATTTAAAGCTACTGTACTTCAGGTGCATATAATTGAATTCAGCATTATGGAGCCTCCAGCCATAAAACGGGGGAACAGAGGAGAAAGCCACTGCAGAGCAAAACCACACGGCAATCAATAGGAAACAATTAAACACATTAACATCAACAGCAATGGAAGGCCTCCAGACGAACCATCATATGCCTTGTGAACTTGACATTGATGGTAAGCCTTTAGCTCGGAGATCTATTTCAATAGGCTACCACTTTCTCCACCTCTGCAGCAAAAAGCAGGAGGAAAAAAAAATCCACAGCTTTACGCGCAGGCCACATCCAGCTCCCACAGCCTCAAATATAAAGCCCTTTTTCTTTTTAAATATTAGCCTAAAGCTAAAGCTTACCGCTGATACCCTGCTTTAACGTTAAACCTGCGTAACAGATAATTGCCTCACGTTTTTTTTTCCTCCCTCCCTCAACTTTCCATAATGCACGGCAGCGATTTACGCACGCGCGCGCACACACACACACACACACGCGCGCGCTCCACACACACAAATCTCCGGCACGCAAGCAACCGCGGACGCATTATGCACACATGACTGCCCCTAATCAAAAGACAAAAACAATAACTCAGTCTATTGTATCACATCTAGCTTTTGACCTTAGAACATCGATCGGCAGATTTTCCTTGCAGAACAGAGCATGCTCTATTTACTGATGGCAACTGCGGGGGTCACGCAGTGAGCGCAGGCTAAGTGACACAAAAGTTGACATTATGAGACACATCAAACGGGTCTGACTATTTGGAAACGGCCGAGTATTCATATGCAAAGTCTTCCAAATAAATCATATTAAAATAATAATAATAACCAAATAAAGCTCGGGTGTTTTCTATCAGCAGCAGGGACGCATGCACACAAAAACCCAGCACAGCACACATTATGAATAGAGTCAAGGCGCAGTTACTTACGTGATCTGCAAGGTTAGTTGACGATCCCGAGAGTTCTTCGTGATCTGATTTCGAGCTGCCATCCCGTTCGTCAATAACTAGATCTATTGGCATTTTTCCTTTCAAACAACTGATGTACCGGTGGCAAAAATTGTCGCACAGCTCGTGCACCTAGAGAGGAGGAGGAAAAAAAAGGAGGAAAACACCTTTTTTTCAGGATGGGGAAACGCTTCAGCCAAGTCCAAGAATAACTCCAATTAAAGGGCATTATCGGCGGCGAGGAAACAATAGTGAAATTGTTGCAGTGCTTATTATTCTCCTGAGACCGGAGCAACAAGTTGAACGACAAAAAAATAAACAGCACGTCGTAAGCTGATGTGTGAGGAGGGGGTGGGGGGGAATAATGAGCAGCTGAAACCAAATCTGCGGATCGATAACAATGTGCAACGTGAGCAAAGAGGCTCCAACATATTTTATCAATAGTCACATAAATAGTTGGCTAAATAAAAAAGCATATTTTATGAAAATGAAACACTTGAAGCTTCCCCCTCTTCCCTTCCAAATGCATAGATCATATTTTAAAAAACAAAACATCTGCTAATAACTACAGCAGTGCTCATTTAATGGCAGGCTGTTTGTGCAGGTGCTGTCATGCGTTTGCAGATAAGAGGGCTCCAGAATATAAAGAATTGGAATATTTACCTTTTCTAATTCCAAGAGGTGAAACCGTAATACTTGTATGGCTTGTATCATCTGAAGGAGGCGGGGGAAAAACAGCAAAAATAAACATTATAAAATGTACAGGATGAATATAGAAGCACACACATATATGTATTTTCTACACTTGTAGAAGAGTTAGAATGTGATAATCCGCCCGTCATAACACTATGGAGTGCGTTGGCAGCCATCAAGAGCTAAATATTTTTGAGAGAGTGAGAGGAAAGCTGGACGCACACTGGTCAGCTGGGTCAGTCTCGATGGGAAGACTGAACAATGACAGCGGCGAGTGTGGTCACGCAGCTTCACTTCAAAACTGATCTGACATCTGTGCGGAAGTTTAAAATCATATGTTCACATATTTGTCGTGTGATGCTGCGGACACTCCAGAGTATCACCACCACCACCACCATCAACCCCCCCGCCCCCCAAAAACATGGTAGAGTATAACCGCACCGAGGCGGCTATTATAATTATCATTATTATTATTATTATTGAGAGACAAGAGAGGTCAACTTGTGCGCTTACCAAATTGTCCAACTCTGGATTTGATGAAAATAAAGGTTTTTCTGCTCGGACCTATAATAATACACCAAATGTCAAAGTTAGTTTTGCATGAAATGTGTGTCTGAAATTATAGCCTGATAATAAAACCACAACTTGAAAGAGTTACGTGGAAATTCATGAGAACACACTACTATTCTTTAATCGTATCAAGATAAAGTTTTATTGCAATTAAAATTAAAAAAATGAGCCAGGCAGAAAACTATGTGCCGTGACGCAGCCACAACAATGCAAAATATGTGTATGGATATGTGTATTTTTTTTTATTATTATTATTTCGACATTGACCTGTTTGGCAAAGACTGCAATGTCCTCATTGAAGGAGTCTGAGGAGCAGACATCTCCGCCTGCTACGCCGGGCTCCCTCGGAGTACACGTCGCCAACTCGCACTTCTCAAAAACCAGTGCGAGCAGTGGGAATAAAGGGTGACTGCAAGAGGGGAAACACAGCCTGAGAACAAGCAGCACACCGGCTCCACAATACCCACTGCAAAAAATGTCCAGGCGACCTGCATATCTGTCGGCTCCACGCACCTACAGTCCTCACTTCTCTCAGAGCGGCTGTTAAACAGAAGACAGTCGGGCTGTGCGTAATTCGACTTTTTTTTCTCCTCCCTCCGCTGTTTAGTTTTCACACACTTTTGTTAAGACAAGTGGCCGCGTTTTGAAACAAGGCAGACGACAACAGCTAAAAGACAATATATCTGGATTCAAGATGACTGCTTTTTTGGGGGGAGCTGTTTCGAGTTGAGGGCATGTGTAAATGCGCATCTGGATTATTTTACTTCTGGTTTTTCAGACATTTTAAGGATTTTTAAACTCAATGTGATATCAATCGACTTGCTGACATTTCTTGCAGTGCAAAAGTTAAAAAAAAAAAACGGCTGAGAAGTCAACAAAAACAACCCCCCCCCCCCAAAAAAAGACAAGCATGCAACACACACGGGAGTGATCGGTGCGATTTTACAGAAATTACACGTAAAACTTTGAATTAATTAATTCTGCAGCGTTGTTCCTACAGACGTGCTGAGGCACCGAGGACTTTACTGCTCCTTTCCTTGGCAGAACTAAAGCGTTAAAAGTGAAGAATAAAGTCTAACTTGGAGTCAATCAGTAGCATGAGACAATCGGCCACCAGAATTGTTTTTTAAAAACTAAACTACACCTTTGAGACAAAAAAAAATCCTTTTTGAGGAACAAACTGTTAACTTCACCAAAGTGACATCTTTAATTTATGTCTTTTAGATTTGCGTCAGTATTTATTTATTCTTTTTTTAAATGAAGCTCAGCTCCATTCCGCACATGAAAACGTGAGTAAAAGAGATGAAGAGGATTTACTCTGCACTACATCCCAGATTATAATGATACACTGTGGATTATAGCACTTTCTGGGTGAGTGTGTATGAGCGAGTGTGTGTGTGTGTGTGTGTGTGAGAGAGCAATTTCTCCTTTTCTTTTTTGAAACTTTTACAATCGTCAGTCTGAGCGTCCAAATAGGTTTTCTCTCAGGATCTGAGAATATAAAAGTGGAATTATTTTAAAAAAGAAGACACACGGTGCGTCGTGACGCGCTCTCTGCGCGTGTTACTGCAAACAAGATTTGAAAAACAGTTGAGAAGTTTGTTTTTTTGTTGTCGTTTTTGCAGGCAGCAAGAAAAATGAGTCGAGACTATTTTAAAGACGGGTGATTAATGCAGTGCAGTAATGTGGAAGCAAACTTTAAACCGTGGAACGATTGTTGTGATGCTGGAAATATTTTTTCTTTTTTTGTAAATTATATTTCCAGTCAGTCAGTGCCTTTCGAGCTTGGACCGGGCACGCAGGGAGCTTCCATATTATTTTATAGCTTGTATTTCAAGCTCGAGGCTTACTCTTACTTACTGCAGGCTTGACGGTGCCTTCTACAATGCGTCTAAAATTACACATCAACAAAACTCCCCTGACCAACAATAGAGCTCCAAAATTGCGGTCAATCCTGCACAAAACACTATTTAAATTCAGCGGTGGGAGAGAAACTCCAACAAAACAAACTCAGGAGAAAAGATGAAAACTTCAAAAGAGGAAAATTAATAATTATTCTACGCGTGTTTTTGTGTGTTTTTTCTGGCTCATGCAAACCTTACCCATAAATTTGATCTTTATCCCTCTTTAAAACGTCGTTGACAGCAGAGCCCATGCTGGTGGGCATAACGTTTGGGTGAGGAGCGTGAGCTCCGTAGTGCTGGCTGGCGTGCAGCGGCGGTCCGTGGTTCAGGTGGTGGACCTGGGGAAGCGGCCGGGGAGCATGCGGGTCCCCGTACATCGACGCCGTGACTCCGTCCATCCCACCGTAATGGGCCAGCTCATCGTACTGAGAATAAAACCAGAGTAGAAAAAAAAAGTCAGCGGGGCTGCCCGGTTACTTTTTTGGGAAACAAATGTGAAAAGCACAAAAAGCATGTCGTCTCATTGTGAATACACGCCGAGGAGAAACTAATAAGCTTGTTGCGCTTGAAAATGCGCCGCAAGCCAAAGCAGAAAAGTGTCATATATTGTGTCTGTTAAACGGTCTGTCATTACCAAAAACATTATAACTTAAGGTGCTCCGCGAAAAGAGGGTTTGGTGGGCGAAAAGAGGCGAATTAGTTTGGAGTCTCCTGCGAAACTGCTCCACGACTGTCGTGGAGGCTGTCGGTAAAAGCAGAGGCTGTCACTTTGCCTGAAGAGCAGGGGCGCTGCAAAAATGTCAGATATAGCCGCTTTGATATGAATACTTTGTAAATTTGCCACCACCCGACAAGAGGTTATCGATACGAGGGCCTCCCTACAGTGGATTTGAACAGGTAAGTGTAGGAGATTTAAAACCTACCCTTTGCGCCATCAGGCTGCGCTCCAATAAACTCCTGAATCTGTCGTATATTTAATATCCCAGTCCCGGTTAGAAAGTGATTTAGTAGCAAGATTCCTTTTTCAACCAACTTTGCGACTTCTCCTATTCGCCAGTGTGGTTCAGTTGAAATCGTAGCATCGGGGAGTTTTGCAATTTTTCTTGTTTTCCCTCTTTCCTCGGAAAAAAAAGAAAAAAATGCGCCAAAGTGAAGGTTACAATCGGCCCATCAACAACCTGCATGTAACTAAACTGTCGTGTCTCATGGCTTTTTGCCACTCCAGCTGTCAATCAAAGCCAGAGGTTGTCAAGGTAATGAATGAATGACGGTTGGTGATGATGTTCAAGAGAAGGACGAATCTTTTTAGTCCGTTTTCATCCCGCAAGTCCGCGTCTCCTTTAATGCCTCCAGATCGCTATCTTGTTTTATTATCACTGTAAAAAAGGAGAAAAAAAGCCGTAGAAATTAAGAGATTGCGATTCGGATCTTTCCTTTCTTTCCCCCGTAGGTATTTCGTCTATCTGGCGAAACTGAGATGAGTGAGTGTCAGCGAGTGTTGGCAGGTTGGCTGCTAGCTTGCTTATAGAAACAGAGTCAGTTCGCAGCGCTGAGCGGTGGGCGAATGAAATGACGGATCCCGGAAGTAGTGGTGGCCATAGCCAGTCCTACAGCAGCTCCAGAAAAGAGAGAGGAGAGACCAAATCTTGTGATATGCAGAGTATATGCGAGGCACAGGGACGGCTTCAACTCCACACTGGGGGTAAAAGCCAAACCAACACAGCTCCAACTCCCACCCAATTCCTTTTCGCAGAGGAGAGTCCTAAAAGAGAGAGAGAGAGAGAGAGAGAGAGAGGGAGAGAGAGCAGAAAAGGCTGAATGAGGAAAGGTTTAACAGCGCGGACACTTCGGCTGCAACTCCTCTGAGTTAAATTAAACACCGAAGACTGAATTAAACTGCACGAGTCCTGATTTAGACTTAGAAAAGTTCGCCCTCATGCAGAATTACGCACACTTTTACGCACAGATGAACAATGAATGTGCGAAGTGTTTACAGCGCGGATATGAAGCATCTCCTGCTAAAAAATTATCAGGACATCTTATGAATGCTGACTTTATGAGCATGACGCTTACTTGTTATCTGTTTTGTGGTTATAAGCCGGTGTGCCTAATATCTCAGTAATACCTCCTAATCTGAGGAGCTAATTATTGCTCCGCTCCTTTTTAGCAAATTAAACGACACGCAGCACCCCTCTAAGCCCAGAATGAACTTTTCCAAGAGGAGGAAAAAAAAAGAGCAGCTTTTGTGGAGAAAGTAATTTTGTATGTTTCTTTTCGTCCAATCCCGTCTCCTGATAGAAATCCGTGCCTTACCTCAGAGTAGTCAATTATCAAAGCTCCCCGAGATCATCAATCATGTGAGGAGATTGAAGTTTAGAGGAGGAGCAACGCTCCGGCCATCGATTGCAGTGAAGCCCTTTTTGGAGTCTGGGCACTTTTACGCACAAAAACAGAAGCAGGCCATCTATCCCCTTTAATATTTAGCTCCATCAATGCTAATATGGCATCATGGCTGTATTGACAGCTTCTCACATAAAAAAAGGCTTCATTTATGGCCGCGTGACATTTTTTGATGGTGGAAATTAATTATTCACAGGTTAGGATTAAGGTAGACACACGCTCAGGGAGAGAGGGGCTGTGGCTACCGTTGGAGGGTCAATAAACTCTCCCAACAAACAAAATACCGAGCAGAGTTGCTCTGGGTCGATTCCAGCAAATAGCAGGGGGGTGATTTTTTTTTTTTTAAGTTTTTTTTTTTTTTTTTTTTCAAAGGAAAAAGATTTAATAAATGAAACCGTGACAACAGTTATGTTTGTTGGCATAAAGGGGGGGTGGGAAGTGCAGGACTGCAGGGTTTGACAAACGGCTGTGTGGACATTTCAACGTGCAATACCCCGAGAAGGAGCTGCAGAGCGGTGCGCAGAGAGCCAAGGCATTCACCGTCTCCAAGTCTCTCTTACACTCTGTAAACACAACCAGCCCGGCAGACCCTGCTGCTTATTGAAGACTGATATTTTCATAAGCTAAATACTATCGTTCACATTGATTTGTGCACTTAACGCTTGACTGTTTTTTTTTTCCATCCTCTTCCTTTTGGACAACCACGGTAAGTAGCATAAACCTTATACTGTATCTACTGCTTTGTTGTGCAGAGGCGCGTCCTTACGCGGCGCGGTGAAGGGAAGGAAAGTTTTCAGGCTGGAAAAAAATACACGCGGTATATTATTCATATGTGTGTTTAATCCGCCGCTAAAGCGCACCGTGTCCTTAAAAAAAAGCCAAGCGCCGGAGCGAATTTTTTAAAATACACTTCTAGATCTTGCAAAAAAAATGTTACCGCATTTTTTGCCACATTTATTGTGGAAATATGTGATTTGCCCCCGAGGAGAGTGATGTAAACACCCGAAGAGCGTGTGAAAATAGCAGAGGCTAATTATGCGTGTCCAACGCACGGCTCCGCAAGAAGCACATCCTTCCCTATAAAACTTCCAGCAACGACTCCTAACGACGTGAAATTTTAAACTCCTTCTTTTGCGAACTATTTATTTGAGTAATTAATGGGAGCCATAAACACAAAGGCGTCGCCATTAACAATATTTGGGCTGTGGAAATGCCTTCGTTTCGCTTAATAACGGCGTCTGATGGCGACACTGCACAGGTCGGCGTTTCATTTTCTAATTTTATTTTAATCGTCATTCACTCAATGGGTAATTAAAATTAATTTTCCTCGTAAACAAGGACCTGCGCCAACTTCAACTCCCCTGCTTATAACCTGAGCGCGTTTACAAGCCAGATAATTCCAGGAGGACACCCATCACAGACAATTACACTTTTCTTTTTTTTTCAAAAGTAGTTTTAGATTTCTTACAAGTGGCTTTCACGTCGCGACCCTCAGGTGCGCGCGAACACACGGCACAGACACAACTCTTACGCGTATGATGAAGAAGAAGAAAAAAATCAGTGGATGGCATTAACAGGCGGTAAAATTTCATCTGGTGGTGTCAAATTGAGGTCAGTTTAGGGTTAAAGCTCTCGGTGTCCGTGTGGGACATGGCCAGCTGCGTTTGGATTCATTAGGGGGGTTAGAGGATCCATTTCAAGGAAAACACTACTGGGACAATCAGCAGGCTAAAGATCCACCGCATGTCACATCCTAAAAGGTGCACCCAGGACCGCCTGCATGCGACCGAGCACCAGCACTGAACTTCCACTCCTCTGTTTACTCTTTGCAGGACTTCCAATCCCTCTCTGCCCCCCCTCTCTGTCTCTCTCCCTCCCTCCATCTCTCTCTCTCTCTTCTTGCCCTGCAGGGGTTCACACACACACATATATACACACACACAAGCCTGTTGCTAAATATGGAGAGAAATGCATTGTTGATTTAATTCCCTCAAAAAGATCACTGATATGAAACGGGCTTCAAATCCTCTTAGTGACCTTAAACACTCCTGGAGAAACAATTGGCGCTCAACCGCAGGAACAAATAAAATCGCCTTAATCTTGTTTGTAACTTTGTTCTTCTTTGGCCCTCTTCAGTGTTTGAGATTATGTAAATCAGCTGAGCTAATGTATAGAGGCGCCGAGATAAGACTGGATCATAGACTGGCTACTGGAGAGGTTTGACAAGTGTGTGTGTGTGTGGGGGGGACCTGCAGCCTGTGCATGTAAAATAAATAAATAATAATAATAACTGGAAGAAATGCAGCATTATTTTCAGCAGAGAAAGTTGCACATTTCGCCAACCAGGAAGAAGAAAGCAGCGTGTTCATTTCTATGAATCATAGTCACATAATGCATTTCTCTTTATTTGCCTTTAACGTTTGTTTCAGGTGGTTTTTATTTATGATTTGTTTAGAATATTTTGTGTTTTCCTCCCGCACAAAGCATTACCCCAGTCATCTAAATCTGAACTCCTTTTGACCCCGGACTGAAATGTGACTATAGGGTTTCAGAAAGTGGAGTGAGCAACTCAAATACTTGTAAAAGTTTCGCGACTAACTGTAAATTCTTCAGCTCCAAAGCCTCATTTTCCCCTCCACCGATTCTCAGAGTCTGGTGTCAGAGGGTTAGTAAAGGGAGGAGGAGGGAGAGAGAGAGACAGAGAGAGAGAGAGAGAGAGAGAGAGAGAGAGAGAGAGAGAGAGAGAGAGAGAGAGAGAGAGGAGGCCAGCACCAAATGTAACTGTGGCTTTTTCTTCCTCTCCTCATAGACGCCACTAGAGAGAAATATGCGGCCGTGTAGCGACACCTGGCGGCCACGGAGGAGCTGCCGGGAGCTGTCGAGAGCTTTTGCAATAAATGAGAGAAGGCCCCACAAAAAATAAAACAAAAACATGACTGACTCGATTTACACGAAAATCCACCCACAGATGTCAACAAAAATCGGCTTTTACAAATGAAAACGGAAAGGATCGCGAGCAAACGATTATTTTCTCACGTCACAGAAATCTAAAATATAAATTAACAGGTTTTTCTCTCTCGTTTGAGCGAGTTTGTTGAAATCGAGCGTTTGGTTTCGGATTTTTATTATTATTAATATTATTTATTTCGCCGGCGATGCTTGGAGCATAAATTCCGTTCAAGTGTTTCCACGTCTTTATGTCACACGAATGAATAAGAAATAAAAACAACGTGGCCTTTATTAATGACAGTTTGTCTTTAATTACGTGTGCAGGAATTATTTTAGATTTGTGTATTTAATTTTGGATCGACCTTCATAAAAATAAAAAGCAGCCTGATTTATTTTTTTAAGTGTTTAACACGCAGTTTTATATCTAAACCCCCAAACACACATTATTATTATTATTATTATTATTTGATTATTAATATAATCCGGATGTATGATCTGCTATTATCCGCGTTGTTGAGCAGATTAAAAACTGGAAGCGCAAAAATGGAAAAAGAACGTTTTGGAAAACAGCGTCGACATTATTCTAACCAAATATTAACGCTGGGAAATAATATTTAAATTCTTTATGTCGATTAACGTGTAAAAACTATACAATGTTTGTTCCCCAAAAACGAACTCAAAGCTGAGTGCATGTTCCCGGCACGTTAAAAACAGATTTCCTCGTCCACCTCCAGCCTCTCTCCCAGCCTCTCTCTCCCTCTCCCTGCCTCTCTCCGCTGCACAGAGTCGCAGCTCTGGCTCGGCTGTGACACAGTTGGAGCAGGTCACCGCCCGAGATTACAGCCCGTCGTTAACGCCTGTGCGGACACACCAAATGCTGATTTAATGAGCTTGCATTGGGTGTTTGTCCCAGAATACCTGGTGTGCATGTGTTAGTAACGCCACACACTATAATCCCTGCGTGCCCCCCCCCCCCTTCTCTTTAACACGTGGCTTTAAAAGGAGGGGGGGGCACAAACACTCACAAAGTGAAGCGCTTGTGGAGATTTGAGTATGACTTCTCTCTCTCCCTCTCTCTCTCTCTTTTTTTATTATTTATTTCAGTTAGATTGAACAGATCGAAGCCTGTAAGGCTCGCACCCAGCCACATTACCAGATGTAATTGAGAGAAGTTTAAGTGGAGGCCGGGAAACCGAGGAGTTAATAGCGGTGACCCTCTTGCTGTGCCTCTGTCGCTCATCATTTATCAGGCTTAAGGGGCTTAAACAGGCAGCACAGGCCCACCTTTTATTACATATCAAACCCTCTCTGCCTTATCTACATTATAGGAAATACATGCATCGTTGCCTGTTATGCGGATTTGGAAATAGAAACATGTCCAATAAAGTCGCCCTCCTCCGCTGATCAGAGGAAATATGGCTTGAGGCGCCGCGGAGACAACCCCGCCGGTTTAAGCCTTTATTAAATTGTCTTAATTCCTCTCCGCTCTTGAAATGAATACAGATTCCACTCTTGTGTTGTTTGTCCAGCGCGGAAGCGAGAAGAGGAGGAGGAGGGGGGGAGATGAAGGAAGTGCGGATGTTTTCACGGTCCCAATATGATTTAGAAAGTGAATAAAATAAAATAAATGCGCATGCTGCTGCTGCACCCACCACCTCCACCTCCACCACCTCCCTACACCCCGAGTGCCTGCAAACTTACCCAGATCTTGAGATCATGCGTGGAGCCCGGCGCATTAAAGACATTTAACAAGGCTGTAAAGAAAAAAAAAATAGATCTGCATATCTCATCCCTAAGAGAGCAGGCAAAAACGACCTGCACCACTGGAAGCATACAATTCATTAAAAGGTGAGAAAAAAACGTTTATATTTAGAATGTCTGAACTTTTATTTATTTAAAGGTAAAGCATTAAAAAGGCAGCTTAGACTAAGACTTAAACTAAACGTTCTTTTTTGTGCTTTATTTATTTATTTTTTAGTGCTAAAATTATTTTTTTATGTCATATTCGAGCACAGGAGAAGCATTTCTATTAGATTGATTTTTTTTATTTAATTTTATTTTAAAAGAATTGCTGGCACAGTTCAACTTCAGAGCCAAGCCTAAGTTGTCTGGCTGGTTTCCTCCAAGGAGAGCTCAGTCAGTCAGCCTGAACGCAGCTGCATTCACATGGAGTGACGGGTTTTGATATTCCAGTCACACAACAGAGTAAACACTGCTCTCCTATTCAATAAACATCATTGACAAGGTTCCATATCCAGCTATTTGGAACACTCAGCTTAACCCCCCATCGACCATCAGCATCTTCTTGGATTATCATCTGATAAATAAAAGTCATCTTCGTGCTGCGTCCCTGTACACACTGTGACAAACCTCTCCTCTGCTAAACAGTTGCTGTAAATTCTGTACCTTCTCCCATGCTTTAATGTAATGCCATTAAAATATTTTCAAACGTTTCCTCTCTTATGTTTTTTTTTCTGCGTCAGCACATGTGAAACACACACACACGCTCATAAGTAAACACACACACACACACACCACAGAGACTATAAGCTAATCAAATGACTGAACCCGAGAGACAAAAACTATCCATTTGAGTTAGAATAAACTCGCACTTGGTGCATCTTCTCTCTCGAGTAACTCTGTGCTCTGACCTCGTGCTCGCTCCCCTCACAGCATGGGACAGTCCCAGTAGAAAAACCAGAGCTGAGCGTTTTAAAAACACACACACACTCCACACACACACACACACACACACACACACGAGTTGCTTAACACAACACAGTCTTAGTCATGACTCCATCTGTTGGAGATACTTGCAGAAAACAATGAAGGCAAACAAATGCAGATGGTTTGTTTGTGTTTGTGTGTTTTGTTTTTGTCCCCCTGCTTTTTTTTTTTTTTGTTCCTGTTTATGCGTTCCCATTTCCATCTCCTCTCTCTCCGATACCCACAGCCCAGCTCCCCCTCCCTCCCCTCCTCCTTCCTCCCTTCACTCCCCTCCTTTCTTCTCTCCCCTCAACTCTGGTTCTGCAGGAGTTCACATGATCAAGCAAGGTACCCAGGTAATTACCTGGCATTGTCAAATAAAGCGACCGCTGATTCAAATGAGGAGTGAAATATCAAAGACTGGCGTTGCCTTTGCAGCCACTACTTATCCACACAGGAGACAGAGAGGAGATCTGAGAGCTCGGGGACCTGCGGGGAGGCAACAACAACACTCAGCCTTCCCTTTCCTAGATAAATATCACCAATGGAAGCAACAGAGCCAAACATGCCCGGGTTCACTGGTAACAGCGTATTTATTTGTATTACATACCCTACGTGTCCATTAATAGCTCGTGGTATCCTTTATGGTGGCCACAGAGCACCTTTAACAAGAGGGATTTCACATTATCCCCCCCGGACCTTCCTCGTGTGCGTCCTGCTGAGCCGCTCTGAAAAGGTCAAAGGTTGAAAACTCATGAATGAGACTGGGCTCTGACGCTGCCACAAGCCGAGCGGCCGTGCGATCCTCCGCTATATGGCATTTATTCTATATTTTTGGATCAGATACAGAGGGAGGAACGAGCAGAAGCTAGCCCGCCGAGATTAGAACTGAACAGCACATTAATGTCTGGCACTGCAGAAGTCCAAAGTCCTCAACGTAATTATCTGAGATAACCGCAGCAATCATTTATAATTTGCAGAGCTTGTGTTTTATTTTTCCTCTGGTTGAAAGTTGCGCAGGCTCGCTCAAATAAACTTTTTCTTCTCCTTCTCTCCGCCGCATGATTCCACTTTTGCAACATATAATCTAATATGCTATGTAATTTCTCCTGCCGCCTTGATTCCAGCACGGCTGACAACAAGACCTTTGACACTTTGACACAGTAAGTGGAAGGTGATCTCAATGAACAATGTCATCGCTCTGGAAACAACCCCAACTAAAAAAAAAAAACCAAACCTAATCTCTGCTCCCTTCCACGTTCAAAACTAGACAAGTGGCGTCCTGGGATTTCAGCTGAGCACGGGGAGAGTACCTGTAATTTGACTTGCCACGTCTAAATGGAAGTTGAATAGGTTACATCGTGCAACAACAAATAAAATGCTTGCACCGCTTTAGTGACTGTTTTTCATGGTTGGAGGCGAAATAGGGCTGGTGACGATGTTTGAGTGTTTAATGCTATAAACACACAGACTTCCCTCCCTCTGGCATGTGGAAGGCTCCCAGGGACCCTTTGCATGTAAATATTCATAGGGTGATGGGATGGGCTATTAATTATTAAGCACAGTAAAGAAGTGTAATACTTCAGCATTTAACACATGAATCTTATTTTTTTATTTGCTGCACCGGAGGACGAACACTTTGAGGTTAAAATGAGACATTTCTCACAAAACGGTTCTCTCGTCGTGGGGGCCGAAGAAATAAGGATGTGCTTAATAATGACGACTTTCAGGTAATAATTCTGCGGGCAGAGCACGAGAATATGCATGATTAACATCTTAGCTAAGAGGCAAAGGGAGTTGAGGCGATCACGGCAGAGCGCAAACACGTTTGTCTTCGCGGGTGTATTTTTTTGATATCACCTTATATCAAAAGGCGGCGGCGTGACCACTGTAAAAATGACTTTTCCTTTGATTTTTTTTTTTTCCCCCACACATAAAGTGGAAGTTTGAGCCATCGCTGTGCAACTTTCCAGGTGAACTACATCAGCACTCATTCCTGCAGCTCTTCTTCTGTGCACAGCCCCGTGGCCTGACAGACTGTCACAGTGTGATGGAGCTCGAGTGGGGGCCACCAGTGAGTGGTGCTTAGAGGTCCATACCTGAGCCTCACACTCCAGACATTTGACAACCCGAGGACAGACGTGGTCCTATATGAGTGTAAAGTTAGATAAGGGGCGAAACAGCGAATAGTGTAATTTTATACTTGTGCTATAATATGGACAGTGACAGTGTTGTGCTGAAGCGGTATTATATTTAAAGAAACCACGTTTGCCCATTAGGACAACGCTTTTATTTGGCCGCATAGGTGTTAATTTTCCTTTACATTCGCCGCGTCTCTCTCTCCGAAGCGGCGCACATTTCTGAAATATTGCAGAATTGAAACAGAACAGGCTTTTCAATTATGAGCGGGAGGCAGAAAAATGACCCAGATACGATCGGTTCTTTGAGAGTTCACGTCCTATTGTGCGGCTGACAGAGAAGAAGCAGTGATCTCCATCATCTGTGTTGACATGAGTCAGAATCAAAAAGGACACTGCCATTCTGTAAGATCCCTGCAATCCAATTCAATTAATTTGTGCCCTGAAAAACTCTGTATCATCTGAGTGGAATTGAATTAACAATTTCCCCAGCTGATTTGGTCTTTCTAAAACCCTCATTACACGGAAGCATTGTATATATTATTGAATCCCTTGGAGGACGGTGGAACGAAGAGTCTATGTTCATCCTATCATCACCAAGTTGTAATATTATAATCAATTAGCACGGATGAACTAATTGTCCAATCTCTCACTTGCTAATTAACCCTGGAAATAGAAATGGGACAAACTAATGCAGCATTTTTTTTTAAAAAAAAGGGGGGATGCACAAACTGAGCTCATGCTTTAGTTAACGTGGTTGGTTTCTTCAACGGGTCGTCAATATGTATGAGCTACATCAAAGTGCGGGGATAGAAATGAGGCCTGCACAAAAAGCGGAACACGTTTCAGATCCAGAATATGCAAATATGTTGGTTTTTGTTGAACTCTGGTGTTTGTATAACTTCGTTTGACACAGTCTACGAGAGCTTTTCTGTGCCACTTGTGTACAGACTACAAAACACACTGTCCTTTGGGATATTTTATTTTAAAAGGCACACTCGGAGATCTGCATAAATACACTGAATTTTAATGCATTCCGCAACGCAGTCCTTATTTTCTAAATTGAGGCAGCCTAAATGTGTCTTAAATGACATCACTCGATGTCGAGCCCGGGGTGTGTTTAACGCGAGCGGATCGTGACAACTCAGTCACGCGAGCGTCGTACGTGAATGTGACGCGCATGTCACACGCGCAGACAAAAGGGTGACCGACACTGTTGCCGCAGCGCTGGTGACTGGAAGCAGAGCCGCAATATAAAAGTTCACAATGACTCCAGACAACAATCAACCACTGAACGAGACGCTCCAGGAAAATCTATGAGATGTTTGCTTGTGTAACTGCACACTTCAGTTTCCAGGGAGTTACCCTTGACTGCTCGGCTTACTGCGTGATTCACTAACAGAAACAATAAGCCCAGTGTAAAAGCAACCGGTGATTGAATGTCGTTTAATTTAAACGTCAAGTTTGACAAACACAAATATCTAAACAGCTTAAAAATCCGGTGACACGGACACTATCGCGTGTTAAAAATAAATGTCACGCTCATACGAGATTGCTTTTTGTTTATTGCATCAGCCCGAGATTTGGTCCAAAATGGCAGCCAACTTTTCTTTTTTTGTTTTGTTTTGGCTCTTGAGTCCTTTGTTCTGTGTTGTTGTCAAATCTGAAATTTAATACTATTTTTCACCTGACTCCATCTGTAGAAAAGATATCCTGCATTGCCCTTTAATATTCACTAGTTGTTAATTATTAAAGGTATGTATTTGAATTATAAATATACTAGTTATACAGAAGTAGGCAAAGCAGCCATATAGCCTGAGGCTAAATTCCTCCATTACCCATTATTTTCCAGTCTGCCGTCTCCATATGCCTGCCTCCTATTCCTATGTCATCTCAAAAAACACTGAGGCATTCCTTTGTACTTACCTACCCCTCCCCACTTTGGCCACCCGAAAAATCTCCCCCTCCATACATATGTGTGCTGCTTCCTTGAAGTAGGATGTCACACTTGTCTTAAATATAATGAATCACTATCTTCAAGGCATCCCTGGATCCCAAACACTCCCCACAGAAACCTGCCTAGTCCTCCCCCGTTTCGAGCCTTCCTACATGTCACAAATCATCCGTTGTGGAGGGCTCTCCACTAAATCATTAACATTGTCAGAAATGACTGGGCCAAGAATGGGAAGAGCCCAGAGATGCAGCAGAGGCGTACGTACGTATGATGGGAATATAGAATGGTAAACAAAGAGACGCAGCCTTATACCCGCTCTTCCCATTTCCTCGCCATTCCCCTTTGCCTCCCCTTTGGTTTTTTTTTTTTCCTTTTTCCATTCCTCTCCTCTTCCATGGGATTTGTGAACAACAAGAAAGAAATACAATGCGAGGAAAAGTAAAGAAACTGTCAAAGAAGTTCTCGCGAAACTCTCGTGAAATTCTTGCCCTAACTGTTGTGGAGTTTTTCTCCCCCCTTTTCCTTGGAGTTTTTCCCTAAAATCTTATTTGTTGCAAACATACTGTAACTAACTGTTGTGCTGTGCAATATATGAGATTATGTCTCTGGGATGTTTTGATAGCAGGTATCTTTCTTCAGGAGTCCAGTGTTCGGAGGATAACCAAAAATATGACTTCTTTTCCTCGCTCGGTTTGTCTAAAACTCTGGTTGTCACAGAAAGATAACTCTCCTGTCATCCAGCATTATAGTTTATTCCATATATGTGTCATGTCTTCGGATGCAAGCTCTTCATGTTGATGCTACTTAGGAGGCGATTTCCATTTAATTCTATGGCCACACTTATATCTTATGCATACATTCCTACCTATGCTATCATCCATCAAAAGGATTACTAATTTTCCTTCAATTTCCGTTGCTCTCCTAAGAATCTAAAGGATGATTGATAATAGATGAAGGAAAAGCACAGTGGTACTGTTTTTAACCTTGCTCAAGTCATTAATCCGCTTTATACCCATGAAGGTAGTAAAGGAGACAATGAATTAGTCATTAAAGCACAGGTCAGTTTATTAGAATTCCTGATTGAACTGTAAAACGACTTCTCCCGGGCTGCCCGGGTGGACGGAGGAATCTGCAAAACCAGGGAGAAAAAAAGGAGCTGAGGGAAGCAGACGGAGGGATTCCTGCATGAGTGCATTTTCTCTTGAAGAAAATGACAGAGGGGTGTATCAGTAGCCATCGTTCACCTGACAAAATAACGCCTAATTAGTGCACGCTGCGTGTGTACACATCGTCAGAGAAGAATCACATGCCAAGGATCATTTGAAAATGATCAAAGTACAGAAATGACGCCGGCGTGACAGATGAGGAGAACACACAGGCGCGCACGTACATATATAAACACGCAAAACCTGTAGTGACCATTTATTTGGTTGAACTTGCTCCATGTGTTTGTTACCATGTAATGTTACTGATGTGAGCGCTGGCTTATGTTTGTCACCATTTATTAAGTCATGTGGTTGTTGGCTCCACTCCACAGGAAAAGTTCAGACAGCCTCGGATGTTTTCTGCTCCCTAAAACAGAGTAATGATCTAGGGACTGGTGGCGGGGGGAGCGGGGGGTCACAAAGGGACCCAACTGAGAGGATGTAATGGATAGGATCAAACCAAAACATGCCACAAAGTTGGCACTGTTAAACAATGGATTCAGTATGTTGCGGAGTGCGTCTGTTCGCAAACTTCTGCTACGGCAGGAACATTGCCGCTTAGATGTCGTGTCAGAAAGTGTGGAAAGAAAGTGAAATTAAATATAAAATAAGAGCGACAAACTTGCTTTAAAAAGTCGACCTATCACTGTTCACGAGTATCTTCAACACTGTTATTACGAAATCTCTCGGCGTGCACGAGTGTTACGTTTAACAGTTTGCGAGCGCCGTCTTCCGCTCCCAGATCACATACACAACCAGAGTATGACAGCTGAGATATGCCATTATTAGCCAGCATTCTCAGCCATGTAAACATCTTACTCCATTAAACGGTGATTTTTGTGGCCTGTGTAAACTCCGTTTCCATGGCAGCAAACACAATATTGTTTGTTTATGTAAATAGGGGTGTTTGTGAATGGGATATGAAGATCAATATAAACAAGCTATCCTAAATATGACCCACACCGGGGAGGGGAGTATTATGTTATCAACATTCATCACTTCAAGCGCACAAGATGGGTTTTTAAACTCTGTGAGAGGGAGAGAGAGAGAGAGAGAGAAAAAAGAAATTATGTATTGTATGCTCTGTTTTATTTGTGAGCTGCGAGCTGTTTTGAAACCAATCATAGCTCAGAGGGCTTTCAAGAGCTGATTGCAACATGTCACGCTAACCAGGAAGGCCTCTTATCACGGTAGTGGACTTCAGAGGAGTTGGCAGGGCAGCTCGGCTCAGTGTTTTGTCTATGCCGCAAGAATTGAACGGAGTCTAGTCTTAGGAATGCCTGAAACAACCATGCCAGGTGCTTTGTGCATGTGGGCACACCGCCTCGACTTACATTGTGGTGATTTCTTGTTTACAGTCATGTCTGCAGACTGTCATCCCAGTCTGTCTTACTCCCTAACTAAATGGAACTTTCATTTCCTGGTTTGCAAATGAGTCTCTCCCTCTGCTTTTGTTTGATATTTATTTATTCAGTTTATGTGACAGGAACAATGCACATTAATCAACATCTCAGCTTTCACATCACTGTAAATGTGTCAGGGCCTCTCTCGCTCTCCTCTCTCTCTTCCCCCTCTCCTCCCTCCTCTCCCTCCTGCTCTCCTCTCTTTCCCTCACAGTGCAGTAGCCTCATCTCAACTCCAATCAGCAAATCAGCACCGTAACTCTAATGAGTGAAATTGCTTATGAGGGGAATCTGTTTCCGATGGTGGGCCCGATGATTAATGCGCACTGACAACATGTCTTTCCTCGAGGAGCTTTGCTGGGCCGTGGCAGCTGTGTGACGCCACCTCCTCAAAGATGCCCCCTCTTCCTCTGAGAGGCTGACATCCCACAGGGAGAGGATAAACTGGAGATGCTGCTGAAGATCTGCTGAGGACATTATATACCACAACTCACCACTGAATATCATCTTAATGGTAACATTTTTTTATCCTTACTTTAAATTCCTTAAAGTCGTGATATGCCGGCATGGACTATGTAAAAGTTGCTGCCTGAGTTGAGCTGTTGTCACGAGATAAAGCCACTGTACTTTATCCAGATTGTGGAAGGGAGCCACTTGTTTCAACTTTGTACTTTTATTGCAGGTGAATTTTCATTAAAATTGCACAAAAGTGCCAGTTAAAGTTTCTATTTTGGAACTATTTAGTCTCACAAAAGTTACTAGACATTATCTCCATAGACAATATAAGTGACTAAGTGCATACATATAACGATAACGTCCTGGCTGAAACATCAGTGAAAAGTTCCCAAGGTGCATTTTAGCACAAAGAGCTTAAAATGACACTATTTTACTGTCACTGTGTCTGAAAGTCAAAGATTTAGGTGTTGAATATCATTCTACAATCTGTACACTTAAAACAACTCACTTGTGGATTCTGTCTCAATTCTGGATTAATTCACCAACTATGGCACCATTTACATTTATGTTCAAGTCAGCAACAAAGCATTTTGAATACTTACTGCTAGTTTGCGCTTCTTCTCATCGGCATTGTAGTTTTTAGAGATCAACTGGAGAGAAAAACAAAATGAATATGATAAAAACCGGAGGCCTATGACATAGTTACATCATGCAGGGGAGTGCCGTGTGTTTCAACGTTAAGTAACGTTGACGATGTCATTAAAATCGTAATACAGAATGGGAAAAAAAAAATGTCTGAAACCAGCAGCTTCTCCCACTCTGTACCTATTTAGTCGGAGGTGATCATGTGACATGATGTGGCACTTTCATTGGCTGCTGCAAGAACACGGTCACAAAAAAAGTTGAAGTGGTCTTTGCAGTCAAGGTGCGTGCAACGTTTCTGGTCATCTAAAAGTAGCGATGCTGTCTGAACTTGAGTTACGCATCTTCTATGAGCAATGCGGTAAATCAATGATCTTAATGAGCATGAAAATCATTTTCTAAAAACAGATATCGTTGTCTGTTTCTCAACAGTTGCTATCACGAAAAACAATTTCCACAATAAACCAAAAAATAAAAACATAAATAGGATTCCAACAATTTCGCCCGCCTCTATTCCAGACTGCGATAGCATTATATACAGTGCGACTCCGGTTGCACCAGGCTGCATGAGAAGTTTCATGCGTGTTGTTGGTCTCACAGGGGACCAATGAAAAAGTGTCCCACCGCACATTGTTGCGTACGAGCGAAGTCTGGTGGCTGCAGGTCACCTCTGGCCCTCAGCTGTTCAGCTGTTTCCATGTCATCATGGGTGTACATTTCATCAGGCTTCTGTTAACGCTGAGAGATTGCTCACAACTAATGGGCCTTTATGAATGTCTTATTAACGCTACATGAAATTAGCTGCTGTTTGGACAACGGTTTTAAACAAGTCAGATTATAAGCACAAACATTCACGCTCCTTTACTAACCGAGTTGGTTCTGCAGTACATGCAGCCATACATCATCCGCAATAAAAGTGTCTCAGATATGTATGAGTCTTTTCATGTTGGAACTAGTGTGTCTTGGCCGCGTAGCATGTGAAGAGCCTGGATTAATAAGGAACTATTCATCTCCATACTTCACACCTCGAGAGAATTTCTTATCTACCGTAACCATTCTGTAAATTACATTACACAGACTCTGAAACACTTATCCTTGGTTTGTAAGGCTCTAATGTAACATGCACCATTATCAAAGAATTTCTACCTAACGACCCAACTAACCCGAACACTCCTTTCCTCATTCCAAGCAGATGAGATGAGACCCCACTGAGCCAATGAGCTTCAACAAAACTGGCTTGATTGCCAGGGCTTTAGCGTCAATGATCCTGGAATAACAAGGAGCATATTGTACCATCAGCACAGGGCTGCACAGCCAGGCCTGTTCCAGCTTAACGGGCTCTCAGATGCCTGGGCTCAATGATGGAGGTAATGACATTCTCATGATCCAGCAATACAGGTGAATAGGTAACCATATGGACAGAGGGAGACTACAGAGAGGCAGAAAACTGCAGAGCAGAACAACTAGACATCTTATACATTTAAATAACGTGTAAAATTACCTTGAGATCAGAAATAATGGGGGTAATATAATCCTGAATCCCAGTAAATGATGAATAATTTTACATCACATTTTCTAACTGTTTAATCTTTTTAAAAAGGTCACGGGGTGAACGCGCCGAAACTATAAAGTTAAGCAAAAAACATGATATTTAGATCACGAGTGACTAATCCTGAAAGATTTACAACCATAAAAGTGCTTTGGCATCGTGCCTCTGAGACACATGTGCAGTATCAGCTTGCAAGCGAGTCATTATCACAGTGAGACCACTCCTGACGTCGCCGTGCATCCCTGTCAATATTGTGAGTGGGGCTGCGGCACTTCGCGCAACTCTATATGAAGTAGACTGACACTCTTATCAAGCGTGGAGAATCCATTTCGTGTAATTTCCGCTGTAAAGACTCGATGTCAGTCTGTCCCTGCCAGATGCCAGAGCGGTGATGAATGAGTAAAATAATAATAATAATAATAATTTTAATTATTGAGATACGACTCACACCAAAACAGCAGTCATTGTGAACTGTGCACTTGTTTTTTTTTGTTTTTACTTTTCTCACAGGTGACATCTGAGAGAACATAACAGTATGTTTATATCTGGCTTCATACATGTGCGCAGACATAGCTCTCTGTACATGCATACTGTTAGTGCACATAAAGGCTTACACGCATCCCTTTTGTTGTGTCCGCGGGTTTATTAGGTAACCCTAGTTAAAAGGAATGCAGTCTGATGCAACGGTTGTGTAATAAATCTCCATGGGGGTTTTAATGATTCGTCTTTGTTGAACCGTTTTAGAGAGGTGTTGACTGAACTGTATTATCTTTTTTTGGAGGATCCAGTCTGCGGCGGTATTGTGCTATACAGACAGGTGCCTCTATTATTTCGTCCACCCCGTACACCATTTGTATCAGTGAAGGCAGCAGAAACCCCTCTGTATAATACAAATGAGCAAAAATAAGCATAAAGCACAAAGACTGTGAAGATCTGTTGCAGGACTCTTGTATGAGGCTGCATTACTGTTACTGCGAGGTGTGCCTAATAAACTGGCAACCCGAGTGTACATGTACCAGGGTTGACAGTGATTGTGGTAGTACAAAAGAAAGGTAGCATTATCATTGCTTTACATATCAGCCTGTCTGCTACCACCACTCATAAGCTTAGTCCCTGTCGCTAACCGCCCTGGGAGTTCAGATAATGTTCCTTGGCTGGCAGAAGACAGGTTGATAGCTGTCAGGGACAGAAACAGAATAAATGACAGGGTTTCATTGGGGCGCCTCTAAGGCGCATTAGGGACCTCAGGATCCCAATCCCCAAACACGGGATGAAGAATCATTTTGTCACAAAGGCACAGGGTCGCCCATCACTGTCTAATGCATGCCTTGATTAATCGTAGGGATGGATCAACATTATGTCCTATTCAGGGTGATGCTTAATTGCCTCCACCATCCAACTCATCCATTGCCCTAATGATTGTGTGTCTGCTCCCTTGGACACATGGTTAGTCTGGTGGACTGTAGCTGAGCAGGACAGGACTCCCTTAAACATCATCACCAGCTGAGAGCTTGCCCTCTTGCAGACACCTTTACCCCCCCCTAACTGTGAATATGTGGATAAATGGAGCTGGCTTCATCGCCCGTGGCCCTGTGTTTATATTCTCAGCAGAATGTCTGCGAGTGTTAATGTATGTAGATTTCATTTCTGATGAGTGATTATTTGACTGCTCATTTTGCCTGAGATTTATGGCACTCTCTCTATCTCCTGACTGCAGTGCCACTCTTATCTTTAATAAAAGAGATGAGGACATTAATCAGGTTTTGTTGGCGGCCCTTACTAAGACATTAAATGTATTGTATGGGGTAAGTAAACACGCTTCACATCCTTCTCACAGTGGAGAGAGAGTGAGGGAAGGAGGGTGAGGGACAGAAAGAGGCAAGGCGAGGGAGGAAAAAAAAAACCCTCATTATATTTATCATAATTTCACATCTGCTGTTTTTGAAGCAATGTACCATGAGCCCATAAAGTGTATTACAACTGTGCATAAATTCAACTGATTTGTGGCTGGAGTAGCTAATTCCTTGAGTACATTTTAGAAAAACAAGCACTGAGCCCTGAAATTGCAATTCCATAAAGGCTTTAAATTACTGAGTACAGAATCAAGAACTTGCCTGATGTGCCGCGCATGGTGACCGTGTTATAGGGAAAAGCAGCGGCTCTCCGAGATAGAGACAATAAAACCTGAGATGAGTGAGCCATATACTCAAACAAAATAAAAAGAAGATGAGGATGGGCTGGCTCAGTGATGAGGGGGAGTGACTATCCCTGCATCTGATTTTACCCTTTTAACCACGAGGATGCATTCGAGAGGACACATTTTCGTTTTGTTTTTTTTTTCTTCCCCGCCATAATATCTATGTCTCCCTACTTCATATCTGTGGAAGAGTTAGTGGATGGGTGCCAGGACTGCATTCAGAAGCAGTTAAAACGAAATGAATCTCATCATTAGCAGAGCGGGGAGGATGTGTACTGTGGGATACTCCTTCACAACAAGACACACACACGCTCACACCTTCACTATGAGCTTGTGTGCACACACAATCCATCATTCACATCCTCTTCCTCCATCCATTCATTCATTCATTCATTAAAATCCCAGAATGGCTACCAAACAAACAAACCTATGGGAAATTCACACACTCCACTTCCACTGACTTGCATGCGTTGGTGATGTTTGCGCCACAAATCAATAAAAATCATGGACCAAACATTTGAGCCAAAGCCTTATTTTGTTATCATGCAAACTTTAGGTGTCACATCGGCTCAGGGTGTATTAATATTTCATGTCATACTTTCCGGCCACTCTCTCTTCCCCTCCCTCGTGAATTTCCATCCTATCACCTCCTCCATCCTCCTTCGCCGCCTCTCACCTCCCTGCTTTCTACCTCCTCTATCTAGAGTCATTTGGGATCGGCATGAACAAGATTTTCATATCAGGTAAATGAATATCTTTATCACAGAGGCAGGAGCCAGGATGCTCGGGGAGCTGGAGAGAATAATCACACAGAGCAAACAGTCTTGGGGAAACAGAGAGGCACTCAGTAATAACAACCTCTCTCAGTCTCCCACACTGCTCTCTGTGTACATCTAAATAGCCTGCTTGCTGCACTGGATGCTGCAGGATCAATGGCCTTGCTGTGGCTCAGAGCTGACCTTTGACCTATGATGAGCCCGGAGGAAAGGAAATGAAAGGATTCGGTGGAGTTACAACGAGTCCCGACACTATTTTAGATCAAAAAGCAGAACATGAGGGTAAATGTTGGACACGTTTTAAGCCATGCTAGTGGCATGGATCTGTCGGTCCACCACTTTGGTCCAGACTGAAACATCACAATAAATATTGGATGTATTGCTATAAAAAGAATTGTACACACACTCCCAGAGGATAAAATGTGCTGACTCTGCTGCGTCTTTGACTTTTCCTTACACACCATTATAAAGGTTAACATTTTGTTTTAGTGTAATATCTTTTTATTGCTTCGATTGCCCAAAGAACTGTCACCAGAAGGTAAAACACAACAACACAACATGCTGAGCTACGACATCTACCGTATGGATGGGCACAAAATATTGCGCAGACGTTCATGGTTCCCAGAGGATGATACCTAATGATTCTATTGATCCTTTTACATTTAGCAGCATTTTTAGTTAAGAGTAAAATGCCTCAATCTTTTCAACTGTTTGGAAGGATTGACACACACATCCATGCCCCTCGTCAGGGTGAATTATAAAAACTTTGGCGTTCCTGTGACGACCATGTTGTTAAGCTGTTATTTTGTCCAATATTTTGGCTTTACAAAAAATAATGACATCCCATTAGCCTCAGTGGTAGCTTACTTTGTGCTTCAAGTGTAGTTAGCAAATTGTAACACACTGCACAAAGATGGCGAACACGGCAAACCCATACAAGCTTCACATCAGCATGTTGTAATGCTGTCACATGCTGCCAAAGCACGGCTTTGTGAGACCACATACATTTGTGCCACGCATTATATTATTTAGAAAATCGTGCGTGCATCTCAATAAAACAAAGGTTTTGAGTCATCCAACAGTGGGGGACTAAAGTATTTCATCGCCATTTTGTGTAATATAAGTAAGCATCATGGAGGTTTTAATAAATAAGCTAAATTTAAATTGTTTATATTTTATTGGTTGGTTGGTTGACATTTACCTGGGTGAAAGAAATTGGGTGCAAATAATTCTTTTCTAATGTGGAGTGAGGAGCAAAAAGCAGGCTCTTTATTACAATGCCCAATAATAGTTGATTTAATAGCTATAAAATGTGTTCATTAGAAGGTTATAGGTAAGAAATATTGAAAGTATACCTAAAAGTGTCACTTTTATAGTGAATGAACAGGATAATATAATCTAAAAAGGGTGTGATTATATTCAAGTCTTGTCCTCCAGCATTATCTTGGAGCTCATAAAGAGATGAAATTTAATATGATGCTTTCAGTCAGTTTAATTGAATTTTAATTGCCACTTTGGACAGAGGGTTTAGATCTAATCAATAAAATATTAAACTTTTGGGGCTTTGACGTGGAATGCCCCCCCCGGTGCAATGCATCCTGGGATTGGCGGGTATAAAAATGGCTGTTTATGAGCTGAGGTAACTAAGCCAACACCTTGCTGTTTTCCATAGTGTTTCATCAGAATGCAGCGGATAAATAACACAAGGCGAA
Organism: Nibea albiflora; assembly: GCA_014281875.1. NCBI lineage: Eukaryota > Metazoa > Chordata > Actinopteri > Sciaenidae > Nibea > Nibea albiflora. The sequence continues at coordinate 23,784,826 of CM024799.1, read as the reverse complement.
CAAGCTGAGATTCCATTAATTACACTGGTGTGGAAGAGCGGTCGGTCACCTTCAAAGGAAGGCCTTTAATGTGCCAGAGCTATAAATATTTTGAAATGTCACACCTTGGGAAGACAGCATCAGGCCAGAGCCGGGGTGATAAATCAGTGCCTAAGAAGAACCAGGAAAGAAAAGATGGCTCTTTGGTATTTTAGAAATAATTACTGATACAAAAGGGGTAATGAATGAAGCTATAAATTATGTTAAAACAGACCATTAGGAGAGGATTAGTTTATAAAACTCGTTGCCGCTCTTTAAAATTACCCTCTCAGAATATCGCCTATTTCACTCCATCCATAATTCATGGAAATAAAAAACATGTATGCATAATATCACATTCTGTTGATTAATGTCAAATTAATTGATTTTGTTCTGCTGCTTTTAAATGAGAATATTGTTCTTCTGAAGACGCCAGATATGACATCATCGTAACAGTTCTCTCTTACTTATACACTATAATGCCAATGTAATAATGTCCATGGTCAACTTTTATGGCAACTACTAAAATCCGCAATGAATCAGTGTGTCCTTTACTTTTATCCAAGTTTGAGCAGGTATAGAGCAGGTTTTCCCTAAGTTAGAGCGGGTATGACCCGGACAGAGACCCATGCGCTACGTACCGTAGGCCAGTCATCATCTACCACCAGCATCACCACTATCACACACAGTTATAAATCTGAAGGATCCTTGGTTAGGCTGCTGCACGGATGGAAGGAATTTATCCTCAATCCCTATAGAGAGAGCCTGGGAGAGAAAAATGACATGGCCCATCCTCTAAGGCTCATAAAAGTCTAAATTAAATATCAAATGGAACCACTGATGGATAGCGTCCCTTCCATGGATCCCCAGCGCCGCCTCTGCCTCCACTCTCTGACACGACAGGTGCTGCTCACATGACTGGAGAGCCAGACAACTTTGTTAGCGGGATTGTTCTCGGTTCAGTGTAAAGCTGCAGTGTACAAAATGAGGGAGTCGGGTAAGTGAACGCAACAAGGCACCATTATTCCTCGCTGGTTCCTGCCATAGCTGGATCCTCCCTTCCTTTCAGAGCATTCTTAAATATTGTGCATGTGACTGAACGAGGATGTTTCTTTAGACGCCTTAAAAGTGCAATTTGTCACATATCGGAATTACAGAATATATGATTCTCTGTATCCATATTTATAAACTCATGATTCCTCCCATCCTCAGCAAAAGATTGCTGTCAGGCGTGAACATCTCTTTGGGAGATACTGTAATACTAATGCCAACACCGCCACAATAGCTGGCGCTATCGCCAGGCTAAAACTGTACATTATGAATCATCAATTGTCGCCCTGCTTTGTATTATCCCCAGAGAAAATCCCAATCTGGGCTTGAGCCCACGGCTGATGGACACCCCATTATTCACTCGCGCTTCTTCAGCTCTGAGACAGGAGTGGGGATAGGCAGTAAAACGACGGCCTCAAGATTAATCCTCCGCTCTTTCTCCTGCTTCCCGAATCAGAATGAAATAGAACATTCCCTTCCCTTAATCAAAAAGTTTTTATCATCTCCCCCCCTCTCCAACTCAGGAAGTGGGGATAATGCTCGTTCCATTGCTCGTCCTGTGAATTGACATTGGGTAGTGTGATGAGAGGGATCGGCTCTTGCTGCTTTTTGTACTGTAACAAGGGAGCGCAATTTAGACGAGCCGGCGGTCGTCGATCACCACGCGTATTATCTCCTGTACGACGCACCACACAGGGCTTAATAATGGGGTTACAAACCTCCATAGCACCCGCGTCACTGAATGGCCTTCACAATTAAGATAATAACATGGTGAAAGTCACAGGGCAGAAGTTTGTGGCGCTGCCGTGCAACGACGGAGAGAAAAATAAAGCCTCTTCCCTCAAGTTTACCTCAAGTGTTACATAAGAAGGGTGCTCATGAACCAACTATATCAACTAAATAGGAACTTAACGACCTCTTGCTCAGAAGGCGGAGGATGTGTAGCACAATGTGAGATGTGATTTGGTTCTCAGCGAGGTCGCAAGCATCAGGTGAGCTGTGAAGTTGTGGTTGTAGTCACCCGAGTCTCACCTCACACGGCCGGGCCTCGCTGAAGTCTTGATGCCATCACGCCTCGGCCCGCATCACTTAGCAGAGGGGTGTGAATTTGTTTTCACCCAGGCGTTAATGAACTGTGGGCTTTGTGGGCTTAATGAGAGCGTGCTTCTATTGAGGAAAGGTACCTGGGAGGATAATAAGAGTTCACAATTCGAAAAAAAACGTCTCCCCTTTCCACAGTTTAGGAAGTGTTTTAACAAAAAAAAAAAAGGGGCTGTTGATGGCTTCTGCTGCAGTTCATCTCTGACCTGCCAAATCAGCTGCGTGAGGAAACAAGACTCCGGGAGTATTCGTCATCCATCAAGAACATGCAGTTTTGTGCCACAGCTCCTGGCTTCCAGCCAAGTCTAAAGCGACTCATTGTACAGCAGCCAAAAGACAAAGGCAGCTCCCCCTCTGCTCTGCGAGAGCAGTGCGTGGAGGTGTGGGTGGTTATGCAGATCACTAATTGTACAGGCCACCGGGGGAAGAGAGAAGGGAATGGCAGCCTCTCTGCAAGACATGCCGAGGGAGGGGAGGGACGGACTGGTGTGAGCCTCCCTCCCTTCTCTCTCTCTCTCTCTCTCTCTCTCCTTCTTTTTCACTCTCTCTACCCTAAATTGGCAGCTGGCAGGCAAATGAATGCGGTGTGAAGTGAGCCCACTGAAGTGCAGGGTCCTGCTGTTCAGGCAACAAAGGAGCTCCATGCGAGACATCTGCTGTTCAGTTATCAGAATACATTTAGTCACGTGCCTCCCTTCCCTCGCCCTTTCTCCATTCCTCTTCCACCGCGGCCGTGCAACATCCATTCTGTCAACTGAGAGCTGAGCCTTTCTTTCTCCCCACTTCTCTTCAACGGTATTCTTCTTCAGATCACTCCTCCACTGACACCCCCGCCACCCCGCCCCATCCCTTTCTCATTCTCTCATTTGCCACCGTAATCCCTCTCTCCACCTCTTCTTTTGCTGCCTTTATTTAAACAGTTTAGGTCTGGCAGATAACCCCAGAGTGCTTCCTATCTGGTCCAAAATGCGTTAACCCTGTGTGAATGATCACAAGACGGCCCGAGGAAACGGCAGACTGAATCTTAATGAGCCACGCTCGCACAAGCAAAAGTAAATTGAGCTTACCACCATGATAAATTAACCTAATGAATGCAATTGTTTTGTGGCACGCTAGCTTGGGCTGGAGCCAGATGGCCAATACTTAGCGCTGAGTTCGGTGGCTCCTGTCTTCGTTCTTTTCCTTTCTTTCTTGCTTTCTTGATTTTTTTACACTCAGGAACGCAGGAAGATGTAAAAATCCTTCAATTAAAATCATAAAATTTTAAACTCAGTTTTAACCTTTTCTGTTAAATTCTAAAATGTCTTTATTTCCTCAATGTAATGGCTGCGAATTGGTTTGCTATGGATATAGCCCTTGTCAGTAAGCATCCATCCAGCACCTCGGACCAGGCCCCGCAGCTGAGTAAAACAACCAACTGTGGTGACATGATAGGGGTATGCAGGGTGTGTATTTCTCCCCATTTCCTGTCCTAACTCACGATATCCGTGTTTACTTTAACACTTAATCCCTGTAAAGTGTGTCATTTGGTTTGCACGCTCTTCACTCTCCACTTCGTCCTCCATCCTCTCCCAGTGGTGCAGGATAGCATGAAGGTTGCACATCCAGGAAGGGACAAACCCCCTCCTGTACTGCGTGTAAACTAGATGACTTCCTCTAGGCAGGTGGCACATATCCAGATGTTCTCTCAATTTCCTCTGTGTGTGCGCGCTTATGTGTATGCGTGCATGTATTGCTTGACACACCCCGAGCTGGTGACCTCTCTGCTCTCCCCACAACATCACCACTGGAGCAGTTTACACCATAATGACTTGTATCGCCCGAGGCCCCGCCACATCTGTGGCTCCCTTCCTCCATCTCTGTCTCTCAGTCTTTCCTTCTTTCTGTCTCTGTTTTTTTTCTGTCTTTGTCTTTCTGCATCCCTCACACACACACACACGCACACAACCTGCCCATATTTCTCCTGCTTATCCTTTATTCCACCCCCCCCCCCCACTTTGTTTAGTCTGTCATGGACTTTCCTCATCGCTTCTTCGTCCTCAAGCAAGTGCTCCCCTGCTTTGGTCCACAGCACTATTACCGGAGGAGAAAAAAAAGTGCATGGCTCACTTTGCAAGGACTTAATGCATGTCTAACATGACACCTATCAGCCACGATAAACAAACACATCATTCAATGTCAGCAAGCTTGAGAAGGTAGTTGCAGTCGCTCATGGAAGGGCCTAGCGTCCAAGATAAAGCACAGGGTTAGGCTCTGGCAGCACTGAGTGAGTCTAATGTCACATGGAGTGACGTGTGCTCCACCAACAACAACTCAGCTCATTACCCACTCAGGAGGGGAAGGGGGAGGGAAAAATGATGCGTCCAAAATGTGACCATGTGCTGACCAGGCGTTCTGTCCCGTTCCCCCCCCGGCTGTATATGGAGAGCAATGACCTCTCACTCAGACAGTGTGGCGTTCGATCGATCATATGTGACATTTGTGACACTGCATGCATCCTAGATATGCATTTTCATGGTGTCAACTTATCAGTCAAACCATCTCGCAGGCAGGACATACATATCACATTACGTGTTCGGCAGCTCTTGTGTTCCAGCGGGAGAGGCGCGCGCGCGGCCTGACTCGCATTCTTGCACTTTCACACAAGGTAAACTGTGCCTCTGTGAATGTGGCGAGGCTCCGGCGTCTGTTTCACCTTTACAACTGACATACTCCGATGAAACCCAAAACAGATGCGGTGTATTTCTTTAAATAAAAATATGCACCACAGCCAGCTCTAAAGGTGCTGTACACTACCCATCTGGATTTACACACAGTCACACACACACACACAAATAATTGACTTCATCATCATAACATAGAATGCCTATTTCTCAACAGAGATGCGCCGTATTTTTTAAAATATATACCGCAGCCAGCTCTAAGGTGCTGTACAGTACCCATCTGGATTTACACACAGCCGCAGCCACACACACACACACACACACACACACACACACACACACACACACACACACACACACACACACACACACACACACACACACTCCCCTCACCACACACAGTGTCTTGTTTTCAGGTTCATTAAGCCCCAGTGTTACCCAGAGTGGCTGACAGGATGAGGAACAGTGCAGAAATCTCCCCCTGCAGGTATCCATTCACATTATCATTGGGAAAAAGCCTCTCTCGTCAGTGCCCTTGTTACGGCTCGAGGGGGGACCACTAATTAGAGAGACAAGAACTGCTTGAGAATAAGTCCATTACACCCATGTGGACCCAAAAGCTTAAAATACCTGGAATATCAGCAAATTCCCAGCATCCCCTCCAATCACTCCCCTTCTGCCGAGGGCATCTTTTAAAAGCATGGAAAAAAATATGGTGAAAGAGTTGTAGAGATAGACAGAAATGGAGGACAGAAGCTGTCAGGTATTTGAAAGGCTTTATGAAAATTATCTTCCAATTAGAAGTGATGATCAAATCATCCATGAACCCCACTCTTGAGTTCTTGAAGATTTCTCCCTCTCTCTCTCACTGTGTGTGTGTGTAAGTCGGATGAACTCATGAAAGGAAATTTGGTTCGTTTTCTCATCACTGGTAATTACACTAATACATCGGGAATGCCTCCTTCAAAGTGCGCGAGCCATGTGGGGCACATCATTACAGTAATATAGCTTTTGGATGAAATATATATATCAAACTGATGATCACCGCTCATTGTGTATCCTCAAACCCGGAGCTACAGAAATAGCAGCAGATATACAGCAATTTAGAGAATGCAATACATTGATCTGCGAGCCATCGTTCAAGTAACGTGTGCCGAGTACACACATATGTAAAGTAACTTAAGCTTTGTACTTTAAAAGCTACTTATACTTTACTTGAGTACTTCCATTTTGTGCTGCTGCACGCGACATTGTGTATTTTTCTTTTGCTATATTTAATTGACAGCAATAAAAACAATTCAGTTTGAATGGATGACTTTCACTTGCAGCGTATTATACAGTGCGGTGTTACCGTTTGCTGATACCGTTTACTTACTTACAGTACACAGCGATTTAAAATCGCAGCACTAAATCTGAATCTGTGTGCGGGAAGGAGCAGCACAGAGTTGTCAGTTTCTACTTCAACTTCATTTTTATGCCTTTCGATTTTATTATGATCCAAAAAAATGACCCATTAGTTTGGATGCGAGCTCTAAGCAGGCAGGTGAATTCAGCCCGCAGTCGACAGTATTTATGCAAGTTGATTTAACTGCTGGATAGGGTCCTCTTGTGAAACATGAGTCAGTTCCAGCATTTAACCTCACCATACTAATTTATGCACCATGGCATAGGGTACTTTATCATCTGCTCTTTGGGGAGAGACAGTCATCTCATTAGGCAGGATTTAATGAAATGCAAGGATAGACTTCTTAATTCCATAGATGGCTGAAACAAAAATCCAGCGTAAATCCTGCACTCCTCTGTGGCTGTATAAATTGTAGCCACCAGAGGAAGAAACGTGAGGGAGGGGAGGATGCCAGCGACTTTCGGTGAAGGAGAAAAAAAAGATGGAGCTTGATATATGTGTAGGTGGGGCTGAGTTTTGTAAGTCCATGAAGGTGTTTTGTGATTGAGACATTTCTGGTTTAAAAGTTGTACAAACCAATGCCTTGGAAGCATTTGAAATTAAGATATATTGCTTCACTTTATAAGGCATAATATGTAATATTTATTGTCCAATAACACCCAGAATATAATGGATGTTGTCCTGCTTTGAGCCTCTACACAAGTATTCCTCTTGGCCAAAAAGAAATCCTAAATATAGATATATCTGTAATGACAGCAGTAGCCCCGTTCATCACCATCCTCTTCACTGTTTTTTACCGAGTCCCACTACTGTTCTCGCCTCAAGCCATCAAAGATATGCTAAATCCTTTTGAATGTACAGACACTAGAGAGAAAAAAATTAGGGCAGACTGTCGACTGTTCTTGGCAAATGTACATGTTCATTTCCAGCCGGTGACTGCCGGGCCCGCAGACGAGAGCCACCAGAGGAGGAACACACCAGCCCATCATCAACAGCACGACGCAGAACATTAACACCATAATTTACATAAAATTACTTACATACTGGTGTAGTAATTTAATTTGTTTGACCAGCGCAGTGCAACTGCGAGGAATAGATTCATGCAGGCACCACGAGGGAGCTCTGCTTACTCTTCCACGTGGCTAATTCTTTCACACAATATTATGGAAAAAAAAAATAGAGACACTTACATAGAGAAACCTTGATTTCATTTACAAGTCCTGTTTCCCCGACCAAGACGCATTAGGACGAGGACGCACACGCGCGTGCATGTGCACATACGTGCAAATGTATTCCTACATAAGCACATGCTAATACAAAGATAACATTTCTGTGTTTGTCATATGCTAATAAGGCAATGTACATATTAAGCTACTTCAGTGCATAATGGAGAATTACAATGTTTCAGGTCCTCGTTTCCTCTTTGTTTGGCTTTCATAGTTTAGAAATCCGTCATTGATCGCATACTTTCACATCTGCAACGCGAGCGTCGGGCACATTCTGAGTTGAGCGTGTGGATGAATAAAGGCTGCAAGTGTAAAGTCTACAACGGCAGCACATTAGCAACACGTGGAATTCCTCTGTCAACCAGGCATGCATTCAAACATACAAAACCAAATGCTCCAAAAGACTGATTGAGCTGGAGTATGATCATTTACAGGGTGGGTGCACACAGCAGTGTTGTTAAGAGAAAACAAAGTCATTCCAGACAATTAAAAAACACTACACTGGGGTAGACAGGCTAAAACTTAAGGGTGATTCTGTGAATCAGCTTCGCAGGTGGCCCATATTAATTTAAATGTCCGTTATTGATGTGTCAACTCTAGACGGCGTCTGACAATCGTGACTTTGATCTACAAGTTTTCAAAGCAACACGAGGCTGAAAACAGCCTAAATTTCAGATCTGTCAGTCATTAAAGCTGAAAAATGACTTGACTGCGACTGGGGCAGCCTCGTGACACCATCCACTAAACAGAAACCACCTGCACCTAAAGCCATTAGCCAGTATGTTACGCGCATTGGCACATAAACACCCGGAGCGATAGAAAAAGTAATATGGCGTGATGATGAGTCATCTTTCGCACCTTTGCCTCAATTCAAATGGGTTAAAGCTTAGCCCACAACGTCTATTGTCAAGTGTTAAACAAGGTGGAGGACTAGAACGGTATGGTCAGCCAACTTTTCAGAGTCATTAGGTCCAATGATCACTCCGCAGGGTCCCATAAAATGAATTTGAAGCCATTTTACAGGACTAGAGGGACCGCTGGGTGCCAACACTGTTCTCTCATGCATGTGTTTCCAAAATTGATAAGGCCTTCATACACATGGCTAAATATATTCAACGGCAGTTTCATGAACACTAGGTTGAAAAGCATCATTCATCATTAATGGAAAGTTCTATAAGCCAAGAATGACGATGTTTTAACAATTTTCTTGGAAAACAGTGGTTATTTAAATGTAAGAGGATGAACTCTTCAAGCTTCTAGTCAAACATTACTGTATTCATATCTCAGTTATCTATTGTTATAAGACAAGGTATGCCAGTGTTTCCATATCAAAATGCATATAAAATGTATATTCACGACTCATTTTGAACTTTTAAATAATAGAATTGGAGCAAGTAGCTAACCTTGCCTATCATATGAGTCCTCTTCAGCTCTCTGTTGGACTACAGTCCTTCTCGTAACCTTTCCCTGCATGGTCCACATATTTCACCTCTCTTGGAAATGCATCACATTGCAGAAACTGAAGAGACTCTAACCGCTGTTATACGGTGACTTTAAACAAACCCTAAGAGCAGCCAAACTTCTTTGCGAGAGACAAATGCTAAAATTATTTCACCTCTGTTGTAAGCATCCATCACAGTTGATCACACACCAACTTCTTGGCTCAACTTTTCTGCACTTGCTGTGGTTATGCACGCACACAGATTTTCTAGGTTTGAGGGATAATTATCGACTGCACAGTTGTGCTCACTTTCAGTTTTGCACCCAAATAAAAGTGTTTTAGGAAAATCTGGCTAAACTGTTGCCATGTTTACAACTTGTCTGATCATCTGAACATTTTTTTTTTGCCCGTCAAACTGTGTTCCGAAGATCTCAGCAATTACTGCGAAGAGTTAAATGTTATAATAAATAAGACAAATGATTGTCAAAACTATAAAATTAAGACAAAAGTTGTAATACACTGCAATTATTCTTTATATTTTGTGCAACTTCTTCCTTTTTCTCCCTCTTTCCTCATACAACAAGAAAAAAAATGCAACCGAACATAACACAATGGATTCCCAGCCTTTTTCTGAATGGATTCTTTGGGAATTACAGCAGCTCTTATTCAGCACCGGCCATGGCTGACCTGACAGGAGAGCGGTCACCTTCCCGTGCTACTTTAACGCAAGATCCCGTCAGCGTGACAGGAAAAAAACATACCCGCCACCTCTACCAGAGAAAAGAACTTAATGTCCTATTCACCCCTCCGCCCTGCACCGTTTCGAAAATTGCTCAATCTTTTTCTTTTTTCCTGTCCCTGTGACATATTATTATACATTGTTTCTGAGGAAAAGCATTTTCTATTATTGCCATTAGAAATATGAAAGTTTAGGGGGGGAGAGAGAAAAAAAAAAAAAAGAACAGAGCGTGTAGGATGTAGAAGAACATTTGGGGGAGAGAGGTGAGGGTAAAAAGCGATTGAAAGGCTGTAATTATTTGAAATAGTCTGCTAATGTGTATTATCATGTCATTAAATGTAAATGAGATGGAGCTAAAAGACCCAATGCGGAGGACTTGTGGCTTGCTGCAGAAAAAGAAAGAGGAGGAGGAGGAGGAGGGGGAGAGAAAATCTGAGACAAAAAAAAAAAAGGAAAAATGTCAAGGCTACCAATGTTCATTTGTGGAAACATAAACATTTAATAAGCTGACCAACCTATGACGACAAAAACGAGCGCATCGTCTCATGGCGGTGTGATACGTTTACAAAGAGCTACTGCAACTTACCAAACCTTTGAGGCTGCTACTGGCACACAGATAAAGAGAGGGCGGATGGTGGGAGCGATTTAGTGGGAAGATCCTGATGCTGTCTGAAGTCCCAAAGACAATTGCCTTGACTGGGAGTGGGTGTGTGTGTGTGTGTGTGTGTGTGTGTGTGTGTGTGTGTGTGTGTGTGTGCGGTGCATATGTGTTTACTCTTGCATTTGATCCCTGACGTGAGCGAGCATCATTCCACTTCAGCTGCTTAATAAGGATGTCTGGGCCAGCGGCTCCTCATGGCCCCCAGCCCTGTTATCAGAAACATTAAGCTGAATATTAATGGCCTGGCCCGAGACGCATGCCATTAAGCTTGGTCGGCCATTTCTCTCTGTCCTTTCCCTACAACTGTACAGGAATTAATGAATCGTGGGTAAAACAGGGAGCACAAAAGAACAAGAGCGATAGGGAAAGTGAGAGAGGAATGGGTGGCTTGGTCTGTGGTTATTCCTCAAAAAGCGAAAGATAAATACAAGCAGAAATGTAGCATGTCATGTGCGGACAAAGGAGAAAGAGGAGAAAAAGAGTTAGGTGGCAACATATCTAAAAATAAACTCCTGGTTGCATTTATCTTTCCCGCAGCCACATTAATAATACGGCGACACGGCTTTGTGTCTTGCTCAGAGAAAGAAACAACGAAAAATTATTTGGTAATGATTTGTTCGTCTCTATTTCCTCTGGCTGAGCCGGCGCAGAGGTTTACATTTGAAATGTAACAGAGAGAGAGAGAGGAAAGCACTTATTACTCCCTAAGTGCTGCGCTGGTGCAGCCTAAGCAAAGTGAGCTGTTAACGGATATAATTTGTGTAGAATAGCCAGAGGAGAGCTTTTGATATGCAGAAGAGCTGACCTCTGGACTGCCACTTTAATTGGGTTTTTAATTTTCCGGGCCATCTGACAGTATCAAACATGATCCCTGAGCTTTGCCCCACTGATTGGAACCGCCGTGACAAGAGGAGCCTGACGTTCTCTACGCTTTTCACGGGAGGGAGGACAGCAGAAAGAAAAAGCGAAAAAAGGAGCAAGAAGAGGGAAATAAAAGCATGCGGGGCCAAAAGAGATTGGAGGGCTTGGGATGGAAATTTGCCTTAATAGTGAGGACCTGAGTGTAGTATTGTACGGCGCTGAGGCTAAGGCTGTGCTGTTGATGGGATACCACCCTCAGAGACGGGGAGGAAAAGTGCAGGCTGCTGAAATAAAGGCTGTCACTTCTGACTAGCGAAGGCACACAGAGGACCGAACCAGACTTCACCACTTGGAGAGGTGAAGCAGTTGTATACAGTACACTAAAGAGAGAGTGCCAGTTAATAGGGGCAGATTGTGGCCCTGGGAGAACTCAAAAGAGACAAATTTACCTACACAATCATTTCGTCTGTGTTGCTGAAAAATCATTAGGTGTAATGTGTATGTATTCATGAGGAGAGACTCGTCCAAATACTCTTCTTCGCTGTGCAGGAAAACTTCAGCTGTCATATCTGGAAACGCGGCAGCACAGAGCGGAATGGCTTTCAAATGAGGCTACATCGTCGAATCCTAACACGGCCCATCAGCACGCCAACCACCACAATTATCACCTGCGCCCGTCCATCTGGCTCGCTATCGTCACACAGACAAGAGTCTGTCTTGTGGTTTTTGGACAGGGGTTCCTAGTGGTGCCTGTTTGTTCAATCTGCAAGACCACACAAAGAGTTTCAGCCCTCTAATCTCCTAACCAAACAAGACAGCAATTACACAGGCAGATAACTAGGGGACATTTTCATCCGCAGTGACAGTACTGGCACAGAAGTGTGTCTGTTGTAGACAGAAGAAGAGAGAGAGAGGGACAGAGAGAGAGAGGGAGAGAGAAGGAGACTGTTGTCCTGTTTGAAGAAAAGAGAGGCTCACCTGCCAGTCAGAATACACAGAGGCAAGTGTGACACACACTGTAGTCATTACAAATGGACAGGGTTATCTCAAAGACCACTGGAGGAGGTTGAGCAGGTCCCAAACCTGCCAACAGCAAGTGACAGTTATTGACTAACTGACATATTTAGTCATGTTATTAATGTAATGGAATTTATTTGTTGCATGTGTGAAACTCAAGACGGCGGGTTGGAATCGGATTTCCCACAACCCGGGCCCAAACATCGGCACTGAACTCTATAAAATTAGAACTGCAGAAGTTGAAAGAAAGTGTAAAAAATGACTCATGTCCTTGGCGAGCGTGAGAATGTGAATGAAATCGGTGGACAGGATCATCATTCAGAATTAAGTCAGTTCCATGACATGCATTAGACAAATGTAGCTATTTTTCACAAGTAGTGGAATACATTACAGATGAGATTGAGAGTAATGTACCTTTCTTGGCACCACAGAGATTCCTCAACCTTTAGTCATTAAGAAGTGGGAACTTTTCCACCTTTTCCTTAAAGTTCACGTTCTCATTGAAGCTAAATTACTCTGTCCAAAGGTACTCGTAAAAAACCCCGCGATGACAAAACCCTTTTAACGTGTCATGAAATGCAGAGCCGTTATATATTTGTAAGTGTGAGGCGTGCTAACCCGCGCTACGCAGTCAAATCTGCATGCATAAGCACTCTCGCACAGGCACGCGCACACACACACACAGACATGAAAAAAAAAAAAAAGGCCCCATAAAGTCACGCTCACATACACACACGCAGAAATCTCATTAGAGCCTTTGTTAATTGCAGCAGACAAATGCTAATGGTTCAGGCAACAAAGCAGCTGTGTGTATGAAAAATGAGAATCCACAAAGTAATTATTACATCCAATATTAATTTAATTATACCGTTTTGTGCGATACAGTAATTTAGGAGGGTTTTTCTAATCACACACACTCTTGAAATAAATTAGGAGTTACGGAGGCACAGGGGAGCTGAGGATTTCTCCAAAGACTCACTAGGGGGGAAATAGCATCATTCTCTTTCAGGGAACTGGGATTTTCACATTTAAATTAAAATGCCACTGTTGCTCTCTCATCAAATGTGAGACTAGACGAACACGAGTGTTATTTGAGATTCCGTGCCAGAAAAACACAACGCCAGTTTATTCTTTTCTTCTTCTTTCTTTTTTTTTTTTCTCCTTCTCCTGGTGGCCACGCTTTGCATTTGGCTGATGAGAGAACCGGCGAGATGGTGTGGCTGTCAGCGCACTGGCTGCGTCTGAATAAAAATTAAATTATTAATCAACTCTCCCGGGCCTGGTTTTGCCTCTTCGCCTCTCTCTTGTGAGCTCAGAAATGTAATTGCGGTTGTTTTCAACAGTATATAATCAGTAGCCAGAGACTCGGTGCTATTACAGACATTCGACAAGGGAGCTTTTGTTTTAATCTTTTGATTCCAAAGTCAGGTTCTTTTTTTATCTGCTGTGGTGTACACAAAAGCAAGTTTGATTGGCAGGGAGTTTGCATCTTTTTTCTCCCCTCTCTCTCTCCCTCTCTTTCTCTCTGTCATGTAAATTGTTATTGTCTTTTACCTCAAATTGCCTGAGAAGTTTGTCAGATGAATGGATCCACAACAGCACCCTTTCTTCTATGGATTTCAACACTACACAACACGCGGGATGGCCAGTTATAATTCAAACAAACATACCTCAGCCCCAGCTAGTGCAAGGCGGCATCTCTGCGTGTACAAATTGGACAGATGTATGTTAACAGCCTCTGCCATTGTACCTCTTCTTTTTGTGTGTGTGTGCGTGTCTCACTCTCTTTCCCTCTCTCCTCTTTTTTTTTATATTCACACTTTTTAATAAAGCAGAACATCTCGCCTCTGGACGTCACATGGATGGACAGCTGTGCCGGTGGTCGAGGTGAAAATCAACCCCAGGACATGTCAAAGAGTGAGATTTCCAGTCCTAAAATTAGATGAGAAACCTGGGTGTCTGTGAAGGGTGGGAAGGAGAAGGAGAGAGAGAGGAGGGAAGGAGCGTGGAGGGGTGAAATAAAGTGTTAGAGAAGCACGTCCACCCCTGGCTAGTTACTGTAAATCAGGTCCCTGAATGACTAAGGGTTACACCTCAGGAAGTAGCTTCCTGGAGTCAAAAGTGCAATGGTATTTATATAATAACACTGTTTCATTCCAACATCCCCCAGTAACAGAGTAATGGGGCCTCTGCCAGCAGCGCTTTAAATGCTCTAATGGCAGAATTAAAAACAGGGGATGGCAAAGAACGGATGTAAATTAACAATCACCTCGCTGTTACAAACTTCTATGCACACATGCGGTCTCCCACCCCCACGCACAGGAAGCCAGCGCGCCAACTTGCTCCCTCCGTCAAGCCAACGGGGAGTTGGAGAAGCATCTGACAAACGTGGGCTATTGTTTTCTTAGCTGCCTGGTAGACCTCTTAAGTCAGCTGTTCAACCTGACGTGCAGCCAGTGGTGGAAGGAACTGCTCGCGTTTTTTACTCGTGTTTGTGCTTCCTTGGAATCGTCGGTACGCCGCCACGCTCGGAGCTCCAGACTAGCACTTTACACTGCTGGCACAGATGCACCTAACTTTTTCATTTAGGTGCATTAGCACATAAATTAGGTGTACCCAGTTAATCCATTTTAACATTACTTTTTTTTTAAATCAGTTCCACTACACATAGGTAATACCGTAATACATTATGTAAATGATTGTAAACAGGAATAAAAAGGTGCGGATGAATGTTTTTCTTCATTTAAATCACAGAGCACTGAGCAGGAAATCACTATAAATTTTAAAAGTGCTCCTGTGCTTTAAATAAATCAGCTCAAATAACTTGATCAAAAGTGTACAGTGCTCTCCGACCCTTACAGAATATTAACAGATAACTTTTTTTGTTACATTTAAAACTGATATTGAGGAATTTAAGTGAAGCTTCGAATGTCTGTCATCATTCTAAAAAAACTTAGACAACTATGAAACTAAGCCTCAATTTGATTCATCTGATCAAATGGGTTAATCTTTTTTTGTTAGGACACAATGAGGTGGATCTTTGAACGATTCAAAGCTGCACTGTAAAGCTTGAGTGGAATATTGTGAAACCAACATAGGAATGTGTTTCATGTCGCCCGTGCACGTGCACGATACAAACAAAACAGAACTTCTAAACACTCTGCTCCACGGCACTACTGGTGGTCATAACTCAACGGGGTACCTTTAAATAGAAGTAGCAACACCACAATGTAAAAGTATTTGCTATGTAATACGTATTTCGTATTACTGTACAGAATTTTAATGTTGTAGCTGGTGGAAGTGATTTTAAATTATTGGATAATCTAAAATCAATTTGGAGTAGTTGCTGTCTTATTTGGTGTATTATTTATTTGTATATTTACTTTTATATTGATATTTTTTCATAATTTGCAAGTGTTTCAGTTTTTTGTCCTCATTCAGTTTGATTTCTCATTGCTTTTCCTTAAATAGTTTGTGACACAGAAGGTCAGGCAACCTGTGCTGCTAAAATACTTTGTACATAATTAACTGCAAATGTTATTGTAATTAAAGGAAATCCACACACGGGGATTTTACCCTCCTTTCACCACAGAGCCTCATGTTCTCTTCTGGGACAGGAAATGTTCGAGGGATCAAACTTAGTTCACATGTTACAGGTGGTTAAGATATAGCTACAATTCAAACGATATTCCTCCGGGGAAACACTAGCCCTGGAGTATTTACAGTAACAATGGGTCTGGCATGCTGCCCATGTTACTGCCACATGGCCATGTGCGAGTGTTTAGTGAAATGGGGCAGCAAGAAAATAATGGACAAGCAGGGTGCAGAAGTAGCTGGCAGACCATATTTAGGATTTCTTTTTGCAAAGATTAAAAAAAAAAAAAAAAAAAATCCAGATCCCTACTGAAACAAATGATGTCAATTTTTCATGAACTTATCTGTACTCCCCAATGCTCCTTCCTGGACTGATATTGCACCATTATTCACCAACCTAAGTAGAAATAAATTGATGGATTATCATTTGAGTTTATTCAATGGCTCAAACCTTATGGAAGGAGAAAAGAACAGTCCTTGCCATTTAGGTTAATGGTTAAAAATGTGTATGAGTGTTTAATGTCCCTGCAGTGTTTGCTCTGTAGGGGTCTCACGGGGGAGAGGAAGATGGCTGTTCTGGGTCACTGGGGTAGGGACGGCGAGAGCTTAGTCGATTAGCCAAAATCTTTTTAACCACATCAGGCCCGACTGGCAGGCAGGCAGGCAGGCAAGCTGGTAGGTTTGGGCACACTCAGGCTTTTTGTTGTCCTATTATTCCGCTCGATGATTAAGATAATAAGCAAGGCTTTCTCTCTTACCCTTTATACCCACCCCCCGAACTCTTTCTGTCTCGTTTCTCCTTTAAATGTCCTGTTGTTCCACTCTGTCATTTCCCGTTGCTATTTGCATTTTTCCTTCTCTTCTCTCAAAGACAAGGTCATTTATGGGTTTGGAGCTGCTGCTTTTAGCTTTCTGCATCAATCCTCATCAGTCCGTTTTTATACTTTTTACTATGGATCAGGATCGCGTCTGTGAGTTTTAATCTTAATTTCTATTTTGAAGATTCGTCATTTTAAAATTACGTAACCCCATGGTGAGGCTGTAGCCTAGTGACTACTCTTACTTGTGATACGCAAGTCACTGGTTGACCTCAGAGGGCTTCACTGTTAAGAAAGAAACACTCAAACACGCAAACACAGGTCCCCCCCCCCCCCACACACACACACACACTGCCTCCATTAGCTCATCAGAGAGGGTTTTCTTGATATTGTTGTGACAGATGCACAGTGAAATCTATACTGTAATTAAAATGTGTTCCGTTTTTCTCTAAGCTCATCCATCTTCTAACGCTTTGGCAAACTCGTTTGACCTCAGATGGCTCCACATGGATCTGCAGAGCAAATACTGTAGCACCAAGGCACACTAGGGCAACCCAAGCCTCTTTACTGTAACAGACAACACTGTAATGCTGAGCCAATCACACTACAAAAGAGCTATTCAGTTAAATACATTTAAACAAACTCTGGCACAGATCTTAGGACCAGACTACATATGTTGAGGGATTTAAATACGAGGTACTTTAAGGTTAAGTGGTGCAGGGTCTGGCCCTGCCCCCCCCAAAGACCCCCTGCGATGCCTGATTCCCTATTTGCTTTTGTATAAAGCCAAATAAGGAGATTTAAAGAGATAAAAGTAAAGGACACTTAACACACTTCTTATGGTACAGTCTGGTACAGTCCAATGTGTGTGTGTGTGTGTAAAGACTTCTTCTCACTCAGTTGCATGTTGCTATCTTAAGGTACTATCTTATCTTATCTTAAATTTCCAGTTAGAGGGTCAGAAAAACTTACACACGGCATTTTTTATGTTTCAGTGTAAAGTTTAAAATAGACACCCAACAAAGACAATCTGTGCTCATGGATGCTTATAAGTGCAAAGGTTAAATACTTTGTACTTATGAGCTTAGTGCTTACAAAATAGTGACATACAGTTACAATTTAAATGTATTTCCTGATATAAAAGAAGAAGAAACAGATGAGAAATAGATGTAATTCAATTTCTTCAACTGTGAAATGATTACAATATGTAGTTTTGATAGTGTATGACCTTAACTCCAAGTCTAAACTAAAATTTCACCCTTTAGAAGGGGCACTCCATCAATTTAGTATGTGTTTATGGTGCACTTATTAAATACGTATTAGTATGGTGCTGTAAAATAACCCTGATAATTTTTGAGAAGCTTCCTCCAGAGCCAACGAAAACAGGTGTTTACTGTGTGCAGTACTCCATATGCCAGGTAAACTGAACCTTACGCTTCTTTAATATCTTCAAAATGTTCAAGGACAGGAATAATAAAATTGAAGGCAACTACACTCAAAGTACTAAAAATATCTGCACACGTTTAAAGTTATATTACCTTTCCTATAACAATAAGTGAGTGAATACAAAGGGATGCACACAAAAAGATGCAGGTAACCACATTTATCGTGGCGGAGGAAGCAAGAAGTAGTAAACCCCCATGTGTTGTGCATGAACAGAATAATAAGGAAAAGTTACATTGTGCACTGCTTACATTAACACAAATGTGGCTAAAAAATTACACATTTCCCCATTAATGTTGCATACAGTATTAGTTGTGTGAGTTTTTGCTCAACATAACCATAGATTAATATTTAGCTATAAAGGCAACTGCTTATTCTAAATGAAACGCTCACATTCTGCAGTTTCACTTCTGCTTCACTCAGGTGAGGTTTCCTCTATCCACATATCTACATGTATTTAACGATAACCGATCATACAGACTGATCCAGAGTGGTGAGGGTCAGGTAGGGTTGAAAGGTCAGCCGAGTACAGGTGTTACAAAAAGGAGTAAACCCAGGCCTACTAGATACAGATATCATCATGGTTGGAGGGGACCTTCACGTGACCCCAGCCTGCCATTAGGGACTACACAGATAGATGTCCTTATCTTTCCCTGCAGCTCCCCCGCAGCGAACTGACAGAACTGGGAACTGTCGATCACCACTGACATGTGATGTCTTACTCAGCCAGGAGATGGGACAGCACCAGACGAATCACTTCTAAATGACAAATCACTGTCGTGGTGGTGGTTTATCACCGTTTTGTCCTGGTACTGAGATACGTCTATCACTGATTGAGGAAAAATATGTGTTTGGTGGTTTTTGTGTGGTAGTTGGGTTTAAAATGACCCCACAAATGAGAACTTTCAAAGCAAGGGTTGGCACAGAAGCTGTATTTCGCTCTTGTCTGAAGGTTCAAAGAGCTGATTTCACAAACAGGTGTCATGAATAAGGAGGAAGATTCACTCCAGTTAAGTGGTGATAATTGAGTGCTGATCTTTGGTCCTCCTTTCCCTCTGAAACTGACAGCGTCGGTGACCTCCTCTTTCTTTCCCTCTCACATCCCAGCTGCTTCCTTATATGGCGAGCTATAATGATACACGTTGTAAAGTCTGTGTAAGCACTACCTTCAGACACTAAAAGTGACCCTCAAGAGTGTAATGGGGCTATATTCTGCCTGGCATTGTGAAAAGGTGAAAAAAAAAAACAATTTATAACTCTTTGTACTGCCACTTAAGGACTCCCATCACCGGTTTATTTGCGGTGAATGAGGAAGCTTGTAATTTTCAGTGTTTCTCCAGGAAAATAGGTATGTTTAAGAGGGTGAATAGCAGGTTAAGCTGCAGGTTCAGGGTGGGTGTTTGCACTGCTTTTGAGTATGTTTTCGTGTTTGTTTAGAGCTGCTGATTGAAGCCGAACACAATGAAAACATGACAATATGGATACATGTGACCTACAAAGGTCAGCATATCTGTATTGTCGACTCCAAATGTTAAGGGCCATGGCTGGTGATATTTTACATCTAATTTATTGTGAACAAGTACAAAAAACAACAAACAGCTTATTCCTCCAGTTTACAGACTTATATTGTTGTAAAATAAAAATAAAAATTAGAAATTAAAAACCCATCATTGAGCAACACTGTTGGGTGACATGATACTTCATGACCATGAACATGGGCACTATAAAAATCTAAAAAGGTTTATATTTGAGATCCATTTCTAAAGAATTTACATCTTTAGTAGGAACAAAAGGATTTGAGGTCGTGAGCTACACGGTAAGAAAGCTGGAACGTGTTCAGAGACAGCTGGTTTTGGATTTGTTGACAATAACTTGTTTAGAATATCACTAGCCTCATCCTTGAAGAAACTGCTTCTGTGAACATGCACTTCACTGAGGAATTGCAAAATAAATGTGCGGCTAATCTGTGGAAAATTTCACAACAGTCCCATCTTGACCAAAGTAAGAAGTCTGGTTGAAAGAAAATGGAAAGAGATCATTGGATTCAGCGTAACTCAAGCCCAGTAAGCTTGTAGTTTGCCTATTAACTTTTAAAACGCCAAGTTATAGGAGTGTTATACACATGGCCTTTTTTTATACTCAAAGGCTCCTTCATCTCCAAAGCAGGTTTAATTCTTGGAAGAAGCATATTTCACTCCTGTGCTCATAAAGATTACACTGGAAGTAAGAAACCTAGGAGCTGTTGGTATTAGCAGAGCTGGGAAATTACATCGTCTTTGTTCAATAAGTGCTTGGACTGTTAATCGGCCCGAGTATAAGACTATGGACCATAAGTGAAGTGAAAGCCTCTGAAAGCCTAGTCCATATGTTCATCTTTAAGAGAGAAAAAGAAGAGACGGAAGAGGGACTAGAATATGAGCAAGTTGGAAAGAGAAAAGCTCCTCACCATCAGCCGAGGTTCCCTTGTATTTATATGAAAGATATTTATTCAATTTCTGAACTCGGGGGACGGCGGATGATAATCCGTTAAATGTCTGCACACACCTTCCCTGCTACTGGCACCTTATTAAAATATGTAGATTAATTTGCGACTGGTTCTGCATGTGATTAGAGCGGGTGGATTGGGTGCTCGAGATTCAGCTCATATTTGTAATCTTCTAAATTTAACAGCGAGTGAGAGCTTGTCAATTAAATGGGATGAAATGATGGGGAAGAGTAAGATTCATCTTCATCTCCTTGTTTTATGCTTGAGTGGCCACAGAGTTATCATTTACAGAGCTTCAGATAATTGGCAGCAGTTTTGTTGAGCACCTCTGATTCGGGATGAATTTGTATTCTTCAGCCAGATAGCAGCTCAATACGCTTTGGCAAAGTGCAGCCAGGCTTTGTCAATTACGTCGTGTGTCACGAGGAAAAAATATCATGTCACTCCAGATGAGAGAAAGGCATTAAGAGCGAGAGTGAGGTAAAATAAGATCTTATGGAATTTAATGGTATTTATGTCATTTTGTTTGAAGGTGATTGATTTGCACTTTTCATTCTTTACGTGTCAGGATTTTCTTCCCTATTAATTTGACTTTGACAGGAGCTTGATTTCAAATACAAGCCAGCAAAGACCAGTTAAAACTGCCTAAATGCTATATGTATTGTCCTACTCCTTAGCACAGCATCATTAGTGAGAGTGAAGTCAAGTAAAATGATATGAGGCAATTCAGTCTTTTCTTATTTTATGTTTCATAAACACCGATTTCCATTCACCTCAAATTCAAGATCCCATGCCTTATGTGTCATTTTCATTGAATTATAACTCAAAGTCCTCATTTTGTGCCTATTGTTAATGCTTAGTTTCTCTGTGCAGGTATCCAGTACCCGCCCTCCATTAACAATAATGTAAGACCTTTGTTTCACTCAATAGTCCATATTGGCAGCTGGTCTTTCTTTGTCAACCTTTGACTGAGCTGAATGAGGCAACAGAACAATGATCTGACAATGAGGTTCCCGCATAGAAACCTCTTTGTCATCAAACACAATAACACGATTTGGGTTAATTAAATCTAAGCTAATAGGCAGTGATTGAGCCCCACATTTGACTCAAATCAAATTAGCTGTGCCTTCAGACAATGTCGCTGCTCCGTCGCTGTGGTATGGAGAGGTCGCATAGGTCTCCAGAACAGGTTTGGATTGATCTGTCCAGAAGAAATTATCTCCTGCTCAAGCCACAATCAATATGGCAAAAGGTAAATTACAACAGGCACATACATGACATTCTACCAGCGGTATTCCTGGTGAATCATATTCTTTGTAACTCTAAATTATTCCACAGTGTGTTTTCTAACTTTATCTAGGTTAACACCTAACTATAAAACTCAGATTCACAGTGCAAAGTTTTCAGGGGGAGTTAAAGTCGACCTGTTGTCCTCTGTGACAGATATAGCCATGGGGCTCTCCTTCTCTTTGACCAGACCTCAGTAAAGACCCCAGGGCTCAGGAAAGAGGCGAAATATACACACACACACATACAGAGCTGTCTTGACAGTGTCTGGTTTCACCTCCCCTCAGCACTTTTCCATCCCTCCGGCAGGATTTTGCAATTCCACTTTTCACCCACTTTGGCGGTGAAAAGTTTAAGCTCAAAACTAAAACTCTTCTGCTGCATCATTTTGTTGCTGCGATAAAAAAAAAAAAAATCAGTTGGATGTGGAAGCAGTGGAATAAGTAGGTGGTCTTCTCTACGTGCAGGAGGGCCTGTAGCAGATTTCAGCTGAGTTTGGTATGTAGGTAGATTGGTCTGGACAGGAAAGCTAGTCTGGTGCTGAGTGGCCAACTAGACAGCAAGACAGGATTAGCGGCCGCTCCTGACATTTGGCACAACACCCAACTGGGGGCAGAGTTAATTTAACAGTGAGGGGTCAGGGGGTCATGGGCCTGACCCAACCGCTGCTGGCAGGCTGAGAGATATAAGACATGCTTGAGCGCCACCGTTCTGTTAGAAAAATAAAGCACAGTAAAGAAATAATTTCTCTCTTTCTCTCTCATAAAATCCACCAAAACGCCCCCCAAAAAAAACCTCTAGCGTGAAGCCACCACAGATGGAAACATTAAGATATAGAGTAGATGAGTAAAATTGTTTTTGTATGTCTGAAGGTGCGTGTGCGGAAAAAAAGATAGAACTGTATGCGGGTCCAGTGTGCGCGCGTGTGTTTGCACATGCGTGTCTGCGTAGAAGTGTGTCTCACAGTTGGGTGTGTGATGGGTTCAGAGCAGGAGCGGCAGGGCCTCCTTGGTCCTTCAGTCCTTCAGTCAGTCACTTCCTCTTGCTTGACTGCTTTGCTCAGCCAGGCTGAAAGCTGCTCCGTTGTCAGGTTGGAGTGTGCTAATTAGGCTCCAGTTTAATTTTCCAGGATGCTCTACTGCCCTTTAAATGGCCATTTCAAATTCAAAGTGATGGTAATTGTACTGTGGCATGCTGATCTTGTAATCACCCTGGGATTCTTCTTCTTTTTTTTTTGCTTAGTATTTTTTCTAGTTGCTCTGTCATCTTCTATCTCTATTTATTTCATCTTGTTTTTTGGGGGGTTTTTTTCTGGACCTTCATTGCTTTCTGCAGAGATCTGTGTTGCACAAACAGTGCTCCATCGCTTGCATGCCTCACCGGGCTCTGAAGACTTGTAGGCCATGACTACCAGGGGTAAACAGTGGGTCTTAACTAAATGTCAATTAAACATCTTCTGATGAAAAGTGGGGAATTAAAAGCAGGCTGGTCCCATGCAGCAAGCTAAAAAAAAAACATTAAGAAAACAGTCACAGGCCTTCGCTCTGTGGTATTAGCACAGCAAATGTAACTCCCGGAGGTCACTGGGTCACAAAATCTCCTAATCTGCTTCAAAGGAAGCAATGGCCAACTTTTAATGACACATTTGGCAGGATGGGAGTCTGCGCAAAAGAGAAAAGGCCGAAAACTGACAAATTACACTACTCGGAGAATGTATTCAGGGTGATTAACCTCATGTTACATTTTTTCATTTGGCTTACATCCCAGTCTAACTTGCCTGAATTAAACTGGTTGATGAGGAGAGCAGCTGGAGTTATAAGAACACCGGAAAAAAAAAAGAGTAATTTTGATAGCCTCCTGGAAGAGTAATTGGGGTTAATGAGTGGTACTGTACGAGAGGAAATTATTACATTTGGTCAAACTATGAGGGATTTCAGTGGTAGACATTACACACCAAAAAAAAAAAAAAAAAAAAATCCAAGTCGACGGCGCCTAATGATAGAAGATTTGAAAAATGTACCAACATGCATTAGCCTTTATAGAAAATGCTTTTTCCTAATGAGACTGCCTTTGAAGTCACCTCAACTTCTCAATGAGTGCGCCTCCTCTCTGCATGCGTTTGAAGTCAAGCAGAATTCCTTTTGTCTAGTTATATTTATTTTTTTTTTTAAAAAGAGAAGAAGACCTAATTCAACTTTCCTCCAGCAAAATAAAACCTTCGAGGACATAATCAATTTACTTCCTGAATCTTAATTGATTCTATCAGGTGCATTTCCTTTTGTTAAAAGTGGAAACACCCTTGCTGTTTGATGCTATTTACTCTTGTCCTGGGCTAGCTTTGCTTTGTCAGGTGAGGTTTTATTCCTTCTTGAAAGGGATTCCTTGAAGTGACTCGGGTGTCAGGTTTGTGACGCTTCCTCTTTTCAATTGTCTTTGCACTCCGAGGAGATGTGAGGACCGGCGGCTCCTCAGCCGTCACAATATTGATACTGTACGATGGCTGTCGAGGCACAAGCCTCTGCTTCTAATCTGCCCTGACAGACCATGCAGCACATGAATGATAGCAGGTGTGACATCACAAATAAGAGAGAAATCAAATGAAGTGAATAAAGAGAAAACAGAATAAAAATGAGAAAAAGTTTTGGGGGACTTTTTTTTTTCCTTACTTACTCTTCCGCGGAAATGATGTGTAGATGGGAAAGGAATGAGGGTCTATTGTCAGATTCTGTACACACTCCTGTTTTTTTATTTCTCCTTTCTCTCATCCAACATCCATTATCCTTCTCTCCTTCTGTTCTGAGCTGGAAGAGATGGCTGATGGGACAGTGGCCCAGGCCATTCATTGTGGCGGTGTCAGCAGTGGATTTATTTTCTCTTTAGTGTGCAGAGGGAGACGCAGGACAGGATGCTTAAGACTGTAGAACAAAGGCATACAATAGACTTCTTCAAAGACACCTTGAAGACACTGATTCATCAGTCAGACAAGAAGCCTGTGGGCAGGTGTCTGGACACAATGGGTCACTCATAGATATACACATGCACAGACACACACACACACACACAAGCACACAAACAAAAGCCACAAAGAAAAAAAACACACATGCCACCTAAATCAACTCCTAGCTTCCATTGAGATCCTGTAAGATAGATGGATCCAGGATGGCACCTTTGTCCCACAATGCAATAGGACAAGCAGCATGAAACTCTTTGGTGAGTTGTGGACCTCAGTTATAACACAGCCAATACCTTCACTGTAAATATCATGAAACCGGCTAGATGAATGTTGAGAGAACCCTTTACTTTTACTAATCTCTCTGACATTTATAATGTTACAGAAAATATATTGAGAAAATATGAGTTCAAATTGCTCTGTTGTTCTGTTAAACCAGTGGTCCAAAACTTGCAATAATTATTCAGTTAAATGATCAGATAATCAAAAGAAGATCAATCAGCAACTATTTTGATCATCTAATAATCTGTTAAATCATTTTCTAAGCCAAAGCCAAACACATATCCTCCGATTATAGCCCCTCAAATGCAAAGATCTGCCACTTTTCTCCATTTTATTTATTTCTAGACTGAACATCATTGGATATTTTCAATTGTTGGTGGAAAATACATCTGAAGACGTCATATTTGGGTTCTGAGAAGCTGCGATGAGCATTTTTCTTAGAATTCTTCCTCTGAATTTTACAGACTAAGCAGTTAATGAAGGGGAAAAAACAGATAATTCAATTACAAAAATAGTTGTTGGAGAGAAAAGAAGCAAATCATCACATTTGAAAAGCTTTAATCAGACAAAGATCTATTAATTGATCAACTAATTTGTAGTTTGTGTTGTAGAGAAAATAGAATTGTAGCCTGAAGTGTGATAGCACCACTGCCTTTAATTTAAGCATGCCACACATGTATGTGAAACAATATCATCAAAATATCAGACGTCTCTCTCATACCGTTTTTGTTGTTTGAAATTCTGAAGTCTGAATGCGTCTGTGTTATGTCGGAGCAGGTGGGTAAATACAGAGCAGCACCATATCCCAGCGCTGTCAGAGTTTGATATGACAATGAGAGGTTTGCTTGGTCATATTGTGTGCGTCCAGCACTATTGTGGGGCTATGTAGAACCGGGTGTGAGTGACAAGGTGAGAATGAGGAGCAAATGTCTGAATGGGGCACCATTTCAATTTCAATCCACTCCGAACAGGATGCCAGTTCTATTTTAAAAGGGGGTCTTCACTGGACAGCTATAGGTCGCTTATATTTTTCTTATGATTCATTTCCTATGAATCTATAAAAATTCAACAAACCATATTCAGTTTCCACATGCAGTTTACTTTTACAGGGTATTTTTTTCTTCTTTTACGTTTAGTTTTTTAAAATTTCATTACCGTTGTAGTTTCAATAATAGTAGCCAAACCCTCTCCTGAGAAAATTATCTTGTTTTTCTCTTACTTTTTGTCTCGTTGCCAATGTAAGCCCCCCCACCCCCCTCTGTCCCACAGGAAAGACTCTTGAAATTGTTCATTTACCGAGAGGAAGAAGTTGAAGGCCAGGACATTCTTTTTTTCTGTCAGATTTGTAAAGATTATTCCCATCATGATCCTATTAGCCACAGGGAGAATGTGACTACTTAAGATGGATTTATGGAAAAATAGTTATCCCCAAAAAAACATTGGTCGGTGGATGAATCCAATCCCACCAGCCCCACTCACCGAGCCCTCCCCACCACCAAACTTATTCCCTCTGCAAATTCAATTCAAGAGGCTACATTTGTGTTCTCAAGGCCAACAAGTCTGAAAGTCATAATCCCAGACCACAAGTACCACTTCACGTTCCCAGCAGGCTCCTTTCCTGGAACTTTGAGATTGCTGAAGCGGAGCTGATTTGGCAAGGGATTAATCTGCCCGAGCACCTGCAGTCTCTGTAACCAGCCATTGCACTGGCCTACAGAGACCCCACAACAGCAGGTTACCAGAGGTAAAGAGGTAAAAACTACTGAATGAATTTTGATATATGCCATCTCACCCCTTTCAAATTGTTTCCTAAAATTTCACAGCTTTTTATATTTTTTCTTTTATGTGAATTCGACCTCCAACATCTATTTGTCATCATTTTTATTTGTTATATTTTTAGCTACTACATGTCTAATCTGAAACGCCCTGAACTCAAAGTTCACTCCCGGTTTGTTAATGAATGGAAGGACTCAGTCTTGTGCACTAATCCTAATGAGTGAGGCTTACCTTCCCCTACCCTTCCAGTTTATTTTCCTCAGGTCAGAACCCCAGCTCAAGGCCCCCATGGCTGGCGCCATATGTGAGCGAAGCAGGGGGTGGTGCAGTGGAAGCCTGCTGGTCATGCCACTGAGCTCAGGTAGGTTCCCCGAGCCGGATCCCCCCCACCCGGGCACCCAGGGGAGAGGAGGTGTTAAAACCTGAAGGGCCTTTGCTTGGTCCCTCTGAGCATGCAACCATCTGCTCCCCGCCCACGCCCAGCTGGCCACCTTTGATCCCACCAAATTTGAGCTAAAACGAGGATGATGACTGAGGCCTTCCAGTTTGCTCTGGAGAAGCGGGAGGGGGGCGGGGGGGAGGAAGAGCAGAGGTTCACGGACTCGAGATGGAGAGACACTTGGTGATGACATGGCAATGAATCCCATTTTAGAGAACATGCGTTCTACTTCGCAGATGTGTTTCCACCGAAAAGTGACACATTGTTTTGAACCACATGCAGTTTGTCCTCGACTTTTCTGTGAAGGAGCATGAAGATTTCACATCACGGAGCCTCACCGTGTTGAACTGAGACAAATACAGCAACTCATATTAAGCCGTCATTAATATAACACTGCATCCTGTACAATGAGAAAACCACAAGCAGATTGACCATGAATATATGAAAATATATGGAATTCTACCATTTATCTTCCCTAATGGAAGGCAACGTGCTGGGACCATGGAAATGTAATTGCAACATTTCATATCTCTAATTAAAACATGTCTCTCAAACAGATGTAGAATGTAACCCGGGGTCAATTAAAACTGATATCAAAATGATCAGAATTACTCGCTTACACAAAAACGTATGGATCGGAGCCAAATGGCTTACATTCCCCGTGATTAAAAGAGGATTTTGAACTAAATGACCAATTCTGTGATGAATCAGTGAGGGAGCACACAATCAGCATTTTGTTCCTGCGACCCGGGACCAAATTGATTCCACGGAAAATATCATGTGAATAATTAAACGCATTGATTAAACAGTGAGATAATATTTAATTAAGGTGGCTCATTAGAATTTCTTGTGCACCACCATTAATGGGTCATTAACACAATTAATTAATTAAGCACCCTCTAACTACCAAAAGGAATTCAATCTATAATGAGTACATGTTTTTGAAGAAGTTAATTAGGTAATCCCCGCTCCGGCAAAGTCTTGTGTACAGAATCTAATGTGAACTACAATTACTGCTAAAACTTGCTGAAGTTCTTCTCATGGATGAAACCTGGTAGTTCTTAATATGGGAGAAGAATCTGTGCATGTTTAATATGTTTAAAAGGAGTTTTTCCATTTATGTTCAGCTGGTTCAAAAGCTTAGAACCTGAATGTGTATTATATTTCTATGATTTCTTCAGGTTTGACAAAGGTTACAACCAAAACAAAGTATGGCCGACCAACCTTTGATGGTTTTTAATAATACTATGACAAAGTTTGACTGTGATATTCTAACGTTAATACGCCAGCTAAACCATATTTTAGGGAAGAAATCTTCTCCAATTTGCCTTGTGGGTAGCAAAAAAAATATCTAGCAAAATCTAAATCAAATCATTTCTATTTGGCAATCCTTGCCATGAAATATTTTGGGAATGCTTGATCTATATTCTACAGAGGGAAGAAGGCAAGGTGGAAAAGTGACAGCTAAAGCAGCCCTGTGTGTGATCAGGGGTGAGCTCCCCCGGTGCGATCCCTCACCCCTGTAGCGTGAACAATCCTCAGACGTGATCTGCCAGGCTAACCGGCTTGCATAAATAAAATCGGTTATCTCCCCATCCCTTTGCCTCCCTGTCCGCACACGGGCTGTATTTAATCACGGGGGGGAGCGATGGGATAGGGCCGTTTTTCTGCTGGAATAATCAGAAGGTCTCCATGTGTCCTGGTCATATGTATTAATCCTGCCTTCCTATGGCTGGCCTTATCAGCTCCCAAAGCCCACCTCTCATGGGATCTGGGCCGCTGTCTCAGCGCCCTCTAATCTGCCCTGAGAAATTGTTAACAGGATGTAAATGCGTCCAGGGATGATATATGGCTTCTTGTATAACATACATGTTATTGTTAAGCGTTTTGCATGCAGGCTCTGAGATTATGTGCACAGAGAATGGAAGAGATGGTATTGATTGATGGAATAACAAATGTCGAATATCGTTTTAGATGCAAATGATCACGCAGGGTTATGGGACAAATCTTTTTTTTTTGCCGCTTATGGATATGGACAAGGATGAAATAGTGGAAGGATTGGAGGACTTATCTTAGGCAGATATTTTAGTTTAATGGAATGCATATGGTGGTGAGGAAAAAGGTGGATTTTCCCCATCAAGATTATTTTATTGTACGAATGTGTATATCAGTGTGCTCTCATGTAAATTTGGATTTTTATTAACTGACCGAGTTTTAAAACCTCACAGGAATGATCTGAGTCATGTTTCATTTTTTGAAACATCTTAAGGTGTCATTTGCAATTAGTGTTTGAGACACTGAGCGAGTACAGGACGTGTGCTTTGTTTTTATGTCACCAATCCAGAAATGTATTCACTGCTTCTTTGCCGTGTTTGAGCATTTCTGACAGAATCCTCTCCTGCCAGTTTCAGTCAGAGCCTGGTTTGAGTCAAAGTCAACACCAGCTTCACATTCTGATGCATTTCTATTCTGATGTACACTGTTTCATCTTCATTCTGTCAGCAGGAAGGGGCGAATCATTGATATGCATTGGAAATGTCCACACAAATCTGTCAAGAATTTCATTTTTAAAACATCAATAAAGTATATAGTATATGCCGTTAACAGCGCATACACTGAAAAAAGTGACTTTTTGGTGTGGTAAATTCTATTAGAGTAACTGTCATAATTTCTACCTAGTATTTTAAAGATTCAATCAGAACTAGAGTTTTTTAGGTAAAATCAAACATTGTATTAACGTAATACATGAACTATTGGGGAAGAGTAAGTTTTACTTTTGTTTTCCTCATAATATTTAAATGTTTATTATTGTATGTACATGTACCTAGAAATACTGCATAAACTTTACTCTGAAAGTGTAGCGTTTTGAAAAACATGACGACGCATGCGCAGTTGCGCAACAGGACTGGCTCCGTCCCTTACGTCCGTTACAAGATCACAGAGCAAGGTGTAGCGCGAAGGCATACAAACACAGGTAAGTTATTACCGTTCTGTTTTATATTTGTGATAATATATAGGCCTGTATGTATTTTGATAGTTTGGCGCAAGATATGTTACTGTTCACAAGTTAATTTAAAGTTAGCATAACGCCACATTAGTCCGGGCTGGTCTGTACCGAAGTGGGAGGGCTGCAGTTTTTCCCGATGAAAATAGCTAACGTTAACGCTAAAGTTTGGATATTAATAAAGCACTAACGTAACGGTTTAACGTTTATCAAGTGACGTCAACATGGTAGAACATGATTCTCTGTAAAACAAGAGTGAAAACGGCGGCGATACTTCAGTAACGTTGCCTTAGTGAAGTTAGTTAGCTAGTCGAAGAATAGTGAGTTAGCTACTATAGCAAAGAGCTAAGCAGAAAATAGTAATAATTAAAATAAGTTCCCCCCTTCAAATTAAATATCCCAATACATGAGTGTTATATACTGGTCTTGCAACAGTGTTTACAGAACAGAATTTCTAATCTTTTTTTTTTTAATAATTGTCATGCTACCTATGTCAGCTTACCTTTTTAAAATGTTATTTCTCAATCACATTTACACAGCGTAGTTTACTGCAGGAAATTCCCCCAAATTCATATACACTCCCATAACTCCTAATTTTAAAAAAGGTATTAAAATTTCTATCTATTAACAGAAAGCAAAGCAGAACAGAACATTATTCTCATCATTTAGGCAGGTAGGAAAAAAATGTATGCATGATATAATGTTTTGTTATTTTCCCTTATTTATCCATCACAACGTAATATTAAAACTGTGGCTGAATGTTTTAGACTATTGTTTTAATAACACTAATTGTGTCTTCATTTTCAGGGTGCCCTTTGGAGGTGCCAGTGGACTTTGTGGACAGTTGGAGTTGAGGTCTAGTGAGGAGAAGAAATTCATCAGGGAGAAAGAGTAGGCCCCTTGTGATATGAGATGGTCATGCAAGAAATGCAATTTTAGGTCATCTAAACGTTTAGAGCTCATAAAACATTACAGGTTGAAGCATCCACACACTAGTCAAGGCCGGTCACTACCCTGCTTGTACTCAGATTGTCCTTGTTTATTTAAAAACTGGGGGGCACTTCATGCACATTTGTCTAGAAATCATACACAGACTCAACAGTCAGGGCAGATAGTTTCATTTTCGTGCCTTGTATGCAATTCATGTAGTTTTAACACAGAGAGGCAATATTTTGAACACCTTGGGACTCATCTGAGAAAGCACGAGACTGTTAATTGTGTTTTTTAAAGATTGTGACTACAGTACGAATATATATTCAACTTTTGCCTCACATAAAAGTAGGAAGCACAATCCTCACTGCATTGAAGATTTTAAAAATGCTGTATTCCAGGCACATTCAAGTCAGGCAGGTGAGGTAATAGAGGATAGTAGTTTGATTGAAAGTGAAGGTAATTCTGATGAAACATTTGTCCAAGAGGGTGAAGACTTAGTCCAGGTTATTGTTGATGAGCTTGGTTGCTTATTGCTTAAATTAGACTGTGTATTCAATGTTCCTAGAAGATGTATAGATGAGATTGTAGAGGAGCTTCAGTTTATTACTTGTTCAGCATCTGCTCCTGTTATTAAAAATATTGTCCATAGCACATTACAAAACCATAACTGCATTGTTGAAGAAGGGGTGATCACAGATTTAGTAAAAAACCTTTGCCAGTTAAATCCTCTTAGTGTAGCATTTAGTGAAGAAGGCCCTCTTGGCACGGCATACAAGAGAAATAATTATTTAAAAGAACATTTCTCTGTTGTTGAGCCTGTTGAGTATATACTAGATGCGAAAGAAGGAAAGACCTTTCAGTATATACCTATTTTGCAATCCTTGTCACAAGTTCTGAAAATAGTGACATCCAGGAAAAGGTTTTGAAAAGTGTAAGACATTGTGGTTCTTCATGTCAGTACACTAGTTTTCATGATGGTTCCCACTTCAAGGAAAACACATTTCTTTGTGGAGAGGAGTTAAGGCTTTCACTTTTACTTTACTGTGATGACTTTGAAATATGCAATCCGTTAGGAACCTCTCGTAAGAAGCACAAGGTAACAGGTGTTTACTGGGTGTTTGCTGATATTCCATCTGTATTGAGGTCTACATTATCATCTATTTACTTATCTGTTTTGTGCAAGGCTGAAGACATTAAGAAATTTGGTTATTCCCAAGTGCTAGATCCACTGTTAAGCGATTTGAAAAAGACTTGAAGAAGATGGTCTTTTTGTGCCCTGTTTAGGAAAAATAATAAGGGGGCACTGTATTCTCTGTGATTGCCGATAACCTTGGTGCCCACTCAGTTGGGGGGTTTATTGAAAGTTTCTGTGGATCACACATTTGTAGATTTTGTGTAGGAGAGAGATCCCAGTTTCAGGAATTTGAGGTCAGGACAGGAGCATTCCCAGGTAGAACAAAAGAGCATCACAAGTTGGACATTGAAGCAGCATTCGCTAGTAACACTCATAGTCGTGGAGTTAAAAGACAGTGTACAATTACTGAAAGATTAAATCATTTTCATGTGACAACAGGTTACCCACCTGATGTATTCCATGATTTACTGGAGGGTATTGTACCTTTAGAACTGGCATTGTGTTTAGATATTTTGATAAAGAAAAAAAAATTCTCTCTTGAAGAGCTCAATAAAATAATCAAACAGTTTCCGTACAAGTGGAAAGACAGGACAAATTGTCCCCAAGCTATACCACCAACCTTTGCATCTCGTAAAACTATTGGTGGTAATGCAACTGAAAATTGGTGCTTGTTGAGGCTACTTCCACTTATGATTGGCTCCAAAGTACAGGAAGAAGACCAAGCATGGCAGTTGTTGATGACACTTAAAGATCTCGTTGAGCTTGTTATGTCACCTACTCACACAGATGAAAGCATTGGTTTCCTGGATAGCCTGATTTCTGAGCACAGGCAGAGATTTACCAGTGTCTTTCCAAAAGTGAACCTGATCCCAAAACACCATTTCATAGAGCACTATCCACAGCTCATTAAATCATTTGGGCCACTAGTGTCCTTATGGACTATGCGGTTCGAAGGAAAGCACCGCTTTTTAAAAAGATTGTAAGACAGACTAACTGCTTTCGTAACATTCTGAAGTCTATGGCAAACAAACACCAGTCCATGATCGCATGCCATCTTCATGCTTCAGTTGTAAAAGAGCCTGCTTTGTCTGTATCAAAGATGACAAGAGTTCCATTTGAAGTTGTAAATGAGAACGTGCAGGAATATCTATTACAGAAATATCCACAAGAGACAGGTGTTAATTTGACCAACCAGGCAGAATTTCAGGGCACCAGTTACAGTGTTGGCATGATGGTGGTATATGGCTCCACTGCTGGGTTGCCCGACTTTGCTGAAATCCTACAAATCATCATTGTTCATGACACCTTAGTGTTTGTAGTGAAACTGCAAAGTGCATGGTACTCTGAGCATTTTAGATGTTTCAAGTTGGAGTCCACAAGAGTAATCAAAGTAATTGAGCAGTCACAACTCACTGACACATACCCATTGGCTACCTATGCAGTGGAAGGCGATCGCATGGTTTCTCTGAAACACCACATCTGCTTGTCAAACTAGGTAAAATAACCTAACTCCTTCCTACATGTTTTTCTACTTATTACTTATTACTTATTACATACTGCACACCAGCACTACTCTTTCCTTACATCCTCAATGATCAACATAAGATAGAATTATCAACTTTCAGACAATGTTTCATTAAATTCAAAATCATTACAAATTTAATGACTTCCTCTTAAAAATATTTTATATTATTATATATTTATTTTATACTTTGTCTGATTTGTGTAAGTTGTGTATTAATCAGTGTGAAAATATGTTATTTGTTTTTTTACACTGTATTTTGTTTATTATTTGTTGTTTTATCACACCATGTCTTTGTTCTTTTTTCTCTCTTGCAGTTCTGCTTGCCCAGGACTGCGATCATGTCTGCCCCAACTCAACTACGTGTTGTTATTGAAGAGACACAAGTGCACAAGTTAACCCTACCAGATGGAATCCCTAGCACTGTAGATGAACTTTTGTCAGCGGCGCAGAATCATTTTCAGCTTGAAGGGAGTTTTACTGTAATGCACATGGACAAAGATTTCAATAATCAATTCTTCACACTAACATCAACCGATGTGGTCAATGACAAGGACACAATAAAACTAGTTCAAACAGAACCATCTGTTACTTTGACTTTGACTCCTATCGGTGAGTCTTCAGCTTCCTCCACTCCTTCCTCCACTCCTTCCTCCACAGTGCTGCTGGATCAGCCTCCTCAAGATGAGAGTTCCTCAGCTAGCTCATCAGACACCATCATTTTACAACCTTCAGCGGAGTATCGAACAGAGCGATGGCCAACCAATTTTGTGATACCCATCTTTTCATATGGTGTTGAAATGATTCTTGAGGCTGGAAATCAAGCTTATGAACGTGACGGCTCACTCCTTCAGGATCCAAGTATCTACTCTGACATTCTTGAAAAACTTGCAGAAGCAATCTACCACTACCAGGCCTATCCCAGTGCTCTCCAACAACTGGAAGTTGTAGAGGCTCTACTAAACAAGCACCCATGCTTGAGGGAGCCTGGAAGGTCATATTCAGGCACATATGGGTGGCAGCATCGTCTCAAAATGAAGATGGCCAATTTCCGAAGTAAACTGAAAAGGCGCAATGTCCCTTGTCCTGAGCTCCACATCAACTCCTTGAAAAGGAAGGCCCCTTGTGAGAGACATGCTGCAAAAACATGCAAGAAACCGAAGAGAGCCGAGGTCAACTTCCTTCCTCCACATCCAAGGGGAGAAACTGATAACAGTCTGGAGAGGGACAGACAAGAGCTCCTTAATGAGGTTAAGAAGAACAACAATGCTAAATTAATTAAAGAAAAAATGGCCAACACATTTTCCTATCGAAGACTGGAGGTTGTGAGTGATAGTCCTCATGCTGCTGACTTCAAAGAGAGGTGGCCTGCTTTGTTTTGTGAAGCTGAGGTAGGTGTTACTTTCTTTATTGAGCTGTAACAATAATTATGAATGAATTTTTTAACGAACTATTAATTTTCTTTTCGAACATGTAAATTTATATAGAAATATTGATGTACCTGTGAATCATTTGTCCTTTCAGATCAAGGAGGAATTCAGGAGAATAACTACCATTCCCCTGGAGCAAACCTTCATGCGTAAACTTGACGAGTATACACCAAAACTTATTACGCTGATGAAAGCCAAAGGAGGTGCTGTGGGGATCAAGATGAGGCCGCTCCTGGACAGACTGAGTCAGGTGTGCTTGTTTGTTCATATGTTTTACAGGGAGATGGGCCTACTTGTTTTTTCTCACTCACACACACGTATAAACACATACAGCACAAGTCTCACACTTGGTAGATTCAGTGCCCCTGCAAGTTCTGGGTCCATGCACTTGAAACACAAGAGCAAACATATGCACTTGTGTTTTCACTTGGCAGTTCATTGTGTATGTATAATGGTGATGTTCATGTTCTTAATCTGTTCACAGAAACAGAGCATTGAGATGAGACGTGAAACCGTTATCCGCAGCCTTATACTGTACCTTGGTGAGAAGGATGAGGAACTTTTTGAAGACTGCTTGGTACAGCATGATTTAATCATTTAAAAAAATAATTTAATGAAACAGGTTAATTTAATGTTGAGAGGAAAGCAGACAAAGGAACAGACATATTCTTGTGTTCATTCTTCCCTGATAATGAAGTCACTATGAATGATTCATGAATTCTAGTATTTGTTTCTCAATAATTTTCTCCTTTTTTGTTGTGCGTTGTATGCAGGAGGACAGTCGGAGTGATGTCAGTAACTACATCCTCAAGATACTTGTCGTCCATGGTGTTGATGAGGATCCAGTCGATGTCTCCATCCTTGTCGAAGGCCATGAGATTTTGCCAGGGGTGCAACAGTACTGCGAAAGCTTGCTCACTGCTCATGGGACTGATTTATGCCCTGAACTTGGCCTACCCTCCCACTTTGCGTTACACTTTTGAGGTCTTCCAAAAAACTCTTGCTGGAGCTGGATGGACTTAAACTGTCCCCAAAAGTAAACACCTTGAAGTTGAAGTTGCTTTCCTAAATGCATGTCATGATTTTGTCATCCTAGAGGAGAAAATTGTGGCATCATGCATGGACCAAAAAATGCCAAGAACCAGCACTGAGTTCCAGTTAATCTTGGTTTACTAGTTGGAAGTTGCCTGTCTTAAATGTTTTCTCATTTTTTGTCAAATAAGGTATCTTTTACAGATTTTATTCTTCATCTATAATGGTTAGACACCTTAAGCTGGTAATCTTATTTTATTGATTTATTTCATTAATGTTTTAAAAGTGCACTAGTCTAGAGGACTGGTTTAAATGTTGAAATTGCACTATTTCAGAGTGTAGGTTTGAAAGATTTTAATTGCATATTTGAGAAGGGACTGTTACCAGATCTATATTGGATGCGGTGTGTAATGTGTAGTACTGTGTATTTGTTGTTTACCAGTCATACCAACCTTTAAGTAGTATGATACAAATTTAGATATTTTTCTTTAAAAATATATACATAGTCTTACTTTAAATACAGTACCTTTTGCTGGAGATAGATAGAATGCACTTACTATTAATGCAGTACTGTTTCTATCCTGACCTCAGAAGATGTTTTGAGCATGTTTGTGTGCCTGAATATCTGAGAATGTTGAAACTCAGTGTCAGAGGGTTGCAAGTTTTTCACTGCATATTTGAAAAGTGAAAAAAAAAATAAACATGTTAATTGCATTGTAATTTAGTGTTGTGATATGTGATGAATATATATCAAATGCATAGAGTAAATTTATTTGGTAACATTTATCAAAAGAAAACTGGCAATGATTACTTAATTTTAGTGAGTAATGTAATGTAATGCAAGCAAGTAAATTAAAATGTCAAGCACAAGAAAGTAATTAAAATCTACTAAATTACCCCATAACAGCAAATACTACAGATATGTAGAATTTACTTAAAATTTGGGGGAAATTGATGTTCCTGTCTATGAAAAACAAGTAAATTTTACTTAATTTGTTTACATAAATATAACTTAAAACTTGGATATAATTAAGTAAATGTTACTTAATATTGTCACAACTGTTATGTTTTATGTTAAGTAAATTTTACTTGATACTGGCAAGTGAGTGTTACTTGATATTGCAGCATTAAATTTTACTTAATTAAATTGAGTGCAAATACTTACGATGGATTTTTTAAGTAAATCTTATGAGTTATTTTTTTCAGTGTAGGATCTTATCAGCATCTGTATTTCCAAAGGAAAGCTCAAACGAGAATCACCATGCCTCCAAACAGAAGAGGATTCATTAATCTACATCCTCCAATCATAAATGTCTTGAGTTTTGTTGTCTTTTACTTTTCTTTGTTTTGTGGCATCCAGAACAGAGACAGTCTTTGTTGTCACCTTCTGTCAAGGTTGGTTAGGATACAGCATTAGGACAGGAAGGACAGGAAGCTGTGTGATTTTTCTGCAGTACAGTAATTAGACCCCCCCTTTTCTCCTCGCTGCAAATGTGATGCAAAGCATCTCAAAGTACTGTCTCCCATGATTAAAGACAGCTCATTATCTGTGGCTATTCTCCGTCTGATTCAAGCCCCCACAGAGCAATGTGTGCAACCCAAAGAGAAGACGCAATTGTCACCCAAAAGAGGATCTGCTTTTTTCAGATTTCAGTTCCCACCTACTCCAGAATTGGGTGTTGAATTTCAGCGTTCATTTTACGTAAAATATGAGATTTTCTGAACTTAAATCATTAATTAAATCATTAATTATTCACAGTGTGGGGTGTAATGGAAGACCACAACAAATACATATTTCAACTAATTACTGTAGGACTCCATCTACCTCTTATTTTCATCCTCAATTAATCTGATTGTTTTCCAGATAAATGGTTTAGTCTATTAAATGTCAAAAAAAGCTAGCCTTTAAAACTTTCCAGAGACAATTTCTTCAAATGTCCTGTTTTGTTTGACCAAAAGTTAGAAACCTAAAGATATTTAATCTACAATGATGTATGACCAAGAAAAGCAGCAAAACTTCTCCTTGAGATGTTGGAAACAGAATATGTGGCATTGTTATTACATTTTCTGTTCAGAAAACAACTAATTAACAAATAATGGTTCATTTACTAACAAAATGGATGGAAATTACTTTTGTGTCAACTGACGTTTGACTTTTGCTTGTTGTTCATTTCTTCATACCGCACCCGGCAAGGTGCTTTACATTACAGCATACCATTCCACTGGGAGACCCTGACAGCATCCTAGGACTGCATACCTGGGGGAGCTGACAGAAAACTGTCAGAACAGAGGGCTCCTAAAAACACCTAAAGGGGTCTCCACAGAGAAACACACAGAAAGACAACTGACTTGGATAGACTGAATGATACATTCGCCCAGCAGCTATAATTATCAAAAATTAAATGTCCAGTCTGTCCGCATGGTGGCAACTTTTAATGGAAATGTTACAAATGAAGCCCTCAAATAATGAATAATTTCTGACCACTCTC
This sequence comes from Nibea albiflora, assembly GCA_014281875.1. Lineage (NCBI taxonomy): Eukaryota > Metazoa > Chordata > Actinopteri > Sciaenidae > Nibea > Nibea albiflora. The sequence continues at coordinate 23,746,025 of CM024799.1, read as the reverse complement.
AGCAGTCTCTCAGCAAGAGGGTGCCAAAACGTGGACATTTTTCAAGCTGGGGACTGATTAGGACGAGGATGGGTCTCGGCTGGAGGACGGACATCACAGCGCTTCCCCAGAGAATAAATTTGCACCTGGCCCATCCGGAACAATCGCCCCACTGCCTTCGCACTGTGCACTGGGCTTAATTAAAAAACATGGCTAATTTGCACACTCTACTTTGCTTCAAAATTGGAATCTACTTCACCACTGAGTCTGTTAATTTACACAGGAAACTACCAACTGAGAGGGGATGAGACTGTGATGAGTTTGACAGGAGACTGGACAAAGAGCGGACACACTGAAAACATCCACACTGCGTGGGCCGCGCACCTCGCTCGCACTCGCTATCTCTGTTACACGCAGTGTTCAGGGAGGGGAAAAAACTAACTTTGATTCAACATACCAGAGGAATAATCCTAACTGCTTCATAGTGTGGGATAAGATCCATAAAGTGAAATCACACAAGGGCGGATGGTGGAATGGGAATCCTGACATGTCTTTTCTGACAGATGACCGGATTGATGATTCCAGGAGAAAATGTATATTGCTGAAAAGGCGGATGAATTATGACAGTTTTCATATTAAGCAGACTTATCTGTGGCAAAGAGCATTAAGAACGCCAAGTACATCGACCGATATTATCACAAATTGACCTGCCAATCACCTCGCCCTGGCTTCAAAGGTGCAGATAAGGTATTTAAGGTCATTGAAAGCAGATTCCACTGTCTGTTACCCTTCCTCTTTACTATTATCAGAACCATGTTTCGCTCTAAACGGGAAAGCGCCTTGGTCTCTCTTGCAACATGAAAAAGATCTTGGATAATTCAGCCAGGCTCAAAAATGGAAGCTATTTCACAGCTAAGATTTTACACACTAACCGAAATAGCCCTTTAATACTTCCTGCATGTCTGAAAAGACTTGGTAGCGGTGGGGTCGTAAGGGGGGAACTTCCTAAGGCTTATGAGGTAATCTCATTGATATTTATTCGTCTAATGATGACTAAGAATGTAAACTGATGGCTGCATTCATTCCAAGATGACCCCAATGAGTCTTTCATATTAAAGTAATGAATTGTACATAAAAAAGAGCTCCAAATCTTCGAGTCGGACATAGAATAAGCTCTAATGCAGAGCAATCCCAGCAAGGTATTAAAGTTAGCAAATGGTAGATAATACCACAAGATTCAAAGATGTATGTCCAACAATGATCCTGTAAGGGTGAATTAAAGCTTCTGGCAAATTGGATGTAACTAAGACTTAAATAAAGATTTTGATATTGTAGGCTGAAATTTATACTGCCATCCCCCCGTGTTCCATATTTGAAACTCTCACATGGAATATGGATATAGACTTAAAACAAATTCCATTTTCAAATAGCTTAGTGTACATGTGATAATTACATATTTTCACAGCTCAACTATGATTTAGATAAAAGGGAAAGACGTCAAAAGTGAGGCTGGAGTTGCTCCTGAGAGATAGAGGAGACAGAGGGGAGAGAGACAGAGCGCCGGAGACAGAAAGTCGAGGACAGGGAGAGTGTTACTTTTAGGGGGGAAGATCACTCCTCACGTTGAGCTGGAGCTGTCGTACCTGTCGCTGCGGTGCTGACAGGCGGTTTGTTTGGACGGGGGGTCAAGCAAGGAGCAGGGGAAGTGAAAGAATGCTAAGGACACTCAAAGTTAGTGATAGCAAGAGGGGATTGGGCAGCAGAGGTGACATCGTGATTTATTGACTCCTCGGGGGGTCATCTTGACCTGAGTTTGAGGTCACTGTAACAGCCACGGGTAATGGGAATTTTTGTGCCCTTATCTTCACTTTACACAAACTGTGCAGAATGTGTTATGCAAATACACCACATGACCTATATTTCAAAATACCAATGTCATTTTAAGCTTGTGCCATTATCTTAAATGTATTATATGAAAATTTTACATAGGATATTGTTCCAGGCTTGCTGCATGAGTCAACAATGGACTAAACTGATAATCTTGTGCTCAAAAAGGTTACAAAGCAGCGGCCCCTCTCACTTCAGCAGAGGTCTGCTTCCCTTCAGCTGTTGTTTTTGTCTTGTTTACTCAACATTCACTGGCGTCCATGTTGTCATCACCTGTGAAATGACTAAGCTCAGAGCATAAAGCTCTAATGAGAAAACACACAAAGGCGCTCATTTGGCATCTCGGCATTACACAGAGATACAGTATGAACCAAATCCCCCCAGCTATCCAAACACGTAGCTTTTCATATGGCCTGTTGTTGCCGGCCGCTTGGCTTGCGTGGCCATGGGGGCAGCTGTTGACACTGTTACCATTGCATTTCCTGTTAAGCCTACCAGCTGCCTCTCTTCTATTCTCCACGGCCCCCTGGAAGGGTGGGTGAAACAAGTGTTACCAGCCGTCTCGACGACAGACAGCTCCTTTCTGCCTCTGGCTGTTACTGTATCGCCAGGCTTTCATGGCACAAAGAAAACCAGCGAGCGTGGAGACCACAATGGCCTCACAACGCACCTCACCAAGCCCTCTCTTATTAACACACACCCTTCGTGCTGCAGGTTCAACCTACAACTGGAGAGGGGCGTTCGGAGGGTGGACTGTATGGCGCGTGCACAATGATAACATGGCTGCAGGTGAGTGTATGTCAGCTTTAAAGCTGACCACAATTGAGATGCAGCTGAATACACAGAGATTCATTTGAAACAAGATGTTAAGCAAAAAGCAGTGATCTGCTGCTGATAGTATTATGAAATCTATAGCTTTATCTTTGTAGCAGCATCAGTTGCCATATTTGACTATAAAAACAACACGCAGGACCAGAGTCCCCAACAAAGACGACGGTATCAAACAGACACAAAGTTCGCAAAGATTTCTGATGAATTCCTACTCTTTGAGTTAGTGGCACCACTGCTGAGTATCCTTATATGCAAAGTATAACTCAAAGAATATGTGTATGTTTGTGAATGTGTAGAAGGGCCACTCCATCCCTCTTCCAACTTCAAATATTGACTGTCAGAAAGAGTGAAGAGTATTCAAGTAATTAGTTTATATGCATAAGAAAGACAGTGGAGGACTTCTGATGTAAATGTGTTATCGCCACGTTAGGGATGTATGTATAGCTTCTCTATGTGAAGCCAAAACAATGATTGCCTAATGTGCGAGAGGGTATCTTTTTCATAGCACACAATTGATAATGAAATCTGACCATTTTGATGGGACAGGGGCTTTTAAGAGCGGACTTTGAAAAAGTTCTCATCGTTATTGATGGCAGCAGCTTTCTCTTGTCGATGCAGAAGGAGAGGGGGATGCTGAGAAGGTGTCACATGATTAAAGCAGTGATTGGAGATAGCGGGATCGGTAGGGTATGGGAAAAGATAAGAGGAGAGTAACCATGTTTAAAGTGTGCTGTGATCAGCCATTGCATGAGCGAAAGCAATGACAGGTGTACTGCAGACTGGCTTGCTGCGAGGAAAACAGGAATGGGTGACTCCTCCAAAGCACTGCCGCTAAAATTAGAATATTTTAGAAGATGTGAACAATAGACTGTTAGATCAGGGGATTAAGGATTCAAAAAAAAGTATTTTTATTCCAACTGATAATGACCCTCCCTGCTTGCGCGCACTGTTAATTCAACAGCGGTGGAAAATATAGCCTTACGAAGATGAAGGAGCTTCTCTGCCGTGCTTTGGAATGACAAAAGTAGGGCCAAGGAACACTGGAGGACAAGGCCAGCCCTGAGGTAGAGGAGGTGTAGGAGAGAGTATTTATTTCACACTTTACAGACCTGCCTTGTCAGCATATCATGCTCCGAGCCAATGTCTCAAACATGAGACCAAAGCGAGAGAGACACCCCAACCGCTGAAACATTCGATAAATATAATAAACATCCCTGTGAAACAAATTGTTCATAAGCTACCTGTTTAATTTTTCAGATCTCCTTGAACCATATATTTCCTTATTAGTTTGGAGACATTCGCTTGGCTTGAGTGGATGGATGATGCTGTCATGGGCCTGGGCATTATGGCGGCTCTGTGTGAGTGATTTCTACCAAGGAAAGCCTATTAGGCCTGACAGGGGGATGATGATATTAGGCCATCATCATTCAGGAGACACCGCCCCCACCAACCCCACTACACCCTCATCCATCAGACAGCCCAAAACACCCAGCCACGCTCCCTCCTTTCCTTGCTCCCCCTGACTCCCTTACCCACTACTCTCCCTCCTCACTTTTTCCTCCCGCCCATTTCCTTCCTTCCCAGACTCCCTCTTGCTCTCACAGTATTCCCCTTACACTGTCTCATCCCATCGTTCCCCATTTCCATTGTTTTATATCTTTCTGTCCATCATATTCCCTCACTCCGTCTTTTCCTCCTCTCTCTCTCTCCCTCTCTCGCTCCCTGATGGCAAACACAAAGACAAATTCTGCCCTTTTCTTAGCCCATGAAACATTTAACATTTCATTCCAGATCTTGGCAGACGCAAGTAAAAAATGACCTAATGAATCTTACTTATTGTCTACCCTGAGTGCAATCACGAGCTAAATATGAGATCCCTGTCCCCTGGCCTGTATCCATTGTCTTCTTGGCCTTCCCTGTCCTTACTCATCCATTGGAGATTGAGGTCTTTACCTTTAAGCAACAAAAATGGAAAAGCTCTTGGGTAAGCATATAGTATTGTTGCTTAAATGGGAAATTGTTGTACTTTTACACTCTGAAAATACGTTGCCTTTGCATTCAGAAACACGGCATATATAATCTGAGCTTTTAACGAGTAATTCCTATATGTGAGCTAAGGGGTTAGCTTGTGAGCCTCAACGCGTAACTGCTGAAATTTCGTAAGCAAGATGTAACTACATCAAGTCTATAGTTGCCACAGAGAAACTGCTGTTTGTGTTTTCCAAATCTAGTTTCTGAGGCTGACAGAAATTGTTGATAGTAAAGACAATTTTAAGACAGTTGAAGAAAAGCTAAATTATCAGCTCCTTTTCAGTTACAAGGCAAGACAAGTCTCCACTGCAACCTTTCAGCATTTATAGATAATGCCAATAATGTGGCTAAGTGTCCTTGCATTAAAATCTAATTTAACCAAGTAACTTGTGAAGCCTGGCTGTGTGTGTTTACAGCATCTTTAAACTTTGCTCAGTTTTGATTGAGCATTTTCTTACTTTTAAATTTACATTTTCGTTTCATCAAAGGTGAAATTGGTTGTCAAGATTCAAAATGATCAAGTACATCTCTCTAGTGTTGCTAAAATCAGCTGCCTCTTGCGTTGAGTATCTTCGCTCCTACAGACAGTTTGACAGGTTTGAGTCCCATATTATCACTTCAACCTCAGTTGCAATGCATACTTACTTCTTTCTTTTCTCTACAGGGGGCAACACTGACCGTTTTCTGTTCCCAGAGGATTAGACCACAAACAACAAACAGACGGCGCTCTCTTTAGTAATCCATCTGACCTCTAAGGCTCACTCTCTGCGTCCCCGCCCTATTGTTGGAGTATAAACCTGAGTCAGTCCTACTGACCTTAGCTTTGGACCACGGTGCCCATAGCTGTGACCCCTGAACCCCCAAGTCCGAGACCAGAGGAGTTCCATTGATGCGAAGGCTTGGCTGGAACTTCGCTCTAAGCTTGTTTCGCATGGTGATCAGTGATCAGCCAGTGGCCGCCTGTTGGCCTTGACAATGGATGGTTTATGTGCCAACAGTCAAATGGTGTCAACAAGCCGTTGCGCTCACAGCCTTTTCTGTTTAAGTTTCTGTTTTGTTTAAAGCCTTGATCAAACATGCCATTGTCTTGTTGAATGATCACCTCCAAATTCAGCAAATACAGACATACCTTCCTTGTTTTGAGTTCTATATAGTCAGCATATAAATACCTGCCCAGATTTATAAATATACTCTGATGATGATATATAAATGTTCAACGGTGTTCACACTTAATTCTTCCTTCCACGACATAACAAGAGAAACTAAGCTGTCTATGTTAAAGTGAAGAAAGAACTATTTAATTGGAGCTCATTATGCACCGCACATGCATACATTTGAAAATCGGATGATTCCAAAACATTCGGTCCTTCTGAATGATGTTTGCAGAGAAGGGTCCGCCACTAAGACAGCCTTCTCCCAGGAGAGCATTACGCGTCTTCAAACAGCATTCACGGTTTACTGCTTTCCATCATGTCCTCTTTGAATATTGTCAAAACTTTCATTATGACATGACAGGGTTTGCTATGCAGATGCAGGTCAGATGCTTTTTAAGACGCTCCGCCCATGGATTCTTTGTTTTTGTCAGTCATCCTTGGAAAAATGGTTCCTGGATAAAGATACTACTCCAGGCATTAGTAGGGTTCCTGATGTCTTCATGTATTCCAAATGTCCCTCAGGCGGTCACAAGGGGCCTGCAAATGACTATCTGACACATTTATCAAAACATAAGGATATTAAAGATATAAAATTTTCACTCTTCTTTAACTCATGACCACCTATACTATGCTGCAATGTATATATGTGAAATTGTGATTATGAAGATTATGAATCGTGCACTTACTTATGCAGGCTTCCACTGATTAAAAATAAAATTGCACACTTGACTGACAAAAATGCAGATTTTACTTAGATCCAACACAATATGTGGTTTACATAGCTCTTAACAATGAATTATTGCATTCTTTGTGTTGATCTCCCCAGTCCAACAAAAGTGGTATTTTTATAAACATGGTGATGATTGTAACAGTAGTTTGTATATTAGCATGCACTAGCCTTCTCACAGAGTCTGATCATCTTCAGTCATAGCCCCAAAATAGATTGGGGATTACCTCGGCTGTGAATATGTCAATGTGATCAAAATGAGAGGCAGACCACGTTGTGAAAGCAGTGGCTTTAAAGGTTTTATGCAAAACATGATATCTCTCCCTGCCTTTCCATTAACTGGCTGTATTGAATTACTTAATGTGGTATAGACATTTTGCCATGAAGCAATTAAAGGATTACTCGAATATAAATCGCACTGGCTGTTTTCTGTTGTGCACACCCATCCTGGTTCAGAGCTCCAACTGAGAATGTCGACTACACGTGCTAGAGCAGCATTAAAAAAAATGTCTGCTGATGGTTAGTTACTGCAACAAAGAAATTCAACATTAAATGAATATTCTACCATTTCCTCCAGACAAAGTGACAACAGAATTTGGCCACTGCAAACAACTTAATTTGATCAGCTTTATGTAAAACAGTCATTTGAGGCGGGAGAGCCTGGTGAGAAGATTAATTGCTAATGTTTACAGTGGAATTTGGACTGTGTGTTCAACACGATAATCCAGCCAGGAACCAAACAGAGGAGAAATAACAAATTAATAACAATGGAAGCCTTTGCTTATCGCAGACTGCTGTCTGTTTAGTGTGTGAGGAATACAGACGTCTGCCAGTCCTAAACACTTGCACGTACAGTTTAACATGTTTATTTAAGACCCAACCACGGATACTAGCTCCATCCAAGGAAATGTTTGTTTCTTCCAAGCATTTTTTAAAAGTAACATCTGTCAGGAGTTATTGATTTCTTATATCTTTCCCGCTCTGTTTGCCTCATTAGCGTCATTAATTTGCTAAGAGTTGCTGCCGGAGTAATTTCTGCGGCACAAGACGCAATTATCCCTGGCCATAGTCAGACAAAAGCGAGTGCATTTGCATGTTCTTTACCATCACACCATGTTAATGACAAATGAGGAAGTATAGGTCTGGTTGTCATGTGGTAATCAGCTCTGCCTTCAGTCAGAGGACATAATTAACCAGTGTTGTATGGAAAGTAAACACAGCTCACTGAGCATTAAACCAACAAACAATTACCATCGGCAACCTCTGCCCTGACCTTTTTACCCCTTTTCTATGAGTACAGAAAAAGAAAAGTAGTGAGCTCAAAAGCTGTTACTTGAACTACTCAGACTGGTATGTGAAGTGTTTTTCCATTTTATTTTCTGCATTTCATTTTTGTTTCCATTTTTTTCCCCTGTAGTCACACCAAATTGTGTTCATGCCTTGAGTGTATGTGTGTGAGTAACCGGTATCTAAAATAGCTCTGCGTCTTTGGTCTTGCAGATCTTTTCAACCATTGAAACAAAGGCTGAAAAGGGTTTTTTTTTTGCACATTACATGCATATACATGCACGCGCAAGCACACACACACGCGCACACACCACAAACGTATTCAAATGATTGTATCTTGACCCTTTATTGAATCTGTGTGTGTGTGTGTGTTTGTGTGCTTGTGTCACAGGCAGAAGATGGTGTCAGTCTTTAGCCAACCCCCACCTCTTTAGCTACTCCTAATGCCCCTTTTACCTCCCCATTTTCTCCAGCCTATTCAAACCCTGTCACTCACTACTATGAATTCCATTAAACCTAAAGAGCACCGTGCATTCACCTGAAAGAAAGGAAAAATATACACCAATAGTTGACAAGCATTTGTGATACAAATAACTTTAAATGTGTTTTTTATTTTGGAATAAAAGTAAAGATCTCTCAGCTTATGTTTTCCCCAAGTACTACAAACCCAGAACTAGCATCTCACAGCTCTATTGTCAGCCAACTCACTTTTTTTCCCTCCCCCTGAACGGTGAAAGTAAAATCCTAGCATAAGGTCACATATTAAACAGGAGCAGAAATGAGGAGTCAGCAGAGTTGGCTGGGAGAGAAATGTGTGTCTGGGTCTGAATGTGCTGAATGAATGAATGCAGGTCATGATTTATCGGGCCCAGAGAGCCACTCTCCGCCTGTCCTGCTGAGTCCTGATGGCTGCAGCCTTTATGTAAAACAAACCCAGCCTTTTCATTCGGCTGCTCCCATCGCACCACTTTGCAGCGGCCAGAAAGCCAGACTCTGCATTCCCCAAAGTAGCCCAACAGCCACAAAATGACCATGGGTTTCTGTTTTATTGAGGTATGAGTGAAAAGTCGGCTCCACACGAGAGACAGTTATTGCACAGTGAAGAACAGTTTGGATTATGGAGAAGGCAAGAAGTAAAGATTAAAAACAAAGGGATAGTTCATTCTGAGCTGTGTCTATCTGGAGGGGGGTCGAGGATTTAGCTGAGTACGCTAATATTCAGCAGGTATCTGTCATTGATCATGATTCTGGCAACATATTAATACTTCCCTACAGCTTAACATTTGTAAAGTTGAGTTTATGCGCTGTGTAATTGGTGGCTACTGAAATCTTAATGGTTCGATCACCATTTTAACAACATTAATCAAAAGTTCTAATCCAAAGAGATGAGTTACCTTATGTAGTAAGGATTATATATTGTTTTAAATATACATTACGCGCCGATCAATCTCGCCTTTCAGAAACTTGAGCAAGTCTGCTTACTCAGGCCAATGAGGGCGTGTGTGTGCAGAGGCCAGCGCCTACCAACCATTTAAACCTAAAGGGCTCCACAGTTTGCACTGAAAATGACCCCTTTCAGTTTAATTACTGAGAATCTCATTGACCCGACATGTCCCTTTTTTGTCCAGCAAGCGGAGGGAGGGGTGTCTATGAACAGTCTACAGTTTGACAGACCGGTGGCTGGAGGTGTCTGTCGTAATGGTAGTGTGTGTCCCTCCACTGGCCAGCAGTGTTTAAGGGATTGACAAGTGACCGGGACAAAAGCACTCAGTCAACAAGCTGTTTAATATCCATTATTATGGGAGTGAACATTGTGCCCCAGACAGGTAAACACATCTCCATTGATCCATTGATGGCAAGATAGAAATATTTTCTCTCACCGCTCACCTCCATAAAGTGCCCCCTTTCACAAAGGCAGGGAGCAAACAATACAGAGAGAAAAGCAAAGAGGTATATTGGAGGGCTGACATTCTGCTCCATTGGTAAATAATAGCATCGGCAAGCTGGCCTATCTATAACCTCTGAAACTGCTGTCTGCCAAGATAAAATGTTGGGCCTGTTTCTCCAGAGCCTTCGAAACAGATCAACACGGCTGATGTGGTTTTATTTGTCTTTAATGTCACACTCAGTCTGGGCTCTCTAAAAAACAGTCTCGAGTAAACACTAATGACAAGAATGCTCTTAGACACTTCAAATTGGACGTAAAGCACGGCGCTGAAAAGCCATTGCACCCCAGTGGATCGCTAATCTGTTGAACCTCTGAAGTGGATAAGACCTTGATGAAAAAACCTCAGGAGCTCTTCACAATACAGATTGATGATGCGTAGGGCAACCTTGTGCCTGCTCACACAGAGTTAAAAGAGAACCAAATAGAGAACCAAATTCTTTTTTTTTTTTTTACAATCTGTTTAAAATCTTGCATTTGTGCCATTTTTCTGACGGAAAAACATCAAATTGCATGTTTTAAATTGTAATTGTGCATTTTTATGTACTGCTGACACCTTTCCTCCTCTGCCATCCTTTGACTGTGTGCTATTACGACTTCTCCCTTGTAAGCCGTGAATTAGATGCCTGCTTTTAAGTTTAAATGGAGGCGTATCCTTTTCCACGGGCTCTTCGTATGAGCCCTCTGTCAAAGAGAAGGGGGACAGACACTTGGTATGCTGTTATTTTGTGAACTACTCCGCTTAGTGTGAAAGCAGAGGGCATCTCTTCCCAGCAGGAAGTGGACAGCTCTTCCCCCTATAATGATGCATAACTAGTACACTTCCATTCACTCCTGCGAGCCTCAATGAGGATGGCCCCTCAAACCTAACTATTATAGTCTAGCTAATGTCAGAGAGTCAGCTGCATTCAATATTATATTTTGGTCTTTTTTGCAGTTTGATTACTCTCCTTTACAAACACTCAACCCCCAACAACCACGCCCACAATCTCATCCATTTCTCTCTGTCTGGCTGTCTGTCTCCACCAGGCCACTCTCTCTCTCTCTCTCACTCGCTCTCTCTCCCTCTTCGTCCGTCTCTCCGGTTTCTCAACCATCTTTAATTTCAAATAGGCTCTCTGCTGATTTTCAGTCCTGTTCGGGTGGTATAAACAAGCACAGTGGGTAATTCACACTATATTAAAAAACAGTTGGTGCAACAAAGAACTCTAATCAGTGGAGGCCTGCATAAGCAAATTATCACTGCTAAATTAAAACCCTAAGCACAGGCTAGATGGTAATAATATTGTAGATCTCTAGAGCAACAATCACAACCTGGGTGCTTAACTTTATTTATTTTTTACTAGGCAGGCTATCAGACTGTTTCAGGAGCTCTAACAGCATCATCAAAATGTCTTTATTACAGTATACATATTGCAGGTAATGTAGATTGGGATGTGTTGAACCATGTGGATGAGCAGTGTTATGGCTTTTGTTTTTTTATTTTGGAAAGCGCATTATTTTGGTAGATGTATGACAGCACAGCGACTCGTGATTTTACCGTATTATTACATGTTAAGATTTCTATGGTCCAAGTCACTTTCATCTTTGTTTTCCAGTAAAATTCACTGCTTCGCCTGTGCAACATTAAAACTCCATTACTAGGGGTCTCATTTTACTGCGTAATAGAGTTCATATTTCAAAACACTTCTTTGTTCCCTCAACTGTTGATTGTTATTCATGCAGTACAAAATATCATCTCCATATTCCTTGCCAGCCCCACGTCGATGCATATCGCAAACTCTTGTCTGCCTCCCACCTTCCACATCACAGCGTAATACGATAGAGTCAGGATTATTTCTTGTTTAAACTTGTGGTATCGCAAACATTCAGAAACAGGACATTTGCATAAGCATCCAGAAACTCCATTTAAGCATCACCTTGTGGTTTTGCAGGATTTAAATGATATACAATGTTCTGTGACTAATATTATACTTTATCCTGCCTGAAACTGTGAAAACATTAGTACTTTGGCTTTTACTAAAGCTTTTGTGAATGTATATTTTTTCGGGTGCTTAGGCAATTGGGGTTTTCAGGGTGTTTAGTTCTGGTCGCAGTGGGCAAGGGTGGAGGAGTTTTAATGGGAAGACAGTCACATTTTAATGTACCACAAGAACATGTTACCGTTGTACCTCTCTTTCAGCCGTGGCCCTCTTGAATTCAAGCCGATTATGGATAACAACCACATTACAGCGCGATACATCAAAGACCTAGCTTACTGCTCAGTGGGGAGCCACTCTGGCACATTTCAAAAATCTACCCATTCAAGAGCTCTCACTGGAAGCATGTTATGCATTAAATGTGTCACGCAGGAAAGTGTCTTCTGATCCATCTGATGCCAAACCTCACTGCTGCTGCCAAGTACTGCACTGGTTTCATTAAAAAAGATGAGCACAAGAACAAACAGGAGCGTAGACAACGATGCAAAAATGGCAGCATCATAACAAAGAGCTAGAATAGGAAAGACATAGAATTAACTATTAACAGCGTATTAGGTTTGCTAATTGTTAAGACCGTTACAAGTTTGGGGAATTTTTCCTGTATCATATTTTGCCATTTGAAATTATTGTAATCACTACATATGATGTCATTACCACAACTGAAACTAATGCAAATGTTAATTAAACGCTTAATTAAACATTAAACAACAGACCAAATGTTCTACTGTTACCATTATAGTTCAGGTATCTGTGACTCTTTAAAAAAACAAGTATCATTAAAGGAGTAAGTTGAGAAACAGACATCTCAGTATTACAGCAAGGCTGCTGTGTATTTCTAACAAATAATCTGCAGATATTCTTTATTACACCTGATCAATTTGGCATCTTTGCTTCGCATATACGTCATATCCATCCATGTGCTCATGCATCTGGACATTTACGCGTGCATTCTCGTCCAGTTTAATTGAATCTGATTCTTCAAAACTAATTGCAGGGTTGTTGTGTTAATAAGCAGCCGTTTTTCACATGCAGGTGTGAGGACGGTGGGCTACCAGGGTGTGTTTATGTATTTGCATAGCTTCACACCTGTTAATGAAAGTGCTTGTTTTTCCCAATGAATCTCCATGCTCCTCTAATAAGACTCAGTTTCCTCCCACGGCTACCCTAATGACTGTTATCACACCACCTTCGCAGAAACCAGCTCAGGAGTTATAATAACCCGCGTACTGTAGCACCGCTGCGTGTGTATGTGTGTGTGTGCTTACACCGTTGCACAGGTGATACATGATCCATGCAACGGGTAAGGGAAAACCAGCAGATCCATGCGCTGCACCGGGAAAGGGGCCATGAAAAATGTAACGCACATCAAATTCAGATTAACTAGACTGTAGTTGCACCTTTAAACATTCACACATTAACAGAGACATACGGATGCTTTTCTTGCTTATCTTTTCCCCTTTATTTTTTCTTACGTACACACACGCACACACACACACACACACACACACACACACACACACACACACAATACCATATTATATATTCTTTACTTCATTTTTTTCTATTCTTCCCTTAGACCTTGGATCTGCTCTATAAAAATCCAGCACTCAACCTGACACTGACACATTTTGCAGGCGGAAACAGGTGAGGGCCTGCCAAACCTTTGCCTAAACCCATCAACAGTCTTGAGAGCTGAAAACATGCCAAGGCTGCCTCCGATAACAAGCAGAAGACGTGGAGATCCTCCTCTGGGCAGTAACAGAAGTCTCTGAATAGTTTAAGAATTTTCATCTTGCCCTCAAAAAGCCCCTCAGCCTCTTGCCCGTGACTTACCAAGCCTGCAACTGTAGATATTTTCTACGAGCTGGATTCTCCATTACCGGGAGCTAAATTAACTGCATTTAAGTATCTATTAAAACAGCAATGCTTTGCTGCCTCTGGCTGACCCCGCCTTGCCCTTATTCCATCCGCTGCTGCTCATTAAAATGGCATAATTGCAGGTAAGCATCCTGCAGTATCAACACGCTTAATTACCAAAGTGAGAGAGGTTCATGGTGCCACATTGGCCCAAATAAACCTGGGTAGCAGTGGAATAAATAACAGTTATCATTAGCAGTCCAAGCCTGTTTCATTACTGAGGGCAGGGCCTCTGTTGATGTGTCCTTATTAACAAAAGAGAAATGTTTTTCTGTAATTCTTTATCAATGAACTGCCAATTAAGTAATGATAGTATTTTTGACAAAGCTAATAACATTCTGTCTTTTATATTTGTTTTTTTAATTTAACAATTACTTAATCAGGCATGCATTCTAATGAAGAAATAATTTCTTTTTTCAATCACGGCGTGGCAACAAATCTTAAGTAATGTGGAAAAATGTTAATTAAAATCTTAGTGAGGCTGGTAAGCTACAGTGTACTTGTGCCTGTACATCCTGTTTATTTGGGTTTTTCTTTGTGTGTTGGACTTATCACACTGGATTCTCTTTCACACGTTCACACTTCCCTTCTTCCAACATTGCACACTGTTGCGATGGTTTAGTTAAGACGCAGTTAAGCCTCACATACAAATCTTTCTCTTTCTACGTCTCCTAGTTTGAAGTGGCAATCTGGCGACAACTTTCATTTTGATTCCGCTCAACAATGAGCCTCCATCTTGCCCTCGAAAGACAGAGAAGTAGAGAGTATGGAGCTGTATTTACCTCCGCTCAAGTGAAGATTTAACTACAGTACTAATCGGCTCCCACTTTTGTCATCTGCTGCCCCCTAATATGCGCTAACTGGATATATATTGTATGGGAATGCTCTTACTTTTTTAACCTGCCCCTGAACCGTCAAATTTCTGCTTGCTCTTGATCCGTCCATTTTATACATTTTAGGTCCTTTAAACCGCCTCAAAGCTTCTTAGTAACAGTCGGTCGATCAAAGCCACCTCAGCCATTCCATCCTCTCCTGAACTGAACCACAAGTTTAAGATTGTCTGAAAGGGGACTTGGGGCTAAATAAAATGGTATTGTCTGCTACTGACCTGACTCAGTAAACCAAAATGTGCCATTCTTAAGCTGAAGCACATCACACTGGAACTTAGAAGTGCTGGTTTCATTCATTATACTAAAAGGTTTGGTTTTGAAAGTGTTGGACTTCATCCAAAAATTCTGCAGTGTAATTGTGTCAGTCAGACGGCATACTGCAGCGGAGCGAGCACTGGTGTTGCTGAGCCACATTAATGGTAGTACAATTAGAAAAGCCCGTTTTTTTATTTCCTTGGGCAGAGAAGCTGTTTTGTAGTTTCTGAATTACACCTGCACATACAAAGTTGTAAGTTCAGCCTTAAGTGCTACTATAAATAACATTAATATGCTGAACCTGACTGCCTGTCTGCATTTTTCTTAAGAGGATACTGCTGGCTGTTGCTGTTCTTCGTGTCTGTGTGCAAGCACCAGCTTACATATGTGCCATCAGTGTGAAAGCACACGTGCACTCGGTGTGTATGCGAGAGAGAAAGCGAGTGCACGTGTAAGCAATGTGTGAATATCTGCTCTGTTTATGTGCTTTTCTGTGCATGTGTGTCTGTGCCCGTCTGTGTGTGTGTGTAGGTAGGTGTTATTTGGCGGTCTGGGTCAGAGGAGGGGCAAGGTATCAAAGATCACAAAAAGTGTATGACAGCTGACAATTTCAGGCTTTTGATTAAGATTTGTTGATATGACCAGTCCCTGGGTCTCTCCCAAACGCACTCCAGGGATTCTGGGCTGCCTGGCTGTGCCGCAGACAGAACAACCCGTCAGTTGACAGAATCAGGCGGTAAGGCGGTACAGGCGCCTTACCTCCCCGCTGAAACCCCAGTAATTAGAGTCTGGGCAACATGCAGAAAAAACACCTACAGAGAGCACAGTGTCATGGACATCGCCAATTATGCAGCCATTTTGCTCATGGATGCAACCAGCTCTTGTTGTAATGACACACACATACACATCCATGGGCATGCATAGCCAAGTGCAGACACACACACACACAGTAACACACACTAACACAGACTCACATGATGCACATGTGGATACAATGAGATCATTACAGGACTAAATCAGGTTTAATCCTGACATATGCTTATTATTTACTAGAATGTCATGTCAGCAGTAACACCAAGAAGATATGATGTTGCTTATTATTGTTATTTTGACCACTAATCCCCATTAAGGTCCTCCCCTATACACACCGAGCACACCTGAGATTAATATCACCATTCACACAATCATTACGCCTACCTCTTGGTATATTGTGGTTGTATTAAAATAGCTGTCTGTTAAAAAGGAACGACGTAATGGTGCAGGCATGAAATTGATTTGGATAGGAACTTGTTGAAAGTTGCATATGCATTTCAGCTGATGACAGTAATGCTGTCTAATGACTATCTTACTTTGGAATTTTCCATGAAATCATCCTTGAATAATACAGCATAAATGGGCTATTATCTTCAACAGTTATGTTAAGGAAAATAAAAAATAGAAAAGGAACGTCTGCTTAAATTTAGCAGTAGCCAGAAGACGCTGTTGACTGTAGGCTAATGTCTTTAAAACACCTTCTCCCTCCAGAAAAAGAGGAGGAAAAGTTAATTGCAGCATTTGCTCATTGGGGAGACAGAGGGCCACTCAAAACGTCCCCTCATTTGTGAATTAGAGACACGCATTTAGCCACAGGAAATGTAAAGTGGGATTGCTCACCATGAAGAGGAGGTTAAGTGCACTAATGGAAAGCAGTTAAGTGTTTGTTATTGTTGCACCGCTATTTCTTTTCTCTTCTATATTTATAGTTTGTATTCGCAGATGTAAATTTTTTGGAATGTTTTAATGGCAATTCTTTAATTCATCCAGCCAATAATAAATGGTGCTGGAGTGTTAGTGTTAAGTGCACTTCATTGTCTTGACAGCTACCTTGTCCTTGCAGTGCTCTGGTGGTTTTGTGCAATTACACCCGCGGACAACAATTTTAAGTAGCGTTAAGGTCGCACAGGTACAGCGTACATCATATCCAGCATGGCATCTGCAAGTCAAACTATTTAAATTTACACAAGAGTGTAGTAGTCTCCATGGGAGCTAAATATCTGAGACTACTTTCTAAATGGCCTGTCAGTGGCCTCACTTTTGTACATAGCACTGTCCTATTGCATACACTGCCATCATGGTACAGTAATGAATCAACCCCCATGTGCATGTTTGGCCTTTGAGGAATTTGTGAAACAGAGTTTTAGTAATTATTTGTGCGGCCCCATCCGGTATAACTTGACACGTATTGTTAATGTAATCCTGCTGATGATGTGCAGTGGAATTAGTATTTCAGCATTTTATTCAACGTGGTTAATAGTATTTCCCCGAGCAGAGTACTCTGAGAGCAGGAAATTAATGGGTGTATTGTGGCTGCTATTGTTAGCTGCGGCGAAGCACATGGACCTAGTAAAATGCTTGAAATTGTATTTGTCATGTTTAAACGAAGTCAGCGGCATGTAAAAAAGTAGGTGTCAGAGGAGAGAAAATCCTCTGTATTGCTTCTGAGCTGTCTGACACAGATCTTCAGCATAACATGCTGCCACTTTCAAAATGAAACAACCCAGGCGAAGCTTGCAGACTTACAGGAGCAACCCTTTCTAATGAGAATTTTGTGTAATTGATGTCACGCTATGGCAAGATTGGGATCATTTCTCAGTTTCTTTCTCTTTATTTGCTGCCATTTCAGAAATACGCCCTCTGAACTTTAGCAGTCATTTATTCTTTCATTTCCTTCTCTAAACAAAAGCGTGGCCCTCTTTATGCTCATCACCGTGCCAGTATGAGAGAAACACCATCTTGTCACGCAATGTAACAAAACCATTAAACGTGCAGCATTAAAAGGAGACGAAATGCAATTAGCCAAGAAATTACTCTGATCTTGGTGACATTTGGGAGAAATTGTAACACAATATAGGAGGCAGACGCTTGATTGACAGCCTAATCCAAGTTTGATGGGTGCGGGTCCACGTTCACTGAGCAGAGCGGGTCGTCGGCAGATAACGAGTACAGCTGCACAACTCTGATAGCTATGTCCGCCACGATTCGTCACCGGGCAAATTCCTCTGGTTTAAACGATGATGAAAGTATCGACCATTAATGACAGGATCATCTCCCTGCCTGAAATAAACGCTCTAATCCCTTTTGCCAGGTCCATGAATTCCTAATATGAGTTATATAAACTGGAGCAATAAATCAGTGTTAGCTCAGTTGTGTTTGGAAAATTGTACCAAGGCTCTTTGCCCCCTGTTTAAAATGCAAGATGGGCAACTGAGGACATCTTCGCTTAAGCTGTAACATCCAATGAGTTATTGCTGTAGATAGATTAAGTTTCTCATTGCAATAAGAATTGCAAATGGGCAAAGAATAAGGTGGAGTTTCCCTTTGCTATTGTGAGCTGAGAGTGTGTTTGACTGCAGTCAGTGGATGGTGATGAATATCACAACCTTTCATCGGCTGGGTCTTGGATTGCTTGAACATGAGTGATGGGAATATCATACTCATTGTATTATAATGACATTAATCACAGTCAAATGTAAGTGAGGCACAGAGAGCCACAGAGATAGAAAGAAAAGGAGACAGAGGTTAACAGCAAAATCTGAAATTAGTTTGTGTTAGTGAGTCATATTACAAAGTGATTAAGGATACTAAAGTGTCAAAGTAGATATTACAGCTGGTCTTCTTTGAGTGCAACTTTTCATCCAATACTTGCAGTGTGTACGTACTAAGCAAAGTGTCAGCAGCAAAAAGTTGCATGGTCGCACACTGTGTATTCCAAACGCGCAAATAAGTGCCACAGCTTACTGAAACATTATGTGAACTGCAAAATGTATCGATTCCAATTTATTTCTAATTTGTATCCAAATTACAAGAGATATTTACAGTATAAAGTAGTGTATTTTCAGTCATTTAAACATATATACATATGTTTACACGGTTGGTTGGTCCCTGGAAACATAAAGGCAACATCATACAAGGGAGGGGAAGACCTTTGACTGACACCTTTATTCCAGAAAGAAAATGTCCACCCATGGCACGCCTGGCATAAAAGCTAGAATGCATTCCCTAATTCACCTCCCCTCAGCAAGATGATTGTAGCCTTTTTTTCTTTCTTTTTTTTAAGAGGAGAGGTGACACAATGCTGCCTAAACGCAATGATTAGGGTGAGTGGAAAGGAAAAGTGAATGGCTGATGAATATTTCATAAATGTTAGCAGCACTTACTGGACACAAGGCCTGATTGATGGCAGAGAGCCTGTAAAGGCTTGGACGCTGAAGGGCCTCAGCCTCCTTTCACACCAGTGCTTACTTCAAGCACCACCGTTAATCGCAAAATAAAGATGTATTTAGCTGAAGAGCTCTTCATTAATGGCCTGATTTAAACAAAAGTAGCTGCATAGGATTTGTGTCAGTGGGGTGAAATCCGAAAGAACTATGGTGAATGATAGAAGGAGAACAACAGACAGAGTGAGTGCATAAAGGGGATATTTTGTTTTACCTCTAAGCCATATCCACTCCCGTGTTCACAACTTATAAAAAATATAATTTTAATGGCACACTCCAGACTCTGTGTCCCACTCAGTATGCATCTTTTCTTTAAAAATAAAAACTCTGTATGTATCTGTATCAAGTTTGTTTTGTTTGTTATGTGTTTATGTAAAAAGAAATTACAATTGGCTGATGTTTTGTTAAATTAATAACAAGCGTTTTGAAATTTTGTTATGGCCGTAATTCAACTATTGTTTTGGCATTTCAGTCTGGGTTACTGTATTCTTTGCGATTAGTATAGCATGATGAATATTTCCCTTTTTATACAGTGCTGTGTGAAAGTTTGTGAACCCTACAGAGATATTCAGTATTTTATAAAAACGCTTAAATAACCTTATGAATGTTAATCTATACCAAATTATAGAATACTGACATTTAGAATAATGGAAAAGAAAATGCTATATTTTCATTGTTTATTTAATTATAATGGTTGATTTAGCAGTAAGGTTTTATTGGTGCAAAAAAATTGAGAATCCCTTCAGTTATTATGTACCTTCTTTTCACAGCAATAACCTCATACAAACATTTTTTTGTAGCGACTAATCAGTCTCTCACATCTACTTTAGGAGATTTTTGCCCACTCCTACTTGCAGAACGCAGCCAGTCCACAGAGGCTGGATGGGTATCTGTCATGATCTGCCCACTTCAGGTCCTGCCACAGCATTAGGATTAGACTCAGCTCCAGACTTTGACTGGGCCAATGTGGAACACAAATCTTCTGGAATGCTTTCAGATTAATTATGTAATAATGTTGTATCATCCATTTTCCATCCATCCATCCATCCATTTTCAGCAACTGACGGTTTGGGATTATGTACCAAGGTTTTACAATGTTGCTCAGAAAACACTGAAATGAACCTAAAAATCTGGTTGTGATAAAAACAAAGAAATAATGGTAAAACAATTGAAAAAAGAAGTTCACATCAAATACACACTATAAGAATGTGCATTTCCAACATGTGCTTACTGCCACAAGAACCTTCTGATACATGACCCTGCCTATACAGACGTGGAGAGGCACCCAAATCCACTCTGGATCCACTTGTCCAGCCCTCTTTAATTAAAGTGTGCGCATTTTTCTGTAACCGACAAGTCCATTTGCAGACAACCATCCATCAGACATCTGCCCCATCTCTGCAGGCATGTAATGAATTGAGCAAAAGTGATTTGTGGTGGTAATGCTTTAGAGAAACTGAATGAAGTGTAAGCATTGCGTGTATTTTTTACACATCTCCCCTTTATTTCTCTGTGGATGGATAGTGCCCCATAGGCATTGGTATCGTATAGATGGCAGCGAACATTATGTTGACTAAGGTTTTGGTGCCATTATCATGTATTTCTAATAAAACTAATGCCTTAAGAATGACTCTCCATCTCATTTTTCATTAGCTTTAGTGCCCTTTACCTGAAGTCCTCTGCCAATTCTTCAGCTTTGCTATGAGCCTGCTAATAACTTAAATCTCATTCAGAACATTATGGGAATGGAGGATTTGAGCAGTTATAAATGAGATATTAGTGCAGAAAGGGTGAATGGATATTGCTACTTGCCATAAAAAATGTCACAGGGGATGTCATCAACAATATATGACCATGTTTTTATGATATTCTACTGGATATTTCTTGAGAGCCTATTTGTTTACCTTTCTTTACTAACTTTATATCAGCACTAACACCTAAACGATGGGGCCAGAGATAATCTATATTTATGTTATTGCTAACAAACGAAAGGACCAAAAATACAACTACTAAATAATTCCCTAGTCTTCAGCAGCTTCCTCAACAGCTGGTCACTGGAGTTGTGTATTTATTAGTTAGTACTGTCGGCCAGGGATTCGGTGCTCTAGTGGGTATTAAATGCTTAAAATAAACTACAGTGTCCATGTTCATCGTACAGAAGGAACTGGACAATAATTAAGGTCTGTGGAATAAGCTATATCAGGCCTTTATGTTTGTTTTTGTTTGCTTGTTATAATCATACATTTGAAATTGACTGCAGGCGTGAAATGATGAAAAAAAAAACAGTTCTTTTGTATATAATAGCAATACTAACTAATTATTGATGAACAAAATTGTTTGCTCAGGAGAGTTGGGGGTCATGAATGCATCCCTTACCTTAGTGGGCTTGCCCTAGACATGCCCAGCCCTGCTATGTCCCAGAGGCCCTCCTGTCAGCTGTGTGCCTCCACCACTGTCACTGAGTGTGTGTGAGTGTGTGTGTGGGGTTGTGTGCACGTGTGTCCTGCCGCAGAACAAGACCCAATTTGATTTGCTCCACTGGCCTGTGAAGCTCGGCTGTGAGGCAGCACCTCTCTTTATTCCCCTAATGGCTTCCCTTCCCCACTGCTCCTTACTCTTCCCCAGACACCAGTTATGTGCACTCTTGTAAATATACATATACACGATAGCGGGAGAGAGGAAGACCGTGATGCATAGATCGAAAGACAGAAACAGAAGAGGGAGAAAACGAGTGAAAGGGAGTGGAATTAAAGTGAGACAAAGGATGTGGTTAAAAAAAAAAAGAAAAAAGTGAGTGTTCGCTCTTGAGCAAATGCAGTCATTCCCTCAAACACTGACCTTGGTGGTGGGGTCTCTTTAATCTGGGGATATTAAGATTCTTTAGATGGGCCAGGCAGATCCTAGAGTGCTTGGACCTGCCTATCAAAATGGGAGGAGAAGCACAAGAAGCAGTCCATTTCCGCGGCTGGGGCACGAGGCGGGTTTGTCATGGTGTCATTTGTGTTCCATCGAGGATGGAGTTCAGGGGCAACAGAGGTTAAGCTTTCTGCTGCTGTTGCCACCCACTTTATACCACCACAGTATATACGTATATAATATTACTCCAGTGGTCGTAGCTCGCTCCCTCTCCCCTCCCCCAAAAGCGATCTAAATGGTAGCTCTTGTGAGTTGAACCATATAAGTGAGTGTGATGGAGAGACATGTAAATTGCATTGCATAGGACATGCAATTGGCACAGTCTATAGCTAACTAACAGCATGGTTCTGCTCAAATAGGTTCTCAAATTGCCCATGTGTGACTTTGAGTTTAAATGGGTCATACCGTACAGGTACAATTCAATCACATATGAAATGAGTTTGCTGCAAGTAAACTTTGGAAATGATTTTCTTTGTCAAGCCGACTTCAGTTGACTTCAGTGGGTGTGCATGTGGCTGTGGGTCTTGGAAAATTGCAAGGGCTGTGTGAGAGGGGGGCGCTAATTTAAGAGGCTTAATAATGACCCCCTACTATTCTCTGCAGGAACTGCCTTCATTCGCCCATCACATCACATGCATGGCATGACATGGAAACAGGAGATGCATGTCATTTTTGACACAGCTTGGCACTTAGTGGCTGCAGGGGAAACTTCTACATGAATCTCTTGCTGCAGAACCTGCCTGTTTCTAGGGGGGAAGAAGAAGTCAAAAAGCACTGATTTCTTTTTTATCTTCTTCTCTTACAAGATTGAAAGAAACAACACACGTCTTACTGTCTTCTTTTCACACGCATGAAAACTACTGAATATTCAAAGCAATCACAATGTAACCTGTTTATTTCTGATACGAAAAAAGTGGGATGAAACGTGCGTGTAGTTAAATGAGTTCCTAAGATTAAGGGGCATCTGTATTTTCGTTAGAAAAACATCTATTGTGTTGCCTTGCGCTAAAGAGCTACTGTGAGATTCAAGGTAAATGCTGCGCATTTCTCAGAGACTCCAAAAAGACGAGGGATGGGGTGGGGGGTATTTTTAATTGACAGGCTTTTGTCTATAGCACTCTCAGCACTCACTGACGAGGACTATAAATAGACAAAATGGGCCTGCTGGCCACATGGGTGTGTGTATGGACAATTTAAATCTTCCATGCTGTTCAGTCTCAATAGATTAATTGATCCTATCTATGGTTGACAAATCAGCATGAGAGCAGTTAGAGAAAATGAAAGGTGAGCTGAGGGGGCAAAGCGCATGCCATGTTTGAGGTAAATATCTAGGGATTTCCAGAGCTCGGAAATCCAATTGCGTGACCTTTTTTCCTGGCTAACAAGAAGGCATCGTTGCTATTAAAAGGCTGCTTTGAGCTTCCAGGGAGCGTAGAGTATGTATTTCAGCAGACTGATAGAGAAAGGTCTGTCAGACACCATGAATGAACTGCACATGGGAGATATAATGACATTGACAGGCAGTAAAATGGTGAGGTGCATGACATAAACATGAGCTTTAGGCATTAATCAGATACTTTTGACAGCAGCAAACTTAATGCTTAATATATTAGTATATTGTCACATTTTGCTGTTATAATTTGTTCTCAAGCTATTTTAAAACAGTCTTAGGAATTTGTAGAAATGCAAAAAATTCTGCTAATTTCTAGGCAAATACTTCAGGTATATGTGGTTATTTCTGCTTGGAAAGGATGATATCTGATTCCATAACATGAGTTAGCAGCTCACTCTTAGATCTGGTTGGTTCTTCTTTTCAGAGAAGACCAAACACCCTGGGGTGCATAGCATAAAAAAGGGGCCCCTTTGCGTTGCCCCTTGATGCAACAGTCACCATAATGCAAGTGGCAATGTGTGTCCGCTGTTAAACGATTCGCATGAGAATCTCTCCCTCCCTCTTCCCTCCGTTTATCTTAGTTCTATAGTCTTCCTGTCTTTGACCCATGTAGAATCTAGCTTCCCATTTGGGCCTCCATGCGTCCAGTCATTTACATTTCAGCACATTCAAACCCTTCCAAATAGGATCTGAAAGCGTGTCATCACACTGACTGTCAGGAGAGGCAGGTCCCATAATTTCATTAAAATTTTCATGTTTTTTTGGGGCGTTACAGTTCAGTGGGGTGGGGCTCTTTCTCAACGATGACTGTTTTGACTGATTGCGGGCTCAGAGTGTAAATGTAAATCATGGCTGCCTGATAAGAGCTTATAGTCTTGAATAAAACCCAAAGGAATATTCTGCACAGCTTTAGTTAGGCTCTCTTAAAATCACTTCTTTCATCATAAATGTATAACTGCTGAATTGTAACCAATAGCTTTCATAGTCGGCCACCTCAAAAGGACCCAACGCGACAATTCCAGGTGAATTTTTGATATTTCATTATGAAACGAGCCAACTGTCTCATTTATATCTCCGAATATTCACTCTGCCAAAATCATTGCAGCCCTCCCCGGCTCTCCGTCGCCCGTGTTGGAATGTGAGGCGCGTTTGATCTGCTTGGATCCGGCCCTGGTCTACATCATCTGAAATTTTTATGTCTTATTAATGTGCGTTTCACTTTTACGTTGATGAATTGCAACTCTAACAGGTAGACAACATTGAAGATTTGTGTGGATCTGAAGACAGCAACAAACAGATGTGAAAAACTGCATTTCACATGTACAGAATAAGTAAGGCGATGGGAAAGTCTGGCATCATGGGATTCAAATAGCACACATATAGAGGACATTTAGTGTATTTGACTGCTGGATTGAGAAAATGGACAGTAAACACAAAATGTGTGACATTTTGTCACAACCTAGTTATCAAGTTTATACTTCGCAAATTCCATGTACAGGTATGACAAAATAGTATGCATTCCAGTCGATAAGTAGGGATGTTTCTGTTTTTCTTTTTTTGTTTGCCTAATTTAACGTTACGTGAGACTCCTCCTGAATTTATTTCTTTAAACAGCTGCCAGAATTTCACAATGAACAGGTCCCACAAACACACACAGACCAAGCCCATTTACCCCTTTGATGATTTTCTGAAATTAGCCCTTTTTAATCAAATGTGCCATGGTGCTCAGGTGTTGAAAACTCCTTTTTTCTCCCACCTTCCGGAGGTGGTTGTTGTTGGAAAAGAATTCTGTGGATTACACTGGCAAGCCACCCCTGAACCTTTCTAACTCTGTAATCCAAAAGGGGAAGCACGGCTCGTTTTTATCAGGAAGCTCAACAGATAAACAATAATAATACATTTCAGCTAATGAAACAGACCACGATGTATGGAGAGCTTACCCCGTGCCAAGCGCCTCAGCCTCGTTGCCATTTGTTTGGAGCTGTTTGTTTTTAACTGCCTGCTATTGTTACTGTTTTTAATCCCGCAGAAATAAACTTATTTGAATGCTCCATGGATTAAAGAAACTGCGATTTTCCACTTCAAACACATGCAGCATGTCAGGTGATAAAACGACTGCAGCTCAGAACCAGAGTTTCATTGTCCTTTTTCCTCCTGCGCCAAATGCTGTTTATTTAAACTGTACCCTTTCTTTTTTGGTTTCCAAGTGTCTGGGTGTCTGTATAGATGTCTTTAATTTGGAGGTATTGTTTACCTCCTTAGTCAAAAGCTGGTTTGAATAATCCCAGAGCCCACCTGCTCAACTCAAACCTCTCCAAAAAAAAAAAAAAGGTAGGGGTTTGTGTGTGCAACTACGCATGCTTTTGTGAATTACCAAACATAGCAGTAATTCCTTCCCTAGCTCTAATTGCAGAGTAAGAAAACAATGGGCCTTAGGAGGCTCTGCATCCACTGGATGCAGGCTTTATTTTCATCGCATTGATCCCTTATCTCTACACTGCCAGTCTTCCATCTACCCGTAATTACAATTAGCACTCTCCATTTCTTTGTGGTGGCAGGAAGTCCGGTCAGATGGCCATGGATGGTAAAGGCCAAATTGGGTGGGTTTGTGTTTGTGTGACACATTGCAGGAGAGAGAGCGTAAAAGAAATGGGCAGCGGGAGAGATAGATGTAGAGACATGGAGAAAGCAGAGTTTCAGGGTTTGGTCAGACAGATAAAGGATGACAGAGGAGCTAACTGTCAAAGGTCTGAATACTTTAACAGCATACATCAGAAGAGACTACAGGTGAATATGTGTGAGGTGGTGTGAAGACATGTTCATAAAACCAAAGGAAAGAGACAAATATAGCCAGTGTTCTAAATTGCATACTAAAATACCATTAATTAAATGCTGAAAGGAGAACTTACATTGGACAGTAATTTTGAAGTATTCAATGATGCAGTTAATGAATTTTCAACAGCTATTATTGTGCCAATGGTAATATCTATGACCAACGAGACAAGTTTTTTAACGCAATGCATGTTTTTGAATTTGCACACCTCCAAAAAAAAATAATAAAATGCAACATTCTGACAGTCAAGTGTGTCCTTCCATTCCCACCAACACCACTACCACCCTCCAGGGCTGGGGGCATTTTAATTGGCCCACTTCCGAACTGTAATTTTTTTTAATTGCTTGGAGACACTCTGCTCTCTTTAAAAAAAATCAATGCAGATGTAATAATATCTGTAATTGTCTGCCACGCTCCAGGGACACCACAAAAGCCTCGGATCAATGGAGGAAAGCAGGGAAGCTGGTAGGGGTTAATTCTTCCCTTTCTGTAGGTAATGACAGGGAGGCAACGCTTGGCTCCTGGCATAGAGGCACAACTTGTGCTGTTCCTATTGTCTCTACAGCGCCTAATTGGGCCAAATGCAGTTAGTTCCCCCTGGCAGAGGCTGTCGAGGTGGTGATTAATGAAGCCTCCAGTCACGTAACCTGATAAAAAGAAAAGAAAGGGATGGGAGAGGGAAAAAATATCAACCTGCTTTGTGTTCTTCATCCTTTTTCCTTTCTTGTGCTTTTTCACTGCCTTTGTCAATTCTCCAGAACTTCTTTCTCTAAGTAAACAGGTGAAGTAGTTTAAGTTTGCTAAGGTTTATTTTTCTTCAGGGAAGCAAAGGGGGTAGGGCCTATTACTGCATAGTGGGAGTAATTAAACAAAAAAAGAAGAGAAATGGGAGGTTGCTCAGCTTGAATCTCAAGTCGCCTTTCTCGAAGTGTAATATCACACATTCTTGGTAAAAAAAATTGGCTACAGCCTCTGGCCGAGGCGACCGTGTTTGGATTTTGCCGGAGTCTTTCCTGTAAAGTCTCCGGAGACGTGTGTCAGGAATTCAGGATCAAGAGGTCACAGGTATTAGCCTCCCAAGATCGTCATGGCCTTTGACTAATTACCTCATTAAGCTGCACTCCAATACTTTCCATGGTCTCTGTGGCTCAGCCTTGTTGCTTGGTGTAAAGAGGACAAGGTGGACACAGAACTCATCCACAGTGACCTGGGTGAAGTGACCGCAGCTTGTTGCTGCCTGGTGGGTGGGTCGTGGGAGGGAAATCAATCCTCTGTAAATATATTAGATGCAATTACATCCTGCTGGACTTTGCCTAACACGTTTATGGAAGCATTAGGCAAAGTCTTCCTTTATCAATCCCCCAGGCCATTAGGACAATGACATCTAATTTTCACATGTAGGTGCTGTTCGGAAGGTATTGGAAAAAAGAGCACAGGGGAGGAGTTACAAGTTTTCATTGCATTCAGAGCAGAGTGCTTTTCTGTGGTCTTATTAGGCTGATGTCACTTTGTGGTTTGTTGTTATCTCACTAAGTAGGCTTTATGCAACACGGCAACCAGGCTTATAAAGCAATCTTAAATGAACCATTACTTTTATAGTAATACCTAGAGTAAAAGATGCAATAAATCAGTTACACACATCATATTTCCAATTTATAAACATTTAGAAGATGCTGTATAAATCTCGCTGTTGCTTTAATCACTGATTAATTTGGGCACAAATACATCTTAAACTCCATATGAATAACTATCATTCATATAAATGAATTATTAAAATGGCATTTCAGTTTCTCTCGAAGAGAAGACTGATATCCTCATTCTGAACGTTTCATTTCAGTACTTTGTTGCGTGATTATCAGCTGCTGAAATGTTGTGTTATTTCAGGGATTTGATTAATGTTTGTATTTGCGCATGTTCATTTTGTCTGGAATTACGTAGGCACCTTAATTCCTCGGTGAAAAAATGCCCAATTACCATAAAACGTATGACTGATAATTGTGGAACAATGTAATGTCAATAGCCTTCTGATTAATCCCTCTGAACACAGCCAAATGGCTGGCACAGTAACTCCATAAGTGATAAGCAATTTCATTTGTTCCTAATTACTAAGAGGCCCATTTTGCCACTGTCATGATGAGATTTCTAAACCTCCTTAACCAGCCAAGGCTTATACATTTATAAAAGCATCTTCTTTTTTACCCCCCTCTCTCCCTCGCTCTTTTTGGAAGGTATTCAAGTCTAATTACTCACAAGAGGGCATGTGTGCTTACTGTAGCACAAGAGGTGCTTGACAACAAAGTTTATCCCAAACAGCCAGGACTCTAAGTACATTCAGGTACTTTTTGAGAGGAACAGCAGTTGTCCTAATGGGAAAGTGTATGTGTGTGCACATGTCCTCATTGGTCTGTATGCATGCGTGCAGTCACCATCAGTATTAATATTATAAGGATTTTTTTTATTATTCCATGGGGTTTCAGAGCCAGTAGAGCAGGTTTGTTTGTGCTCATCCATTAAATAGCCTTGATCCTACATGCTATAGGTTCTTCAAACAGCCTGACTCCCCCCCCCCCAACTTCTCTCTTTCTTCTGGCAATGGATTGAGGAGGAGGTCTGGTCAGATAGGCTCTAATACAGCATCACACAGTTTTACCTCAAGGCTTCCTCGCTGTCACCCAACAGCACCCTCAAGACCACTATTCTCTTTCTTATCCCAGACCTGAATTCTTCATTTGGTCACACTGCTTGCTCCTGAATAGTCACCTCTGAGGAGATTAACCCTTTCATTAAAAATGCCTGACCAGGGTCAATCTACTGCCTGGCTGTGCGGTGCCTGTGCCTTCCTTTGATCTATCAGCTATGGAGAAATTATTAGCAAACTCTAAGCCGTGCCATGTGATTTGTTTTTGTAAATTTGTAGAAATTATTCATAATCCTATTATGTGGCCAAGGGGCAAACCAGCATAAAATATATCAGGGCTTTGTTATCATGGGGAAGGCAAAAGGAAGAAATGTTGAATGTGGGTGCAGAGTTATGGGAAAGCAAAAATGTTTGGGATCTATCCTAATCTTCTGGACAAGGCTCTCTGCCTTGAGAAATAACTGCCTCTGTAACCACTGATTCCACTCAACTGTAAGAGAAGAGAACTAGTATCCATATTTACCCATTTCCCAACTCCATCCCAATGCTAAACACACCTCTTTTGTTGCAGACAAGGAATAATTGTGACGTTACAAACCTCAGTCCCAGCAGCGTGCATTATCAGGAGGGTAATGTATTGCACATAACCAGGGGAAGAGGAGAAATCACAATTTTTACACCTCCCATCTCCCTTTCAGGGGCCAATACTTTGCAGAACAAAAGTCAATGTCTCAGCCCAAATCTTGTCTGACAACGCGTAGCAGCCCGTGCTATTTTGGGCTCTTTGTGGTGCCAATCTCCTATCTCTCCCGTGACATTTTTTCAAAGAAAGAGTAGATTTCCTAGAGACTCTGCCCTTTGCAACTTCCACAGTGTATTCTTGCACATAGAGTAAGGACCCTCCTCCTCACTCTAATGCCGTCGCTCTCTGCAGTGACCTGAGAAAGGGAAAATTAAGACAGCGTATCAGGCTAAGAGCCCTATCTTTAGCTGGTGGAGTGAAAAGACGTTATACAGATGCTTAATTCCCAGTTACACATTTGGAATAAAAGGTGCAGAACCTGGGAAAATTTTGTCCGGGTACTATGCTGTAAGAGCTAGAAACATACAAATCATTATGTAGCATTTGAGAGGAATCTTTTGCCCCGAATAAAACATCTGACATCACCATTTCCAACTTGTAATGTCTTCAATTTATAATTGTATCCAAAGTTATTCGCAAACCCTTCTCTTTAATCATCCTGTGTTCTTTTCAGCATTAATTTACAGCTTATACAAAATCTTGCCTCTGTGCTTTTAATGTCCCCATTTTAGATGGACTGGCTTACTGGCAGGCCACCAACTTCACATTAATTTGCTGCAGTGTCTGAGTGTATAGGTCTTATCTGGGCCTGCTTTTATTCAGGGTGAAAAGCTGAGTCGTTCTAAATAACGCAGGTCTAATTGGCTATGTTTTGCAGTTAATTTCCATAAAGAGCCTAGGAGACTGTCACCTCAGTTTGGGAGGACAAGGTGCTGGAGCTGGAGCCATGTACCTCAGCGAGCCGTTAATCAGGAAACACACTTTCGCCTGCTTCGCAAAGGGCAGAGGTCAAGGAGGAGGGGCCGACACCGTATCTGCACCAGAACGCTATAATTGTAGGAGTGTAAATTGCTGTAGAAAAATGCCCTGTCTCTGAAATTCAGTAAAAACACATGGTGAGGCTCTGTCCAAAAGATATAACGAAGGACCAAGTGTCTCTTTGTGTAAGCAGAAAAGTAAGTCTTGAGAAACTTATTTGGCACGGTTTCACTATAAACTAAACAGATTTCAACTAAGTATATGTTGTACATGATTCCATAGCTTCCCTTTGTATCTATATTGAATGACAACTTCTCCAACAATAGCATATACAAAAACATTTTATCACAACAATTAGGTGCAAATTCTACACTGTTTTCTACAACGGACGGACAATCTATTGCACCAGGAATATCCAAGTCCTCTGGTTTGAACCTGTCAAAGTTATGTCAGTGCCTCGATGGGAACATACATACTCAGCATCAGCGAGAAGATCAACTGCCTTTAATATTCTATTTGTGCTGTACTGTACCCTCGTTTGGGGCCGGACTCTCTCTCCTTATGTGGCGTGCTTGATCCCACAGCTGTGATTTTCCGGCTGCCACTTAGCATCCAGTAGCTCTGGGGGCCATGAATAGAGGTGGTCTCAACAGAGTCAGGCCCCCTCATTTTATGGCTGCCTGCCTGCGGTCAACAGTCCTCTAGATCACAACAGCACCACAAAAGGACAGAAGTCCAGATATGCAGCTTATCACATGTATGGAGATATTTGATCATATCTTGCGTTATAAAAGCAGAAAAGCGAAAAGTGTGGAAATTCCCTGTGATCTGTGCTGCTTCTTTAACTCGTCAGCATACCAGAAAGCCTATATCAAAGGATGGCTTCTAATAAATTCAAGCATTCAACACTCTTGAACGCAAAGAGAAAGCTATACAATACATTAACCATACCTTACCTACATAACTATGTACTGGAGCTACAGTTCACAACTTTATAGCAACGCTTTCAACATGCATGAAAACCCACAAAAATGTGAGAGCCCCCCCCCCCTCCCAAAAAAAAGGGGACACAGTCTAACTTAACTGGCTTTATTTATTCAGTTTAAAGCGACCATATTGGGTCCATGGAACACTCTAAGCCCCAGTGGTATACTTAAGTGGCTCACAAAGAGATTCAGAGGATGGTGCTGCCAAGTGCAGCTTTATGGGGACAATTTAACATAATGGTCAAATAAATACTGTTGTAAAAAAACACCTGTGAACAGTGGTGGCAGGTTGAGGCCCATTACTATATTTTTTGTATGACAGTTCAGCGGTGTACAACAGATTTCATTCCATTTCGCTAAAGCAGAGGGTCTGGTTTTATATGTTGGACTGGAAAGGCAGTGCAGCAGGAGTACAGCTCAGTGAACCTGGTGAGGTGGTAAGGATGCAACAAAAAAATGCAATGACCTGGGAAAATAATGAGAAAGTCTCCCCTCTGTTCCTCATTATACCCTAATCATTCTCATACTCATTACTCTCTGGAGTATTATCTATTAACACCTGATCTCAGCAAAGTCTCAATTTTAAAATCAACACAGGAAGAACGTCACAGAGCTATTTCTGTTCTTTATGAAACATGGGTTTGACAACAGGGAAATATGAAGAGACAAATCACACGAGGACTGCTGCTGTATCGCTCTCTGTTGGTTCAAAAGTTCAAGCCAAACCCCATTCCACAACATCACGGCTATCACAAAAATACCAAAGCCGTAGCCTGAATTACAAGGTGAATGGTATGTTCTAGTGGGAAGATGGTAATTATGGTAACCACCAGAGGATGTGAACTTGGCTCCGTGCCCTGTGACGTGATTCAGCGTTGATTTACTCTTTAAGTGCTTCCTTTAAAGAAGATGTTTAGCAATTGAAATAAACTATATCATGCGCAATTATTTAAAGAATATATAGAAATATTCTTTAAATACAGCTGCGTATGATTGTGATACTTCTTTTAAAAAAGGTAAATAAATAGAACTTTAACAACATTTTAAATTTGTGATCCTCAAAGAAATGTCAGTTATAAAAAAAAAGGGAAAAAAAACACTCAGACACTAGAGGAGCTCTGGTTAGCACATATAACATAAACAATGGTCAGCTGGCACAGTCTCTGATTACTCTGTTTCTGTCAGGTTTTTGGCACTCAGCTTAGTCTCAGGAGGGTCAGAGTGATGACTAGTATCTACAAGCTGTCAAAGCAGGCCAGAATTATCAACTAAAAGCTGTAATCAATACCACAAAATCAAAATAACAATAACGGCCTTGTCATTAAAATATTATTATGATGATGATATTTACCATGACTATATTATATTTTCCCCCCTACTTACGCAAACTATAATCATAGCTACAGGTTAGAGGTTGCACAAGGTTATAAACATATAAAAGGGTTTTATAATTCATAAAGAAAAACAATCACATAATGCATTATAGATCAGTAATAATTTGGTAATACATGTACTAAATTTACATCCAGGTGTACTGCGTCACTTTTCCAGAAGGTGACTGTCTTAAGGTGACTGATTAAATGCTTAAGTCACCTTTAGTGAAAATGCCATACATTCAATAAGTTTTCATACTTGACATATTAATGATGAATTTAGTTATTGGGAATATAATTGGCAGATTAATTGATAATGAAAATAATTAGTTCTTCCTGATAAAGAGCTAAATAAAGAGAAGTTATGCATTCAAGTAAATTTGTCCTTAATAATGTCTAATTACTCATTTATAAATCCCTACTTACTTATTAATCATAGATAATAATTTTCACCTTTAGAACCTGTTTAGTTTAAAACAGTTAGTACTCTACACTGTGGGGCCGTTAGGCTGACAAGCGTGTTCTGTGGTTGTAGGAACGAACAACACCTTGCATAAATCTGAGTTAGACAATAGACGTCAGAAGTCAGCAGTAATAAAATGCCATGTAACCAAGCCCTGTTATTTCCTCATCTCTCTCTGACTCTTGCTGTTTGCCATACTTCTCCCACTACGCATCAGAGAGATGACCCCTGCCTCACCTCTGGCACAGGGTGTGAGCTGGGTGTCCCAGTCAGACCTGTCCTGCTGAATGCCTTATGACAGGTTGTTTGTGAAACTCTTGTGCTCTGTTTGTTCCCCCTTCCCTCCCCTGTCCTTGCTGACAGTGTCCCTATTGTGAATCTGAAGGGCCCTGCTTTGTTTTGCCCGCCTCATTGGAGCCAGTGTTGGTCAGACAGCTCGCATACACCTCTGCTCTTTCTGTGGGAGCATCTGTTGACTTACCTGCCCATTATTTAACTTTTTATAGCTAATTAAATTTTCTGGGAGGTTCTGTGGGTTCTGTTTAACGGGCAGTTCCTATTCATTTGTCTAATTAGTGTTGCTTCCATTAACACCTGAATAAAGCATTACAAACCATGTTTGTCATCATTAAAATATAACTCTACCACTCATTAAGGAAAAACTGAATATACTTATGTTTTTATCTTGTTTGTTCGGTTGCATATGTCTAATGTCTTCTTCAGCACTTCTGCTGCCTATTTTCTTTCATATATAGAAATACCTATTTAATCGAAATGTATAGGCTGCAAAAGGCAAACAAGACCTCATTTGACTTAGGCTTGTTATAACTGCAACGTGTTCCTAATGGTTCCTTTTATATACACATAAAATCAATGATTTGAGTAGAAAAAGATTTAACAAAAATACAATACAATCAAATCCAGCCTCGTGTCTACATTCAGTTATCTACCTAATTCTCCCCTCTTCCCTCCTTCCACCCCTCGTCTCCTGTTCCTAACATCAGCAGGGAGCGTGGCTAATTTACGAGCGTGGGCAATGCCAACATACTCTCTGAGGAGGGCCCGTTTTAACACCTCCAAATGCTGTAATGCATCCCAGCTGACCTTAATTATAAAAGCATGTGCCTCCCCTGTGCTCCCCCCACCCCACCCTCTATACACAATCCACAAGGCCGGGGGTGTGAGCCAGTGTTCTTACCTGCAGAGAACAACACAGCAGCAACCACCACAGCAGCTCAATGTTAATAGTTGCATCCTGAGAGGAAATCAATAAAGCTATAAAGGGTGATATCACAGTGTGTCTGGGCCCCCACGCACACACCCCCCGCCCCCTACCAACTCCCTCCCTTTCCTCCCTCACTGGGACCTGTTTATGAGGGGGTCTGGTGGTTGGTAGGAGCAACTGAAAGGTCAGTAGTATGAGGTTTTGATCCAAGGATGAGACGCCCTCTTTGGGAGTGGGGGGTAAACGGTGGAGTGGGACCCCTGACTCATCTGGAGAAGAAGTGGATTTTTTAGAGGGCTTAAAGCTGCTGTGTATTGTCAAGGTAGCGAAGCATTAGTGCCTGTAAAGGCCCATCGATGCCGCCTGGTTACGATCAGAGGAGAATCCCAGGAGGTAAAACGGGGCCTTGCTAAACTGCTGATGAACCGGGGGAGATATTAAAGAACCGACTCTCCCTCTTCTTCTGTCTGTATTGCAGATTTTTGCCCATAATATTGATATACGCACAGCACGGGGCTCTAGCATCATTGGGCTGATAAACTGCTCACACAATAGATAATCTTTTATGTACCTCCCGTGCACAGCACAAATATTATGACTATTAGTACATTAATTAACTCACTGGCCTGGGGGTCCTCTGCCCAGCCAAGGTTAAGAGCTTCTTTAATTAAAGATCAATACAGTTTTGCAGTATATTTCTACAGCACCAAAGGAGACATGGAGCTCTTTACTGTCTACATGTCAGAATGATATAGAAGTTCACAAGATATGTATGGACAGAGATTCAAAGTGCAAAATGAGAACATTTGCAAGTATAGAACAGCGAGCTGATATATGTCAAACTGTTGAAGTGATGGCGTGAAAGACATTAATACCTTCTTTATGGATTGGGTTTCATTTGTAGTGATAATGTGAGTTCACCTTTTTGCAGGTCTGAAGATCAGAGCTAATGGGTGCAGCAACAATGTCCAGCCAATCTTCTAGTCTGACATTCGTCTGTCTAACATCACTTACTAACACGACTGTGCACCGTGCAAAAAAAAAAAAAAGAGCCAAGCAGCTATGGGGATGGTTGTGATCAAAGCCAAGACAATTCTCTCTGCCCCCGTACAGGTGTGTACACTGGGATTTAGTCCTTGTTTGTAGAAGTAAAGATGGCAGGGCCCAAGGAGCACATCTTCACGCTCAAGGCTCCAAAAGTTCCCCTCAGATCACTGTAATCCGCCTGGATTATGCTCGACAGTACAGGGATCCTCCTGCTGGTCTGTACCTCTGTCTGTTCCGGAGTACTGCCCACAAAAGGTGGCTACAGCCAAAACTCTAACCCCAGACGCAAACTAAGCACCAAACTTGCCTCCATCTATAAGACGCTTGAAAACATGGTCCTTTTAACTGGTTAGGAGCCCAGACATGGCTTTTCCAAATTCCACTTACAAAAACAACATTATGAATTTTGAGTATCTTCAACCACTTGCTATCTTGTTTTATTTAGATCTACACCCTTAACATTTTACAGTATATGTAAATGCATGCACACTGTGTACAATTAACAAGGACAATAACTCAACTGCCAACACAAAAAAAGTGATATGTGATATTTAGTTTATGTAAATGTTAAGGTCAAACTTGATCCAAAGATCAAGTTTCTGTAAATATGTGTGGGGCCCTTGTATAATTGGTCACTGGCCCATTTGCAAAATACACTGTAGCTAGTTATTCTCACATATTGTGCATTATAGGCAAGACATGAAGGTTGTAACCGAAGGAGAACCAATATGATTCTGATTTATTAGTCCGAGGTACCCGAGGGAAACCACTCACAAACACACACACAACCTATTATGCATTCTCAGCTCACACACACACACACACACACACACACACTTTAGTACACTAACAACTCCGCTGGAGATGTGATGGATAAGGAACACTCTCTTATCAATGCTGGCTCTGGCTTAGCCCACCTGGGTCTCTCTGGGCCTGTTGACCAGTCTCTCTCCAAAACCCTGCTTCCTCTCCCTCCCACCACCGCCGCCCACACCCCTTTGCCACACAAGACTAAGACAGGTTAAACAGTTAAACACCAGCAAATCCAGCACTGCCCTGTGGGAAATTTGCTTCTAATCCCTAACTTATAGGCACAGAATCAAAGCCAAAAAGCCCGAGCAACAAATCTGATCCTCCCCCTAACAATCTTAGGCCTCTTGGGAGGGCAGGGAGAAGCACCACAGACAAGGCTGAGATGGATAAATACCTAAATGATGAGACAGTCTGGGGACAGGGGAGTAGTGTCTGGCTATGGCCGTTCACCTCCAATTTGGCATCCGCGCAATGAAAGGCAATTGGGCGGCAGCCCCCACACAGCAGCCAGTCCTTATTATTATATGTTGAAGTGTGGCTTGGGCAATGATTAATGACAGTGTCAGGGCGAAAACAAAGCACAGCGCAAGTTATCTCCAATCCACCTGCTCCTGTGGCCCGATTGGAAGAGAATGGAAAAGAGTGCAAGCCACACATGGCTTGATAATGGGAAAGAGAAGGGGGAAGAGAATGGAAAGGAGAAAGAATAGAGGAGGAGGAGGAGGAGAAGAGGGGATAGGGTGGGATGGAGGGTATAGCAAAGGGGACTTACTGACCACAGCAAAGTGACAATAACTTCGAGAGACACACTACAGGCATACATACGCATACAGGAATTTACATAAAGCAGTGACAAAGTCTGTGCACTGTATGCTACAAATTCCATCTTACATGCATGATCAAAATAATCCCTAACAACCCCACAGGGATTTCTTCTTTGCATCTTTAAACCAACCAATGCCAACTTGCAGGTAGTTTCCATGTGAGGTGTGAACATGCAGCTTGTGGCTTGCCTCGGTGATTGATTTGACAGACAGAGTGGACTTTCATGGCGTCTGTGTTTGTTACATCTAGGCCCACTGTCCCCTGCTGTATTGGTGTTGACATTTATGAGACATGTCTGAGAGGGCCTGCTAGACCTCACTAATGAGAGAGCTGTGGCTGCCGGCGGGTAGCACAGCCTGACACTGCCATCCAGAGGCTACTTTCGGTAATGCCGCTTTGCTATGGCGGTCAATTACCATGTTTACACTTGTTCCACCTCTGTGATTCTTTGACGGTGTACTAAATTGCACTGCTTACACATTATCAGAGAAACTGCACTTAAATCAAGCATAAAACAAATATGCATTAACTTCTGATGTCTTCAATACAAAAAGGCCAGTGACACACCAGTTATGGTATTGCGCCTGTGGGCTCTCAGGTGTGTATGTGTTTACAAGTGTGAGCTGCCTTAATTGCAACAGTGAGCCAGTGTGTTAACCTCACTGTCACGTGAAGTCCTCCAATTCAGGTCACTGTGACAGTGAGTCACAGGCACCACAATAACTGTAAGAGGACATTGGCTGTAGAGGAGAGCTGCCCTAGATAATGTCACAGTATGGTACAGTATTTTATTTATGCACACAACTCATCCCTGTGTCGCGGCAGACAACCCTTACTCGCTCATTTATGCGTGTAGAAGGGAAAACTGCGATTAGTATCCTGCTCACATACATACAACCCGCACTATGACCAAAGGGATTAGGATACAGTCTGATATCTGTCCCTTTCAACAAAGAATTAATGTAAGACACAGTCATCTTTTCCACATGTTTTAAGCCCCATCAAATGACAATGGCTGATCCTCTCTGACAGTGAAAAATGACAAAACAAAAAAAAAACCTCTGAAACTACCAATTACGCCTTTAAAACCACATAATACTATATAATATAACCACAGCGACAAACTCCAGATGAGAAGGAATATGAGAAAAAAAAGGGGGGATTAAAGCCCCCTTTTCTGTTTGCACTGTCCTCGACAGCTGCAGAAAAACATTAAATAAAGTCCCGTTCTGACCCATGTGAGGACTGAGAGACTCGCTCCATTAAAACCAGGAAATGAAAGTACACCACCCCTGGCTTCACTAATAAATGTCTCTGCACTTTCCAAAGAACCCCTTGCTGGATGTATAATATACACACTGGCCATCCTAGGTCTGATGTTTCCCTTCAAGTGACAGACCAAAAACAATTTTGTCTAAAGTAAGATAGAAAGAGCTTATGTATATGCAAGATCCTTCACTTTCTCACTGTTTTGCTGCTTGAATATCTCAATCAATTACTCCCTGGGTTAAATTTATGTGACAAACCTGTAGCTTCAAGACTAGTCTGTGGTAGAGTTATGGGCCAGTGGAGCACAGATCCTGCTGATTTTAAGCTCAGTGGTCATCTATACTGGCTATGACCTTCACAATAGTAGCCAAATGCAAGTGCAGGAAATGTCTTTGTCAAATTTAGTGGTACATCAGCAGTCTTTGAGAGAGGACCCAGAAACACAACGGGTTCCCAAATGCAGCTCCATCACTACATCTTTTGAGCTTTCAGCCTTGAGCTGCCAGCTATGTGTATGTGGTAAATAACATGTGGACTCTTCTGGCCTTAAAACCATTAGGATAAGTCGCAGGGTCTTGACCACGTATAAGGTGCAACAACGAGCTGAAAGTAAGCAGCCCTCACAAAAAGGCTAGACATTTCTAAACATCAAGAAAACTGAGATTTCTCTGTAAACAACCTGTCAATCATTTCCATTAAAAATGTTTTGTCATTTTTTTTGTGAACACTTGTTTTGAGACTTCTCCAACTGTATGCTTTATTTGACAGTTCCAATCATGTAACACTGCATCTTTGAGCTGTAGATGTGGCAAGGGTGTCTTCCCTGTGTAGTTTTCCCGTAGCAGTGTAATCTGGGGAGGAAACAGTAGTGTTTTTTAATGAGAAGCCATGGTCTCCACTTCTTCATAACAGCTCCTGTCTGTCTGTAGCACAGTGCAGCACAGCACAGCATGCACCACTGAAATGTGGTCTGTCTATGTGGGATTGCCGGGGCCCCTTTGAAGTACAGAGCTGCGGCTGTTTCCTTTGTGTGTAACAACGCAAAAAATCAAACCTAAAACCAAAACACCCATAAGAATACCTGAAAGGGGTACAATATGAAGTGCCATATGTATATGATGCTTTACACATCTCTTCTTTGTTCCATCCCCTCCCCTCCACCATGATTATGCATGTCTTCTGTGAAGAGCTGCACTGCGTCTGGAGAGCCCCTTGAATGGAAACTGTGAGGTACAGAGAGGCACATTAAAATCCTCTAAAGCTCTCAAACGAACAACCTAGGGACAAAACATGAATTCCATGCGGTTTCTCCCCTTGTAGTGGTGCAGCTCAGACAAGCTCACATTTAGCACTGGCTGCCATCTCAGACAGTGGGTCCAATGGGATGTGTAGCTATGTGTTTATCAGAGGATGAACTTCTTCTAATAATGTGGCACGTTTTCCCACCCGTTTTCCCCTGCCTCCCTCCCTCCCGCCGTCTCCTCTTAGACTGTAGTTGAAGGTGAAGCGCCGAGTTCAGAAAGCAAGAGGAGCAGCTGTCGCCTGAGTCGCACAGAGCTCCGCTCTTTGGGAGCTCAGGGTTTTGTCCCCGTGTAGACGCTATGGCACACTTACAGTAGCGAGACTGTATGATGCATGAATATATGGATTATATGATCGCGGCCTACATAGTATCTGTATTTGGGAACTTGACTGCAGAATATCACATTAGTAACCTGGAAATCACCTTGATTATTTTCATCAGGGAAACCTTGACAAAATAATTTGAGAAGCTGCCAATAACATGGACATAAAACTTGACAGCTGGCATGACACTCTTTCTACAAGCTAAAATGCTTAATCTTACGTGACACTGTGTTCACCGACTATACAACAATACTGTGTTGTATCGCATAGTTCCAATGAACTCCTAAAATGTTCCTTCTCCGTTGTTTCTCTTAAATTGTCCCTTGAGTCTCTTTTCAGACCTTTTTCAGCTCCATGTGATAATGTCACATATTTTATATTTTCCCAAACATTATTGTTTGGATCGTTGTCGTTAAAGTGGGAGTCAAACATTTGGATTAGCATTTACGTTAAGCAATAAAACATCATACACCAACAGATGGTGATGGGAGGATATTTTACATTTCTATAAGACCTTTTAAAATTCATAGCTCATACACAGTTATAATGCAATCCACAATATTGCTTCTCTCCTCTTCTTATTTCATCACCCAATAAGTGAAACTTCATATATATATCTATATCAAGAACTAATAACATAAGATATGAATATACTGCAAAAACAGTGTCTACAAGAGTGACTACAGCTGTCATCAGGGGATAGGATTCAACAAAAGTGTAATTCAATCCCAGCATCAATGGCGCCATCTCGTGGTCTTTCACATCTCTGCACCGGTGGTACTATATTTACTTATGCATCCAAAAGTTAGAAGAACCAAAAAGTTCTGGTACTATAAACTCTAAAAACTACAGAGGTTCCTTGAGAATGTTGAACCAGCGGTGGTTACTGAAGTCTCTATGCTGCTAATGAAGCTAGATGACTGGCAAAGTCTGATCCAACACTTTTATTTACTTAAGTTCAATGCTGATTAAATATGTATCTGACAAAGTGAAATAACAGAAAGGTTATCATCACTACAAACAATCTATTTAATATTGTCCGTTTAGTTTGCCAGGAAAGTGAAAGCTGGAAATGCAAAGAGCTGGGACAGCAGTGTGAAAACCTCTGCCTCTCCACTGCACAAGGGCACCTGCCCATTTGCCCCTACGCTATCTTTGGTGTTTACATATGGAAAGTCACATGAACTACTGCATCCCTGTGAGCAGTAAAGGTCAGCCAGCATAAATCTTCCCGTCATCAAGCCTGTTAAGCGTAAATTAAAACAAAAGCAAACATGGAGCACCAGGTTACAGTTGCTGCTGGGTGAGAGACGCTGGAAATATTTCAGGAACAAACACATCATAGTGTATAGTTATATGGACTTCTCAATGAAATTATGCATCATTAAACGCTCTATATTTATATATTGTAACTTATGTATCTTTTTAACACATTTCAATCATGTTAATTGTATTTATCATCATGAACTGTTCTTTGGCCTCTACAAGTTATATCTAAATATATCCTCTTATGAAAAACCACTAAATAGGATTCTCAATTAGAAAATTACAACACTCCGAGTTCCCCTTCAACACTACCAAATGCTTAAAACTTCAGTACTGGTCTCAGAGTTGATCACTCCGTGCTACACTATGTCTACCCAAGAGTTAGGCTATGCTTAACACAGAGGACAAATTCCCCCAAAGTGATCACTAAAATATGTTTAACATCAACATTAACTTCACAAAGATTCAGCATAAATGAGCAAGAAAGATTTGCATATTCAAACACTCAAGCACATGATTTCTCATGCTAGTTTTAAACAAGGAAATATTGCAAAAACTTCGCCAGCCTCATTTTAGAAGCTTAAAAATTAAAAACGTATGTCAGACTTTGAGTCTTGGCACCTCGGGGGTAAACAAAACAAGATGTAGGCTCGTAAGAATTTAAATCTTTTAGTAAACAAATATTTGCCCATATAAAGAAAGAATCTTAACAATGAAGCCAAACTGCTGCCACCCAAGTTGCACATTTGCATATTTTTTTGGCAACCAAAGTCACTACCATAATTTAACTGAAGTCGCAACCACAAGTTGGAAGACGTCAAATGTAATCCCTCCTTCTTGTTATAAAATTATTATAAGGAGACATTGTGTTTGCTTTGTGCCAATCATAAAATGGCACTTGGCATCACAAATGGCAAGCAACTGATAATATATCACCCAGTATTACTTTTCCTAACACTAAGGATGAAAGAAGAAGCAGCAATCTTGATATGGTTTCCTTGGATTTTTTTTATTTTTAAAAGAACTGAGACCAAGGAGCAGTGAATGGGTTGAAAAATCAACTTGTCGGTGCACTCTGATGGACATACTATGTAATATATATGTAATTTTCTTGAAACTGTTACTTATCTGCAAACTTCTATACCAACATTAATATATTTGTAATAATATTGGCCTGGCTGATTTACCAGTTCTGTCTACGAAAAACTCTTACTTATTAATTCTCCCACTGCTACAGTCACACTAATAAAATGTTTAGTCTACAGTATATTCATACAGTATATTTTTATGTGAAA
This sequence comes from Nibea albiflora, assembly GCA_014281875.1. Classification (NCBI taxonomy): domain Eukaryota; kingdom Metazoa; phylum Chordata; class Actinopteri; family Sciaenidae; genus Nibea; species Nibea albiflora. Next base: position 23,703,358 of record CM024799.1, on the reverse strand, counting down.
TCTGAACCTAATGTTTTTATTATTGGTAAAGGGATGCTGATATTTTCTTAAAGAATTTAAGGAAAAATCTTACAGGAGAATAAAACAGGAAACAAACAAAAAGAAACTAATTAGCAGTCCTATTTTCTTTACTCCTCCATCATGGACATGGAGTTATAGCCTCATTAAATTCTAGCTAAGCTAACTCCAGCAAAAACCTAAAGGAAATCTGAGATTAAAACACAATGTTGTTGAGACTCAGCATTTAAAAGTCCTTTCTGCACCTCGCCTATAAATAATTAACCTGGTTGCATTGTCTAAATCTTTACTAAATAGCAATGAGTGGTTACTCTCCATCTGGCATCACACTATGAAATTCATGAAACTCGTGAAGCTGACAAAGTATACTTCAACGTAAACATACATGACACCACGGAAGTTGGGATGCTTTTACTAAGTACTTTTTTGGCATAATTTTGATGCGATAAACAACTGTTTTGCCAAGATATCACAAACTGACAAGAACTGATGGAAGAATCATACTTCCTGTGTGTGCATATGTATGTGTGGTTTCACATATGACTATCTGGGATACACACTGCTTGCGTTTCTTTCCAAGGGGGTGTGTTAAATGACAATGACACTCATCCCTTCATTGCGACAGGATGAACACATCACAGCGATCAAAGCGCTGCTGACACGCCTTGAGGAGACAGACATGTGCTTTACATGTTAGGGTGGGAGTTTGGTATCATTAAACAAGTTTTTTTTGCCATCAATAAACACGTGTTTGTCTCTGATAAGGTCATCTCTCGCTCTGTCTCTCTTTCCCCTCACTCTTATTCTTACTATCTATGTTTTATTACTGTATTTTTTCCCCTAAACTGATTCATTTGTATAAAACATAAAGATATCTGAAATCTCATCCAGCCATAACAAATATACTCTCATAAAAATGTTGTAAAATGTTCCTAAAAATGCAAAAATATCCTCACAATATACCGGTATAAAGAACAATGAACAGAAAAAAGGAAAGCTATAGGAGTGTTTTCAGGTGACTACTACAAAATCCTGAAGGAATAAAAACAGTTATGCTGTTGTCCAACCCAGCCGATGTTAACGAAAGAAAGGTACAAACAAAAGAAAACAGAAAAGGCAAAGACAGAAAAAGCAAAGAGAAAAAGTGTGAAATGATTCGATTAAAGGGAACTTCTGCTCTTCAAATGCAGAACCTGTACATATGAGGTTTTTGAGATCCAAACTAATTTATAGGGAAAATAAACTCACCAATAATGGCGGTAGATGCAGCGAATCTTTGCAGTAGAATGAAGCTAAACAGTAGAAAATAGAAACAACAGATGACTTTAATAAAGAATATTTAAGATATTCTTTAACGTGTTACATTATTTAACATACACATTGTCAACACATTCTGAAACAGGAATAAATAAAAATAAAATAGCTAAATAAACACCAGGGCTGTTCAGTATTGGACAACTGCTGACTATTTTAATAGTGGCAGTTAATTAGGGGCAGGTTGTAAAACAATATGCACAGCTTCTCGGCATTTACACCTGCTGAGGAGCTGCACTTGTCCTCATAAATGTTCCCATTGTGGTAAAAACCCACTGGGGATAGAGCAGGGTGGAGGAGGCAGGAACTGCCTGGGCAATGAACACAGCTTCAGAAAGAGGCCTGTGTTCTTCTTCCACCATTGCAGAGGGTTACCTGATGATATCTGGATATAAAACATTGATGTTAATTCTAATAAAACTGTTTTAAAAACTCTCTTTTCCAATCAAACCAAAAGCTTGGAAGCTCTTTCAAATACCACTCCGGCTCTTCAAGCAGACTTTAAGATGGCTCAGGCGGTGCCCGTTGTTGGCTCAGCAGCAGTCTAACAGACGCTGAGACTACCACTCCTCTGTAGGATTCTCTTGCCTGCTGGTTTCTTCGGTGTTATAGTTGCTGCTCCTCAATTTCTGTGCCTCTACCTGGGGCTAGGTTGTTGTCCTTGCTTATTGTTGTATCTGACAGAGGGTGCTGCTTGTGGCAACGATCGAATATGCTGGCCAAAGCCACTTTTTCTCTTTTCTTCGATGACTGAAAATCTCCTCCTCAGGCTTTCTAGAATTAGATAGTCTTACTGAGGGTTTGGATTCCACTTGTGTTCAGACCCTGTGACTCCAAATAGCACTGTAGTACTTCAGTTCTGGTTGTGACACATGGGATGGAAGCAGTGGAGTCAGTGTCCATGACTTTGCCCACTATGTCCATATGAATGAAAATATGAATCTAAAAATAACTAGTAACTATAGCTATGAAATAATAAATGCAGTGGACTGTATGTATAAAAAAGCAGAAAATGAAACTACCTCTAAATTGTACTAAAGTACAATACTTCAATAAATGTACTTAGTTACATTCCACTACTGCCCTCTACTGAACAACATATTCTCCAATCTGTCATGAGACTCAAGCCACAGCTTTGTTGAGATTCAGGACTATTGTTTTAACAGATAAAACATTTGTTTCTTATTGTTATACTGAAAACGGACAATGATCAGGTCATTGTTTATTAGCTACCCAATAAGCATTTTACAACCTAGTTAACTTTTTGTGACTTCGTCCACTCCACTGCCTGCTCAGCTGTGATGCACTCAGCAGCTACATGTGTTGCAGACAGAGCCTGACTGTGAGTACTCTGCACTGTGGAGTAGGAGCACTCTCTGCTGGGCAAACTCCATGATGACACCAAGTCTAGATCACACCAAGTATCCTTTTCTGCTGTTCTGTAAAAAAATAAAATAAAATTTAAAAAAAGGTTTCATATCTGTGTATATCGGAAAACATGCAAAGATATATTTGCTGACTGATATATCAGTGATAGGCACATATAAGCAGATAAAATAGACCAACCAATACATCAGTCGGGCTCTATTTAATGTCTTTTAGAACAAAATGTTAAGACGACTGACACAGTTGTCCTAGAGAACTGTGTAAAGAGATAATTTGGCACCTAAAGCATTAGAATTGAGGGTACAGGACCTGTTAAATAACTGTTACAGAATAAGCTTTTACTACTGGACAGTCATTTTTGTTCATTTGTTAAAGTTCATGACTATTGATGTACAAATAAATTCTACATATTGTGCAGGATTTAACCAAAATTGTCACATTTATGCATGAATATTGCAAAACAAAGTTTCTGTAAAATCAATACTTACTTACCCATCTTCAAATGGATCCCAGTTATTAATTATTGTGGTATTCCTCTTCATTAAAATCAAATCCATGAGGCATCTTCATCGTGGCTTTCCAAAACCGCAGCAAGAACTTCACCAACTGTAAACTTCCGCACCACTTATCAAGCCTGTCTGATGTCGACTGAATGAAATTGCGTTGCGTTCTGAGGTGTTCCTTAATGAGTGTCTATTAGTTAGTTTCATACAAAAGGTAGACACACACATGAAACCAGCAATAAGGCATGCTGAGAAGCAGATCACGTGACGATCTCTGCCCTCTAGCTTGGCGTGAAAGTCACATAAGATCTCATAAGAATCATAAGAGGTTAACCTGAAACCACGCCTGTTTTTGAACGATTGATTGAGACACATCCCTAAAGAGTTTACACTACTACGAGCCTCTACTTCGTATTTTGGTGAAAGGGTTGTGCTTCTGATGGCCGTAGAAGCACCACTGGACTGTGTATAATGGTGACGATCAAACACACTGACACTTCCCCTCCACAGACAAATATACACCACAGAAGAGTTAGCTGCTCTTACAGCTGCAAACATCACCTTAGCTACAACACAGGTACCACACAGAAACTTACAAAGGGTCATAAATATGCTTCTGAGCATGTGTTGTGAATGTGTGTTGAGGACATTGTTGGGTGTAGTTTGTGCTGTAGGTATCTTCCTCCTGGAGGATGGCAGCTGAACAACGGTTTTTAAATTGAAATTGCAATACCAATTTTCTGTTCTTGATTCGTTTTTGTTTGACTAATTATTAAGTTATATCTTTAAATAAACAGAAAATAAAAACTAAACTGAAAATTTCCACACACAAATTATTTATTCATTTATTTATTATCATTATTATTGTTGTTGTCATTATTGTTATTATTAAAGGTTTTAAACTTAACTGTTAACAGACTTTGCATTACTCATAATAAGTCACACATGAGGTTAATGTTATTTGTATCAATTTCATGCAAACTTCATGCATTTGTATGTAACAACTTTATGGGGTTTTGATTCAGTCATTCAAGTCAACATTTTAAAAAAGTTTCTAAATCCTCACCCAGAAGTCATAATCTTTTATAAACTTCAAGAAAATTAAGCTGCATCAATGAAGCCTGTTCTAGCTATCGGGTTATCACATCAGTAAAGACACAACAACACTGTAAGTCAAAGACATCCTCACCTTAGCTAGAGCCAACACCTGTTGACACCTGTAAAATGAAGTTGAAGCCAGCAGAGCTTGCTTGGAAAAGTCTGACTGGAGTCAGTCTATCATACTAAACCCGAATTAAACCATTTAGAGTGGACACCACGGCGGGTATACACTTCATACACTCAACAAAAAGGACGGACATAAAGACAATAAACAAAACAGCAGCTTACCGTTAGGCGGTGAATCATCTTGCTAGCTAGCATCTTCTTCCCTTGCTGACGACGATTCAGGGAACAGAGCAACTTTAAACTGGAAACTTCTTTCTCCGAAACGCGTCTTTCCTCTCTTGTTTTGAACACTTTAATGCTAACTGCTTTTTTAATATTTGGACAAATATTCTCCGTCATGTTTAGACAGTTACGCGACGAGGCGCGCTTGTCGTTCATTTGTTGGCCTGTTTGACGTTTGTCACTGACTGAACGCGCTCATCCGGTGTTTCGGTGTAAGGAGTGATCATGTTAATTGGTGACCCTTAGCCGAATACGTCTGTGGTTGTCCTCGTAGCCGTATGTCATTTGTTTGTTTGTTTGTCATAATGTTACGATGTTGGTGTCTTGTTCAACAGTTATGTACTTTCTTCGTGTTTCAACTGCTGTCGTAACAGATGCGCCTGGCTAACGGTCACCAATTAACATGGTCACTTGTTAAACGGAAACGCCGGGGCTGATTTAGTGATGAATAAAGTTTTTTCCGCGTGTTTGTGTATATCATTGACTATACTGCTAGGCGGAAACACGTAAATCCACCTGCGCGTTAAATCAGTATGCCCAGGTGTATGCACGTGACAAGGAAGTGGGTCGGTTGTTTTTAATAACATACCTCGTGCAGGCTTGGTCAACTTATTCAAGCAGGTTTTTCTATGAGTCTGATGCAGCATTTACCACTGATATCATTAGCTGCAATTATACTGTCAAGCAGAAATTTTCCAAAAGGAAAAAAAAAAGAATCAATTGGACATACAAGAGAGGAAGAAGATGAAAACACATCTGTTACATCTGTGAAAATTGGGCACAAGGGAGAACACACTGCCTGGTGGTGAGGAATGGACACACAGGTGTAACTAATAACAATAATGGGTGCACCAGTGCCAGGGCCCTGCTAAAGTGCATGCTGGCTCATTACCATGGCTTACTGGCACACATCTAAATGGAGCAGAGCTATCATTAATGTTATTAGTCACACCTGTGGTTTAACTACCATAAGTCAAAATATCTGCCCTGAGAAGGTTCTACAGCAGGATTTAAAAAAAACAAAGCTCATGCATAAACACATATGGTACATAAGTGTAATGTGTTCAAAAACTCTATGATATGATGTGTTTTGTGTAAAATAACATCTTCATTACATGCGCTCATACACACAGGTGCAATGATTAAATTTAGCCTACGTTAAAGACAATATGTCTGGCAGCGTCATCATTCCTGTCAGCAAAAGAGGGATTTGGAAATTATTATAGGGTGTTCCTTTACAGCTCTGAACATACTTCTTAATCATTAAAGAAACACACATTTAATATAATGAAATGTTTAAAAGCTTAATATGTCATCATGTTGATTTTTAGAGTTTGCTTTTGTATACATTGTTGTATTTAGGTCTTTCCCTTTTCACTACAGTGTATTCATTTGTACTTAGTGTAATGTGTTTTATTAGGCTCTTGTAGCAGAAATGTGGCTGTACTAAGGGATACAGCATTTTTGTTCATAAATATCTATAGTGATCCTGTTATATTTCTTTTCATCTAACTCAAGGATAAGTGGTCAGAAAAGATAAATAAATTAAAATATTTTGCCGAATTAAGTCCAATATGAGCACAAGGAACAGCAGCATTCTTTTTAAACTATTATGTTAGTTAATAGTGTGTTCCATTCCGATGGTGTGCAGCGTTTTGCAACAGCCTTGAGATCTTTCCCCATTTTTTGGTGGCTTGGGTGAGAAGCCAACAGAGCAAGAAAGTGTATAAACAAAACACAGTTCTGAACACCCATGAATGCACCATGGGGTACAATTTGCACCATAAAACCTTTAAAGCCTTTACTTTCAGTGCCTTCTGATACAAGACACACTGTAAACTATTCATTGGTGCTATATTAGCAACTAATACACACACTTTTTACTGCTGTTTTGCATCTACAATGCCAATGCAAGTTCACAGACACGTGGAACATGAACACAAAATAACATTGTCCACATTAATAATAGAAAACTTAATGTAATTAATGGCCTGTTTGGGTCTGCTACAAGAATATAAACATGTTCAACTGTTGTGTATTTACAAATTAATCAAACTGTTTTGTTTTTCCAGATGATGGAGGGGACTACTCAAATACAGCTAACCTGAACTCATTTGCTTGTGAATATCCAAGGTGAATATGTGTATCTCTGTTACAGACATATTATGTTTCTATCTACTTCTATTTCTATGATTCTGGGGTGTTAAATGCATATCATGTTTTTGTTTGTTTGTTTGTTTTAACAGAAAGATCATCCACACATACAAATATAGTGTTACAGGGTTTGGATGTCCTATTTCAGAATTTGCTGGGTCAGCTTAAAATGGGCTTATTTTATGTGTAAGATAGTAACATAAAAATACTATCAACTATCAATTTGAGTGACCCTACATCAGAGCAAAGTGATCAAGATGAAGACATCTCATGCTTAAGCACAGACCAGTATCTGGAACAATACTTCATCAGCCACAAGGGGGTGCTGCTAACCACACTTTTTTTCATAAAACTGTCAACTTTGTGTCGCTTTTGAAGATAGATGAGATCCTTTCAGACTTTATTCTGGATTGTCATTTAATATCTGTGTGTTAAATTATGCCACTCAACCCCATCCCAATCCAAAATAATCAGATGAGTAGAAATGACGATATTGTATTTTTATTATTGATTTAACCTCTACCTGTTGTGGGAATGACTCTGCTCTTTACTTCTAGGAAAAAGCTTGTCTGAAACAGACTCACAGACTTAAATATTACATTTAGTTGCAGATGACAAGCAATATTCACAATACTATTTTCACCCACTTGATGGCAGTATAGACCAGAAGAAAGCGCTCACAATGAAGCGGTTCAAATTTCACCTAGCAACAGGGCTGCTGCTTGTTCATTCACACACCTACATGGTTACACGTGATGCCCTTCCACTTTCACATGTACAAACAATCCATCACAAGTACACGCGAGCACACTCGCTCAGGTACAAATGCATATATATATATATAGGACAATGATTAGTACATAAAACCTTATTCGTCTGCAAACACTAACATGTAGAGATAAACAGAGGGCCTCTGCATATACACACGAACAATAAACAATGGAATTCAAACAGGTGAAAATCATTAGAGGAAAATAGAGCAGGCAGCAGTGTTAAGAAGAAGCTGTGTCCATGTGACACCAGGGCTCTGTCATACAGCCCACTGCTACTGTCAGCCCACATAAAGCCACTTTCAGCGTGAATGGAAACACTTTGATTTGGCTTTCAGGCCACGGTCAGAGTCAATGCAACAGGCTCTAATAGTAGAATTACTCCCACCACTTTCCCCTTAGTCTCCCACTCTCCTCCATTCACACTTGCCCACATCCCCCCCCTTTTTTTTCTCCTCCCTTCTCTTCTGTATTCTCCAGTTCTCCTCCCCTCTCCCCATTCCAAATAAACACACAGACCCTGTTTATTTGTCCCATTTTAGCAAACAGTCCAGTGATACTGGCGCTGTGTGTAAGAGATCAAAAAAAGCAATGCGAAAATCAATTGACTCGGCAAGTCTCAAGACTGCCATGCAGTAAACTGGCTCTAAATGACGGCACTATGTGGCCCCTCTTTTTTCATGGTTCTTCTTTTGAAAAAATAAAAGCAAACTTTCTCTGAAATCATGTCAAGGGACTTTTTGACTGAAAGCATGTGATTTGTTTTGTGGTATTGTCAGTCCCAAATGGCCAAACTTACAGAAACCAAGCTTCTGTGGTTCTTGATAATGCTTACGGGAATGAATAATAGTTGTGTTAAATTGACTCCACTTTCTGGACAAATCCATCCAAACATCTTTTCATACATTTGGCTCCTTAGAGAGCTGAACTTCATCACGATAGTCAAATTTGTCAGGACCTTGAAAAGCCATACCCGCTGTAGGAAACAGACTAATTACTCCCGATCAATTAAGAGACCTAGTTTTCCGGTCTGCATGTGTGCTGGCGGGTGACAGACATATAAACCATAGAGGCCAACTTCCCCCATACTTCTAGGCTCTTTAATTAACTCTTTGATCTGAGTGCTACATAGTGAGCTCAGGCCAGAGGCAGCTCTGAGGGCCAAGGAGAGGATGGATAGCATTTCATATACAGTACACCACAGCAGGAAGAGAAGAAAATGCTGACATACTCCTGTTTGGAATCCAAACGAGAGTTTATATTCTTGTTTCAGTTTGGTATTGTGTAAATCCAGGAGAATTCTGGGGGGTTTACACTGTTTGTTACACTGTATAAAGCACTAAAGGTCAGCTCTATGCACGCGGATAGAAGATATAATGCAACTGTTTGTTTCTGCAGCAACATCTGCATTGTGGTAGCATCTTAAGCCTAAATGTATGTGCTATACGCCTAAATTACAAGACACTAAATGGGTTGCTCAGACGCTGTGTGTTACGGACTTGACCGTCGGTGGAGTGTATTGGGATTTGAGTGGGTTGAAGTGAAGGGGCAGCAGATCTGGCAAGTTTTAAAAGAAGCAGTAAGCTCACTTTGTTGGTTGGAATTTGCAGCACCATGGAACGACTTAATAACAATGCGTGAAGCAATGAAAATTACACAGCTCCTGCTCGAAAGGAAAAATTAATTGCTCTCAGGTTGTACTCTAGAGAAGTTTGTTCATTGAAGCATGCGCGCAGACACACACACACACACACACACACACACAGAGACACTTTTGGGGTAAGGCAGGAAACCACTTTTACAACCCCGACCAACACACACACACACATATGCACACAGACACACAGGTGCACGTGGAACCTTGGCTGCAAGCGGAACCAGGCCTTAGGACTGGATGTTCAACCATGTGTGTGTGTGAAAGAGTGAACCTGCAGGTCTCCTGTGCTGTGCAGTGAAGAGAAGAATAGGGCCTGGGCCACATTCCAGCCCTGCCTCCCTGGGCGAGAGACAGTATTCAGCATTCCTCTGCCTGCCTATCAGGCCAGGTGCATTCCAGAACGCGCACACACACACACACACACACACACACACACACACACACACACACACACACACACACACACTTTTAGGCAAAAAACACATAGTTTAACAACACACATTTATGCTCAATCACAAATACAACCTGTGTAGGCATGTGCATTTGTACCTATGTGTGCATACAAGCACTTATAAGCAATCATACGGTATAGCTGTGTGTATATATGGGCTTAAAATAAGCAGCATGACAACCAAATATGAAATAGCAACAACTACCTCATTAACATTTCGCTAAACAAACACACACACATATAAATTTATGTAAGACTAACATATAAAACGTACTGTACATGCTCTCTGTACATACATACCTCACTCACATGAAACCATGTAGGCTTAAACCCAAGACGAACCAGCACTGTACGTGCAGTGCTGCTGTTGTGCACAGTATTATGTGAAAAAGATGTTCTCTGCCTCTTTAATTCTTGTATGATTCAGTCATTTTTAATGCATGGATTTTTTTTCCTGTTTGGAGGAGGCTGAGCTATTTAAAGAGCAGGGGTTGAATACACTGTGAATGTACAGCCAGCCTCTTTTTGAAGTTCATACGGTGCTGCGATGCACTGTGAGTCACACATGACAGTGCAGACGGGGGTGGAGTGTGTGTTTGTGTGTGTGTGTGTGTCACCATCCGGGTCTTTTCTTTCATTTATCAGGAGATTTGCTTAGGTTCTTTTCTCTCTAGACAAGATATAAAATAGAGAATCCCAGGCTGTCTTTATGTGAACGAACAGGAGAATAATCAAATCTTCTTAAGGGGAAAGTTAAAGAGGGAGACACCTACAGGAAGGAAAACCAGATGGATTGATGGGAGAGGGAACAGGACCTCGAGCACAGCCAGTTTCATCTGCAGGCTTGGTCAAATGTAAAGGCACAACAACCCCAGAACAAAAGCTCCATTCAGTGTTAACGCGCTGCTTCCCTTCCACACTCTTCCACCATCAGACAGAGGAAAAGGTTGTTGGTTACATGCTATTTGACAGGCACGGGACTCCATGCTTGACAAGCCCTGAATCAGACCATTACTCTTTGGCATTCCTCCCTCACCGTTACGCTTACTTCCCCTATTCTTACATTCCCTATCACTATCCTTATCCTTTTTCTCTGTCCTTGTCTCTCATCCTTCACCTCCCTCCCTTTCTTACCCTTTACATCCCCGTTCATGTCTGCTGGTAGTGCAAGCCAATTCCCGCCCTTCTCCCACTCACCCCTCCCCACACAGACACACACACATACACGTACACACACCCCAACCACCCCCCCTCTCAGCCCACTTCTCATCCATTTCCATGTGGCGACTTTTCATCAGTGAAGTGCCTTCCTGGCCCGACTACCCCCCAACCCACCTACTCCCTCCACCACTCACTGAATGGATGCAGCATTAAAGAGAGAGGGAGAGAGAGAGAGAGGGCTGAAACCATCCTTCCTTCCTCCTACAAGCGCCACCCCTTTGGCTGTCGCAGAAGTGGTATGTTCCACAGCGAGGACTGCAGAAGTTGAGAGAGCACATTGTTTGTAATCGGGCATTGCAGGGGTCACTTCCTGACTCGTGTGTCCGCTCCCTGAGCCCTGTGCCGATCCCTTCTCCCCCGCCCCCCCTCCACTCCTCCCTGTGTGTCCATCTATTGGCCAAGTAGCCTAGGGCTTTTGGACAAACCCTGTTCTTCCCCTTTTGTGTAGGAAAGCTTCAACATCTGAAAACAATCAAATAATCTGGGCACAATGCGTCTCTTCATGGAGGGGTGCTGGTGGTTCCCAGATGAGCGGGAGGATTAAGTGGAGGAGGCCATAGGGGAGAGAAAGAGAGGGACGGGGGCTACACAGCTGACAAGGAGAGGGGAGGGGGGGGACTTATTGTTACTAGATTTTTATAGAAAATGTGTGGATATGTTTGCAGGTAGGTTTGAGTGAGAGGGATGTTTTGGGAACAGGGAGGACATCTGAACACTCTTCCGAGGAGTAATATGAGGAGTCATGTCTGACTCAGAGGTTTTACAGTCATTGATTCCTTCTCGTTTGATGCAGGATGGAAACGTTGCAGCGAAAACAACACAGTGAAAATTAATCGTTGTCTTCCCTCTTTTTACCACAGGAAAAAAAAACATGAAAGCCTCAATGTTAAATTAATATTTGCAATGTTGGACAATCAAAGCATGTAAATGGTAACGAAAAATGATATTTACGACACGGCGCAGTGAGTAAAACTAACTTTGTAATCTCTGCATATTTAAGGATTACTTAAAGGACCACTGTTTATAATTTATTGTCATCTAGTGGTGAGGTTGCAGATTGCAACCAACTGAATATGCCTCGCCTCCCCATCTAAGTGGGGAGAAACAGGCCACATGACTTGTAGGAAAGATGAATAGGCCTATCTACAGCCAGTGATTTGTCTGTTCTGGGCTGAAACATTGTGGCTCAACATGGTGAAAGAGGGCCTGCTCAGTCTGTAGACACCAATTCTTATTACACAATTAAATACTTGAATATTATATTTCTACAATATTCTGCTAACAGATTACCCTAAATCCTAAACACACTGGTCCTTCAGAGGGAATAATCGAAGATAGAAGGTCTATTCACTTATTTGCCTTGTTGCTGAGAGTTAGTTGAGACGATCTCTTGTCTGTACAGTAAGGAGCCAGCTGCCTGCTAGTGTAGCTTTGCACAAACACTAAAAAGTCGGGGAAACAGCTTGCCTTTGCAATGCCCACCAGCAACTCTAAAGCACCCTTATAAACACATTATGTCATGTTTTTTTAATCCGTACAAAATTTTACCAACAATACATTGTGGCTTTTACGGTGGGTTAATGTCTGGTCTGATTCTTGGCTGTGCTAGTTGCCTCCCCCTGTTTCCATTCTCTGTGCTTAGCTAAGCTAACAAACTGCCATTGTGAGAATGGTATCAATCTTCTCACATAACCCTTTGCATGAAAGCAAAGAAGCGCGTTTCTCAAAATGTCAGCTATTCTTTTAGTGTAAGAAAAATAACAATAGAATAGTAAAACACTGTGTCTCTGGCTCTATTTCTTTGCTCTCCTTTTTTATATACATAAATGCACACACAACCACCCAAGCATGCACATGCCCACACACACACGCAAACTTCTTCTCCTGCATCTCTCATGCTGTTCCTTCTCATCCCCATGAGAATGGTAAATAGTCATCTGTAACTTCCCCTCCAACATATTCATTAATCCTTTCTATCCTGTGGGGCTGGATGATGATTACAGGGAAGCCAACTGAAGCCGCCCAAATAAACACCCCTCAGGCAGCAACAAAGGCCTGTCCACCTCACCCTAAACACAGCTTCCCCGGCTAGATCAGGTTTCAATCAAGCCCACGCACAACATGCAAACAATAGGAAGTAACAGAGTCTCGAGCACTGAAAAAGCTAACTGCGGCTGAAACCAATTTAGTTTCCCATTTTTGTAGTTGAGACGTTAGCAACTGGTACAGATTTACTGTAAGGCAGATCTTGAGCTTTAGCTGTAATCAAGCCAAGTTTCGGAACTAACGGCAAATGCAAAGTGGATTGACAGACTGCCTTAGCCTCATCACACATTTAATGCGTAATATAAAACTGTGTAATAGTGATGCACTTTAAAGCACAGCGCTAAACTTTCAGTTTCAGTTCACTCTAAGCAGAAGCATTGCACACAACATATTTCCTCCTCTAAAACACGCTCCTTTGTGTTTTGTGCTCACATAGTTCAAATTCTAACCATTTACAGAACTTACACAATTCCAGAGATGTGTGTTTCCATCAAGGGCTTTGCAGCCATAATGACCTTCCGTCTGAACCAACATCCTTGCACACGGTCACAAGACCGGCTCTTTAAGCTTGACACACATCACTCATCTAGTTATCCACATCCATCGCTCTTCTAAGACATTCTTGAAACAAAATCTTGAAAAAGAAAATCCCTTCATGCTGCTTAAATAACATCAAAGATTTCTCAACCAGTATTCTGAGGACAATTCAGCTATATAATAAATGTTAGTATCTTTAGTTCCACATCGGCCATATGCATATACACACACACACACACACACACACACACACACACACACACACACACACACACAGTCATAACAAGAGAGAGTTAGAACACAGCACATAGTCAAACATGCCTGAAGGCCCTCACACTTCCTTCCCCTCTAGCCACTACACCTTTTCTACTCACCACCCTACAATTAGCGTGCCTAAAAGTTGCAGGCTTCCGAGGCCAGGCCCACACTAATCATAGGTATGCATTGTTGTGTTCAGCTGCCAGGCCTTTAAAAATCAGCACCTCTTGTTTAAGCCACACCTCTTGGCCCAGACTGCCATGAGTCCACTGCTGTTGTCCGAGGGGTCCCACAGACAAACTGGAAAAACTCTAGGGGTGTGTGTTGTTGAAGAACGGAATGAAACAGCAATGTGTTCCACAAATTCCAAGAACCTAAACATGTTTAAAAGTAAGCTAATTGGGAGAAAAGAAAAGAAAGTAAATATAAGGCAGAGGATCCTGAGATTAGGTTATTTACCAAGAGCTGTCATCAGCCATCTCCGGTCTTTCCCATTAGAAGCCCTGAGGTCTTTGCAGACTGTATGGCGGCAACTACACAGACACTGAATTTCCTTTCCATAGTTGCTGTACAAAGAGAGGCCTTCACTTCTCCTCTCTTGTGACCAGAGGCTGCCTGAGCTGGTGATCACATCACCTGTGTTTTGAGGTCGTCATCTGATTTCAGTCATCATGGTTCAATACTAGAATGAATCTCGTGTGTTATTTTGAAAAAGAGAAGTAGCCATGGAGAGATGCCTGTGTGTGTGTGTGTGTGTTTTTTAAAAAAAATGCCTCACCACTATACATGGTGAATATTCAGTTTCAGTTTCTGACAAATGAAGACTCATGACCAGACACCAGATTATCTGAAAATCATTTCAGCCATCTTTCTACAGGTTGAGTAACGTTCTGTTTGTGTTGGACTCTGCTGAATGGGGTTTGTGTTGAACTAAACACATCCTTTTTTTCCCCTGTGGTTGCTTGTTGGCAATATAGGAATGTTGAGCTTGTTTACCGTCTTAAAGAGAATTGTGATGACCCTGATTGCACTAAGTGAGGGAAGCCAAGGGATGCCTCTGTTAGCTAAACATCCTGTTGCCTTGTTTAAGTACACTACAGTGTGTTGTGTTCAGTGTGTGAAAAACACAGGAAACGCACTAGGGCCATCCACATTTATAAGATGAGAAAGAAGGCTGGCTTCCTGAACTCTGAATACTCTAAAGAATACAGGCATGCTAGTGGGAAAATTCATGGTCATTGCTTTTTCTGCTCTGTTTGAAACAAGGGACACTTTATTTTGGCTTGTAAGCTCGATCATGACAGTGGTAACCCAATTCAAAGAGGAAGAAGTGATAACAAGAGGCCACATTTAGTTAAATGGACACAGAGACGCTTTTCTGCAACTTAAATAAATTAAATTAAATAACATTGATATCAGGCTGACGTGTGGTTTTTTTGTGAGAAAACAATCCCATGAGACATTTAACCACTGCTATCGGGCAGTCATCAGGGCAGTAGCACACACCGCAGACAGAAAATCTAATCCGATATTAAAGGAAGTGTACAATATGTGTCAGGGTTGCACATGTGAGGGTTTGGTATGCACGGGATATCTATATACAGTGACACAGAGGGATGTTTTATATGCTCTGCAACATAAGGCTGTGGCACAAGCTGTATGAAAGCCAGAGAAATACAAAGAAACTTCTCACACAACATGCTGTCACTATGACAACCAGGCAGAATCATTTAGCCTGATCTCTTGCCATTCCACACAGCACAGAAATCCAATAGCATTTAAGTCTTACGCAACCAGGCCACCGATTCGCTCTGCAAGGCTTTTAACACATTTGCAAATAAGATTCATAGGTGCATACATGGATTTAAAAAAAAATTATTCTGGTTACTTCTAACGGTGTTTTATTTTGGAGGGCGCCCCAGCACCTGGAGAGAGTTTGGGGGTGCAAGGTGGGGGCAGCTTTAACTACATGACAAGATCTACTTGTATGTATTTTAGTCCCCCTCTTCAGCCTAATGCTGAAGCCTGTAAGCTCAAAACCTCTCTATTCTTATTCTAGTACCTCATTTCTTATTCACCATTATAAGCTATTGCGTTACTGAAACAATACCACAATGTGCCATTTCAAACCAGCCCTTAGAATAAATTTCGATTTCAGAAAATATTATTTCTGAATTGGCTTTTGGGTTGAAAATATGAATGTATTATAACTGAAGGATATGAAAAAAAAAAAAGGAAGGCTCTGTGATAGAAATACTACCTTGGCTTAAGCCACATAAATCATGAAGGGGATCTAATGTAATTCCACGTGCTGCAGCGGATCGTTGTCGTGTGTTATTTAAAGCATTTCCCCACAATTTCACATCATAGTCTGAAAAAAAAGAAGTGTTTCGGGGGGGGGGGGGGGCGGTCGATCACTGCGAAGCTGCTTAATGAAAGAAAACAACAGAAATTGTTAATGGCCGAGTCTGTGTGTGTGTGTCAGCCCAAGTCCTTCCTCCAGATTATTTTCTACTTTGCGTGCTATCACACAGACTCTTCCCTCTTGTATCAATGCGTGATTGAAGGGAAACTTCTTTTGGGAAGTGCGGGGACTACTTTAGGTCAACTTTGGAGAGAAACGCAACCATTCGTCGCACACACCGACACGGGAAGACAGCTTAGCTCGATATACGCCACTCTTTGGTGAAATCCAATAAATTGCGTGCCGGTTGGTGATATTTTATCGCGGGAGTATTATGTTTTTACTACGTCGCGGAAGGATCTAATTTTCTCAAGCGAGGGTCGACACATCCGCCCAGTTTTCCGATGTTTCATTCCCCCCGAGTTGAAAATGGAGTTCGATTTAAGCAGATGTCCACCAACTTCTCAAGGAAATTTCAAGTGTATATGCTTCTACTTCACGAGTCAGTGTTGATATTGCAAACAGTTGAACCCTTTTTTTCCGGCTTTTTTTTTTTGTTGGATGCCTTTACTGCAAATTACTCGGACACGTTGACGGAGCAGAAAACGCTCCACACAGCACACAGCGCTTTTTCAAGTGTTGTCCTGGACCTGAAGTTGGCGAATGGATGCTCGACAGCCAAAGCCATAAATAACCTGCCAAACGCCACAGACTACGGCGATTTCTACATTTTTTGAGGATCTATTCGCGTTTGTTTTTTGCGTGCAAAGCGGGGATCCGTGTGCGCCGAAGAAGATGATGCCGATGGCCTATTTGTTGTGGTCGGATTTTACTTCCAGGGAGGATAAAATGAATCAACGGTTGTCATTCCTCCTCGCGATTTAACGTTAGTCCCAGGCAGCGAAGCTAACGTCTGAGCTAGCTATCTCCCCCTCCTCCTCCTCTCCTACCCTCTCTTTGGTACTCACAGGGACGCTTAAGTTAGGCATGCCCCATCGTATATCGTTTACTTATTATCCGAAATAGGGGTAATTTCTATATGTGAAGGAAAATGGTGATATTTGTGGTATTTTATCCCGCCGTCACTGCGTCGTCGATGCTATTGCTAGGATTTGGATCCCCGTGAGGAAAAAAATGAGTGAAGATTCAACAAATCCAAACAACGAGTGAGTACTGCTTCTTATTTATTATAATCTTACATATCTTTAGGTGTTCTCACACACACACACATACACACACACACACACACTTTACTTTAACAGCTCCCAGTGACATTTCCAACCAAGCGACGCTGCTGTTTCATCACCTCACTTTCTTTATATCAAACCATAAGAAGCACTGACTCATAATATGGCAGTTTGGACACATAACAAAGGTAGTATATAGGATTATATGAGGAGTTTATGGATGATAGTGTCTGAAAAGCAACAGCACAGGCCCATAGTAAGAAAAAATCGTAATAATTCTGCTCATATAATTCAGCTAACTAACATATATGCTGTGATAATCAGGCCATATTATATAGGTGTATTAATGGTTGCCTGCTTATAATTTATTTAACATGCCCAGGATGTTTATTGTTGCTCCATAGATTGGCAGTTTATGAGGGGATCTCTCGTCGTAGATATGCACCCAGTCATAATCAAGTCTTATTTTTTTTATATATCTCTATATATCTATATATACGCGTCTGTTCAGTGCATCATAAAGCAGAAAGCGTTTGTACTGACAGCCCAGATCTGTATGTAACTGTTCGTCCGCCATGATTTTTTTTCTTCTTCTTCTCGGAACATAATCATCGATTTTAAAATCGTGCACATCATGTTTTGCATTTCACTCCAGCCTCTCTCTCTGAGGCGAAAAAACCTCAGCTTCGAGCCGATTGCGGCAATGTCAACGTTGAGAGAGAGAGAGAGGAGGAAAAAAAAGCCTGAAGATGCCATTTTTTTTTTCTCAATCACACTCATTTACATATCACAATCTCCATTCATAAAAACGCTTTAAAAAAGGCGTCACACGCGCGCCCGAAGTCCACACGATCGGCCGGTGTCAACCGTGATCCGCACGCGTGTCGTTTTCGCGCACGTCGCGCCCATTTTAAGTCGCATTTCGGTATTGTTTTAATGGGCTGATCCCTTGTGTGCGCTTGTTGACAGTCAGTGAGAAATATCTGCTTCGGGAGGTGCTGCGGTCACATGATCCCCTCCATTCATAAAGTACCTGCCTGCCCATTCACAGCACTGTACACTGTTTCGCATTGCACCGACGATCACACAATGATCACATTTCCTGCATCTTACTGTACAATGCACCGCACGTAAACACCAGTGCTCGTCTTTATGAGTCGTTTTATCTTACATAAGCGACGACGCACGTGTTTTTTTTGTTTTTGTTTTTTTAAATCCAGGCGACGTTTCTTCGCTTTATATCCGAGCTCTTTTTTCCTTTCTTTTGATAATGTATTTGTCACAGAGGAAGTCATATGCCCCTTTCAGCCATTTACAGTGTCATGGTTTAATGTTCGAAACACACCCATGTCCCCCCCCCCACCAACCACCACCCACCATTCCTTCTATCTTTCCTCTTATGAGGTTGATTTAATGCATGGAGGCTTTGTCCTTGAACTACACTTTTTTTTAAAAATTTTATGTAACATATGTCATGCAGCTCTTTATCCTCACATCAAGCCACGGCAAGTAGATTACAATTAAACCGCTCACGATCAGTCGACTCCATATTGTTTCAGGGAAATGTATCTTCTTTTTTTTTTTTTTTTTTAGTTTAGCTTCAAATGTGTCATAACCCGAGCATGGTTGATGCCAGGTAACCTCTGATTCACGCGCTATCTGACAGACATGACAGTGAAATCAGCCTGAATTTGCTGGGTCTCCCTGCAGTAACCTCAGGGACTCCTTTTTTCGAGGCCCCCCCCCCCAGGTCCCCACTTTGGGATCTACTGCCATAGGCTTACAGATCATCAGCGGTGTGCAAGCCTTACAGTGCATGCTGGGTTTGTTCCACACTGCAATGATGGCAGCAGCTAAGATGGCGAAGTGATCCAAACATTGTTGCTATGATTCCACCACCTTTCTGGCTGTTGTATGATTCATAGTAATGGAGTGAACAGAATACAGAGCGTTGCCCGAGCCATTTATTTTTGCTCGAGAGAGTCTTCTTTATAATCTCTTTCTAATGACACAGCTATTCACAAAAAAGTCAGATTTTTTTTTTTAGCCTCAGGGATAATAATCAAAATGTTTTTCGCAGTTCTGTTTCCTTTTACATTGTGACATTACACTCTTTTCCATTGATAAGAAAAAAAATCAGTTCTTTGATGAGTCACTTGCTCAACCCTAAAAAAAAAAAGAAAAGTGGAAATTGTTCGGGTTATTTTTAAACCGTATGCTTCCGTGTACGTGCGTAATTAAAGGAAAATGTGTGCGGCGTGCATTGTAAACATTTTGATTTGAAAACCTTCCCCAAAAAATGTGTGAAGAGATAGTCCTGAAGCGGTTTTGTCTGAATGATGGGTGGTAAGCCAAGCGGGTGTACACACAGCACACCCCTCTCCGCTGAGAACATGCTCCTTGGCCTTGGTGCAACTATGTTCGCAAGGCCGAGATGACAAGAAGGCACACGAAGCCTCGTCACATTTTGGTTTTGCGTCTGCGCCGGGATGTGTGTCGGTGTTTTGAGAGTATGGCGTGATGTAAGGCTAATGTGATTTTTGCAGACAAGGACGACGGTCATGCTGGGAGAAGTGGGAGATTCATGAAAGTATGTGCACGTAGCCTCTCTGCCCAGTGTCTCGTTTATCTGAAATATTTATCTCAGCCAAGGCAGTAGTCTGTTGAAGTGCACGATATTGATGCCTTTTTATTTGCGTACCGTAGATACTCTTTTACATAGTCATGCAAATAGCTTGTTTTTTTGCGTGCATCTTGCGCTCTGCTGAACTCCTTCAGTCTGCGCCCTGAAGAAATGAAAATCAAACAGGTGACCGTGTAGATTTGAGCTCGTATGGGCTTTTGCTGAAAACAGCCAAATGAATCCCTCATCCATTTTTATCAGCGCAGGTCAGTTGCCTCTGTACTCCACTGAGCATGTATCACGGTATGGCTTCATTGTTTTAGATTCCTGCAGTACTGTGCTATTGTCTGTTGCCAGTCAGGTGATCCTCTGTGATTCCTCTCTCTCTCTCTCTGTGTCCTCTTCCTATCTGCGTGATTGATTTGACAGCTCAGCGTTTTATCTGCCAATGTGGGTGTCGTGATCTTATCACCTGAGGGCTGTTTTGCACTCCCATTCCTGTTGCAGAGCTTTCCAAACACATTCCTCCTAAACAACCCCCATCATGTCCTGAAACGACAAAAGGGAGACAGCTACTTCAGCTGTTAGGGCTAGTGCTTTATGGCCTGGGTAATTGCCTATATCCTGTGGCCCTTATGTTAAGCTAAATAATTTCCTGGACCCTTTTTTTTTTTTATAGATAGTATTATTTGAGGTTATTGCCAGTTGTTGGATATGACCTCCCTGAAGTGAGCTTCACTAGCTGAACTAGTCTAATGGTGCAGACGTATCTTACCTTTGACAAAGTCTGCTGAGCTGAACACATCTTTGGTTTTGCTTCTGTATTATTTTGGGGAAGTGTCGCTTGTGACCACAGTGCCTTACAGAGACTAGTGAAATCTGTTATTGGACGAATATACATGAGGGTACCAGCATTAACTGCCTAACTGGTATGTTAGGTGTACGTCTAAGATGTAGTAGAGATTGAAGCCGTCTCTACAGGAAATCTCTCTTCGCTTCCTTCTTTATTAGGAACTGCAAGATCCTAAAAGTTATTTTGCATAAAGAAAATTTATGCCCCGCTGCTCGTCTGCTTGTTCTATTAGAAGTCGTCGTATTGTTTGTGTGATTAATGACAATGATCCTCTGTATAACCAGAGGGCTTGGACTGTCTGTAACCGAGACAAGCCAACAAACTGAACAGGCCTTGTATAGTGGTGGACTGTTCCATTCCCATGGCCAGATTTAGGCCTGGATTCTGTGTATTTTAAACCCGAGCCACTTCCCTCTTATAATTTTCATTTCCTCTTCAAGTATTTTAGGAGCAAGCATAAACTGGCGTAAATGTCAGCAGTGTATTCAGAGCGTGTTTCAAACAAATGTTCTTATTTGTAAGACAAAGACCTGGTGTGGACGTGTGCTGTGCATGTAGGCTGTGAAGTCAGCCTACACTAAAAAACTTGCTGTGTTTTTTTTGCCGTCTTCTCTTTGTGTGCGTCTCCATCACAACATCCAGATAGCAGGGCTTGTCTTTATTTCTTTGTCAAGACGTGCCTCTGATGTTCACAGACCATATCTCAATGCCTCTAAGAAGTGCTTTTAGCACTAAGTGTCTGAATTGTGGATATTGTTTTCAGTTGTGCTGCATGCGGGAGCATGAAGGCTGGGCCTTGTTGTGAGCTCTTCGCTGCAGCTGGGCCGAGATGGTTCTTTCCTGCGAGGCCACAGACATAAAAGGGCACAGATGTAAATCCTAAACCTTGTGTCTTTGATTGAGTTTCCAAACACTTTGAAAACAGGAAGGGGTTTCTGTGTGTGTGTGTGCGTGTGTGTGTGTGTGTGTGTGTGTGCGTGCGCACAGACACACACACACACACACACACTTTTGTGTTTATTTCTCTGGGAACATTTGGCATGTGTTTCTGGGAGCGATGGGCCTGGATCCTAGATGAGTGAACTTAAGCAAACATAGCTTTATGTTATCAAACAGATGATTTAATGATTCGAGTTTGCAAATTGGATTAAAATTGGCCTGGAAGAACATATATATTTTTATCCGCTCAGTAACTTTTGCTCAGATCTTGTCCTGTCTTATGGCTATATTTAGAATTTGAAACAGATTTCCATTGGTTGGTGGGAGTCTGCCTTGATTCCTCGATATCTTTAGAGGCCGAGATTCAACGTAGAGCCGCTTTAATGTGTGTCTAATTGATTTTCAAGATGGACCGTAGGTTGGTTTCTGGAGATGATGACGATGATAATGTTATGTTATCCCCAACAACAGGGCATGCTGTGATGGTTTACAACTTGTCATAGCAGTTTCTCTTTACATCCATGGGCCATCATCATGGTTTGGTGGTTTATCCTCCCCAAGTTGCTCCTGAAATACAGTATTGATGGTTTCTCCCACAGTTAGACGGCTGCCTCGCTCCCTCAGCTTCCCGTCTCCCCCCCCTTGGTCTCAGAGTAACTGACGAGTAGACGCTCAGATCCCTGGGGACTACTCTTACATCAAAGAAGACCAGAGACGCCGCAGCAGGCGAAATTTGTGGTTCCCCTGCTTTTTTTTTTTTTTTTGTAATGGCAAGCGCAAGGTTTTAATTTTCCAAATGCTTGTGGTTCAAATTAAGATCATCTCAATATGTGGATTTGATTGATGTTTGAGAATAGTTTTTTGGCATTTGATACACATGTGGGATTCTTTTGATTTATAGTGCCACGGCGCGGCGGCACCTCGAACGTTGTTGTTGGGGTTGCAGGCCCAATCCAGTAATAGGGGGGTTGGTTAGAAAATCAATGTTAGAAACGATGTCTGAGCGAACGGTCTTGACGTTTATTCGTCGGTTTTGGGGTCTGTCTTTTAGCGTGGACTCCACGGGCTAATTTGACCCGCTCACCGCCGTGCCTGTGACAGATGCCACCAGAAGTGACTACGATCGGGTTCATTTGTTGCCGTGCTAGGTGGCGTTTCCGTGAAAGGATGGTGGTGAATCTGAAGTGAAGCTTTGCTATGTGGTGCAGCAGCACAGTAGGCTTGTTCTGTTTTTTTTTTTTGTTTTTTTTTTCCTGAGTCAGTTGGTAGCTAAGCTGAATGTTCTTGTGAGGGAGATGACTCACCAGCAGCCTGAGGTGTTGAGAGGAGATAGGGCAAATTTCTCTTTCACTTCTCTTTCTATAGTCAATGTATTAGTTTTCACTGCAGCTAATGTAATAGGCTTGTGATGCTGGCTGCCTGTTGGTGTTTCTATAGGCATTGTCCGCTTTTTTTTTTTTTTTTTTTTTTTAAAGCCATTCTGTTTTATTAATGGCCGACATGCAGCCCCTTCAAAAGTGTCTTGTTCTGGCCTTGTGTCATAATTTGCACTGCATCCATGTTGGGTCATGTTGGTGTTTGTTTTGGGTATGTCTGTGCCCTTGAGTTTGCCACTGGTTATTTAGGGGCTTTGAACCGTGGCTAATTGGCCGGCTAGTTTGCACCGTTCAGATTAGATGCACTGCTGGAATCGACGGTCGAGTCCCAGATTGCATGTTATTCATTTCTTCAATGAGGCGTGATCACAGCGAAGGAAACACGGCACCGCTTTATCTGCCCACAACTTTATCTCCAAGTTTGCCATTTGTTACTCTATGTTTTTGTCTCGGAGGGGAACATTTTGGTAAATTGCAATTTTCTAAATTCTTGAATGCGTTCAAATATTACATAATTTTCTGCTCCATTATATCTGCAAGCCTTGGACTCCCGTTGATCTCTTGGCAAGCTGGTCTACACTGCACACACCCAAGAATTTTTGCATTTTAAGTCAGGTTAAAGCTGTTTAGAAGATGTAAAAGTGGGCTATTTTATCTATGATAACAGCTGTTGGAGATATTTTGGTAAGCACAGAGAATGAGTCACATGCAGAGTAGCTTTTCACACCATCTTCCATTGCCCCCCTCTACTTTCCTAGTGATTGCTTTCAGAGGATAATCTATAGAATCGGATTGTGATAAGTAGCTTGTGTTTATTTTCCCAATGATATTTTAATGATTCCCCACCCCCACCCACCCCTCCAAAGTCCTACAAACCAAAGTGGCCTAGTGGAGCTTGACCGAGCTTGACAGCCTTCCTCCGGTTTTGATACAGGGGAGAGCTTGGGAGGAAAAGGGGCGATGGAAAAAAAAAAAAGAGGTGGTGGTGGGGACTTTTCTCCCCTTTTCTGATGCTAATGAAAGGAGGAATGGTTTTCCAGCTTTTAGCTTGCAGAGTGTGTCTCCCCTGCAGCATGCTCCGCTGCCTGGACATTGTGGGAGGACAAAACTCCAGGCTCGGGATCCAATAACGTGAAATTTCAGCAGAGAAGCGGCCATTGTGTAGAGAGAGGCAGCCGGGGAGGGGTTGGGTAGAAGGGGGAGACGGAGCGGAGGAAAGGGAGGGTGACTTGGCGAGCACCCAGGGCTCAGGCCACATCCTCTCTCTCTCTCTCTCTCTCTCTCTCTCTGTCTCTCTGTCTCTCTGTCTCTCTCTCTCTGTCTCTCTCTCTCTCTGTCTCTCTCTGTCTCTCTCTCTCTCTGTCTCTCTCTCTCTCTGTCTCCGTCTCTGTCTCTCTCTCTCTCTCCTCCTCTTCCTTCTCCCCCCCTCCTGTCTTTCTTTCAATGGTTAGATTCTCCCCCTCCCCTTACCATACCCCTGTCCTCGCCTCCCCTCCACCACTCCCCTCTGGGGTGGGAAGCCCAAGGCTGAGACAGGAGCAAAGCATGATGGCATGCTGGAGCCCAGTGAGCCATGGGCCGGAGCAGCAGACAAACGGCCACTTTGTCGACTTAGGAAATGGTTGTCCCAGGATCCCCCTTCTCCACCATACACTGGAGCAGCCGGCCTCGAGGCCCGGGCCTGGCTGGTCCACACGTGCTCCTCCATCACGCTTTCCCTTCTCTTAAGTCATGCTGTTTTGTTTGCTCCTTGCTCTCGCTTTAAACGAGGTTTCAAATAATGAGATGCTACGGTGTTCCTTCTTTTACTGCACGTGTCGTATCGTATAAACGCAACACAGGCTTACACGCATCCTTTTTTATGACTTAGAAAGGCCATATTCTAATGCAGGTGGGAGCTGTTTACTGTCACCTTGGTCCTCCACCCTGTTCCCATCCACAACCCCCCCCCCCCCCCACATCATAGTCCTCTGTTACACTCTCACCCCTCCCTCTGCGTTTCTCTCCTGCTTTTGGTCGGAAATGAAGTCAGTCATCCAGCAGAATAACTTGGAATAATTTGGAATGGGGGCTCCTTTCTCTCTATCTCTCCCTCCCCCTTTTCCCCTCCCCTCTTCCTCCCCCCCTCTCCCTCTCTCGCAGGGCCCAGGCCAGCTGATCTGCTTCCGCTCTCAATTGTGTGTCCAGTCGACTGTGTGCTCCCAGCAAGGGGCGTGGAGGCCAGCCTTTGTCTCCACTATCCCACTCTGAACTGTGTGTGTGTGTGTGTGTGTGTGTGTGTGTGTGTGTGTGTGTGTGTGTGTGTGTGTGTGTGTGTGTGTGTGTGTGTGTGTGTGTGTGTGTGTGTGTGTGTGTGTGTGTGTGTGTGTGTGTGTGTGTGTGTGTGTGTGTGTGTGTGTGTGTGTGTGTGTGTGTGTTGCAGCAGGTTGCACTCAAATATCTTTTTGGACCACGTACTGTTTTTACCATAAGAAAGGAAAGATTTTTATATGAGGGAGAAGAAGAGGAGCAGATGAAACCTTTTTATTGCCCCGTTTTTAAAGATTTTCTTGAATGAATCTAGTCGACTTGTTGTTGTGGGTTGAGTTTAGTTGTTGGTCTGCAGTCTAAGAAGTGTACTCGGATATTTGATTTTGATGAATGACCATTTAACTACATAAATGATCTGTTATTATGTTAGGTGTGTGCACGTCAGGGTGTTTTTATTGGTTCGATGCAAAAATGCACGTATACACTAAACTTCCTCTCCGGGCCCGGCCCCCCTCCCTGTGAGTGTCATGGTTGCTGGCATGTGTGTGATGGTAGGTCTGAAGGGTCAGGCCCTGGTCATTGTGCCCTGGTCATGGCTGAGCGACACCACCGCCTGCCTTCTGTTCACCCCAGGGACCCCTGCCTGATTGACAGCCCCTCCTGCACCCATCACCCGCATCCTTTATTGGGGGCCATAGAGGGGTGTAACAGCAGCAGTATTTCCCTCTTTTACTGCCTGTTATACTGCTCAAAAATGTGTTTTTTTTTAATGCCGCGGCTCTCATGTAAGCTTAAGCGCTACTTATGTGGTGCTGTTATAAAATGTAACCAGAAAGGGTGTTGCTGCGAGGTTGCAAGGGGGAAGTTGGTTGTGGCTGGGTTTTTTTTTTGGTCAGTCTCCCACGACTAGTTACTGCTCAAGCTCGGGTGCAGCATGTGAGAGAGGAAACTGTGATACTTTTAGAGTGATAAAAGATTCGTATATTTGTCTGTCACTGTCCAGCCCAAGTTTCCATTATCGTTTGATTGTCAGAATAGTTAATTATTTTGGATTGTCTCACACAACATAATAATTTGGAGCTGTCCCTGAAATGATGACGATAACAGCAACATTTAAAAGACTGCCAGTGTTGTCCACTTTTCTTGCTGAGAATATAGACTGACTGGCGGCGTTGATGAACGGGCAGTCGTGTGCACAGCTCTACCAAATTTAGTATCGCCGAAGGATTTGATAGTCATTCAGCCTGACCAAAGGATTGTTGGATGTATTGACTTGTTGAGAGTCATGGGAACGCGGAAGCATTATGTAAAAACGTTTTGCCTGTTTGGGGGCAGCAGAAGCAACACAGCACTGACAGTTTACACATCCATCAGTTGTAGAGCAATGTTAGCTTTCATTTGGAGTCATGCCTCTGGCCACCTGATGAACCGAAGTCCAACAGTTGCTCTATTTTTGCTCTGTTTTTGGTCTCTACCACCTACTTTGGGGAAATGCTGTGTTTCTTTTAAGTGGTTACACTATATTCAGCTAGCCGCTAACTGTTTGTATGCTCAGGTGCTGAGCAGGTAGCATACAGAGCTCTTTTATTAGAGCCTTTATGCTGAAAGCGATGCTGTTAGAGCTGTGAGAGTGAACCAAAACAGTAAAGTTGTGGATCAGACAGTTAAACGGTGAGCTGAAACTTGCTATGAAGCTCCGTGAAGCCGAGAGGAGCTACAGATTTGAGTGATCGCCCCTTTCACATTGTTATATGATGCGTTATTATTAAAATATCTGCTGTAAAGACAAAGTTAAATAGGTTTGAGTGAGTGGCTGGTGAGAGAAGAGGGTGGGATCGTACGTTTGTCTTTAGTCTGAAAAAGAATAGAGTTCTAGTCAGACCCGAATTGGCCTGAGTGATGCGTGTGCGGTTTTCAAAAACGCAATCGGGTTGGTTGGTTTATTCTTGAGTTGCCTGTATTTATCAATCTTTGGAGGAAACTTTGGTCAGCTATTACCAGGTGCCAGGATATCAAGGCCTTCACATGAGGGAAGAAATGGCTTCAGATTTAATGCTCACTGGCTCTTAGATTAATTACTAACCAATAACCTGGGCACTGAGGTTTGCCAAGGGTGTGGAAGGCAGGAGGCCAAAGGTTAGCCTTATTAAGCAGGCCAAGATTTAGAGAGGAGAGGCAATAAAGGGGAAGAGGCAGCCATTCTTCTTTTTAAAGCAGGCGCTACTGGTTAACTGTGTAATATATACGTGACATTTCTCTCCCTGAATCATATTTTTCACTATCATAGAAAGTCTTTACACAACACTTTGGACCCTGTGATGTCATCAGTATTGGTCAATCCAGACATTGGTCAGAGAGCAACGTTACAGGAAGACATCCGGCAGTCATATTGTTTTTGTCAGCTCTGAGATCTTCCCCAGTCTTTAATATGTTACCAGGAGTTTTTGCAAAACGCTGCCCTCAGCACACCCTGACCTTTGTCATTTCCGGTGGCCCAGTGCAGCCTGTGTTATCTAATCAGGGAAACATCTGACTCCATGTGAAGGGACAGAGGGGCAGAGGAGGCGGGGAGGGAGAGACACATGTAACGAGGGACTAACAGGAGCAGACTTATGATGTAGTTAATAATATCAAAGTGTGCTGTGACACAGACTACTGATAAACTGGGAGCATTGTAACAGTATTTTGAGTTGTATTGTGGTAGAAGTGTTTCTTTTCTTTACTACAGAAGATTTGGATTATTACACTATATGGCAGTTTGGCCTTTTTCCAGTTTGTGGCTGTTTGACATTTAAATGGTGACATATGCGTTCATGTCGCTGTATGTCTGGAAAAAAAAAAGACTTTATTAATTTTTTAACATACCGCCTCACGTCAGTGATCTGTATACCCCTGATTACATTGTGTCTTTCATAATACAGTGGTTATCTCTCATGTGTTTCACTCCTGATTGATTAGTAAGTTCTCCTTCGGTTACAGAGATAATTTTATGTCTTAAAGCCGTCTTACATCGAAAGATTCATGAGACATGTAAGCAGTGTGATTGCAAATAAGAAAGGAAGGGGGTATGATGTGAACCTGGAAACCTGTCATGTGGTGTCGGCTTTGGCGTAAGCCTGAAGTTGGCCACATGGTCAGTCACCCTCAGACTGAGGTTAAACATACACTGACGGCTTCACACTTTAGAACTCGTAGCCAGCCGTCTGTTATGTCGGGCTCTAAAAACCAAAATATACATTTAATCCAGAGGTGAATCGTCGGCTTTGTTCGCTCGCTTCTATTTTTAGACGTGCTGCAGATTTTAAGCTAGCTTTTTGCTAGTTAATAGCTTGTCACCACCCAGACATTCCCATGGCTCCATTTGTTTTATTTAATCCTGGCATCGGTGTTTGTTCTAACCCTGAACGTGTTGGACGAATGTGACGTGGACATTTTAGACGCTCAGTGTGTTCCTCACTACACATTCACCAACTATTCTGTTGAGGCTACGTGTCGTGTAAGTCTTGTTTGAGCTGTGTTGTGTGGCCTTATATTTCATGTGCACTTTTGATGATGTTTTTGTAATCCAGGTGATATCAAAGGTCACCAGACCTCAAGGATACGAAACTTTAAATGCTGATTACTGCTGATTATGTTCACTAAAAACATTGTTTTGTCTCTTGCTCTTTCCCGCTCTCCTTATCCCCACCACCCTCCTCGTCTTCCTCCCTTCCTCTTCCACAGTGACAGTTATGCGCGTGTGAGAGCAGTGGTCATGACTCGGGATGACTCCAGTGGTGGGTGGCTTCCCCTGGGGGGCGGAGGCCTTAGCTGTGTCACCATCTATAAGGTCAGCCGGGCGGAGGACAGCAGCAGCACCCACAGTGGAGGCAGCGGAGGAAGCAGCAGCAACCTCAGCCCGTGTAGTCCCAGTCCTAGTCCCAGCCCCAGCCCCAGCCCTAGTCCCAGCCCCACCGCTGTGGAGTTCCACATCAAGGGCGAGAGGCTCAAAGACAAATTGGTAAGGGAACCGCTACATCATTTGAATGTTACGCTGCACCAGTTCACATTCATACCGTATGTGTACCGTCTATATTGATGCATTTATTTTCTAGTCATTCCCTCTTTCATGCACATTCAGGTGCACAAACCAGAGAGGGAGCTTAGATGAGATCACCATGAGTCCCCCATTCCCAGACTCCCCTCTCTCTGTCTCACTCACACACACTCACACACACAGGAAGTGGTTGTTTTGGCTTTCCTCCATGGCGCAGGTATCTGAAAATAGGAGCGAACTGCGTGATGCTGTGATGCATGATGATATCATCAGGGAGAAGGGCAGATTACTCAGGAGAAAAGAATGTGGGATGAGGGATGTGGGAAATGCACAAAGAGTCTGGAAGGGACCCAAACGATGGAATAGGGGCTGGAAAGTCACACTCAATCCGGTTTTCCATGAGAGCACGAGCGTTTGCCCACCTTTTTACAAGCATGTTCTCTCTCTCTCGACGCGTGACGTAAAGACTGTACGTGTCTGTAAATTAAGCCAGGAAAATATCTTCCTGGTTATTCTGACGGTAAAATAAATTCCGGCTGCGTACGTGTTTAACGCTTTATAGTTGTTCAACTGTGAGGGGAAAACGGGCTTTTAGACTAGCTAATATTTCCCTTTGTGACCTTTTTCAGTTAGACATGTGTCCCCACAAACCATCTATGTTTGAGATAAAGTGTAAAAGCCATTTAAAATATATGTAGGATTATGATTTAATTCAAAAATCATTGAATTATTATGCAATTAAACGTGTTGCTGGTTTTCCTTTCAAACTCTTCTCACTCGCTGTATTGTGACATGGGTGGAGCTGGGTCTGTAGCTCCATGCTAGGATAGCATATTGCCCTGAACGAATAAAATATATTTCTGCCTCATCATTTACAGAATCAAACAAATAATTAACATTTACACACACGGTTTGTCAGTAGTTTCAGTGGAGCCAGCAGTACGGGCCTTCTTTCACTGATAGCAAAATGTCTAACATGGCAAGAAAAACCTCACATGCAGCACTCCGCTGTGACTTTTATAAGTGATGAGTATATGTAGCGTCTAAAGGGCCGTACATCAGTGTGAACAGCCGTTTTGTAGATGCAACACGCAGCGGAGCATGTGGAGCCGACGCATTACTTAGTCTAATTGCGAACATAATTTAGCAGTTTGTCTAGTTATTAGTTTATTTTCTTTGCAGGCACCGCGTACGACACGTGGACACACAAACACGTAACTTGTAGAGTGTACGGGGCATGCGGTTTTCTCTCCGTGCCTGTAGGTTTAATCCCAACTGCTTTTGCTGTAGTTGCTGTAAAGCTCGTGACCTTCTTGTCACACACTCATGCTATGTTGTAGATATAAAACAGATCCAGTAGATGCGCTGGGATAATCCTGGTCTGTGGTAATGAGAATGTAAATCTGTGTGTGTGTGAGTGTAAGAGAGTGAGAAAGTCAGATGTCAGGAGACTGAGAAGGCCACCATGATGATCCGACATTAGAGGCTTGTTACAGCGTCTAAATCACCTTTTTTTTTTTTAAAAAATCTTCTTTGACTTGACGCATTTTATGTGTGCTTTGCGTTTACGGCATGTTTGTGTTTTGTGCGTTGCTATCCGAGCGTGTGTGTGTGTGTGGCACAGGAAAGGGTGTGACGGGAATGCTGTTGTTCAGACAGGGTATAGACATGGCTCAGAGACCCCGGCAACTCTTCTGGGATGTGGTAAAACACCCCTATCACCGCCAGCGTCTACTCCCAGCCACCAGAACAAACACCCAGCCATATGTAGGTCTGTCGGGGATGCCACCCAGTGTCGCGGTGTTGGCTTCAACCACAGTGCTACCGACAGTCTGAGGGCATCAGAAGAGGAGAGGCAGAGCGTCCATGAAAACAACAGCAACAGACAAAGCCACATAAGAATATGTTATACAGAGTCAGAAGGAAAAAAAACGCGTATCAGTGCTTGCTGCCACGGTGTTGTCTAAAACAGTCACATCAGTGTTTTGATTTCAGAGGTAAATGAAAGACCATAATTATGTTGTATGAGTGATGTTGAAAACAGGAAAAAAGAGGCCTCAGGAAGAGCTTCTGAATGCCGCTCGTTCTGATTTGTTATGGCGAAAACTCAGAAAAGGAGAATGCAGTTGTCTTGTTGTCTTAGGGGCGATATCATTTCAGCGTTTTTAATTCAGCCAGAAATGGACAGAATAGAAAAGCGCGATGACACCTCATCATCTCTGAAAGGAACCTGAGCTAAACGGAGAGAAAGCAGATCAGAGACGCAGTTATTTTGAAATCACAAAGGCACGAATGTGGCTGGTAGAAATGAGGTGATCGGGGTGCATAAGATATGAGATGAATCGGGGGGAAAGAGATGTGTGTAGTCAAAGAGCAGGAAGCAGAGGTGGAGCCAGATAGACGGGAGACGGAAGAGGTGGAGGGGATCTGTCTATAAGCGCAGTGATGCGGCACAGAGTGTACTGGTGATGACTCAGCTGGCTCTCCATATAGCTACCAATCACTCTCCTCCTTGCCCCCCTCCTCTTCCTCTCTCTCTCTCTCTCCCTCTCTCTTTCACTCCGATTCTCCGACTCTCTTTAAAAACTACAGCTCTAATTGGTTGATGATTACTTACCGCACTGGCTATCGGATTATAACAAATCTCTGGCTTAGCTCTCACCTTGCTTCCTGTCATTTTGTAGTCCGCGATGATTGATACAGCTGCGACTGTGTTGTAGTCCAGGCTTACTGTTAAACACATTGCCTCGGGGCGAGGGCCCTCTCGCTACAGTTGTTTGTTTTCTACTGTTAAGCCTGTCATGTGATTGTTTTGACTTCTCTTTGCGAGCAAAATATGGCTTATTAGCTGCAAGTCTCAAAATGTATGTTAACCAACGCTTCTGCTTAACCAGTGATATTTTTCATACACCAGTTCACAGCAAATTACCTTTTATGTCCTCAAAACCAATAATATATTATTCCAAGATGACTCAGATTATAAATTAACCCTTTATTACAAACGTATTTCTCGGAATGTCTTGAAATGATTATCAGATTGGAATTACATTTCTGATGGCAAAGGCTGCGTTCACAGATTACAGCCTCCTCTCTCCCACTTGGTTTCTTTCACGCATGTGAGCGTAGCCTCTCTCCATCTTCCCTCATTTCCGCTCTCACGCTATCTCTTCACTACTCTCTGCACGTCTCACCTCCGTCTGTCTCCGCGTCCGTCCTTCTCCTACATCTCCAAGCCTCTATTCCGTTTCCATCTCCCTCCCTCTCTCTCTCTTTTTTTTTCTGTCAGGGTGGCTCCTCCTCCTCTCTTTTCTCTGAGCGCAGTGTGGAATGCGGTGTTAAGTATCGTCCTTCCATGCAACTGTGATACTTCCTCCTCCGTCGGCCTCGCTGTGCGCTCACCTTACCTGCTCCGGCTCCATTCAGTCTCGCCTCCACAATCAGCCCCAGAGGCACAGCGGACCCACCCCATCCTACCCCCTTTCCTTGCCACCCCACACTCCTCACATCCATCCCCTCTCATCCCCTGGTTCTGGGTAAACACGCGGGTTTAACCTTTGCCCCACCTTTTTGCGGGAAGGCATGTATGCAGTCGTGACATGAGGACAGATACTGGGAGATCCACATCTTTCAAAAAAAAAAAAAAAAAAAAAAAAAGATGTTGCGGTACACTTGCAACCGAGTGTAAAAAAGCAACTTTCACTCAGACATTCAGAATGAAATGTAGACCTGTGTGCACCCTCTCTGACACACATATCGCATATCATCAACCTCTCACACAGCTGCCACGTATCAGCCTCTTAAAGCGCGCGTGTTGACTGTTGTCCAGATCGACGGCGAGCCGTGCCATCTGCTTTCAGTTGTCGAGTATTGGTTTGTGACCGTTACCCCCCCCCCCCCGACGAAGCGTTTTCGCTGCGAAGATGTGCAGCGTAGCACTTGGGTCATTGAGCTTTTTCATCACACCGGCTCCTGCGCTCACGCATTCTCTTACGCCGATCGCCATGCGCACGCTCACACATTCACACCCCATTAAGCCACCTCTCGTGCACGTCGGTAAAAAAAAACCTCAAAGACTGTAATGGCCGTCTCTCATTTCATTTAATCTGCCTAGAGGAAGGCCGGGAGGCGGCCCAGTAGCCCTGATTAATAATAGGCTTTGGAAACACAGTCTCTCTCTGCCACACACTTGGGCTGCCTGGCTCCAAAACATAGTCAACCCCCACCCCCCTCTTTTTTTTCTGCCACCACCGCTGCTTTCCAACTTTATCATCATCTGTAATGAAAACCCCACCATTTAGAATGTGTTTTACAAATTATCCAAAGAACTATGTGAAATTATTGGGTTTAGGATTATTTCCCCCCCCCCCCCGTTTTCTATTTTTGAAACTTGTGTAGTTCCAGCTGCAGGCCTCCGCGCTCAGCCTCTTTCCCTCTATCCCCTTACTCATGTTGCTGTGGAATGATTGAATGTGACACATTTAAACAGCTTAGGGTGAGGAGTAAGATGATGGATTTACATGTGTGTTTCCCAGTGAGTTTCGCAATTCAACCCTTTTTTAAACGAAGCCGTTTCCAGTCTGCGTATAATCAACTTTCGCTTGACCAAATGTTGCTTCAACGTGGTTGTGAGCCATTGTAAAACTCTTCCTGTTTGTGTGTGTGTGTGTGTGTGTGTTTGTGTTCAGGTGGTTCTGGAGTGCGTCCTGCAAAAAGACGTAATATACAACAAGGTCAACCCCATCTTCCACCACTGGAGGATCAACGACAAGAAGTTCGGACTGACGTTCCAGAGCCCCGCTGACGCCCGTGCATTTGACCGGGGCATACGTCGGGCCATTGAGGACATCAACCAAGGTGGGTGCGAGCGCGTTGGCAGGTAGTTAATGGTGCCTGCATGTGCGTGTGTGTGTGTTTTTCAAGTGTGCTAGAGGTTGCACTATACTGTATGTGTTGGCAGCCACCCAATAAGTGTAAAATAATATGGGTGTATGTGAATGAACATGGCACGCATTCTGAGTCTGCAGCCTGTATTCTTTCCTGTTTGTCACTGGCTTTGTAATGGCTGACCTAGCATCTGTTCTAGGTGAGATGCCTAGCGCTGATTAGCGTTGATGACTTCCCCCCCCTTCCACTGCTACCTGCTCACTCACCCAAGAATTAACCCTCCCGCGTTATCTTATCAGCGCCAGCTGCCCAGATAAACTCCGCTTCCTGTAGAGACTGGCAGGGCAACGCCGTGCCCAGACAGTGGGTGATACAGGAGAGAGGGAGGGAGGGTTGGTACGATAGAGGGGGGCAAGAGTTAGAAGGGATGGCAACCTGAGATTGGGGCAGAGCTTTAGTCAAGCGAAACTTGACCAGGTTGGGCTTTTGTGCAGCCCAGACTTTGTAAGTAAGTATGAAGACTGGCTAGTCTAGTCTAAAAAAAAAGGTAGAGTTTGGTCTGTCTGTGCTCAGTGTGGCATCCATACACCTTTTTAAGCTAAACTGGACATTAAACTTGGGTGGAGTCGAGTCTCAGAGTTTAGTTAGCAGCTTTGGGTCCTGATAAGCATTATTTTTTAGTACTGTGCCAGAGGTTGCAAAGTCATCCAATTAGCAGGAGAATTGCCAGCTCAGCAATCTGCCACCCAGCCCCGTGTTACACAAGAGGCTGGCTGGCTGGCTGGGAAGCTATAATCTCCTTTACTCTCTAGACCTGGAAACCCTGGGGAGCATAGAGGAGGTACAGCAGAACATATCGTAAAAGGCTTATCACCGCTAGGCATCAGTCGCTTCTTGCCCACAAGCGTTTATCTGAGATTTGCACTTCCTGGGCACAAGTCCACACATAGTCGAGGTAAAAGGTAATCATGGGCAACAGCTGCAGTGCTGGCTTTGCAAATCACTCTCTGCCTGTGATTTTAGTTGAAGATGGAGAACAAAGGATCATGGATTATGACAATATATAATAATAGATTATACACATATATGGGTTGCTTGGTTGGTGTGAAAACTAGTTGGCTTAGGCTGTTTTACTGAATAATAGAAACTTAAAACTGGAAAACTGAATGGTAGATTGACAGAAAATGAATCGGCAAACATTTTCAATTCATTCATTCATCACTTTTATGCTGAAACGCCCAAGGTTTGCTACTCCTAGCTCCTCAAATATTTATATTTACTGTTTTTTTTTAGTCCTCTAAGATATCAAAATGAGTATATTTGAATGTTGGAGTGCTTGTCGGAGTCTCCTTAGCTCCCGGAAAACTGCGTTTTTCTGACATTTCATAGAGCAAACGATTAACGGAGAAAAGAATCTGAAGATTAATCAACAATGAAAATAATAGTTCTCATAAATGGGATGTGTTGAGAAGAAGGTTGAACATTTCTGATGAGCTGGTGTTCAGTGTTGATGAATCACCCCTCACCCAGAGGCTGTACACTTTCTGTCTGCTAGTAAACGCTTCAACTCTTTCCTGTCAGTGTCAGCTACAGCAGGTGATGGTGAGTTCCATCTCCCCAGTGCCTCCACTCTCTCTCTCTGTCTCTCTTTCCCCCGCTGTCCTCTCCTGCCTCTGCTCTCCTTTCTCTCCTGGCATCTTCTGTATTCTGCCAGTGTTGTGTAATGCCTCTCTTCAGCTCAGGCAGGCAGGTTCTTCTGTATTCCTGTTGCATCGTTCTGCTGCTGGACTGCTGCGTGAATGTGTGTGGGGAGAGAAGAGGCAGCGCGCGCGCGAGAGAGAGAGAATATGTTTTAGCCATGTGTATTTGTGTGCGCGCGTGTGTGTGTATATCAGTCTTGCAGTGCTCTGTTGCCATGGCAACGCCGGGCACATGGCTCAGGCAGCTTCGCGGCCCAGCACTGCCAGAGTCGTGCTGCAGGAAGCCTCTTTCTCTCTGTAGTGGAGAAATGCGCACACACACACACACACCTTTCTCCATGTGATTCAGACAGACGGAATGATGGACTGACTGGGACTAACACAATCCCAGTGAATTCTTCTGGCCTCTCCGTGGCAGAGAGACGGCACTGCCGTGTATTGCTGTATTCCCTTCCTCAATGCAGACTGACTGACTGACTGACTGATGCCTCAGTGCTTCAAACAAGGCCTCAGTCATCCTAATTAAGTGAACCTAAGTTTTAAAAAGAACCTCTCGATGCCCCCAGGTACAAACAGTTTCCCCTTCATCCCGATGGAAAATGGTTTAATTCTTGTCTCGTGCAGCATTGCCAGGACCACAGCCCCGACCATTTTCTCTTCTGCTAAGTTTCTTGAACTGTGTTTTCTTTGCGTCATGAATATTCTGGCTTCTGCTGCTGCTTGAAAAAAGTGCACCCTTTGTTTTCATTCATACACGAGTCTCTATGAAGTGTGGTGATTCCACTTTGTTGAACATAATTAAAACGAACGGTAAAATCTGATACGGCATTTCAGCAGAACTCGTTTCATCAATGACAATAATGCCACGATCGACACAAAAAAAATGTCACCCTGCTTTAGTAGAAAAAGTGTTTAACAAAACAGCACTTTGTGTTAAAATATCAGTAACATTAGTGTCCTTCCTCGGGTTACACCATCCACAGTTTCATTCTCTGTGGTAATGAAAAGCTGTAACACGGTCGGCCCGATACCTGAAACATAAGCTCCGACTCCAGCATCAGCAGACGAGGTGTTTTGGATGCGGAAATGGCACATGGCGTTTTTAGCAGGGGTCGGGGTTACATTATTCTAGACATGCATATTTCATTAACTTCTGTGTGCCCCACCGACACAAAGCAGCTTTCATTTCCCCATTAAGCTACAGTCAAGAGGAAAGCAGAAGTCTTGTCCTGTTCTGGCCTGACAAGAATCAGCGATGTAAATCCGTTGGCACAGACACGCTTTGCGGGGCAGATGTCACCCACTGAGAGTGGAAGGGTTTACACACAAGTTAAATTATACATATACTTAGAAATGTAGCCACTTGTTTTAAAAACATTACAAGGAAGTCGAGGAGTTTGCTATGCGAGCATGAGGTTGCGCCCTCTAGTGGTGAAGTTCCAGAAACTTGCATTTGTCAATCAAATTTAGCTAAGAGTATAAATGATGCTGCGTGTATGAAAACCTGATGCTACACGCGGGTACTACCATTAGTGACTGTTTGAGGAGGTTTTAATGTCATAGACAACGACGCTACATAGATTATGTTGTTAGAACGTTATATATTAACACTTATTTAACCATAGCAATACCTGTATTAGTTTGAGACCATGAAATGATCGAGTCAAGCCTCTAATCGTTTCCCCGTCTGGGTTCTTTCTTCTCTCTTCCAGGTTGTCGGTCGTTTGGGGAAGGCGATACTCCCGAAGATGGACTAACGGTGAGTTAGACTGAGAGTTCCTGGCTAAGAGTTTTAGTATGAACATAATGTGTGTGTGTGCAGACGACTACATGTCGAGGAGTTCAGTTTTCTGCGTTTTCTAGTGTGTTGGGACAAATTTCTTTAGGCTACGAGGCATTATTTTGTCATACAATGTGCTACAGAGTGTCAAAGAGTAGGAAAATCCATGATTTATAATGTTGACCTAGTCTAGTTTTTTTTAAAACTTCGATTCATCACTCAGCTCCCCCTCTCTATTAAATAGAAGGCAGGTCATAGCTAGAACCTGAGCCATATGTTGTGAGCCGTGATGTGTCCCACCCAGGCGCTGACACCTGCCTTTGTTTTCTAACAGTTGTTCTTGGAGATTTACAGGTGTTTAACCAGTGCCAGCCAGACCCCGAGGTGAAGCTGGGTGTTGGCCAGCGAATGTGCTGGAGCAGGCTGAGCTGTCTCTATCAATCTGACTTGGTAGCTGTCATTCTTGTTGCAATTGATGCCGATAAAATAACTGTTGCCTCGGGAGCTGATTGTTCAAAGGCAGCACGGTGTGAAAAGCTCTCTGATTTCAATGTTCTCCAAACTGAATGTGTTCCTTCATGAGCTGGGCCTCTTTTTGTTGACAGGTTGAGAACTGTTAAGGTGCGTTATGTTAAGAATTGCATTTATTTGCCCTATTCCTGGCATGTGGCGCTCTATTGACTGCTGACACGTGTGGTTAAGAATGCTGTGTGCTCTTTAGCAGAGAAAGGCAGTAGGTATATAGTTCAAGTCTCACACGCCCATGTTGATTTGTTTTAGATATCAGGCCTGTTACAGCAACGTGAAGTCACCTGTTCTACTCCTGATTGCAAAGTAGGTGAAAAGACACCTTTTGTTGGAGGAATGGCATTTCTTGTAGTGCAAGCTCACACGGAGTGACAGGAAGTCGTGCTGTTAGGGCTACCTTTTGTGATACTTGTAACTAATTGCTGTTGACACTGTATCAGAGAGGTGTTGATTCAACTCCGGTCATTTTTTTACGCTGTAGTTTGTGGCACAGCTCCGAAACAGACGAAAAGGATTGAGTCAGCGCACAAATGACTAAAATGGTAGCCTCGACGTGCATCACAGCGCTGTTCTATAGCGTTGCACGCTGTTTTGTAGTCGCTGCTGACTCGGCAGGTCTTATCTTTGACACCACACTGTACTTCATATGCCTGAGGTTTAGGCTGTAAGTTCACTGCGCTTGTCAGAGCGCCCGTCATCACCTTTGACCCGCCTGGTATCTTCCATCTTGCGCTTGTAGGACGGACCGGAGGAGCGGCGAAGGAGGGAGAGCATGCGTTCCTGTTCCTGTGGCAAAGTTCCTCTTTAAGGAATCAGCCTGAACATACAGGAAATCCAATGGCACCACTGTTGCTAGGCAGCAGGGGGTGGAGGGGAGGGGAGCGGAGTGGAGTGGGGAGGGGAGGGGGGGTTTGAGGGTGAGGGTGATGTGCAGCGGGTGGAGGGGGTGGGTAGAAGTGGGGGTGTTCACAAGGTTCAGTGAGTGAGCCACCGAGGGTGTCACCATGGTGATTTGGCATCCGAATGTTGCGGTCGAAGACCTGGGCTACAGAGAAAGAGAAGTGAACCAGCGGCAAGTGCTACAGCCAGAGAACCTAGCGCATACCACCACACGACGAGGTGTGATATTAGCCGCGTTGCTTTATACTTCACCACGGAGCCACGCCGGCGTTCGCACAGATAACCTTTTTAA
Organism: Nibea albiflora; assembly: GCA_014281875.1. Classification (NCBI taxonomy): domain Eukaryota; kingdom Metazoa; phylum Chordata; class Actinopteri; family Sciaenidae; genus Nibea; species Nibea albiflora. The sequence goes on along the minus strand of CM024799.1, from coordinate 23,663,842 downwards.
GTTGTGCGTTATTGACCGGCCTCCGTTTAGACGAAGGAGATGGGTTCTAAGTAGCCGTGACCTTGTTGAGAAACCAGACACCAGAGTCTCGTCAGCATGGGAGGTCACCATCAAGCCTCGTTTAGTTCCTTGATTAGATTCAGACATCTCTTGGTCTTTACTGGAATTCATTCTTGCCTTGCATTGCTACAAGCGTTGGATTGTGTGTGTGTGTGTGTGTGTGCGCACGCCTGTGTGTGTCAACGTACACGCGTTCAAGACGGTCTTCTCCACCCACATCCTGCCCACTGAGGCTCAGCACCCACTTGTATGCCCTTCACAAGCTTACCACATTCTTCCTCTCACTCAGAAGCACACACACACACACACACACACACACACACACACACACATATACTATATGCACATGCAACATATTTTACCCATATAAAAAGAAAAAACAAAACAAAAACAACGTGGTTACACAATAACCCCACTCAGCTGTGATGACCCACTGCCAGGAGTTATGCCATACCACCACAGCGCTTCCTCTAGTACAAAGTAAAATGTGTTTCTTTTTCTTTTTTCTGTTTTTGCTCCAAATGCCACAGGAAAACATCCCCATCTAATTTAGCTCTGGCAGGAAGTTTTCTCTTATCAGTTTAGTACACAGTGGTTTTGTTGGCCAGTTGACTTTTACAGTCGCACTCGCAGACCAGCAGAGACTTTCAGACCGGTTTGGTGTGTCTCTATCGTGCTCCATAAAGCATCCACGAGAGAGAGAGAACAATTTAAAGGAATACTTTGACTTAGTTTGGTAATTGTTGCTGCGAGTTTAATAAGATTTATATTGTGTTTTTACGTGTGTAAAGCTAGCTGCAGCTGGTTAGTTTAGCGGCAAGATAACAAAATTCAAGTGTAAGAAAATCTGCAAACCGTACGCCTGATTAACGTTATATCACTTTGTTTTAATTAGTGCAAACATGTTGTGGTTTTATAGAGGGGGGTAGGTGTGGGAATATTTTTTTTTTGGCCGGGCGAAGCGACCGTCACTCTTTACACTTCAGTTTTTGGACATTAGACAAGATGTAATGTGTTGATTAGAGGTGCTTGTAGGTGGGTTTTTTTGGTTACCTTAAGACAGAGCCAGGCTGCCTGTTATGTTTATTCTAAGCTAAGCTAAGCAGCTGTTAGCTGTAGCTTCATATTAACCCTCCAGACGCAGGGAAAGCATTGATCTTCTTACGTAAGCCTCAGCAACAGAAGTGTATTTCCCAAAAATGTCAAAGCCTTTGTTTATGGGGATACATGGGGAGTAGCCTGGAACTTGGCTGTACTTCTTTTGTTTTTAAGTTAACAAGACACAGAGATGAGCGCTAGTCATGATTTGCCTCGTTTAAGCCGAGCCCTATTTCCCCGAGTGTGAGAAACACATGTAAACAGACATAAACCATTCGGTGTTTGTGATGACACGTTCGAACATGCACATCATCTTCCTCTCCTGCACTGTTTCTCTCCCGTCTAACGCAGACGTCCAGCGTGTTCTCCGTGTTTTCGGTGTGCATGCTGATCCTCAGCCTTCCCTGTCCTGAGCCCCTGTGCCTTTGAGGGCGGAAGTGCATGGATCCCTGATGTTGGTCCGGAGCCAGGTTGCCCCTGGTTCCACCACCTCCATCCTTCGTCTCCTCTCCTCTCCTCTCGTCTCCTCTCCTCTCCTCCCTCATCTCTAGGGTCAGCTCAGCTCCAGATTGGCCCCCACGCATGCCTTTGAATGGTGGGGCTTAGGCAAGCGCTTTAAAAGGAAGCCCAAGTCTGTTTCCCATTTCACCACCACCGCCCCTTCCCCAAACCCACCCCCTCGCTCCTTTCTTTCTTTCTCTCACATACACACACAGCTGTCATCTGGCTTTTTAAGTTCTGCGCTGCATTTCTCCAGCTGGAGCTGGTTTATGACATTCCCTCAGCAGACTCTTTGGCCTCTCGCTCTCTTTCTCTCTCTCTCTCTCACTCACACACACACACACACACACACACACACACACACACACACACACACACGGATACAACACAGTCATTTTTTCCTGTTCTGTTCTTTCTCTTCTCTCCCTCCACTGTCTCCTATTCCTCACATTCCCCTGCAGACTCTCTGGATGTGTGTTACACCACTTGGTATGTTTGGAGGCAAAGAAGGAGCACGCATACACACACCATGTGTTAGCAGTCTGTGAGTCGAGGTGGGGGGGGCAAGCGGAGGAGAGAGGGAGAGAGAGAGAGAGAGAGAGAGAGGGGAAAAAAGAAAGAGAAAGAGAGGGAAAAAAAGAAGTCAAAGGAAGCATCTCTTAGCAACCACAGGACAGTAATTACTGTAGCAGCAGCTGGGAGCAAACCAGATTTCCGCTGTGCGTTAAAGCACTGGCGTGGGCTACTTTACACACGGCACTGACTAACCAGAGCCAGCAGCCTCCTCCACACGCAGAGAGAGAGAGAGAGAGAGGGTGGGAGAAGAAGAGAGGAGGACTAACCCTGCCTTGATGAGGTCGGGGTGTGTGTGGGAAAAGAGGGACAGCTAGCCAGTGTGTACAAGGCTGGAATATGGTTGGATCGAACTTGTACGTGTGAAGATCCCTCGGCGCGTGTCCATGTTTGTGTATTTCTGAGCGGAGACAGATAATGACCTTGAAGACATTTTATTTTGCAGCTTTTATTTGAATGATGTTCAGCGAGGCCGCGCTGAGAAAGACGGCACAATTAATTCCATTTAAAAAAAAAAAAAAAAATTCAGTCAAGTCTAAATTCTGCGCGCTTTTCGCGTAGCCCGCATACGCGATTGCGACGTTTGCTGCTGGAGGTTACACAGCCGGTTGGGCTGAAATAACGCTGGACATGAAATATCATCACACGGCCCTCGATGTAATAACTGACTATCCTCCCCCATCTCTCATCACCTCTGCACGCATGATTCATGAATAGCCATCACTTTTGGTTTTGTTGCCATGAGTACTAAAGTATTGGAGCGTTTCTATCGGATCTATATCTATTTGGTCAATGTTTAGAAATCCAGTTTTGCTGTGTGTATATGTTAGAACGCGTGGCATGCACAGAGGTGTTATTTATAGACATCTCATCCTGATTGATGTCAACGCTTAGCTTCGCTCTCGTAATCACGAGACCGTTTGGCCTGAGGTGGAAGGAATACTCGCAACATTTCTCTCATTATTTTTGATTTTTTTCCAATAGCTTTTCTTTCTTTTTTTTTTTTTTTTAAGGCCCGTTGTTTGTAGATTTTGCATCAGTCAAAATGTTTGTGGGAACACATGCAAGGCTGATGGGAACTCTGAGTTCTTAACAGAAGGGGCCTTGAGTCATCGCCACACAGCACAGTCATTTGGCCAAGCGTGGGCGCAGGATGCCCCCTGGTGGTTACAAGTGGAACACACACACACACACACACGCAGCCTACACACCCTGAGTCAAAACAGTTGTGGTCATGAAAACTGTATTGATCGACCATTAGCGCTTGTGACGGTGTGATGGCAGCATAGAATGTGAGAATGATGCCAAATAATTGATTTTTTTTTGGTGCGTCTCACTGAAGAGAAATAGAAGATGTGATAGTTAGTTATCTGTTGAACTTGACCTGACTGATTTCTGTATTTCTCCAGGTGTGTGATGAGCCTCCTTCTATCTGTACACCAATAAAAGAGCCCTTCTCTCCTCTGAACAACGTCGTCTCCACCGAGCCATTCAGGGGCTGCTACGTCCGCGCCCAACCCTTCGACGAGTTCCCCTCCAGCAACCGCCGCTACCTGCCTCCACAGGTCAGCCTCTCCACCAATCACGTCCCCAAAAAGCTATCACCTCATTGTTATGAAAATGTACATCGGTGGTTGTTGAAGTATTTCTCATGTTTGGTTACAAACGAATTCTCTGTTTCTCCTCTTTCAAAGGTTTCTCCTCTTTCGAAGGTCTCCTTTAAGCCAACTCGTCATGTCAGTTTTTGCATGGACGAAGAGGAGATTGTTCGCATCAACCCACGCAAAGATGTGCTCATCCGCGGCTACGAGGACTACCGCCACCCTGTCATGTGGAAACAGGAGGCTGACCGCGAGGACCTGGACTACCCAACCGCCTTCCACAAACTGGACAGTAAGAAGTGCGAGTACCTCTTCCCCGAAGGCCCTGGTGGGGACTCCCACTCTGGCTCTGGTATGGGCATTGGACCAGGTATGGGGCTGGGTCTGGGCAAGGACACAGCGATCAAGACTCAGCCCTCGCCCCTGTTGAAGTCCAAGAAGGGCCGGCGGCGGCGAGAGGACGGCGAGCGCTCGCGCTGCATCTACTGTCGGGAAATGTTCAACCACGAAGACAACTGGCGGGGGCAGTGTCAAGACGCCCCCGACCCGATCAAGCAGTGCATCTACAAAGTCAGCTGCATGCTGTGCGCCGAGAGCATGCTGTACCACTGCATGTCCGACTCCGAGGGCGACTTCTCAGACCCCTGCTCATGTGACACATCCGACGAGCAGTTCTGTCTGCGCTGGCTGGCCCTGGTGGCGCTCTCCTTCATTGCGCCCTGCATGTGCTGCTACCTGCCCCTGCGCGCCTGCCACCACTGTGGCGAGGCCTGCCGCTGTTGTGGGGGCAAGCACAAGGCCGCGGGGTGACCTGAGGACGGACTCTGGGACACCCTCAAAGCTAGCTAACACAGGAAGTGGATAAAAGCGGAAAATTAAAAGCCGGCATCCTTTTTTCATTCCCTCTCAGACGGGGTGATATGTTGTTGATCCCCAGCTCTGAGGGCTTTTGGAGATTTCAGTTTGTGTTTGTCGCCGACAAGCAGCAGTGGAGGACAAACCATAATGCTTTGTGGGGGCTCTGAGCATCAAGCTAAGTTCAGGAGCTTAATCTGAGGAGGAGAGGAGGCATCAAGATTAATAGACTTGGAGATGTTACTAAACACACCTGTACACACACATACACACATGCGCAAATACAACTCTCTCTCTCTCTCTCTCTCTCTCTTTCTTTCTCTCTCTCTCTCTCCGCTCTCTCTCTCTCTCACATTCATGCATTGACAAAGCCAGGCCACAAATGTCAGAACTCGACTACAAGTAATGTGTAACTTTATGAAGGAAAATTGTCTTTTGTACAGAGAGCGACAACTTGATGACAAAAAAAAGAAAACAAAACTATTCTGCATTCAGAAAAAAAAAAAAACTTGCTGTTTTGAGTATGCTAAAAGGGATATGTTCTTGCTTTTTTGTGAATTTACAGTTGGGTAACAGTGGCCTTTCCTTCATGGCTTAAGCATTTGCTGACAATGTAATTACTAGACAGAGAAAAATGCACTAGAAATGGTACCCCCCCCCCTGTCTCTCTCTCTCTCTCTCCCCCCCTGAGTAAAGGTAACCCTCTCAAATTCTTGTGGTACATTAACCACCATATTTAGTGTAATTTTAACATTTGAGAGATGTTGCTGTGGTGGATGTATGGCCAATTTTTTTTGTTTTCCTTTCCATCGAATGTTAAAAAAAAAATCCACACACCCAAAAAAAAAAAGTTCCGGCTTGTATAGCTTTTGACATCCAGTTAGAAGATGCTAAAAAAATGATTACTTTCCTTTCCCGAGGTGATTTTTAGACCATTTGACTGCATTCCAAAATAAAGGGATCGATTTCATGATTAGAAGGGAAAAAAAATGGTAGCGGCTTTACCATGCGGAGTTCCCCCCCCCAAAAAATAGTTTTTCCACATCATGAAAATAGCATTAGAACCTCTTGAACCATTTTTTAAAATTGAAACCAACACGTGACAATTTCATTCACTTCAATGAATTTCAGTTTTAGTCCAGCTGTTTACTGCTGTAATGAAATTGTTGAGTTTTTTTTTTTTTGTTTGTTTCTTCATTGTTATTTTCTTGCTCATTTTTTTTTTAAATTTTATATAATTATTTTTGAAACAAAGGCTGAAATGTTGCTCAACCAGCAAGTTTTGTTTTGGTGAGTATAGGGGTTACAGTGCTCCTTGGTTAAATGATGAGGCACTTAAATTACTGGTAGGCTATTCTTTTTATCGAGAATCCCTCAGAGTTTAAACTTAATTTAGACTTAATTTAACATCCAATCTGACGCTGGGGGGGCTAAACCCTCCTGAAAGCACTGCTCTCCAAGCTTTGGTTGCAGCACCCTCTCCAAATTTCCACATTTGTCCCATGATTTAGTGGTTTTCTTTGTTTTATTCTCCCCCTCTGTAGTACTGCGTTGTTCCTCAAAAGTTCACTCCTTCTGTATGTCTTCATTTAAAAATGAGCCCTGAATGAATGAATGCATTGTTTCAGGAATGCTGAGTATCTTAGCTTTAAAAAAAAAAAGAAAGAAAAAAAAAACAAAAAAACATACAGATGTTATGTATGTGTACGTGTGTGTGCGAGTGTGCATTGGTATTCACATGCACTGTTGATTTGATGTCTTGAACGTCACCACTGACTGTGTGATTAAGGCTTTGTCTCGTAACGGCACAAACCAGCGTCCTGTTTCCTGAAGTGTCTTTGTCTGTTGTTGAAGGAGCAGTTCAACACTGGGGGGGATTCACTCATTTGCTTTTATGCTGAAGGTTGGATAAGAAGATTGATAGAGCTGTCATAGCTGCCTGTTCGATGTTATTCTAGAGCAAGTAGCCGCTTAGCTTAGCCTAGCTTAGCTTAAAAACTGTAAAAGGCGAATATGGCTAACCCTGGCTCTGTCTAAATATAACAACATCTGTCTACCTTCGTCTCTAAAGTTCACTAATTAGAATTCAAGTCACAACACAACAAAATTCAACCACAACAGATTAAAACATTGCTAATTAGCAAGTGGTGGAAGTAGGTAGACGTTGTTAGCTTTGGACAGAGCAAGGCTAGCTGTAGCCCCCTGTTTCCAGGCCTAATGCTAAGCTAAGCGTGACCAGCTGCTGGCTCTAGCTTCATACATAACACAGATGTGAGAGCGGTATCAATCCTCTCATCTGATTCTAAGCAACAAAGCAAATAAGCGTAATTTCTAAAAATGTCAAACTGCTCCTTTAAGATCTTTTGGGAAACAGAGACTGTTTGCCAGAGTTCGGCTGTGTTTGACCCTCACATCCCACCCGGAAAGAACAACACTTAGATCAGAACAAAACTCCCTTAACTTAAAAGATCAGTTTGGACGTATGGCTGCAATAACTGAAGCTGTCCCTAACTCCAAGGCATTGGCACGCTTTGAAATGAATTATGATTTCGCTCCATATTTAACAGCAGATAGGATACGGCGTCCACGTGCTGTTGCTAACGGATGCGCATCTCTTCTCACCTCCCGTCACTCCTGGTTTGAAAACAACACAGTGGCACCTCGGTCTCCACATTTTCTTATTTTCCTAATTCCACCCCGGCCGACGCTCCCTTTACTTTCTATGCAAACTTGTTAACGTGGGAAACACATTGACCTCTCTGCAGACTGAGTCAGTGACGGGACAGGACACTTTAACGCTATATATATATATATATATATACATATATATATATAAAAACAACCAACCCCTGGTACCAAACTCCAAACACCTGTAAATACTTAACACTATATTTAAGTTCTGATAATAATCCCAGCTTTTTTTTTTTTTTGTCTTTGGAATTTTAAAGATAGAGCTGTATTTATCGTTGCTGTCAGCATATACTGTAGCTTCAATTGACAGCATTATGTACATAGGTCACCTTTTAGTATTATTTCACATTGAAAAGTAGAGGGCGTTTGTGATGGAAATGACTATTGAGCTTCTAATAGAGTTTCTCTCTAGTTTTGTACGGTAGATGGAAGGATAGTGCTAACACGGTACAGTAGTGGCAGTCCACTTGTTTCAAAAGTTTGATATAAATATATATATATATAAATTATATATAAATATATATACTTATATATTTATATATATATACACATACATATAAAGCTGCTAGATACAATCACTAATTTTATTGTGTTGACAGAGAAAATCAGCTATGAACGACTGTTAAACCCTAATTCTCCAACAGCATATAACCATGACGATGAGTTTTTAAACGTTTGACTGCTCTGTGTGATGAATTGCACACTTGTGCATGCGTGTGGGTGCGCGAGTGTTACTATATACGTGCGTCCTTGTGTGCCCACGAATGTGTGTGTTTGTGTGTGTGTGCGTGCTGTATGTGTGTGTTAGTTTGCAGCGTGCTGCCGGTGTGTGTGTGTGCGCGTGTGCGGGGTTGGTGTGTAACCAAATGTTTGGTTGGTTGTCATATTCTCCCATTATAATTGGATTGCCCTGCATTATTGCAAGCTGAACCAAGGTTTGATGAACCTGATTAAAACTTGCTGGCTGAGAAGCAAAATGTAGGACGTGCATTTATACAAAGTGTAGAGAATGCTGAAATAACACTTCTCATTCTGCATTAACCAGCACAGTGCAACTTCCTGTCATGTACTGTATTATATATGCAACATGTGTCTGTCTGCTTTAATATATATATTTTTTTGACCTGCATTATATAATAAGACTTCAGTTTTAACCACTTTGCTGCTAGTCTTTTATCCTCTTTCAATCTTGGAAATTGTGCATATCTTTGGGAATGCATACAAGTGTACATTCTTGACATTGTGTAGATTAAAAAAAGAAAAAAGCTATATAAACCTGTTTCTCTTCAGTGTATTGTTTTTAAAAAGGTTACTTTTCACAGCAGTTGAGTGGTTATGTTTCAATTCTCCGATGCTTTGGTGCACTGATGATACTATATGTAAGCTTTTTTTCATCTTACAGCGCTTGATGTAACATTTATGTGATTAGTTCTAAATAGTGGAAGACATTTGTGTTTTGAAACTTGCAGTATAAATGGTACTACTCTTAACTATTCTGTAAACACTGCCTGTTTTCTTTCTTTTTCTTTCTTTCTTTCACTCTCTCTTTGTGCATATTTCCTTTTTTCCTGTGCATCCTTTTTCTTTTTTGTTTTTTTTTTGTTTTGTTTCCTTGAAGTTTCTTAGTGCCATCGGCTTTCACATCCTGACAACCTCAAAAAAGTGCCTCACGTCCATCCTAGTTTCCATTTTATAATTTAACATCTCTCGTTCTGGTTCTATTGGTTTCTACACGTCTAGGTATTTCTTATCATGGTTCGAGAATACCAAGTATATGATGTAAAATTTATAGTCCCAATAACTCATGTCATAGTTGTATTTTCTTTATACAGATGTAGCTCGTTACTTTTCATAAATATATAATGTAAATATGCATACATATGTTTGTAACTGTTTTTATGTTACATCATACACTTGTAATTTGACATATCAAATAACATTATCATAATAAAATGGTGAGTTTTAATCTTTTGCTGTGCAGGCGTCATTGTGTCTTTCTTTCATCGGCCTCAGTTGAGTTTGGACGCTCGAAGGTGTGCAGGCACAAAACATGAATGAACGTTGCACTGTGAAGACAAACTAAGCGCACAGTGGTTAGAAAATTTAAATTTTTAAATGTATATCTTTGTTTTGTGAATACTTTTTTAGTTTTTTTTTTTTTTAGTAAATAAATGTAACCAGAAATATCAAAAGTAGAGCAGAAACGATTTGTTGACTCACAGAAAATGAATCTGTAACAATTCTGATAAATTATTATTAGTATGTTTAAGTTAATTATTCCGTTCCAGCTCCTTGTGTGTAATATGATGTTTTATGTTGAGAAGTGTTCAACCCATAAAGGAACACTTCACTTTGAAATAGATGGTTCTCACCATGTGGGACAGGATGGGTGTAAAAATGTGTAATTGGAAAGGAAACGAGTAACTGAAGATCTCGGACAAATGTAGTGGAGGAAAAAGTACAATATTCAATGCATGTTTCATGAAATGGGAATACTCAAGGTAAAGTACAAGTACCTTAACTTTGTCCTTGAGTGAATGTACTCCACTACTTGTGATTATGTACAAGGAGATGATGATTTATTGACAGAATCTACTTAGCCTGACCGAAGTCCATTTTCATCCTGTAACAAAAACAACTCTAATCAGTGACCTCTTCTTTCTCACCCCATTACAGCAGCATGTGGCTGTTAGTTAACTTTGAATGAAAACTAAAACAAGCAACAGCTGATGTAATTTCGACAATTCAGACACTAATTTGCATTTTTAGCTTTTCATCTAACTTCTAAAATCTATCGCAACGATCGATCGATAACTGCACTAGTCATTTTACAGATTAGTACTTTACAGTCAACAATGTAAAACCATTCACACCACTCAAATCAGAAATGAGGTCATTAAACAGTGTTTATGTTCAGGATAATCTCCAAATGTCAGACTTGTAGGAGTTTGGAAGCCTTATTTTAACTTTGAGTAGAATTTGACAACGAAGACAATCACATGACAACATCTTTTAAAGGTCCAGTGTGAAGGATTTTGTCGTATCTCACGTCACCCTCGCTTTCCCAGTGTGAAGGAGAAACAACACTTGAAACGTCCTGTTTAGAGTTTGTATTTAGTTTGTCCAGGCTACTGTATAGTGTTGGGAAGCTGGAGTCTCTTAACTGACTTGGATCACTTACTCTCGCATGGTAAATTGAATCTTTTTTTGAGTCCTTTCGTTCGTTCACTAGTGAAGCGTTGTAGCACTCTTGTGGCCGAAATCAATGAGACAAATGAACGAAATCAAAATGAACGAATCACTCGCTGAGACTTCACTGTATAAAAAAATTAAAAGATTAGTTCAAACTGAACACTTCGTTCACGACCGACACACCACTTCTACTGTAGAAACACAGTGTTTCAACATGGCGGCCTCTATGGAAGAGGACCCGCTGCCACTGTACAAATAAAAGGCTCATTTTAAACTAAAAAAACAAAAAGTACATACATGAAATCATAGTTATGACTATAATTTGCCTTTCTCTGAAATTACCGCCCTTTACAACATTATTAAAACGTTAATTTATTCATTTAGTACCGGGGCGGAACCATTGCAGCGGAACCTTTAGTCTGACTGTCGCACGTTTCTCTCCGGCTCCATTATGTATCCGTAACGGCGAGGATGCGTGATTCCCCCGCAGGAATGAATGGGTGTAGAGTGTGCGTGTGTTGACGCTGTCTGTGCCTGTACCGTCGTCATGTTTTAAGCAGACTGTGAAGCTCACGGATTCGGCCATGGAGTGCGACATCCTGGACTCGCTGGAGCAGCTCGGGTGAGCTCACGGCCCGCCGGCGCGGTGCGCCGTTACCGTCACCGTCACCGTTATGTTTAAGCCCGTGTGTTTACAGGCAGCCGGCAGGCTGCGGTGACTCGTTATAACGCAGCCGGTCGAGGTAATGACTCTGATTTAAGCGTCGCTAACGCCGCTCTGTCTCCTCTGTCACCGTCCTCAGCTACGGCGGGCCTCTGCTGGAGGAGAAGGCGCTGCTCGCGGCCGCAGAGGGAGGCCTGTCCTCCCCGCAGTACGTGGAGCTGTGCAGGTGGCTGGCAACCGGGTTAAAGTCGCTGTGTGACCTGGAGGAGAGCATTACATCCGGTCCAGGTGAGCCACATCCCTTCACACCTGATCTGATGCTCACACTACCGCTCAAAAATAAAAGAAAAACTATTTTTTGTCCATCAAAATAACACCACATTGATCAGAAATACATCTTAGACATTGTAAATGAATGCTGTAGCTGGAAACAGCTGATTTGTAATGGTATATCTGCACAGGTGTGCAGAGGCACATCAGCAGCAGCCATCGCTCGTGTTTGCAAATCCAACTTCATCATCTTACATTTCTAATAACTGGTCGTTAGAAACACATTTTGCAATCGTGGTAGCGTAGCTGAAAACTGTGCTGTGCCGTTAAAGAAGCAATAAACCTGGCTGTGTTTGGACTAGGCGAGCGTCTGGAGCATCAACAGTTGTGGGCTCCCTCACAGGCTGAAGACGGCCAGAAACAAAGAACTTACTTATGAAGTTTATTCTTGTGAAGGTGTGAAATGAAGGTTAATCCATGCCATCTCGTACAATGCTGCTGTGCACTATTCAAGTCACGGAGCAGCACAATCACAGGACTGAGCACAGGTACATTAGAGTATCTAGTCTGAGGAAAAAGACGCCTCACAGGTCCCTAACTGCCAGCTTCATTTAGTAGTCCCTGAAAACACCAGTGTCAACATCAGCAGTGAGGAGGCGAGTCAGGTATGTTGGCCTTCTAGGCAGAGAAAGCCAAAGAAAAAGCCAGATCTCAGACTGGCCGGTAAAAAGAAAAGAGCCGTGCTTTGGGTGCAAGAACTGTTTAGAGAAGAAGCAGTCAGCTGGTGCTCTGTCTGTAATGGAGTGGCCAACACAGAATGAAGACGGTCTGCAAGGCTGTGATCGCTGCAGATGAAATGCAGGATTCTTGGATTAAAGCGAAGTTTGAAGGAAACCAGAATTATTTCAATTAAAAATCATTATTTCTGTCTGTCTGCCTGTCTCTGTCTGTCTGCCTGTCTGTCCGTCCTCCCTCCAGACGACATGGACAGCCTTCAGGTGGAGATAAGCGGTCTGCTGAAGGAGCTGCACTGTCCCTACAAAGAAGTTGTTTCAGGGATCCTAAAGGGCCGCGTGCTGAACACAAAAGATCACCTCAAATGTGTCTGTATGTAACCAGCCGTACTCCAACCGTCTACAAGCTACAAGCTCTCTGTGTGGACAGTAAGTAACTTTGTGTTTTTGTGTCTCGTATGAAGTGTTTCTCAGCTCTGAGCTCCAGGCAGCTCAGATTGTGAGGAGCGGACGAGCGTCTGATAAACAACAACAGCAGCAAGGAGAGAGTCCGGCGTGTCAGGAGCTGCTGGCAATCTGTGAAACGCTGAACCTACCAGAGCCCCGAGGAGGAGGACAGGACGCAGCAGGAGTTTTCTCTCAAGTCCAAGACAAGGTGGGACGATTCAAGGCCGTTCAGACACATTCATACTAAGTCTAGTTTGTTTTCTGCCATTAGCCCTCATTTCCAATGTTTAGTCTGCATCTTCACTGTGCGTACACGTCTGTCCTCCTTTGTGTTGAGGCGTTAAACCTTGTGTGTCATTGCAGGTAGATGAAATCCTTAAAGGTCTTCCGGATGGCTCCGTTGGAAACCCGGTGCTAAAGAAATCTCTATCCAGTGAACAGTGGGTAAGTAGATCTGAAATAAACGTTGTCAAATGAACAATCGTCGCTGTAAAAAATTAATATTTTAATTTCGATATCTTTTTTCTTTCATCTCTGCAGGAGAAGTTGAACAACATAAACACGGTTCTGTCTTCAGAGTACGAGTGTCGGCGCAGGATGCTGATCAAACGTCTGGACGTCACCGTTCAGTCATTTGGGTGGTCAGACAGAGCCAAGGTTGGACAGCTTTTGACGGAGCGATGCACGCCCTGGAACAGAACTCTCTTCAGTGATTTTAATTCTCCGTGTGCCTGCTGTTTGTTGTTGTCAGGTAAAAGTGGACAGCATGGCGGGGGCCTACCAGCCTAAGAGACACTCTCTGAGGCCTCAGTCCACGGTGGACATGGCCGAGCTGCTGGCTGCCAGAGAAGACATCTGCAACGTGGTGAAGACCAGCAGCGGCTCCAGCAGGAAGAAGACGGCTTGCGCTGTCAACAAGGTACAGAAGAACTTTTCCTCTTTTTCGAACAAATAGCTCGAATCTGATATTTTCCTCCGACGCACACAGCAGCTCTGTTTTCTTCTCTCTCATCGACAGATCCTGATGGGCAGAGTCCCGGACAGAGGAGGACGTCCCTCAGAGATACAAGCTCCACCTCCTGAGATGCCACCCTGGCAAAAAAGACAAGATGGCGGACGAGGTGGCTGGGGAGGCCGTGGTGGAGGAAGAGGACAAGGTGGCTGGGGAGGAGGAGGAGGTGGCGGTGGAGGAGGTTGGAGAGGAGGCAGATGGAACCATGGAGGACATGGAAGCTATGGAGGACATGGTGGACACGGAGGAAAGAGAGGACGGTACTAGACATTTCTGCCGATGTTGGGATGAAACACACGCAGTGTTCCATTTGGGTGGAGGGAGAGAAACGCTGCTTCACCTGATGGCAGTAAAACGTCTTCCTCATTTAAATAATATTTACACTTATGATTCGTGATTCATTTTTAAAAAAAATATTCTGTTTATTTAAACACCAGTATTACTGTACCGTTTTTTGAACAAATAGCTTCATCATGCATTACGCCAGAATACTGCAGCCGTGTCCTGAATCCATGCTGCAGACTAATTCCAAGAGGCGTGCATCGTGTTCACGTTTTAGAAGTGATGAACTGAAGTACTTTGGTACCAAAAACACTCGATTGTGGAGCGTGTTTTAAAAATTAGGAGCTGCTCACAACATCGAAACCAAAAGTTACCATTTAAATTGTGGAAAAACATTCGGACCTCTTTAAAGTAAGTATATTTCCTTTATACTAACTGCAAATCTGTAGTAGGCTTACTGTGATTCATCATACATCTGATATTTTGGAATCAAACCACTTCCACATTGCTGAAGTCTCTCCCCGCTGGTAGCGATGATGCTTCTGCTTTCAGTCTGTAGTATGGAACCGGGACACGGCTTGTATTTTCACGACAAAGTTCACGTACCAGAGGGAAACGGTGAGCGGACGCTTGAACAGAGGCACAAAGACGCTTCATCAGCTCATGTAATTAAACTGTGGAAGATGTGAATCGTGACGTGAGCGCCCTCATGATTGAAACCACTGCTACCTGTCTGGACACCGTAAGAAGATCAGACGAAAACACCGGGACGCGTCGCCTGTGACTGTTTTTTAAAATCCATATATACACTTTGGACAGAAATATATCTCTGGCCTTGTTTCCTTGAAGATTCTGTACCAGCTATCATGATTGTGATCTTTTTCACTTCTGAATTTATTTAATAAAAAACTTCTTCCAATAATTTAAGCTCCCTCTTTTGTTGATGTAATAAAGTTACCAGACTTTGAGCAACACCAGCTAATTCCTGCCACAAGGGGGCGTGACAGACTCAATAAGTTGAAGTGAACAGAAGAGAGAAGAAGAGATTTATCTCCAAATATTTATTCTTGGCTGAAAAGATTTTCTACACTTTGTTTTTTTTCCAATGGCATGCCATTTTGTTCAATAGATACAGTTTATACATATTTTGTACAATAACCAATATTCATAAAAGCAGAATTTTACACTGTGTACATTATGAACATACCTGTACATGGACAAAACAGTCGCACCTTGGCCACATAAATCACTCTTTTCAGTCTCCGCACTAAGACTCAATTAGTATCTTAAAACCAAAAACAAACTAATTCATGTGGACTTAAAAAAAAAAAGAAAAAAAAGATCCAGTTTAAAAATACATCTCATTATCTGTTCAGATGTATTTTTAATTTTCCAGTTAATTAAGATCACTGCCCATGTATCTGACACCAGCAACAAAAAAAACATCAGGGTAAGACAAGTGAGGGATCCACAATCACTTCACTTTGGCCTCGTTATAACTTAAGTCGAGAATACAGGCGACATATTTCAAATGAACATTGTTAAAAAGATACTTCATGTAAACCGTTCAATGCCGGTGAGCATTGTTTCTGTACAGGTGGACTTTCTAACTCCAAACCTAAAGCTGCAGCGGGGAAAAAGAGGCACGCCGTGTGCCCGGCTCCAGTCAGATGTGTTCATTAATAGTCAGGAGGCCGTTCGTACCGGCAGGAAGTGTCTCTGGAGGGGGGGGCATTTCTCACCGGGGTGAAAACAAGCGTGGCAGGCGGAATACTGTAACCAGAGATGGTGTGTCCCTCAGAGGTCCTGCTTCACACTAATACTGAGCACCGCAGCCAGCAACGCGCCGCACAGCACCGTGAAGTTTTACATCGGAATACTGTCACAACTTCAGGGATCTAAGCCGGATTTTAAAAAAATGATTCATCAGATCATAACCTGTCTGTGTTTCACATGTTGGATGTTTCTCGGTTATGACTGCCATTAATAAACACATCACTGCAATCAAACAAGCAATAAACGACATAGAATGAGAAAACCGTCCTTCATATTATCCAAAAATAACACAGCCCTTTCAACTTTACAATATTTAGGCACTTTGACAAAAAGATACATTGAAGCTCGAAGTTCTCTTGATTTAAAAAAAAAAAAAAAAAGGGATGAAAAATAAGTATAAAAATTTTCCCGTTCTACTCAACTCCCAAAAAACCTGCTCTCGTTCTTTCACTTCACTAACCCTTCATACGTCTGTCAGTGCATCGCAACTTCCCATCAATCCAGTGTTTTACAAAGACCAGCCAGTCGCCTCTCGCCTCCCCGTCCTCAAACCTTCACGAGACAATCTTCCGATACTCCGAGAGCTTCGTTACGTCAGTTAAGTCCGTCATTGTCAGAACCAAAAGTTACCAGCAATCCAAAATATATTTAAAAAGTGACCTTTGTCATTTGAAAATGCAACTCTGTCTGATACAAATCTAATATAAAGATGTTTCGACGCAGCTTAACATTGGTTCATTATATACAGCAAAGTACTGTAAAAGTGCTGGGCTTCATTAAGCAATAATGTATGTAAAAAATAATATATATATATAATACTGTTTAGAGGCAGGTCACGAGTCTGTGTGCTCCTTCATGTGGGATCTCTTTGTTCTTCTACATCCATACATCACTCTTTCAGCGTTGCCTGATTTTATTACCACCAAATACTGACCGCTACATTCAGCAGGTTCACACAGCTGCATCATCGCAGTGCAGCTTGGCATGAACCCGGAGTGAACTTCGTCCTTCAGCCGCGTACGTCACTGCCGGACAGGCACCTGGGCTCATATGAGCCTGGAGTTGCGGAGGTACTGGGTGAGGACCTTGTAGATGAAGTTGTACTGAGCCAAAGTCTGAACCATCATCATTCTCTGAGAGCGCAGCTTGGTCAGGACTTTTGGGACATCCAGCGTCTGAAACACGTTGAGATTTTTCATGTGAGGGAGACGGCAACCAAGAAAATATAGACCAGATCTGCCCATCGGGAGTGTGAGGAGCTTACCTCATTGTGCTCTAGACAGGCTATCAGGATTTCAGACAGGATGACCACTCCGCTCCGTCCCACGCCAGCACTGCAGTGAACCAGAACCGGTAGGTTGGTGTTCTTCGGGTCACTGATGCTGTTTGTGTGTCTCCTCACAGACTGGATCTCCTCCAGGTAGGCTGGAAGAAGACGAGAACGTTCACTTTATTCCCCAAAACAAAACTAATCAAGGTGACCATGAAAGGATAAACGGTTCCCACTCACTGAGGAAGCCCTTTAAGTCCTCGGGACAGCCGTGGTCAGGCCAGTCTGTGTACTGCAGGTGCCAGACGGTCCTCTCTTGGCCCGTCAGGAGGTGTTTGATCTTCAGGCCCGTGGTGGCGTAGCAGCCGGACTCCGTGCGGAACCGCGTCGTGATCTTGAAGCGGCCGTACGTTACCGTGTTGTGTCGCGAGCCGAGCCTGGGCCAATAGCGGAAGCTCTTTTCTCTGCCGTTTTCCTGGAAGAGGCAGATGACGTATTAAAAAAACAAAAGGTCAGTCCGGTTTAGTGGCAGGGAAAATAAATAAATAAAAATGTGGAGGTGTGAATATGAAACCGACGCACTTCCTCAGCAGTGACCATGGCGATGATGGAGACACCCTGCTCCCACACCATCTGCCAGAAGTCCTGACACGTGTTCGTCAGCGGTCCTTGTGTGGCAATGTAGGTCCACTCCTGTCCACCCACTGTTATCTAGCGAGACAGGATACAAAGACAGTCACGGGAAGTTCATCAGTACTTGAGAGCTAGATCAGCAGAAAAAATCAGTACAAAACAGAGTGTTTGTATTGTGTCAGAGACAGAGGAGTGAGAGTGACTAAGCGGCGGTCACTGGCTTCCCACTCACAAACCTGTATGAGTAGCATGCCTGCTGCTCATGAGTAGCTGGAAGATGACAGGATGAATACCTCTCAGCAAAAAGAGATCACATTTTCTAACTTCATGAGGACACGAAGGCTCCAAGTCCACCAACTTTTCATGTTAAAGTCACTTTGTGGATCATGAATTACAGCTGTGATGTCTGCTACTTTAGTGCTAACAAAAGACACCACTTCCCATAAATCTTGCCATTTCAGACTTCTGACTAATTTCTTTTGACTAATGTTGCTTTCACTGGAGTTTTGTCATGTAGTGTTTTGCTGCCTGTCAGACTTCTCTTTTCTAGGAGATGAGAATGCCACTGTTTTATTTCCTTTCATTAACTCACTTTGACGTGTGATGCGTTGATGTATCCTGTGTTGTTCTCTTTAGTGGGAACCAGCTCCACTCGGGTGTCATCGTAAGGCAGGACAGTCTTGGAAGCGATTTTTGTCTCCGCTCTCTGGCAGCAGGGCGACCGTGCATTCCTTCGACGGATACCGCTTCGGAATACTCTCGTACTCCTTCAGCAGCTCTCCCTGCTCCATGTGCTGCTCCAGGACTTTACACTAATCCGCACAAAGAGGGAGACGGTGAAGTCGTGAACGTGTGCCATTAGAGGACATAGATCAGAGCATAAAATCTGGGTTAAAATCCCTTTAAATCCAAAAAACATCTGTTACTCTTGCTCAGATATTTCTGAATGCCAAACACCAAAGTGTTGCCAAAATGTGAAAATCAGTAGTGGAATTTCTTGATGGAGTTCATACAATTAATAAAGCAGCATGCAAAGAAGTGCCATGTGTAGAAGTGGGGCGATATGGTTTATAAATAAGATCATGATATGATATTTTATACACATACATGATCCTGTAGAGCATGAAGCACGGCTGTAGATTTAACCACGCCGCAGTATATGAACAAGTTTAAACTGGCAGCTACAGCAGTAAATGTACACATTAATGTACCAGTAGTATTGATTGGACCTGTTTCCATTACCTCAGGTTACACCTGTTACCACCCACTGAGCCTCCCCCCTTTAATAAAGGTGCCTTGTGGGTAACCTGTGAGTTTGTTGTGAGTAGGTCATGGCAGGCGAGTGTGCGCATGAAGCATGTAGACAAGCTCAGGTTGCAGAGAAATAGTTGCCGAGAGGCCATGTGTTGCGTTTTCCACCAAAGCAAACAAACAGAAAGCGTGTAAGTGTTTATGTGACGTGACGTGTGCTTCATGTTGGACTCGCTGCGGCAGAGCTGGGTCTAACTAACCACTAGTTAGCAGCCATGAGTCAGGCCGCCAAAAATGTTCAGGAGCCGTGAACCTGGAAGCCTCGGGCAGAATAACAAACGCGATCAGATGATTGATTGCGTTTTCTCTTGTGATGACGGGAAGCTGCTAATTAGTCTGGGGCAACTTGGACAACCAGACAAGCGGATCTCATCTACACTTGACTGACTACTGTTGACAAGAAGTAAAACTGAAACCTCAGTTATGGCGATGTGGTTACATGTTATATCACGTATGAATTGATGTTGGTTACTGTACTTGTAATTCAAATATATTCCAACAGCTTCAGCTGACAATTCTTGTGTCTAACAGACAATTGGAAATATACTTTAAGACAAGTCAGTGACAACTTGATGGAGGCATTTAAGGTTTACAGTGTCTGGCATTAATCTTCATTGTCAAAGCAACAAGCTTAACAAGGCTGACCAGTTTAACTGTGTGTTAATGTCTGGAGCACTGACACTAATGAACACTTTCTCCTTCGTGTATCCATAACAAGCAGGAGGTTAAGAACACTCAAAAACAACCCGCCGCTCCTGTTCCTCGCTCTCTGATCGCAAACAACACACAAGACACATGAAAAAAAAAAAAGTTTACATTGCCTAAACTAAACATCGCATCCGTTCTGCTCCACGAACCCGTTTTTCAAGCAGCAAATCAATAACTGTGAAGTGCCCTACCCTCTCGTCATTAGAAGCGGTCTCGGGCTCATCCTTGACCTCGTCGTGCATTGGCCTGGACACGGACAGGCCGTTGAGGTGGGCCATCTTTAAAGGGCCCATCTTCTTCACCTCTGACCTCTTCTTCATGCCCTGGTATGAAAAAAAAGAAAAAGAGTGGAGACAGAGAAAGACGTGAGGAGGACTGTGCCTGAGCCTCGCAGAGTGAGAGAAGTGTAGAGGAAGGGCGGGACGGCGCAGACTCACTGGGTGCTTCTGGGAGAATGTCACCTGTCTGGTTTCGCAAAGTAGTCCGACTACATTCTTTGAACACGTGTCAGACTGAGGCTGTTTGCGTCATTTAAAGCCACTGAAACTAGCTCCAATTATTTGTACTGTACACTCTCGTGACCTTGAAGGGACACGGGTGTTCTGTCAAACATGCCAATGCAAATAAATAGACAACAAGAGCGCTAACTGGGTTCTCTGAAGTTTTACAGTGCAGAAATAAATTAAATAAGACATTAATAGGATCACTCTAAGCTCGGGAGAAGACTGGGAACAGGACTCACCGGAGGGGGCAACCCTTCTACTGTTTTCTTCCCAGGAGGCACATCAGACACAGGCCGCTTCTTGAAGTCTTTCTTGGGCTTCTTAGACTGGCCACTCAGGTCTCCCTCAGAGACTGACGGCATAATCCTGGGCTGTCGTAAATCTGACAGCAGGTACAGAGGCTCTGCCTCCTGGATCAAGGGGCGAACCTTGCAGGCTATGGAGCTGGTTATGGAGGGGTCAAGAGAGGAGCCCGTGGGGTATGCAGGAGGCGGTTCAATGGGAGTCTGCTGCTGAGCCGTCAGAGAAGAGAGAGAGGTCAAGCTGTGATGCTGCTGCGACGACGGGTCAGGAACGATTGCTGCTACCGCATCCTGAGAGAGAGGAGTGTGGCGTCCGCTGTCGTCCTCAAACTCCTCTTCTTCACCGCTGCTGTGAACCAGCATGGTGGCGTCTGAAAGGGATTTTTTGTGTCCATACTGGACGTTCTCCTTAATGTCACCCCTGTCCTCTGTCTTCGTGCGTTCCAGAAACACGTTGAGCTGAGAGCGGCCGTCCCGCAGGACGGGAGGAGGAGTGGCGGTTTCAGTCCCGGGGGAAGACATGGTCCGGTCTTTGACCCTCATCCCCTCGAGACTATGCGCTAATCCAGCAATCTCAATGGAGTTACGCTTCTGGGCATGGTACGGGTGTCTGTGTGGGGGTCCGCTGAAGAGGGGCTCTGACACCTCCTGTAAAGAGTGGGCAACGGGCAGGCTGTCCTCCTGGAAAGTCTGTACGGAGTGGTGCACGCGCCTCGTGATGATCAGGTCTGGGTTGCTACTGCTGACATACAGGTGACGCGACAGATCGGGTGTGCTGTTGGCAGGCCGCGGATGGGCGTATGGGTAGGGTGGAGGTGGTCGGTACACGTGCGTTCTCATGATGTTAGGAGCTGGATACTCCTGCGCCTGTTGTAACTGGACATTAGTGAGCTCAGGGGACACTGACCGCCCCCACTACAGGGCCTCCTCTCTGTCGGATAGGGGTATGGAGAGGGGCTGTGGAAGCTGGAGCCCAGATGGAAAGGGATAGTGGTGGTGTTGGGCTGCTCCACCATGCTCCCCTCGGATCTCTGGCTGGCTGTAAACCAGAGGGTCCGGTCTGCTGTAGGCGTACGAGTTTCCAATGTTCAGGTTTCTCATGGAGTGGCTCTGCCGGTGCTCTTGAGACAAAACCATCCCTCCTCCGGCCCCACGCGTCTTATGACGCATCACTGTCTCGTAATCGGGAGTGGCACGGTAGGAAGGAGGGATGAGAGCGCTGTGGCGATGCGAGGGCACATAGTCCGGCCTGGTGATGTCGCTGGTGATGGAGGGGTTTGAGGACATTGGCGAGGGCTGCATGTAGTGCTGAGGATTGGTTAGAGAGCTGGTGCTGTGGGCGCTGTACACGCTGCCGTTACGCAAGCGCCCTCCGCTGCTGTGTTCCAGAGGAGGGCAGTCCAGGCTGGTCTGGGAGTGGTAGTAATAACCGTTCTGACTGTTCATGTACAGGTTGTCTGTAGGAGAGCAAAGTAATGCCACATTACGATTTTGCTGCAGACGGCACAGTTAATCGCAGTGCAAAGATATAACATCCTGTGATAACTTGTCATCCAATGCACACATTTTCAGATTCCTACCTTGTGATGATGTGTAAGGCTCTGTGAAATGGCCATTGTAGTGCATTTGCGGTGGGGGCATCATGTAGGCCTGAGGTTTTGGCTGTCAAATCAACGAGAGAGGGATTCAGTTACGGCTCGGTCTAAAAGCAAAGAATTAAATATAACTGTGCGGTCACCCTGCCCCTCTAGATAATGACTTTAATACATATCATGCGCTGCAATGCCCAGACAGAAATGGCTTTTGAATAAGCAAATCTCTTACCAGAGATATTCTAGTAGAGGATCTCCGTCTGACTGGGTTGACGACGGTGGGCTGAGTTTGGCTGGTGGGAAAACAAATGTTGGTTATAAAAAAAAAGACGATAACACAGCACTAATAATACATTTCCAATGCGTTACCCTGCCCTTTTGTCATTTAACACTGAGAATGCACAGCCAGCCAAGTGCACATCAGGTCCAAGTCCATCAAAATTAAGAAACACTGTTCAAGTCTTCTCCAGTTACACCGGCAACCATCACATTTTGCCGTTTAATGAAGCAGCACAAGAACTTAGCTGTGATTTAGATCTGGAAATATTTCCTCAAAGAAAACACAGTAAGATGAAGACTTGAAATTCTAATAAGCATTCAGTAATATATTTTAATTGCTCACGAAACACAAACGTGTACTGTGGTTTGATATACCGCTCTAATGACAGGCTGACTAAGACCAAGATTAAAGACAGAAACACACGAATTACAGACCATGAAGGACAGATCGTAATTCAAAGATTTATAATGATCACAATTCTCTGGTCCAATGATACACAACAATAAATAATACATACATGCGTAATAAACCAAATCTATAAATTCATTATACTTCGAGGAAACATCAGCAGATACTTGACAACCCAAGGCCCATTTCAGATACAGAGAGCCTGTTTGCTGTGGCTCTGTTGGGCTAGGCAATTGGAAATGGATGGGTGTTGGCACCTGCCTGCCGGGCATACTGTAGGCGGTGGCTGACAGTGTTGCTCACCCCTTATTAGAAGGCAGAGAAGGACGAGAGAGCATTGGAAAGCGAGGAAAGGATAGAGTGAGAAGGGACTTCTGGGAGCCCTCAGAAGGCAGGGGGTCACACTCCTCTCTGAAGAGAGAGGAGGACAGGAGGGTAGAAGTGAGGCTACAGTAAAGAGGAGACGACAAAGAACAAAGAGACAGGAACTGGGCCAGACATGTTAAAAACACTTACAGGCTACTCTTGTTGATCTTATAAAACTTGAGTCTGGCCAGACACATCCGGCACACATATTTAGAGGTTTCCATGTCCTCCTGCACAAAAAAAAGAAATCATTAGATGGTGAAACAACTAGTACAGAGGTGGTGTTTGCTCAGTTATCTCTAAGCATGCTTGTGTGTGCCCTCAAATATTTCCGCATTGAGTTTCGGCTAATGGTATTTGACTTTATGACCCACACATACGTAACATACCCCGGTTAGAGCCCCACCCTCACACAAACATAGGTGCATTGTTAAGACTAACTGATGGTAAGCTCCACAACACACTTCCAATTTGGCTAAATCCAATAAGAGACTGAAATGTCTCGGAGGAATGTGCAGAGAAGCGAAGGTGCGACGGCAGCAGGGACTTACAGTCTGGAACTGAACACTCTCCTCTCTGTTGGTTAGCTCCAGGGCAAAGAAGGACCTGTTGTGACTCATGTTGTTAATTTCATTCCACCTACACAGCCAATTTAAGCACAGTGGCAAAGAGAAAGAAGAGGGGGGGGGGGAAAAAAAAAACACATGATGTCATGCTGGTCACAAACCCTTGCAGCATTTTTAACTGTGACACTGCTTTAACGGTGCATAATAAAAGGCATACACATGTGGGAGTCAATCAAAGAGGTATCTAGTGCTCTTACGAAGACAGATACAGTTTAGCCGAGGTCGAGAATGTTAACCCGCTCAGCTGACTGACAGAAAATTCTCCCAAAATCCTTATCAGCTAACACAGACTAACTGAATCATTTCCTCTTGGGCCACATTCAGGAGACAACCTCACCCAAGAATAGCTGTGAGCTGTGGCACAAAAAGTCATCTGATTCTACATAGTTAATGCTGAGAGTCACAAGTTAGAGAGAAAAAGAGCATATTTTGTGACTTGAAGGCATTGGTGTAATACTTATACGACAGTCAAACGTGTTTCTAGACTTACCTAAATAAAATAACTGGTCTGCCGTTTTTATGCTTGACAAAGATGCCATCGAGGCAGGATCCGAGCGTGACATCTGTGCCTGTACTGTCCTGGTTAGGTGAAAGGAGAGGCATTCAGAGCAGTCTTTTAGGTGAAATTGTTTTTTAACCAACAGTTCTTTGATCGGGCTGCGCTGTAGTAGTGATAATGCAGCGATACACGGTGCACGAGTTCCAACAGCCAACATCATACTTCTTTTGTGTTGCTGGTGATCGCAGGCTGGACCTCATAAACATACCTTGGCTTGATAACTTTCCTGGCCATAGCCTTCCATTTTTTCCACCTCCTGCATGTACAACATCTCTGCTTCTGGAGCCGATAAACCCCTGAGAACAGAAATCAAAGTCAGGAAGAAGCAATCAATCCCACACAATCATAAAACAACAAGACAAGAGCACAGACGGGCCAAGAAATGCATAAACTTATGGAAGAGTCATTAAAAAAAAGTCATTTTGTAATCTAGTTGGATATTGTGGTATTAAAAGGAGTAGTAAAGTGAAATCTAAAGAATAAGCCAGAGTGAAATAATAAAGAGACAGCTATTTTTGGATTAAATGTTTAGGACAGAGTGGGTAAAACACACACACACACACGTGACAGATGCGTTGGGTCACTTGCTCACCTGAAGGACTGATAAAGTAGAGCCACTTTCTGAGTGGCATCTTCCAGCACTCGCTCTTCCTGGATCCAGTCCTGCAAAAACAGAGTCAGGTTTACAGGATGCAGTGCTGGCCAGCAAACATAAATGAGTCAAGTCAACTTTATTTATATAGAGCATTTTATATGACAGGTATGAGCCCAGGGCAGCATTTTTCATTTCACATGTTGACCATGAAGAATAGAACACTTACAATAGGGAACAGCACAAACTTCTGGAGGAAGTCCTGGGAATCATATCGATTGAAGTCTCCAAAGTCAGCTGTTGACAAAAAAAAAGACACAGCAAGTGCGTAAGTGCATACTCTGCATGAGCATTTCTGCATTTAGTAAAAGGCAAAACAGGAATTCAAGAATTGTGGAATGGTGTAATGCCTCTTGGAAAGCTGTAAACGCGTGATGACAAGAAAGACTAATTTTAGGAGAGGAGGGGCCTGTTTGTTATGAAAGGGAATTGCTTCAGCGTCTGACAACGTAGAGATCCAAAACTGGTACCAGCTCCAGCCTGCCTGCTGGCAACACTCACAACAATGTTGGGTATCCCAGGCATCAGCACTGCTCAAACTGCCCTTCAACTCCAAAATATTGTAACCATGGGCAGCCAATAGGAACTAAACAACTTTATTTACAGCACATATGCCAGGTTTGCATGACAACTTAAGCAGTGACTAAATCTTATGGGAACTTGCAAGAAGTTTCCCAGGGCGTTTCTTCAAGGCACATACTGCACGCTGGTCAGTCATTTGAACATGGTTGCAGCAGTAAGTGATCTCAGCCGCTCTGCTATGCTAACACCCAGGCCAGTAAGTTGCAGTGCCTGATATAACTTTGCCAGCAGTGTTTGAGATTCTTCTGGCTGGGTAAAAGTTGGAGGACGTGTCAGGACTAAAGCTCATGCAAGGGGAGTTCACATTCTCTCTCTCTCTCACACACACACACACACACACACACACACACACACACGCCTGCCTGTCCAATTTAATAGACCAGTTTAGGTTTAATGGTGCTTGTTAAGTGCTGTATATTACAAGAATCATGAAAATGTTCTCATAAACCCGAGGGTGAGTGGCTGAACAGAGGTTTCAGACAAACTACTGTGAGCAGCAGGCAAGAATAATGTATTAAATTCCACTTAAAGTCCTGTTTTACTAGCTGTGCTTTGAGAAGAAACTACATTTTTGAATGCAAAAATCATTTTCGCTTGCTCTCATGCAGATCAAAACTAACTGTTTGAGAAGCAATAGGCTTATTACACTTTATTAACGCCCTAACTTTAGCAAACTTGCAGAGATGGGCAAAAACCTTAATGAACTGGCACAAGCTTAGTGTCTGGGAATCATTGAAAATAACTCAGTACAGTCTTTGTGCTTCAGCAAGTGCTGCCTGATATCATGATCTATGGACAAGTGCTGTATAATTGCACCAGTCATGACTTTGCCTGAGGCTTATCAAGCTGAAGTTTCTTGTATTGAATAAATATTGAGATTACCTTGCACTGCCAGGCTAGCTAGGCGAATGGCTTGGTCTAGTGAGCATGAGATCCTGCCCTCCAGGACATCCTTCTTCAGCTGTAGGTAATACTGATATCTGTGGAGAAAGAGTTTATTTGGGTGGAGGATAGATAAGCAGCCTAGAATCAAATATGAAAACTTTATTCTGGTCCACAGGAAGTTTAAAAAGGTAGAACAACAGAAAAACGTCTCAATATGGCAATGTTAAAAGAACGATTAATACTTGAGTCGTCTGTTTGCGATGAGATGGAGAGAAGTAAGAAGATGCTACTTTAAGCTGGCACTTAAAAGCTTCATTAACTTCTTGCCCAGCAGGCCCCCTTGGCCTGGCCAAAGCTAATTTTAGAGAGCCAAAAAAAAGCAAACGATGTAGCTGCACTAACTTAGTTTGTTTCATAACTAAAATTGATAACATTTTGACTAATATTCATGAAGCTGCCGTGAAGCTAATAAGGTTAGGGTGACAAGACGGCTCGTGTCACCGATGGAACATCACCTTGTGATCTCCTGTTGCAGTTGGGTGATACTGGGTATGTAAAACACGACTCCAAAGTAAACGGTGGGCTCCAGTCCGTACTTGTCCAGCTGCTTTTTCAGCGGCTTCTCCAAGTCTATCCATCTCTGCTGGTTCTGCTTGTTGAAGTACCACAGGCTGAAGTAGGTTATCTATCAAGCAAAGACAGCAAGCAATAACGTTATTCCTCAACAATGCTGTGAGCAAGGAACTTGAATATCTTGCGCACAATCCTCTACATAATATTCAATATATATATATAAAAAATTAACCACTGAAACATTTTCTAGATTTATAGGCTGTTGGCACTCCCTGTTCAGTCTTGTGACTGTCTGAACATCCCACAATGAACACTGGTAAGAAAAGTAACCCCTGTAGGCTCGCTGTTTACGAAGGATAATTAAGTTGAATGAGACCTATTGTCATTTGTAGCCAGTCTCAAACCACATCCTGAAAATAACTTGCCAATATAACTGTTTCACACCAGATAACAGCTGCAACTCTGAGGTTTTGTAAATCTGGGGTTTGTTTTTTTTCTTAATATATATAATAATGTGAAACAACAATAAATGAGACAGGTTAGAGCCTAATTTGTTCTGAAGCTACAGTCTAACATAAACAAACGCTGGTCCTCCCATTTCCTAAATCAATTAGAGTGACCAAATCTTCATCGCTATCAAAAGCTGAGAGAACCACGTGATTGCTCGAACAACCCCGATGACATCAAAAAACAAACAATACAGCATTGCTCAGTGCATACGAGGAAAACCCAGATGAGGGTGGAGGCCGTTCACTGCTACCACTAATAACGACCAACGACAAACGAAGCCTCGCTAACTTATGCTCCCGGAGGCTGCGCCATCGGTGTGTGAATGTGTAAGAATGGTTAGCTCCTCAAACTGATGAGCAGTTGGCGCCTTGCATCAGTGTATGGATGTGTGTGTGAATGAGACATGTAGTGTAAGAGCGCTTTGAGTGGTCGGAAGACTAGAAAGGCAGTCCGTCTACCATTTATGCACCAAATCAGCAGACTGCCACATAGTGCAAGTTCCAATGCCACATCACCTGCATATGCAGCTGTCTCTACTGATGATTTGAGGTGCAACTGGGTATGACAGCGCCGAAGCATACATCTCTTTCGGTTCATGCTTAACAGGTGGTGTGACTGTGTGACCATAGTGACCAGAAACACGTATTAAGCACAGTAAATTGTTCAATCCTCAGTCAGAGCTACTTTTCCTGACCACACTGACACACAATTTCGAAACACGCACAAATTCCCAAGTAATGTCATTAACAAGGCATGAATTATGAGATTTCAGTAAGGAGTAAACCATTATCTCAGTTCCTGTGATCCACTTCCAAGTAAGACCTGAACAAAAACACTTTCTTGCTGAGATGTCGAGTCTCAAAAAAAGAAGAAGAAAAAAAAAAAAGTCTATAAGAGAGAACAATCAGCACTTGTGCTGCATGAAAACTCATACATACCTCTCTTAACTCAAGTCTCTGAGCAACTGCCTCCAAACATTCCTGCCCAGTGCTCTCCACCGAAAGTGTAAACTCAACAAACTCTGCATTGAGCAGCTGGATCCGAGTGACAAGACAGCTCTTGCTTGAAACTGTATACCTTCGAGTCCTTTTAAGTTTTAAGCCAAATGGCAAGGGCATGTTTCACACTTCTTCACAAGTGGTGGGTCTTTTCGCTTAGTCCAGAGAAATGACTCTCCTCGTTGTTTCTGCGTGAATGCTCCCAGTCGTGAAGTTCATCATCGGCAGTCGGATCTGGGAAGAAAAAAATAGTGACAAGAAACAAGTCAAACAACAACAAAAGACTACACACACTGGATGCTCAACAGGGTTAGTCAAAACGTCATACTCATCACTAAGGAATATGATACAGGTATTTACACCTGGTCTGCCAGGCTGAAAGAGATGCCAGACCAGACAAACACAAGACTTAAAGAAAGTCCTTAATCCTCTTAAATGAGGCATTTTGTCCTAAGATACCTAACTTGGCTGTCTGGCCAGAGGGATTCAATTAACGTTACCTTTCCTCCAACAAGTGTTTTGGGGGTTTTCACACCATTAAAAAGCAAACATATGAACCTGTGGTACTTTGTAGTAGGCTACATAAGCTGCGTGGCTTTTTTTTACGTTGTCTATAATAAGGTTTGCTCGCCGTTTCCCAGACTTGCGGGTAGATTAATCCTCTTCCGGTGAATAGCCTGATCCAAACAACACTGACAAGCGCGACCTGATTCAGTACGCAGCAAGCTACAAGTGTCGAACACAACCCTGCACAAAAAAATCCATTTCTATCACTAAATTACCTCAATTACAACTCAAACCAGGAGTTCGGAGAAGTTTGTTCCGAGTGTTTAACATTTCCCGAAACCGGCCAGCTACTTTTCCATTGGTAGTTTTCACACCACCTCCACTTTAAAAAAAAAAAACGTTAACCGCAACTTTAAAATTAGCCTAACTGCTAGCGCGCTAACGTACGTTCCAGCAAATAGACGACACCCTTTAGGTGGCTGTGGTAGTGGTGGTGGCGGCGGCAGTGGGGAGTACGCTGACGTCGCCGGTAAATATTTTGGCCAAAAAAAAAACATGAACGTTACCGTTAGCCACCAGGTGCAACTTAAAGTAGTCCGACAAGGATTCGGTCCCCGGGGGATTTCGTCTTCAAGGTCAACGGGTTAAAACTTTTATGGTTCTTGTCTGAAGCGGAGGTCCTCTCGTTTGTCTGTAGTTTGTTTATGGATCGGGACTAACGTTGCACTCCATGCCTGCTCTTGATCCGACAGTTCACTCAAGTTCCAAGCGTGTTTCGCTTCCTGGGATTGGAAGAGCAGCGAGCCTATTTCGTCTACATCCGCCGGCTCTACAATTCTACTAGCCGCACTTTATCAGCTAATAAACCGCCGGATTATATCGCAACACATCCCAACTCTTCATCGACTTCAAACAAACTATGTATTTTATCGCGCTTTCTTTTAGCAGGCGCTTCTAACCGTATTGTAGTCCCCCCTCCATGTGGCGGAGGAATACACGGGGGTTTTCAGAGCCATGACATCAGACAGCTGGAATGCAGAGCGGTGAAAATGCCAGAAATGGGACAGCTGCCTGGAACCGATGGCCGCTGACCTGTCTGCTTACCTTTTACATCGACTGACAGCTGGAATAGCAGACACGGAATATTGTGCAACGAGTTTCTCCCCCGCAATTGTTTGCTAAATGTCTAAAAAGTCACGACCCTCATATGTGGTAATCATTGTGGTGGTTTTTTGCTGCTGGTTGCAGCAGGGTCATTCTTACCAGTTTGTAATGTAGTTTTAAAAATGAAACGCAAGCATACGAGAGGCAGAAGAATAGAAAATTTATTGCAAATTTATTGTGAAGACACTTTCTGGTGACAGTCAACTCTTAGCTGCTACATGTCAGAGGCATATGTCAAGTCAACAGAACAGAAATCTGAAAATGTAAACTGCAGCTACATCATACTTAAAACTAACTGGGCACACTGTAATCCACTCAAACAAAAGGACACCACTAATTCAACACAGCTGATGTCAATGCTTTGCACATTTGCTCATCATACTAACTACTATAGGGCAGTAATTTAGGAAATGTTTAGAGTGTTCATCTCGGATGTTTATCGGAACTCAACCACTATATTTCAAGCATGTGTCCACTTTATACTTTAATATCCCGAATGAGACTTTCAAGTTATAGTTACTTATAGTTTTCATTGAGCTTTTGTTAAAACATAAAAATAAAAAACAAACTACAACACCACACTGATGGGGTTTGGAAACACAAGCATGAAAATCCCATTTTCAAAACTATACTCTCACAAAGTTCAAACATTACATTTCTCTCAGGAAAAACACTCACATGGTAAGAAAATCATGAAAGGACATTCAATCCCTGAATACAGTAAAACTCAGAACTCGTCATCACTGACCGAAGCAGCTGTATGTTGCTCAGTGTAATGTGTATTGCTGGACACATGAAGCGACTTTGACAAACTTCTCCCCAGATCTTCAAGCTCTTTAGACTGTCCGTCATAACTGCCCTCAGCTTGCTCAACCTCTTGATGAAATCCTTTGTCACTGCTTAGACTGGCGTTTTCGTGGTTTTCATTGTTGACTTTGTTTGTTGCAGCTGTGCCTATTTGATCAAAGTCCTCTTCACTTATTCCTGTATTATTGGAAACATGCTCACTAAGCCCAGGAGAGCTAATGCCCTTTTCCAGATTGTCATCTTCTCTGTACTTTTCAGTTGTTTTAGTTGGTGAATCAAACCTTTCAGGCGAGCATAAGGGTGTAGACACCAGCAGGGGATCAGCATAATCTAGCGAATAGCAGTCTTTAATTAGTGATGCATAAAGGGACAGGTCGTTGTTTTCTTGGGTCTTCACTTGTTTCTCCCCTGCTTCCAAATTTGGGAGGAATGTATCAAGCAGTCCATTTTCCTTTTTTTCAAACTCTGTACCGCAGGTGAATGTGTTGGGCGTCTCTTCAAAATCTTTGCGCAGCACCTCCAGAAGGTGGCGCATTTTGCCCTAAAAACAAACAACGCAATCAGATGCATGAGAACAAGTTGAAAGAGCTCCTTGTGACAGCCTTTTTAATGCTTTAAAACATTTAATTTAAATCTGTAACCTGAACAACAAGCATCGACTTACTTCGTGAAGGTGATGCCGATTCATGTCAATATGACGCTTTATCACCCGGTCCAGGACCCTTTGAGAGGACACAGACACTTACACTACAGCAATGACTCACAAAATCTCAAGTAATTCATAGAAACAATGACAAACCTGTCAGATATGTGCCCCCGGGACAAGATATCCTCTGTTACAGCAGAAATGAATTCGAGGTACATTAATTCTTCCTCTCTGTTGGAGACAGAGGAGCATTATTCTCTTCACAGACATTATAGTAGATGTTTTGTTAAGATTCACTGTACATCATACTGTCAAATCCTCACATTGCAGTATCACACTATCAAAGAGAACTCACTCTGAAGATACATTCTTCATAGTGGGAGATTTCCCGCCTTCTGGAGAGACCCTAAAAGATGAGACTTCAATTATTTTCGGACTTTATACAGAAAATACACACTGTCCAAAATTCAGCTTAAAATGTAACACAGTGTTTTCAGCTTCATGATTTTACCTGGATGAGGAGTCAAAGAAATCGCGGCCGCTGCTCTTATTAGCGCGACTGTGTTGTCTAGATGACGTGGAATATGTGCCGTTGGACTCATCCTCAGACCACTCATGTTCTGTATTAAATCCCTGTAAAACAAAAAGGACTGTAAAATGAGAAGGCATATTCAATATTGTCGAGGCTGCCTCGTAACCAAATGTTTATTATGGCCGTTAACGCTCCAGTTTCACAGCTGTTCATTTTTAAAGGGATCATAAACCAGACAAGGATTACTGACCTTGAGCAACATAATAATTATACCCTGCCATGTTATTTATATCATAGCCTTGGATAGTGTACCACAGAATGTCACCAGGTTCAGACAGTGTAGGTAATACTGAACTTGTTGCAGTCATCATCACTGAAATAATTATGTGATAATAACTAAGGCATGGATGTGTTCTTGTGCCTGTTATAAACCATATTTTATACAGTGTGTGTGGGAAGTGCACACACCACAAAGCACCTCACCTACCACCAATGAAGTGACATTTAACCACTTGAAAAAAGGTTAGTAAATAAAATATAAAACTTAGTAATGTATAAAGTAAAAGTGCCAAATATATCCTGGTCACAAAATAAAAAAAGGCAAACATGTTTAAATAACCAAATTAAATCCTCAAAATTACCTGAGATGGTTCGTATGATTCCTGTGTGCATTCCTTGGTTTTTGTGCTGCATAAAATATATTCAGACAAAAATATTTTTTATGTTAGAACACGTGTTACAAAGTGTTTTGAAGACACGTTTCTTGATCTTTCCCTTAAAACCAACTCTGATGTTCGGTAAGTACCTTCCATGATATGTCTCCTGTCGCGTTAATCTTGACTGAGTGCAATCCTGAGTAGGTTTCCTTCGTGGTGCTCTGTAGTAGCGATAATTTGACAGGTATGAATTCTTATCTGATTTCAGGGTCTTGGGGGTGAAAGGTTTGTCTTGGGTAAAGTGCTGTGAATGTTTCTGGATTAAGTCCCCACTGTACGTCTTCTGAACAGGGTCCTGGAAAGTTTTGTAGCAACTCTGATCTCCCGAAGCGTCCAGTGAATACGCTGAGTGCTTCCTATGTGAAGTCGCATCTGGGCTCCGCTGCTTTACTTCTGATGCTGGGCGGACGCGATGAAACTGGTTCTGTGAACCGACTTTACATGAAGGATAAACAATCTCCTTGGCATGAAAGGATGTGCCAAACCTTGGGCTGGAGACCAGGGAACTGCTTGAGCAGAGGTAGGGGTTGTCGTCATACTGCACAGATAGTCTACTCTAAAAAGGAAACGTGGCATTTTGGCATTAGATTGTACCAACTGACAAAGTTTAAATGACAAATAATGGAAGCTTTGCATTAAAACCTTTGAATGCTTGTGATGAAGTTTTTCTTACCTGGGCTAAGGAGCAGGACGCTCTGCTATTCCTCTGTGAAAGAGAGTGGGCTGAGTGAGGACGACCCTCCTTTCCTCAACCGCTCCTGTCTGATTCGGTCGTTGTCTGTAACCAGGCAATGAAAAAAATAATACATACAGGAAATTGTAACACAGTGTATATACCTACACATTCTCTTACATTGAAGTTAAACCCACATCTCCTCAACCTGCTGTTTCATGCCCTTAAAGAACTAGCCCCAAGAGAATAGGCAAAGACTTAATAAAGAGGTATGTGAGAGAGCAACTGTGATATCATAAGTAGTCTCTTATGACTATGTGATATCACAGTCATAAGAAGAGTGCATGACTTTTACTATTACAGATGAAGATGCATCGTGTTCTTACAATGACTGCATTTTATGTACTCTGCATGTCATATGATTCATGTCTTTGTGAACGTCTGGAACACCAGGGCAAAGAAGTGAGTTTTAGGGAGAAGATGTTGACACACACACTCCTGCCTGTTAGTGGCCACATTTAGACATGGCATCTGAAAAGCATTTAAACTAATTATTATGGTTTTAAATACCACTGTGAATGTGTTAAAATGCGAAATAAATTACTACTGACACCAATACCTGATGGTTAATGGTTACATTTAGACAGCTAAAAAGCATTTGAAGAACTTATTATGCTATTAAAAGCCACTGTGAGTAGCTAGTTATGCTAAATTTCAGTTGAAATGATCATTTAATATTTCATACTTACACTTTACACTATGTATCAAGCTTTTAGGTACTGAGGCATCGATGGCAGCTGTGGAACAAGGCAAAAATGTAAGACCACAACATATCATGAATCTAATTATTATACAATAGGGATACAGGTGTTAAACACATTGACATATTGTCTTATAATGTGCTAGGAGCTGAATTAATTTGGTCTACTGAATGTCATCGTGATATATTCCTGCCGTGTAGCTCACCTTTAGCTGAGTAAACCTTTTTGTAGTGAGACACCATGTGGTCTTTAATGATGGATTGTGTCAACTTGCTGGAAGAGGGAGGGCAGAAAGCTAAACAAGGAAGAAAGAGAACAAAATACACCACACCGTTTAAATGAACCTTTTACCTTAACAAGTGATCAACACTCATTTTCCTTATTTCTTATGATAATATGCACATATTCATACTTACGGCTGCTTTTTGAAGGCTGTCCTCTCGCACCACGGCTGCACCCCAATCCAGATGATACACTCCCTAAAACAAAGACAGTTATAATAAATCTTTATTAAACACATCATTTTGTGCATACAGTTTGACAAGCTATGCTACTTTTCATATCTTTGTAAAGTGAAAACATTTGAGGTTTCTGAATGTGTCAATAACAGGTGATCTGATGGACCAATAAAGTACTCTATCTATCTATCTATCTATCTATCTATCTATCTATCTATCTATCTATCTATCTATCTCATTCATTAACTAAGGAAACAAACATGTTTTCAACAAGTCCTACTATATGTATATGTATGTATATATACATACTGTTTAATCATAAGTATTATAACATTCATTCATAATAAAAAAGATTATAATTATACATTACAGTCAGGGTAATAATTATTTGCTCAGCGTTTATTATTTATTCTATTCTGGCTCTAGTGTGTTATTATTATTATTGGTAGTATGCATGTGTTATTTTCCAAGGTAAGTTCAGAACAGATATTTAATGTGTATGTATGTAAAATACAAATAATAATGATAGCAAAATAATACAAATAATAAATAAACCATTTCCCTAAAGTGTATGCTTTTATTTAGCAAAAAATAATATATATATATATATTTAAACTACTTTTAATTTATTCATATTTAATTTAGGTTGTTAATATAAGGGGAGGTTACAGTATTGTAAACTTTTTTTTTCACACATTTCTTTAACTTAATGAACCAAAATAATGTAGCTTAACGTTAGCTGGCGTTAACCAAAGCGTCTTTCAGGCTAACTTGACTGTCTCAGCGGTGGATTTCTAGTGTTAAAAACAAGTAACGTGAAGGGCCGACCACTGTCTCGGTCGACTTGAAGCCATATTAGTGAGTGGATACGCTGTCAGCATGAGTTTATCTTTGAGCTGCTGCCTAAGCACAATTTAAATTTGCTTCCTTCTGTCCATTAGCCAGCTAGTTGGCTAATGCTAATAGCGTTTGCATACCTATTCTCGATTCCATGTTACACTCAGCGTATCCCATTTTCCGCAGAAATATTCTGGGTCGGCGACGGCAGAGCTCGGATACATCCGGAAACCACAATGTACTTGACTGTGAGCATTTTGACGCTGTAAGATAAACGAATAGCGCAAAAACAACAACCTAATACTAGCTCATAAGCAGATGAGGAGCGGGGTAAAGCTTCCCCGTCGCCATGCTGGTTGCTATGAGTGCGTTCGTCATCACGCTCGTACGTAAGGAAAGTCACGCCACAAACTAGTATCCCCTCCCACACCCACGAGACAACAAACACCCACCTGTCACTTGGGGAAAGAGCACTGATATCACAACATGGCAACGAGTTTTTAACGCACAAATCACAAAAAAATCTACTATCATGTAAATTATTTAGTCTGTCTTTCACATGCTAAAACATCCCACATGAATATTTGTGTTTATATACTGTGGGGTGTCTGGGGTGGGGTTTTGGAGCCACAGTTTGGGCATTAAACAGGATGAAGCAAGTGGAGAAGGCCATAAACTGCAGGAAAAGTCAGACTATATTGTGCTCACTGCTCATAAAACACAGTGGTATGTGTGCTGGAGCCCCTGTGACTGGCAATTAAGAGCAGGATTACACAGAAATGGCCTTGTAGTTGCTCAATTTTTATACAATTTTATCCCAAATAACATATTGTTAAAATTGTCTCAGGGCGGCAGATAGAAATTAATTCGTTTGAAAACAGCTCTCAAGGGCCAGGAAACAGTAAAATTGATCTATAATGCTTGACACGTTCCAGGGACCTTGTGTTTCCCTGGAGTCTCCCCCATCAAGATGAGAGAAGACAGTAGAAGGAGAAGAACTATGACACAATGCATAAAAAAACTGACTGACTTTACTTTGCTATTAGGAAATGGGACTTACTGAAATGGACACAACGCTGATGATGGTTACATTTCAATCAAGTCCTCCAGGGTCCAAAATTTCTACCAGGTGCACCATGTTTATGAATAACTATAAGATGGCTGGTAGCTGATTTTGTTTATTACCAGCGTGCCGTTTTTCAGGGCAGTCTGTGGTGTTCATGCACCAGCTGGCCTGCTAAAAATGAAACCCATCAAAGTTACCTCAATCAATGTGGAAAACCACGCAGTGCAACAAATATAATTTCTGATCCAACCGAGTACACGTCGTTTATGAGAACATTCTGTCAGCAGCATATTGTTAATTCTGTCATGTTCCTTGTATTGTGTAATAGACCTTTTAACCCCTTACGTCATTTACCAACAAAGGATTGTGTATTACTGTGACAGAAAACATGTGAAACAGACTTTTTGAGCAGCGTAGTTAGCCTAGTTGTTCAGTGTTTGATTTTATTACCAGTTTAAAAAATGTAAATTTATGTAAAATGGTCTATTAATACCTCGTGCTGCACAATTAAATGACACCAGGCAAAAAGTATATTTCTCATGTTGTTAGAGACACGTAAACATCAGTGGGCTTATCCTTATGTAAACCATGGCTTTGTTTTTAATTATGATGAGCTGAGATACTGGATGTCAAATTGATGTGGATACAAAATGATTAGTTTGAGCCTCTGAGGCTTCTAAACCTTTTCTGCTTTTATGTATTTTTGCTGTCTGAATAATTGTTGCTCCTCTGAATCTTGTCCTTGTTTCTTTATCGTTCCCCAATGAATCAAATTCAAAGAACCCTTTTCTCTGCTTGTCAGAGCTGCAAAAGCACAGGTGGAACAAATAACATTAATGATGGCTCCGTTGCAGCAATTATTGCAGTACAATGCAGTAATTGATGTCATTAGATACACCTGTGTTTGACATGTTAAGTGTCTATTCAACTTTATTCCACATTATTCTTTTTTTTAAACACTGTTTTGATTGATTATATATTTATTTTTTACCATGACACAACCTCCCTGGGTGATGGCTCCTACTTACCTACTACTGCTATACTGCTGTACATACATTGACATGTACTATTCACATACCCATACATATTTATACGGTTCATCCATTTGACAGACCTATAATTTATTCATATTCATACCAGAGTTTATACTGCATTTCTGATGGGTGTACCTCCAGCTGTTTATCCCATATGTGCAGTCTCACTATTGCCATTACTTGTTTAAACAGCAACACTGTATATTAGTATATGTAACTGTATATTTTAGTATTTTTACTACTCATATTACCTCCTCATTGTTTATTCTCACTCTCTCTCTCTTGATTTTTATTATGTAATGCAAATCTGCAACACTGTAATTGTAATATAAGCAGGTCACGATGCGTGTTTCAGCTCTTTGAAACACACAGTCCATTAAAATGAATGGAAACAGTAGCTGTCTGGGTAAAAATGCATCCATATAACATAAATAATACTTGAATAGATGGACCAAAACATTTAGAAACAAATAAGGGTATGGTCCTTTAAATGTAACTTGAAAACGTTCAACACCTGTAGCAGATATTGGCTTCAAAATCAAAACAAAACATAATATAATCAAACAAAAATAGCAGACTTGTTTTTTGGGGTTTTTTTTTTATCCGCATCTTCCCTGAAGATAAATTCTAAATTCTTCTTCCCTGAAATAACTGTCAGTGCCGCTGCTCCATATGGTCAGCCTCATCATCTGACCAAATGAATACGCAGTTAAAGGGGTTTGACGGGATGGAGGAGGTAACTTGTTCATAAATAATGCACTGCTTCTCATACATGTGAATGATGTAATGGTTCAAGTCTGCTGCTGATTTGGCGTACATCTCTGACTTGCCGCCTTGCGCCATGTGCTCAGTCACCGGTTCCCAAACGATGCGACGATAATCCTAATTTGGGGGAGAAGAGGCACACAAGAGTGAGTATACAAAACCGGATTATAGAAATGAGTGAAAATGTATCTGACGCAAAGCTAGAAGCTAATTTCCTCCAGCTATTTACGGCGAAAGGCAGGTGGAGTAGTGCGCTTTTGGGAATGAAAGGGAGGAGAGCATCCTTCCCCGTTGTTCTCGCTGCGTGGGCAAAGTTGCTTATTTGGACACACTCCTGCTGTGATTCTGGTCTGGATCACTGGGGCGTGTGTGTGTGTGTCTTTGCCTGTGTGTGTGTTTGAGTATGAAACGGGATGTGGTCTGGTGATGGGCTCTCAAGTATCTCAGTCTGTCAGGCGAACACCACGCGTCCAGGCGAGGTGGGGAAAAAATACAGAGGAGGAGGGGGACAGCAGAGGCAGACAATGCGGTTTTGCGATGCGTTTATTCCACCGTACAAATTACACCCACGTCCACATCCACGAAAACATGGTGTGCCGAAGATGTGTGAGAAGAAGTCTTCGTGATTTGTCTGCTTTTCCTGCATTTCTACTGCCGCATTGAACAAATTCCTCCACGTTTTGACTGAGAACAAAATTAGAGATGAAATTTCCAATAGAAAACCCGAGGAAACAAGTTAACTGGGACCCTGAACAAGGTTGGTAAACACTGCCTTTTTAATATCTCATGACTTTAGATATTTGGTATTTAACAGCACTCCTAATCTCAGCCACATCTCAGGGAGATGCCTGAGACACAATAAATCACACCGGGCTACCTTATTCGCCGGCTTTAACAGTTTACACATTTATTATTGATTATTTTGCGTATTTCACCTAGTGTTTTCTCTCATTTGTGTCTTTATAGTTTATATAAACGAGCCTTAACACAAGACAAAGCGTTTGGGGGTTATTTCTTTGTTTTCCCCCCCCTCTCCATCCTCCCTGTGCTCAGCTGTGGAGGGCAGCGCTGCTGGAAGCAGAGCTACAACCGCGTAAAGTTCGCGGGAATGTCCAGCGTGAAACCGGAAAACGAGCAAAATAAAAGGATGTAACGTTGGTGCCTAAAAATAATGCGGCGTAAAGGACTTGTGGTACGAAATTTTGAGCGTGAGATCAGCATTTTTATCAGAGACAGAGATGCTAACTCATGAAGGATTGTAACCATCTTACAGGAGTTATTATTATTATTATTATTATTATTATTAGGACTTGTGTTGTTATTTAATCATATGTTATTATTTACATATGATTTCCAAAAACAGTAAATTCGAATTGAAATTAATCTTCTAACTTTGTTTTGAGACTATATGTAGATTAATATTCTCCCTGCAAGGGTTTTTATTTTGAAATTAATTTCCTCCGGAAGTCCTCTTTTATCCCGTCTGACTTGACGCTTAATTTTGAGGCTCAGCTGGTGAGTTAAATGCCTACAACCTGTCTAATGCCACAGGGAATAACTGAGCCAAGGGCCAACCCAAAATTCAGCCTCATGTTTATTCTTACTACACTTAGTTTTACATTTTGGAGCTTTTGTGCAGCTGACATACTGAAATGCTGACAAACTGGAAGTCCCATCACAGCTGTGCCCCACTAAAGAGTTTGTTAACCCAAATGGTTGATGCAAGATTTCATGGCCAACATCAATATCCTCATCATAATTGATATAATCTATCCATTCTGTCTTCTTTTAAAGTTAAATTGAGGTATATATCGTTGATGGGCCTGATTCTCTGGTGAACGTTTCCTGTGCTTTGGCCAGACATGCTGGAGACAGAGAGTGATAGCTGAGAGAGGGAGAGAGAGAGAGAGAGGGAGAGAGAGAGAGAGAGAGAGAGGGAGAGAGAGAGAGAGAGGATCAGATAGTATCTGATAAAAAAACACTGCTTTCCTCTTAGGCCTTATTTAATTTGCAAAAATCAATATGGAGCATATGCAGTGCTGGAAAAGCATTATAGATTGATGCCACATAGCCTCAGACATTTGAAACGCAAAACAAATTATTCACCACAGTTTTGGTTTCACCTCTATGGTTTAAGACTAAGATATAGACTTCGATCATAAATATTATCTTATCTTGTTGTTTTTTTTATCACTCGACTTTCACTAGACTGTTCCACAGTGTATTGCTACTGCTCCCCCGCTCCACAGAGCTGATTTATTAAATTTCACTCACTCAAGATGAAGATGGAACTAGAAAATTCCTGCGGAAATTTTGGAAGTGCCGAGTGGGCTGTTGCCGGGGTTCTGTAGTGAAAAAGCACATCTCAAATAGTAATATTTAACATGTTTATTTACACACGTGACCAGTACACACGCGGCACTCGGCACTACTAGTGCCTCGCGTCGAAGGCACTCGGCACTAATTAATGTCTTAATAAGACCAGTTATGGACCTTGCAGTTCATTCACTGGCAGGCGTTCTACTGTATCCACCAAAACGGCTGCACCAAAGATGCCAATGTAGTGTCATAGTTCTTAATTTTCAAATTCGTGCCATCTTCTAAAAATAGCCACAGCCACCGCCCCTAAATGCAAATACTGTAAATTGAAAGTGGCAGTTTTGCGCCTTCCCAAGCACGGGACACCACTTTGCTGTTATTGATTCACTCATGATACAGGAATTAAGTAACAAGATTCATAGCTCCTGGATGAGAGAGAGAGACACACTTCCTGGACGTCCTTGACTCATCAGGGTGGGGTGTGTGCGTGTTTTAGTGCATACATTTTACTCAGCATATCCCATAAGTGATACTATCCCATTAAACAAAAGATTCCCTCCCCCCCCAAACAAATCAATTTCTTATTCGTACCTTCTAGAGTTGCAGCATTGTGGACAACAGGCTCCACCCTTGGCTCTGAGGCTCGCCATCTGATCCGATCTGAGAGAGACGGGGGCATGAGGGGTGAAGGCCAGAGCTCTGAATAGCTTATACAATACCTTATACACATTGGAATCTAAATGTGGCTACCTCCAAGGTGCTGCTTGCCACTTGGTTGACCTGCTCCAGCACACTTGCATTTATTATAAAACCCCATCCTGAAGCCAATGACTGAAAGTGGCACTTATCCCTCTCTTACGGTCTATTAGAAAAATTGAATTCTAAGAGGGCAAAGAGGGCATTTCAATTTCCCTCCACCCAGCAATACTGTAAGCATGGAGCTGTAAAGTGGTGTGTGTTTCTTATGTCGTCCTATTGTGCATACATATCTTTGTAGTCTTCAGGAAATCATTTAATTAACACCCAGAAATCAGGATGCTTCTCTTTGTTTTTCCATTCATTACATTCATTTAATCAAAATGTTTTCTGCATTAGCGATTAAGCCAGTAGCTGTGGACTTCTGAGGCTCCATTTCACAGGACTAATGGCTTTTATGTGTGGAAACAGAAAATAAATTCTCAGCAGGGAGAGATGTTGAGATGACAGAGAGTCACGGCGCAGCTTTGACACAGCTGTAGGCTGGATAACAGATAACAGGATAACATTTTTGCTGATAGCATTGAGTGTCTGCTTTGTGAAGAGCCCTTTATTAGCTCAGGGTAATCGAAGAAAATCACCCTTTAATGCTTAATACAGGAGGTCATAGATTTTCGATGTGCGGATGTGTGGTGTTGGCAAAGCGGTGTTCGGGTGCTGAGTCCAAAGCTCTAGATTGACTCATGCTTCACAACCTGGGACTTGCAAAGCTGTAATGTTGTGTTTAAAATGAGTTTCTTTATTACATTTAGAAAAAGTAAAATTTCTTGAGCACTTCCTCGTGTATATACTGCGAGTTGGTTATTAATTTTAATACCTCTGTATCTGATGAGAGCCAGTTTGGGATTAAAGCACTGAAAATATGTAGTGTTCTAGTGTTGTCTTCTACAAACTAGTTTCCCTTTGCTGTTACTGCATGAAAGCCACATGAAAGCTTAAAAGTGGGAGAAAACACTGAGATAATCTCATTCCATGCATTCATATTCATTTTCTTATTATTGCTACAGACCGGTTATCACAGACCAGGATCTCAAAACCCATTAGCATTGGAAATGCCCTGTGTAATTGTCTCAAACTCAAAAAGCCCCAAAGACTACCCAGAAAACAACATTTCATTGTTTCTCATTACTCAATCTGTCGTCAGATTTTTCTGATCCAGTCTGTCATTGGAGTCACGTCCAGAAGGCAGATTTGCTGCCTCAACACTAAGCTAAATAAAACATAAATTAATCTCCTCTTTCTTCTCATTCTTTACTAGTGGCGGTCCAGACCAATTTGGTCCCTCCCAAAAAGGTCCAGCCTGGCATGGCGAAGTCCAGTCTAGTCCAGGCCAGCGTGGCCACCATGCAGAACCCCATGGGCTATGACCCTAAGACAAACGGTCACTGCCCACTGCCACGCCTGTCCATCTCCTCCCGGTCTGCAAGCGTGGTGGCCAGCATGGATACCAGCTTCGACGGCACGGCTGCGGCACTCCACTCTGTGATGAAGTGGAAGACGGTGCTGGCGGTGTTCATCGTTGTCGTGCTCTACCTGGTTTGTGGAGGTCTGGCATTCAGTGCACTGGAGCAGCCGTTTGAGAGCAACCAGAAAACCAGCATCACTACGGAGAAGGCTTTGTTCCTGGAGAGACACCCCTGTGTCACTCCTAATGAGCTGGAGGCGCTGATCAAGGTGAGTTATGAGAGTGAAGATGGAGTTTTAGATAGAGACATGGCATTCACATTTATTTAAGTTATGTCACAGAGTTATGTCTCCTATTTCTCCTTCCAGCTGCTCAGACAGCCTTGTAATAGTACATCGCCTTTGTAGAACCTATTCATCACCAACAGATTAGTTTGTAAGAGGATAGGAAGATTAAAAATTAAATAAAAACGATCTATTAAATAATACCAAGTGTCATTCAATTTGATTTAGGTAGATAAAAGGAAGAAAGTCAGTGGACTGACCTTTAGAGCTGCAGTTTTCTAGATGGTGATTGCTATCAGGGGTAATCATGGGGTTTTCCGTGTAATTAATTCTGGTTTCATTTGCTTGTCACATTATCTTGAAATGCTTGGGAGCTAAGTTCTTTCATGTCCTGATTGTTGGAAGAGAACCCTTTGATTACAGGCCATGAAGTGGTCAGTGTCCATCTGTATTTCTATTTTACTATTAAGTTAAAAAACTCAACTTAATATGGGTATTTTTCAGTTTTACAGAGCTTTATTCAGAGTTTTAGTGTATTGTTTAGCTGTCTGGCCCACAGCTTTACCATTTTGGTTCACCCTTACTGCTCACAGACAGATGTTTTTGTACATTACATTCTCGGCACCAAACAGCAGACAGATACTGGAAGGAAACAGCTATTTCCCTCAGGAGTTGGAAGAGACCAAAAACTAAAGCTAAAATGAGTGAATGTTCACCAGGTCGCTAGAAACACGACTCCAAATGAAACCCCATAATGGAACAAAAAACTGTTATAGCAGGTGTCGTTACATCACTGAAGTGTGGCACATGGTCATATATGGATACTTATGACATCTCTTCCAGTTCTGTTCATTAATGAATGTGGTTGAAAGCTCTCCCATGGAGCATTTGGCTCATTTACTGTCCCCAATGAACTCCCGTGCTCAACCTCTTGTATTGGTTACCTGTTTTCTACTCATGAATGTGTATACATAGTGCTAGGCATCATAATGAAAGATTATGTAAGCACAGCTGTTTAGTTGTTATTGCTGCAGAGAGAGATACAAGATTTTTAGATGTTGCTGTCAGCTTCAGTCATATTTAATCCGGCTCCACAACTCATCCACTCTACACCCCTGTTCAAAGTTTGTGCTCTGGACTCGAAACATATGCACGTGGGTGGGTTGGATTCGCCCACTCACTAAAATCAAAGTCACCCAGATGAAATTTTACAGATTTCAAGCTAAGGTTGAACCCAGTCACAGTCACATTTTTACTAAATAGGTGTACATTACACTAATAATGCTCATTTAAAGCATTTTTTTTGTTTGTTTGTTGAAATCTCATTAGGTTTCTTCACGCTGTGTTGACGAGTCAATGAATCGATTGTATAATGACTACAGCACCATCAGAAGATACACCCCCTACTCCCTGCCCCCTGGTTGTTGACAGTTGATGGGTAAATGTCATGAGCAGACTCAGAGGCAGGTCCATCCTTTAGCAGGAAGTACAATAATACCTTCAGGGTCACCACAGAGATACCCATAATTCTCGGTGACACTTCACACATGGTGGCAAACGCACGACATACAGTACTTGAACATGCGGGTTGTTACATAGCAGTACTTTAATGTAATTTCGGAGAAAAGGGCAAATGACTGTCTTTGTCCAAAGATGTTTAT
This sequence comes from Nibea albiflora, assembly GCA_014281875.1. Taxonomy (NCBI): domain Eukaryota; kingdom Metazoa; phylum Chordata; class Actinopteri; family Sciaenidae; genus Nibea; species Nibea albiflora. The sequence goes on along the minus strand of CM024799.1, from coordinate 23,618,937 downwards.
CCTCATAGAAAATAAGGTCAGTCACTGAGACCTTTATGTTGCATACACAATTACTTAGAGTGGAAAATAGTGAATTGTAAGCTCTATATTGATTTTTTTGTGTCTTCAATCCATATGTAAACAAACAGTAATGACAGCAACAAAAAAAGACCTACATCTTTAATTACAGTAGCACAGTAGGTTATTTAGAGATATAGATTTTGTAACTGAGTTGTATCTGAATACCCTAATAAATGTTTCAGTGCAGTATAAAATTCCAGAGCGAGGCTTTAACAACACCCACACGTTTTAAATAAGGAAACTAGCTCACGGACACAACAGCTCTGTTGCTTTTACTGTAAGAAACATTTGAAGCCAGGTTTTTCTGTCAAGATTGTATGTGATATATGTTCTATTTTAAGAAGAAATCCAGTAAACTTCAGTAACTACCCATCTGATATTTAATAATCTGCACGCCACTCCATCAAAGACTGACCGAAATGCATAAAATTCATTAAATGCAATGCGGCATCTATACAAATGAATAATTTTGAACCAGGATAAAATGGCCTGTTAGTTGATTCAGCATTGTATTTCAACCAATATCTGAGTCAACTGAACCAGATAACAAGCAAATTGTAAAAAAAAAAAATCCCATCAGATCAGGACTTGACTGTGCATTTTACAACGTCTGTTTTACAGGTGTCAGCCACTTTATAACGCAGGGTATGGCGACACTTCACACTGCTCTCAGATATTACATCTAGAATTACAGGTCAAGACTTAGGGTCACTACATCAAACTGACATGTACAACTAGAAGCGGGATTGGAAAATGATTTGAGGCGTGTCACTGTGTTGCTGGCTGAGTGGAAAGTTTGATTTGTGAGGGAGAACAGTGGTATAAAAAAAGGGGCCGACTAAGATCAGTCAAAAAGTCCTTTGCAGAAGATGTTGACAAATAAAAGAGAAGGACATTATCTGTCAATATGAGTTATTTTCTTTGGAGTTTAGAGATTTATAACACAAGGACCAAATGTCAAATACCCATCTCAATAACAAGATCGCCTACTTAGCTGTATTCTACAGAGAGCATGAGGAAATATGGCGGATGCAATGTAAACTAGATAAGGAAAAATAATCTTTTTGGGATAATGTGCTTTACAGGTGTTTCTTATGTAATCAGAGAATAGTAAATACAACATTCACAGTAGTACCGCAGTGCGTTCCACTGGTTCTGTTTAGCTTGAAATAACCCCAACGAGAGAACCAACCACATGGCATTTGGTGTGCTCCATTTTCCACTAGAATGGCTCCATTTGATGTTAGTGTCTTCAGCACTGCTCCAGTGAATATTGGACTGCCTATCTGTCTCTTTCTCCTCCTCCACGCCCGCCTCTGTTCTTTTATTCCTTCTCAGACTATCATCCTTTCTTCTCCTGCTTACCTTGCAGTGTTCGGCCTTTGAGCCACAAAAGTGCTATCAGGAGTACGAAACGAAAGAAATCAATGGCAGTATTTCCTAAGGAGATGTGTGGAAATAAAAACCTTTAGCATGGTGTGCCTGGGGTCCGGAGGGAATCAATTATTCATCGCACAGGCCAGCAGTCACAGACCTCCTGCTGCAAAGTAGCACTAGTAGCAGCAGCTGAGTCATCTGTGAAGACTGTCTCCCGGACAAATGATCAGATTCAGATATGAGATAATGTAGTCTGGTGTCTCACCAGCAGCTGAAGGCTAGCAAGTTATTTGACCATATCAAGTTTCACAGAATCCATTCACGAAATTCTTAATATTTAAATACCACTTTCATGTCCATACACTGAATACTAAGCTACCACCAGCAGTTAGTTAGCTTAGCTTAGCATAAAGACTGGAAACACATATTATTCTTTGGGTGGGAGCGGTGACTAAGCTAACCAGTTACCAGAGTGTGGTGTGCCCCAAAATTTCTAATAATTTCTTTAAATCAGAAGAAATAAAATTGATTTCTCAGTCTAGTTAGTTTGTTATGGTGGCACTTCAACCCCAAGCATTGCACACTGAATATCATGGCATGTGTAAAGCGCACACTGATGAATAGCGCTATTTTTATTCGGGTGTCACAAGAAAAGGCCTTCAGGGCATGCTGCTTCACAAGTACTCCGTCAAAGAGTCTGTCCATTATCGGTTTGTTTGTGCTATGTCAAGCTTGTCACTCAGACAAAAATCTTCTGTGGCAACACAGCAGTGGTTACTCAGTGTTTGGCGGAGGAGTTGACAGAAAAATGGCAACCTTGGGAAGTATGTGTGCGAGTGAATAGGACATGTGAGGCGGAAGAAGACGATGTATTGGAGAAAAGTTTGCTCCACAGCATGTGCTGGCTTAATGTCTGTGTCCTTACTCGTCTGTTGACCTCTTCATGTCTGCTTCAGCATCTGTGCTGTCCACCTACCCACTGTGCACCCACAAAGACAGCAGACCTAATTGGCTCTCCCTGCGCCGTAGGAATGACTCACTCTGTGGCACGATGCGAAGGCATGCTGTTATTGACACAAGTCAAGCCTCATTTATTGATGATTCACTTACCTACAAATAAACCTTTAGAAACACTGAGCTACCTGCAGTAAAAGCACGTCAGCGAACGCAGCCAACACCGTCATCATGCTTTTATAACATGAATTACATGATTTTTAGAGGATTCGAAAGAAAACGGAAATGATTTTTAGCTGCTTGTGAGAAGAGCTATCAAAGTTAGGTTGCTTTAATTAAATGCTACGGTGACTAATGATGATTCAGCTCCTCAGGTGTCCACACAACGTGCAGCAAGTAATGAAAATTCTATAAATATCGACAAACATGTGTCTGCAAATGTCTCAACCCGACATACTGTCAGTGCAGTGGTGGAATATAACTAATTCAATGAATTAATTTATACTTCTTCGTGTCAGCGCTTTTCACCCCACCTTATTTATTTGACTGTGGGCTTTATACACAAGAAAATCAACCAAAAGTTGCCTATTTAAGATTAGATCTCCTTTGACGCAAAATAAAATACAGCTTACATGTTCACAATACTAATACTAACCCTACACTCGCAACTTTTATCCCCATTTACCATGAAAGGGAAATAATTTTAACATCACTGCAAACTACAACCTCCATAATTAACTTCTTCTAACAGTTCTTTGCTAGCGTGTTCATTAAAACCAAGCATTATTATGTTTGCAAAAATAGAATTAATGGTCGATCTGCTGTACTGGATTGCATTTGATTTTAATGATTAGACCTCAATGTCAAAACAAAACCACAACCAGGCAGTGCTCACTTCACAAACAGCTCTCATCAGCCTTATATATGATGACCCTGAGTCTTCCTCTTTGGCAGCCATTTGTGCAGCTTTAATGTTTCAAGGTGGTCGGGGTAATGCTATGGATATTACTGATGGTGAAAGTGCTGCAGAGGAAAGTACTTGGCAGTGACTCACAGCGAGGGTGGGTGAAGGGGAGCGTGAAGCACCATGCTGGCTGGATTACGGCCGTCGCCTGCTGTGGGGTAGAAAGAAACACTGAGAGGATAAAGATCTGCAGTAAGTTAACTTGCTCTCTAATGACCCTGCAGTGTGGAAAATGAAAAGACACATTAGAGGAAAAGAGTCCGTCATGATTGTGTGTCTGCGAGAATGTGCTGATTCCCAAGATGGAGGAGGGCCTGCACGAAACAAAAAACACCATTTGTCGTTCTAATTAACAGGTTGCAGCGCAAGTCAGAGTCACCATCCTCACGCCTCAGAAGTGCATGCGGAGAAGGAGGATTTTCCACATCTCTAATGCAGCGTGAACTTGGCTGTGAAAAAGGCGAGAGACAAAAATAGAACTTGAAGTATTGAGAAACACTGTGAGGCTATTTATAGCTCTCCCTTGACTCCAGAATTAGGTTATCTGGGGTTTATTTTCTAATTACTTATTTGATTTTGCCCCTATAAATGAGCTGCGTCTGCTGAAATTGATGAAATAGCATTACTGTAATTGGCTAATTTTGGATACAAAAATCCGTCTCATTAGGGGGGCTGGAGATGAGGTAGTCACATGCAACATTATGAGTAGGCATGTGCATCGATGCGTATTGAAGTGGTCCTCCACTCTGTCTGCTTTTGAAATGTATGTCACGAGTGTTGATACATATTTTATTAGATGAACGTGCATCTCACTAGCAGCTTGCATGGATAGATTGGGGGGGGTTGCTCTGAATGAGGAAGCCTGCACGTCATATCCCACCAGGAATGTTGGTAAAAGCTCTGAAGCTACTCCCTCACAATGACTTTTGTACCATGAGCCCAGAGGCAAAATGTATACTATACACTTCCAAGGAGATGAGAAAAAAAAAAAAATCACACAAATAGGGAATTTAGAAAGAACGCAAATGGCTACATAATGAAGCACAGAGGGAGATCAGTGAGAATAATGATGCAGTAAATGTGGAGCATTGTGTCTTCTTAATGTTTTCCCAGCCACTACACAAACGTTGGGATAAAGAAAAGCTGGGGGACTAAAGAAAAAGGCTGACGCCGAAGAAAAGAGAGATAAAGGTCTCTCCGCTGCAAGTGGAGGTCCATGGAGATTTAGTCATTGTGAACTGTAAAAACATGCAAATTGGGTAAGAATGCTGAGTGGAGAAACAGCTCCACGTGAAGAAGCAGACAGTGAATAATTTGAGCAGATCTTGTGCTGGATGTTGCGCATACACTTACTGGAGTGTTGGAGGAGTGTTTACACATATTGGTATTATAATGCTGTTTTTTTTATGTGCATAATAAAACAGTGGCCGTGTATTGCAGAATTTTTACTCGCATAGAATTACGTTCGTGTAGGGGATATTTCATGAAATAAAGATGACGTGCTTGAGAGCAGGGATTCCCAACATGGGAGTTGAGTTCCCCAGAAAAGGTTACAAGCAAGGAAATACAGTCTGCTACAAAATGCTATATTTTCCCGATTTCCTTTTATTTTCTGCTGTTTTTTCCTGAGAGTTACTGCACAGTTTCACATCGTTAGAGCGCCAATAAAGCAAAGAAAATGACACTTTGTTTGAGCGAGTCTCAGCCGGCAGGCATATTAATTTAGCATCTAGAGACGAGGGTTTGCTCGGAGACATTACCTCATTTTAAGGGGTCACAAGCCAACTTGAATGTGAACACAGCTCTGGATGTCTAGGGCCGGATTCTGTATGGCTGAAATTATGTATACATCATAATATAAATGTATGCATAATGTTAAAATAATCACATTAAAGTTAGTTTTAAGTTAAAAAGTTATTGGTATAATTAATTTAGACACAATAAGATGATATGACTGTAATATCATGAATTCACTGCAGGATGCAGTAATATTAAAGTGATTGAGTTAATAAACTCCGTGCACTTCCTGTGTTATTACAGCTTCATGACATGAGTCCTGGGTTAATTAAATTCTCTTCTCCATTACTCATATCTCCCTCTCCCCTCGGGACCCCCCCCAGCGCTCTTTCTTCTCCTCTCTCAGTCTCTTTTCTCTTTTATCAGATAGTGTGACCTTCCAGGTCGATCTGGAGATAGTCACACTCAGTCTATTCGCAGTTACCTCACAAGTGTTATGCAATCAGCGGTGGTGGTGGTGGTGGGGGGACCCACACACACGAACACACATAACACCTGTACACAGAAACCCATAAACATTGGCAGGAGGTGGGTTAACGTGCTCACACTCTTCATGCTATCAGGACACGTGTGTTTGTTGTGTTGCCATCAGCCGAGCTGGCACGCAGTCGTAGCCTTGAATTCCTCCGTTTGTGGTTGTAATTCATACACTTTGCTCTTTTCAGCATGCCATAGATGCTGTGAGTGCAGGAGTGAGTCCGATTGGAAACACGTCCTACAATTCCAGTTACTGGGACTTGGACAGTGCCTTCTTCTTCGCTGGAACTGTCATCACAACCATAGGTAAAGTTTCAAACAATCCGCTCGTTGATACTCTGATTACAGTTAAATCTGCCACTGATAACGGTCAAAACAACAACTGCAACAACATCAAGTCTTTCGGATAAACTTACATTAAATATAGCCTTAGCCTCAGCATAGATGAAATGAACTAAAATATCAAATGATCAGTTGGATTTCGAGCCGCGTCTGCCCTGTCACTCTGTCACATGAGGAGAGGAGGCTACAAAAAAATATGAAATTATCACAATCTGTACACAGTCAAATAAAAATGTCCCCATTTAGGTAAAAAAGAGTAATGGATGCTTGAAGTTTAACTCATTTATATGAAATATTATTGTTAGTTTCATAATGTAATTTCATTTAATTTAAGACATTACTTCTTCAATGACAGTTATTGTTGAATGAATATTGAAATACTAAAAATAATTTCATAGTGCATCACTATAATGAGTTGAGTTTCAATACTTAAGACCTTAAATGATCATTTCATTCATTCATTTGATATCATCTGTTTGGATATCCTTTCCTCTTATTGCTGGCATAAGGTGAGTTTTACAAAGCTGGTGATAAAGGAAGCGAAACAGTTCAATTCACTTTTATTTAGATAGCGCAGAATAATAACAGCACCTGTCTGATGACACTTTGCGTATAGAGCAGGACAAGGCTGTACGCTTTATAATATTATTTACAGGGACTCGACAATTCCCAATCCAGAGCCACTGTGGGATTTAGCAACCTGTGAAGCATCAGCATCATTAAGGATGCTGACAAAACAGATACTGCTGACAGAGATAATGTGCTTTTATCTTATGTCAAAGTCTGACTACAGTACTTTCCCCTTTCCACTTGTAAGGCTTTATTTGCTTTTATCTGCCAAACATGTTATTACCAATTTCTGATACTAAATAATTTTTTAAGTGAATAGAGGAAAAACCTGGAAGCTTTGATCAAATTACACCATTTACAGTAGGCTCCATTCAGGAGCCACAACTCCAACATCAAAGCTGGTGCATTAAAATGTCTGAGATGAGCTGAATGTTCCTTCATTTAAGTGAAAAAATACAGCGTCCCCGGCGTGCTGTTGTGGTGCAGTCCAGAGATTAATTAACTATGCCGTTTGCTAATATGCTGCTGAGGAGTGGCTTTATTTACTTCACTACCCTCGTATATTATTAGGAAATATCAGACGTTAGAAGACAGACTCCAGTCTTCAAATGACCAAACATTTTCAAATACTACATTTATTTTTTAATTTGAGAAAATCAAAAAACAGCAGAAGAAAGAAAGTTGAAGTAAACATGCTACAGGATGCATATTTCAAAGAATAAAAAGACGCTGTGTATGCTTTGTCCCCTGCCTTGCTACTTCATTGCATTGTCACTATAGGGCCATAATTAATGCAATCATCTCTGAGGGGAACCTAATTGTTGTCTCTCTAGGAACTTATTTACCACCGACCCCTGTCACGGGTACTAAGAGGCGTTACATAAGAGCTTCAGTTAATTACGTTGCATAAGAAAGTCTTCATTGTCTTCTTCTGTTTCACATTTTAATCCTCCACCTCCTCTGCCTCCCCCTCACCGCGTCTTCTCTGCTTTCCTTTGCATTGCTCGTTTTTTTGTCACTCATTCTCTCGTTCCCTTTATCTCATTTTTCTTTTTTCTTTTTGTGTGTGTGTGTGTGTTTTCCTTGACATGACAGGTTATGGAAACATAGCTCCAAGCACGGAGGGAGGGAAAATCTTTTGCATCCTTTATGCCATATTTGGCATCCCTCTCTTTGGCTTCTTGTTGGCGGGGATTGGAGACCAGCTGGGGACCATCTTCGTGAAAAGCATCTTGAGAGTTGAGAAAATATTCAGGGTGAGTTTTAAGAACTACAATGACTTTTCTTTGCTTATGTGTTGTAATTCTTAGTGATATTGTGTGTAACTGAAATACAGTACTCCGTCTTTGGACATATCGAATTTGTTACACTACCACTGTTATATGATCTTGTTTAATTGCTCGTATCTCCTTTTTTTTCTTAGCAAAAACACAAACAGATCAGCCAGACTAAGATCAGAGTGACGTCAACCATCCTGTTCATCCTGGCGGGCTGCATCGTTTTTGTCACCATCCCTGCTGTCATCTTCCAACACATCGAGGGCTGGACCACACTGGAGGCCATCTACTTTGTTGTGATCACTCTAACCACAGTGGGAATAGGAGACTACGTGGCAGGTAGAACGATGGTTGTCATGTCCGCACTGTAGATGAATCATTTTCGTGATCAGGACTCAGCTTTGACCGTACTGGTGTTTTTTTTTTTTTCTTCCTTCCCTCCAGGTGGAAACAGAAAGATTAGAATACATGAAGTGGTACAAGCCTCTGGTGTGGTTCTGGATATTGGTGGGTTTGGCGTACTTTGCGGCTGTCCTCAGCATGATTGGAGACTGGCTCCGACTACTGTCTAAAAAGACCAAAGAGGAGGTGGGGCTCATTCAATTACACCACTCAGTATTACATTAGAGAGGTAGAAAATTAAAGGTCACTCAGCTGCTGCCTCCCCTCTGTTTGCTGTTTACATTCTGTAATTGCTCTATTGTTGAGGTGTTCAAGATGTGAAGCTCTTTTACAGAGGAACAAATAGATAATCAATGTGATTGTAATTGATGTATAGGTGTTTCAGGCTAAATAAAGCACTGATATCAGGACTGTGTGGTTACGGCCCAACATTGCTGCATACGGAAGCAAACAACCTCACAACTGTCATTACACTTTACATCACCTTTTCCCAGCTCAGCCCTGCCCACTTCAGAGCTGAGAGAAAAACTGAAAACCTGTCATGTGAAATCAGCAAAACTGTTCCAGCTTTGTCAGAAAGTTTTGTCGTCACTGAGTGTGTTCCCACGCTCGCTGACGTCCTGGTCTTTGAACATATTTGGGATATTGCATAACTTTGTTACTGAGTTCCTTAAATGTGATCATAACAATATCCAGGTTTCTGATCACCTGCCTGCAGGTGTGTCACCATCTCAGCTACTATGCTCTGCACCAGAAAAAAAATCTTCACAAACCAGAAAGAGGTGTTTGCATCTTGCAGTTTCCTGGTTACTCTCGGTGAACATCCAAGTTTCTGAAACCAGAATAAGCTAGATGCATAAAGTGTAACAAGGACATACAAAAAACCCAATCAGGACCCCACTCATGCTAAAAAGGTGATTGATAAACTTTCTTGGGCCTTGAAAAAACAATTTAACACAATAACATGATGTCTTACTGCTGCAGATTGTACCCATATGCTTGCTAATCCTTTCCTCACTGTGCTCTTGTCACAGGTTGGGGAGATTAAAGCTCATGCCGCTGAATGGAAAGCAAATGTGCGAGCAGAGTTCCGTGAAACGCGGCGGCGCCTGAGCGTCGAGATCCATGACAAGCTCCAGCGGGCCGCCACCATCCGCAGCATGGAGCGCCGTCAGCTTGGCCTGGAGCAGCGAGCTCACTCCTTGGACATGCTGTCTCCAGAGAAGCGTGCCTTGTTTGCCAGCCTGGATGCTGGCCGCTTCAAGACTTCGTCCCAGGAGAGCATTGACACCAAGCTCAACAACCTGAGGCAGAAGGGGGCTTGTGAGCCATACGAACAGGGGAGTGAGCAAACGCAACAGACAGCGTCTTCCTCGGAGGAGAATCTCTTCAACCTGCGCTTTGGATCCCTCAGCAAGCTGGCCAGACGCAACAAGAACCGCGAGCTGCGGAGGAACATCACTGAAGACGCACGACGGGCGAGCCTAGGCATAAACAATGGCAGTGCCATGCTGGGTGAGGAGAGGACGGAAGAAGAAGAAGAAGTAGAAGACGGGGAACCAGATGAGGAGGGCGGAGAAAGAAAAGAGGGAAACACCAGTCTGACAAACCTGTCACAGTACACAAAGGAGCGCGCTAAGTTGAATGGGTTCATATCAGCACAGGCCAAAGATGAAGAAAATGATTAGATACTGAATGGAAGAGCACTTCAGAGACAGAAACAGAGTGACAGATACTGAGACAGACACACAGAACAAGACTGCATGGTCCTTTGAGATGTCAAGAAATGTGCCTTTCTGTTTCCTATGCTTATGGAACTGATTGGAACTGCTCCCAGGAAATTCAGTCATCGTGCCATAGCCAGGGGAAGAAAATGTGTTGCCAAAAATGAATGAATTGAAGAGACAGAAGAGGCTGTATTTAAATACCTCATATTGGATGTTACTGTGGAACGGGCTACTTAAGAACTTTGATTTCTACAGGAGCTATCGTTACAGCTTTGTCGTCTTTCAGCCCAGATGAATCTTAGGAGACACTTGGGCAACAGCTGTCCGCTAATGTTGAATCTTTTTTTAACAATGTGGGCAGGACTTCCCGAGAGCTAGCGTCATGTCATCCATCTTCAGAAACATTATCGATCTCCGCCTTGTCATCTCATACTGTGGTAGCTATTTTTAGCTCAGTGGCCTCTCCGCTACAAAGGGACTTCCACGCTTATTGAATGGAGCTTGGGAGGTTGTGTTTCTGCCGGATCAATAGACAATACGAGCATTTACCTAGCTGACATGTACAATTATTCCTACACGGTATGTGACTTTGAAAATGTAGCCCTAGGGCATAAACTACTGCGTACTAAAAGCTTATAAAGACAAACTACTCTCTTTTATTGTGCATGGTTATTAAAACCCAACCATAGCAGCTAATTGACATAAACTAACCTGAAAGCTTGGAATTGCAGCTGTACTAATGTTCCTTTTCGTTTGAATAAAATCAAATGTACTGCTTTCATTCGTATTTGATGAAAAAAAACAACAACTGTTTACCCATGTCAGTAATGATTGGCTCCATTTTCTGTGTATCAACACTGAATTCACCTGACAGACACACGTTTAATCACCTTTGGCCATGAGATTGTCAGCAATGTTTTTTTTTTTATATGACATTTATTTATTTATTTTTTAATCACAAATGTCTTGACATTGCTTCAATGACTTTTTTTAATTCATGAATGTGATGATGTTGATTTTGTACTCACCAAGCATGTTCGCATCTGTGTTTACTCCCTTTTTGTATCAGCCAAGCACTTGAGTTGAACTTGCCATTGATCTGTAAAATATGAACTATGAAATATGTCATGCTTTCTTTTTCCTTTATGTTTTCTCGATGTGTTTTCCTTTAGTTCCAGGAGGCAGGGGCGTCTGACTGCGGGTTAAAAGTGGACTGAGTATACAGGGCACCTCATGTGATGAGGGCCCGCAGAGATACCAGAATGAATAGCCATTGTACAGAAAGTATTGTGCTACGCTCCTGCCTAAAGGTTTACTGACACATGACCATTTTAAAACTTTATTTACATTTTTACAAACAGGCACCGACAATACTAATTTAAGTTTTACAGAATTAGTAGACATCACTAGCGTGCACTGCATGCATTTCTAGAGCTGAACTACACACACACACACACACACACACTGGTTGTACTTGTAACCTGTTGTTTATCTGATATGAATATCATTAACCTTTCCATGACCATGACCTGTGAGCGATTGTGTTGTGTACAGTTTATTTTATGAACAGATCACATTAAATGTAGTGAGTGCCTTTTTCCAGATAATAAACATGAAAACATGAAAAGAAATTTAAAAAAGGTGGTAGTTGCCATACTCATACCAGCATTAACATAATATTTCATTACACAAAAGGTCGGCTTTTTTTTTTTTTGCTTTTTTTTTTTCAAGGGCATGGAAATTATATTCCAGAATTAAAGCCATCATGTGACTTATGCTATTAGAAAAAGCACAGGTGTTACTGATAACACTCACATTAATAGCATTCATTCGATTTAATTGGCCAGTAAATCTCTGACTGTGTGACCTCAAACCGAAGAAGCTAAATGGAATACATACATCATTAATTTTATTATTCATGCATGTACGATCCTCACTGTGAGATGTCATCACATGTTTCCTGAAAATACGGGCTTCTTTTCATTAAGAGGCCACTTGCTCTTCATGGGGTTTAAACACAAATTCATCAAAGCCTTCAGGAGCATGTTCAGTAATCATAGATGTTTTTTGATGTTCTCACTGAACTGTGTTTGTAAAGGTTGGCCGAGCGGTGGATGAAGAAGATGCCGCATGTTCTTGTTCTTCAAAGCTAACTTAGCCTCAGATACTCCAGGCTACACAACACAAAATAAAAGATTTGGGCAATTGTAAAATGGCCTAGCTACAAATCTAGAACATATGGCCTGAATGTAACCTGCGCTTCTAGGTTGCATTTACATGTCGTCATTTGGCTGACGCTTTTATCCAAAGGGAAGCAATCAAGGTGACAAGGACATGTCAGTGCAGCAAGTACTACTCACAAAGAATCAAGTGACAGTTCTAGAGGGGGTTAGATTTAACATGTCCCGTTTTTGGTAGTTTCATGATCCAAACTATTAAAAATATGCTAAATAATACTCTACTAGTACTACTAGCCCGGGAACCAGATGAATCTGTAAGTATTTATGACCAAAGCACCACCTCTCTCACTCTTTAATTTATTTTTATCCCTTTCCTCTTTTCACTCCTCTCAAATTTTTTGCCTAACCAGTCTTCTAAATATACATGATCAGTGTGAATTTGCCTTGATGCAGCTTTTGGGTAATTACATGACAGGATACATTATTATGTAAGTGATTCCCAGCGTGTTGCTGGAGCCTAAGGTCTCAAATCCGTGCGTGGCTAGCTCGGAGCCACAGTCACGTGTGTCACAGCGTGTATGGCACCCAGGAAAAAGACCCAGCTGACAGCACCACAAAAGAAATTAATCAGGAAGGCAGGTCGGTAAAGGCAGGGCTATAAATTGGAGGTAATGGAAAGGTTGTGTGTGTGCGTGTTTGTGGAGATTTTTTCCTTCAAGGTGGATGTGACCTCCACCTCCCTCATCAGTTGTTCTTTTGTCGGTGTCTCAAAATCTTTCTGTCCATCCCCTACACGTAATGAATCGACCTGGGATTTCATCCTCATACATGATTTTATTCATGACAGTCATTGACATGGAAGAGTCTGGTCGAGCTGGCCTTACTTACACAGCAGGATACAGAAAAACAATCACTTGACAAACATGTCTATAAAGCACTGAGCGGTGTCATTTAAATTACAGCAATATTCACACATAAAACCGAAGAACTATATCTTGATGAAAAATAACCACTTTTGTGCCTCAAGATTAATTTCATTTAAAGTATCTGCCTCGTTGTGTGCAGTGTGTGCGGCATAAGAACATGGACGCACGACATAAAAGTGCCGAAACATTTTTCAATATGATGCCGTGCATCGCCGCTGAATACAGGCTCAGAGGTAATCAACACCTCAATAACACGGTGTCTGAAACACTGAAAAAGAAGCTGTTGCAGTGGGTTGCACAGGTGCATCTAATTAACTGCTATCAGCGTGTGAAGGAGCTGATTTTAGGTTCATGCTGCTGTGAGGCAACAGAAAACCCTATTTGACCCCCACACCTTTCACGTTGTATCATTCCTGTTTCGAGGGGTTGAAGTGGGTGCGATGTTGCATTTTGGGGTAGGAGTAAACGTTCAGAACAAGAATGTGCATGAATCTTTAAAGATATACCTTTTATCTATATATTCATGAACTGTGATTATTTTAACCTATGTGGAATTTGTTGGTTCATATACTAACATGGCAAATTGTATTTGGCATACACGTCCGCTTGCAACAAAGTTAAAGTTACTTTAACTTTAATTTTGCACCTTGAAACTTGGAGGCATGAGATCACTCTGTGAGACTCTGCTGCTCCCATTGCACAATTATCTCCCACTGGACAGGTGTCCTTCCCTTTGCTGTTTGCGTTCCTTACTTTCTGTGTCCTTTCACATCATCATACCCCCTTCTCTTTCTTCCCCCTAGTGAAAGCCATTTGCTTCCTTCCTTTCCAGCAATCCCCTCGTGTCTCTCTCTGTCTTGTCTGTCTCTCTCTGTATATGTATGTCGCTGGGCACGGCCTCCCATTTCCATCACACCTGCCTCAGTTGCCTCAGCACCTGTGCCTCATCTACCAATAAACTTCTGCTGCATGAAATACAGATTCAACCTTCCAGACTCCACCAGATCATTCAGTCTCCCTTCTGGCAACAATGGCCAGCTCAGTATGTGACGGTGCAACTTTTGCCTAATTGTGATCTCCTTGTGCTCCAGGAAAAATGCTCTCTGCCATCCTCCTACCACGTTTAGCTCTGTCTTGTCTTCACACCTCCACCCTTGGACTGCAGCCACCAGCAGACCGGAACCACCCTGCTACCGGTTCCCCCCACCGCGCATGTTCCCTTTGTTAAAGCAATAAACTGCTTAAACATGGTTCATTCTCCGGTTGTTTGCATATTGAGTCCAGTACATAACATAGTGTTTAACCATTTTATATCTCTATGACGTGTCTTATTGTACAGCCTACGGAGCTGAAAAGTAAGATGGAAGTGTTTGACCTTGATGGCTGAGACTGCTGTATAAATAAGTGGTGTTTACTTTTCTATTCATTACCTTTATATGGACTTAAATGATCAAAACCTTCAAAGTTAGCTCAGACTGCATCTGTCTGCATTGAAGTGCAGTTTTTCCCCCAGAAAGCGGGGATTGAGAGCGGGGGATGACATGGAGCAAAGGGCCAAAATCGAGGCCTTCATACGTGGGTAGTTTAAATTAAAACGGAACGTGCAAAATGTCATGTGATTTTTGTGTGCAACACAAAAATATTCATTTGATGTTTCACCCATCTGGCCTTCATCGAAGACTGCCAGAGTGAGAGAGCAACTGAGCGTTGCTGGTCTTAAAACCTCTCTGATGCTGATGATGCTTTTACTCATAGTTAAGGAAACATTAACTGGAGTGTTGTAGGTTTGCAGCCCATCAGAGAAGGATGCAATTTACCCCAAAGGCATGTTGCAGAATGACAAATCCATCATATTGTTTAAGAATGTGAATGAATGAGAACAAAAGGCTCGTGTGTCTCATCCAGAGAGTGGTCCAGCATGAATGGGCACACATCCTAATCTTACCATGTCTACAAGTGATATTAAATAAAAGCAATCTCAGTGAAGCTGGCCGCAGCCGTAACAGAAGCCCACCCCCCTCTCCTCCTTTATGTTGAGGGATGAAGGGCTTGGAACCAATTTGCTGTTTCCTGTTGCAAATAGTGAATCCTGCCCACTCTCTGTTCCCCTTTTAAACAAGTTCTGTGCCTCTGTGCAGGCTAACTCATCCCCCGTGTTGGCGCACCTTCAGTCATGCATAAAGCTTACATGCAGCAGTTCAATTCTGCAGCTTTTCTTAGACAGAAATTGAACTTGGCTTCTTCTTGTTAGGATAAATTAGATCTCACACCATTTCTCATTTGCAGAGAACTTTGACCTACAAAGTAGCGTGACTCACCGAGTCTAGAGGTGGGAGTGACGTTCTGTTTTCTTTAAAAAAAAATCCAAATGGAGGAAGTGTTGGAGGACCTATTTTAGGTAAACCACAAAAAAAACAACAACTCAGTGGCTTTAAAGGTTTACAAGAAGGAGAGCAGAATGAAAGTTGTGGGAAGATTTTCAGTTAACTAGCTAGACCCTGCTTACGTGCCTTCACCTACATTCTGCTAACAACCCTGTAACTTCACCAACTGTAACACAACTGAGCGTGTTTTCTGGTTTTCCCTCTGGTGTCCTCCGGCTGTTCGCCCTCAGCTCTTGGTGTTTAACAGAGGCTCTTGCTGGATGGCGAAGTAAACTGCTGCTGTTTAGTTGTGTGCTTGCTGTGTGTGCAGATGGAGAATGACACCAGAATGGGCACCAGAACCGGCGCTTGGTGAGCAACTTTCACTTCAACAATCTAAAATATTCTTTAGTCCTTTATGAACCACAATGTTTTTGTCACCTTTTTAGAAAATGTCATGTCATCTAATACATCCAAGTTAATCTCAAACATCACTGCATTGTAATGCCACGAGGTGCTATCCTCATTTAAGTTGTTATAATTTCCTCACATTTAAAAGTTTGAGCGGCTGTTGCCAGAACAAGTTCTTGTGAGGAAGGGAGAAGTGTGAAAGTGCTGAGAGCGATAGGGAGGATAATGAAGAGGAAAAGTTGGAGAGTGTCAGACAGTCACCCGGAGGAGCGCAGCATGCTTCACATCAACAGGAGACGGATGTAAAGACTGCCTGACAATGTTCCTGACAGTTGAGATACTGAAGTGAAGAGAGGTGTAATGTGATGTCATCCATACCAGTCATGAGAAACTGACAAATCAAGTACATCACATGACAGTGAAGCACCACAGAGGGCTGCAGTTCAGACCAGGAGTTGGATTTGAAGAAGATTACTAGACTACAGTAAAATTCTTTTATTATTAAGATAACATTTGTAGCGGTGTGTAGATGCAATTATGAACACTGCATTTTCCTCCACATTATTGCAGATTTAAAGGCAAAAATTTGCTCTTGAGCTAAATTGGACCATATTATAGTACAGTTATCATTAAACTGTGACACTTATTATTTTATAAGCTACAAGATCTGTTGCCTGAAGTGTAAAGACAATCCTTGGTTACTTCTGTAGTTAAAACACAAACAAACTTTCCATCTTGTATGTCTTAAAAGTTTCAATATAAAACACTAAAAACAAAGGCTGGATACAAATTAAAATTGTCATTTACACAGGTTAATCATATTGATGGTGCATATACATACGGTATGTTCACACACACATATTTTCTTGCTGGGAAGAGAGAGAAATTGTCAAATTTTTCTTCCTCCCAGTCCAGTTTGTCGTGGAAAAAGTTTTCAATCAAGTATTTTATTAAGAATTGTTCCTTGTCAGAGCGAAAACTCTGCAGTGATCTCCGCTTCTCTGCTTTCCAGTGCCTAAAGTTAATTGTTATTATGTCTGAGTCAGATAAGTGGGAGAGACACGACAGAAAGGCAGTGGGACAGCCTGGATTATATATCGGAAAATAGCTGGGGAGAGAAGTGTGTTGCGGAAAGCAGATTTAGTGGCAGGATGGAAGATCAGGATGGAAACATTACTGTTACATTTTTATTGCAGCAAATCCAATTTATAGTTAGTAGGAGGAAATTGCCCAGTGTAAATAAACCCATACTGGCAGCCTGCACAGAACTACAGTAAATAAAGTAAAACTATAAGTGATACAGTGATTCTATTCTTATTTTACATTACAAATTGCTTATGTAATGTCGTCACCACACAACTGCTATATTTGTTCATCCGTTTCCATATTTAGCACTGTGTCTGTGTGATTTTTCTCTGCAGCACGTGTGCAGTACTGTATGTGTACACAACCCTGTCTGTTCCCACAGCCTGCCTGCCAACATCCTGCACCGGTCACAGCTGCCAGAGCTGGGATTGGCCAAAATGTAGCTGCATCTCGATTCAAGACCTTTTCTTTTTTCCCCTTCTTCTTTCAACCAAATGAATGAAAACCAAGATGTCGTATTAGTTGGAGCGTAACACGAATAATCTGGTCAATAGATTGAACTTTTATGTTGTCCATAACCAACAATTTGACTTTGAACACAGACCCACTCTTGCACTATGCAAGCTGGGGATCCATTAGGTGTGTGAATACAGTGAGATCACCAGCGTAGATTACGGTCTTATTCATTCATCACGCCTGAGAGGGAGCAGACACTCGCACACGTGCCACTGCTGATACTCCAACATCAATTGACTGACTGACAAAACCTATTGATCCTCAGTTACTTCTATCTCCAGAATCGAGTGTACTTTACATATAAAGAAGTCTGTCTGTTACAAAGTCAAGGACGGTGGAAGGTGAGAGGTGAGAAGATGGGTGTTTTAGATGGGCTCTGAAGTCCCCATGTTCTGCTGATGCAAGTCATTCAGCGTTAGGTGATGCATATTATTTGACATGGATGGATGGAGGTAAGAATGAGGCGGGACAAGGACTCACATGGAAGAGCACATGTCCTTCCCAGCCTTAACGGAGTCACGCATTTTAAATACCTGAGGGGAAAAAAACGTGACACGCGGAATCTCGCATGTTTGCTCACCTCTGAGGATGTCATATTGTTCACCTGCACTGTTCTCACAGGGACTTATCTCCTCACCTAAAAGGTTATATGTGTGTGTGTTTAGCACACGCATTCAGACGTTTACTTTATTGTCCATCAGGAAATAAGCAGGAGTTGAGGCAGAGCAGCTGGAGGACATCAATGCCAATAAAATATGATGGATTTTCACCAAAATGAGTGAAATATTTGCTGTCCGGGCTGCATTCATACACACATTCGCACAGTCAGGGCACTGGCTGCCATGCAAGGTGCAAACTGCTTATCAGAAAGGAGCTAATCACATTCACACACGCTCACACATCAATGGCAAAGCCTTCAGGAGCAATTTGGGGCTCAGTGCCTTACCCAAGGAAACCTCCAACATGCATACTGGAGGAGCTGGGGATTGAAAGACCAATCTCCCGATGAAAAAATAATCTGCTCCACCTCCTGAAGCCCTTACATGGTCACGTATTTCAAAGTCACATAGAGCAAGAGGGCACCGAGTAGGAATGATGGACACCATTCATCTGATCAAAATGATTTTATAATCAAGTTTATTCTAGAAAAGTTAAACAGTGTTGCTCTTCAAACTAAAGACAACCGAGCACAATGGTTATGGCATACATGAATTTCTTTATTAGGTGCAAGCAACACAAACAAGTTAAACGGACAAGCAGTAAACGGTGAAGACAGCTTGCTGCACTTCCATATTTGTCCACTAGAGAGCTACAGATCTCTATGTTTCAGTTTGCCGCACCTTCGAACAGAAACAACCCCACAGACACACTTTCTATCAGCTTTTTAAAATCATGGCACTTCATGCAGTAATCATCAGAATCAAAAGCCCGTCTCTTATGACTTTTATTCCTCCTAGAGGATGAAGAACATTTTCTTCACAGAAAACACTGAACTCAAACAAATGGATTTTTGGTTGAGAAGTCCACAAGTTGCAGAAGGTAACTACTACTACTACTACTACTAAAATGATTCATGAGCCCTTTATTTTCAGATTCACAGACGTGCATGTTGGTAATAATGGTACTTAGTTAGAAGTATGGAATCATAATTGTCTGTTAAATGCAAATATAACCTCCCCGTGGAAAGTAAAACCCTGAATAGTCCCGTGATAAAATTCACATTTTTCTTCTATTTTTAAACCACATATTTATTTTCTACTCAGTTATTCAAATGATTAAGGCATCAAAGGCATTAAAGTCATAAATGTTTCACGCACACTGTCATGTTTGACAAATACTCTCGGAACAAGCCTTTGAGGTTAATATTGTGAAACATGATTGAGTGTGCTTATCACATTGCCATTAGTTTATTAGTGCGGTATGTTTACATTGGTTTACTGTTGCTATAAATCTTGACCTGTCTCTTGTGATACATCACATCTGAGCCCATAACTGTGTCTATCTGCAGTTTGGTGCTTAGCAGGTACAGTAGTATACAGTTTTAAGTGTAACTCACAGACCAGGCATCTAGAAGTCACCGTTCACATTGTTACATTCTTTCAAAATATAGATTATAGATGCTTTTAAAGTCTGACTTTGGCCCCCACTGTGCAGAACGATATGCGTGATGTTTTACAACAAGGCTGTTTGCTTGTCCAAGTTTAAGACGTGATACTAGTAGAAAGGTGAGAGCAGGACACATCTTGTGTGTAGTACTGTGGCTGAACTTTTATAAAATGAAAGTTTGCATTTCCATTTTCGTAGATTTTGGATTTTCTGAAAGAATCAGACATATTATTAGTCAAATACAGTATTTTTACATGTTAAACATCCACATGTTCATTCGCTCTGCTTGGGGCAGAGGGCCACAGACAAGGTATCATAAAGCTTTGACAGACAAACTGGCCTTTTAATGAGATTTGTTGTCAGTAAAAAATCAGAACACAATCTACTTTAGCAAATAACTTTTGCAATAACTAATGTTTACCACAAAGTTATTGCAATACATAGTCCTGTATCTTTTTTTTAACCTACACCACACCATCTTTGCTTCTCTTCTTTACCTGGAAGAAGAGAACAACCTGATTGACATTTGCCTTCCCTGTTCTAGTAATGAAGCAATAAAGGAGAGGGTCTGCGAGGCAGTTGAGGCTGGAGATCGCTATGCTGATCTTGTATGGATATAGGAGCCACGCAACCTTCCGGCAGTCATCCAATAGGGTGCGGAGAAGTATAACAATGTGGATAGGTCCAAAGCAAAACAGAAGGGAGAGCAGAACTACTGTCAGCATCTTTGAAATCCGCTTACGTTCCTGTTCCTCTGTGGCCTGGTTGGATTTCACTGCCTTACAGATCCCCCAGGTGGAAAACACCACCAGGAGAATGGGAACAATAAAGCCCAGGATGAAGCGCGCTACATTAACCCGAGCCAGGTTCTCTGACACCGGGAGGAATACATCAAAGCACACTGAAAACTTGTTGTTCTCATAGTATGAGTCCTCCCAGGTGATGGTGATGGCATTGAAACAGCCCACCAGCACCCAAATGGCAACGCTGACTACCGTTGCATTGCTAACTCTCCTCAAGAAAGCGTATTTTAATGGGTAAACCACCGCCAAGTAGCGGTCAACAGCGATGCAGCAGAGGAGGGCATCGCTGGTGTAGAAGTTAGTGAAAAGAAAGTAGACCGACAGCACACAAACGTAGCCTCCGTGGTCCCAAACTCCTTTCCACAGGAAGTCCAACCACAGAGAAAGGCCGATAGTGAAGGTCAGGTCACTCAGGGCCAGGTTGAATAGATACACGCCGAGCTCGTTCTTCTGTCTAATGTGCTGCCAGGACACGTACAGGGAAAAGGCGTTGGACGGGATGGCAGTGATGATGATGGTCAGGTAGAAAAACAGAAATGGCTTCCTTCTGGTGGCGTTGTCAACCGAGTAACATTCTGAATGATCAGTAGCCAGGGTTACGTTTTCCATTGCAGATGTGGCGTTTATTTGCTCACACCTTGTAGAGACACAAGGGAGGCAATTAGGAAGGGATACAACAATGCATAGAAATACTTCAAATGGGCACTCATGCAACACTTTAAGTGTATTTGTTTTTGCTAGGGAATGCTATTCTGCCTGTGAAAACAGTTAAATAATGTCTCCTGTAGCTGCAGTTAGAGAAAATCCATGTAGAGATTTTGGGAAGTCTAGGATTCATTGTTTTTTGGGGGTTTGACCTATGCTTGAGACTTAAGTAGGGATATTCCAAAAAAACAAATAATCTAAGTCTAATGCGAGCATCTCAAGTGGCTTACTTTACCATTATCATTAAGTACCACTCAGAGTTTGGCTCTTTTTAGCAAATGAATCCCACATTGCTTGAACTTACTGTCAAATCTTTGA
The DNA here is from genome assembly GCA_014281875.1 of Nibea albiflora. Classification (NCBI taxonomy): domain Eukaryota; kingdom Metazoa; phylum Chordata; class Actinopteri; family Sciaenidae; genus Nibea; species Nibea albiflora. The sequence goes on along the minus strand of CM024799.1, from coordinate 23,597,576 downwards.
CAGATTTGTTTCCACTTTCCAGGCAAAGTGGCTCTTTGGCTTGCAACTAACTTGTTAACTCGCCAATACTGTGAGCATTTCATCTTCTTTATTTTGTGTCAACCTATGATATTTTCTTACTGTCACCACTCAGAGTAATTTACAGTGTATCTAGTCCCAAATGTCTGATGTTGCACTTTTTTTTTGAATGCACCATCCGGGAGGTCATTTCACAACACGTCCTGCTAGCAAATGCGGTATCACATGACTGCACTGTAATGAAAAGACTTCAACCACAAACACAATAAATATTTAAGGAGAAGAATAAACTCAGTTCAGCTCACAGGAAAGGTCTACTTACATTTTATTGAGTCCATTCAGTCCAGATTCTCCATTACATCCATTATAGTAACAATTGAAACAAATGCAGAGAGAAATCACACAGCAGTCATCCACTGCCTAAATCAACCAGCCTGAAAAAAAAACAGGAAGAGTCAGCAGCTGCCTCCTTGTTGTCCCTGACTACTGTATGTCATTTACTGGGTGACAGGCCATGACAGAACAAACTATCAGTGTTAGGAGACGTCAGATTTAATTTGGCTGCTGGGTCTATATGAGGCTGATAGACTTTATGTTTGGTGTGCAAATATAGCCATGAACCGGTAAAGGTGATGCTGATTATTGTCTGATAAAGGAATATGTATCTTCTTGGCTAATTGTTTCCATAGCGTAGTTATGATGTTATGGCTGACCCTCTGTGCTCGTAAAAGGTAGGTACACACATATTTCGTCTGTCTGCCTTTAAAAACAATACTCACATGTCCGTATGTACATTGGAAGAGTTATCTGTTGCTGTAATTGTTCCTCCCAACCATATGGCCACAGAGAGATATTTTCATGTAAATGCTTGGGGACTAAATCCACAATCCTCATTCTGTGTAAAAAATAACTCAAAATCCAGCAAAAGTTAGTAAGTCTTCAATGAGTCAGACAAATAACGTGTCACTGTCCTTCTGTGATGACTCGGAAAGCAAACACGGTCAGGAGATGCTGACCGGTTTTAATTTACAAAACAATGCTCCAGAAAGGACAAAGTAGATCTATTTATTGTTGTTATTATTGTTACAACTTAAAATAAATGATGAATAAATAAATAAATAAAAATAAATGTAATCGTATTCACACCACAGCTGATCATAAATACATCACAGTATAAGAGAGATGATTTGTCCAATAAAACTTCAACACACGATTCTTTTTGGTATTTCAGCATTCAGTCCCAGCAACGTTAACAAACAAGGTAGAGCAGTTGATATGTAGAGGTGAAAAATAGGCACACAAAAAAAATAAAAAAGTTTTGAAACCACTTGCTCCTAAGCAACTCAGATGAGTTTATCAAAACTATAAGTCTGAAAAGTGAAGCGAGAATTACCAAATTAAATAATTTGTTAACCATTTGATACACAGAGATTATCTTAGCAACAGTGACGTTCACACTGTAAAGAGATACAGCAGTTACTATTCATCAGACTACTGTCTGTCTATGAATAGTAGAGAAAAGTAACAAACTGTACGCGTTTGAAAATGAAAATTCAGTTGTTAGGAAACTGACTTAATTCTATTTGAGCTCTCTGTCGACTCTTTGCTCCATATCAAACTCATAAAGCCTTGCCTACCTTTCTCGAGAGTTTTCCTAACCTCTTTCTTAGCACTCTCACTGATTAAGCAGTATATTATAGGATCCAATGTACTGTTCAAGGTAGTTGTGGCAACTGTGACCAGGTACGGATCTCTGAACCTTGCGGCCCAAATGCAGTTCCCGGGCTCCAGTATAGCCCTGAGCAGCATGACAGTCTGATAGGGCACAAAAGCCACTATGTAGGTTAGAAGAAGGAAAAACAACAGCAGTCCCACTTTCCTGCGCTCCTCTGCCAAGATGGATGGGCTCTGTCGGAGTGAATACATGATCTGCTGAAAGCAAAAGGTCATGATGAGGACAGGGACCAAGAAACCCAAGATGACTCGTATCAGGGCAAGGTGGGCATCTTCTTGTGACATGGGCATTCGCTCCTCACACATGTTTCTTGAGGAGAAAGCTTGTAGTGCCCCTGTGTGGGCAAGCAATGCAATGTGGATGATAATCTCCAAAGTCAGCACAGCAATGCTCACCCCTGCTGCGGTCCGCACCTCTCGGACCCAGTGAAAGTGGAGAGGATGGACCACTGCCAGGTAGCGATCAACAGAGATGCAGCAAAGGAGGCCTGAGCCGAAGTAAAAGCTGTTGTACATGATCACAGCAACCAAACTGCAGAGACCATTCACGGGCCTCTTCAAGGCCAGCTCAATCCACACAGGCAGAGTGATTGTGTAGAGCAGGTCAGAGATGGACAGGCTGATGAGGTAGACCGCAATGTTGTTCCCCTTCCTCATCAGAATCCAGGCTACATACAGAGACAGGCAATTAGCGGGAAAGCCCACAATAAAAAAGAGAGAATATACAGTTGGATACATGTTCTTTTCCACTGAGGAGTCCACAGTGCACGAGGTGTTTGTCTGGTTAAAAAGAGCAGTGTCCATCCTCACTTGTCGATGACCAAACCACGAATGTGAATATGAATAAAAGCTCTGTGCTGCGTTGAACTGAGAGAAATGCAAATGTTTCAGTGAAGGCCGTGCCAAAAATGAAAATGACAACCACTGAAATTTGAGACATGATGCACCCAAAGATTAAACTGTTTGTAGGAAAAGAGACTTTGAACGGGCGATTAGATCTACATGTCCATGTAAAAATGAAAACACCGCAACATCCAGGTGAGAGGTGACTATTTTGCTCAAGGGCACACAGCACCTGTTTCTAGGATTAAATCAGCAGTGGTAAAAAGTCACTAAGTACTATACTGCCATTCAGTTTGGAAGTACTACATTGTTGCTACATTTCAGAAGAAGCTGCTGTACTTAACAGGAAAGTTACCGGTGGTTTCCAAACTTGTTGGCTGCTGATCCTTTACACAAACAAACAAACAAACAAAAAACTGTCAGTCACAGTTAACTTACTTGACTTAAGATGTTTTTGAGTTGCCAACTTTTTGGTTGGTTTGGTTTGACCCAACCGAGAGAATGAGTTGGGTTATTTCCTTTCACATTGCCTTGCTTCTTTTATATTACTGCTAATAATTGTGTGAAATTTGTATCCTCAATAAGAAGGAACTGTTTAACTGTAAGTTCATTTGTAGGTCAGCAAAAGATAAAACCATGTTTTTTTTTCCATTAAAGTTCCTCAGCTGTTACACAGAGGTTATCTTAGCAACAGTGACGTTCACACTGTAAAGAGATACCGACAGGTGCTATTCATCGGGCTGCTGTGACTTTGAATGGTAGGGGAAAAGCACAAAATGTACACCCATGCAAATGAATGTGTGTAAATATAGACGAAAGAGCGTGTAAATATCAGGGTCACATTTGTTTAGCGTCAAAATAACACAGCCAGATGAGTTTATCAAACTGTAAGTCTGAAAAGTGAAGCGAGAATGATCTTTTAAATCATTTGTTAAGCATTTGATACACAGAGATTATCTCAGCAACAGTGACGTTCACACTGTAAAGAGATACAGCAGTTACTATTCATCAGACTACTATGACTTTGAATAGTAGAGAAAAGCAACAAATTGTACATGCTTGAAAATGAGAGTTCAGCTGTTAGGAAACTGACTTAACTTACTCTTAAATTGTCGTGTTAAAATGTCCACTGTGTGACATTAACAGGCTCTCCCTGTTGAGCCTTGTTGAGCACTTTCTACAGTAGCCCACACCAGGCTATTTTTTTGTTAATACTAGGATGCTGTTCAAAACCACTAATTCCCACACTAGACCATTAAGACTATTGCAGTTACACAAAGACACTAAGTCTCTCTCCATCCATTTCGAATATTACTTCCATTAACACAATCTTATAATGCTCCCTAAATACGGTTAAGGGCCTGTGTTAGGGAGTGTTATAATGGCATATATCCGGAAATTACAGCCTCATATCCACTAAAGTTGTGCTACAAAATGTGAACAGGACACTGGCACCGGCAATGTCAATTTTATTTATCAAGCACATTTCAATACATAAAAAAAACTTAATTAGCTAAAAACAAGATAAAACAAAACAACGTCAGTGCAGTCAAACAGAAACCTCCACAGCATCCCACACACAAACAAAGTAGCTGACCATTTTCCTGCATAAACAAATGCGTTTCTAGCCTGCTCCTGAATGTGGACACTGCCAGCAGCCTGTTCCAGACACCGGCACCTGGATCTAATTCTAGGACCTCTGACAAATGACCTACGACGCCTGACTGAGTGATAATCAGTTAGAAAGTGAGAAATGCACTGTGGAGCCAGACGACTGAATGCTTTATAGACTATTGGGTGGACTTTGAAGGTGATCATGTATTGTACCGGGAGTCAATGTAGTAATATGTTAGAATATTACTAGTTAGTGTGCACGACACGGTTTTTCAGTCAGCTTGTGTTATGACATTTAGTTTTGCTATACTTTTTTTTAAGATAAAAGGCTCTTGAAGTCACACTCGTCATGTGATTTAAAAGTATTTAAAAGATTTCGATTAGATGACCGTATCCAGCTGTAAAACGTTTCTAGACATGAGGTTGGTTTTAAATCTATGGTGAGCTCAGAAGACTAGAAATGAGAAACTGTAATTTTTAATTAGTTGGATCCAGGTTTGAGATTATAGCACTGTTAAAATGTAAGAACATTCTAGATGGAATCAAGGGAGGAGTTCATAGGACTAACATTAGCTTTGTTGTGATACAGAAGCCTGTGCTGTTACCATGTGGGACATGCTCACATGGTAGCGATATAGTAACATGAAAATAAGTACTTTTTACTTGTATTACTATTATTGCAGTTCCAGTGTAATATCATATGGTGTTTTAAAAAAAAATTATACCTCAGAAAAGAGGTGCTGCAGCCAAGCACAATATAAGTAGAATTAAATAATTTACTTTTTTAATATTCAAGATTCAGCTTTATTTATCATGAGGGAAATTGCTGTGCAATACAGTTGCGATACAAAGTGGTGAAGTAATACAAGAGAGAGATAAAATGGCTTGACTAACACAAAATAAGTAACCCACTAAATGCACAAATTGATAGTTGATACATAGGGATATACAACAATATGCAATATACAACTATACGCATTGTACGTATTTGGCATGAATTGGAATAAAATAAGTACAAATAGTAAAATAAGTACAAACGAAATAAAGTGATGAAGTCATAAAACCTGCATCAAAAGATCCCCACACAGTAAGAAGTGTAGTGTGATAGCATACACCTGCTATAGCTACAATATAAAGGGGCATATTATGCTTCTAATCAAGAAAACATGCATTGTCTTAAATTCACCCTTGGCAAACTGTGGTTCAACGTATATACAAGCACAGTGTGGGTATAATGTTTTTCTTATTCTACTTCCGGAAAACAACAATTTCTCAAAATTATAACAAAAAACTTGTTTCACAATCCAGCAGATCAGCTTGAGACATCTACAGATTTAACACTTCTCTTCGGGCTTGAGTGTGCAGAAGTCATGTTGAAAGTCACTCAACTGCACCGCTGCCTGCAGTTGTCTCTGAGTGTTTTCCAGAAGTTCTTTCCTACGAAGACGTAGAGGATGGGGTTGAGCACACTGTTGAAGAAGGCTAAGTATATGACTATGTGGGAGCCGATGATAAAGCTTTGGATGTCCAGTGTCAGGATCCCAGCACTCCAGAGTGTTTCTGCCATCCTTAACAGGTGGAATGGCAGCAGGAAGATCAGAAAAGCCAGGAGGACTGCTAGCACTAGTTTGGTGGCCTTGTGGTCTGTTCTCCTGCCGTTTAACTCCCCCAGAGACCGATTATTCAGAGCTTTAATAATCTTTACACTGCAGTAGGAAATAATGAACAAGGGGATGATAAAGGGCAGAATCAGTATCACACTAAACACCAAACGTGTATGACGACTTCCATATTTAAGAATGCATGAAGTACATTCATGCTGATATTTTAGTCCCCTGTAGTATAACGTGGGGACACTCAGGAGCAAGCCCAATCCCCACACCAGCAGACAGCCCAGTGTGGCATATTTTCGGCTACGCATTCTGTTAAGGGACATTGTATGCACCACTGCCAAATAGCGATCTATGCTAATCAGAGTGAGGAAGTAGATGCTACAATAGACATTCATACGAATGCCTGTGTTGACGATTTTGCACATGAACCAACCAAAAATCCAGTTATAGTTCTTGGATACGTTGACAGCCCAGAAGGGCAAACAAGCCATGAGCATAAGGTCAGTAGCAGCCAGGTTGCTCAAGTAGATCTCAGGCACCGTGCAGGGCTTCTTATGGAGGCAGAAAACCATCAAGACAAACACATTAAACACAATCCCCAGCACAGAGATGACCAGGATATAAACCGGCACGGCGGTGATGATCCATCCTGGTTGTTTTTCTGGAGGACAATTTGTTGTGTCGTTTTGGGCTCCATATATAGCCTCAGTGAAGTTAGCGGGGATGCTACGGAGCCACAAAGGAAGGCAAACAAGATAAAACATTAAAACAAACACAATTAAAGGTAACAGTTTGTCATATTCATACATTAACACTAAAAACTGTGAAATACTGAGTAATACTGAATACTTGCTGTGCAATATTGAATTCTGAGTCACACGTAATGCTGAAATAGTTTAAAGCAGTTCTCAGGGAAATTGATGGTGGTACAGTAAAATGTTGGCCGGTACACCACTGTGGTAGTTCGTTCTTGTTTTGCATGTTGTCTGTTTTTTAGTTTATTGTGTAGGTTATAAGATCATTCCGTCTGTTTGCTGTGTTTTGCTCTTTCTACTCTTATTCTGTAGTTTATATTACACTTATCTGCTGCTGTAATAAGTCAATTTCCCTGTTTGTGGGATAAAGAACGTGTAATCTAATCAAATCTAATCTTAAATTAGACAGGCTTAGACAAGGTTTGAGTTCTCAAGAAACTCTGCAAGTAAAGACGTGACCGTGACAATACATAACTGACATGAATTCAGTTGGGGAGGGATGGAAATTATTTGAGTTATATGTTTTTGTAAACAAAAAAATAAGCAATTCCTGTTGAGAACACTGAATGCTGTGATATTTATTCCTTAAGGTACTTAACACAGAATATTAAAAGCAGCTGCAGGAAAGGCTGTTTGTTTGTCTACTAGTAACAACACAACACAATTTTCCCACCTTTTTCATTTTACTATATAGCATCTAAACTTACTTAATATTTACCAGCATTTGCAAACATTATAGTGCAGTAATTCTTTCCTTAATTCTGAATTTTGTCTCAGAACACTACAAACAGTGCAACAGTTTTATACTAGTACTTTGAGACAAATAATAGTGACCGATCTGCAATTTTGATTTGGAAATGTTGGAACAACAAAAGTATTTAATTTCCTTTAAGCAGGTTGTGCCTGTGTCCTGTCTACATTCAACCTTTTTCTGTTTGAGATAGACTAAAGTATGTTTCTTATTCAATAATAAAAAGGAATATACAAACCGAACAAAGCTCATGCATACCTTGTAGGCAGAAGAGTCATTTCCTCCTTCCAAGTGTCCACCTGTAACACGTCCAAGATACAGTGCACCGTTACAGTGCCTTCTGCTACTCTCTGAGTCTGACTTATTGTTTGTTAGGAAGTGATATTTAACTGGCATCATGTTCATGTGCTGTGATGCCATCCCCTCCCTTCTCCATCATCCTTTCTTCTGAATTTTGTTCTATCTTCAAATTAACCCCTTAAGACCTGAATTTATATAGCTGTATATAAAGAAATGTTTTATGTGTGTTTTTGCCTTTAAGTAGATGGTAAATAATGATTATTAATTTTACTTTTGAAATTAATTAATTATAATTAATTAATTGAAATTAATCACTTTTTTTCACTTTTAAGTGAAAAAGTGGGGGAATGCAGACGCTATCTCGGCTGGTTGATTGAGTCAAGCAGTTTGTTGCATACTTGAGACAGCAGGCGTTAAGGGGTTAAATTGTCACATATAGACATACAAGTAAAACAAGTTAAGTTATAAATGTAAGTGCCAGAAATGTCAAATGCTGGGTTAAACACATGATGGAAGGGGCATTTGAGAGAAAAGTGGACGTCGAGAGGCTTGTCACTGAAAACGGAAATTGTCTGCACTCACCCAAAAACTAAAGAAATTCAAGATAACCTGGATCTAGAAATAAATCACCTGATGACAAGAACAGATAGAAACTACACTTTCAAACCACTATCTAATGTGATCAAATACAGTAACTCTGTCCATCAAAAATCAGGTTTAGGGTTAGGGCACTAAGGCCACTATGTACTTGGAGCGCCCCTGTGTTGTCGAGCAAAGTAATGAAGATGATAATATCCAAAGTCCACACATCAATGCTCACTGCTGCTGTAAGTCTGCACTTCTCTGAACGAGTAAAAGTAGAGAGGATGGACCACAGCGACAAAGAGATGAAAAAATACGCAGCAGAGGAGGCCTGAGCCAACGTAACAGCTGTTGTATGTGATCACAGCAACTAAACCACAGAGACCACCCTCAGTCGTCTCTGAGGCCAACTCAAACTTTACACACAGAGACAGGCAGTAAGTTGGAAATTCCACAGTAGAAATTAATAATAGAACATGTGCTTCTTCACTGAGAATTGTAACAGGGGTTAGATATACTGAGCGCAACGATGATGACATGCTGTGTTCTGTTGAACTCCGATAAGCTCAGTAATGTCAACAGTTTCTGGGGACAGCTGTGCTAAAAATGGAAACACATCATCCACTGCTTTCTTTTTTCCCTTCAGTGCTGAAATTCGACACAGGATCAACCCAAAGATTAAAGCATATCTGAAAGTTTGTAGGGCTGATGAGATCCACATGTTCATGTAAATCAGTGGAAAATGCTGTGCTTTATTGTGTCAGTGTTAATAATCAAATGTATGATAGTATCTATCAATAGGACACTTTTTCGGTATGTTGAGTATTTGATCCTTTGTATTTTGCAGGGAGTAGTCCTGTAGTCCAGTCTATGTCAGTAGTTGAGTTAAGACTCATCATTCTGCCATTTCACTGGCACGAGCGCCCACCTGTTATATGCACTGGGATTTATAGTATGTGCTCTGTCTCTGCTGTCCATAGTACTGACATGAAGCAGTGTGTCCTGAATGAGAAGGAACTCTAAGTTTCACTCAATAAAACAGTTAAAAACAAAAAAAAAAGGCAAGAAAAAGCCAGACATTATGAAGTCACACAGCTGTAACTTTATTTGTAGGTCAGAACATGTAAATAAATAAAAAATAAATCTTTCCATTTATGCCACTCCATTAAAAGTTCACAGTTGATATGCAGAGGTTGTCTCAGCAACAGTGACGTGATTCAGCACCGTAAAGAGATACCGGCATGACTGTGTAAGAAGTCATTATTCTTCAGTGTAGTGTGACTTTGAATCATAAATATAGTGAGAAAAGTAACAAAATCTGCAGGCATGCAATACGTTTGTTTAGCATCAGACACACAGACAAACATGAACATGGTACTATGAAAATGTCATATTGATCACCAAAAATTAAGAATCGTTCTGTTTTCTTTACCATAGAATAAGCCCTTAGTCTACAGAGAGCAGATCCTCTTACACAGACTCTAGATTTCACCATAGTAGTTTCTCCTACACGCTTGGAAGAGATATTTAGATGAAAAAAATCAGTAAAATCTGAAATCTCATAGATCGATGCCATTATCTTAGTTCCTGTTCATAAAACACAATCTCATAGTGCTGTCTAAATATGTAGCAGTGTAATGCAGTGTAATGCAGTGCAGTAATTTGAGCCTCATATCTGAGTATATGAGTAGAGGATGTCAACAAGACGTTGACCTTTTTCCTTGGTCTGTTGATGTTAATGAACACAACAGAATGCTGACATGTGGCCATGTATATATACACCTGTGATCATGTCTTGTTTTCCTTTGCCACTGTGGGTCACACAGTCCAAGAATAGACCCCAGCATAGTACGAAGCATAGTGTGACTGCATACACTACTGCTATAGCTAATGTATCATTAGCCACTGCACACCACTACAGTCATACTAAGCAGGATCATGATGTGGGTATAACTTGGAATATTTTCATACAAAGGCAAAGCAAAACAAACACACCCTAGACCCTCATAATCCTGTAGACTCAGCATTCGTCTTTCGTTTTTTGTGCTTCTCGTCAGGTTTGAGCGTACAGAGGTCATGTTCAAAGACATTTTACGTCTTTGCTGCTTGAAGAGTTCCTTAACTTTCATCTGGAAGTTCTTTCCTACAATGACGTAGAGGATGGGGTTGAGCACACTGCTGAAGAATGCTAAGTATATGACTATGTGGGAGCCGATGCTAAAGCTTTGGTCGTCCAATGTCAGGATCTCAGCTCTCCAGAGTATTTCTGCCATCCTAAGCAGGTGGAATGGCAACCAGCAGATCAGAAAAGCGAGAAGGACTGTCAACATCAGATTGGTGGCCTTGTGGTCTATTGTCTGGCTGTTTAACTGCTCCAGAAAGCGATTTCTTAAAGCGTTAATAATCATGACAGTGCAGAAGGAAATAATAGAAATAGGGATGATAAAGCTGAATGTAATCATCAGTGCCTCAAACACCAAACGTGTATCATCATTTCCATAATCAAGAAAGCATGAAGTACATTCATGCTCATATTTTAGTTCCCTGTAGTATAACGTGGGGACACTCAGGAGCAAGCCCAATCCCCACACCAGCAGACAGCCCAGTTTGGCATATCTTCGGCTACGCATTCTGTTAAGGGACATTGTATGCACCAGTGCCAAATAGCGATCTATGCTAATCAGAACGAGGAAGTAGATGCTACTAATAGACATTCATATGAATGCCTGTGTTGACGATTTTGCACATGAACCAACCAAAAATCCAGTTATAGTTCTTGGATACGTTGACAGCCCAGAAGGGCAAACAAGTCATGAGCATAAGGTCAGTAGCAGCCAGGTTGCTCAAGAAGATCTCAGGCACCGTGCAGGGCTTCTTATGGAGGCAGAAAACCATCAAGACAAACACATTAATCACAATCCCCAGCACACAGATGACCAGGATATAAACCGGCACGACGGTGATGATCCATTCTGGTTTGTCTCCTGGAGTGGAACAATTAGTTGTGTTGTATTGGGCTCCATATATAGCCTCAGTGACGTTAGCGGGGATGCTACGGAGAAAAAAAAGGAGGGCAAACAAGACACAAAACATTAAAATAAATAAGTGAGGAGAAAGTTTTCTTTAAAAATGTGTTAAGCTAATAACATGGAACACTATGAAACAATGGATTCCGGGTAACACTAAATACTGGAATATTAATACACCTGAGTTCACACTGGGTTTTGCCAGTTTAATGCAGTTGTCAGAGATTGAGTTGATTTTGGATAAAAGGTTGGTAGGAAAATGAACAGTAGGCTCAACATGAATCAGTTTTATAGTGACTGTGTTAGTTGTTCAAATGAAATAGCTGACTGACATGACTGTTGTGGTCTGGACAGGAATATCCATGATGTGACACTGTAAATATCTAATAGTGCCAATTAATGAGCTGCAGCTTCTTGTTTTATGTCAATGGATGTTAAATTCTGATTTCAGAAGACACCATGTCAGATACCCATCGTGCAGTTATGCTTTCATAGCGCAGCATAAAGAAAAATGTGCTTGACATGCAGCAAAGGGTCCACACTGGATTCAAACCTGGGCTTAACCTGAACATATAATCAAAGCAACCCAACAGCTGATTTATTGATTTGACCAAAAGTGAACAAAAAGTATAAAACAACAAAGTACGTCATCATATTATTGACTACGGTACTGTACAGTTCTTACTGTCTGTCTAAAAAGAAATCACCATCCAGCACTAAACATGTTGAGGCAAATAGTGCCAACATTTCTGGCTCACATTCATTCCTAATGGCAAAAGCCAGATGCCGATGAGATTTTGACATGTTGGAACAACAAAAATATTTGATGTCATTTGAAGCAGTTGTGCCTGTATCATGTCAAAATGAAACCCTTTTCTGTTGGTTTGCTGTCACTAGATAGAATAATGATACACCAAAGATAAAGGTCAAATGCAAACCAACTAAATACATACTACATTTCCATCATGCATACCTTGTAGGCAGAAGAGTCATTTCTCCTTTAGATGTAAATCAAGCTATCACCATCCAGCACTAAACATGTTGACACAAATGCCAAAATTTCTGGCTCACATTAATTTCCAATGGCAAAAGCCAGATGTCGATGAGATTTTTACATGTTGGAACAACAAAAATATTTTGTGTAATTTATAAATGAAACCCTTTTCTGTTGGTTTTTTGTTAATGATAGTGAAAACATAGAATAATAATAAAACAAAGAAAAAATTAAAAATGCAAACCAACTAAATACATACTACATTGGCATCGTGCATACCTTGTAGGCAGAAGAGTCATTTCTCCTTTAGATGTAAGTCCAGATGTAAAATCTCCAGATACAGTACACTGTTCCAGTGCAGTACTGTCTGACTCTGACTCTAACTCTGACTGTGACTCTGTCTTTGAAATGTCAGTGGCATGTCTCCTACCCCTCATTTCTTTCCTGGAACACTGCACACACAGCATGTCTCCTTTAAAGCACATAGACTGAACAGTTCTCACCACAAAACCAAGTTCTCTTTACTTAAAGACATACTTATATGTTTTAAATACAGTTTCAATAAATTTCCACTTGTGGTCAGTTAATTAACAATATTTATGTTTGGTACGTTAACCTTCATCAGGTTAAGTAGTCTTTATAATGTTTCACATTGAGCACTCAAAATGTAATGTAATGTAATTTAATGTTCACAAGGACAATGCCCACATTTTGAATTCATTCTTCATGATTTGCTATTTACGTAAAACAACATGGTGGTAATCTGACAATATTACGACAATGACAGTTATTATGTTTTTGTCCTTGGTTATTCTGTGGTTATATTCATTAATGGTACGTTCTCCACGGCTTATCCCTGGTGGAGAGAAAGTGCACGAGAGTTCAAGATATGTTATGCTAAAATATTTACTGAAGTTTGGACTAAGATAATGAAAAATCAGTTCATTTATCATTTTATAATACCGCCTCAGTTCTAACGAAGTTTGAAGGAACTTTTTGTTTGCAGGAAGTTTTTGGCTTCAGTTAGTTCCCATAATGCTTTCCACCAGATGTTTGCATATTTGTTGTTTCCATAGACACATATCCTCTACCATAGATCTGTGTCTCAAGGAGAAGAAGGCAGCCTCTCTCACAACCTAAGATTTAATGTTGCCACTTGGCACTTTTGTGTTGTCAATTTTTTGAGGGCACAAAGGCCAAAAGCCAGGGCACGCAGGCCATAAAATAAAACAATGATTTTAAGTCGACGTACATAATGAATTATTGTATGTTTTTAAAGTTGTCTGTTGTTTAACTTGTCTGCAAGCCAAGTTTCCCTTGGGGGACAATAAAAGCAACTGAACTGGTCTGAAGTACACAAGAAACTATGAAGTCCATCACTCACTTCAAAAACTGTCAAACTTGTTAAACCAATCTCGAACCCACAGTTTTTGCTCATTTGACACCAAATGTGCAGGAGCATCTTCAGACTGTCCTCAAAAAACTACTACACAGATTTTTGATTGATCAAGCCTACGGTGCATCAAAATGTTTGACTGTAAACAGTACTGTAAACATACACTAGCATATGGGCTACTGATTAACCCGTAAGAGCCCAGACCGACTTCTCAATCAAGGAAAATTATGGAGGAGATAAAATAAACTAAATAGACAATAAAGAAAACATTTGGCTTTTTATTTTTAAGAATAGCACTCTCATGTCAAGAGATCTGAAATATTATCTGTCACGTTAAGAGTGAGTCAATTTGAAAAACACTGAAACGCATTGACACCATTTGTCCTTCCAAAGTTGAAGCTGCTCCATCAGCTGCTGTTGCTGTCAAGCAGCCTCTCAGATTTAGGTCGTTTTCTGCACTTTTGCATTATGGCCTCCAAACCCATCAGCATCACATGTTTTCTCCACTTTACAAGAAACAACAACAATGAGCAACAATGTCCATGGTTTCCAAAATGTGGACTTGTTGGACCTTTAAAGCAGTGTTTTTCAACCCTGGTCCTCGGGGAACACTGCCCTGCATGTTTTAGACGGTTCCTGCTCCAACACACCTGATTCAGCTCATCATCAAGCTCGTCATCAAGCTCTGCTGTGGCCTGATAACGAGCCACTCATTTGAATCAGGTGTGTTGGAGCAGGAAACATCTAAAACATGCAGGGCAGTGTTCCCCGAGGACCAGGGTTGAAAAACACTGCTTTAAAGCATTTGGGTTAGACTTGTTTCAAACAAGGGGAAATAAATGACATAGGCTAACTGAGTCACTGCTGTCTTGCACATCTGTCACCAGTGCTGTGCAGGCATACAGAGCAAACCTATATATTTTTCCACTGGCATTGGATATACCCATTCCTAAATCCTCTCTGATACACATGATTCAGTACAGTTCTGCAAACTGATTGTGTTTTCCTAGGAAAGTGAAATAGTTTATGTCTTGGCTTGGCAGCAGTGCAGATCTAGTTCTTATCTCTGTCAAGTCAAGTCAGCTGTATTATCAATGCTGCCATATGTACAGGTCATACAGAAAGTTGAAATAGCATTTCCCGCTTATCTCTGGTGCAAATAGAAATAAACATGAAATATAAAGTATAAGATATTAAGTATAAAAAATATATATGTAAGCTAAAATATATCTAAGAAAAGACAGTGGGAAATCTAAAAGATATAAAGAGTATAAATATGACAAATATGGCAGTATAAACAGTGAGCTATATCAAAAATGAAACAGGGATGGAGTTCAGCATCCTGACGGCCTGGTGGATGAAGCTGTCTCTCAGCCTGTTGGTTCTCGCCTAGTGGCTCCTCATTCAGGGAGGAGGCTAAAGAAGCAGTGGGTGGGATGGGTGAAGTCACCTGCAATGCTGAGTGCTTTGTGGCTCAGGCGTGTGGTGTAAATGCCCTGGAGGGAATGGAGGGGGGCATCGATGATCTTCCCAGCTGCTCTCACTATGCGCCGCAGGGTCTTCCGGTAGGATGCAGTGCAGCCACCATATGACACAGTGATGCAGCTGGTCAGGAAGCTCTCGGTGGTTCCACAGTGGAAGGTGTGCATGATGGGGACTGGCTATCCTCAGTCTGCAGAGACAGTAGAAGCACTGCGGAGACAAATGTTCACAAAAAAACTCACATTCCTTATAAATTCATAACTTCACTGAGAATCATTCTTTTGAATCATTTGAATTAAATTATATGTACATTTGAGCCCTGATTAGGGATTATAGAAGTTTGTTCATATTATTATGGAGACCCTTGGGTCGGCTGAGAGAGAGAGAGAGAGAAAATGTAGAACTGTACTCTCTGTGCACAAACATGTGCACAGTTTATAAACCATGCTCTCAGATTTATGATTCCAGCCCACCCATTTTTAAAGCTTGCCCACCGTCTTGCAATTTGTGCCCAAAGAAACACTGGACTGATAAACAAATGATACCACATATGGAAACGTTAATTTTCTTGTTGTAATTTTAGCATTATATTATTATATTTTGGTTCCCAAGTAAAAATATACGAGTAAAAAAACCTGATTTTTGATGAATCTATAACTGGACAGTCCAGTTATAGAATTATATTCATCAAAAATCAGGTTTAGGGTCAGGGTTAGGGCACAAAGGCCACTATGTATTTGTAGTGCCCCTTGTAGTATTAATGAGGTCTTATGGTGCGGTGTTGTTGTAGAAAACACCATTATATTGAGAGGGGTTTCAAATATTTTGGCCACCCTATTTACATACAGGAGAGGGCCAAAATATCACACCTGTGGGATTTATAAGTTCATTCATAAATTATATACAATATATAATGTACATATTTATGTTACACAAACATTATTTACACACTTAAATATTTACAGCTGCATAACTGGCACCTGTGATGCCCACTTTGTCACAGGTACTAGGTCTATATGAGACTTGTTTTTCTGTTTGTTGTGTCAATATAGACAGTGTAGAGCTGATGGGGATATAAAATATACAATCCTTGTTCTGTGTAAAAGTCTAGCCAAAGGTAACATGAGGCTTTGGCAAAGGTACAGTCGTTTCAGTGCTACATTTCCTCCTCGTGTTACAATCTTCCTACCGTGACTCAGCAAACTCAAACTATCTATGGAGGCAAGAGGAAATATTGAGCTAAAAAGCCACCAAAGAACCAATAACCCCGTTGAAGCACATTTGGGAATGTAGTATTGGATTGAAATAGACTTGGAAAAATGTGAAACTATGCTTAACAGCAATAATGCACCAGAAAAGTTTAAGTTAAAGAGATTTAACTTAAATAATAAATGTAGAAAGCATTTCATAAGTAATATTTCAACACAATTCAACATAAGTTATAGATTCATTAAAAATCAGACAAACAGAGAATTTGTTGGCAGGAAACTGAAGACTTTACATTACATTTAGTCACTTAGCAGACACTTTTAATTAAGGGACCAATCAAGGTATACTGTGATAAGAAGCGTTAGTGCAGCAATAAGTGGAGCTGGAGGTCTTCAGGAGTTTTTTTTTAAAGGTAGAGAGGGATGAAGAAGAAGAAGAAGAAGGAAACACAACAGCAGTACAACTTCCCTGCACTCCTCTGCCAGGATGGATGGGCTCTGTCTGAGCATAATCTGGTGAAAGCAAAAGGTGACAATGAGGACAGGAACTAACAAACACAAGGTCTTCTTATGTCATGGGTATTCGCTCTTCACACAAGTATCTTGAGGACAAAGCTTGTAGCACCCTCGTGTGGTCACGCAAAGAAATGAGGATGATAATTTCCAAAGTCCACACATCAATGCTCGCTGCTGCTGTAAGTCTGCACTTCTCTGAACCAGTGAAAGTAGAGAGGACTGACCACAGCCACACAGAGACACAAATATGCAGCAAAGAGGCCTGAGCCAATCGCAGCAACTAGGAGACCACCCACAGCCATGCTATGGACTGGCGACCTGCCCAGGGTGTACCCCGCTTCTTCCCAATGTCAGCTGGGATAGGATCCAGCCATCTTATTTTCTTTCATATCATCTTTATTTTATACTTTATACTGTGTAACATACTTTTCTGCATTCAGTTTCAGTTTTTTTGTTCTCCTTTACGTACATTATTTATTGTTGTTGTAGCCTCAATAAAATACTGTTTAAAGAAAAGAACTGTATTGCAAAAGGCAAGAAAGATCCTCAGCCACACATTATGAAGTCACACAGCTGTAAGTTTATTTGTAGGTCAGAAAAGATTTTTCCATTCATGTCACTGCATTAAAATTTCACAGTTGGTCTCAGCAACAGTGACATGTTCACACTGTAAAGAGATACCGGCATGACTGTGTAAGAAGTCATTATTCTTCAGTGTAGTGTGACTTTGAATCATAAATATAGTGAGAAAAGTAACAAAATCTGCAGGCATGCAATACGTTTGTTTAGCATCAGACACACAGACAAGCATGTTACTAAGAAAATGTCATATTGATCACCAGAAATTAAGAATCGTTCTGTTTTCTTTGCCATAGAATAAGCCCTTAGTCTACAGAGAGCAGGTCCTCTTACATAGACTCTAGATTTCACCATAGTAGTTTATCCAACACGCTTGGAAGAGATATTTAGATGAAAAAATCAGGAAAAATCTGAAAGCTCATATATCGATGCCATCATCTTAGTTCCTGTTCATAAAACACAATCTCATAGTGCTGTCTAATTATGTAGCAGTGTAATTATTGTGTTAAGTCTGAAAGCATTTATAATGAAACAGTTAGATCCTAAGTAATTGAATGCCACGTCCGGGACTTTGAGTCTCATATGCTATAAAGTTGCTTCCTATGTGGTACAAAATGTCAACAGGATGGTGATGGCAATTCCATTTATAGAGCATATATCATTACATCAACTCAGTGTGCTGTACAGTATAATCTAAAATATACAAATATGAGCATAAACATGTCAATGTGTGAAAAAAGGAACAAAAAACTTGAAGACAATGAAACAGAACCCCCCACCACATCCCACATACTCCCACAGACACACAGTAGCTAATCATTTGCCTGGACATGGCTGTGACAGGCCCCACGCAGCTTGTTCCAGAGAGCTGGAAAAGCTAGTTATACAAGCCTGCAAATGTAGGAGTGTAAATTGCTGTTTGGCATTTCTTTAGCATCAAAATATAACAAGACAGTCAGAGTAACACCGTATCAAAATAAACCAGATCAGACACCATAGACATGCACACAAAGCACGGACATCTTAGTAAATGTTTGCAGTCACACAGAAACACTCCCATCTCTTCTTGTTACTTCCTTTAAATGTGTCATTAGTTCAGCAGGACAATACACAAACTGTTCATCAGCCACTGTCACTAGCTACAGTCATACTAAGCAGGATCTGATCTGATCAATCATCAAAAGTAAAACTGATATTTATACCATAATGTGGGTATAACTTGAAATATTTTCAAACAAAGGCAAACCAAACCAAACACACCCTAAACCCTCATAATCCTGTAGATCAGCATTCGTCTTTCGTTTTTGTGCTTCTCGTCAGGCTTGAGCGTACAGAGGTCATGTTCAAAGACATTTTACGTCTTTGCTGCTTGAAGAGTTCCTTAACTTTCATCTGGAAGTTCTTTCCTACAATGACGTAGAGGATGGGGTTGAGAACACTGTTGAAGAAAGCTAAGTACATGACTATGTGGGAGCCGATGCTAAAGCTTTGGTCGTCCAATGTCAGGATCTCAGCTCTCCAGAGTATTTCCTGCCACCCTAAGCAGGTGGAATGGCAACCAGCAGATCAGAAAAGCCAGAAGGACTGCCAACATCAGATTGGTGGCCTTGTGGTCTGTTGTCTGACTCTTTAACTGCTCCAGAAAGCGATTTCTTAAAGCGTTAATAATCCTGACAGTGCAGAAGGAAATAAGAGAAATAGGGATGATAAAGCTGAATGTAATCATCAGTGCCTCAAACACCAAACGTGTATGACCTTCGTATTTAAGAATGCATGAAGTACATTCAGGCTCATTTATTAGTCCCCTGTAGTGTAACGATGGGGCACTCAGGAGCAAGCCCAATCCCCACACCAGCAGACAGCCCAGTTTGGCATATTTTCGGCTACGCATTCTGTTAAGGGACATTGTATGCACCACTGCCAAATAGCGATCTATGCTAATCAGAACGAGGAAGTAGATGCTACAATAGACATTCATATGAATGCCTGTGTTGACGATTTTGCACATGAACCAACCAAAAGTCCAGTTATAGTTCTTGGATACGTTGACAGCCCAGAAGGGCAAACAAGTCATGAGCATAAGGTCAGTAGCAGCCAGGTTGCTCAAGTAGATCTCAGGCACCGTGCAGGGCTTCTTATGGAGGCAGAAAACCATCAAGACAAACACATTAAACACAATCCCCAGCACACAGATGACCAGGATATAAACCGGCACGGCGGTGATGATCCATTCTGGTTCGTCTCCTGGAGTGGAACAATTAGTTGTGTTGTTTTGGGCTTCATATATAGCCTCAGTGACGTTAGCGGGGATGCTACGGAGAAAAAAAGGAGTGCAAACAAGACACAAAACATTAAAATAAATAAGCGAGGGAATATGCCCCATGAATGTCCTGCCCATCACTGAGCAGGAAACCAAAATAGGATGTTAAGATATTATCTGTATCAGTGGGGAGGTGTCCGAGACAGTTCATTAAAAACCAGCTATTAGAGCTCCACAGGACCCTTTTCTCTGTAACCCCTTTTCTGTGTTGCACCGTTAAACGCTCCTTCTTGTGCAAGAATAATAAATTCAACTTAAACTTTGATACTTTGAATCCAGTCTTGAACGGCCTTTCTTTAAAATTCTCATGACATTGACTGTTGTGGTCTGGACAGGAATATCCATGATGTGACACTGCCAATTAATGAGCTGCAGCTTCTTGTTTTATGTCAATGGATGTTAAATGCTGATTTCAGAAGACATGTAATCAAAGCAACCCAACAGCTGTTTGATTGATTTGACCAAAAGTGAACAAAAAGTATAAAACAACAAAGTACGTCATCATGTTATTGACTGACATACAAGTACTTCATATAATAATTATGATAAATAAAACTAAGTAAGATATTATTCCTTGATAATATGTGCTGCTGCCTCGAGGCTCACGGCACTGATACTGAACTGTTATGTTGCTGCGTTCGATCCCGCTGAAGACGTTTGCATACACTGCATTTTGTTCGTACTCTGTACATAAGCAATAAACATGTGAATTAGAATAATAATCATTCTGACAGTATTCGCACATGCATTGCTGATAATGCAATAAATGCATTATTATTAACCACTTAAACGTGCTTAAACTTTCTTGTTCCGCAACCACATTTGCAGCCATTATAGTGTTAAATTCTGTCTTTGATTCTCTATTTTATGTCTCAGCATAGTACAAACAACCAGTGCGACAGTTTGAAATACTTGCCGTACTGTTCTTACTGTCTGTCTAAAAAGCAATCACCATCCAGCACTAAACATGTTGAGGCAAATAGTGCCGACATTTCTGGCTCACATTCATTCCTAATGGTAAAAACCAGATGCCGATGATATTTTGACATGTTGGAACAAAAAAAATATCTGATGTCATTTGAAGCAGTTGTGCCTGTATCATGTCAAAATTAAACCATTTTCTGATGGTTTGCTGTCATTGGTGAGCTCTGTTAATGATAGTGAAAACATAGAATAATAATAAAATAAAGAAAAAGTTAAAAATGCAAACCAACTCAATACATACTACATTGGCATCATGCATACCTTGTAGGCAGAAGAGTCATTTCTCCTTTAGATGTATAAAAAAAACACCAAAATCTCCAGATACAGTACACTGTTCCAGTGCAGTACTGTCTGACTGACTCTGACTCTGACTCTGTATTAAAAGGAACAAGAAAACATGATTAGTGACCTCACACAGATCCTTGTCTCCTCCCCGTCATTTGTTTTTCCATCTTACTGCAGCATTGCACACACAGAACGTCTCCTTTGAAGCACAGAGACTGAACAGTTCTCACCAATACCAAGTTCTCTTTACTAAAGACATACTTATATGTGACAGTTGCTGATACATACATTTGAGCGCTGATTATAGATTATAGAAGTTTGTTCATATTATTATGAAACCCCCTTGTGTTGGCTGAAAGAGAAAAAAAATGTACACCTGTACTCTCTGCGTAGAAACGTGTACAGTTTATACAGCTGCAGTTTAAGAGGGAACCAGTGTCATGAACGCTGCGGTTGGTTATCTGCCAAAATGCTATACATTTAGATATACCACACATAATAATTACAGCATAATTAAATTACCACCTGCCCACAACCCTCCATCACTTAATAACAACCCCCCCGAAATATAGCAAGAGCAAAAAAAAAAGAAAAAAAAAGACGAGGATGGTCAGGATGAGCAAACATACCACCTGTATCAAAAGATCCTAACACAGTAAGAAGTGTAGTGTGATAACAATACACCTGTGCTATAGCTACAATACAAAGAGGCATATTATTCTTCTAATGAAGAAAACATGACATTGTCTTAAATTCACCCTTGGCAAACTGTGGTTTCAACGTGTATACAAGCACAATGTGGGTCTAACTTTTTTCTTATCTTACCGGAAAATAAGAATTTATCATATAATTATAACAAAAAACTTGTTTCACTTCTCTTCAGTTTCATCTTGAGCGTGCAGAGGTCATGTTGAAAGTCACTCAACTGCACCGCTGCCTGAAGGTGTCTTTGTTTTCCAGAAGCTCTTTCCTACAAAAACGTAGAGGATGGGGTTGAGCACGCTGTTGATAAAGACTAAGGAGATAGCGATTTGGTAGTGTATGTATATGACATGGGGGTTGCGTGGCAGGACATCAGCTCTCCAGAGCACATGTACTATCCTAAACAGGAGCAACGGCAACCAGCAGATCGGAGAAGCCATGAGGACTGATAGCACTAGTTTGGGGGCCCTGCGGTCTGTTCAGGTTTAGACAAGGTTTGAGTTCTCATGAAACTCTGCAAGTCAAAACGTGACCATGACGAGACCTCAGTTTACAAGACACTCATAAAGACATGGCATTGTTTGATTTTTGGTAAACAAAAAATAAGCAATTGCTGTGGAGAATAACACTGAATGCCCTGATATTTATCACTTAAGTTACCTTTACCAGTGGCACCTTTTTCCACAGAATTCGCCAAGTACGGCATTTTCTTCTGATTTACTATATAGAATCTAAACTTACTTAATATTTACGTGATATTTACCAACATTTGCAAACATTATACTGTTCTAATTCTTTCCTTGATTCTATATTTTGTCTAATAAAAATGAATATGCAAGTAAGTCATTCTTCCTTCTGATATAAGTCTACCTGTAACACGTCCGAGATACAGTGCACCGTTACAGTGCCTTCTGCTACTCTCTGAGTCTGACTTATTGTTTGTTAGGAAGTGATATTTATCTGGCATCACTTTCATGTGCTGTGTTGCCATCCCCTCCCTTCTCCCTTCATCCTTTCTTCTGATTTTTGTTCTATCTTCAAGTTAAATTTACACATATAAACATTTTTTGATATTCATACGTTAGCACTAAACACTGAGTCACACGTAATGCTGAAATAGTTTAACGCAGTTCTCAGGGAAATTGATGGTGGCACAGTAAAATGTTGGCCGGTACACCACTGTGGTAGTTCGTTCAGTACTTGATTTGCACGTTGTCAGTTTTTTTAGTTTATTGTGTAGGTTAAAAGATAATTCTGTCTTTTCGCTGTGTTTTGCTCTTTCTACTCTTATTCTGTAGTTTATATTACACTTATCTGCTGCTGTAATAAGTCAATTTCCCTGTTTGTGGGATAAAGAACGTGTAATCTAATCAAATCTAATCTTGAACTAGACAGGCTTAGAGAAGGTTTGAGTTCTCAAGAAACTCTGCAAGTCAAAACGTGACCATGACAAAGCCTAGGTTTAGAAGACAACGTGGATCTAGAGATAAGTCACCTGATGAAGAGAACAAATAAAAACTACACTTCATCAATAATAATTATTTATTATGATAATAATAAATGTAGAAAGCATTTCATAAAAGTAATATTTCAGCACAATTCAACATGAGTTATAGATTCATTAAAAACCAGATAAACTTAGAATATGTTGGCAGCAAACTGAAGACTTTACATTACATTTAGTCACTTAGCAGACGCTTTTAATTAAGGGACCAATCAAGGTTTTTTCTTTTTTTTAAAGTTAGACAGGGATGTGTCACGGTTCTGAGGGAAGCCCAGAATCAGATCAGAACAAGGGTTGGAGTGTAACAGTTTATTAACCAAACAGTGAATATGTGACACCAAAGGGGAGCAGGCAGGAGAGAGTGGCGGTCCAGAGGAGGGGATTATCCGGAGAGGGGTCAGCTGGCAGGCTTGGAGGGTGAAGGTCCACATGCTGGCGACAAGAGGTGTAGGCTGAGGTCGGGTTCCGTTGTGGACGGAGAAGTGTGGGACTGGCTGAGCAAGCCAAGTGGAGTTGGATCCAGATGATAGTGCTGACTGGCAGAGAAGACAGGTAATCCAGGGAGAACAGGACAACTTCCTAACAGCAAAAAAACAGAGTGGAGAGAATGAGCTAAACGGGAACACAGATTATCTGAGGCAGAAGAACTGTCAGAGGCTGGTGTGAAGCGTACTGTGGTACACAACAATCCAGCAGAGACTGGATGTGTGGCTGCAGCCAGTTGATGAGGAGCAGGTGAGGTGACTTAGGTAATCATTTGCCTGGACATGGCTGTGACAGGGCTGTGACACTTTCCCATCTCTTCTTGTACATTACTTCCTTTAATTGTGTCATTAGTTCAGCAGGACAATACACAAGCTGTTAGTGCTATTAAATTATGTAACAGTGTTATTGTGTCAAACAGACATGCAGTAATTTGAGCCTCATATCTGAATATATGAGTAGAAAATGTCAACAAGATGTCAAATCCAGTTTCCATTTAAAAATATATAGCTGTTGTATCATTAGTCACTGCGCACCACTATAGCCATACTATATATATATATATAGTATATAGTCATACTAAGCAGGATCTGATCTGATCAATCATCAAAAGTAAGAACTGATATTTATACCATAATGTGGGTATAACTTGAAATATTTTCATACAAAGGCAAACCAAACCAAACACACCCTAAACCCTCATAATCCTGTAGATCAGCATTCGTCTTTCGTTTTTGTGCTTCTCGTCAGGTTTGAGCGTACGGAGGTCATGTTCAAAGCCATTTTACGTCTTTGCTGCTTGAAGAGTTCCTTAACTTTCATCTGGAAGTTCTTTCCTACAATGACGTAGAGGATGGGGTTGAGAACACTGTTGAAGAATGCTAAGTACATGACTATGTGGGAGCCGATGATATAGCTTTTGGTGTCCAATGTCAGGATCTCAGCTCTCCAGAGTATTCCTGCCGTCCTAAGCAGGTGGAATGGCAACCAGCAGATCAGAAAAGCCAGAAGGACTGCCAACATCAGATTGGTGGCCTTGTGGTCTGTTGTCTGGCTCTTTAACTGCTCCAGAAAGCGATTTCTTAAAGCGTTAATAATCCTGACAGTGCAGAAGGAAATAAGAGAAATAGGGATGATAAAGCTGAATGTAATCATCAGCACCTCAAACACCAACTGTGTATGACGACTTCCGTATTTAATAATGCATGAAGTACATTCATGCTCATATTTTAGTCCCCTGTAGTATAACGTGGGGACACTCAGGAGCAAGCCCAATCCCCACACCAGCAGACAGCCCAGTTTGGCATATCTTCGGCTACGCATTCTGTTAAGGGACATTGTATGCACCAGTGTCAAATAGCGATCTATGCTAATCAGAACGAGGAAGTAGATGCTACAATAGACATTCATATGAATGCCCGCGTTGACGATTTTGCACATGAACGGACCAAAAATCCAGTTATAGTTCTTGGATACGTTGACAGCCCAGAAGGGCAAACAAGTCATGAGCATAAGGTCAGTAGCAGCCAGGTTGCTCAAGTAGATCTCAGGCACCGTGCAGGGCTTCTTATGGAGGCAGAAAACCATCAAGACAAAGACATTAAACACAATCCCCAGCACAGAGATGACCAGGATATAAACCGGCACAACGGTGATGATCCATTCTGGTTCTTCTCCTGGAGAACAATTAGTTGTGTTGTTTTGGGCTCCATGTATAGCCTCAGTGAAGTTAGCGGGGATGCTACGGAGAAAAAAGAGGAAGGCAAACAACAGACAAAACATTAAAATAAATAAGTGAGGAGAAAGTTTTCTTTAAAAACGTGTCACACTATGAAACAATTATAGTGTTAAATTCTGTCTTTGATTCTCTATTTTATGTCTCAGCATAGTACAAACAACCAGTGCGACAGTTTGAAATACTTGATGTACTGTTCTTACTGTCTGTCTAAAAAGCAATCACCATCCAGCACTAAACATGTTGAGGCAAATAGTGCCAACATTTCTGGCTCACATTCATTCCTAATGGCAAAAGCCAGATGCCGATGAGATTTTGACATGTTGGAACGAAAAAAAAATGATGTAATTTGAGCCAGTTGTGCCTGTATCATGTCAAAATGAAACCTGTTTCTGTTGGTTTGCTGTCATTGGTGAGCTCTGTTAATGAAGTGAAAACATAGAATAATAATTAAACAAAGAAAAAGTTAAAAATGCAAACCAACTAAATGCATACTACATTGGCATCATGCATACCTTGTAGGCAGAAGAGTCATTTCTCCTTTAGATGTAAGTCCAGATGTAATGTTGCCAGATACAGTACACTGTTCCAGTGCAGTACTGTCATTAGTTCAGCAGGACAATAAACAAGCTGTTAGTGCTATTAAATTATGTAACAGTGTTATTGTGTCAAACAGACATGCAGTAATTTGAGCCTCATATCTGAATATATGAGTAGAGGATGTCAACAAGTTGTCAAATCCAGTTTCCATTTAAAAATATATAGCTGTTGTATCATCAGCCACTGTCACTAGCTACAGTCATGCTAAGCAGGATCTGATCTGATCAATCATCAAAAGTAAAACTGATGTTTATGCCATAATGTGGGTATAACTTGAAATATTTTTATACAAAGGCAAACCAAACCAAAACAAATGCACCCTAAACCCTCATTATCCTGTAGATCAGCAGATCTACTGGATAATTTAGATGTAAGTCCAGATGTAAAATCTCCAGATACAATACACTGTTCCAGTGCACTACTGTCTGACTCTGACTGACTCTGACTCTGTATTAAAAGGAGCAAGAAAACATGATTAGTGACCTCACACAGATCCTTGTCTCCTCCCCGTCATTTGTTTTTCCATCTTACTGCAGCATTGCACACACAGAACGTCTCCTTTGAAGCACATAGACTGAACAGTTCTCACCAATACCAAGTTCTCTTTACTAAAGACATACTTATAGTCACAACGTGACCATGACAAAGCCTCGATTTAGAAGACAACGTGGATCTAGATAAGTCACCTGATGAAGAGAACAAATAGAAACTACACTTCATCAATAATTACTTATGATAATATATGTAGAAAGCATTTCATAAAATACTTCAGCACAATTCAACATAAGTTATAGATTCATTAAAAACCAGATAAACTTAGAATATGTTGGCAGGAAACTGAAGACTTTACATTACATTTAGTCACTTAGCAGACGCTTTTAATTAAGGGACCAATCAAGGTATACTGTGTTAAGAAGCGTCAGTGCAGCAACAAGTGGAGCTGAGGTCTTCAGGAGTTTAAAAAAATAACAATGGTAGAGAGGGATGTGTCACGGATCTGAGGGAAACCCAGAAT
Source organism: Nibea albiflora (assembly GCA_014281875.1). Lineage (NCBI taxonomy): Eukaryota > Metazoa > Chordata > Actinopteri > Sciaenidae > Nibea > Nibea albiflora. The sequence continues at coordinate 23,570,537 of CM024799.1, read as the reverse complement.
CAGATCAGAACAAGAGTTGGAGTGTAACTGTTTATTAACCAAACTGTGAATATGTGACACAAAAGGGGAGCAGGCATTCGAGAGTGGGGGTCCAGAGGAGGGGATTATTCAGAGAGGGGTCGGCTGGCAGGCTTGGAGGGTGGAGTTCCACACGCTGGCAACACGAGGTGTAGGCTGAGTTCGGGTTCCGTTGTGGACGGAGACGTGGGGGACTGGCTGAGCATGATCTGGTGAAAGCAAAAGGTGAAGAGGAGGACATGAACCAACAAAAACAAGGTCTTCTTATGTCATGGGTATTCGCTCTTCACACAAGTATCTTTAGGACAAAGCTTGTAGAGCCCCCGTGTGGTTGAGTCTCATATGCTATAAAGTTGCTTCCTATGTGGTACAAAATGTCAGCAGGATGGTGATGGCAATTCCATTTATAGAGCATATATCATTACATCAACTCAGTGTGCTGTACAGTATAATCTAAAATATACAAATATGAGCATAAACATGTCAATGTATGAAAAAAGGAACAAAAAACTTGAAGACAATGAAACAGAACCCCCCACCACTGTAACGGGTGTCGTGAGAACCTAAATGCAGCACACTGGATGAAGGTAATACCGGAAAGTCACTTTTATTACACTTGAGCAATAGCACTGTTCAAAGCAACAGCAGAGGAAATAGTCTCTCTGGGCACAGGGAAAGTCCGGGGGCTTAGGCTGGGAACACCAGTCCAGCAAGCAGCCGTTGAGGCAGACGTACAGGGAGCGGGCCACCAGTAGCTGGGCCGACACCAGCTGGCAGAATCCAGAGGGAGCAGAAGCTCGTGGTTGGAGACAGAAGGCAGGGTCGGTTACTGGGAGGACAGCAAACAGTTTAGTCCAAGGCAGGCAGAGTCGGCAACAGGAGATCAACTCAGTGTGCTGTACAGTATAATCTAAAATATACAAATATGAGCATAAAAATGTCAATGTATGAAAAAAGGAACAAAAAACTTAAAGACATTGAAACAGAACCCCCCACCACATCCCACATACTCCCACAGACACATAGTAACTAATCATTTGCCTGCATAAATAAGGAGTTTTGTAAGCCTGCCTGAATGTGGACATGGCTGTGACAGGCCCCACGCAGCTTCTTCCAGAGAGCTGGAAAAGCTAGTTCTAAAAAAGCTGCAAATGTAGGAGTGTAAATTGCTGTTGGTCATTTGTTTAGCATCAAGATATAACACGACAGTCAGAGCAACACCGTATCAAAATAAACCAGATCAGACACCATAGACATGCACACAAAGCACGAACATCTTAGTAAATGTTTGCAGTCACACAGAAACACTCCCATCTCTTCTTGTACATTACTTCCTTAATTGTGTCATTAGTTCAGCAGGACAATACACAAGCTGTTAGTGCTATTAAATTATGTAACAGTGTTATTGTGTCAAACAGACATGCAGTAATTTGAGCCTCATATCTGAATATATGAGTAGAAAATGTCAACAAGATGTCAAATCCAGTTTCCATTTAAAAATATATAGCTGTTGTATCATCAGCCACTGTCACTAGCTACAGTCATACTAAGCATCTGATCAATCATCAAAAGTAAAACTGATATTTATACCATAATGTGGGTATAACTTGAAATATTTTCAAACAAAGGCAAACCAAACCAAACACACCCTAAACCCTCATAATCCTGTAGATCAGCATTCGTCTTTCGTTTTTGTGCTTCTCGTCAGGTTTGAGCGTACGGAGGTCATGTTCAAAGACATTTTACGTCTTTGCTGCTTGAAGAGTTCCTTAACTTTCTTCTGGAAGTGCTTTCCTACAATGACGTAGAGGATGGGGTTGAGAACACTGTTGAAGAAAGCTAAGTACATGACTATGTGGGAGCCGATGATAAAGCTTTGGATGTCCAATGTCAGGATCTCAGCTCTCCAGAGTATTCCTGCCATCTTAAGCAGGTGGAATGGCAACCAGCAGATCAGAAAAGCCAGAAGGACTGCCAACATCAGATTGGTGGCCTTGTGGTCTGTTGTCTGACTCTTTAACTGCTCCAGAAAGCGATTTCTTAAAGCGTTAATAATCCTGACAGTGCAGTAGGAAATAATAGAAATAGGGATGATAAAGCTGAATGTAATCAGCAGCACCTCAAACACCAACTTTGTATGATGACTTCCGTATTCAATAATGCATGAAGTACATTCATGCTGATATTTTAGTTTCCTGTAGTATAACGTGGGGACACTCAGGAGCAAGCCCAATCCCCACACCAGCAGACAGCCCAGTTTGGCATATTTTCGGCTACGCATTCTGTTAAGGGACATTGCATGCACCAGTGTCAAATAGCGATCTATGCTAATCAGAACGAGGAAGTAGATGCTACAATAGACATTCATACGAATGCCCGCATTTACGATTTTGCACATGAACCAACCAAAAGTCCAGTTATAGTTCTTGGATACGTTGACAGCCCAGAAGGGCAAACAAGTCATGAGCATAAGGTCAGTAGCAGCCAGGTTGCTCAAGTAGATCTCAGGCACCGTGCAGGGCTTCTTATGGAGGCAGAAAACCATCAAGACAAAGACATTAAACACAATCCCCAGCACAGAGATGACCAGGATATAAACCGGCACGACGGTGACGACCCATTCTGGTTGTTTTTCTGGAGGACAATTTGTTGTGTTGTTTTGGGCTCCATGTATAGCCTCAGTGAAGTTAGCGGGGATGCTACGGAGAAAAAAAGGAAGGCAAACAAGACACAAAACATTAAAATAAATAAGTGAGGAGAAAGTTTTCTTTAAAAACGTGTCACACTATGAAACAATTATAGTGTTAAATTCTGTCTTTGATTCTCTATTTTATGTCTCAGCATAGTACAAACAACCAGTGCGACAGTTTGAAATACTTGCCGTACTGTTCTTACTGTCTGTCTAAAAAGCAATCACCATCCAGCACTAAACATGTTGAGGCAAATAGTGCCAACATTTCTGGCTCACATTCATTCCTAATGGCAAAAGCCAGATGCCGATGAGATTTTGACATGTTGGAACGAAAAAAAATAATCAATGCAATTTGCACCAGTTGTGCCTGTATCATGTCAAAATGAAACCCCTTTCTGTTGGTTTGCTGTCATTGGTGAGCTCTGTTAATGATAGTGAAAACACAGAATAATAATAAAACAAAGAAAAAGTTAAAAATGCAAACCAACTAAATACATACTACATTGGCATCATGCATACCTTGTAGGCAGAAGAGTCATTTCTCCTTTAGATGTAAGTCCAGATGTAAAATCTCCAGATACAGTACACTGTTCCAGTGCAGTACTGTCTGACTCTGACTGACTCTGACTCTGTATTAAAAGGAGCAAGAAAACATGATTAGTGACCTCACACAGATCCTTGTCTCCTCCCCGTCATTTGTTTTTCCATCTTACTGCAGCATTGCACACACAGAACGTCTCCTTTAAAGCACAGAGACTGAACAGTTCTCACCAATACCAAGTTCTCTTTACTAAAGACATGTTTTAATTCCTTATAAAGTCATAACTTGCCTGAGAATCATTCTATTGAATCCAGTGATAGTTACTGATACATACATTTGAGCGCTGATTATAGACCAAGTTTGTTCATATTATTATGGAACCCCCTTGTGATGGCTGAAAGAGGCAAAAAAATGTACACCTGTACTCTCTGTGCACAAACATGTGTACAGTTTATACAGTTGCAGTTTAAGAGGGAACCAGTGTTATTAGTGTCACTAGTTCTGTTCAGGTTTAGACACGGTTTGAGTTTTCATAAAACTCTTATTCTATAGTTTATATTACACTTATATGCTGCTGTAATAAGTCAATTTCCCTGTTTCTGGAATAAAGAATGTATAATCTAATCTAATCTAATCCTAAATTAGACAGGCTTAGACAAGGTTTGAGTTCTCAAGAAACTGCAAGTCAAAACGTGACCATGACAAAGCCTACACCCACACATGGCACTGTTTGATTCATACATAACTGAAAATTCTTAAATTCTTGCTCTGATGCTCTGATATTTATTACTTAAGGTACTTAAGACATAATATTAAAAGCAGTTGCAGGAAAGGCTGTTTTTTGTCTGCTAGTAAGAGCACAACACAATTTTCCCACCTTTTTCCACTGAATTTGTCAAGCACAGGATTTTGCTTGAGTTTATCTCGTGTTTTTCTGTATAGCACCTAAACTTACTTAATATTTACTTAATATTTACCAACATTTGCAAACATTAGTGTTCTCTTTCCTTAATTCATATTTTGTCTCTGAACACTACTGTGGCGGGGCTCTCTCCCTAACCTCGTCTCTACTTCCACAAAAGTCGGAAATGATGTTGTTTTCTTGTTTTTATTCTCCACCTCACCAGGTGCAAACAGTGCCAATATTTACAACCCACAATTAAAGTGAATGAAACCAAAACGCCCTATATACGCTTGTAAAACAAGAAAAGAAAAGAAAACGAGTTCTTTTTTCGTTTCTAATGATACTCTCTCACACACTGTTACCTCCTCTGTAACCAACCAACTATACTGTGATAAGAAGTGTTAGTGCAGCAATAAGTGGACCTGGAGGTCTTCAGGAGTTTAAAAAATAAAATTAAAAAAAAAGGTAGAGAGAGATGTGTCACGGTTCTGGAGGGAAACCCAGAATCAGATCAGAACAAGAGTTGGAGTGTAACAGTTTATTAACCAAACAGTGAATATGTGACACCAAAGGGGAGCAGGCAGGAGAGAGTGGCGGTCCAGAGGAGGGGATTATCCGGAGAAGGGTCAGCTGGCAGGCTTGGAGGGTGAAGGTCCACACGCTGGCGACAAGAGATGTAGGCTGAGGTCGGGTTCCGTTGTGGACGGAGAAGTGGGGGACTGGCTGAGCAAGCCAAGTGGAGTTGGATCCAGATGATAGTGCTGACTGGCAGAGAAGACAGGTAATCCAGGGAGAACAGGACAACTTCCTAACGGCAAAAAAAAAGAGTGGAGAGAATGAGCTAAACGGGAACACAGATTATCTGAGGCAGAAGAACTGTCAGAGGCTGGTGTGAAGCGTACTGTGGTACACAACAATCCAGCAGAGACTGGATGTGTGGCTGCAGCCATTTGATGAGGAGCAGGTGAGGTGACGACGTCAGCCAGGTGTGAGTGGTTAGGTACAGACACGCCCCCTCAAGCACTGCCAGGAAACCACACACACACACACACACACACACACACACACACACACACACACACACACACACACACACACACTCGTGAAAAACAAGGACCAGTCATCCGGACTGGGGATTCCTGACAGGATGAAGACAAAGGAAACACAACAGCAGTACAACTTCCCTGCACTCCTCTGCCGGGATGGATGGGCTCTGTCTGAGCATGATCTGGTGAAAGCAAAAGGTGACGATGAGGACAGGAACCAACAAACACAAGGTCTTCTTATGTCATGGGTATTCGCTCTTCACACAAGTATCTTGAGGACAAAGCTTGTAGCGCCCCCGTGTGGTCACGCAAAGTAATGAGGATGACAATATCCAAAGTCCACACATCAATGCTCGCTGCTGCTGTAAGTCTGCACTTCTCTGAAACAGTAAAAGTAGAGAGGACTGACCACAGCCACGTAGAGAAGAACATATATGCAGCAAAGGAGGCCTGAGTTGTACGTGATCACAGCAACTAAACCACAGAGACCACCCTCAGTCGTCTCTGAGGCCAACTCAAACTTTACACACAGAGACAGGCAGTAAGTTGGAAATTCCACAGTAGAAATTAATAATAGAACATGTGCTTCTTCACTGAGAATTGTAACAGGGGTTAGATATACTGAGCGCAACGATGATGATGACATGCTGGGTTCCTTTGAACTGCAAAAAGCTCAGCAATGTCAACAGTTTCTGGGGACAACTGTGCTAAAAATGAAAATATCATCCACTGCTTTCTTTTTTCCCTTCAGTGCTGAGAGCTGGGGTGCCTTATCTGTTAAGCTGATTTTTTGTGAAATAAAGGTTAGCATTCAAACTCTTTTGTGTATATTTTCTTTACATATTTTAAATAATTCAACTTTCACATTTTCCATGTTCTGGATCCATGACTCATAAAATAAAAAATGTTGGCTGTGTACCTAACATTATCCCCCTGTGAACATACAACAACAAACAACATCTGTTTATTGCCGCTTAGAAAGTCAGTGTGCTTTTATTTATAGGTCTGGGAACTTTATATAAGACTGCTTGAACAGCTGGATTCTCACTTAGTGTATTCATACTGTGAAACTATCAGGAAAGAACTTTTTATTTCTCTGATTAACAGCTTCATCCGTCTGTATTGTTGTTACTCTGTCTCTCTACCAAAGCACCCTCCCACACTCCCTCTTTCTGTCTCTCCCTCTCTCTCTCCCTCTGTCTGTCTCTCTCTCTGTCTCTCTGCATCAGACACAAATGAAATTAAGCTTCTTTGTGTCACTAGTAGTTGTGAGTTTTTTACATCAGTTGAAATTTGACACAGGATCAACCCAAAGATTAAAGAGTATCTGAAAGTTTGAAGGTCTGATGCTGTGCTGTATTGTGTCATTGATAATCAAATGTATGATAGTATCTGTTATTAGGACAATTCTTCTATATATTGAGTATTTGATTCTTTGTATTATGCAGGGAATAGTTCTTCCCCCCTTTTAAGACAGTGACGTAAACAATACATTTGACTGCTTGGGATTCTCACTCTCTTGCAGTGAGGGATAACTGCTTACATTTCAGGTCACTTTTAGTTTATTTTATATACCGGTATATAAAATCTGAAAGCTCATAGCTCGATGACACAAAATTCTACACTAGACCTTTAAGCCTGTTTCCATCTCTTGAACATTACTTCCATCATCCTAGTTTCTGTTCATAAAACACAATCTCATAGTGCTGTCTAATTATGTAGCAGTGTAATTATTGTGTTAAGTCTGAAAGCATTTATTATGAAACAGTTAGAGTAATTGAATGGCACATCCGGGACTTAATATGCTATAAAGTTGCTTCCTATGTGGTACAAAATGTCAACAGGATGGTGATGGTAATTCCATTTATAGAGCATATATCATTACATCAACTCAGTGTGCTGTACAGTATAATCTAAAATATACAAATATGAGCATAAACATGTCAATGTATGAAAAAAGGAACAAAAAACTTGAAGACAATGAAACAGAACCCCCCACCACATCCCACATACTCCCACAGACACAGTAGCTAATCATTTGCCTGCATAAATAGGGAGTTTTTTAGCCTGCCCGAATGCCTGTTGGCCATTTGTTTAGCATCAAGATATAACAAGACAGTCAGAGTAACACCGTATCAAAATAAACCAGATCAGACACCATAGACATGCACACAAAGCACGGACATCTTAGTAAATGTTTGCAGTCACACAGAAACACTCCCATCTCTTCTTGTACATTACTTCCTTTAATTGTGTCATTAGTTCAGCAGGACAATACACAAGCTGTTAGTGCTATTAAATTATGTAACAGTGTTATTGTGTCAAATGGAGGTAAGAGTCCATACCAGTGCTATAGCTAATGTATTAGCCACTGTCACCTACCTACAGTCATACCAAGCAGGATCTGATCTGGGCAATCATCAAAGGGGTACACTATCCCTCTAATCCAGTACAGATTTTACAAACACTGACACTTTTAATAAAACTGATATTTATACAATAATGTGGGTATAACTTGAAATATTTTCATACAAAGCCAAAACAAAACAAACACACCCTAGACCCTCATAATCCTGTAGACCAGCATTCGTCTTTCATTTTTGTGCTTCTCGTCAGGCTTGAGCGTACCAAGGTCAAAGACATTTTACGTCTTTGCTGCTTGAAGAGTTCCTTAACTTTCATCTGGAAGTTCTTTCCTACAATGACGTAGAGGATGGGGTTGAGAACACTGTTGAAGAAAGCTAAGTATATGACTATGTGGAAGTAGAATCTCTGGATGTTGAATGACAGGATCCCAACTTTGGAGAGCATTCCTGCTGTCCTAAGCAGGTGGAATGGCAACCAGCAGATCAGAAAAGCCAGAAGGACTGCCAACATCAGATTGGTGGCCTTGTGGTCTGTTGTCTGACTCTTTAACTGCTCCAGAAAGCGATTTCTTAAAGCGTTAATAATCCTGACAGTGCAGAAGGAAATAATAGAAATAGGGATGATAAAGCTGAATGTAATCATCAGCACCTCAAATACCAAACTTATATGTTTACTTCCGTATTTAAGAATGCATGAAGTACATTCATGCTCATATTTTAGTCCCCTGTAGTATAACGTGGGGACACTCAGGAGCAAGCCCAATCCCCACACCAGCAGACAGCCCAGTTTGGCATATTTTCGGCTACGCATTCTGTTAAGAGACATTGTATGCACCAGTGTCAAATAGCGATCTATGCTAATCAGAACGAGGAAGTAGATGCTACAATAGACATTCATATGAATGCCTGTGTTGACGATTTTGCACATGAACCAACCAAAAATCCAGTTATAGTTCTTGGATACGTTGACAGCCCAGAAGGGCAAACAAGTCATGAGCATAAGGTCAGTAGCAGCCAGGTTGCTCAAGTAGATCTCAGGCACCGTGCAGGGCTTCTTATGGAGGCAGAAAACCATCAAGACAAACACATTAAACACAATCCCCAGCACAGAGATGACCAGGATATAAACCGGCACGACGGTGACGATCCATTCTGGTTCTTTTCCTGGAGAACAATTAGTCATTGTTGTGTTGTTTTGGGCTCCATGTATAGCCTCAGTGAAGTTAGCGGGGATGCTACGGAGAAACACAATTACAATGAATGATAAAATAAGAATGAATTACAATAAATGATAGAATCATTACAGTAGCAGTGGGACCTGTGATAAATGCATACTACATTAGCATCGTGCATACCTTGTAGGCAGAAGAGTCATTTCTCCTTTAGATGTAAGTCCAGATGTAAAATCTGCAGATACAGTACAATGTCTTGGTGCAGTACTGCCTAACTCTGACTCTGACTCTGTTTTTAAGGAGCAAGAAAATCCATGTTAGACCTTTTTGACCTCAGACAGATCCTTGGAAATGGCATTGGCATGTCTCCTCCCCCTCATTTGCTTTTTCCATCTTCCTGCAGCATTGCACACACAGCACGTCTCCTTGAAGCACAGACTTTTCTCACCACAAGACCAAGTTCTCTTAATGAAAGACATGCTTATATGTTTTAAATACAGTTCTAATAATAAACTTCCACTTGCGATCAGTTAACAACAATGTATGTCTGTTTGGTATATTAACCTTCATCAGGTTAAATAGTCTTAACAATGTTGCACATTGTAGACTCAAAATGTAACTGAGTGTTCACAAGGACAATGGCCACATTTTGAAACTAAATTCTTCATGATTCACCATTCAGGTAAAACACCATGGTGGTAATCTGACAAGTGTTAGGTGCAGTTGAATGCAAACCATTCCCAATAATTATGTATTTGTTGTTGGCTATTCTGTGGTAACATTCATTAATGGTAAGTTCAGGCAGTGGAGAGAGAGTGCACAAGAGTTCAAGATATGTTATGCTAAAATATTTACTGAAGCTTGGACTAGAAAGAAAAATCAATGCATTTATCTTTGAATAATACTGCCTCAGTTCTAACGAAGTTTCTAGGAACTGTTGGCTCCGGTTAGTTGCCACATTGGTTTCCTCTTGGCTGTTTACATAACTGTTGTCTGTTGTGTCCATGGAGCCATATCCTCCATGGAGTCATATCGTCCATGGAGTCATATCCTCTAACCCAAGTGTCAGATGCCGTGACTGGGAAAAGAAGCCAATGTCAAATGTCAATTAAGGATAACTTGCTTGCATGTTTATAGCCCACTCCAAAAAAGGGCTCAAAATCTGTTGCTCTGTGGCTGCTGCCATGTCGGTAGTGATGCCTCTTTCTTTTTTAATATAATTTGAACAGGTGAGTTAAAAAAAATTAAAAAAAACAGACTTAGTACATTTGTCATGAACAGGGGAATTAGCTAATACTGTACATGCTTTATTGACAGTAGAGGGATGGAAGAACAGGTTTTCTATCAGTCTATCTCATTCAAGGTCTGGCCCAGAGACGTTGGAGCCAATTTTTGGATGTTGTTGATATATGGCTTTTGATGTGTGCAAGTGAAGGCATGACATACTTTTATCAGTTGGCGTTATCTAGTTGGCGGATCAGATACATGTCTAAGCATGGTTTTCTTGATAAGGAGGAAAAAAATAGAAGAAAAAAACGTTTTGTATTTCCACCAAAGCGAATGCCAACAAACTCTTATTTCACTGGTTGCACAATAGCATGAAACATATATTTACCGGTACATACATTTGAGCCCTGATTATAGACCAAGTTTCTTCATATTATTATTATTATTATTATTATTATAGAGCCCCCTTGGCTTTTATCATTATTATGCAATGCCGTCAGCTGAGAGAGAGAAAAAAAAGTAGACCTGTACTCTCTGTGTACAAACATGTGCACAGTTTCTAAACCGTGGTCTCAGATATTCCCCCATTTTAAAGCTTGCCCACCATTTTGCAACTGATAAACAAATGATACCACACGGTATAATATAACGCCACGTTTATTTTCTTGTTGTAGTTTTAGCATTTTATACCATGTGTGGTATTGTTTGTATGTTGTTTACACTACACAGAGAAGCTTAGGGCAGAAAGGTCACTATGTACGTTAGAAGAAGGAAACACAACAGCAGTACAACATCCCTGCACTCCTCTGCCAGGATGGATGGGCTCTGTCTGAGCATAATCTGGTGAAAGCAAAAGGTGACGATGAGGACAGGAACCAACAAACACAAGGTCTTCTTATGTCATGGGTATTCGCTCTTCACACAAGTATCTTGAGGACAAAGCTTGTAGCGCCCTTGTGTGGTCATGCAAAGTAATGAGGATGATAATATCCAAAGTCCACACATCAATGCTCGCTGCTGCTGTAAGTCTGCACTTCTCTGAACCAGTGAAAGTAGAGAGGATGGACCACAGCCACGTCAGAGAGGAACAAATATGCAGCAAAGGAGGCCTGAGCCAACGTAACAGCTGTCGTGCGTGATCACAACAACTAGGAGACCACCCACAGACCTCTACAAGGCCAACTCAAACTTTACACACAAAGACAGGCTGTAGTTTGTAGGGCTGATGAGATCCACATGTTCATGTAATCAGTGGAAAATGCTGTGCTTTATTGTGTCAGTGTTAATAATCAAATGTATGATAGTATTAGGACAATACTTCTATATATTGAGTATTTGATCCTTTGTATTTTGCAGGGGGTAGGACTATTGTAGACCGGATTACAGTGAATTCATTTGACTGCTTGGGATCCTCACTCCCTTGCAGTGAGGGATAACTTTTTACCTTTCAGGTCACTTTTATTTCCAAATAAAGTGGGGCCATATTGCTCTTACCATATCATGACGAAGAAAATACACAGATGCCAAAATTGGCGTTCCTGTCCATGTTCTGTTCTTCCATACCTGCTAACGACCTTTTTCTCCAAATGATGCAGCTCTCTTGCACGAGACTGCTGGTGTAAAGGGGCAAATGTCATATATTTAGCAGATCTTTTGTTTTGTGCTGCTGATGAGGCTAAATGAGGGAGTGTGTGTGCTCTGCTGTCCACAGTACTGACATAAAGCAGAGTGTCCTGAATGAGAAGGAAAGTGTAATGCAGGCCATTTCCTGGCTGGTGAGTGAGGACTGACATATCAATACATGTCAGTCTTAGAGGGAAAATAATTGTATTAATTTAAAATTAATTAATTTAATTTTGGGCAGCACAGTGCTGCATTGTGTGTATCTACTTTTCTGTTTTTTTGTGTTAATATTATTTATTGTTATTGTAGCCTCAATGAAATGCTGTTAAAAAAAGGCAAGAAAGATCCTCAGCCAGACATTATGAAGTCACACAGCTGTAAGTTTATTTGTAGGTCAGAACATTTTTTTCCATTTATGCCACTCCATTAAAATTTCACACTTGATATGCAGACGTTGTCTCAGCAACAGTGACGTATTCACACTGTAAAGAGATACCGGCATGACTGTGTAAGAAGGCACTATTCTTCAGTGTAGTGTGACTCTGAATCGTAAATACAGTGAAAAAAGCACCAAAATCTGCAGGCATGCAATATACACAGTGTGATAGTAACTTGATAAATAGGTTGCTGTTTGTTTAGCATCAGACACACAGACAAGCATAAACATGTTACCATAAAAGTGTCATACTAAAAGATATACTGTATATCATTTAGAAGGTAGAAATTAAATGTAAATTCATATGTAGGTTTTCAGTGTGTATAATCACCAAAAATTAAGAATCGTTCTGTTTTCTTTACCATGGAATAAGCCTTTAATCTACAGAGAGCAGATCCTCTTACATAGACTCTAGATTTCACCATAGTAGTTTCTCCAACACGCTTGGAAGAGATATTTAGATGAAATACAGGAATGCAGTGCAGTAATTTGAGCCTCATATCTGAGTATATGAGTAGAGGATGTCAACAAGATGTTGACCTTTTTCCTTGGTCTGTTGATGTTAATGAACACAACAGAATGCTGACATGTGGCCATATATAAATATACACCTGTGATCATGTCTTCTTTTCCTTTGCCACTGTGGGTCACACAGTCCAAGAATAGACCCCAGCATAGTACGAAGCCTAGTGTGACTGCATACACTACTGCTAGTAGCTAAACATTTGCCTGCATAAATAGGGAGTTTTTTAGCCTGCCCGAATGCCTGTTGGTTATTTGTTTAGCATCAAGATATAACAAGACAGTCAGAGTAACACCGTATCAAAATAAACTAAATCAGACACCATAGACATGCACACAAAGCACGGACATCTTAGTAAATGCTTGCAGTCACACATAAACACTCCCATCTCTTCTTGTTACTTCCTTTAAATGTGTCATTAGGTCAGCAGGACAATACACAAGCTGTTAGTACTTGATATTGATATTTATATTATATTTATATATTTATACCATAATGTGGGTATAACTTGAAATATTTTCAAACAAAGGCAAAGCAAACCAAACCAAACACACCCTAAACCCTCATAATCCTGTAGATCAGCATTCGTCATCCGTTTTTGTGCTTCTCGTCAGGTTTGAGCGTACAGAGGTCATGTTCAAAGACATTTTACGTCTTTGCTGCTTGAAGAGTTCCTTAACTTTCTTCTGGAAGTGCTTTCCTACAATAACATAGAGGATGGGGTTGAGAACACTGTTGAAGAATGCTAAGTACATGACTATGTGGGAGCCGATGATAAAGCTTTGGATGTCCAATGTCAGGATCTCAGCTCTCCAGAGCATTCCTGCCGTCCTAAGCAGGTGGAATGGCAACCAGCAGATCAGAAAAGCCAGAAGGACTGCCAACATCAGATTGGTGGCCTTGTGGTCTGTTGTCTGACTCTTTAACTGCTCCAGAAAGCGATTTCTTAAAGCGTTAATAATCCTGACAGTGCAGAAGGAAATAAGAGAAATAGGGATGATAAAGCTGAATGTAATCAGCAGCACCTCAAACACCAAACGTGTATGACGACTTCCGTATTTAAGAATGCATGAAGTACATTCATGCTCATATTTTAGTTCCCTGTAGTATAACATGGGGACACTCAGGAGCAAGCCCAATCCCCACACCAGCAGACAGCCCAGTTTGGCATATTTGCGGCTACGCATTCTGTTAAGGGACATTGCATGCACCAGTGTCAAATAGCGATCTATGCTAATCAGAACGAGGAAGTAGATGCTACAATAGACATTCATATGAATGCCCGCGTTGACGATTTTGCACATGAACCAACCAAAAATCCAGTTATAGTTCTTGGATACGTTGACAGCCCAGAAGGGCAAACAAGTCATGAGCATAAGGTCAGTAGCAGCCAGGTTGCTCAAGTAGATCTCAGGCACCGTGCAGGGCTTCTTATGGAGGCAGAAAACCATCAAGACAAACACATTAAACACAATCCCCAGCACACAGATGACCAGGATATAAACCGGCACAATGGTGATGATCCATCCTGGTTCGTCTCCTGGAGAACAATTAGTTATTATTGTGTCGTTTTGGGCTCCATATATAGCCTCAGTGAAGTTAGCAGGGATGCTACGGAGAAAAAAAAGGAAGGCAAAGAACAGACAAAACATTAAAATAAATAAGTGAAGAGAAAGTTTTCTTTAATACACCTGAGTTCACACTGGGTTTTGCCAGTTTAATACAGTTGTCAGAGATTGAGTTGATTTTAGATAAAAAAGCTTCAACATGAATCAGTTTTATGTTGATCTTATCTGGTTCACCACTGCGTTACCTATTCAAATTAAATAGCTGAGTGACATGACTGTTATATGACCATGATGTGACACTGTAAATATCTAATAGTGCCAATTAATGAGCTGTTTTGCTGCAATTTTCAGGACTTGTTGTTTCATGTTAATGGATGTCAAATGCTGATTTCAGAAGACACCATGTCAGATACCCATCGTGCAGTTATGCTTTCATAGCGCGGCATAAAGAAAAATGTGCTTGACATGCAGCAAAGGGTCCACACTGGATTCAAACCTGGGCTTAACCCTAACCTGAACATATAATCAAAGCAACCCAACAGCTGATTTATTGATTTGACCAAAAGTGAACAAAAAGTATAAAACAACAAAGTACGTTATCATATTATTGACTGACATACAAGTTCTTCGTATAATGATTATGATAAATAACAGTAAGTAAGTTGCACCTTCCTTGATAATATGTGCTGCTGCCTCGAGGCTCATGGCACTGATACTGAACTGTTATGTTGCTGCATTTGATCCCGCTGAAGACGTTAGTTGCGTGTCAATAACAGTATTCTGTTGCATTTCTTCAATACACTGCACTTTGTTCTTACTCTTAAACTTTCTTGTTACTCAACCACATTTGCAGCCATTATAGTGTTAAATTCTTTCTTTGATTCTCTATTCATGTCTTAGGCTCATGTCTAATAACAATAAAACAAAGAAAAAGGTAAAATGCAAACCAACTAAATACATACTACATTTGCATCATGCATACCTCGTAGGCAGAAGAGTCATTTCTCCTTTAGATTTAAGTCCAGATGTAAAATCTCCAGATACGGTACACTGTTTCAGTGCAGTACTGTCTAACTCTCACTCTCACTCTCACTCTGTCTTTAAGGAGCAAGAAAACTGATATTTGTGACCTCAGACAGATCCTTGGAAATGTCATTGGCATGTCTCCTCCCCCTCCGATTTTTTCCATCTTCCTGCAGCATTGCACACACAGCACGTCTCCTTTGAAGCAGACTGTTCTCACCACAAGACCACAAGTTCTCTTAACTAAAGACACGCTTTAAATACAGTTTTAATAAACTTCCACTTGCGGTCAGTTAACAACAATGTGTCTGTTTGGTACATTAACCTTCATCAGGTTAAATAGTCTTAACAATGTTGCACATTGTAGACTCAAAATGTAACTGAGTGTTCACAAGGACAATGCCCACACATTTCTTCATGATTCACCATTCAGGTAAAACACCATGGTGGTAATCTGACAAGTGTTAGGTGCAGTTGAATGCAAACCATT
This sequence comes from Nibea albiflora, assembly GCA_014281875.1. Lineage (NCBI taxonomy): Eukaryota > Metazoa > Chordata > Actinopteri > Sciaenidae > Nibea > Nibea albiflora. The sequence goes on along the minus strand of CM024799.1, from coordinate 23,554,908 downwards.
CCCAATAATTATGTATTTGTGGTTGGTTATTCTGTAGTTACATTCATTAATGGTAAGTTCAGGCAGTGGAGAGAAAGTGCACAAGAGTTCAAGATATGTTATGCTAAAATATTTACTGAAGCTTGGACTAGAAAGAAAAATCAATGCATTTATCTTTGAATAATACCGCCTCAGTTCTAACGAAGTTTCTAGGAACGTTTTTGGCTCCGGTTACTTGCCACATTGGTTTCCTCTTGACTGTTTACATATCTGTTGTGTCCATGCTTTGTGTCATATCCTCCATGGAGTCATAGTTTCGGATATGATTGCTGGGAAGAGAAGTCAGTATCAAAGTGTAACAAATTTCAATTCCCTGAAGGTGGCTTCAGAAAAAGTCAATCTCCATAAGCCTATACAAAAAACGGCTCAAAATCTGTTGCTCTGGTTGCTGCCATTCGGGTAGTCGTGCCTCTTTCACCACCTGGTTAATCGGAAACTTGGCAAAGACACGCGTGGACCTGAGTCAGACTGAATCATAGCTGGGTGCTCTAAACGTCTTAATATAATTTGAACAGGTGTCAGACATAGTACATTTGTCATGGACAGGGGAATTGGCTAATATAAGGGCTTTTAGAGATTGACTTGTTCTGTAACCGGCCTCAAGTTGCCATTCAAGGAACTGCAGGTTTTGGCACTTCAGTTCACAGCCACAGAGGTTGCCACTATATAAATATACAACAGCTCTGTGTCTCAAGGAGAAGAGGGCAGTCTCTCTCACAACCTAAAATTTTATGTTGCCCCTGCAGTAACTTCAAAGCATTTGTACATACTTTGAAAGTAGAGGGATGGAAGAACAGGTTTTCTATCAGTCTATCTCATTCAAGGTCTGGCCCACAGACGTTGGAGCCAATTTTTGGATGTTGTTGATATATGGCTTTTGATGTGTGCAAGTGAAGGCATGACATACTTTTATCATGACTGAATGGAATAAAGAAGAGAAAAAACTCACACAGTTCTCTGTGTGCCAGTATTTATTTTGAGGGGGTCCAACATTATGAGTAAATACATGTTGGACATGTGTGTTTTATAAATCTGATTATATAACAGTTAGTTACAACCATGTAATCTGATTAGACAACAGCTACTCCACGAGTGCTGATAAAAGCACTAGGACTTTTAACTACATGTCACTCACTCTGCTTAACAGATTAACTTTACTTTAACGGTCATCATCAGCGTTAGTTGGCAGATCAGATACATGTTTAATTAAAAACAGACTTTTGGACTGTTACCAAAGCAATTTCCTGGTTTTCTTGTTTTTAAGGAAAGAAAGACACGAAAAAAACATTTTGTATTCTCACCAAAGTGAATGTCAGCAAACTCTGTATTTCACTGGTTGCACAATAGCATGAAAGCATAAACAAAAATGTGCATGATGCAAAGTCGGGCTGCAGTAACTTGCACAATTGCACAAGTAGCCGACACTCAAGTGTTCAGGTAATAGTTTATGTCTTGCTTAGCAGCAGTCCAGATGTTTATGGATCAATTTTGTGCACATTGTTATTATTATGGAACCCCCTTTTAGGCCATTTCCTGGATGGTGAGTAAGAATGTTCCCTTGCAAGTGATGAAAAACTGACATATAAATATATATCAGTCTTAGAGGGAAAAGAATTTTATTGACTTAATTAATTAATTACATTTTGGGCAGCACGCTGGCGCAGTGGTCAGCACTGTCGCCTCACAGCAATAAGCTGAACCTGTGTGGCATTTGCATATTTTCCCCCGTGTCTGCGTGGGTTCTCTCCAGGTACTTCGGCTTCCTCCCACAGTCCAAAAAAAAAAAATCCTCAGCCACATGAAGTCACACAGCTGTTAGTTTATTTGTAGGTCAGAAAAGATTTTTCTATTTATGCCACTGCATTAAAATTTCATAGTTGATATGCAGAGGTTGTCTCAGCAACAGTGATGTATTCACACTGTAAAGAGATACCAGCATGACTGTGTAAGAAGGCACTATTCTTCAGTGTAGTGTGACTCTGAATTCGTAAATACAGTGAAAAAAGCACCAAAATCTGCAGGCATGCAATATACACAGTGTGATAGTAACTTGATAAATAGGCTGCTGTTTGTTTAGCATCAGACACACAGACAAGCATGAACATGTTACCATAAAAGTGTCATACTGAAAGATATACTGTATATCATTTAGAAGGTAGAAGTTAAATGTATATTCATATGTAGGTTTTCAGTGTGTATAGTCACCAAAAATTAAGAATTGTTCTGTTTTCTTTACCATGGAATAAGCCTTTAATCTACAGAGAGCAGACAATTTATTATGAAACAGTTAGATCCTAAGTTATTGAATGCCACGTCCGGGACTTTGAGTCTCATATGCTATAAAGTTGCTTCCTATGTGGTACAAAATGTCAACAGGATGGTGATGGCAATTCCATTTATAGAGCATATATCATTACATCAACTCAGTGTGCTGTACAGTATAATCTAAAATATACAAATATGAGCATAAACATGTCAATGTGTGAAAAAAGGAACAAAAAACTTGAAGACAATGAAACAGAAGCCCCCCACCACATCCCGCATACTCCCACAGACACACAGTAGCTAATCATTTGCCTGGACATGGCTGTGACAGGCCCCACGCAGCTTGTTCCAGAGAGCAGGAAAAGCTAGTTATACAAGCCTGCAAATGTAGGAGTGTAAATTGCTGTTTGGCATTTGTTTAGCATCAAGATATAACAAGACAGTCAGAGTAACACCGTATCAAAATAAACCAGATCAGACACCATAGACATGCACACAAAGCACGGACATCTTAGTAAATGTTTGCAGTCACACAGAAACGCTCCCATCTCTTCTTGTACATTACTTCCTTAATTGTGTCATTAGTTCAGCAGGACAATACACAAGCTGTTAGTGCTATTAAATTATGTAACAGTGTTATTGTGTCAAACAGACATGCAGTAATTTGAGCCTCATATCTGAATATATGAGTAGAAAATGTCAACAAGATGTCAAATCCAGGTTCCATTTAAAAATGTATAGCTGTTGTATCATCAGCCACTGTCACTAGCTACAGTCATACTAAGCATCTGATCAATCATCAAAAGTAAAACTGATGTTTATGCCATAATGTGGGTATAACTTGAAATATTTTCATACAAAGGCAAACCAAAACAAACACACCCTAGACCAGTGGTCCACAACCTTTTCATCACCGCGGAGTGGTCAACACTTGACAATTTCACCGCAGACCGGGGGGGTTGGCCTCAGAGCGCTTTGAGTCATGAGTGGTTGGTATCATTACCATCGCAAATGACCCAGACGTCACAGAGAGAATCATTTTATCAAAATAAAAGGTTTTTAAAAATAAAAGATTGTCCAGAGTCAGATAATACATAAAACGGACATAATTAATTATTTCTTGTGCGGCTCGGCACCAATTGATTGACGGACCGGTACCGGTCCGCGGCCTGGTGGTTGGGGACCACTGCCCTAGACCTCATAATCCTGTAGATCAGCATTCGTCGTTCGTTTTTGTGCTTCTTCGTCTGGTTTGAGCGTCCGGAGGTCATGTTCAAAGACATTTTATGTCTTTGCTGCTTGAAGAGTTCCTTAACTTTCATCTGGAAGTTCTTTCCTACAATGACGTAGAGGATGGGGTTGAGAACACTGTTGAAGAATGCTAAGTACATGACTATGTGGGAGCCGATGCTAAAGCTTTGGTCGTCCAATGTCAGGATCTTAGCTTTCGAGAGTATTTCTGCCGTCCTAAGCAGGTGGAATGGCAACCAGCAGATCAGAAAAGCCAGAAGGACTGCCAACATCAGATTGGTGGCCTTGTGGTCTGTTGTCTGACTCTTTAACTGCTCCAGAAAGCGATTTCTTAAAGCGTTAATAATCCTGACAGTGCAGTAGGAAATAAGAGAAATAGGGATGATAAAGCTGAATGTAATCAGCAGCACCTCAAACACCAACTGTGTATGACGACTTCCGTATTTAATAATGCATGAAGTACATTCATGCTCATATTTTAGTCCCCTGTAGTATAACATGGGGACACTCAGGAGCAAGCCCAATCCCCACACCAGCAGACAGCCCAGTTTGGCATATTTTCGGCTACGCATTCTGTTAAGGGACATTGCATGCACCAGTGCCAAATTGCGATCTATGCTAATCAGAACGAGGAAGTAGATGCTACAATAGACATTCATATAAATGCCCGCATTTACGATTTTGCACATGAACCAACCAAAAATCCAGTTATAGTTCTTGGATACGTTGACAGCCCAGAAGGGCACACAAGTCATGAGCATAAGGTCAGTAGCAGCCAGGTTGCTCAAGTAGATCTCAGGCACCGTGCAGGGCTTCTTATGGAGGCAGAAAACCATCAAGACAAAGACATTAAACACAATCCCCAGCACACAGATGACCAGGATATAAACCGGCACGACGGTGATGATCCATTCTGGTTCTTCTCCTGGAGAACAATTAGTTATTGTTGTGTTGTTTTGGGCTCCATATGTAGCCTCAGTGAAGTTAGCGGGGATGCTACGGAGAAAAAAAAAAAAGGAAGACAAATAACAGACGAAACATTAAAAGAAATAATTGAGGGAAAAGTTTTCTTTAAAAATGTGTTCAGCTCATAACAGGGAACACTATGAAACATAGAATAGTACAAACAACCATATGAGCTGAAGTATGTGACACCAGAAACTGAATTTGAAGTCCATATGAAGTTATATTTGAATTTGATTGAATTTTCATTGCATTGAAAAAAACAAATCTGAATTGCATTTTGAAATTGAGTATATTAGTTTGGAACTGAACATTCAGTTCTCAAAATTCAATCAAAATTTCTGTGACAACCATCCATCAACCATATTGATGCAGAGTAATCGAGCGCAGATACACAGGATGCCTCTCCATTTTAGTTTTTATTTCATAAAACAGTCGTCAGAGTTGTATTAGACTCGCTGGCATTTCCATTATGTGATTTTTGCATTCATTTGCGAGGTTCTCTTAATTAATCTCTCAACCGCTGCCGCTGTGTGGTGCATCTGCCACTGACCTCCCGCAGCAAATACTGATGCTTTACTCATTCAAATTCAGTTTCTGGTGGCACATATTTCAGCCCATACAACCACTGCAACCGTTTTAAATACTTGCCATATTGTTCTTACTGTCTATCTAAAAAGCTATTACCATCCATCATTACCATCCAGAAAATTAAAATACAAGCCAACTAAATACATACTACATTGGCATCATGCATACCTTGTAGACAGAAGAGTCATTTCTCCTTTTGATGTAAGTCCAGATGTAAAATCTCCAGATACAATACACTGTTCCAGTGCAGTACTGTCTAACTCTCACTCGGACTCTGACTCTGTTTTTAAGGAGTGATATTAGTGACCTCAGACAGATCCTTGGAAATGGCATTGGCATGTCTCCTCCCCCTCGTTTGCTTTTTCCATCTTCCTGCAGCATTGCACACACAGCATGTCTCCTTGAAGCACAGACTTTTCTCACCACAAGACCAAGTTCTCTTAACGAAAGACATGCTCATATGTTTTAAATACAGTTTTAATAATAAACTTCCACTTGCGTTAGCAACAGTGTGTCTGTCTGGTACATTAACCTTCATCAGGTTAAATAGGACAATGCCCACATTTTGAAACTAAATTCTTTCATCAAAACATCAGGCAAACCATTCCCAATAATTATGTATTTGTGGTTGGTTATTCTGTGGTTACATTCATTAATGGTAAGTTCAGGCAGTGGAGAGAAAGTGCACAAGAGTTCAAGATATGTTATGCTAAAATATTTACTGAAGCTTGGACTAGAAAGAAAAATCAATACATTTATCTTTGCATAATACCGCCTCAGTTCTAACGAAGTTTCTAGGAACGTTTTTGGCTCCGGTTACTTGCCACATGGTTTCCACTTGACTGTTTACATATCTGTTGTGTCCATGCTTTGTGTCATATCCTCCATGGAGTCATAGTGTCGGATATGATTGCTGGGAAGAGAAGTCCGTGTCAAAGTGTAACAAATTGCAATTCCCTGAAGGTGGCTTCAGAACAAGTCAATCTCCATAACTCTATACAAAAAACGGCTCAAAATCTGTTTCTCTGGTTGCCGCCATATGGCTAGTCGTGCCTCTTTCATTTGAGGATCTGCAGGTTTTGGCACTTCACTTCACAGCCACAGAGATTGGTGCTATATAAACATACAACTGCTCTGTGTCTCAAGGAGAAGAAGGTAGTCTCTCTCACAACCTCAAAACCTTTTTAATACCACAAAGTATGCACTTTGAAACAATTAACAACAATTAACTTTTCCATTTGATGGCCAGACGGTTATCTGGGGACATTTTTTGGATGTTGTTGATATGTGGTTTTTGGGTAAGAGCCCGAGGCTTGTATTGGTGGATGCATTAAAAAACGAAAAACTGGGTTCACTTACAACAGGTTTCCAAAGTGCTCCAGACCGCATGTGCTAAAAACCTTTATTCAGTCATGACAGTTCTTAATGCAGCGTCACCTGAGGGGTGAAAAGTCATGCACATTAAGATCTGGTTTGGTTACCTTGTCCCTTAGGTGCAGAAATTTCTTATAAATGCTAATAATTTATTGTGTTTTAAATGTTTTGTTTTTGGCAAGGCGACATGATGCACCTCTTGCAGAAACACCCAAGGTACTAGAGCAAATGACATTATTTACTTAGAACTTGTTTGAGGACTGGCTGCTGCTCATGGCTGAGATCACCAAGGAGCTGTGAAGATGCTCGGTGCATGCATCTGTTGTCCATTGACCCTGCTGGACCACGTGACAGAGAGACAGAAATGTTGTGTGCAATAAATACTTAATTGTTCTGTAAATAAACACTTTAAAGAATTTGGATTAGACTTGTTTCAAACAAGGGAAAATAAATGACATAGGCTAACTGAGTCACTGCTGTCTTGCACATCTGTCACCAGTGCTGCGCCATGTCATTATTTTTCCAATGACATTGGATATACCCATTTCTAAATCCTCTCTGATACACACGATCCAGTAGTGTTCTGCAAACTGATTATGTTTTTCTGGGATAGTGAAGGAGTGGCATGCTATTATCATGACTGAATGGAGTAAGGAAGAAGGAATGCTCACACAGTTGTGTCCAGTATTTATTTTTAGAGGGTCCAACCTTATGAACAAAATACCTAAGATTTGAAAAAAACAACGCAATAAAGAATAGAACAAAGGTGCTCTGACGAAAGAAAATCATACTGGCATATCGATGTATTGGCTGTGCCAATACGGGCATGTCGATTGCACAAGTAGCCAACACTCAAGTGTGCAGGAAATAGTTTCATGCCTTGCTTGGCAGCAGTGCAGATTTAGTCCAGTTGTTTTTATCTCTGTCAGGTGTTAATAAGTCAATATGCCTCAGCTTCTGTTGACCATGAACATCAACAACAACGACATTAGCACACAGTAAAAGTTGTTACCATATTTTCATTCTGATGATCATCACAAAGAAATGTTCACATTCCTTATAAGTGCATAACTTGCCTGAATCATTCTTTTGAATCCAGTGATAGTTGCTAGCACACACATGGGTAAACTGAATCTGCCAATTGCTAAAATTATACTTTTTATTTGTGCCAGTGCTATAAAACAGGGTTATGAGTCCTGTTTATAGGACCAATTACCAATGTTGTTCTCATTATTATGGAACCCCCTTAGGTCAGCTGAGAGAGAGAAAGACTCTCATGAATGCTGCAGTGGCGTATTTGCCAACATGCAGTTGAAATGAATCTGTGCTTTCAAGACAAAGTATATTATAATACTACATATATATTATCTACATATGTGTATTTTACAGAGGGTTTAGTCTTTAGTATTTTCAAAGAGAGAATAAAAGGCGTAGCAAGCTGGGGAAATGGGACGAGCAAGAATAACAAGATTAAACGCGGCCAAAGCAAAGTCAGTTACAGCTACAGTAATTATCTCTTGTGGAAACAGATGTCAAGTTTGAACATGAAGCAGACCAAATGGCCGACACATAGATTTGCACATTATTTTTTTCAATAATACAATCAGTACAGTAAGTTTAGTGCTTTATGAAAAAACAATGAATGCCTTGCATGCAACCAATGTTAGTCAGTCAAACCAGACTGTTCTGTACTGTTGCTATGTCTTGAAATATAGTCATTGATTTTGGACAGAAGTAAGACAAAATCAGACTTCATCATAGCTAACAAACCTTTTAACTAAGAGCAAGACACCTTCCTGCCTTCTTTGCTCCGAAAGAGGCTCCGTAGAACATCTCCTCAGCTGCTGCCCAAAGGCTCTAGCTGATGGTCGCTATTGTTGGCACCATGTCCAGGTGCTTAAGACAATTGCTGAGAGCTTAGCCTCAGCCATCAGCACCAGCAAACACCATCATGCTCCAAAGAAGGCAGTCCCCTTCATCAAAGCTGGAGAGATACCCTGAACATGCCCATAACTAACAACAGGCCTCCACACTGCCCATGACTGGCAGCTGCAGGTCAACCTGGGGAAGCAACTGAGGTTCCCCCAGCACGTTGCATCAACAAGTCTCCGCCCAGACATGATCATTACCTCTGAGGCTTCAAGACACCCTGGATGATCATCCTGGAACTTACAGTGCCCTGAGAAGAGTGCACTGAGGAAGCCAACGAGAAGAAACACGTTGAGTACCAGGAACTGGTGGAGGAATGCTGGGAGAGAGGCTGGAAACCTTCTATGAGCCTGTAGAAGTCGGCTGTAGAGGATCTGCAGGCAGTTCACTTTGCAAATTCCTCAGTCGTTTGGGTGTTACGGGGGCAGCCAAGAAGAGGGGCATTCTTGCGTAGCAGCAGAGAAGACCACAAGGTCGGTTTGGATTAAGAGGGCTGATCTGTGGACTGCTACCAGGAAGCAAGTCGGGACATGATCAACCCTTTACATGATGGGATGACTAACAAACTACCTTGGCTGGTAAAAATTGCGAAACACAATAAACAGTAGAACAAAGGTGCTCCGATAAAAGACAAATCATACTGGCATATCGACGCATTGGCACAGTGACAATATATGCAGAAATAAAGCACAAAGAGAGTCATGTTTGAAGGAGGCATTTGAAAAACGAACAAAAACAAATCTACACCCAACTGTAATGTCACTGGGACGCTGTGGAGTATCGTTTCACATTTATGCAGTAAGATAAGAACAATTGGCAAACTTGGCAAGAAGACTTTTAAATCAAGACCCTGCCAGAGTTATACTCCATCACGTATCTAATTTAAAGTGTGCAAAAATGAAATACTCAAAAGTGCATTAAATACTACTTGACTGAACAATGTTTTTCATTTTTTTTATTTTAAGGAGAGCTGTCATGTCTTAGCATTCAGGATTAATATTTCTATTATTTATCATAGTACGTCAGCTGTTTATTTGAGTTAATTACACAAATGATCCCGTAGTAATGAGTCTTGATATCAAAGAGAAACTCGCATAACATGCATTTACATGCCAAGATGTACTACACAATGCAGATGAACACAATGTACACCTGCGGTGCACAGGTGGCAGAGTGTAAATTGTGGAGTCAAGAGGAAAAACAACAACAACACAAGACATTAGAAGACAAATTCTAGGTAGTGTTTAAAAAAAATGTCTGGTTTCGATTTGCATGTTTAACATTAAAAAGTACGCAACAGTAAGGCAATGTAACAGCTCACAGAGACAGATTCTGTTCACAAGTGTTTTCATGGGTGCATAAACATAAAATGTGCTTCTATTGCTTTTGCAGATTATGTCCATTATCTCTGATTCTGTCCATTACGTCCACACATCCTCTGATTGTGTTGTTTAACTATGTAAGAGCATTATTATTGTGTTAAGTCACATAAAATAACAATTTGTGACTCATATCCTGCATTTCCATATGCAGCAACAGACGTTGAGGATAGAATTTCATCAAGAGTCACATCAGCTCCTTCCCAGTAAAAATGACCACGGTCTTAATTTGTTCTGCTCTGTTAGTGTAGGTTGACACAACAGAACGTTGATATGTTGTCATGTCTGATCCTCTACGATGATATTTAGTCCTCCTGTAGATGGCACTAACTTTCCTCTGAAAGTGCTGTCCTGAGAAGACATAAAGCAGTGGGTTCAAAGCACTGTTGAGAAAGGCCAGGTACACTGAAACCTGTGTTCCTATATCGAGGGTGTTGAACCACAGCGCCTCATCCAATGCTTTGATGTCACAGAGAGTGTCAAGGAAGGTGAATACATGGAAGGGACCCCAACACACTAAAAATAGTAGTGTGACAGCATACACCAGAACTGTGGCCTTTGTATCATTAATATCATGAAAACTTTCCCTCCTCTGTGCTAAAGCCTTGATTATGTTGCCACTGCAGAAGACAATGACCAGAAAAGGGAATGCAAAGCCCATCACATTCATAAGAATCTGACTGGCCAAGTTCCAAGAGCTTTCGTGATCGTAATCTAGAATACAGGCCGTTGTCTGAAACTCCTTAAAGAACTTCACCTTTCTGTGGACAATGGTTGGTGTGCTCAGTAAGATCCCTAATATCCACAGGATGAAACAAATCACTTTGGCATAAAGTGTCCGTCTCAGCCATCTTGCCTTCATGGTCTTAACAAGTGCCAAGTAACGGTCAACACTGATCATGACCAGGGTGTAGCTGCTCGTGTAGAAATTGATGACGATGATGGAGTTGACCATTTTACATAAGGCATCGCCGTATGGCCATTCAAAGTTGTTGAGGATGTTCATTGCCCAGAAGGGGAGGCTACACAAGAGCATAAAGTCAGCCAGTGCTAGGTTGCTTAGGTAGATCTCCGCTACAGTCATTCGATCCTTATGGAGAAAGTACACCATCAGGACAAAGCTGTTAAAGAGAAGGCCCAAGAGGGATAAGGTGAAGATGTATGGTGGGATGATAGTGTGGACCATTTCCCATTCTGCAGAGATTGGAGTCTCCGATGGTGTGGGTGGGAGGGGTGTAGAGGAGTTTTCAGACCATGAGTTCAGCAGAGAAAACATGATAGGCTGCAGGAACGAGATAAAAGAAAATGATACATAACTGTTTTGTAAAATGCTGATGAATGCAAAATTATTCATTTTGAAACCCTTATTGCTATTTGATTTTGACAAACACTGCGCCAGAGATTAAAGCTGAATATATATATTGAATAATTTCATAATTTACATGAATTCATCCATTATCTGTAACCGCTTATCCTCATCAGGGTGACAGTGGGGCTGGAGCCTATCCCAGCTGACTTTGGGCGAGAGGCGGGATAACACCCTGGACAAGTCGCCAGCTCATCACAGGGCTCATAGAGACAAATGAACATTCACACTCACATTCACAGCTGCAGACAATTTACAGTCACCAGTTAATCTGTTAAGTGCACGTCTTTGGACTGTGGGAGGAAGCTGGAGTACCCAAGAGAACATGCAAACTCTAAACGGAAGGGACCCAGCTTACATTCATACAATAAATAAAGCATGTCACATGATGACATGATTATTCATGATAAACAGGTACATTCGATTAAAATCCCTTTAGTTTAATTTAAAAGAGGGAATGTCTGTAACGTGTATGGTTTTCATGTAGCACCCTTTATCTTTTCATGAAAATAAAGGACAGAACTAAGCAACAAGAAATACAGAAAGAAATAATGTTAAGACTGTTTAGTATAAGTTCTTACCATATGATTCATGTTCCTCCTACGTTCAAAAAAGAAATAATAAAAATGGGCATCTGCTAAAAAACGGTTCATCTTTGTGCGCTGAGGTCCTGGTTAGACAGCGAGCTAGAGGAGAGATCTGCTATGACCACGTTTGTATAAAGAGTTGCAGTCTTCTACACCCCTTGCCAAGGACTATAATATATCAACTTGTTTATCAAACAGTCAAGATCTGGTCAACTCACGTGCTACGGTGAAACATACTGCAAAGCACCAAATGTGTTGGAGGGAAGATAAAACTGGAGACAGCAAGTCAAACTTGCTGCAGTTTTATCTTCCCTCCAACACATTTGGTGCAGACTTAAGAAAACTAAGACTTACTTTATTATTTCCAGTTTCATACCTTAAATTTCATTACTTGAAAAGCAGAATATTTCGTGTGATACTAATTTGTATTTTCATGCATGAACATTGCTCAAGGCCAATGGAAAAATCAACTCACTGCATTACTGTATGAACAAATTGTGTAAATGTGGTCTACTATCTTTGATTAACAGGATTATTGCTTGTTTATACAGTCTGCAGATCCTCTGTCTATGCGTTGATGTTCTATTCATCATCAAGATTTTTTGTATAAAAACAGGTTTATCCTGATGCCTGATTATGTGTAATTACATGTCATCCTAACTCAAGCAGATGAAATTGCAACAATAACAATGTTGAAATATGTGGTTGGTTGAAAACCAAATAACAATCAAATTAGATAGGATACAAAAGATAAACAGTATGTCGTGTGTTATCTAAAACTCAGTGGTTGGACGCTGTGGCATCCCTTTTATGGTCAAAATTAAATGCAACACATTTCACTCAGGCAGTGAGTAAATCTGAGTGTGAATCTGGGTCATTGACAAGCTGTATAAACAACTTTCTTATAAAACCAGACACTCCATCCATCCAATTGTCATAGATGATACTTTATTGAAGACAATAACACTAAGTTCAAGATTTCTACAGTGACAGGCTAATACACAGTGACTGACTGATTACCTCAGATGTTTTTCTTATGTTGGAATAAGAGCCAGCTTCAGTTTCAACACATGAAACCTTTCAAGAAGACAATCAAACACATTAAGCTTTACAAAGAAGCCATCAGACTTGGCTTTATTTAGCCACAGCAAAATAAGTGGAAGTGGAACAGGTCTGAATGGCTACTTAAATAACAATAGATAATTACGGTATCAAGATTAAGAACGCATAGAGGCAGACATCACACAAATGAAAATAATCAGCTCTGGAGGTTATTCATCTCAAACAGTGGAACTCTACTATACATACATAACACATATCTAACACACATAACTATACCAGTCTAAAAAGCTGGTGACAGTACAGCATGTTTTATTTATTTTTATTTTTTTTTGTTTTTTATAGATAACTGGAAGATTGTTACTGCTCTCATGAGCTTACAGAAATGAGAGTGAAACTGACCTTATCTAACCCAATAAAAGAAAACACATGAACATGTTTCCCAAAATGCTGAAACAATTTCTTTATATGGTAAGTGAGTAACTGTGTGACCGAATGTCTAGACATAAAAAAACAATTGCATGTTTAATAAACAGATTTCTTTAACAGTAGTTTTTGGTCAAAGTTTTAAATGCGTACAGTAGATACATTTAGATTTTAGTACTCTCTGTTTGTTTAGTTGAGTTAAGATTGGCATTGGAATGACCGCACTTCCTCCATTGCTGCTTCCTTCTGCACAGCATAAGTCTAAACACTTCCCTTGCCCTCTGCTTAAAGTGTTTTCCCACAATCACATACAGGAAAGGATTCAATGAGCTATTACTGTAGCCAAAGTAAGTAGCTAACTGGTTGCCAATGTCCAATACATACAGCCCATGTACATCCAGAGATGATCCCGTAGTGATCCAAGGTATCCAAGAAGATCAGGATCTGATAGGGCAGCCAAGAGAGAACGAACACAGCCAGAACAACAAGAACCAGGTACGCTGCCTTCCTTTCCACGCTGCCTCTGCTGCCTTTTTTCATCTTCTGGCTGCTCCGTAGGACTTTAGTGATGTGGTAACTACAGTAGGATACAATGGGAACAGGGATAAGGAAGCCTACTATGCTGACAGTCATGTTGTAGCGTAGTCTCCAACCTTCATGGGGATATGCTAGGTAGCATGCGTCTATGCCCAGATGAGGGAAGAACTGAACAGAGCGGAAGAGGATAGCAGGGAAGCTGAGCAGGATCCCAGCAACCCAGATACTGAAGCAAATCCCACGGGCCCAGAATGCCCGTCTCTCCCTCCCCTGGCTTAGGGGTCTAGTGAGGGCCAGGTATCTGTCCAAGCTAACAAGCGTAAGAAACAGCACGCTGCAATAATAATTCATCCCAATGACAATGTTGATAAGCTGGCACATGGGCTCCCCAAACCTCCAGTGGAACTTGTTGATAATGGTTGCAACCCAAAAGGGTAGGCAGGAAACCATGAGGAGATCAGCTGCTGCCAGGTTGCTCAGGTAGATGTCGGCCACAGAGCTCCGTCGCTTCTGGAGACAGAATACACAAAGCACAAAGGAGTTGCCGATCACTCCAAGAAAACAGATGATGGACATGTAGGCAGGCTGCATGGTATACACCCAATCCCATGCATCTGTGTGGTTGCAGAAAAGCTCAGCACTCTCCATAGGTAACGTAGTTGCTGATCACTGTGAGAGCTGTTTCACAGTACCAAGGATTTAACAGGTAGAAATATAAGGGTGTGTTCCAAACTGATACATATACCAGTAAAACCTTTTAACTGTGTCAACACAGGTTTAATGTATGTGTTGCTACCTTCATGTTATGATTTGACTTTCAAAGTGTGGGAGAGATAATAGATTTAATGGAGTGTGGATAATGGTTTATCAGTCAGAGCACACACATGCTGTCGTCAAAAATTCGGGTCTTGGCAACAGATATAAAACGCAGCATGTCAGTGCCTGAAAAGAATCCAGACCACACATTTGTACCTGCAACTGAACTCTGCTCACTCTTTGTGAGATGATACTTGATACCTATTGTCCCAAGATGATAGAAGAAGAGACTAAAAACATTTTTAGGCTAAGTTTCTAACACTGACACTGAAGGCCAGCTTTACCAAGACATGCTGTAAACATACATGGTACTGACAGGAGCTTCTTCTTCTTCTTCTTCTTCTTCTTCTTCTTCTTCTTCTTCTTCTGCAGCTACATTGGATGTAAATAGAAGTCAGAGTATCGTCTTTTGGAGAAATGACCCTACTTCCTCTACTGATTCATTACCTCAGAAACAGTTTCCTAATGGGTTTATGGTAGTCTCAGGTTTTCTTCCATACAGCATGATGTTCATTTTGTTAATTATGGCCCCATTTAGAGTAAAACTGACAATAAAACAGGGCATTCTTGTAATTGACAAGTCATTCTCAGTGAGTTAGTCGAGGGCAAGACATCAGGCTCATGAAACACAGAACAAACTGTCCAACTAGATAAAATAAAACTACCCGCTTAAAAAACAGTGAAAGACAAGTGCAGCTCAACTTACAGTACATCACTTACCAGCTCCATGCTCAAAATTTAGTCACTTCTAGATAGATAGATGAGTTCATCCCCAAATGAAAATTATGTACAAACCTTCTACAAACCAGTCAAGTTGGGTTAAGATTTGTCATTTACTGTTTATGATTTATAAAATGTTTTCTCTTTGACAATTCTGATTACACGTTGATATGGAATGTTGAACCAAAACCAATAAACAGCATCCTCACATAGGTGGTACCATTGTCTGGGTGACAGAGGGTGGTGTGTAGCGCTGGAGGGGATCCAGCGTGGTTGATGAGCAGGTTTTGAGATGAGCCAGGACTATCCTCTCGAAGCACTTCATGATGGTGGGGATGAATGCATGAATGCAGATAAAAACAGAAGCCATAAAGGCTCAATTGTGCTATCTGGAACGCTGCTGTTGAGCCATGTGTCTGTTTGCCAGAGATTGAACATAGTTAAGGGTAATTCTAGTTAGAGATAGCCAATGTAGAGTTAGATTGGCCCTCTCTTCCTCCTGCTATGTTTACAATCTCAGCACTGTCCGACAGAGTCGACAGAGCTGGTTTGACAACCTTTGATGTTTTAGCAATCTCTGTTATCAGCCGGAGATCACAGAGAAAAGCGTTACGTTTATAAGATCTGATGTCTCTGTAAGAGACAGACAAAAACACAGATACCTACTAATGCAGAATCTGGAGAGACACTGAGCCTTGCACTGCCATATTGGTTCAATCACTGGCTGCTGGCTGTAGCTTTGTATTTAGACTACAGACATGAGAGTGACTTCTACAGCCCGTAAGGGGCCTCAAGCTGACTTCACTTGTGGTGCAGAAGTTTACCAGACTTCACTGATTTAATTACCCATGACTCATTGTAATATGGATATGACATATGTGCTCAACAGTAAAACCTACCCCGGGTCAACACCCACTGGTCACCAGATTGTTCAGTCTGGTACAGTAACAGTCTAGCACAGTCAAGTTTCTAGTGTTCTCTAGTTTTTTGTGATGTACTATGTTGACTCCAAGTCTGTTGCTAACTGCATTTTCCTTTGTGCTCCAGGACTACTCCTCATCTGTCTCCCTTCTCTGCTACTCTCTTGTGCAATTCCATCATGTTCACATCATCAAATCTCACTCCTCAAACCTCTGCCATCCCGTCTAATCCGAATATTCCCAAAAAATCTGTTCCATAGTCCGTGTTCTGTGTTTGGGTCCACCTCTTGAGCTGAAACCTGAAACAGCAATAGGTTAATGGGTGGCTGCATACTGATACTGAATCATACTGATTCCTCAACACAAATTTCATCTCATTAAATCTTATTTTGCAGAACCAAAAAGAATGTATATTCCAGGTTTGAAAAACTTGGTGAAAAAGTGAAAAGTGTAGTAGCATAGTCTTGAAAAGCAGACAAAAATATATAGAACAAGGTCAAACTGTGTATTTTTGAAGTAACTTTGTCTCCCTGCATGTTTTTTGTTCCACAACAATTTCCAGTCTTGGCACTGGTGGTAAAGCCTGACTCCTAACAAAGGTTTCCTGTTTGGCATGACATGCCTTCATTTGGGGGATAACTAGGGGTGCACCCTTGACCACAGCCCACAGTGAGTCAACACAGAGCCATTAAATGCTGGTGTGGAGAGAAATGTATAATGAGACAACTGATGTCCATACAGCCAACAAAAATGAGCATGTTTGTGTGTCACCACTGGAAACTCTTTTACAGAATCCTGTTTTTAACTCTGCAGACGGATGATTCAGAAACATCAGAAAACACTTAGCAAGCAGTTGTTGGGGATTTCTTCTTTTTGGTTTTTGTGCTCGATTTGACATTTAAATGCATTATAAAGATTCACAACATCCATAAAACCATATATATGTTTTATTTGAAGGTTTTTTTCTTTACAGATTAGAACGCATACTGGTACTATTTACAGTCTGAGTTATCAGCAATACAAGACAGAGTATGAAAACTGTATTTACATAAAGCAACCAGGCTGATTTAGATCACATCCACCTGTACATTCAAAATACTGATGCTCACAAATGTTTGTAACAAAGAATAATATAGCTGTGGCATGTAGTGGAACTGCTGTAAAGCAAGAAAAATAATTGCTTGTGGCCAGTTTTTCCAGCTTATCGTGTGTCATGTACTTTAACATGGTTGAGACACAATAACACTTAGCGACCTGTAACACCTTCTCCAGGAAGGAACATTTATTCCAGTCTTTTATGGCCCTCACACAATAATGTCTCATCAAAAATGAATTTGAGGAAGCGTGATTTGGTCCCATTGCAACAGAGTTACAAACCTAATCATCATCAATCATTTACATTGTAGCAAGAAGTAACTGTTTATGTTTCTACAAAGTCTATTTATGAGAGGAAAGGTGCTTTTGAAGGTTGAATTTCATGCCAAAGTCTTCAGTGTAGAGGATTGGTTCGAACGTGTGGACTCAGAAGACGCTGTTTTTTTATTGCTCCACTGCTTGAAAACTTCGCAAACCTTTTTCCGGAAGTTCTTTCCCACAATGACGTAGAGGATGGGGTTGAGAACACTGTTAAAGAAGGCCAAGTAGGTGAAGACCTGGTTGCAGATATCTAGGACAGTATTGAGATGACACCCTTCCAGGACCTTAGCTCGTAACAGCACGTCCAGGGTGGTGACCAAGTGGAATGGCACCCAGCAGATGAGGAATGCCAGGAGGACCACCAGCACCAGTGTGGTGGCTTTCTGTTCTGTTTTCTCAGCATTGAACCTCTCTACTGCCTGGATCTTCAAAGCCCGAATAATCTTGATAGTGCAGAATGAGATAACTGAAATGGGGATGATGAAGCTAATAACAACCAACATCCCATCACAGAACAGTTCCACAGCGTGGTTTGGGTATTCCAGAAAGCAAGCATGGACACCGTACTCAGGGAAATGTTCCACTTTCCTGAAGATGAGGGTGGGGATACTCAAGAGCAATCCGAAACTCCACACCAGTAGACAGCCCAGTTTGGCATATTTTGGCCTACGCATTCTACCATGAGACATCGTATGCACCAGTGCCACATAGCGATCCATGCTAACCAGAACGAGGAAGTAGATGCTGCAGTAGGCGTTCATCTTAATGCCCAGAGTGGCAGCTTTGCACATGAACAGACCAAAAGGCCAGTTGAAATTGTTGTAAATGTTTACAGCCCAGAAGGGTAAACAGGACAGCAGAACAACATCAGCAGCAGCCAGGTTGCTCAAGTAGATCTCGGGCACGGTGCAGGCTTTCTTGTGGAGGCAGAAGACCATCAGGACAAACACATTAAAAACAATTCCCAGCACTGTAATTATCAGGATATACACTGGCTGACTGCTGCTGAGCCATTCCCAGGCATCCGATTCAGGACAGGCACTGCCATTGGTGTTGTTTTGGTCTCCGTATAAAGCTGTGGTGCTAAAGCCTGGGATGCTGTGTAGAATATAAAGCAAGGACGATTAAACACTGAATTTAAAGCAACAGTTTCACATTTTGTGAAAAAAAGATCAACACTGTTCTCAAGAACTGCATCGACACTGCCACCTCACTCTCATCAGAAAGAAAATCATTGAACTATTCCTTTAAACAAACAGCCCTATTAGAATAAAGGCAACATGTAATATGGACATTTATTTAAACTTTTAAGAACATTTTGTTGACTTTGGTGCTATTACAACAAAACTGGTCAAGCTGTCTGCACACTGTCCAGTGCTACATCAGCCCTACACAGAAAATACACCACTGTATGTCTAAAATTAAGATTCTAACGTAATATGTACATAATGTATTGTTCAGCTCTTGTTTCGTCAGTGGTTCCAGTGTGTGATCTGAAATGTACTTGTACTGCTTCTTATTTTAAAGCAGTGAAGTTCTAATATGAGTAACAGTTTCCTGTTGATTGATTCTCTGCAAAGAGCTGATCATCAGCTGAGCTCTTTGAGCGCCAACTACGCACCCAATCATAAAAGAGAGCACTATATTTAAACACCCGTCTTCATGCTGTGAATGTCACTGCTTTTGCAATTACTTTTTCCTGCATTGCTATTTTTACATGCCATGTGCCACACGACAATGAGCAACAGGCTTAGCTCTGTTCATCCTAATCTGCCTGGGGTTGTGTGATATTATCTTACTCCTAAGAGAATGGGTTTTACAAATATACTGTATTTTCAACAGATGTGAGAATGTTTTGGAGTGTATTAAGAATGAATAGAAATAGATAGAGCAGCAGGTTGAGAGTGTGGCAGAAGAGTTCATTTTGACGCCTTCTCCATGTCAGCAAATTGAATTTATATGCAGCTACTGTCAATTGTATGTACCAGTCTGTAGTATATCTACAGTCAATGTAATTTTAGTTAAAATGGCATGTTATTTTTGGTGTGTCAGCATAGTACAAAAATACATTTTAGCAACATTTATATACAAAAAAAGGAGACACAGCGACCGCTCACTGACGTGTGATGCTACATGTGTTCATAGAAATGGATGAGATGCTAAAAACAATATACTTCTACAGGTAAGGGCAATTCTTTCATCTCCTTGAATTTATTTGGGCTGTATTTCACTGTACCTTCCAATATGTATCCAGGTTTTTGACAGAAAATGATTATACAGCCCGACACTTCTTCAAGTTATCAGTTTGTAATGTTTAGGAATAGATAGTGCATCATTGCTAATGCGAAATATTTCACAATATATCAACCAAATGAAGATCATAGATACCTTGTAGTTGGAGTCATTCTTCTTGAGTGTGTCCAGATGTGAAATGTCCAGATGCCTGTCTACCCTGCTCCAGTGCCTCCCTTTCTCTAGTCCGTCTGTCTGTGACTCGCGCTCTTAAAGGAAACTGTAATTAAACTGATGTCAGCCTAAACGTCATACTTCAGTCCACATGCTGCATTTCTCTCTCCCTCCTGTCTGTCCCCTGCCCATCTCACTCTCACTGCTCGCTCTCTCAGGTCTGAATACTGAGAGTCTGAATGAAAGGCTAAGCTTAATATATACCATTTTATACTGGCATTTGGGTAATCTACCTACCTACCTACCTTTGTTATGGTTATGATTTGAGTTTATGTTTAGTTTCTTGGTGTTTTATGATTGGAAAAAGATTTGTGGGATGGTATATGCGTTCAGATATGCATAATAATTCAGCCTATGATGGAGATGTTCAAGGATTTGGGCACGAAGCATAAAGTCTGGAAAAACTCAGCTCTGCTTTTAATCATAAAACTATTCCTTTTTTTGTAGTATGCAGCCACTTGAGTTGGAATTTATGGATTGCAAAACCTGTACTATGTGACCTACAGTAAACAGTTCATCTGATTGGGAATACAACCCCACAAATACAGAAGGATGTGTTTCTTTTCATTTATTTTGATCATAGTCCAAGCGACAAAGACAGACATTGATGGGAACTTACTGTAGGTAGCATGTTGGCCAGTGGCAACTTTTGACTTTTCACTGTATGAACATAAAACACATTCCCAAAAAGCAATAGGTTACAATGTAAAGTTGAAAAGCATCCAAACAATTATGTATTGCGAAATGGTGGGGCAATGCTTACACACCCTCATTGTGTTGTCTACAACTTTCTTTCTGTTGCTGTTGTGGCTGCTTGGGAAACCCAAATTATTCCCAGCTCCAGCATTTCATTTACAATCACAACTGTGTAAGTGACTCACATGCCAATCATGTTTGTTGTGCTACACTTAGCACATGTCGGTTGTATAGTAGAATTCTTGTAAACATGTGTACAGTCTGTAGTGTGAAAGTGCAGTATTATTGACAATAGAAACAACACCAAAGCGTCATATCTGAGATATTCTTGGATACATAAACATCTGATAAAGTAAAGTGTTGCTTGGTCTATGTCGAAAGGTGCTTAATGTTATGGGGAAGAGATGTTCATGCACGCTCACTGTGCATTAGAGACAAATCGATCTATTTACTGCACTGCACTGAATTTAATTCCAGCGTTACTATTGTAACTAACACAACCAGAGTTATGTTGTGTAACCATCTGTGCCTGCAAATATGTTAAGGCACTGCATGGAAACATTTGACTAGGTGTTACCCTCACCTTTAAAGAAGCTTTATTTGATAGTGACAGAAAGGTAGGAGGAGAGAGAGAGAGAGGAGGTGATGACAAAGGGCTGAGTGGAACCTTACCAGGTGAACCTCCAGGGCGCTTCCATGATTTGTGTGAGAGAATAAAACGATTCTCGCTGCATCACATAAACAATTTACGAGCACTGCTTCCTATAATTAGTAAGTTATGTTACCTAAGAAGTGGTTGAATACTACCATTAGCTGCTGTTGTCTAACAGGGGATGAATATGACAGTATGTCCCTCCAAATTTTCACGTGGGACATTTGGGTTTCGGAATAACGGAATAATATCTGGAATGACGGACAGTCCCTGACGTGGCATGCTCGCCTATCCATTGCTGCTCTCCGTCCTTCTTGATTTGTGTAACTCCCACCCACGTGTTATGTCAATACTGACCCTCCAGTCTCTTCCTAATCTGACAAATTAAGATTTATAATTGACGAATGACACAATCAGATTATCTACACTGTGCTCAAATAGACGTGTGTGTCCGTGTCTGGTGGTTGACTCATCAAGCATGTGATTATTAGCTCTTATCTCGACTCATTAATCTTCGAGACAGCATTATGTAAACAGCATTGCACTTTCCAATTTCACTAAGAAAAACTATTTTTCACAGAGCAGTTAAATAGTGAGAATGCACTTTAAACCAAAGGCCATCTATCAAGCTAGCGCTGTTTAGAACAAAAGCAGTCAGAAATATGTGAAAACAGTGCTCATAAGATTAAGGTGATTCATTCATTCATGTGCAGTTAAGTGCATGACTGTGATTGCAAGCTTCCCTGGAATCCTGTTGCAATGATGAATTTCATTTTTGCTACTTCCTGTTTGTCCTAAATGCACTCAAACATTGAAGAACACACTCATGATGTTTTGCAATGGATATCTTAAACGTGTAACTGTTATTACAACTGAACACTCATACCATACCCACAATTAGGTTAGGGAAAGGCCCATAATCTGAGTGGTGACCTCCATTAGGTGCAGCCCTGTAACCAGGCTAAAGATAGCAAACAGATTTCCAGTTGGTTCTGGCGCCATTATCTCAGCCACTATTTGTTTCCCATGATGTGTTGATGCAGGTTGCCTGTCATACAATCTAATAACAGCAAAGTAAATGAGACTTCCTGTTGCTGCCACAAAGATTTCCTCCTTTATTCATTCACCTGTTCCTTGAAATGATAAGAATCAAAAATCACGTCTAAAAAATGATGCATGTTTTTATTCACTTGTATGATTAAATGGTCCAATGTAATGTGCCAATTACTGTATTGTGCAGGACTGACAAAAACATTTCCTTCAAAACAAATGCATGCCCAGGAAAACTGAATATCCAAGCAATAAAACAAAAGTATTTATGCAACGACTTCTCGAAAGTGGAAGTCGAAGTAGTAGAAATATCAAGATTCCTATCAGCCTATTTTAGTTTTTGATTTATATTAATTAAGGGGCATTCCCTCTTATTGCTCTGACAAATTCAGCTCCTCAACAGACTTTTACGTCAGACTGCAGTACGCTTGCTGTCACTTGTTTATTCATACCATTTGAAAGAATATTTAATCTCCTGCTTCCTTCCAGATCTGCATGCCTTTCAGGTCATTTTAGTTCACCAGTGAACTCTGGGTTTTCTGTTATCATTTTCTCACACACTTTGACAAGGATATTTTTAAGTATCACTATCACATCATTAGTGAGAGTCTGAAATGACAAAGTTTTAAAAATTAATAAAAAATTAATTGAATCAAGTAATATCTGAGGGAAGCCTTTAGCCCCCTACTGGCCTGGTTCCTTGATCAACACAATACACATTGGGGACAGTGCAATCAGTTGACGTCTATAAACATCTGCCAGCCCCTTTAGGTGTTTAGGCCTTAGTCTTGTGACATGTCCTTGTACTTGTCCTAAAGTGCTCAACTTCATTTGCTCTGGGTCAACTCACTGGCTCAGATACCCTCTGTGTGTGCCCAGTGTGCCGGCGTGCTTCTTCATAAACACACCACAGCAAACATCTCAACTGGACTCGATGATTTCCTCGACAAAACAGAAGGCAGGCTGTGTGCATTTTATTTGATCAAATGTTGATTTCTTTACCCCAGCCATCAGAGATTACGTCTAAAACTAGAGGTGTGACTTGTTATAACTGAAGTAATTACTTATTAAGTAATTAGTGCAATGAAGGCTACATTTGGCCCTTAATAGACTGAATATTAAACAGTTAACCGAGAGTTAAAAGGAAAGACTTGAGGAAAATGTTAGAAACATTCCCACACCACTTCTAATGCTCCAGTCACAAAAGCTATTGCATAGCAAGTGTCAGGTTAAAGATAAGCAATCTCTCTTTGAGAAATGTTCCACAGCAAACGGTTTTATTTATTGTGTTGTTTTGACAGAATGATCTGCCCTGCTGCTGCCCAAAAATAACTCCATGGTTTTACCAACAATTCAGCAACAAAAGTAAAGCCACTAAAAAAACACTGATGTAAGGAGTTTCATTGCGGTTTGTCATTTGAAGTCGTGTGCATGTTCCTGTTTTCTTTCTGCAAGATATTATTGGTTGGTGGAGAACTAAATTTAAAGTTAAATGATGTAGCTTGTCTCTATTGTGCTGCAAACCGCTTTCATTAGATACAATTGTCTGTTGAACATAAAAAAAACACAGTTAAATGTTGACAGTAAGGCCTGTGGTTTATCCTGGCAAGCCAGTGCATTATTTCTGGAGTCAAAAAGCCATTTGGTTTTTATAAAATGTGATTTTCCAGCGATACAAGCGCCACAAACAAAATTCCACTGTATTGGGGGTGGCAACGGAGGTCTTTTGGGGGTGGTTGCCTCAAAACCTAAGTGTATAAGTGAAACAATATCATGTGTTTTTTTTGTAATATGACCCCTGAAACCACTATGCATAAGTTCAAACGTAGCAAACACTAGCTCTAACAGCCTTGTCACTTTAACTTAATGTGTGTGATTTAAACCTCTCCCCTGGCTCGATGCTTCATACATTTATGGAGACACAGTGTGTGTATCTTTTACATTATAGACTTAAAAGTAATTTATCATAGCAAACCAAAAGGCCCTTAATCATAAGAACAGACTACGAATCTGTCTGCTGCTGTTAGTTATGTCTCAGTGGTGTGTAATGAGGTATATAAAAAAAAAGTGTCTGGACGAGGGGGCGACAGGCTCAGGCTCCAAAATACTCAGCTCATTTCCCGTCTCCCTCTGCTTCTCTCTTAAAGTTTTTTTTTCCAGTCTGTAAGTTCCACTTCTCTGTACAGATCCCACCTACATTCTCAGTTTCATAACTCCACAGCGTTTTCAAGACAAGACATGTTGTATAACTTATCTAATGTGTTAATCGTTTTCCAGTAAAATCAGGGACATTTCAAAAGGCAAGCGAGTAAACCATCTGCAGGGTGTAACGCTGGGAGTGGCCCAGGTCCTGGGCACTTTGACAAGCAGTTGTGTTGCACAGCTGTTTCTCCACAAAGCCAGAGTCAAATTCAGTCCCTGCTTTGCGCGTTCCTGGTAGATAACACGCAGACCACTTAATCTCGCTGTATTTACTGTTAAAGAGAAAGAGACTGTAAAATGGGTCATTTCTAGACAAGGTGAAAGAGGTTATCTATACCCTGCTTCATATTTTGTTCTCTTGTTGCTTAAAAATAAATGTCTACGGGAAGTGAGAAAATCAAACATGAGTTAATATAAATAGCATCACATCCTTTTTTTTTTTATTAAAAAAACAACACTCACAAGACAGTGTGTAATACACTGAGTCACCTAGCGGTGGGTGGACAAAGTCCTAATGTCTGAATTTTTGTGTTGTTTACATTATGGGATTTGTCAGATACGTCAGAACAGATAAAAACATTTTACTTTTCACAGGATATCTGCCTTTTATGGTGGGAGAAATGTGTTTATGAGCAACACAGCTTACATTTTGGGTTGTGTTTTTGCAGTTCAGAGAAGTACTCAGCAGAGAGGTAAACTACGTGGGAGAAGGTACTCGACCGTATGAATATTTGATCATTTAGCTGCACACGGGATGAGTAATTGTGGTTACAGTTACGAATTTTGAAACTCCATAATTACGTGGCTATCCCATTTATCGACATTTGCGTCTGCTATTGAGAAATGACATTGTGCAATGCATCATCAAAAGTGAAAGCGTTCATATGCTGGAAAACAATCTGAGCTTCAAGAGAACTCAGCTGCTGTTTCCGACTTTTGACTCTTTTTCAGTTTTAGAATTTCAAGAAATATCTGATGAATATAGATTAAAAGGAAGGTAGCGGTGGATAGCACGGCCGCCCCTGACTGGGGCCTTTCTGTATGCATGTTCTACCCGTGTCTGTGTGGGTTTTCTCTGTGTACTCTGGGTAAACTGCCCGTAGGTGTGAATGTTTGTTTGTCTCTATGTCCAGCCCAACCGTGACCTAGAAGAAGATAAGCGGTGAGAGATAATAGATGGATAGTTGGATGTTAGTTAAACAGATACCGGACACGTCTTGTCTTGGAAGGTATTGCGTCTTCTTTGCTCTGATGCCGACTGACAGACTACATGACCAATGTTAGCCTCACAGGGACAAAATAGATGACTGCTTGTTTTACTGAGAGAATTGTTACTGCATATCACTAAATTGTGATAGTGCCTTATCTGTATAAAAAGGAAACCTTAAATAATAAATAAACTTGACCTAAAAGTCCATATTTTTGGAAAAAAAAAAATCTCACACCGTGTCCATAAAGTATGTTGTTCAAACCGAGCCCCACTGCACTTTGTGTCAAAACAGACACAGAACAGGCTCTTTCCACATGACGTCACACTTGTGAATGTTTGTGTTATAGAGCAATGACCTGCTGTACTTGTACACACAGACACCACACACACACACACACACACACACACACACATAAACCTTTAAAGTAAAAGTATAGAAGTATTACCTTTGAATTGTATTTAATGTATCAAAGTATTTCATGTAGTACTGTTTGTAGACAAAATCACATTCTTCAGACCCGTATTTATGTTTCAAATCTCATATATATTTACACTTTGCCAATAAAGTTGATTCTAATTGAAGAGTATACAGTCTGTCTGAAAGAATTTGATATGGCGCCCTCTTCTGGATGAAATATGAAAATACACAAATACTGGAGAGGCCAACCAGCCCTCTTCTTTTGAAAACATACTTGCACATGATGATTTCTGTATAAAATCTATTAGCATACACTCTACCTTACTTTTAAAGGTCCAATGTGTAAGACCTCTATTCGTAGAATATGACAGAAATGGATATATGCATATTTTCATTACTGTATTGTCGATAGTAAATGTAAGAGAGCCTTTCACATCGTTCACACATTTCACACTACAACTCTGATTTCACAGGGAAAATTGTTGATAGGATGATACGAATATCTTTAAACTGTACTTAATTACAGTCATTAAATAGTTTTACCACAAACAGTTTTAACATTGACCTGGACTGCTTGTTGTAATCTTAAGTTTAGATCATTGTTTTCCTTAGACAGTGTTTTAAATGCAGAGCACATTTCACAATGTGGTAGTGCTACTTTAAGTTATGAAGAGCCCTGAATGCACCGCTGCCTTTAAGTCACACAGAAATGACCTCACAGGTGTCATAAATCATAAATAAGACTGTAGATATAAGAATTGCCAAGAACAGAAAACTGTCTCGCTGGCACGCTTGCCAAGGTTTCATAGTGAACTAGAGATGACAAAGATCAGCATCGATCAATCTCTTCTCTGCTCTGAGAGAACACCTGTCAGACATTCATCACCTCACAGAGAAATGGAAAGAGATTTCCACTGTTAATCCCGATCCTTTTCCTTCCCATTCTCTTGCATTTGTGCTCTTCTCAATCATCCTGTCATTTTCTGTCAGCCTGCGCATCTGTCTATCTGTCTCTTTACTTGTCTTGCTCCCTGTTCGATGCATCCCGCATTAGCCCCCGGAGTGGTTTCCACTTTAATTTTTGGCCGGCAACCATGTAAGTGAGCCCCAACTGCGCCTGCCAAAGGGTGCGTGGGAAAATTGGAGTGATACATGTCAGTCTCCATGGTGACAGGCTGCACGTTCTGCATGCTGATAGTCAAACATTCCCAGTGTAGTGACAGAGGTCTGGCAGTGGTCTGTTGAAGGATGGGGAAAGTATTCCCATGATTTCTTCAGTTCTTTCTGAGAATTTCTAGAGAAGCCATTTATAATCCTCACATCGCTGCTAGCACGCAGGCACACCCCAATTTCTGTACTCTGAATACCGCCAATAAAGACTGTAGAGAGTAAATACTGTATAAATCTAAATTACGTGATAAAAATGAAAGTCATATTAAAGAGATAATAACAGCAATATGCTTTATATGTTAGAGATTTGGCTCAGGGCCCAGGTAGGCAGAACTGTATCCGTCTTTTTCAAAGGGCACCTTCCTCATAAATTCCTCTCTCTTTCTAAGGATGTTTTCTATATAAAATGACAGCCCGAGACAGATACTTTGTCTGTCTTCCTGCGTCATAGAAGAGTGTGTGTGAGAGAGAGAGAAAGGGAGAAAGAGACCCGGCCATCTATTCTACAGCAATACTAAATCAAAAGAATAGGGCTCCTGCCTTTTGGATGACGGGTGGTGCTGAGTTCCCATCATGGAGTAACAGTAATGAAGCATTTTCACTGAGGCTGCTGCAGCATCAGGGGGTGGTGGAGCCCCACAGGATTGCATTAAAGATTCTCTGTTCCCTGTCACAATTGGCACACTATTTACCACCCCGATGTGACTGGGGGTAGAAAGGGAATCCTAATGCAGAAATGGATTACATGTGACTTCTGCCTGTCCTAACAAATGACGACTGGACTAAAGTAATGAGCAGGAAAGCTTTCAAACAAGGGAGGGTAACAACAAACAAATGTAATCTCATTGAGGATATATTGTATAATGACTCGACTAGTCTGTGTCAGTTTTTTGCTCATAGTTTTCGTTCACATCCCGCCATGAATGATTCAGCTTACAGGGCTTATCTTTTTTAATTGTTCTGATTAGTCGGGGTTGTTCCGTGAGCTCCTCGTGTGAGGATAATAGCAGGATAGGCAAGCCTCTGTAATGAGCAGCATCATTAGTGTGTGTTTGCTGTGTGAGAAAGAAAGGTGGAAAGAAGAACACCCAGGAAAACCAGAAATGGCTGCCACAAGGCAAAGGTGCTGTCCAAATCCATTACAGCCTGCTGTTGCTATGGCAGCAGCCCACCTAAAATCCTTTTCTCATCTTCCCTCCTTTGCTATCGAGAGGCAATAACACAATGCCAGTTGGAAAAGAATCTATGTTATTGTGATGACAGCTGTCAGTAACTACTGGACTGTAGAGTAAAACTTCCTCCCACTTGTGCACTCAAGCTGTTAACACAAGTTCACAAGTTCATTACAGATGATGCAAACGCAGTTAGATTCATGTTATGAGGCGGAGTGTTGATCTGAGGAGAACAAAACACTCTTTCTTCTTCGTCGTGGAAAGCGACCCCAAGCAGGAAGCGTTGCAATCGAAAGTCCATTATTGACTCGGATAACTTAATCCTATGAGTCAGAAAAATGAATTAACATTAATCTGCAGCAAACTAATGTATCTCCATTATCTTCCCTCTGTTGTGGTCTGCTTCCATTAGTTCATTCACCTGGGGACAGCATTAAACTTTTGACTTCAGCTCCCTGCTGCACAACCAGGCTGATGTCTCGATACCCCGACTAATGGTAACATCACTATAATGACTTGGAAAAATACTGTCCAGGGAATTCAATTCTGTGTCTAGTACATCTGGTGAAGTGCAAAAGTTAGAAAGCTGTAAAATCGGGTTAGGACCCACACAGACCGAGTTAACTTTTTAAGAGCAGTCCAGTAGGTCAACTTCTGGTCAGCAGGCAGGTTTGTCAGCTGGTAATGCTAACGATCAAGCTTACAGTGTGTACAATAAAAAAATAACTTTATAGTGAGACTACAAAGACTATATTGTGATGAATTGCCAAAAGGCCATGAGCCCAAACTCCAAAATCCCACAGGTGGTTGTCTGTGAAGTCACAGCTTCTTAAAACTTAAAAAAAAAAAAGACATATATATATATAGATAGATATTTCTATGTGTTTTAAAGAAGGTTCAGTTTATAAGATTTAGGGGGCTCTACTTATAGAATATAGCAGAAATTGAATATAATATTCATAAGAAGTTTGCAGTTGTGATAATAAGAATTGTTATGTTTGTGTTACCTTAGAACGAGCCACAGATGCCGCAGGTTTTTTTACGTGGGCTCTGCCATGTTGAACCGCCGTGTTTCTACTGTGGCCCAGAGCAGTCAAACTAACCACCGGCTCTAGCGGCCTTTCGTGTTTTTCTGTGGCCACTATTCTGTAGTTTCTTCTTCACTGTCGGAAGGAGAAGGTGAGGCGACCGGTCACAATCAGCAAGCACACCAATAGATGCCACTAAATCCTACACACTTCACCCATGAAGACATATTTTCATTATTACTGTATTGCAGTTGTGTTTTGTCATTAATTATCTGTTTATATCTCCCTTTCTGTGCCCAGAGTACCAGTTGCAGACTTTTGTTTACATCGCAGCTTGTCATAAGCCACGTATTAAATGTTTGTGTACTGCTTATGGATGCTAAATGGGGACATTATAGCATTCCTGATAAGATATAGGAATGCTACGTTACTTGTTTTCTGCCTTTTAGATTAAAGGTGATTAGATGCCGGTGCTCTCATGAGACAGTCTGGTGATTGATCATCCCTAAAGTAATCATATTATAATCAGAGTGACATTAGTGTAAAATAACTGCAAACTGGGACACCGAGTGAGAGTACAAGATACTCCTCAACACTGGCTGCAACATGTATTTGTTTTTAATTTCTGCAGGATTCTGCCTTCGCTGACAGATAAGTGTGTGTTGAAGCTCCTGCTGATACCGAGGAGCTCCAGTATAACTCACTCCCTCACACACCCACACACACACTGTAAGCACAGACACTCGCAGGCTGTAATAGACATCCTTTCCTCTCCTCTTGCTGTTGCAATGCTTTGTCACAAATATCAATTTGGTGTTACTGTGCTTGCATATTTATGTGACACACTGTATAGATGGCAACTTATAGCTAGTGTTAAGGCTAGGAATAAGTATAGACTCCTACTGTATGTTCCCATGTGTCTCTGAAGTGACAGTTTGACAAGATGTGTCTAAGCGGCTTGGCATATATTAGCATACCCAGCACCTCATCACCAAGCTGTCACTCTCGACTGGACAGGAGTTGGGCTGAAGTGTTAAAGACTCGGGGGCAACAGAGGAGCTGCAGAAAAACCTCTGCTTACATCATCCTGCTTCACACTTTCTCCTCCAATCTCCTCCTTTCCTTGTCTTTTCTCTTCTCATACTTCCAGACTGATTGATCTTATCCTGGCTTTAAATTAACAACATTATCCATTATTCACAGGCATAACTCATCTTCCACAGACCATTTAAATGAAGTCTTATCCACTATAGATTTCTCCCAAACCACAACCTTATAGTCTAATAATTAGCATGTATTAGCATAGATTAGCCCAGGCAAGGTCAGTGGTTATCCATTTCATCGTGCTCGTTCTGAGAGACTTTCTCAAGGCTCCCTTGCCTCGAGAAGTCAGCAGCTATAGCGAGGCCCCTGGGACGTTTTCACAGTTGAGTCGTCAGATTGGATAAAAAAGGAAAGGCACAAAGAAGCAGCAGAAGCAATGTGAAGGTTGTTCAAAGATCATGTGCAGCCGACTTCACTTCCAGCTCCATCCTCTCTACTGGCGAGGATCAGAAAGGCCCAAAGCGAATTTGTGGGGAACTGATCTACAAATTAAGAAACCAAGCTTCCTTTCTCACGCCTGTAAGGTGAGCAGTACAGTTTCAAGGAATCACTAATGTGATCTCTAAATGTTTTTAACATCATTTCGCAGGGATTTGCGACCAGAAACTTCTCAGAGTAATCCAGTAATGCTTGATATCATTGCTACAGTTATAAATGCACCTCAATGCTGTGGCTCTCTGTAAAGGCAAGGCTCTGAAAACATCATTTAATAGAAATGTTGGCTTCTTCTTTGGTTTTAACATAATGCGGTTTATAGTCATGAGAGGCATGGCTTTAGCAAGAGCAACATCAGTTGGTTGGTGTTTGGATAACCACTTTGGTCCAGACTGAAGATCTCAAGGATGACTGGGTGATTCTCATAAAGCATTCATGGTCCCCAGAGGATGAATTCTAATGATCCCCTGACTCTTGTCCTTTCCCCCTTCAGGTTGACATTTTTTTAGTTTAAACAAGTATTACCAAAACATTATGCATAGTTATGCATGGTACCTACTGAATGAAGCAAAAGACCTTTTCTCTTTTCACTTCTCTATCTCAACATCTACTGCGCTCCCAGAAAATGTGATACAGACATTCATATCTAGCTTTGAAAAGATTAGCAAACTTTGGTAATCTGCTAATTCTTTGTGTAGTACCACCACCAGGTCAAAATTTCTTGTCTGGTATACTTTTGGTTAGTGCTACTTACCAAATCTTAGCATGCTAACAGACTAAACTAATATGATAAATAACCATTATGCTTAGCTAAATATCAGCATGTTAGCATTGTCATTGTTAGGATGTTGGGATGCTGCTGTGTACAGCCTCATGGAACTGATTTAAAACTATAAAATAAAGGTAAATAACCCACGTTTCTTTAATGGTCCAGTGTGTAGGACTTGTGAGTGAAGTTGTAAATTGCAACCAAATGAATACTCATGTGTATGTATGTCTCGCCTTCTCCTTTCAAACATGTAGAAAAACTCTGGCTGCAAATTCACATTAAAAACAAAAGACCATATCTAGATCAGTGTTTGGTTTGTCTTCTCTGAGCTACTGTACAGGTGATTATACAGTAATAGAAACATACTAATGAATATTGTATTCCATTTCTGCAAGTAAATACTCCTAAATCTTACACTGGGCCTTTAAATAGATATACATTCAGCAAAATGAGTATGAAGACAGAGAGCAAAGGAGGGGTGCTGGGGTCCACACAGGAGTGAGTCCAGGTGGTTTCTAAACAACTTGTGCCCGTGTCAAAATGACAGATGGTGCCATCCAAGCTTCGCATCAATCTCACCTGATGGCTCAGCAGCAACTGGTGATGTCTGTCATTGGGCTGGCTTCACCAGGAGCAACGCCAGGTGATTCAGGCGGAGAAAAGATGGAGCTAAAACACCTTCTCGCATGATCAAGCACTGTACACAATGCAAAAAGTTGCATTTAGCCGACAACGTTTCCAGTTAATCATTCTTCACTTGACATTCAAGGTCCAGACGAACTGTTTCTGTGGACGTGTGCGCTTCAACAGAGGAAAAACAAAATGCATTCATACAGAAATTTTAATAGCATATGTCTTTACAAAAGGAGCATTGTGTATGTGGTTTACAACATGTCTAAATACAGTATTTCTACCTCAACCATTTAATAAAAATAACAGGCTTTAAAAGTCCTTCTTTAAACATTGTACAAGAACACTCATAATAACAGAGAATAGACTATTGTGTTTCTGAATGTCTCCTTACACGGGTACAGTTGATACAGTAAAGCTAGTATTGTAATCTGCAGTGTATGAACATGTATGTTGTTTACAGGCTTGTATCTTTTAAACTAAAGCACACTGATATTATCTCCTAAATCCCAGATGTTACTGAAAAAAGAGTTCTCTCTTTTCTCATTTCTCTTTCTGTCTAAAAATATAGATCCATTTGTCAAGTAAAGAAAGACCAATAAACAGACATAAGAAAGCAACTTGCTGATTTGAAAAAAACACAAGGATTAACATTTTTATCGGCTCTCTTGTTGTAGCTTGCTGTGTTAAAACGGGGCAATAAAACTGTAAGCAAAGCACAAATAATTACCTAAGAACATTCAACGGTTACCAGATGTAATATTTGTGTAAATGCAGTGTTGTGATTTTCTTTATGTGAAAGCAATTATTAAATGCTCACAGGAAAAAAAAAAGAGGAAAAAATCTGTGACTGCGGGTTATTGTCTGTGTTGAGTCTCACAATAATGCTGTTGTTCCCAATTAGGACAAGAATTAGTTGCCATGGAGACAGCTGCCTCCAGACTCCACGGTAACACAAAACTCATTTACTGAACTGAACTGAACAAATTTAGAGGAACAGCTCCATATATAAAGTTTCTTTTCAAAATAAGGCATCCTTTCCCCCCCACTCACATTAGCACACGTTTACCACAACGTTCACCAGAGATCTGATGGGTGTTCGATCACTTTTGAGCACATACATCTACCAATTTCACATCTGCCTTCACGTGTCTGTAATATCAGGAATCCCTCATCTGTTGTTGACTAGTTCTGAGGAATAAAAAGTACTTTTACAAGCTGTACTTTAAGAAAACAAACGAACGACTACAAAAGTCAGGTGCAGTAAGTAAAGCAGGCTATGTCGTCTTGCGATTCAGTTTGTGCTTTTTTAAACTGTATTTTGTTAACATCTGTAGATAATATCCAAACATAACTGAACAGACCATGACAATACAATTAGATTTCCTAATAATCCCTGGTGAATATTACTGTAGGTACTTGACAATAAGACCATTCATTTCAAAGGGGTTGACTTAGTTTTACAATACACATCTAATTATAAAGTCATTATCAATTAAATAACTGAGTTTACATTGCGGAAACCATTTTCATTAGATTTTAAATGTGTAGCAAAATTAGGTTAATGATATTCAGTGTCATATTCTTCTGCTTCCTGTGAGTAAAATCGTTAGAAACATACATGGGTGATCAGTGTCCATACGATGTTTCATCCACAAATCAGTCCTCAAATGGGCTCGAACATCGTGAGCCTCACGGCTGCCTGACATGAAAGTAATCCCAGTACTTTCTAAATGTTTTAACATTCACCGTCTCTGTTCAGCCGCATAATTAAACAGCACTGCCCTAAATTGCTAAGCAACAATCTTGTGGATGTTTAAGATGGCCCAAATCAACCTGAATCTTAAGCCCCATTTAATCTCCTTTCTCATGTCTGCATTATAAGTGAGGGTGTTGTCTGAGGAGAGACATGAAAACAAACTTAAGCTGAAAAAGTTAATTTGACTCTTGCTCGAGAGTGCAGTTCTGATGTTTCTGTTTTTTAACAAACACAAAAGCCTCTTTTCAAACTTGCAGTTGTAGCATCCAAAAAAAAGCTTGGTCCAGCCAACTGTTCCCCTCTGATGAAGAAATATAGTAGTATATATGTCACTGTCTAGTATCACAACTTCAACATCCTTATGGGACTAAACTGATCCAACGGCCAAGTGCGAGGGATAGAGAGAGAAAGAGAGAGGGAAAGAGAGACATAAAGAAAGAGCATGTGTGTCTGTCTACAAATTTGGTCTCACTCAGGGGTCCAGATATCCGGAAAAAGCTGGATGTGTGTGTGTCTTTGTAAGCATATGTTCATCAGAAAGTGCAGGCGTAGACAACACCCACCACCACAATGTTTCCAATGGTGGCGACGATCGCGATCCAGAGCCAGATGGCGTCACTTGACATTGACTGTGACTCTTCCTGCTGGCCGTGTACCGAGGCGGCCGAGGCAGCGGCGTGGACACTGGCCGAAGAGTTGAAGAGTGAGTGCTCGCCGCTGTAGTCGTCATTGGGCGAGGAGTCCATGAAGGCTCCCGTCATGACTGGGATCTAGGAGAGAAAGTAAGGAGGTTAATGTATGTTTACATTTTTTGGGGCATTTCAGGTCAACCTGCTGAAGTAGATAGTGAGAAGAGGAGTGAGACATTTCACATCAAGCGTTTCATTCTGGCTTTTTCTTTGGTAATCACTGCCTACTAGGACACTGAGGATATGATGTCATTATTTAGTAGCCTAATGGGAGTTACATTCTGAGTATTATTGATCTTGATTCTATTTAAATTGGACTAATTTTGGACTAAGTTATAAGTATTAAGTATTTCTCTGTCAGAATGTTATTCCTGCAGAGAGCGCTTTGAGAGAGCATTTTAATCCTTCATGTTGGGAAAATGGTGAATCCTCAATATATGGGTCAGTAAAATTCTCTAAACTGTTTGACTGAACTTAAAATGTTCCTGCTGACTTCATTTAATTTAACTTGAGTATATAATCAGTGTAGTTAAGGAAACTAGTAACATTGACAGAAGTTAGTGATTTGCTTTTCATTTCGAGTCAGTCAGTAGCCGCTCCTACCAGAACCATTTTGGGCCAGAGTTTATACAAACTCAACATGTGGGGCTGCTGTTATAAAGTGCACAGGGGGACTGCAACAAATCTTCCTGGCCTCTATTATTATGAAACTAAACATCCATGACTTACAGTATCTTGTAACATGTACTGTACTGTATGGGCCTAGAAAGCAAGGACCTGTTCATCAAATCTGTTTTCTTCAACATCAACTATAAAAAAAGAAGGTGTCTGGAGATTTTAACTCACAATAAATCAAAAGACTTCAAGAAGTCTGATAATTAATAATTATAAACAGACATTTTAAGTTGAATTAGCTTGAGGTTCTGAGTTTGTAAGGCTGTAAGTTAACTGACAAACCAAAAAAGAAAAGAAACAGCGATAACAATTTTCATTTTTTTGTGGAATCCACTGCAGCATTTTGAGGGTTTGTTTGCTAAAAAGTAATTAATCATTTAACCTTGATAAAAACAAACATGAAGTCAGTGCAATGAGTCAAACCTCCAAGAAAAAAATCTTGCCTTTCCTGACAATCGTAGCACGCCAGAATCGCTCTCATTGGTCGTGTATTAGTAAGTCGGAGTGCTATATTAAAATAAATGAGAGGTAACGGTATCACGACATCATTAGTAAAAGGTTGCGAGGTTTCCCACACAGACATGCAGAGCCCCGCTCTGTCTCACACGCCGCTGGGTGTGTATGTGTGTGTGTGCCTTTGCATACGTGTGGATTCGGAAAGTGGTGCTTGATTAACATGGAATGAATATTTCAGATGTGGCAAGTGAAAATGATTTATTGCTTTGGACAATCGGAGCCCTGTGAAGGTTAGCCATTAGAGCAGAAGCAACTGAATGTTCTCGTGTGGGTATGTGTGTGTGTGTGTCTCCATAGCAGGGTATATGATTGGGGAAATGCATGAGAGACCCTCGCTTAGACTGAAAAACAGACTCTGCTAAAGATGTTGAAAAACAATGCTAAAAATACCTCGGAGGGATGTTGAGCGCTCACATACACAGAAATTCTCTCTTGCTTGCTCATTTGCTCACCTTCACTTTTCTCACACTCTCCCACTATCTCACTCTCTCACTCACTCTCTCTCTCTCTCTCTCTTATGTACACACGGGCTAATGCACAAAGACGTTAGCACACACATAGATACTTCAGGTCTTCCCTCGCACAGGGGAAAACGCTGTTTAGAAAGCATTGTGCTGCTCTCTGTTCATTGGCTCCTGGTGGTGAATAATGACATGACACAGCCTGTGGAATGCCTGCTGTTCACATGAGCATGATGGAGGCAGACAGGCATGCATGAAGTCCAGCAACCTGGGTCTCCCTGCCCCCCACTAAGCCACTGTAGCTGCTGATTCCTCCTGCTACAAAACCTCATATGCACCTTTCATCCGGTTTAACATTTCTTTATTCTGTTATGAGCAGATCCGTAACAAAAAGTGATGCACACATCAGACGGATGTGTTGGGGTGTCAGAAATTAGCAGAGTAGAGTGAGAAGGGTTAATGTCTGCAGACTGATTTCAAACCATGTAATTATTACAATGGGCAATATTTCAGTTCCCTTTGAATTTTCTGTGTTTAAAATATGGTCACCACATCCCCCCAAAATACTGTTTTACATTATCACCTTAATAAAATGAACTCCTTGAATTCTTAAAACTAATACTATGCTTAGATTTAATTAAAAAATATTAAATATCTAAAGGTCTTATTTGAGATTGTCATTGACAGATGTATTATTGCCCATTATTTATTGCTCATATGATGATCCAAGGAATATGCTATCAAAAATCTGTGCTGTCTTTTAAGACAGGAACCTTTTTTGTGGAGAGAGGAGATGAAGTTCTTTGTTTGCATTGTAATGTTATATGTAAGCAATTATGTTCATGCAAAATACAGACTTGTTTGGCCTCTGTGAGCCGGGCACCTGTATGTGCATGATATAAAAATAAAAACTTGAATAGCTGAAAAACAGGAATAAAAAAAAAAGCCTTAATATTTAACCTAGCCTCCAGAGAGCTGCAATGGACCAACTCCAAGAAGTGTTCACAGAAAGAAGCTTTCTCTGACGCAGATGTTGGTCTGCATGAGGAGCTCAAGCTGACTGACCTCACCTCTCTGCTGATTTGTTCGATTTTTTATTTTTTAAGCCACACCCACAGTGATCTCTTCATGCCACAAAGTTGAAATCCTGATCCTGCATTCAAAAGCTGCATCTAGCTTGATCTTAACTTTAGCCCGACGATAACTGATGCTCAACCCTGGCTGCATTCCTCATATTTATGTTTTATTTATAAGTGACTCATTGTCCACAGGAGTGAGCTGTTTGCATACATGTAGAAGTGTACTGAATAAAATGGAGTGGATACCAGGAGTATGTGTGAAAAGGTTCTAGTAGTAAGGCTGGATCTAAATAATTGATCGCCCAGGTTCACCATTTGTGGCTATTTTAGGTGTTGTGTCTATCTGTATACATATAGATAGGTGTTTCGGTTACATCTCAGATGTATATCATCGTTCTTGATGATGGATGGATGGATGGATAGAAGACTTGCCCCCAATTCCCATGTGGGTCGTGCACATGGGGTTAGTGCAGCAAGCGGTTGAGCACTAATGGAAAGGGGGGAAATATAGACTTGAAGAAGAAACATCCCAAAGCATCTGAGCACTTATGTGGGTACGGCAGGTCATCCCCAAAGCATTACTGCCAGTAAAAACCCCATGCTTGTTGACATGAAGTGCATGGATGAATGACTTCAGTAATTATATGACTGACCAAAGTTTCCTGGAAACCATACGCATACCATACACACAGCTTAACAGTAAACCCGTGGCTAAGTGGCCACAACAACCACATCCGCATGGAAAGCTTGATAATTTCATTAAGTGTGTTAAAATTTACAATAGCTCGCTCTTTGGTCTTCTGCATCACGTTTCTTCCTCAGTGTGCCAGCTCTGAAGGGCACCGGCTGCACATTTCAGCTTGTTTCTCTTCTGCATTACAACCCTACTGTACTGGAGCAGTGGCAGATGTCTCAGCAAAACTATCTGCATGGCGAAATATCAGTAAAGGTAAGTGAAAAACCAAGATTTTTGTAGCTTAGACATTTAAAACTAACATTTGACCTTTACATTTTCAACTGGAGAACTGTATTCATCAATGTTCAGTTCAGTAAGTGGAGTGAAAGTGCACAGGAGTCCAAGACGTCTTACGCTGAAAGGTTTATTGAAGCTTGGCCAAGGAAATTGGAGGATTTACAATAGCACTCGTCATGACATGATGCCGCCTCAATTCTGAAGAAGCTGCCCTCTCCGGTGTCGTCTATATAGCCTGCACGACAGTGCCACAAATATTCTGTGTCCACGCTTATGTTGTGCCGAGTGAGACAGCTCTATCCTTTGACGTCCGTTACCATAGCAATGATCAGAAGGGTGCCTGCTTTCCTAAACACAAGCCTACAGCTGCCCTGTATGTCAGGGAGAGAAGACAGTGTTCCCATAGCTATCTAAGATTTAACACTGTCCCCAGTGACCTCAAGACATATGCTTGACCCTGTGAAAACCCCATATGTGGCATGCTAGAATATGAAATCAACCTCACATAAACCCATGGACTGCATGCCATTTCTTGGGTTTGATGTAGTAGAAGATGAGTGAAATAAATAGATTAAACATAAACTGATCCATCCAGTTCTGATGGATATAATGTGTAAAAACTTCCTTCCATTAACCAACGCCGGAGAAATTTCCTGACTTGCATATTTCACACCTTCTTGGCTGTGAGCGATGCGTACACCTGTGCAATACTACACACAGCAAAAAAAAAAAAAAAACCCAATCTGCGTTCACGACGCAGTGAAGTTCTTTTCATTGGATGACCCCTCTGCTCTCGCAGCTTTGATTTATTCGTCCCAGCTGTTCCCAGAGCCGTGCCATCCTACAAGGATGATCACAGTAATTGTGAAATAGAAAGCACTGTAATTACCTCCTGCGGGATGTCGCTACCAGTAAGTGCTCAGTGAAATGGCTTTCGTACAAACAAGCAAAACCCAAATAAAGGTCTTTGGCTAGCGGTGAAACGAAAACATAGCTAACCACAGAAGCCCTCAAGCGTGACGAAATCAGAGAGTACAAGTCGGTTTGTCTTTGCTCAAGGATATTATAAGGCAGTCTTAAATCTAAGTCAATATTTGTGTCCTCATGAAGAACAAACATGAAGGTGAGAGAACGAACTGTATTGGAGAAAACAAAGCGCCGAGGCGGACCCCTGCTGTGCAGAGGAAGGACTTTGTGTTTCACATAACACGCACAATCAATGAGAACACACAGCTGATGATTTCCTCAGCTGTCACAACCATCTCCGCTCTTCCGACAGCAGCCCTGTTGTCGATGTTACTGCGGGCTTCACGTTTGTCTCCAGGTAATGTCTTCTTTGTTTTTTTTTAATTTTTTGTTTTTTCATTGTTTTAAAATCTTATTTCAGCCGAGCTGCAGATCAATGTAGAATGTGAAGACACAAGATGTTTGCCTCTGGATGTATTCGATTTTGATGCAAACAAAACCCATAGGTTAATTTTAAAATCTTTTTTAAAGGATGTGTTCTCCCTCCAGGGCAGGTCAGAAAGTTTTACCCCTCGCAGCACTACACAGCAGTGTTAATGACGACAGTTTAGCTGAATCTGTTGCTGTACTGACTCCTCTGTTCAGGAATCTCGGGTGTATCACAGACTGGAAAATTAACTCACGCATGCTACAGAACTTTGGAAATAAAAGACGTATCAAGTGTCCCAGTAAGCCGTGACAGTGTGACAGTGAGACAGTGAGGCGCCCCATCCTGTCTGTCTGAAAGCAGTGCACGGTGTCTCACACAGCAGCTACCGCTGAAACACACACACGCAGGTAATTGCACACAGATGTTACTTCTTGTTCTGACGAGCTCGCTGATTTCTCGGTCGCCTCAGTGCTCAATCACCACCCTGCTGCTACAGGTGTGAATCACTTTGCACATTAAAACATCACAGTGATTGGTTCATGCACAACAAACAAACTGACAAATTAACAAAATGAAATAGTCTGCAACCTTCGGAAATCTGAACAAATAATGACATCTAAATCAATTTAAGTGTCACGTGGATAAGATGGTCTTTTCACAGTGCTGCTGTAAAGAATCACTGTAGATTAGTTGCATATTAATATATTAGATTTAATTCACATGTGGACTCGGGGTCCAAATCAGTGATGCATATATACACCGATACTGTGGTGTGGCTCGTTATCAGGCCACTGCAGAGCTTGATGACGAGCTTGATGATGAGCTGAATCAGGTGTGTTGGAGCAGGAAACATCTAAAACACGCAGGGCAGTGTTCCCCGAGGACCAGGGTAGAAAAACACTCAATCGCGAGTTTAGATGCTGATAAATCATTGTTATTTTGTCATCAATGACAGGCGTGATGTCCAAAATGTTGACACGCTGTGGGATTGTTAGCAGAGATGTGGCATACATCTCACACTCACACTATTATTGGACCCCATGTATAAATAGGCAGTGATTTCAGACACGGCCGTACACTGTGCAGGATTTCTGTCTTGCAGGGCTGTTTGAGCTCTCAGCTAAACTAGAGCAAACGCTGTGAATCTCCAAAGAACTGAACCACATTTCCTCTGTAGCCGCTTTCTTACTTTACTTCTGATAGCCAAACTATACTCCTTGATGAGGGTTTATTTAGTTTAGACTTTGAAAGTTTCAACACCTGAAATTACTCAAAGGAGGGATAAGAAATGTCAGTTGTTTGACAGTGTGTCTTATCTACTGCACATACAGTTCAGAACACCACAGATCAGGGAAATAAATAAAATGGGATTACAGTCTCTTACATGTAGCTTGCAGGGGGAAAAAAAGTAGCCGCTCCCATATAATAGCGGGTACTTGAAAACAATAGATTTGGTCTGTACCATACTATATACCTCATCTTGTCATAAATCTGGTTGGAGATTTACAGAGGTTTTAAGGAGGCTTGTTCACCCGCACAGACATGGTGAGACCTCCAGTTCCAGGCCTGGTTCCTGCTGGTCAGATTTACAGCTGCGCTTTCATTGATTTTCCTCGTCTCAGCAGCCCAGCAGCATTTTTTAATAAATCTTAGAACTCAGTAGAACAAGTGTAGCCCAAGTGATCCTCGCTTGACACCCTGGTCAATCTGTCAGCTCTGTGGAAATTGCGTAGCACGGGAGAAAGTTGATATAATGAATGATAAATGTCTCATCTTCATGTTTCTTTTCTCAGTGGTGTACCTGACCTCGACATGACACCTTTCTGGAACTGTTGCTCGATGATATATGCTGCTAATTAGTAGTTGTATGATGACTTGAAATTTGAGGTGAAATTAAATTTAGTTCCAGGTGATCACATGGGCAAGAATTTTCTCTTGTCCTAATGTCTAACACTAGTGTCAGTATCCGCCTGATTGTATCTCTGTCTGGCAGATGAAGGGTTTGGGGTCTATTCTGGAATGGGCGATTATTTTATCACATGTAGTGAGTCATTGTGGATGACAACCAATGCCACATCTGGGACACTCTACCACATCC
Source organism: Nibea albiflora (assembly GCA_014281875.1). Taxonomy (NCBI): domain Eukaryota; kingdom Metazoa; phylum Chordata; class Actinopteri; family Sciaenidae; genus Nibea; species Nibea albiflora. Next base: position 23,512,622 of record CM024799.1, on the reverse strand, counting down.
AGACCAAAAGACATGAATTTTTTTGCCCTCCATAACAAACTCCATGGCACGCACAACTGTAAACATGGCCGAACAAAAGAGGCATGATGTTATTGGTGCTGCGACATGCACTGAGAGGCAGAGGCGAAGTCACCATCGCCTTTTTTCTTTACTTTTTAGGCTTCTCCAAACACAAGACAGCCAGCGTCATGCACACACACAGCCGGTCTGTTTACATTGTTGAGTCCTACGTCAGTCCCTAGCACCTCTTTCCCACACGTCATGAAAGATAACAGCATCGGGCGATTGGCTGGAGAGCAACGTGTAGTTTGTCACGTCTCTTGCCTTTGACAAAGCAAGAATATGTATGCCTCTATAATGATTAAAGCTGACACAGTAACCATTGTAACAGAATAAATATTATGTATTCTGACCCTGGTATAAGTGTCCAAGTCTGTCATCTGTGGTTTGCTACTCCCCAAGCTGCAAAGACTCAGCTGACAGAGGAATGAAGAAACAAATCCTAAAAGTAAACATGACAACTGTCAGCAGCGTCTAAAAAACACATCCCAGACAAACAGAGACAGTGGACGAGGAATAAGTGAAACCGCAGAGTGAAAAGACTTTTCCATTTCCAAGATAAGAGTTCGTCTTTAATCTTGCAGAAGTTGGACTGACTGCAATCCTGTTTTCTTGCCAAAGACAAGGAATTAAGAAGCTCAAACAGCACATGATGCAACTCTGGTGGTTTCCATAAGTATTCAATGTTAGATCCTCCATTAATATTATGGTGACATTAAGATTGTACTGGTGTAATTCAATTCATGCTTTATTATTTACACACTTAGTCTAACCCAGTGAGAAAAATCTATTCAGGGCATCTGAACAATGAGGTTTATTCATTATTAAAGGACCAAGTTTCCAATAAGTTTTCCAAACTTTTCTGGATTTTTTTTTAATTGCAGGGTGCTTTAAACAGCTACTATCGAGGGGGAAATCATTCAGGACTTTTAACATAAGGTTCTTGACTTAACACATGCACATAAATTGCAAGAGTTATGGCATGTAACTTTTCTTTTGGTGGCTTCATTTTTTAAAGAAACTATGGTGTATAACTCAACTAACGGGTCGATTAATCATGAAAACGCTGCTCCCTCTCCCTCTGCCAAATCCCTGCACTGAAAGACATCACTGGCATATTTAACCTTGATTCATGAACTCTTTATCTTCATTCTGAGATGCTTTTCAAAATCTACAGAAAAATGCTTTTTCACCAAAGCCTGGGCCCATTTATAATTCACGGAAGCAGATATTTTAAATATGCATGAACTATATTATGTGCAGCATGTGTTTTAAGGTACAGTTTACACCAAAGAACACGTCATGCTAGAGCAACAGAGATTTCTTGCTGTGCAATGTCTGCGCACACCACTTTAAAATCTCCATGCAGAGTTTGCTCATCTATTTTACATTGTGAGCAATTTCAATTAAAACACACCCGATGGAGTCGCATGTTACCTTTTTCATGTTCAGTGGCGGGTTGCAAGTTATGATGAACCCCGGTGGAAGATTTTTGACTGAGCCAAGAAACATACGAGCAGCCATGTGAGAAAACAGTAAACAGACTTTATTCATGGCAGAATGAAGTCTGTTTACTGGTCTGTTGCTGATCTGATAATGATCCAATAGTGTCACCGCAGTTATACAACAAAAGACGAATGACAAAACCAACTCAAATTATATAAAACTTCTGTTTCACCCTCGAGCGCCGAGTTCATAATACAGGAACAACATCATTAATAATATTGTAGCCAGGGAGAGGATTGTCATTATCAATCGATGCTTAATTATTTAGTTACTTAGTTGTTTTTGTTCAGTTGTCAGTGTTATTGTCATTTACTTTCACACGCCAGGCTGAACATCTCAGTGTTGTCGTGAGATATTTCTGGAAATTCTAAATAAAAGTTCCCAAAGAGCTTCTGTTAATCCCACTGATAGCTGATGCAGCTGGGCCACCGTCGCCAGATGTTCTGAATAAAGGTCATTTCTCTGAAAACATGTTTCGTCACTCCTTCTGTGAAAGAGACTGAAATAAAAAGGAAAAGACGGAAGTGAGGGGAACATGGACACATGTTAAGGGAAAGGACCTGTTGCACGCAGACATTTTGACATGTCGCAGCAGAAAACACACAGATGGACTTAATAATAACTGAGTTCCATTAAGGAGAGGTCCTGAGGGCAGAGTTAATCAGGAAGAATCAGATCTCCTGCGCAGATTACAGACGACACTATATAAGCTTGAGGCCATCAGCCTCTCTCTGTTTGCCTCTTCTGACTTTCATGCACTTGTTTCATGCACTTTCTTTTGTTCAATTTCCTCTTCAAGAAGTGAAATGCATCTACGTTAAATGATATCTCACCACGGTCTAAAGCTGAAGTTTGTGTGCTGACTGCAATAAAATCATATGAACTAACACACTCAGTGTCACACAATAAAACAAGTGATAAATTACTTCCTCTGTGTTCAGACGTACAGCCTACAGTTCTTCCTGAGAGGTGCTGATTTGTAGAGAGGCATCAAAGAAAAATGTGGAGCGCTGCTTTTTATTTTAAATTCTATTAGTTTGGTTTATTTTGATTTAAAAAATATTGCATCAGAAGATGGTTTGCACACCAACTTCTGATGCAATATTCTTTATCAGTCCTTACAACCAACCTTGTAAACAACGCCGCCTAAATGAACAGATCATGTTTTTTTGACAGGTTTAAAAAAAAATCTTATTTCTTTGAAAACAAGCTGGGAAAAAAATGCTTTTCATAATTGAAGATTATTTCAGATTTTCTACTTCAAATGAGTGTTCATCTCACCATGATTAAATGTAACAGTATTATTTCTTAAAGTAATTTCTTCACTTTGCACTGGAAATTATGAGGGGAGAGTCAGTGAAAATGAATCTTACTGCAGCAGATTGTTAAAAAGAAAAAGTGTCTGTGTGTGTCATAGCATATGTCTTATGTAATCAAATCACAGTCAGATCACTGTCGTTATTAAACCTGATCGGGAGGTTCAGTATCTGGGGAGCTTTTCACAAATTGTGTAAGCCGCCTGAGTGGGAGAAAAAAGATCAACGCACTCTCTGTGCGTCTGTTGCTGGCGTCAGCCGCCCCTACGGCTCCATCCATGCCTGCTCATTCACTGTGCAATATAGATAAATTTCAGGCGCAGCGATGGAAGCCCTTAATTGAATCTCCACTCATGTAAGACTTAGTTCAGAGTGAGGTGCGGCAGGGTCTGGCCCTGCTTTGCACCCGCTATTAATATACAGAGCAGGCAGAAACGTCCCCCGATCCACTTTGATCTCTGAAGTGCAAAGCAGGCTGCAATAAAACGAAGAAAGGTCTTTCGCCACTGTCTAACAGATGACGAGTATCTTTTCCTCAGGGCCACTCTTGCTCTGTGATTTATGGTGCTGCTCCCTGCTATGCATTCTGTAGACTATTGCCATTTATAAATAATCAGTAGAGATGATGATCATGACAAATTGTGATGGCTGTGCAAATTACTCCCATGGTCAGCCACTCTGGAGATGAAAAGCTCTGATGTTTAGCTCAGCTATCAACTAAATCTCGTTTTTGCTCTTAAATTTCCACATTTTTACCAATCAAAGATGATTAACTTCATCGATCGCTCAATGGAGATTTCTTTTTCGTTCTTTTTTTAACTCAAGTTTTACATATGAGAGACTAAAGTAACGAGCGGCAGCCACGTAGAGGCACCCTGTGAGCAGTTATGGCTACCGTACCTTGCTCAAGGACACCTTGTTAGTGCCCAGGAGGTGAAATGGCACCTCTCCAGCTACTATACTTTGGTCAGTGCTGGACTTGGACCAGCTGCCCATCAGTTCCTAAGCCAAGCCCAGACGGACTGAGCTGCTACTGCCAACTCATAGTACAAAAACAGATTTTTAACAGCATTAAATGAAAGTTTCAGGACAGAGAGCTGTTTCCCGTTCCAGGAAGTAAAGGATGAATATATCAGTGCCTAACGATGCTGGTTGTCATGTTCTCTGTGCACTATTCTCAGCATCTCACTGATATGCACTTCTTTTGGTTTGTGATGAAGGAGAAAGCTACTGTTTGAAGGTTCCAATACATTAAGCTCTATTAGCGTGAACACAATGTTGGCAGAGAGCTAAAAGAAAAATTAAAGTACGTCTTGCTCACTTGAAATGTGAATAACCATACAGGAAGGACGGCGTCTGTAATATTAACAAAAAGGCAGGCTGAGCATTTACAGTCCAGCCTCCTCAAATTCACCTCCTATGACTTTTCTCACTTCAAAACCTTACAAGGCTGAGAAGAGATCTGCGCTCTCCTCTGACCACACCGAAGCCTCCAGGTGTCGTGGTTCAGTTTTGGATGCGAGACTGCACTGCTCCGTCTCTTTTAGCTCCCTCTGCTCTGACCTTGTCATCGCCGGTCTCAAATCTCTTGCCTCCTGGCTCCCGCGAGGCTGCAATGACTTCAGAACAGCAGAGTCACTCTTCATCTCATGTAGGCTGAAAAGTCATCTCTCCAAGAAGTAAAACACCTCTTGTCACGCTCTCCTCTCTTTTGGAATTACATCATCTTGACTCATCGCGTTTGTTCTAAGATCTCCCTTTAGCTTTTAATTTCTTCTTCCTCTGACTTTGCCGTAAATTTTCAGCAGTTAAAAGGAAACCCTGCGAGGGAGTGCGGCTGACTCTTGCTCCCTCTTACGGCATGCATGTAATATGAATGATTGCAGTTATTATGAATTGCTCAGTTTAACAGCATCTTCCTCAGTTTTACTGGACGATTTGTATTCCTATTTCAGCTGCTGCCTCCTTTTTTAATATCCTCGTTGATTAATTTCTGTATTGCAGAGCTAAAGCGATCTGCATGACCCCTTCATAGCATGTTATATATCTATTTAAATATATCTAGCATTTGACAGACGCTCTGATCCACAGTGACTTGCACTCTGGCGTTGTGTCTCTCTGTAGGATAACTCTACTGGGAAATGTGGCTGGTTATTCAGAAACGATAGCCAGATGGAGGGAATTTCTCTGACTAGTTTGGCAACTTTTTTTTATTATTTATTAGGTTTTAAAAACGCAAACCTTGTTTTAAACACTGCACAAGCCTTGATTGACTATTCTGACCTTTTTAATAGGCCTAAAAAGGTCAACGCTCATTAAGTGTCGGCAAACTTTGTCCACTAACTTTCCTTTATAAAGTTAGAACCCGGCGTGTGTGGAATATATTACCATCATAAACAAACTGTAGGTGTGAAAATCACTCTTCTGGTCAATCAACCAATGCAGTGTTGTTGTGCACAGCGCGTGTCAACATTCAGCTGGTGCTGGAGACCCCTCTGAACCACGACTCTTTATGTCAAATATAAATTAAGCATAACACGTTTGAATTCCTCAGAGCCTTCAGCCTGTATTGTTTGTTTTGTTTTTTTTAAACATATAAGAGTTCCCTTACAATTATTTTCCCCTTGTACTGTTCCTCTTGTGTAATAGCCTGCCTGCTGCTGTCAAACTGTCAATCACGTGGAGCAACATGATTAATTATCCCCTCCGTTAAAGCGAAGAAGTTGTGCGGAAAGCTGTATCGCACTCCCATACTAATACTAAGCAGGTTTTAAGTATGTATTTCTGTTCACAAGGAGTATTCTCCCACAATGCAATGCAGAAGGGAAAAAGTAATGCAAAATGCAGTTTTTGGGAAAACACTGGGAAACCTATGGGTGATGTAACTCATGCTCTGTCTGTCATCGACTGTTAAAATACTCATCACAGCCTACTGGATAACAAATGGAAAACTACTCAAATATTCATTCTTCTTGTAATGTGGCACATTCAAAAGAATTTGTGACATTCGCCAGTCTTGTCATACTTGAGAATGAGTCATGAACAGGGTCAACGGTGACTCTCCATGACTTTCACATGACCACCTCTGATCATAGCAGAGGACTTCTGTGATTCAGAAGGCCATCACTTAGCATCTAACCTCACGACGAATCATTCCCTCTTTATTTCAGCCACAGCACAGTGCCGCTCTGATGACTATCAACATTTTTTAATTGGTTTGGGCCCTCTAATAGCACTGTGCTGACACTGCTAAACGTGATTGCTTCCTGTTGTGAAATTATCCTTCTTAGTCTTTGATACTTGCTCACAAACAGGGCGGAACCTGCAGCCAATGATGCCATGCACAGCTGCTCACGCCTCAGGTGGCATGAAACAAGCGACTCACAACTTTTGTCCTGTTTGGAGTTTTGGGCATCTGACAATGAACACTACAAGCAAAACTATTATTATTATTATTATTATTATTATTATTATTATTATTATTATTATTATTATTATTATTATTGCATGAGGCCTTTGTTGAAGCCATGATCAACTCCACTGTTTCTATAGTGCGTAGTTTGCCATGAGCATAACAACACAAACACTGTAAAAGGAAATTAGCATGTCAGTGCTTATACTGGTGTAGCTGCTACAGCTGTATACCGCTGCAGGTTGGCATCAGCATTTATGAATGATTACTGTATGTATTTTCCCTGTGGGAGGAGTAGGGTGTGTGGGGGTGCTATGAATTTGTCACGCGAGTGCCATGTTGGCCTAGTTACGGTGTTTTCAGATAGTGTAACAGTTCAGCAGTGCTCCCTGTCTCTACATGCCCTCAGTCTAGAATTATTACGATTTTTACAGTATGTGCCCGTCCATGTGTGCATGTACGGTATGAGGCATCAGGGAAAGACATGTTTGTTTATGGTTAATGTGCCAAAACACATGCACACAAACAGCTAAATCATATGTGAATTATTCCTTTAGCAAAGGCAGATTCCTAATTCATCTGATTTCACGCATTTATACATAAAAACAAATCACACTCTGTTGCACTTTAAGTTACCATGTTTATTGTTCTGTCCATAAATTACAGCTGTAAATAAATTGATTCCTGCGTCTTTCACACTCTGCGTCTCTCACACACTGAGATGGATATATATTACAAGAAGCAATGAGGTGGGTGACAGGCACCGAGGCTTGCCTGTTTACAGTTGTGTTTGTGTGTAAATTGGGAACGTCACGTCGAGGCAAACAAGACTCTCAGGGGTGAAATTAATCAGTTACAGTGTATCTGATTAATAATGGCAGCAATAAACAACATAATTGCTTTTAAAGGTGCTTTATGTTTTACACACTGTAATCCTACACTGGCATGAACCCTGTAGAGGCTGCGTAACGCTTACCAGGTGGATACCAAATGGACATACAGTGCACTAGATCATTGTTTCACTACAGGTTGGAACATGGAGAAGCTCAATACTCATTACTGGAGTAACATGCTTGAAATCATGATTAAAAAGCTCAAAATAGCTCAGGGGTAGAGCAACACAGAGACCGTATATCCATATGCACTGCTGAGATGAAAGCATGGCGAGGACTGAAAGTGTGGCAAGCACAACAGTATGGTATTTAGCTCAAACACAACACAGCATCTGCAAAGAAAGGCTTGAAGCTGTGAATTGATTCACGACTCCATGTAAGCGTCATAAAAAATTCAACATTTTAAGAAAAATCTAAGTTAGTGTACTTCTCCACCACTCATGCATACCAGCGGGCATTCCAAATGATTTCCATAAGTAATACAACCGACTGTACTGTAAGTGCTTGATTCATCATCTGGGCATTAAAGTTGCATGCACCCGAAATGAGAAGGTCACAGTAAGATTTGCTTTATATAAAACATCATAAGAGCCCTGGCACATAAACCGAGCCTTGGCTCACACCGTATGACAAAAATAGCTGCTATAAATCTGCGGATGGCAAAATATCAGTAGCTGATTGAAGACAATAGCAGCAGCAGATTGTCGTTCAGGACGGAGGAGGGATGCGATTTACATATTAAGGAGTTCATCAGCAGGGAAATTGAAACTAGTCCATTTGTATCTTAAATCATCAGCATATGACACAAATGAGCTATGAGACTGGAGTACAGTAATTGAGTTCTTATCGTGAGGGTGTCACATAATCCCAGATAATTAGATGCTGTGTAGATAGTCATATTGTTCTTGAGTTCTGGCTTAGTAAAGGTACATTATGCGCAGTATAACCCCAGACTGTTTGCTGATTGAACAAGCGGAGGGTGTGACTGAGAGAATGTGAGAAAGGCCCGTGTGCATGCTGTGTCATTAGTTTCAGGTTTCTTTGAGCAAACTCAAGGTCAGGCTCAAAGAGTAAGGCCCGGCGAAACTGATCAAATAGAAATCAGGCGTTGCTGCTGGTATTATTATAGAGGCATTGTTTCCGAGTCACTAGGGGTTTTAAAGCTTGAGGGCAAAACTGACAAAATTCTGTGCAAGAAATTGTGTCGTCTAAAAATGGAAAACAATGGAGAACTGCTTTCAAATGACGTCAGAGATTTTTGTTCAAACATCAAAAAGAAATCACTCTTTCCTCGCTCGTTCTTTTTCTACACAAAGCAGTGATTTACTGAAATTGCACCCAGGGATGAAACCGTTTTACCTGACATCCCCTGGCAACCTGGAGACGCTGTGCAAGAGGCTTGCACACTTATATGGTTTTTATTACTTTATGTTTAGCATGCTAATGATTGCAAAAATGCATAACGATCCCAATAAATTACAGCAGACGTGGTGATGTTTAACTACAAACATGATTCATCTCTGCTTCCTACTTTAATGGTGTATAATCAGCTGCTGCCATTCAGCATTTGCCAGCCTTCACCAGAGCAGAGCAGCCACTCATTGTTTAACTCCCATAATTTCTTAGTCTCCTTTTCATCAAACAAACTCGTGATCATGAGCTGAATTAGAATCGTGTGTATAACTTAATGGCACCAATGCCAGAATGGGGCTATTCATAAGATGAAGAGGCAATATTAATCAAAGTTTCGCTCCAAATCTCAGCTCAGATTTATTCATAAACATATCAATAGAAGAGATAAAGCTGCTTAGAAATTATTTCAGGATGGGTTGAGAATAGATTATTTATGTAGGAATATATAATTCATGCTGAATATCAGAGGGACAGTTATATAGGAAGCATCATGCAGTTAGGGGGTTAGGTCTATCAGGGAAAGATGTTATTACTTCATACTTGGCTGTCACAGTCCATTAAGTCTCCCTTTCATTCTCCCCCGGACTTATTTCAATATGCAATCACTCATTTCAGGTGCAACAGCTGGGAGACGTTTGCCTCTACAGTACAAACATGTCGAGATAAGATAGCATGGACACGCTGGGTTTGGGAAATTACAGTAAGCATTATTTTCATCAATCATTGTAGTCTGTCAACTGTCCCACAGTTCAGTAACTGGTCGATAAACCCTGCCTTTAATTACTGTTGCTGTGGTTGTCAAGATTTCTGTGATTGCAGTGCAGTTATTGTTATTACAGCGATAATGGTGGTTAAAGTCATTTTTTCAAAGCGTGGGTCCATTTCAGACAGATGTAGACGCAAGCTGGCTTCTTATTTCCTGCCAGTGCCTCAATTTTTATAGCTGAAATAACAAAACTTTCTTTTCTTTTCCCTTTCCCTCTGTCTCTCTGCCTGGCCAACATGAAATGTGCTGCTTTTATTTCATATGCATTTACTGATATTGATGCATTACCCTATTACCCTACTATCACAACACTTTATCTCGTGTTGCTTTGTTATATTTTAATGGTTTTACCAACATTCATCATCTGCTGTACTGTCGTTTTCAGTTTCCCTATCTCATGTTTCTCCCCCTGAGTTTGCTAGTGAGATACACACACACACACACACACACACACACACACACACACACACACACACACACACACACACACACACACACAGTAGCAACACCGATCCAGACTTGCTCTGGTTGAAAAATCTGCCTTGACTTTAAAATGTTCCCAGCTGACTCATTTTAAAACTCTTAAAAGACATCTTAAAGGTCCGGCGGATTTAGGAGGCTCTATTTACAGAATATGGCAGAAATTGAATTTAATCTGTGAAACTACATTTTCATTAGTACATAACGTCACTCAACGGCCAAATTCCTCTGGATATGAATACAATGCACATTGTGTGTTGTGGCCGTTCTAATCAATGTTTTAAACCCCACCGGTCGAGCTGCGATCTGTTTCAGAAGCATCCTGGCTCTGTGGAAAATGTTTGCTTATACTAACGTAGTGGCGTCCAGGCAGTGGGGATATGCTATTCACGAGCGGAGATTTAGATAAATAGGGTTTGAATGCCCCTAGATTTGGTAGTAATGCTAGTTACCTACTATAAGAGCTAGTTAGCCAGGTGTGCTAACATTTGCAGCTTATTTTAGAGAAGACAAACTCTGTTTAAGTACAACACCATCCAAACATTTTATATATAAGGTTTTGCTCATCCTTATGCAGACTGCTTCTACTGAAAGCTTGACAGGCCTGCTTAGTTACCATGCCAGTGGACAATCGCTGTTCAGGGGATGGATTTGATAAACGTTCAATTTGGTTACGAGGCTGTTTGGCACCTGCTTCAACAGTTTATCAGAGCCAAAAATGGAGAACTGCAATTTCCTGGTGGTTAGCCAATTGTTCCCATTGAGAGCACAGATATTTCTCACTTAAATAAGAATAGACTCAACCTGGGGCTGCATTTACAGTAACATGGCCACCTGCGGCGACACAGGCTCCACTCTACTATCAGCAACAGCTTGAAAACACAGACTGCTATTTTTAACAAGGGTTTGGTTTGATTATGGGGGAGGAAGACATAAAAATCATTCAGCCAAAGCAAACCTCCTACCAAACTGCTGCACATTGTGTTTGTTTTGAGTGTTCCTGCCTCCAGTCAGGAACAGATGCTAACAGAGTCTGCAGGAGTCCAGTTTTTCTGTGTACTCCCAACGTGAAAAACATCCATCACATGAGGGTAAACTACAGAGCGGTTCTGCTGTAAAGAGCCTGACTCCTCCTTCAAACCGGCAGTGAAAACCATCTATTAATCAGGCAACTTTAAGGATCTTTCTGTATGAATGTTTCTGAACGCTGCACACAAACGCACACAAAACCAATTTACACTCATTGTGGTTTGATTGATGTCTGAATAATAGAATATACATACGAGAGGATAAAATGTGCAGATAAACAAAGTATGAACAATGCTGAAATGAAAAGTCTTTAGTTCCTTAAACAGCTCTGAAAATGGAGCCTAACAAAGACATTCACCTGCTTTTCATCTGTTTAAAGCATTGATTTTTCCCGTACGTATAGCTCCTTCTAATTAGTTTAACGTGATTGTTATTTTTACCTGTTTACAAGGCTGCGGGGTCATAAAAGTGGAAGGAGGCTGAAAATTGGGGCCGTTGCAAGGTTTCACTATCTCAAGACTACAGCCTTCATATGAAACCAATTGCTGAAAAAGCAGACAAAAGACCAGAGGGGAAATGAAGTATTAGAGATGAAAAGGCTTGGTTTGCCGTTATTACTCTCCAAATAAACCTCCACCATAGAGACCATGAGAATAATTTTTTTAAAGGGGACAGTCTGGGTGTGAGGTATGCACAGTGAGATAACATGATTATGTAATTGAATTTTTTTTTTATGTAATCGAGAACAAAGACGGTCTTGATATAGGCCTTGTGGCGTCTGCTATTTCGGAAAGTATGTTTAATAGGAGAATAATCTCGTCTGAACTATTCAACTTGCATATCTGCATATCGGCAGGAAAAGTAATGCACAAACAAGTCTTCTTGCTGTGTCTCCTGCTCTTCTTTCTCCCGTCTTCTGCCACTAACATCACAGTTAATCTGGTCCAACCTTTTTCTTTTGACCTTAAAATCGAAGAGGCAATTTAGCAAAAAATTCTACTCTGTTTACATCGACTTCATGGCTGTTATTATATTGTCCTATCATTTGGCACCAGAGTTACATCAAAGTCCATATGCCAATTCTGTCTGATCTGTCTGATCGTGCTCTGGGTGCCGTGGGTAAGGACAGACGACTCTGTTTGCGCTGCGGCTGTCAACCGACTCCCTCCATCCGCATCCTTTCACTCTCATTTGTCCTTGCTAACACAAGCTGAGATGGACAGCCCTGTCAGGTAGAATGACTCAGAGCCACAGCTTCACTGAATAAGTAATTGAGTAATGAGAAACGCTGATGGTCTGTCATAAGAAGACAAAACATCTCAAGTGAAAATATGGAAGCCGACCTAAAGGGTCTCATTGTCCAGACATGTAATTAATGGAAAGGAAAGGAAGTACATAGAGACTTATTGCCTGGAGCACATTTTAAAGGAAGGTCTATGCATGCATGCAAATCTGTGCATGAAAAAATAAGGAAAAGGCCAAGACTGGTGGGTCACTGTAGATAGAACCTTCGGGGTTTTGCTGCCATGTGTGGAAGATCTGTCAGCTGAACCAGTTGTGAGACTGGCAAAATGCCTAGGATGGCTCTGGAGACTGTCTGCAACACATCAGACTTGACCTCAACATCAGTTAGCAACCAGAGAAGGCTCTGGCTCATTTCTTATGCCTTAACATCTGCCATTTCAACAGTGACAGCATGCACAAGGTCCAATGATGTGATGAACAATCCCAATAGTGTGTGCGAGTTAAAATAAATCTTACCATCCATATGTAAGGATTTAAAGAGGTTAATGAAACATTTCTCAGTTCACTATTAGAAATGCTAAAGAACAAATCGCCTCATTGCCCTCAGATTAGTATTCAAAAGCTTCTCTGTGATTGTCACCTATTAATCCATGTTTTGCAATGCTTGAGGATGCCACCACTTTCAGCCTAATGAAGTATGGCCTTTTTCATTTCAAGCCAGTGAGGCATCGCTGCCAAATGCAAATCATCCACCAAACACAAAAGCGCGCACATTGTTCTGCAGAGAGCTATTTAGCATGTTTCTGTGATCGTACAAACCCATTTTAACAAGACGAACGGTGACAAATGCAGCCAAACAATGGCCAATTATGTTACCAGTCTGAAGTATAATGGTGTACACATGATGCATCGTCTTGGAATATGTTTTTCCGTAGCGTAGTTTCTTATAGATGTATACTAGTAATGAGTTTAATGCGTTCTCTCCCACCCTCCTACTAAACTACTCATTCTTCATCCTCTGCTACGGGGAGAAAATCAGTAAGCAACTCCTGAGATGGAGTTCTTTAAAAAACTTTCTCTGTCTTTAGGAGCGAACAGTTATGGCAGCATCCGTCATCTTTTAGAGACAAAGTGATGGCAAAGGTCCAGTGATTTGCAGGCTGCAGAGCTACACTGAGATGAATGGGCAAAAAATCATCCATTGTGAAGTCAATCTTCAAAACTCCAGGGACATTTGCCTGACTTCATTCACAGCCACCATTACAGAGTGAGTCAGAGCACTCGAATGAATTGCACCTCAGTAAAATTAGCCATTAGCTGTCTGAAAGACCTACATTCTTGAATAGGTATAAGGATGCTGGGGGGGAGATGGTAAACTGGAAGAGCAGCAAGAAGTATGAGGGCACGGGGTCATGGGGAGCTGGAAACGAACCAGACCCTCATTCAACCCAGATGGTTGCCCTCTTCAGAAAAAACTGTTAACATTATTCTGCCATCTGCAGTTGGTTTCAATTGCTTTCAGTTGCTTTAGCAACCACGACTAGTAGCAACGTTAAATCCACCATTTTGTCACATCTGTACCACTAAACATTTGCAGGAATCACTTATCTTATCTCCAAATTTCCTTTGTTTTGCAATTTAGTAGGCTAGATATTGTTTAAACCACTTACTTAGTTTTGTCTTTACCAGAGATTGCAAAAATACTTAAGAGTCAGATACACCCTTAACTTTGTGCCGTTAACACTGAACATTTGGGAGGTTATTAGATTAGGTTATTAGTCGGCCAAATCAACATCAATATTGTCAACACATCCTGGACCATATTTCAGTGCTTCAACTCCAAATTAGTAAAGTCTTAAGCAAAGCAGTCGGGGTGGAAATATGTCTGGCTAAACTCTGTATTTTACTCTGTCCACCTTTGGGCTTGCAAATCATAAAGTATTTTTATCATAAGTTAATACTTTCTGATTTTCTTCTCAATGATTAAAAACGTAAACAGCCCTGAGATTTTTATTTTTTTGTAAGGGCGAGCATGTTGTTTGGTACTAGTGAGACAATGAAATATGATCCATGAAGTCCAGTTTCACTAAAGAGAACTCTGGAAAGTTATCACAGCAGCAACTATTTTATCTTCCAGCATGGCGATCACAAAATAAGGGGCGAACAGGGCATTCCTCTCTGATAGTGAACTGAACATAATTGGGTTTTGGACTGTTGGCTGGTCCAAAGACAAATGAAACATCGGCATCAGATCTGAGCCCCTTCACGGCTTTATTTTATCGACTACTAGATAATTAATCCTGAAAATGATATGTATTTTTACCAAATTTAACACATTGTGTCGAACTTTCACTGACAATAGGCCTACATTGTTTGTTTCTCATTTACTGCACTAATACGTGGTATTTTTTGACTTGTGATCATTAATTACTGTGTTCTTTACTGTCTACCATTTCAAAGTTGCTTGCACCAAAGACTTCAAAAGCCTCTTTGTTTTTCACCTTTACTGCGACTTTGTACCACATAGCTTTCTGCATGTGGTGCTATGCATCTACGCACATGGTCAGGGTAGGAGAAACACTGGCACCAGCTGCAGCTGAGTGGTTTCAACACTGTGGTATTCAACCATCCCCACTTGTGAATATGAGTAACTGACTGCCCACAGAAACTCCTTAAGGCTGACAGTATCTGCCTCCTTCACTGTGCTGCTGTCAGCTGCTGTAATCCGGGTTCCTGTGCACGGCTGCCAAAGTTTCCAGAAACAAAAGATCAAAATAAGTCCTTGAATGCATCGTGTTGCCGTATTATAAATTATTAGACTGGTTTTGATCATTTTAATTCCCTAAAACTTTGCACAGTGATGGAACGAATCATGCTTTGATATCATTACTCCACCTCTATTTCAATCAGGTCATATTGAACAAAAAAAAAAACTATCCTCAGATGGCTTCATGCACTGATGCGTTTCTATTTAGGGGTCTTTGATTTAAAAAGATCTAAGAGCATTTGGGATAGTCTGGCCCACAACAACAGCTATTGGCAGCAAAGATGACTCTCCAAACCATTTAATGGGAGATGCGCAGGAAATGGCAAAGTAGATGGCACTAGACAAACCGTAAGCAGCCAGACACAGAGAGAGAGGGGGGGGGGTGGGTGGAAGGTAGTCTGCTCCAGTCAGCTCCTAATGAAAACAAACCTGATGTCCAAAACAGATGCACAGTAACCCATGTTCTATGAAGCCAATATCAGCGGGCCTATTCAAAAGTATTCAAAGCTGATGTCATTTAACTGCTAAAAATAAAGTAGAAGTTGTATTCTTTTTGTCTATCATTCATCGCATGTCAAAGTCATACATCAACTCTGAAGTTTGAAAGGAAAACTGCATCAAAACTAATGTCACCAGAGAACACACATCTCACAACAACACAGTTTGCTCCGTGAGCAATATCGTGGTTTCCAGTTAAGAAAAACAGTGTATTATTTTTTGATTATTAGTGGTCAGATATACTCAAAATTTAAGGTCAAAGCGCTGGTGAACTTGTTGACCGGCCACGCCCATGAAATCCGCGGACAAACGTACCCAAAAGTTCAGACGAGTCAAAGATCTTTGGACAAACGGGAGGAGAAAGGTCTCACCTGCGCAGCCATGAATGACAGATCCATACTGTTGCTGCGTTCAGACCAACGCACTCAGTGAAAGATGCAAACGTGCGTAGTTTTTTCTCTTATTCCCCGATGGAGCATTTGCCTTCTTCTTCTTATTCTTCTTCTTCTTCTTCTTCTTTTCTTCTTCTTTTTATTTAACTCTGAATCCACGGGCTTTGCGAGTTGACGGACTTCACGTGAGGAGCATGTCGAGAAGATGGAGAATCAAAATGTTGTTGTTGTTTTTTTCTTTTTGTTTTAAAGCGAGGAAGAGGAGGGAATGAGGGGGATGTAACAAGAGAGCGGGGACAGACGCTGAGCAGACGGAGAGATGGAGAGATGTGGATGCGAGAGACGGCATGAGAGTGAGAGTGAGAGAGAGAGAGAGAGAGGCGGAGGAGGAGGAGGAGGAGGAGGCGGTGGAGCTGGACTGTCACATAAGGATGGGGGTGCAAGTCTCTCTCTCCCTCTATCATCTCTCCGTGTCTCTTTCTTTCTGTGCCCTCCCTCTCTTTGCATTTTTCTCTCTGCTTCTTTGTCTCTTATTCGGTTGTCATTCAATCTTTTCTTTTTTCCCCCTCTCTACAACTATCGTATTGAAATTTGCACGTGGAGGTACATGCTGTGTAAATTGATGCTGTGTACACCTCTGTCCATGTTCTCCTGCCTATTTTTGATCTGAGGCTGCTTTTTTTCACACTGTAGTTTCAGCTGCCTCCAGTTCTCATATATTCTCATATAGAAGTCAGACAGCATTCTAAAAATATAAACACACATCTTGTTTCCAAAGGCATATCTAAAAATGTGTATCATTATACGGAAATCTAAAATATTTAAGACATAACTTAATAAGAAAATATTTGTGTCATAGAAAATGGACATTTCCAGATACAGACTTGGATTAGGAAGAGTCGCAACTTGAGAAATGTTTTTTTTTTTTTTTTTTTTGGACATTAAATGTCTTTTGCTTACTTGCTCAGGTTTAATAAATCAGAAGAAAAATAATGCAAATTCTTTTGCCTGTGTAAAATCCATTCCTGAGTGCATCTGTTGCCTTTTGATATCAAAAAATGCCTTATCCAACTAATGGAGAGTCAATTTAGGGAAATCTTAATGCTGCAGCATACAAAGATTGGAGACACAATCGTGTGTTTTTCCAGCTGTGCAGCAACAGTTTAGGGTTAGGACTATTTGTGTCGTGACATGAGCCCTCGTGCACAAAGCCGAGTCCATGCAGACATGGTGTGGAGGACCTTAACTGGTCTGCACATCACAGCCCTGGCATCAATTCTGTGGAATACCATTAGGATGGAATGGCACTGACTGCCAAACCTCATCGCCCCAGCATCAGTTCCTGAACTCAGCTAATGCTCCTGTGGATAATACGAAGTAAACCTCTGCAACCACACTCATAAATCCATGTTATTGCAATATTTAGGGCTGTTATTAATGTTTGGAATGACATTTTCAACAATCATGTCATGTTTGGGTGCCCACATATGTTAGTTATGTAGAGAAATACGCCTATAATCGTACAGAAACATGTGTGACTGTCATGTTCACAGGTAAATTGAATACGTCAATAGCAAAGTTGAGAGCATGTGCACTTGAGTTTCGTTCTCTAGATCCTTCCCAAGGCTTCATTGAAAACTTGCGACCTAAAACTACTGACACATTCTTGAATTAACTGGGCCGGCAGAATAAAGGATGCTGCTATTATTCACTGGAGAGTCTCTTCAAAAAGCCAATTAACAAGCTCTACTTACAGTGTGAGGAGTGATTAATTTAATGGTGACCTGGCCTTCACTGTGCATACTAAAAATCATTCCTCGGTTGAGTAACTCCAGAGTCTACATACAAAGCAGTTTCAAAGAGCAAACAGTGGACTTGCTTGCACTCCTTCCACTGGGTCAAGTATCACAGACATTTAAGACTATTTTATAATTTAGGTTTAAATCAATCTATTTACTCAAACAAAAATAAACAGAATAACATTTGCAACAATTAAGGTGATTGTCCTTGGAGCTATGAGGGAGGAACACTGATGGATCCTGGCTCGTGTTAACATCCTTGAAGCCTGATCCCATGTTGAGTGTTTGATAGTTTACCATAACCTCTGCCACGGAGGAGATGAAGCAAATCTCCAAGATCAGCAGTTAAGTCTTACTCTGCGTTTTTTTGCTGAGCAGGCACACATAACATCTAGTCCCATCCTACAATGTGGAATATTTCACTGCACTCCAGTTCACATGGTCGCTTCCAGTTTCTGAGAACAAAAGTTTCTTTATTATTTTTTTGTATTACTTTGTGTATTAGATTTATAGGCTATACTACTGATGTGTATAGTCATAACACGAAGAGTACTGCACCCTATGTTGATATTGCAGTATCCATGAGGTCTAAATCGATGTCTGTAGTGCTATATGTCAGCTACATCACTATCTCCAGTATGTCATTTTGTAGGTATTGTCTAGTGTTTTTAATGGCGTATTGAGAGTTTAGATTGTCCTGAAAAATGCTGAGTAAATGTTTGGGATGCTGAGTATATACTAATTTTGCATCCAATGAAAAGCTTTCCTTCTAATGATGCTGCTGGAGCCTCACTGGACACGGTTCAGGCATCGCTCATTAATGTATAAATTAACACAACTCATTAAAAGCACAAGGCTTAAAGTTATGCATAATTAATTAAGAGCGTGGTCACTTTGATTGACAGGTGCTTTGTTTAAGCAACCAGGCGTCATTCAGCCCGCCTCAGCTCCACCCACACGGCATGTCTTTTCCCGTTTTTTGGATTCGTGGGGAGCCGTGGATACGTGGATCCATGATTTATACAGTTTTATGCTCCGTCCATAGCTGCTTGTTTTACAGGAAACGTGTAAATATATGGAAGCAATAAGCACTCTGATGTTCTCTTGGTTCACGGTTATTTAATCAATCCACCAAAATAGACAACTTCAATCAACTCACCACTCTCTGCCTCTTACGGTGATGAAACACAGTCCGATAGGGAAATCATTGAGAGCTTCAAAGACAAAGATAAATCTCTTCATATATGTTACACCAGCAAAAGGATTGCAGCACGCTTTATATCAGGGTTTTATTGAGTGTATCTACATATGCAGCGAAAGCAGCAAGTTGTGCAAAATTCAACTCGTGGAACGCAAAGTTTGTGATCCTTTTTATTGGAAGAACTGACTGAACTGTGCACTTCCTATGTTTGAAAACAAGATTTATTTTACAGCTGGTGAAGGTCTAAATGATTTCCCCACTGGGCTGCATTTAGGAAGCTGCAGCAGAGTGGTAAATTTCTCAAAACTTAATTTATCATTGTGCTGTATGGGAAAACCTCTTGAAGAGTCCTCGACTGAAAAACACTACTTTGAAGTGATGTTTAGGTTTCAGCAGACAAGAAATTTCATGTTGAATTGTTTAGTAGTAATGTCTCACTTTGAGGATCGTCATATTTCTTAAAACCAGGCGGTGGAACACTTTGCCTCGAGTGACTCAGTGATCTGGTTAGCAAAGCAGCACATATCCATTTCCCCACTGATGCTGTGATTTATTAGTGGCAGCATATCTTGGGATTGAGTTTACTGACAGAATTAGCTTTTGAAATTAGACTGATTAATGTTCCAATACTGGTGTAATGCATGGCAGAGTAATGTTTTTTTAATCATTAACCTAAATACTGTAACTTGTACTTTTCCAAGAGCGAAATCGGGTGAAGACATTTCCTAGTTAAACTTTCTTTTTGTTTCGTTCTGCAGATGTGGTCAAACGTACAGGTTTTCGTTTTATATGCATCTTTTCAGGCTAGTTAGGAATTTGATGATATAATTTTTGCTGTCAAATATTTAATAACAGTATTATGACAAGGCTTAAGAAAATATATATATATATATTTCAATAATTAAGTTAAAGTCAAATGACATCCTATTTTGTGTCCCTCTTGTAATATTATGTTTTTTTACTTGGAATCTTTCAGAATCTTTGTCATCTACTTTCTATT
Organism: Nibea albiflora; assembly: GCA_014281875.1. Lineage (NCBI taxonomy): Eukaryota > Metazoa > Chordata > Actinopteri > Sciaenidae > Nibea > Nibea albiflora. The sequence goes on along the minus strand of CM024799.1, from coordinate 23,492,845 downwards.
TACTCCATTTCGATGATTATGTAATGAATATCCATCTGTACAGTAAATACGTGGTTAAAAACAGCATTTTTATGACCAGAGAAGAAGAAGAAGTGTTGATGAACTTGTCTCACATGGTGGTCTCACTCCAGCAATTTGTATTCACTGTGCCTGCCAAGTTAACATCTTTGCTGCACAACTACCAACAAAAACAAGTCATCAACGACAGCTTCACAGCCACACTAGATGCTCCATCACCTTTGCTGTGCTTTAGATGCAATAAAAATTGCAACTCCAGCATCACCTACACTAACATTCAGTTTAGTCCGACTGCCGATCTCTGTGGTTCTCTGACTCTGTGACAAACCAATCTGTTCTGCAGCCTCTTTCATTTTGTTATGGACATGCCACTGGGCATTCACTGGCCCCAATTCACAACAGTGCGATCTTGGTAAAAATAGATTATTAACAAGCATCAAACTGTGTCTTGTCATGTTACAATATTCTAGGTTGATGGTAATGAGTTGGAATAATGCCATGCCACCTACTAGGGTGGCCTGCTCCACATTTATGAATCCCTGTAGTGTGACTGATGTAGTCTGTCACCCGGACCTACATTGCCCAGAATGTGAATGTTTGTTTGTGTGTTTTTATGTATTCATGTGTGTGCGTGTATGGGTGGATTCTTGGGAGATCTGTCATGCTCTTTGATTAATCTTAAATACCCTTAATCGTCGGGGGGGACTTTTGTTATAATTTTGGCTCTGACAGCTGTGTGTCAGAACCTATGAATAACATTACAGCTGTTGAGAATCTATGCATAATCAATCAAGAAGCAATATATCATGCATCAAATAGGGGGATTTTGAGTCAAAACCACATGGGAAACAATTTATGAGAACGACCCCCACAGCCTTCCCACACACACGCACACGCCGGTTTATTATTTGCCAAAGAAGATATGACTACATTCGTGCTCCTCCTCCCACACGCCTGCACACAAACACAACATGCCACTCTCACACTTCTCATGTGCTGTATAAGCTCTTTTCTCGGCTCGTGCGCTCACTGTACAGCGCGTCTTAGTTTGCCTCTTTTCAACTGATGCATAGCCAACAAGGCAGGTGATTCATAATTAATGCTCAGCTGAATATATTGAATTTCATCATGTGTGTATTTGACCACGGGTAACCCACAGAGATGCAGCCTTAACACTGCTCTACGCACCATGTTTCCTTTTACATTTCTCACATGAGCTGCCTGCAAGTTTATATTTCATTCCACCTTTTGAAATTGATAGCCTATAAGTCGTGTGACCGTCTGTCATCAAGGGACCTTTTTTTTTTTTTTTTTTTCCACTTGGTTTGGTTTTCATCAACAATACAGATTGAGAAGACGTCGTGCTAAGCCTCGCTGTGCATCTGCCAACCACATCTGCTCTGGCTAAATTAATGCATTTCAACCATATCACACTCCAAAATTGCCTCTCTGCCTTTGTTTCTCTGACAGCTGTTGTTATTGGCCAGTCAGATGTGATAAAGCACATTGGTACCAGATGAACAGTATGCGCTATTGTTCTGGATAAAAATGTACAGTCCCTGGCTGTATTTCTTAATGCCCACAGGTAAAAGACAGGTGTGTGTGTGTGTGTTTGCATCATTCACTCAGTGGATATTTGCTGAATGCGACCAGCATATTTCAACAGTAATGTGTATCATAGTTTTTATTATTTCCTAAAGCTACTCTGCGTAGAATTTGTTATGGGATTACAGCTCCTATGAAAATATATATACCACATATGTTATTGTATGTAGGAAAATACCTTTGAACATTTATGTGTCGCTTTAGGCAATAGTCTTTCTGACACCACTGAGGGTCTCCAAAGTAATAAATCGTCAAAATATGCACGCAGCGACTTTAACCATGTGTGCTTTATTATTCAGCTCTTCAAAGATCAAAGCCAGCGATGCACAACGTGCTGTTGGAGCAAACTCAAACATGTATTTGTAAAAAATAAAAAAAAATCCTGCAAAAGGAAAGTTCACTTTCTTGTTAAAGGCCCAGTTTGCATCCAGCACCTTGTTTGTCCCTCCAAAGTCACACCATGGCACATAGGGTGAACGTGGTCAGCTATGAAAATGTCAGTGAGCAGAAAAGATGAACACTAATCATGTGTGTCTTCATGTGCCTGTTACAACAAGGAAAGTGTGTAATTTAATCCATCCAGAAAAGTCAAAAGTTTTTTGTTATGATGTAAGAATGCCAATAAAAGAACAAAAGCAAGTGTGTTAAGCTGCACTGGGATTTGGCTACTAGTTGAGAGGATCTAGATTTTTTTTTGTTGACAATAAGAAAAATATTGTCAGCCTTACAGTATGTTATTAGTATGTTAATGCTATGCTCTAAGAACTAGCATTTGCCTGAATATTCTCACTGCATGTGTAATATGTATGTAGAATCCTAAGAAAGCTGACGCGTTGTGCTTTTTTTCCCCTCCGTGGAAGAAAATGAATCGGTGTGACTCTATGAGCCAGGCACCTTGTGTGCGGCGCCTGCTTTGTTGTGCTTTAACGCTGCAAGGCAACTTCTCAGGCATGGGGAAGATTACCAGTCACATCAACGGACCCAACTGCCAATCTCAACCGGATGAGAACAGAAGACTTTCTGCCTTTTTTATTTAAAGGATTCCCAGAGGTAACCCTGCAACTTTCCACATGTATGTGACCAGAATAGCTTCACATTTATGTAACATGGCAGAATACAGTTTGGTTAAATTATATTTTCCATTTAAAAGCATCTATGTTCGGTTGCTGGAGCCGCTGTTATGCCTTCTATTGCTCAAAGCAATGTTTTCTATTGCCCCAAAGCCACCAAATGACTCCCACCATAAATAATTTCATTATGTGGAACTTCTTAAATGTGTAGTTTATGCCAAGGGCCAATACACATCCATGCACATCCTCCTGTCCATATATACCACTTACATTGGCGGTGGTGAAGTGTTTGCTGTAGATGGAGGAAAAGTCAGTGCTGTGGTTTGACCCCTGACTGTTCATCCTTCAACTCTCATTGCGTCAGTCCAACCAGAAATGCTTCTTTCACTGCTGCAACAACAACATCGAAGTCCCACATGTATAGCCACGCCGAGCCTTTGACAGCTGGAAATGGGACACACGCGTGCACACACACACACACAGTTAAAAATACCCATGAATACACCTGACCCCGGTGAAACTGTGGTTCAAAACCCCTTTTAGTTTTTAATCTGCAGAAAATAATGGCCATTAATTCAACCTGTCAACCACACAAAGAGGAAAAAGCAGGATATTAGGCAGTATTGTGTTACTAAAATAGATTTCCATTCAGCTGATATGAAGGTTTTGGGGCAACCGTTGAAATCATTTTCTCTTACTGACCTCCAGAAAAAGCGTCAGACGAGGAGAGCATCAAGTTCAGTCAGTTAGGACTAAACTAAGAGCTTTCATTCAGCTCCTAATCTGTTCTGATTCTGTCACATTCCTATCAGTCTTGCTAATATTTGCTTGAATGCAGCGATCTCATCGCTTCGTCTTCAGACTCAGCCTTTATTCGCCACCCAGAAGGTGAGTAGAGAGATAACAGTAGGCGCCCGACGATTTGACAGTGAGTTGTAAAAGCCTTCGGGTGACAGGTAGCGGACAGTGCACATAAAAGTGCTTCCACACGCAGAACTGTCACCATTGCATCATCGTGATCGACCTGCAGACGTCAGTCGCGGCTGGCTTATGATTTTCTCGATGTAGAATTTGTACGTTCCTTGGTGTTAAGACTATCATAAACAAACAGTGTACAGTATTATGATCATACATTGCTTTTAAGCTTCCACTTCCATTCAGATATAACCGCCTGGCTCAGGCTGGTAGTGGAGAGTTATGGCTGGTTTCTCTGCATCTTGTTGGGATTCCTTTGGGTGCTCTGGTTTAGTTAAAATGCCTAATCCAATTTCCTGTGCCTAGGTGTGTCAAACACTTTCTATCCCGCTTAAACCCCTCTCCCCTTTCTCGGTAATTATGGTAACCAGAGAGGGTTGATGAAACAACACTTCCTGGGTTCCTCGATATCACAGCATCCCTGCATATCACCTAGCCCTGTTCATGCTTCACCATTCGACCTTTATTCACTGTACTTCACACCCAATAATATACTAATTCGCCTACTTAAATGGCTCCGTGTTAGTAAAAGACAATGCACGTTAAACTGAAGAAACTGAACGGGAGTTGGTCCCCAGTTGTTGTGCTGTGGATGCCTCCTCCTAAAAAGGGTAAATGGGTCAAATGCAGAGAACAAATTTCCTTCGGGGGATTAATAAAGTGTAAGTTACCATAAACGCTGGGTAATCAATATTTATCGTCAACGGGATATCACACAACATGCACAGCGGTGCTGTCAACACAACCTTTAGGGGATGTCTTCCCTTTTGATCCGCATATCTTTTTAGTGCCATTCAGGTAATATCTGCTTCTTTCCCCCTGAAGTAATATTTAATAATGTATCTTCTTCCATTAAATGTAAGGCTCATGACATCTTCACCCTGGGGGAATCCATGTGACACAGCAAAACTCACTTTTTCTTTTTCTTGGCTTGCCTCTCTTTCCACGTCCCTTGTATGCTCTGACACATCCTAAATGAATGGAAATGAACCGCTCCCCAAAAATCTACTTCCATGATTACCTGTTTAATTTTAAATATGTCTGTCTGGGATATTTGTCTCAGCCCGAGGCTCTGCTCAACCCCTTATTCCACGATAAATAAAACTGACTTTCAGATGTCCTCCTGTCATTTTTGTGCTTTTCCTGGCACTGATTGCTTTGTCCTTTGGTGGCAATATATTTAAACTGAAGTGGACCAAAACAAATTATAAAAACAAGCTTCTGCAACAGGTTTGGTTGCATGCACAGACATACAAACACACACACCCAGACAGCCTCTAATGCCTGAATAGCACAGCCCGCGTATGGGACTGTGCACGGCTTTGACTTTTAGCCGAAGTAGCAGGGCAAACTGTCCTGACCTTTGTGGTATTCTCTCCCTCTGTGCATGTAGTGCGTGTCTGTACAGCATGTTTCAGTATGAGATCAACACTCAACACTGGACAACTGAGACACCTTGGAGGCTTAGTTGGCTCAGGTGCATGTCATGTACCTTGGATGTCTTGCGTGTGACTGTTCTTGGATCATGGTTGCATGTCATCCTGCTTGTCTCTCTGTTTTAGCTCTATGTGAAATATCAAATAAAGGTATTGACACCATAAAACACTTAAATTAATGGGGGAAAAAAGAAACTACACCTATGGTGTTCACTGGTGTACCCATTTTTCTCAAATTGACCCAAGACATAATTGTCATTGTAAATAAAACACAAAAATGACTGAACTCTGAACACTTCTGATCTTTTTTCTTCATATTAGTAGCAAAATAGACAACAAAACAGTGATAGCCAGGGTTGCATGGCACAATTTGTATTCTTTTGTCAGTATAATGGCATAGCATGTTGTTGGCATAGCACACAAACCCCAGACGAGGCTTAAACATACTGTATATATAAACTGCATAGCAAAAGAAATTAAGGAACTACCACACAAATGGGCTGATCAAGAATCAACCCCTCAAATGTCAGCCCAGCTTTTAAAAATTCTGGCATGGCATCGCTGGGATTTTGTTTCAGAACATGTGGTGTTGTGCTGCTGCCTGTGAATCACAGCAGACAACCCTGCTCTAAATATATAAACTGACTAACATGCAGCAGCTCCTCCTCTGCCTGCTCCAAATGTATTATTCTGATTTTACACTCTGCTGAGTTTGTTATCGTGTGTCTATCTTGTGTGCGTTTATTTGCCGCCATTGCAAACAACATGGATCCAGGCTTCCCTTGTGACCTATAGAAATGCACTCTCACAGCACACCCATGTCAAAGGTCGCACTGAGCCACCGATTGCATCCAAGGACAATGGGTGATTCATCTCTCTGATCAAATCTGTGACACTAAATGTCACATGGTGTTTTTTGATTAGAAGTCCATTTTGGTATCAATTTCTTTTATTACTCTGTGTGCAGCGGGGAATAAAACTGATGCAACCTGTTCAAGGTCGTTTTATAAGAGCCAGATTCTATTTAGAAGCTGCAGATAAATGTCAGAACACAGTGCTCAGTATATATTGATTTCATTTAAAACAAACTCCTGTGGGGAAAAAAAAAGAAAACTGTTAACCATAATACAGATAAGATATTTAGCTAATGCAGTGAAAGGATTGGCTTGATTTCAGAAATGTAAAACTCTACAAGCACAACAGTGTTAAAAGATATGAAGATATAAGGGTATTTTCTTCATTTGAGTCAACACGACTGACAGGTGATGCTGAAGTGTCAAAGTGTCAGAAAGCAGTGGAGGCCGGAAATCTAGTGGACAAAATAGTAGAAGAAGCCAATTATGAGTGCCAAATGGTCACACTGGCAGCATGTGCTGCAAATTCAGCTTTTTAATACATTTCGGACTGGGGTGGCTTGAGATTTGGAATATTTTTAAGGGGTACCATGACAAAAATGCTGAAAATTTAGTTATAGTAAAACTGTTTACTGCAGTTTACTGGGAGAACTTGGTAGCTCACCTGGTAGAGCATCCCATGTACAAAGGCTCAGTCCTTGTCACAGCGGCCCAGGGTTCATTTCCAACCTGTGGCCCTTTGCTGGATGTCATTCCCTGTCAGATAAAGGTTTGACTTTTGTGCAGTATGTCACTGTCATGCTTGTGTGACCAGGTCCCGAGGAGGATTCCTGTCATAAAAAATAGTGCAAAAATATTATTATTAATCTTTGAACCTTTACAATTACTATCAAGTAGATGCAGAACACCGTGCATGTTCCCTATTTATCTGTATAAAATAACACATTTGTATGAATGAAAGAAGTAGTGAGTATAAGTAGATTAGGCTAATGTCTAATGAGTGTTGGCTTCATCACAAAATCATTTTGTATTGAATTAAAACATAGTCTAATCTGTTATATTGTGGAGATGAGACAGTAAAACACTGAGGTTTCAACAAGTAACTCAGTGACGCGCGTTTCCCTGTAGACTTTATTAATTAAACACCTCGCATTATCTTAACTTCACACCTTGACACTTTTGCCTCTAGAGATGCCACAGCTCTTGTGCTTTTTGGCCCTTTTATTCTGGGGATTAACTTTACTCTCTAAATCATTGTGACAGCAGGATTAAAGCTGCTATAAACCATGAAGTAAATAAGATAAAAAATGAGCAGAAAATCCGAACCCGACTTCTCATTTTTAATACAAAAAAAATTGGATGATGTTTAGCTCATCCTGTCTCACTTACAGCCTTTTGGGTTGAATATTTCATCCTTATTTATTACACAGATTTTAGTTGAATTTTAAATCTCAATTTACTCACAGGCATTTGAAGGTCAGTTTATATTAAGGGTGTTTGGAGGTGTAACATTAATGACGTGGGTGCAGAATTAATGCGTACATCAGTGCATCACTTCTTGCAAAATACTTGCTGCAGTGCAGCACTTGAAAGTAAAAATAAGGTACTTAATTGTAAAATTGTTGAATGAATGAATGCTATTGATGGAATGAACATGAAATAATTTTTCCACCTCATGAATATAATTATTAAGTGTTTTTTTTTTGTCTCTGAGAGAGTGCTGATTAAAAGATACTTTCTGTTTTCTTTTATCTTGCTACAAGGCAGCGCACGCCGGTGAGACAGCGTTTTTATCCTGTGGAGTCACACTTGTATTCTGTGATTTAATACAAGTAACATGGCCCGTCCATCAGCTGGCACCCCATGAGGTCGTCGACAGCACTGCTTCATCCGTATTGCCTCCTGCAAACCCATAAACAGCAGCCATTTTCTCGGGGCTATTACATGTACCTGCCAACACGCATCCACAGTCCCCTGCTGTGCTGTCACCGGCAGCCTATGACTTAACCTTTCACTTCTCCCGTTCTCCACAGCCACTTCTTCCTCCTTCCTGAATCTCATATTCAGATTGCTGTCTGAATACATAATGCTGGATGGGGAAGCAGGTTATGGCTTTGTGCTGAGTGATAGATGGGCCGTGCAGAGTGTCACAAGGCATCTTATTGAACGTCTGGAGACGAGAAATGGCAGGTGCTGATGTACACGCTGTCGCGGCGGCGTCCTTCACACAAAGAGACAACTCTTTCATATTACGATCATGTCTGAACTTGTATTTGCTACCTAGAAAATCATGTTGCGTCTAATTCCTTTAAAAAAATATATTTTAGACCAAAATACTGCAAACAGGATAGTGAAAGACAAAACATTCAAATTCTCATTGCATTAATAAATAAAGACGTTTGCTTAGTGCATCTTGAATTCAGATGATCTCAAGCTTTCCTTCATGCTGCAGCCTGAATGTGTGTGTGCGCTCATGTGCATGACTGTGTGAGTACTCGGGTCAGTGGTGACAGTCGTCTTATCCTCCCCTTGAGCCTCGCTTTCAGCAGATTTCCCAGTAGAGCCACCTTTACGTTTCCACTCTCTGTGTTGTTTTCTCCTTCCGTTTGTGTCCGCGCTCTTCACTTTCACTTTACGCTGCAGGCCATTTCAGCTCTGTCACTTTGATACTGTGCACCTGCAAGCCTGCTGTGCTTATCCAGGAGGACCGTGGCAAGTGAAAAATCTGAACGTTTTGTATCGACTAATTTAACTGGATCTTTTTTAATATAGAATAATGTACTTCTACATATCTAGAAGTTATGGAGCAACATTAGCATTAGCACTTTTAGCTTTGTTTTGGTGAAATATCTGGCTCTTTATTTGCTAAATGCTCCATTATGTTCCCCAGTTGCTAACTGTGTCTGTTTGCTGTTTGTTGCTGAGCAGGTCTCATATAGTAGGTTTCTAAAGTGTTTTTTGCTGACGGAGGCAGAGTGAGAGTGAACCAAAACAGTAAAGCTTTGGCCTGGACAGCTAAACAATGAGCTGAAACCTGCTATAAAGCTCTGTAAAAGTAGGGGTAAAACAGTCCTTTCATATTGTCACACTGTTTTAACATTGTCAATTTAAATTTTATTGTCATTTTATTGATTATATATCCCCTTAAATTCAAGGATAAAAGCATATTATGGCATTTTTATTACTGATTGTAAATATGTAAGAAACATTAATGGCATTTTTAACAACTTTACACATAGTTGTGTCCTTTTAAGCTGTAACAATGCATCATATTTTACAAGATCATCATGTTTTGAATGTAAAATATTAATCTAGCTGTCGATGCCGGATAAATGTAGTGTTGCAAAAAGTACAATAATTCCCATTAAAATGTATCGTAAATGGAAATACTAGAAAACAATAGTATTTAATAAGATTGAATAATTCCAGGAAAAATATGTGCATGTGTTTGACTAAAGGTGTTTGGATTATGCTGGGTGTTAAACAGCCTTTTAGGTTTCTGTTTCTTGTAACACAGTGTCCTTGTGCTCCATAACAAAGCCACATAAAACTAGTATTCCTGTTGCATATTTCTTTATGAGCACATATAAACAGTTTGTTTTATTTGTGGACATAAAACGCTCTCCAAGGACCATTGCTTCATACTAAAAGGCAAGGAAGGAGTTTAGGGGTCAATGTGTGAATTGTAGGAGGATTTTCTTCTGTTGTTATGTTTGTGGACAGAAGCCGTGCTATTTAGCCTTTAATTAAAAATCCCTCAACCTCAAATGTTGAGACATTTATCTGCACCTTGGGATCTCTCTGGTGCAGTAACTAAAACTCAGCTTTCATAATGTGTGGCTGGTGGTTCCTCCATGTTCCCTCCATCTGATTTATCACATCAATCAACCAGTTACTGTACGTATTGTTCTCATAGTCACAGCAGCGACCCGGCTGGATGAGTTAGGATGCAATTGGTTGATGACGTCTAGGGGGAGCAGCCGATGGCAGTAATGAGCTTGTATGTCAGGGCTGTAATCTCATCTAGATGTAAATGTATTCTGGTACAAGTTGGCCCACTAATTTATTCATCCAAGTTTAACTTCATCAATTTATCCCTCATCTCGCTATCAGTGCACTGCAAAAGTCGACCCAAGGAAAAGTGGGGAGAGGAGACGTTTGACGGTGAGATGTTATTAAAGTTTTTCCTCACAGCAGGGGACAACGTGGGAAAGGAGAGGATTCTCTCTTTTTTTGTGTGTGAGATTGAGAAGCAGTGTCGCTTGTGTCAGGCTGTGTAATTGCTTCATATTTAATAGGACAAACATGCAGCCGGGTGGGTGAGAGTCAACCTCAGATGAAAGCAGTAGTTGCGTGCCCCGTGCTTGTGCTCTTGCTTTTATCCTTGTCGGCCTGTTTCCGGTATGCACTTCTCATGTTTGCTGCAGTGGTGCATGAAACGCTTCACTATCTGACTGTGGCCAAGCACTCACAGTGAACCTGTCTCACTGGCGTGTATGTGCGGACGTGTATGTTGAGTGGTAGTGAGTCAGTCATGTATAATCTGTCTTATCTTGTTGCACTACTGAAAGGTATTTGAAATGTAACTATTTTTGGAAGATGAAATGAAAACACGACCCTAAACTTTTTTTTCTTCTGAATCTCAGTTTCTTGTTTGTTCTTGTTCTTTTTCCACTTGCCAGAAGTCTGTTGAAGAACTGTTGTTAGTTAGTTAGTTGTTACGTTATCTTTGTGTCTTTCCTGCCAAGAGTTAGAAAAGTTAGCCCGAGAAAGGTGGATGTACCTCAGGTTTGTCTGTGCAGGTCTGTGCAGCACCAGCCCAACTGTTGCTCGCTAATATTGAAAGAAAACATAGTTTAATCACAGATTAATTAAGATACAATGACTCAGTGAGACAAGTTTCCATGAAATGGAAAGCGAGAGTGTTATTTGTTTATGCATATTTATATTTCCTGTTTTAAAAAAAGAGACTTGTCACACTATTGTTTGATATTTGCAGTAGCAAGCGATGAGTGAGCATTACAGCCCCATCGCTCTGCTTTGCAGAGTGCAATGATCTAGTGTCAAGCTAATGACAGTTAGCAGTTCGCCATACAGTAGCAATATTTGATCATCATCCATGAAAAGTCCATTAATTACCTCTGTAGTGTAACTTTAATCCTTGTTGGTGTCAGAGGCTGCCCGGTACAGTCCGGCTACTGATCATAATGCTGTAACTGCTAATTTGCTACTTTAGCAAGTCGTTAGGCTAAAACTATCTGTCCATCAACAAACTCCAACAAGAGCAAATGTTTCAAAACTTTGCAAAACTTTTAACTTCACTTTTCACTTCATTTTAAACTTTGGATAGAGCCAAACTAACTTCTTTATGCTAAGCTAAGCTAACCGCTACCTGAATCAAGCTCCATACTTAAACCACAGACATGCAAAAAGCACTGATCTTCTCACTTAACTCAGAGAACCATATTTTCCAAAATGTTTAGAAAAGTGTTGCTGTTAATCAGTGTATGTATAATCTGTGATTTTTTAAAATATATTTACTATTAAAGGGTTAATGGGACTTGAAAAGAATGGTCAAGCTGGTCGAGCAGCAACATCAACAGTTATTTTCTGGCTTGAAAAAGCTCCCCCAAGAGCCGCAGTGAATGTCATTAACATGCAACACTTCTGCTAGTTGTCCTTAAATAACACAACTTGTCGCAACCCATGCTGTAAACTCAGGTATCATGAAACTTGACACAGCCTTCTGGGGGTATCTGACATGCAGGTTCAGGGTTGTCTGAGCATAGCTGTGTTATCCCTGGAATAGTCTGGTCAGGTGTGCTACCCAGAATGTACCTCACCTCCTGACCCTGTAACCAGGTAAATAGGAAGGATGGATGGATGGATGGATGGATGGATGGATGGATGGATGGATGGATGGATGGATGGATGGATGGATGTACTGTTGCAAGACGCTGGAGAAGAATTCCTAAAATATGAATCCTCCTCACTGAAATATTGATTTTGTGTTTTCTTGCTGTCACATTGCCGTCTGGGGACAATGATTCGATCACTGTGTAGTTTCACTGCAGGGTCTAATCTTGTAGACCAGATGAATGGTAAGTGGCCTCTAAAAGGCTGTCAGTGTTTATTAAATGAAAGATCTCTGTAGAGGTCATCAACCCTGTCACGCACACACACACACACACATACAAACATAACAATCATTCCTACCCTGCCATTCCCTCAGAAAATAAGAAGTGCAGTGTGACACAGGATTGAGGGATAATCATGAAGACCAATGTCACTCAAGGCAAGTAATAAGGTCAGAGATAATTTAAAATGTTAGACTGAAGGTGAAGGTTTGTCTGTCCTAACAGTTAAATGAATGAATAAAATCTGAGAAAACCATAAAGTCTAAATCATGTTAACTGGTTAAAAAACATCCAGAAGTCAGAACTTAAAGCTATGAAAAAGATTTTTTTTTTCTAATCATAATAGTCATCTTCATTATTTCACTTTCTCCGCACATGTCAGGAGAGCAACATTCACATATGTTCAGATAAAACACAGACCTTTCTTATACTGCTGTCACAGCATGAACGCATATATACAAAACAAAAACAGAGAAAATACTTAGTATGCAAATCATGCTCGGTCTACTGAGTCTCATTAATCATACCATATTTAGGTGGATTAACATTAATCCAAACGTGCAGTACTGAAAGGTGTGCGACATACAATATATTACTTTCCATGCAATTTTTGCTACCAACAAGAACACAGCATTTTGGATCTATTACTGTTTTTAATCTATTTTGATCAATGAATCGAAGCAAATGAAAATAAATGTTTGTTTTGTTTATCATCGCTGATTAACTCAGTGTGATTTAATTATTTTTGTTTATTAGATTAAAAAACATTTTGTCTCAAAGTACACGATTCCATTTGCAGTGCGAGTGTTTTATTAAGTTTATTCACTTTTTGATTACTTTGGAGGATTCTTGGCTTGCATCTTGTCACTCAGCTTTATTTTAGCGAGAACACACTCTGAGCTGTTCTCGCCTCAACCAGATCCTCTTTGCTGTACATGGTGTCCTGTAAGTCTTTCCTGCAGGAGGCCATGTGCTTCAGAGCAGCAGAGTTTTGTTTGGATTTACCAGAAAAGGAAGCGCATAGCTAGTTTGATCAATTCGCCACCTGGGTGGGTGGACAGACGTCACCTGGACAAACGCAAAAAGCACCGCTTAAACATGCCACCAAACACCAATAATGGAATTTGAGGCAGAGTAGTAGTAGTGCTTTGTCACAAAATATCACTTCTTTATAGTATCCTGAGATTTTCCAAAAAAAAACAGAACAATTGTATTTCCTCCTTATTCCAAGTTCCCAAATCCGTACAAGTGTACTGTACCCTGTCCAAGATTAAATTTATAATGATGTGGCTTCGTTTTCAAGAGTAAGGTCGTGCAATGGGTATAATTAATGATTATGAATTATTCATGTATACAAGAAGATGCAATGCATTAGCCGTTCATCCCCAGAAGGTGACACATCCTCGACCCAACCTAATGGAATAATTGTCTCCTCTAATTTTGTCAGTGGAGTCAAATGAACAGGCACTTGAAAATGAGCAACTCCGAGGGTTGTATTTCATGTTGGGCTCATATTTTACCAGACGTTTAAAGAGAAAGTGGGACGACTGCAAGGTCACGTTCGTTTGTAGACTCATTAAGAAATTGGTCAGGTGTTCCGCAGTCAGTATGGATGACATATTTACAGTCTGCGTTAATGTGTAAATCTGCGCAGCGCTGCAGCTCATGAATGTTTGATGTCTTTATTTTCATTTGTATCCTGTGAAGCATTAACTTGTACTGCCTGTTAAATGATGATTTGACGCGTGTGTGCTGCTCGACAGCCTGTTTAACAGCTCAGCTTCACCTAAATGTAAATGTAATGTCTTACCTTCCTTCACTGTTGTGACAAATTTTAGATAAAACATGTTTATTTCACAACGCTGTGGTCGGTTCTTAAACGCTAAATCAATGGAACAAATATAGCTGCTTGCTTTGCAGGGTTTGGTCTCGCTCTTTTCGCACTCATTGCACTTTCCCCCAGTTTCTGTGTGAGTTGTTGTAAATAAATACAACCCTGATTACCTGCAGGATGAGTTCACCAGGGGGCGGCTGAGTAAGCTGGTGTCTTGACATGATCGCCTGCAAAGATGGACAACTGCACTTTCCTCGGTGTTATATGTTAGTATTAAACAGCGATGTGTGGAGACTTAACCTAAGTAAAATCACAGTTTAATGTTTTTTTCCCACCGCATCATGGTGAAACGAAACACTCTGATGTCATTGCAGTGTGTTTGTGTCATTTTTCAAATCCCTGCCTGAACTTTAATATTACCGTGAGTCAGAGATGAGATTTTGTTCAGGGGACAGCACTACCTGTTTAAATCAAGCACTCACCCTGCTGAATATCAATGGACCTGGTCAATACCAAGTGGAGTGGACACTATTTGCACCAGACTGAATACAGATGAGGAGCAGAGTCACAGTTTTAAAGGTCTGAACAGAATATAATCAGTGGAGTAAGCCACCACATCTCTGCTGCGCATTATTGGTTTTGCCATATTGTGTTTTCTGACTGTTTGTGTCCTGGATATTGTTTGTTGTTACCGTCTGCGTCAGCTAGATGTCAGCAACTGACAAATTTTGGTGGGGTCTTTTTATATTTGAGCAGGCAAAGGTGAAATGTTGGGCTGGCTTCATGCTTTATGCAAGGGGTGGACAAAATATGAGAAACACTAGCAGTTCACAATCTAATGCAAATGAGTCTAAACATAATACAGCAAATGGTTGTTTTTCTGTCTTTAGTTGAGAATAAGTTTGATTTTAGTTAAACTTTTGTTTGTAATGGTGAGCCTGAATATTTACATATTTATTGGTATTCAAAATTTTTGATCAATGACTATTGCACTAATTAAACTGTACATCGATTGATTCGTAACATATTGAACACAAAGAATAAATTTAACATTTTCGACTGGGATAAACTTTTAATATTATTCTTGTACTGTGTGTGCAGAAGATCCAGAAATATTGATTATCCATCAGCAGAGGGCAGTGTGTGTCCACCTCTCTCCTCTCCTCTTTAAGCCAGACTTGTCTTTGGAGCCGTGAAATTACTCTGGCGTCGTAAATCAAGACATCCCCTCTCTTCCTTGGCAGTCATCTGCATGCTTGTTTTGTCTGCCTCTGTATCCTACGTCTGTCCTTACAGCACCGTTTAATGTTCAACAAAGCAGCGGTAGCTCTGTGCATCCAGCCTGACAGAGGAAGGTGCTCGAGTCCAACAAGCCAACAGCGACTGTGATGATTGTGACCCCATTAAAATGCGACCAGTGTGCCAAAGCTGGACTGGACTGCTGCTGCTTTTCAAACATCTGATTAGGGAGCTCCTTTATTTCAAGCACCAATAAAGTCTTGATGATAATTAGCCATGTTTGTAACTCATTAATATTGGATTGTTTGTATTTGAAACTATTAGTTTGGAGGCATTGAGAGGTATCCTTAGTATAGATTTATCTTCTCCCGTCAGCATTTTTGCAGTTGCATGTATTGTTTATGCTTAAATTTTGTTTTTCAAGTCAGATTATGTAACAGTTATTTGCAACTTAGCTGATCTGAAACATGCAAGGACAAAGTTAACTGTTTCTTGACCTCAAGTTTGGCTGGTGAGCACGAAGTGCTGTGGCTTTGTGCGATGAGGATATTGTTATCCAACCTTCTTCTCCGCAGAAAAAAAAAAAAACAGAAAAAAGAAATTTCAAGACAAATCATATGATTTTAGTTCTGACACATTCGATGCCGATGCTGACTGTACTGATTTTACCGCATTTTACAAGTCGAAATGTGGTTCACTGTCTTATGTAATTCATCCCTCTGTAGGAGGAGTGTGACTAGTTCTTCGAGTAAGGCTTACATCAGCCTGTGTCATTTTTATCTGCAGTGTAGTATGGATTTCTGTCATTTTTCAAGGCAATTTATCCCCGTGTTGTCACTCAAACCCAGATTTTTTTTTTCAGTTTTCTCTTTTATTAAAGCATTATACTGCATAAACCAATGTGAGCTAAGAAAAGTGACTGAGATTCTGAGTCTGTTGTTTTTTTTATTGCTACCTACAGCTATAAATAAATAATTTATTAACACTTTATAATTCAGTTATAAGCTATGAGTAGGAGCAACTTTGAAGGTTCTCCTCCGACTTTGTCCTCCTCCAGCATTCGGAGAGATTTTTCCCAGCCTGCAAACCTGCATCTGTAAATGTAAAGTTGTTCTTAATGGCTTATAACTGACCTATGAAGAAATAGTAAATGACTTATTGGCAATTAATTAAGCCATTAATGGAGCCCTGTATAGAAAGTGAGCCCATATTATTATGAAGATAATATATTAATATCACAATTAATGCTGCAATGTGTTACTTTCTTTCAGTAATCATATAAGCGTGTGCATACATATGTTGTCCTTCATTTCTTTCATTACTTGTGTAAAAATCATACATACATACATAAGATGCTGCTTGGATATACCAGAGATGTGCTTCAAACAGCAGGAATAAGTGAATGTACATTCAGCAACTGCACGGCGTGTGCACAACCTCAACAACTGGACTGATTGAAGTTCACTGGGGTGTTGCAGCCCTTGAATACGACTGTGCCTGGTCAGTGGCTTTTTTTTTCTGCTTAAACCTCGCGTCTACCCGGCCTTAATCATTTGGTCAGGGAGTCATCCATTCCTCTCCTCTGGGTACAAATCAGACTCAAAGTGAGAAGTACAGTAAGAGCAAAACCCATTCTGCTGAGCTTATCCACTAAGTCTAAGTAGTTAGTGAGCATTGATTTCACACCAGATCAAATCTATATCTTGTATTTTTTTTTTTTTTTTGAGCAGCCATACTTGCAGTTTAATGCTGAAGTTCCAATGTAAAACAGCAAAGGAGGTTTTTTTATTTGAATCAGTAGTTTTTCATACACGCTGTACTCATCAACAGACATTTCACCTTAATAGTCAGTTTTCCAGAAGCCCCATGCTCTGCACTCTATCGATCAGCTCAGCAGTCTTTGTTTAGACAACAGTGACAGATACTGGGAGCTGAGTCGTCCAGTCTCAGCTTGAGACAACACAGCTGTCCCCCCCTCCACTCCGCTTTCCCTTTTCCTCTGCCCATTAAGAAAAACTGCTTGCTGTGATCTGTCCTTTCCCTCGCAGGCATCCATTTTTCCTTTACTCCAGAGTTTGTGGTGTATATATTTTAGGGTAAAATTACTCAGTGTCACGACTGAGCGACGTCAGATTCTATATATTTTTTATTAGCTGTGATTGATTATTATCTCATAAACAACGACATATATTGTATACTCTGTAAGTATAAACCCTAAAACGTACGACACAGTGAGCTGAGAGGCAGCGTGATCTCCAAACCGCAAGTGGAAATCTTCCAACTTCACTGTAAGACTTTCCAGTCGGCTAGCACAATGCTTAGGGAGATCAGCCCAGATTTAAAAAGCAAAAGTTGGCTGACAGTTGACAAGAGAGCTACTTAATCATGCCGCTCTGTAACACCAGACCCTGAGCAAATATTAACATAATTAATCATAGTCTGCATATCACTTGTGGTCAAAGAGCAGCACTGAAATTAACGCAAACAGTTTTCTGTTGGTGATTTCAGCACCCAACCTCGTTCACCTGAACGAAGCAGAATGTATCAAAGCCATTGCTGGCTTTATTTACCGTCTGCTGTTTGCTGACTTAATGCCGTCACAGTTCACTACTCTGACTTTACATAATTTGTTTGCTAAAATCAACATATCTACATTTTCTAAATGCGTATAACCGACAAATACAGCTCAGTGTCTTAAGTCACCAAACAGAGGCTCATAAAGTTTTATATTGCGTTCAGTGTGTTGATAGTGATGACCCACTTTCTAAGGTAAAGATGACTACAAAGCATGTTTGCTCTGTCAAGTGAGCAACCTTGGCTGGTGTCCTAAATGCAAGACAAACTGTTTTGAAGCATCTTCTCCTTCTAATGACTTTCCCTACCTCGTCTTGTCTACTGCTAATAAAGCAAGTGTGAGTGTGTGTTTGTGTGTTTTAGGGAAAGAGGAGGAGATGGATGCGTGGGTGTGTTGTTTGCATGTGTTTTATGATCTTAATACAAGCATTATGATATGAGAACAGTTCGCTTCTCACATAGCGAGGGCGAAACTAATGACTTTTTTTCTCATTACTCTCCGCTGGTCAGGTTTTTGCTTCTAGTTTTTCATGTAGTGCAAAGATGGCAGACAGGAAAATTATTCACATCAAAGTTGCACCTGAATTTACATTCTCCTCACGTTTTGCGTGAGGACATATAAACTCTAATGATATAAAGCTAGGCTAACCAGACACCCCTTGGTAAGTGCAAGCATGCCAGCCGACAGAGTTTTTATGGGGAGTGCTGAAATTAGAGGGCACTAAGCTTTGACGGCTCTATTTTCTTGTGTGGGCGATCGCATCCAGTGCAGAACACAAATGTAGGGGGCGCAATCACCGAATAAAAATAATAAAAGTTATAATTTTGACCAAATAAGTTACAATAAGTTACAACTTCAACTTTAAGACGCTAGAGTCGTGCTCGTATTCTTGCACCTCCTGTACCTTGCTAATCCGCCTCACCTCGCCAGCACAATAAGATCTCCTCAAAAATGTCCCCAAATATTTGTGATCTCAAGGAGCCATCTTGCCTGACAGCTTGATCACGGCCGAAAACATTTCCCATGCAAAAGATTTAGTCATGGACAGTCAAGCCGAACCTGACAGTTTCACACTTTCCTCTATCAAGTTTTACATTTATATCAGGATTTGTCACGGCTTTCAAGACTGTTCCCGGATTTTGATCACAGGATTTATTTCTCTGCATGAACAAATGTGAAGAAAGGCAGCTGGATATGTGCACCCTTTGTGACAGGAAATCTATATAGGACACATCTGCTGGGGAAATCCTCTCAGATCTCTAATTGAGGGAGGGACACTGGATTCAAGGAAGTCACGACATCGATACTCGGGAGTGAACTGTGACCTGGTTAGGTAGAAAAAGTGTTGCTTTGTTTCCTGATTTTCTCCAAGCTTTTGAACTTCACCTTTGACCGAGAGCGCAGAGGAATATTTGAAATCGGTATGACCCGGGTCAAGTCGCTTTTCTCAGATTGTATTTGAGTGTGTCAGAGGAATTGTCAGAGGAAAAACCAAGATGTGTCCTGTCAACACATTTCATCCCCACCTGAGATTTCACCCTGAGCTGCCTCACTTCACATACACTTTTATACAATCTGCTGCTGTACATTCCAGGAGATATTTGATGATAAAGTGCATTTAACCTTCACGTGGTTCCCTCTCTCCCTTTCTAAGGCGATTCACCTTCAGTTTCCTACATTTCCCAGAATGCCTTTTGACAACCCCAGAGAATGTGCAGTTGTGTGCATCCAGCTGTTGGCCCTATATGTGTCTAGGAAAAGGAGCACTGACAGTGATATTGAGAGCAAAACAGTGCGATTTTTCCAGTTGAGAAAAACAAACACACCCTGGTCTGCTGAGGGAAAAAAATAATCTGGTCAATTCACCATTAACTTGAGTACTGATGTTTTTTCTGTAACGCCACTGTCACTGCCGGATGTCTCATTGTCTATGACTAATTAGCTCAGAGAATACAGACTATTGTCACAGGACTTCAAAGTACACTACTGTCAGACAAAAACCTCCTTTACGGACATGTATTTTGACAATTATAGAATTGTTGTTGAACCACATATTTCACATTTCAAATGTCACACTTTGCACATTGTTACTGTACCTGTAATACCTAAGTAAGTGTTACTGTTTAGTGAGTGATATGCTGTAAGTGAGACGAGTGAGCAAGTGAGGTGATATCCGTGATGTCCACCTGCCATAGCAGTCATTAAACTCGAATCAAGTTGCACTTTGGATGCGGCCCCTGTGCTCCTGTGTCCATCCACAGTCTGTTGTTGTAATGCTATAACCTTGTTCTCTAAAGAAAGAGCTTTTTCATTTTAGCCCAGCATAAAGACTGGAAGCGGCGGGAAACAGTGACTGTCATCTGAATAAGCATGTTTACTAAAGTGTTGAACTACAGTCTTAATAACTTAGTTAGCTGGTAAGTGTAAAAATGATTAAAACCTAATGAAACCATAATTAATTAAACCATAAAATTACATTTCAATAACATTTATTACCTTACTTAGTTGTTACCCAAACCTGCAGATTATACCACATCGCATGTTTTAGACTGTTTTATTTGTTGGTGTATTGGGGTGAAAAAGAGGTGAGAGAGTGGGACTGATCACCTCACACAGCCGAGAGGTGTAAACATCAGATAAAACGACCCTGGATCAGCTCTCTTCTCTCTGCTTTTTAGCTCATATAGTGTAAAGCTGCAGCCATGAAAGCGCGTTGTTTCATCTGTCACTGGATCCATGTGTATGTTTTGGTCTTTTTCCTTTTTTTGAAGCGTTAAAATATCTGTAAGGAAGTGTTTCAAAACCAACACAAATGCTATCAAAGTCTTTTCAGATTGTTACACTCGACACACTGCCGTGATTTAATTACAGCCAAACTTGTTATTGCCAAAAACAGATTACACATTTGACCCTTTTCCCAGTCGAGTTGAATTATTTTCACACTGGGTGTGATCATGCGTGAAGGGTGGCGTTTTGTAATGAAATAATCTGTATTCTGTTGATATGATTATTGAAAAAAAAAGAAATGAAAAAGCCAGTGAGTTTGTGTCCTACTGGAAACTATGCTTTGCAATGGGGCATTAAATTTTAATGTGTGCTGCTGCCACAGGTTGAATTGCCTTTGAATAACAACAGAAGCTGTCTGACGCTGGCAGCCATGAGTATGTCTTGTTGATTTGGTGGGGTGGTAGATGGATTAATCGCCCGCACAGCTTTTCTGTGAAACCATCAAAACGATGTCAGCTCAGCTAGATAGAGATGGAACGTCTGCACGGACAATCTGCTCGGTTGAATCATCCATCTGTGATGCACCACAATCTCCTGCACATTGTTCACCAAGCATCTTTCAGCTTCAAAAGAGGGAATGATTTCGAAGGCTGTGCGGGGCTTGGCTCCTGTATCCAGGTGAAACAATAGCTTAAAGCAGGCTTCTGGGCATGTGTGAATTTAAGCAGCTGAGGTTCCTCAAATAACCCGGTTTTGTTCTTGGTTCATTGCCTAATCTATTATATTTAAAGAAAAAGTGGAGTCAAGCTGTTTTATTTTTTCTCCTCCAACAGGATTATTCCAGTATGTTGCCAGTCACAGAGCACTCCTAATGGAGTGGGAAATTATTCTGACACATATATAACCTTAAAGATGCAAACCCAAAGGAGATGGAATAAAAATAAATTTGTTTAGGGCGATTTGGTTTCTGTGTCTTTGTCCTGCTAGCTTTGTGCTCCCTTTCGTTTTCCTCCATCTTTCAGATCGATTTGCAGCCAGACAAAGAAATATGTCTTGCGGGATGTAACGCCGTAGACTCTTTAAGGTTTGGTTTCTTCCTCCATCTTCTTCTTCGAGGCTCTGTTGTAATCTCGCACAGCTGTCAGATGCAGGAGGATATAGACCTTCAAAGATTTCGGCGCTATTCAGTGAACAGCTGTTCTAAACGTTGCTGTTTTTATTAGAACTCACGCGGGAAGAGTCTTTCAAAATTGATGTATATTATAGTTAATGAATGTAGCCAACACTAGCATTGCTCTGCATACAGTTGAATTCATTACCACTGATCTCCATTCCTACAAGACAACACATCCAAATGAAATCACTTCCAAGATGTATTTATTGAATGTTTTTTTTAACCAAACTGCAAGCTGAAAAACTTTTACCCCTTCCATTTGTCACCCACAAGAGACTTTTTTCAATGAGTTTAAATAGATTTAGCATACACATAAATAAAACATAAGAACACGTCCAGTTTACATAGCTTTAGGAAAGATAAGTAAACGATAAGGATAACATGAGGAATCGGCTTTTACATCAAATATGAATACATTCGTAACACTTGTCTGTGTGCTTACTAGGCTCTCGCTCTGTTAAACAAGTAAGAGCACCCCATCCAAGACAAAAAAAAAATATATTGGCTGACTTTATAAGCCGTGTAGTAGAAATCCAGACCCATTATGAATCTAGCGGAGTGGATCAGGACACTTCTTCCACTCTCCTGGCTGTGTGACAGGTGGCCTTATAAAGATACTCTCACTGGTTTGTGTTTTCCTTTCTTTCACCTCTCGACTGGTGAGGTTGAGACGCTTTGATCTCAGGCACTTTCTGAAATCATGAGGTTGTTGGCTGACGAACGCAAACGTATCACTTTACACATAATGTAGCCTGTTGTCTATACCCTTACATTCTACATACTGTACATCATTATTTAAATTTTCTCATTTCATATAGCTTCATCTAGTTTAGCTGCTAGCTTTTTTAAAAAAAAGAGAGGAATATTTTGACATTTTGGGAAATACGGCTTATTTGCTTATATGAGAAGATCGATATTACTCTTATGTTTGTCTGTTGAATATGAAGCTAAAGCCAGGAGATGATTAGCTTAGCAGGGGTACAAAATGCACCTAAACCTATTTAATATGTTATACTTGATAATTAGTTAGAAGTAATTAGATTTTTACCGGGGGGAAAAAAACTCCACCGTTTTTACAAGGGGTTGCCGTACTATTTTTTCAGAGATTTGCCATTTGAGGTTGTCAAGCAACCTGAAAACACTCCCTGCATATTTAAAAAAATGTAAAATTATTCCTTTAATACAGTTTAATTAAATCAATGTGTAATCCAGAGGTATCTGAGAATATTGTTTGTTTGTATTGAGGGAAATTGTGCAGACCTCTGTACACAAATTTGTCACATGACTCAACTTGATTCAATTTGTACAAGTTGAAACACGCTGGTCCAGATTCTGATCAACCTATAAACACAGAAATGATTTTTTTACATACTTTCTATTTATGTTTTACCCTCAAGTACAAAGATGTGGCCTTATTTCCAGTCATGGGTCAAGCAAAATTTAGCCTCTCTTTAGAGAGATGAGGTTGTAAGACATCCAGGACAAATGACACAGTGTCAGTTCAGTCAATCAAAGAGAAAAATACCAAAAGTTACTCTAAAAATTCTTGTGACTGTGTAAATTTCACAACATTTACAGTATTGTCCAGTGTGGCAAAACCCACACCCACCCTACACTACAGAAAAGGATAGAAATGAAGACAAATGGCCCAAGTCTGGAAATAACTCCACGTTTCACACAGTCACAATTTAAGAACTCAAAGTTTTTGCATCTTTAAGACAAAAGCTGGGTACTTTTATAAAATTCCCAATAAATGACCTTTCATCAGTGAAACCATATGACAGTGGCATTGAATTATACGTATATACAACAAGTGAAACCTTTCACAAAGTAGTAATAACCTGATAATTTTATACATCATGGAAATAGCCATTTCCTCATGTTTTAAGGCATACAGTCATTACGCACAAGTCTAAGCTTTGAATCAGTGATGTAGAAACTGGCTGAAAAATACAGACTACCCTAAACTCAGTAAATTCTATGTACACTTACGAGTGAACAGGTTACAGTGTCTATCATATATCTGCTTGTAAATGAATGTTGGCATATTCATTATCAACCTAAATAGCTGCATCTGGCGGAAGCCAGTAAGTAAAACACCTTTTTTTCCCAGCAGTTCTCCTGAAAGGATGCTCGTCAGCCTCCACTAGCTGAAAACAGTTTTCTCCCAAATGGATGCAGTCTTGTTGACCCTTAAGTGATGCATTAAAAACTTGAATAATAAATGATGATCAAACCCATTTTTGTCTGATCTTCCACCATTTCATGTCAAGCACACTGTCCAGTGCATCCATTTACGGGTAGCATTTCAACACTTTAAACTGACACCGTTTGTTTCAGTACTGTAGACGCATGTCAAGCAACTTGTGTGAATACGGTTCATATAGTCTCCAGTGAGATAAAACACCATCCAAAGTCAATTTTTCCAGAAAACAGTGAGAAATACAGTATAAAAACAAACATCAAATCTGTAATATGTCTGTTTAACTCTTATATAAATGGGTGCACGTTGTGTTCTTTGAGGAAAAAAATAAGAAAGCAATGCGGATACCTGTGTTTACCTTCTCTGTACATCCTCGTCTTTTATCCTATGTCAGCAAATCATTTCCATATTTCAGTTAATAAGAACATCTGAAAAATATTTTCCAAAAGTGTCCCCGCTCTCTGCAGTCTTTCATGTCCCTCGGTTGGTAAAAGCTGCATCTTTTTGAGCATCTCTTGTTGGCTCCATGCATTTATGTACAAGTCAAAAGTGTCCAGGTATTCTGGATAATTCTACCTCTAAAGGGGAGAGAAAGAAGCCAGTTTCACATAGTCTTAGTTGTTTGAAGTGAAGCAGGATGGATGCCATATGGCGATCACGTAGTCTTCGATCCAGCTCACGACCGGTGAAGCCGGGCCTCTTCCTTGCACCTCCTATCTTCACTTCCAAATCAGTCAACATGCTGCAGGTACAATGGCACAGATGAGCTCTGATCTGCCCACTAATGAAGTACAGTGAGAGAGTTCAAGACCTACAAGGTGGTGTAGATGTAGACGAAGATAATGACTACCAAGTTGAGGATGGTCCCAATGATGCCCAACATGGCCAAGATGCTCTCCTCCGTACTTTCCTTGTCTTGGATTCCCTTTTCCTCATCACTGTGGAGAGTGTTTACCATTTTCCCTGGAAAAGTCTGCAGTTTTCGTCTCAGACCAATCTGGAGCGGGCAGATAAGAGAGAGAAAAGAAAAACACAGTCCATGTGTTAGCTACAGCGACTGGTTAGTTTTTCCTTTGAAGATGGTCTTTGCACAGAGTCGTCTGTTGGTGAAATGGTTAATGAGGAAACATAATAATATATAATATAATATATATAGTCTCAATGCTAATGTGGGTTTACTTAATACTGTGGATGTCAAATGGATTACATTAAATGCAACAAGCTACCTAAAATTGCCAGTTTACTATATTTTAATGGCACAGCTGCATTAACCTCAAGACTGAGATAGACAAATCTGTTTCAGCGACCTTAAATGAACGTCTTAAAATTAACAGATTTAACAGTTGGTGCCTGAAATATAAAAACAAAACCTGCAGCGGGGTTGTGTGACGCTTGTTGCTTTCACACATGTTCACAGGGTTAAATAGATGCAACACTTTCTGTATAATTAGCTTCAAATGCTTTCATAGTTTCTCAGTGCAAGCATCATAGCTCATGTGTAAATTCACGCTTTATGTCAGCTGCAAAACCGTTTTCGTGCAGCGCTCCTAGTTCATTAGGCAGCAGTTTCACAATCTAAACTAAGACTTTAAGAAATGTTTTTGGTTTGTTTTTGCCAGTAAACTATGAGTTTAATTCCCCCAATTACTCTTCCTATATTAATTAGGAATATATTTTATTTTTCTCTTAGAAATGGTTGTTGCCAAACTGTTATTTATTTAAAAACAAAATTAGAGTGAGGTGACACAAATGCTTGTGACTCAAATAATAAATTTAACACACATGAACTCGGGCCTACCATACCTCATCTATTTTTCAGGTGTTATGAATATGTCATAAAGTATGATGTAAGCAGTGTACACTGGATTTCTACTTTACATAAAATACTGTCATGTTAGAGTGGCTTTTTTTGTTATTTCCTGTGTATTCATGTATAAAACTTGCTTTCAGGCATCAAGTAAACTTCTGGTTATCACAAAAAATAAAAAATAAATGGATGATTGCAACCACGATAACAGCGAACTTCTAAAAACAGACACCAAGTCTCTCCTCTTGATTGACATGCTGGACATCAGAGGAATAGCCTTGGCAGCTCTCACTCCAGTGAGTGGAAAAAGACAGCAGAAATTCCTGCCCCTTACTTTTCAGCTGTTGGACCTTTCAGGAGCGCGTATATGTATTGATTTGTGTAGCCCGGGGTGGAGTATTAGAAACTAGCTGTATGTTTTCAGCACGCAGGCGCAACAGCTTGTGCGAGTTGGCATCCAAACACCTCTCTGGAGGAAAGCACTCCTTTTGCGGGTCAGTGGGTTTTATATGCCAACTAGCAACAGTAAAGCATGTAAGCTAATGCAGACTAAAAATAAATCTTCTTACTGGGAAGTGTTCCTCTTAAAGTAAAAGGCTTAGATGCAAGAAAAAGTACACTTTTCTGTCTTGCATCATGGGTTTACAAAAAGACATTACCTGGAGTACTACCTGGGTACACATTGTGCCTTTTAGGCTGATGTACTTTATGAGAGAGGAGCGGGCTTGCAAGAATGAAAACAACCCTGAGTCCTCTTGATGCTTCTGTGTAGTGACACAAGGAGGATCTCAGTGGAACTTGCTAAAATGACAGTAAGTCAAATGTTGTGCACTGTTTATTTGCTGCATTGTATTGGTCTATGTTTGCCTCACGAGGAATCATCCGTCAAAAAATGTGACGTTGTCCGCTCACATGATGATCACAGATTCAAGTAAACAAAAAAAAAACGAATGCCTTCCTAATCATTATTTTTCCGATGATGAATCTAACTTCACACACATGTTTACAGTAATTAACCTTTGCAAAGCCCACATTATTAAGCCTCATTTGCAGGCGTCCTTTGCAATAATTGAAATTTATGTAACCTATCGAAGGAGCTCTGCCACACTGGAGGATCTTTATGCCACCGGTGCAGCATTTCGCCCCCTTTTTTCTTTGACTTACTGATTGTGTTCTCAGTTTGGCAGAGGAAAGGGGCCTTGGCAGAAATCATCACCTGCCAGGAATCGGTTACAGTCTAAGTGAATGTGAATATTTGCAGATGGATTACAAAGAGGCAGAATCTGAAGGTGGTTAAACTGATTGAGTTGATCGCGATAAAATCATTCTAATAACTTCCACACGCGGCCAACGCGCCACTAAAAATATTAGATTTTGAGAGTCATATACAGGATGGGTTACCAGTGGGTTTATTTTCATACTGTAAGACTCACTGATCTTTTGTCTGGGCTTGTTTATAAGGTTAACAGCATCAAACTGATAAAAGGCTGATATTCCACGCTGTGACTCTGGATGATAGCAGTGTCCAATCATTGCGGTCGCACTGTGTTCTTGACGTACATAAAAACACCATCAAGCTCTGTTTCTGTGTTAAAGTGTGCCCTCCTCCTCTGATTTGTAACAATGGGCTTTGATTGCCTCTCCTGGGAAGCACTATAAAAAGGGCTTTCCTCAACCTGAATGGAGATCTTTGTGTAGCGACGGTGCGCTGGATGTGCCCTCATGCATGAAGACGCCTGCCTGCTGCTGATATAAATAAGCGCTCGGCAGGAAAACATGGATGGGAAACATGCGCCTGAGGATGCTGAGGGAGATGGAGGTGTAGTGACGGAAAGTAACTAAGTACATTTACTCAAGTACTATGCTTTAACACAGTTTTGAGGCGCGCATACTATTTTATTTTCCATGACAATTCAGGGGTTAATTGTACTTTTTTGGTCCACTCAGTTTATCTAACATCTTACCTCTAAAAGCCAGTGGTTTCCATCCTTTTTGGCTTGTGACCTTCACCTGAGTAATTGTTCAAAGTATCCAGTATTTCATAAAAACAAGCAAATGTAGAAAAATGATTACATGTTTGTGTAGCTGAACTTTCCTCTGTCATTAAACATCTCCCAACCCTTCAGATTTTTCTTGTTACTGTAGGTTGACAACTACTCTACTAAACTACTAACTGTATCTAAAGTCATTAGCTCCACCCTGAGCATCTATGACAGTAAAATGACATGTTTTACTGCAGGAAAAGTACTTTTACTTCTTTTTCTAAGGTGGGATTGTACTTGTAACGAGTACAATAACATTGAGTACGTCTCCCGTCACTGAGGAGGCGGGACGGTGGTGGAAGTGGTGGCAAAGGAGGCTCCAGGCTCTGCCAAAACCTTGGTGCTTTGGAAGCAGCTTTACCAGCGGGTACAGCGACCTTCTGGACACCTTCCAGTGCCTCCTCATCCAACGTCTCCAGTGTTCAACAGAGAGCGTTCTGTTTCAAGTGGCAGCCAGTGCTGGCACCCTGCGATGTAATCATTACCCACCCATAACAACTGCTTCTGTCTGTTTAACACTCAGTCTGGGCAGCGTGCGGCAGGAATCAGAGCTGTCATAATCCGGGAGATGCTATAAATGAAATGAAATATACTGACACAGCGTGGCTTGAATATATAGAATAACACAAGTATTAATCCAGTCAAGATACAGTACACAGTATCCACTTCTCCACCTCTTATTGATGTGCTAGTCTCAGGTAAAGAGGATTTACTTATCTCAGTATTGATTCCCGTTGTCACTCAAGAGCTAATTTTCAATGATTCCAACACTTTTACGTCTTAACTTTTCCCTCACGAGCAGCTCTGTCACTGTCAGGGCCAATAAGGATTTTAATATGACACACGTAGCAGCTCATTGAAAATGAAAAGCATCTCCTTGAGGGTTTTTTTTTCTTCTTTTTACAAGGTGATCTCACACCTGGCTACAGTAACAGCCAGAAGCGTATAAAAAGAGACAGACAACAAAAGAGAGAGAGAGAGAGAGAGAAAGAGAAAGAGGGAGAAAAAGGGGGCGATGCCATACCTGGGACAACAAATCCGGATACTCCTGCTACACCTACACAGAAGCTAACATCCTCAGATCAGATCAGTGGAGAGTAAAACCTTTTGCCACTTGAATAATCCTGAGCATGTCAAATGACTCCAGATGCTAACAGAGTCTGACAGGCAGAGGCGCTTTTGGCATTGTTATGAAATGGAATTAAAGCAAGCAGCTTCCCAACCCCTCCCGAGTGTGTATGTACACACGCACACACACAGGTTGACGCCCATCACACACTCACACAGACACACACACACACACACACACACACACACACACATTCAGAGCATCATACACTGAAACCTACTGTGTAGTAACAATGCATATACAGAGAGAAATCACAAGAAAGGAAAACAGAGTTTTGAAATCAGGAGTTTTTTGGTGTCAATAGCGAGTGTGACCCATTTTTCATAACCTGCACTGATTGTTTTGTGAGTGACAGGAAAGTGACAGATCTGTCTTGGATCATGAAATGTTTCCTCTTAATTTATCAAAATTATTATGCTGTATCCCCCGTGCCCGTGCCGAAAGATTTAGCCGTGCAGGAAGTTGCAAATTGACGGACATGGAATTTAAATTTGAAAAACGAGAAGTCTTGCAGGTTATTACACACACACAAAATAAATCCTGTGTATCACATTGTGACATTGTGTGAGGATATTAGAAAAACAGAGTCGCGGAGGATTTGTTTAAATCCATTTTAACTTCATTGCACTCAAGAGTACGAGTCACAAATGAATTCTTCAGCATCCTCAAAGCTTAAGAGAGACTGTCGTTCAAGGCTGTCCTGCTGTTACGCATTTAAACTTGTTAACAACATGCACGAGAAGCCCAGAGGGCCATGTGGATGTGTGTCCTGGACAAATAACCACCACAGCTAATATAGTATCTCTCAGAGTAATGCTGACAAGGAGCGTGTTTTGATTGTAATGTTCAGGGTGTCTCTGCTACCTTAATCAAAGATTCATACAAAGACAACTGAGCCTGGAAATATCCCACATTTATAAATACAGTGCATGATAAATTCATAGCTACACACTGTCAGGACATTTAAAAATGGTGAAAGATTCATTAAGCATTTGTTGACAGTTTACAGCTGCTCTGCACATGATGATGAGGGGGTGGACGTGGGATGACAGCGGTACTTTTTAAAGACCTACCTTGCAAAGCATCAGGAATAACATAGCATTGGACATGCTGGAGGGGGGTGCCTTTCCGTAGTGCACAGACATCCCTGGCAACTAAGGTGAAAGTCGACCCCTCTCATCCTTCAGCTGTGGAGGGGCACAGGATCCAGAGATTGCCGGCTCGTCTTCTAGGCGGTGCAATTTTAGGGTTCTCGTTGGATGTCGTACCCTGCGGCGCTCCAGCGTCTCCTCCCCAAATTTCATCTCACTAGTGGCCAAGTTCTAGCTGCCTTCACTTTCTCCTCCTCATCCTTGTGAGAGCTGAAACTGCGCTGCCCACCTCCTCTCGGCTCTTCCTCCTCTTCCTCTGTCTGTTTTGTTTGCCTCCCCACCTCTGCTTCTCTCTTCTCCTCCTCTTCTTTTTCTTCCTCTTCTCCTTGTCTGTGTGAAAGGATGATGTCAAGTTGAAGAATGGAGTCAGTTGATGGGCAGACGGGGGTGGGAGGGTAACAAAGCTGTTTCATGTGTACGTTTCCATCCTCCTTTTGTCTTTATTCCGCAAAGCTTACAAAAAAAAGAAAGAGATTTCAGTCTTGTCTCTCCTGCCCCCTTATCCCTATCCCCTATCAGCCCTTATTAAAAGCTTATCTCCTCTATCAAACTTTTATAAAACATGTTTTGCTGATGTCTTAGCTTTTAAATGTTTCATACTGATATAAAAAAAAAGGAAAAAAAACACCTCTGCTGTGGTGGAAGCCCCTGCTTGCTCTACATGATGTGTAACCTAACATACCTTTTCTTGCGCTCCAGTGGCTGAGCGTGTATTCCTAACTAACTGAGCAGAGCGTGGATGCTGGACGGCTGTAAGAGAGAGACAGAAAGAGACAGAGAGGGAGAGAGAGGGAGGGAGGGAGAGAGAGAGAGAGAGAGAGAGAGAGAGAGAGAGAGAGAGAGAGAGAGAGAGAGAGAGAGAGAGAGAGAGAGAGAGAGAGAGAGAGAGAGAAAGAGAGAGAGAGAGAGAGAGAGAGAAAAGGAAAGGGGGGATGCTGTGAAGGAACCCGTCGCCTCACACTGACGCTGTCGTGGTTGCTTTTGCTCCACGGGCAAGAGGTATCCCCTGCTCCCTCTCTCCCGCGCATGTTAATGCAGCCACGGTTGCCTGGCAACCGACTCAGGGGAGTCACACAGAGCCTGACGACAAGGAGCGTTTGTGACAGAGGCCATGATGAGGGGCGAGGGTCTCCTCCGGATTTTATGTGTTTGTATATGTACAGTAGGCTATATATGACTGTGTGTGTGTGTGTGTGTGTGTGTGTTCAGGTAAAATATGCAAAGCAGAGCAGATAGTCCATTAATGTGCGTGTGAGTGTGTGTGTGTGTGTGTGTGTGTGTGTGTGTGTGTGTGTGTGTGTGTGTGTGTGTGTGTGTGTGTGTGTGTGCATGTGTGAGTTTCTGTGTTTGTATTTATGCAAAATATTCACGCTCCTGTCAAAGTTGGACAAGCCTCAGTTAATGGGAGTGTGTGTGTGCAAGACAATAGGTGTACGCCTGAATTATGTGAAATCATGCATGAGGGAGTTAAGTGTGTGTGTGTGTGTGTGTGTGTGTGTGTGTGTGTGCCTGCATAAGTGTGAAAGAGAGAGGTGTGCAACTTTCATGTACGTTAATGCATAAAGCAGGCACATACTTGGATTGAAGTCGAGGTCGTATTGGTATTTAAAGTGGAGAATTAATTTAATTTTTCAACAGAACTGTCTTGCATGGTAGAGATCAGCTTTGTTAAGCTACATCATTGACCAATAGTAAGCCATCTTGACAATGTTGACCTTTGAGAGGACGACGAGTCAGAGAGTCCAAAATGGAGGAAGCTATCATAGCTTATTAGCCATGTTACACCATTTACCTTTTTCCACCCTCCACTGTCCGAGTAAAGAGAGTTCCACAAAAGAATAATGTTCATGTTTGACAGGCAGTTGTGTTGAACAATCTGTGTGAACTTATTATTTCTTTAGTGAACAAGCTATGCAAGTTTGCCAGCTGACCGTCAGAAACTTTCAGTCTGGGGAGCTTTCCCTCTTCAGTGACTTTATTTAATAAAATGTTAGCAAAGATGTGCATTTTGCTGTCCCCCTAAATGAAATTAACTAATTACCATTCATACACCTGTTGAGTTGCAGGCTATGATATGTCAAAATGTTGGGTGACCAGTCTATTGGTCAACACGACCATCAGCTGTCATTTGACATTTAGTTTGAGAGGGTCATGAAGCGTGATGGCTGCTGACAAAAGATCGGTTATAAATCGTGGTGCGCTTGTTTTAATCGGAGTAGTATTTTACATGTTGTGCCTGTAGTCTTAATAAAAATCAACGATAAATCTGAAGTTTAAACGCTAAAAGAAAAAAGTTACAGCCATCTGCAGCTCCATATTTTTCTTTGTTTTCTTGCTTTCTATTTCTTAACATTGTTATTTATGGTGGTATAAACTTTCTTAGAATCAGCCAAATGACAAAAAATGATGGCCTCCCTGTTCATGATCATTAACTGATCAAGCTGCAGAAGCAGAAAGGCGGTTTAAAATGTGTAATGTTAGTTAACACACGTGTACAATGTCTCTCTTTAAGGTGCAAGGGTGAGTGTGTGTCAGAGCTGAACGGCCATATGTGTTAAAAAAGAAAGGTACACAGTGTGTTCACAAGTCATGTGTTTTCATGCATAAGGTGAAAACATGCCTGTTTTGTGTATGTGTGTTATCGCATCCTTTTTAGGAACACACAGCATTTTGTCATGGTGCACGTTCACAGCACGGAGCTTCCTCGTCTCGCCCTCAGATATGCAACACATCAGTGTCAGCAACTGGAGAGCATAATGGATACACTGATCAAACGTGAATAACCTCCGGGACATTTTACTGTGCAATCCGACACCAGGACGAACCCTCCCAGAGTCAACCGTCCCATCCAGTCCTCTCTCTCCCCATCCCGTTTTTTCACTTCACCTCAGCCCGAGGGAAGGACACGAGCTCTCAGTGTTTGAACTGTGAGCAGAGAGACTTATCTCTTTGTCTTTTAGACGAAGTAACCCAGGCCGTGCCACCCATTTCTCATTTAAAGAAAAAAAAACTACTTGAATATTTATAGCTATTCATCAGTTCACATGTGGGTCTTTAGCTTTCTGCGAGGAGGCGTAATCTTTCCAGTAACAAGGACAGAATAAATGCAGCATTTTAATGTTTTGTTCTGACTCTTCTGAGTGTGCTTGTTTTTTAATTACATGGATAGCGGAAATGTTTTAGATTCCTTGGTCTCTTTCAACATTTTTCACTTCACCCGATTCCTAAAGAACTATTAACAAATGAAGGACTTATGTCACATTTAGAGGCACAAAAAAATCTGAATCTGAGGTTGTGAAATTAAAAAAAAAAACAGTTTGGAAATAGATTTTCCTTTGAACAATATTTCATTATGTGGATGGCTTTGGCTGCTAATGGAAATGTTTAGAATGTGAAACAGCTGCCAACAAATTAGTTTAGGCTTGATGTTGCTTTGCGCATGAAATGACCTGGAATGGACAGCAATAAAAATGGAAATGTAAAGGAAACATTGCCTCCGAACTGAAACCACCGGTGTGCATAATTTTATTGCCGACTTACCATCCCTCTCTGCCTCAAGATTAACTAACTTGGACGGTCGCTGCCTGCACGGGCATTTATAACAATTAATCAGGGTGTCTATCGAATTTCTTCTTGTTCTTGCAACCGATTCAGTGTTTCTTCTACTGCATAGCGATCATCCTTTGGCTCACATCAATTTCCATTCAAACAAGCTAATGTCAGTCTCAGCACAGGCTCAGACACTTCTAAATTAAGCAATGTGTGTCTTTATACTCTCTATACTGACCACAGGGTGAACTGACTGTGCTTTTTTCCTGCTCAGTGCAATGTCACATTGTTAGCGCTGCGCTAATCAATATCTTTATATTAACAACGAACCAGCTGACTATGTGTAACACGGAAAAGGGTCACTCGTCGTGTTGCATCCAAACAGAGTTATCATTGTGGAGCTGTTGTCCGCGGCTCTGCAAAGCATTTTAGCACCGGCTAATTGTTTTTACTGGCCTACATTTCTCATGTTTTTCCGAAACCTGGAGCAGGCAGCTGTTCAACAAAAACAATAAAATACAATGCTGTGTCTTGGACTTGATATTTGCACTTATACTTGTCTTGGACTCCAAATATTCTAATGTTTCTTTCAAAACAGTGACATCTGTGTTGTTTAACAGATGTCTGTTGTTTGTTTTCCATTGGCAGGTCTGGTGAATTTAAAATAGTTTGGCAAATCTGTGTAATGAATGCACGCAAAGGTACGTTTTGTTTTAAAGTTTTTTATCATTGTCTCTCTGTCTCTCTCTTGTGTCACAAAAATTATAAAAGAAAGTAAAGTGAGTAGTCTTAGACTTGTCTCACCTGTCTCTTTCATTTGGACTAGTTTAGTCCTGGTCTTGGGCTTGTCTTGGTCTTGACAAAGGTGGTCTTGGAGCCAGGAGTTGGTGGAGACCAAAATAAAGATAAAAGAAGATGGAATATTTATTATTAACACGTTATCAGGTGATGTCAGTGTTTACAACAGTTTGCTCAGACTCTCCCAAGTGGCAAAAAAAAAAAAGAATTCAGGTATAACCTTCTAAACATGAAGGATCTAGCAGAAAACACACACACACCTAGAAGTGAAGTTGGCAGAGGGTATTACAGAAATATCTTTCATGTAAAGTAAGCGCTGAGAGGGTGTCAAATTTCAAACTCTGAAAGCCTTGAGTTTACTTTAATTAATTTCACAGGGTAAGCTAGCACACCTTTCATGAGGTAGATCTAAGGACACAAAGGCCTTGTTGCAAATTGGTGTGAGAGAATAGCTCACCCACACAAATTCCAGGCATTGTTTTAGATTCAAGGGTAAAGCTGATGGGATCTGAGGGTCTTCACAATCTAGATTAGTGGCGAAGTAATCTGCAATTAATGCCTCTAGTTTTTCCTCATCACATCTGCTCTTTCTAGTGTGTTTGTATTCTCTCGATCAACCTTTGCTTTCTAATTTGTCCTTCAGATAACGCAGCTCTGTAATGCCACCTCATTAATTATTGAGAAAGCAGACAGTCGTGCTGTATGCGAACAAAGTTTACTACAAACACCGAGCTCAAAACACTTGAGAGCCTCAACCCTCAACTTCTGTTGATTTCAGAAGAAATGTAAGAAAAACTTTAGTCTGGTAAATCTTTCATACTGGCATCAGGAAACCTTGAAGAAACACTTCAAACACTGTTTGAAGGTCTGAGAAACCACAAAGTGTTGGCCAGTCTTGATAGAAAGCTGTCTAGAAATCTCCACTAAGGCGTCTTTTCTTCTCTGTGGGGGTAAAGAGACATGGCTGAAAGTTAAGTAGGATGATAAGACTGGTTGCACGAGGTTAAGAAGTAAGGCAGTGTCATGGCTGTCATTAATCCTAATTAGCCGAGAACATGACAGCAGCATATGGGTGTCCTCCA
This sequence comes from Nibea albiflora, assembly GCA_014281875.1. Lineage (NCBI taxonomy): Eukaryota > Metazoa > Chordata > Actinopteri > Sciaenidae > Nibea > Nibea albiflora. Next base: position 23,457,440 of record CM024799.1, on the reverse strand, counting down.
GTCAGAGAGCCAGACGGCTGCTCTCCCAGTCCTGTTCCTGTCACTAATAAAGATGCCAAGACAAGGGAAATAAAAATTCAAACTCTGAAAGATGTTTCATTCCTTCATTCTCTCTGGGAAAGATGGATGGGTCGTGAGCAGAGGTCGGACAATGTAAAAGCATTCCCGTTGATCCTGTAGTAATGGGATCGTAGTAACCTGAAAGTGGTGTGTGTGTGTGTGTGTGTGTTGGGGAGCGGGGGAGACTAAAGAATGTAAAATAACAAGAAAAACCACTAAAGATTGATTTAAAAGTTTTGTGATGTGTTTTTTTTTTCCTGCTTCGCTGCTTCGGTAACTTAAAGTCTGATAGGATGAAAAAATGAAAAAATGCTTGACCTACAGAAAAAGCTAAATCACTCAGAAATAGTTGTAGTAATGCTTTTAGGCTTGATTGGTCAAAGCCTGCTGCGGGCCAACCTCAGACTTGGCTTCCTATTGGCATTTTCATTCAATTATTTCATTGTGGAGCTTCATAATTAAATAAGATACTATATGTTCATTGGAAGTCTGATTTGACCCCGAGTTCAAGATTTTAGCAGTCTTCCACGTATGGTTTTGGAATTAATTATGTATTCTATTTAAAACGGTGGATGGAAGATAAATTAGTGCTCATATTGTGATTAGGAATGCAATATTTCAAACTGAATGAAAAATTAATGTCTGAGCTGGAAAGCTACCATAGGTTTCATTTACTAGTTGTTCAATGCATTTCATTACATATTCAAATTATGTGTTGTTGTGACGGATGTAGGATTGGAGGGGGGGGTGCATGTTCAACATGCAGTTTGGGATTATCAGATCTGCATTCGTCAGATAACCAGAAAAATCTTTTAGTTGTAAAACACATTTGCAGTTATAATTTCCTGTAGAGCGTGATAAATCTCCGCTCAGTTAGCCGTTCTGGAGCTCTCCATCGTAAATCTTACACACACTTCCTCAGTAGATGGAGTTTGACCAGATGTTATGGAATTGACTGCACACTCATAACTCCTCCCATGAACAGCAATCATCCAATCAGAACAAAAGATATATAAAGATTGCATTAAACAAGGTGTTTATCTGCTTTAACTTAATGCTGCTGATGTTAGCGTGTCTAACTTAATCATAATCATTAATTTGTCATTAATTCTTGTTTTAAAGAAACAGTGATTTCAGCTGCTTCATGAATCTAATGTCATAAAATCAGAAACATCGTGGCAGCCATCAAAATCACCGTTTGTATGAGCAGAGTGCTTTTGTCTACCTGTGCGTGTTTTGTGTGTATTTCTAATCCAGATTTTTGGATTGGAAAATCTGACAGTTATCTTGCCTAGCAACAGTAACTAAGGGGTGTGGAGCTTAAATGTAGCTTGTAGATGTTCATATTTTCCTTTTTTTTATGAGAAATATTTTAATTTACTGTTTTCTGGAGCGTTTGATCATCCTCAGAAAAAATGTAAAGTTCAAAGTCTGCAATCGCGTGCCTTCCTTGCTAGGCGAACTGCCCAGGAAGACCATGTGATACAATCAAAGGCTCCACAACAGTGTTTCCTTCAGCACATGTGGTGAGAAGGGAGTGGATGACATGACAGCATATGAGTCTTTTCTCGCTGAGAGTGAAGCTGTTAAGATGCTCACGCTCGCTCTCACTGTCCCTGGAGATACTGTGTTGATACAAAGAAGCGCTAATGAGAGCTTTAAGACTTTAACATAAAGAATTGATTGTCAGAGGGCGTTCCTTTCGATATGTGTGGCAGCCGAGTATTTATAAACCACACATCTCGACATACTGGCTATAGATTTTTAAAGTGGGATGTCATTTTTTAATAAAAAGACAAACATCATGTACTCCCCTTCCTCACAATCACACCTTTCTTTTCCTCTCTGTCTCTCCTCCTCTCTCTTTCTCTAAAGGCCATCCTGATATCCTCCAAGCCTAATCTCAGACTCTGCTACTTACATCAAAAGCCTGTCAGCCCGAGCACATGAAAGCCTGTTTTCTGAGAGCCGCTAGTCGTCCGACTGGAACACTCGACGCAGCTTTAATTTTTATCCCTCAAACATTCGACGGAGGAGCTGATTTGGTAGCTCATGCAGAGACATCTGTGGGTCAGCACATATAGACTTTCTAAGTGTTCTTTTCTAATGGAAATGCATTCAAATGTATTCCCCTTTTATATCTGCCCCTTCAACTACAAGCAGCATAAACTATAAAGTCTGAACTTCTGCAGCATAAACAAAACCTCGTCATCAATCAGCTCGATACTTGGGATAAAAATAAAAAATAAAAGCACGCAGCAATCAGCTTTGATGCTCAGCTCATTCAATATGACTGTCAACTTTCAAAGTCAGTTACAGAGGCCATCTTTGTATGCCAGCCGGCGGATGACGTGTCTACACTGCGGCTTCAATAGATACAGTAAACAACATCTGGCTTTGTTGGGAATCTTTACACACGTGTGAAATATTGCACATATCTACTGACAAAACACAAATTGACAGTCGTGCGTGTATGAACAGCTTCTTGAATCTTGCGATGTGTGTGTGTGTGTGTGTTTGTGTGTTGGCTGACTGAATGGTTGGAGTGTGGCAAGATGATGAAATGTCATATTGCCAGCAGCTGCAGGTAGAAAATAGCGTGCAAATGAATCAGTCTCATCATTTTGAAAGAGTTGATTAATAGAAAAAAAGAGGGAGGGAAGGAAAAAGGAGCAAATATAGTTTGAGTTTGCTGAGGAGAGTTTCTCTAACAGCTCACCATCTTCTCAGGCTCTGATGGAACAGAAGGCGCAGTAATAAATCATGTGTTGCATACAAAAGCATCGTAATAGCTCATGGGGTATTCAATATTGAGATGCTTTGGCCTGAATCAGAATATAGATATATAACAGCCTTTGTCTGTTTCTCTTTGAAAACATTTTTTTTTTTTAAACATTGATTTGATATTCAGGTGAATTTCTCCCTCAGCTCTTTCTTCACCATTATCCTTGCGCTTTGTTCAAGACAACAAATACACAGTGTTGCCTCAGCTCTTCTAAAGCTCCTCACATATGGAAAAAAAAACGCAATAAAAATCTCGTCCTTAAGAAAATTGACCTTAAGCTGTTATATAATTAGGATAATAATCAAGGACAGAGCAGCATTAGCAAGGCTGAGAAGCATCCTCCACATCAAATGATTATTTTTCCCTCCAACTTCGATAAGTAGGCTAAGTAGGACACTGTGGAGCTGAGAACTAGATCATTATCTGCCTGAAAAATAACATGTCGAGAAATGATTCTGGCAATTCAAACATACAAACGCCTCTTTTATGTTCGGTCTTCTGGGAAGTGACAATGAAATGTTCATCCTCTGCGGTGCACCATCTTTTATACGCCTGGAAAAATTATCTGGGGTAACTCATTGGTCCCCGCTTATAGTGCATTCTCTGTTGATGCACAAATACATGCGTGTATTGTTGTATTGCTGGTGAGTCAACTGTTGAAAAGCAAACAGAGGTTTTAAAAGGGGGTGTTGATACATCTGTCTTTTCTGAAACAGTTGCAAGCCCATCTGCCAAGTCTGTCTGACGAATGATCCATTTGGTGGGAGACATTAACATATTGAACATGGGGGATATTGAGCCAAGGGATTACAGCAACACAATCCTGGATGGATCCGATCGGGAGGTATTAAAAATGAAATAAGAAATCTCGTAGCCTTGCATCAGGCTGCTCTGTTCTGCTTCGCTCACTGCAGGTGATTTAGGAGGTTTAACAATAGTACTGATCCTGCGGGAAGATGAGTCTTCTTCTCTCTGACCATCGCTCCCTTTCATGCTCTCTTTTTCACACAAACATGAGTTCTCACTCAGACATGAGAGATTATTGGTCACACCTTTGGACTGAGCCTATTGCTGAGAACTTATTTTCATGGGTATCACAGTGGATGCCACATGCAAGCTCAGTATCCAGCCTCTCCGTGTTTAGCTATGAGTGTGAAGGGAGTGTGAATCCTAGTCTTACGGTTTAGTTACCAGCAGAAAGGAAGAAATAAACAAAGGTATGACGGCGTTCCTTCCCGTAAAGAAAACATAACAGGTGACCTACATGCTACAAAACTGGCCTCTACGTGCCTCGAAATGGTTAAATAGTAATAGTCTCCCTGTTTGTATTACAAGTAGTGTAGTAGTCGCATAGTATCATGACACCCAACACTGCTTTGATTGAACTGGTCACACCTGGCGCCAATATGCAACTGATGACAATGATTCACATGAAGTCAGGGTAAACAGAACAAGTTTAGAACCACTGAATGAGACGACGGAGAGGGTTTGGGTCAAAAATACTAAAACATATATTAATATAAATTAGAAACTGCAAATGCTATGTTAGATAGATTTGATTCAGGAAAATATCACCATCATATAACTGGGTGATATGACACACATGAAAAAACGGCACTGTATGAGGCATGACTATATCAATTTAGATTCATTTAGGCTCGCTGGTGGCATGTGACACCATTGTTTGCGGTCAGTTGTTTTTTAGGCTTTGGTTTTGTTAACATTAGAGGTTCACACTTTGACTGTGTCCATGTACGTGTCCTGAATGCGAGTCAAAGTCCCTGTTTACTGTTGGATCAGTCAAATTTTATTTTGAATGTCAGAATCAGTATCTTAAGATCAGAACAACTACAATAAATTAGATGTAATAATAAACTTTTTATTTATGATAAAAGGTCTTGTTTGTACCTGAAAGACTTTTATAAAAAGGGGTTAAAAGTTTTAGCATTTTTAGCAGTTTATAGCATCACTTTCTTAAAAATAAAAACAAAATTAGTGAACAGTGATTTATTTAATCTTTTAAAGCCCAATGCAACTGTGAATATACCTCCGTTTTTCTTTTATGGGACTTTTCAGATAACAACACTATCTGTGTCAGTGTTATTTAAAGCAACGCTCCTAATATAATTTTTAAAAAACTGACATATATGCAAAATAAAATCCTAGAATTCATTTCACTTCTTGTTTGTATCATGTCAGTATAATTGCGAGGACAGTAGCATGTTGATCTGAACACTTATTCATTCCGTTTAGCCTCAGAAGATCAATTTGCCACCACTAAAAACTCCCCCAGTATCAAAACAGTTCCTTGGTTATTAAGCTCTGAAGATATTGGCCCCAGTAGGAAATTATAAATTCTCAATGACTGCTGATAGCCGTCTTATTTCAATATCTTCATGATAGGCAAAAAGCAGTCTCACCATTCATTGGCCGCTCGATGGAAAAAGGCTGATATGGAACATGTCATTTTTTAGATGATAAACTTGTTTAATTCCACTGTGCTTGACGCGGCGCTGAGAATATGCATGAGTGAGTATGCATTATTAAAACAGCCTGTTCAGGCAGCCCTAACGCAATAAGGAGAGGGATCCTCTGTGTTAATCTTAGAGGCGTGCCCTGCTGCAGACGGTGTGTTTATCAAAAGTTAAAGGCGATGTTTCAGGTCGGATTTCATAATCATGTGCAGCGTTTGCATATTTTACTGAAGATTTCAGAAGAGAGGAAGTCTTGACACTCTTTTTTTTTTCTTGGATTTCTTTGATGCTTCTACATAGCGATCAGATAATGACTGTAAAGATACATGTATTAATATTTCATATTTCTCTATAGGGGGCTGAAATAAGCACAATCTGAGACAAATGAACAGTTACTTGTATAACACAAAATGTATAGCGGTTACATCTAACAAGCACTTGAACTAATATAGCATTTAGTTAAATCCACATAGTTTTGCAAAAAAATCAACTCATTTCTAAGCTATTGAACAACTGTTGGAGAAACAGTTTATTTACTAACTATAATAATTGAGATCCACTTTCATAAACATTAGCATTAGCAAATCTATAAACCACCCAATGAGTTTTAAAACATCTACAGCAGTGTCAGACTGTAAATGTAAAAATTGAAAATTGCACTCTACATCTTCTCTCCTTCTTGTGTTTAGTTCCTGAGCACTTCCACCTCTTTATTTCATCAGCACATTTTGAGAATTTATTAGGATTTGTGGGAAACTCTGACTGTCGAAGCCGTCTCCTACGATTCCGTGAAGCCACATTAGAGGAATGTTTATCTGTTTTCAGCTTCTACCTTCATTTATATTACACTTGATTTCAATAAGAACAACATATTTCTTTGCCTGCCTCCTTTAAAGTGTTTGCGAATTGCAGCTGTTATGGATGGCAACTCGTGTTTTCTCCCTTTTTTCTCTTTGTGGACACAAGCGTGTTCATCAATCTCAGCTACAGCCACTAAAAATAGAAGTAACGCAGGCAGATGTGGCCATATGAAAATCCCCTTAATAAACATGTATCTGAATTGCTATTGTCACCCCTTGTTAGTCCTCATTTCATTCAGTGAACAGCTGAGTATCAGCAAATCTTCACTTGCTAAAGCCACAGCTCAGGCCCTCGTGTGGCCCCCGGAGCAAGTCCAAGCAGCTGATGGAAGCAGCCGTCAATAACAGTAAGCCAATTAAAATCACTCTTCATTTAAGCTGTGATCTCTATTGATTTGCCTTTCAATTCTCATCCATCAGACCAGTAGACTTGCTTGAAGGATTGGAGGGATAGACTGTCTGACTGACTCAGTTTCACAGCTGCCACTGTACCAACTACCAGCAGCTTTATAGAGAATCAAGGCAGCTGGTTACACAAGCTGTTTTGTAGACTAAACAAAACCCTGAGCCCTTCAAGACTGAAAGCTGGTGGATTTGATTCTGTTGCAAAGCTGCAGAGAGACACGGCAAGTGAAATGTCAGCTGCATATCAAAACAAACCTGGAACACACAGTGAACAATAGAAATAATGAGAAATCAGTCTGGATCCAGGGTGAAAAACTTTTAATCAAAGTTGGGGTAGAAAAACCTTTTCTTGATAAACTTAACAGAAGCTAATTAGTTGTTTTTTTTCACCCATTCAAATTAGATTAAAGCTTAAGGTTAAGCATAATTAACAGCGTGGCCTACCTGTCAATTAAAGCAGCTGACAGGTAAATGCCGTTACAGATGGTGCAGGCATCATTCAGCCTGCCTCAGGTCCACCAATGATCCGACAGAAACAGCAGAACAATCAAGACAGCAGCACCCAGAGTCATATATTCTAAGCTTTAAAACCTATAGGGGGACGTCATGCTTACATTGTCTTTGTACATCTTTTATACTGTCACTGGCTACATGTATATGTATGTATATGTATATGTGTATATGTTTTAACGATTGTAGTGATGAACCTACCGGGTAAATTCTGTAGTTTCCCTCAGTTCTGCAGAGTATTTTTAGCATCTTTTGATTCATATCTTTGGTTTTCAGGGCCTGTTTGTTTGGTTCTATTCCCACTCTGATCAGCATCTTCATGTTTTCAGTACCAAATGACAGTAACTTGCTGGTGAACACAGCAGAGCATTCAGCAGGTAAAGAGCCAAACATTTCCCCTCAGGTGCTGATGCAGACCAAAAACAGAGGAGGACCAGAAACACGGCTTCAAATTCGTGTCTCTTTGTTATCAGCTGATTGTGTAGTGGCTCATTCACACATGAAGTGAAGTGAATCCGAATGATGCAATGATACCATTTCTTTTTGTATGAACGTGAACCATAAATGGGCAATTTTTTTTGCTACCATGAGTAACTTCATGAAAGCACCAAACCTCTAACTGCTTGGGGCAACTGACTATGTGGCAGCCCCATCACTCAAACATCTATCCCACTTACTGCACATCTGTGTGTATGAGTGTGTGTGTGTGTGTGTGTGTGTGTGTTTCCCCCCAAGGGAGATTAAAAAACAAAGTCTTCCTCTGGTCTTCCTCTATAATTCACGCGGCCACTAGAAGTCTTTGTCAAGTAAATGTAAACACAGATACTTTGAAGCATCTGAACAAACAACAAAAAAAACTCAACTCAAGGTCCACTTGTTTTTCCGTAGCTTTCAACTGGATGCTGTTGTTTATCCTGGGAGCACATGTCTGACAGAGCAATGAAAAGCAAAAAAAAAACAAACACACAGTTAATTGTATCATTGCACGGTGTTTTACTCTGACCATCCGCTCCGTTGAGATGAGTTCAAAACATGTTATTCAGCGGTGTCAAAAACCTGTCAAAGACAGTCTGCTTGATGATGAGCTCCATGTGAAGGTCAGATAGGAGATGTGCACTGGCCCAGAGGCTCCTTTCTTCTTTTGTTCTCCTTCTGACAAAGTCTCTCCCTCTCTAAGAGGCAGAGGGGGTCAAGCAGCAGGATGGGGGGATTGGTGATGGTAGTAGTGACTTGACATGAATTGTAAATGAGTGAATAAAAGTGTGGATGTGAGCGTCCATCTACACAGCACTGCTTCAGCTTTTTTTTTTTTTTTTTTGCTTACTTTGATTTAATACTGTCTTGTAAGCATACCTAAATGTTAATAATTCCGGTGCTTGCGGATGCATTTCCACCCAGCTCCCTGTTTTCTTGCAGACTCAAAGGCCTTGAACTGTCAGTGTCTTCCCCCTCGAGCACATACAGCACACTATCAACTTTCTGGTTCAGCAGCTTTGATAATAATCTGACCCCACCTGTTTGGTTGACTTGTTATGATTTTCATTCTGTATGCTGCGCCACAAAGTGGGAGTGAGTATTCATCCCAGCTGCCTTAAACCTCCTTTATTTTCCAAAAGGTTATTTTGTGACAATAAACCTCCTCTAATGCAGCGTCGTCTGCAAGCAGCTCCATCCTGGACTCGGGCCACTTATTTATTTATATTTTTCACAAATCACTGCCAATTAACATTAAAAGCTGGCAAGAGATGGCACCTCCGTTTTCATTAACGTCCCCCCGACGAAAAGCACCCGCACAAACACGCGGCAACAACGCGTTAAAAGGTCAGCGTGACAAGGTGACAAGCCGGTGATAACTGTGAACTTTGGCTAAAAAACCCAAATCACCTGGATTCTGTTATTAATCTAATGCAAAATATGGCGGTAACGTGTAGCTAAAGGTCATATACATTATTACATGTAACTTTCATTAAATAATGATACACCAGAGAGGAAGGCTGCTGTTATGCCTTTGATTTATTCATAGTGGCATTTCAGAGAATGTGTGTACAGCTGACAGACCTGAAGTAGGTTATCTGTACTCCTACACTTAATACACCCTGAAAGTCCAGGGCACATCTGGCTCCCTTTCAGCCTTTACTCTTGCCTGCAGGCTGTGTTTCCTTATCATGCCTTGTACACTATGTTTTACTGCCCCCGACAAGGCTCCGAAGGTGGCAAGTGCAATCACTCCAGTTCTGTACTTAAATCACAGATGCATCGAGGTGCTTTATGGAGCGTTTTATTTTTGTGTTTTGCACTTCTAGTCCTCTTCTTCGATACTTTGTACCTCGACGAGACACTGAAGGGGTTAAGAAAGCTGTGGATTGAATGCTGCCACACTAGCGTGAGGAGAACGACACAGGCTTCAGCGTGCTGGTATCTAGCCTTGTAGACATAGACAATGCTGTTAAACGTGTTTTAAATGGCAAATGCAAGGGAACATTACTTAATTAAAATTCTGTTACCATAGAATTAACCATTTATATCTACAGGTGCCGTGTTGTCTTCTTCCAGAGATGTCCGGATCAGGTCAGGGTCGCCATAGTTCCTCCTTCGCCTTAGGGAGGAGAGAGTGAAACGATGGGGCTGCAGTTTGCAGCTACACGGACAGAACAGTTGATTGCATTAGCCATTTCTATACGGCTCTTTAAGGAGAAGCATCACAATTACATCTCCACAAAAGCTCTTCGGAGTTTTTAAGACTTTACAAAGCTACAAAGACGGATAACTTCAGTACCATTAAATCTGTGAATCACATATGGCTTGTGGATTTCCACCCAGCTTAGTGGTCTGCACATCAAAAAGATACCAGAGAAACATGAGCAGTAAAAACATTTATTATTTTGTGAGATTTAACTACTTATTGAGGCTGTTTAGGAAACATTATGGTTTCGATGCTGGAGGTGATGTCATGTTCAAGACGCCTACGTTTTTATTTGGGCAAAATCAAGTGAATCCGTGGATCTGTCTGTCAGGCTCTGACAACCTGAAGAACGTTTGCATTCCAGTTAAAGTCTTCATTTATTCCACCGTACATTTTAATTTGAAAACATCTTTTAATAAGGACACGAGTTGTAGAATTTAGAAGGTAAAGAACTATGTTCATTTATATAATATCAGTATTTTTAGAAGCCACTTTTTAATTGGGCCTCTGTCACAGTTAATGATGTCTCACTTTGCAAAAGTGTTTTCCAAATCTAGTCATTGCCATCATTTGTGCACACATGGAGTAGCCTAACTCCTGCTTGTAGTCTGGAGTTGCAGCCCGTGATGCCAACAGATGTCACAGCAGGATGATGGTCCTCGATGTTACCCGGGTTTCACCATGGCAACGCTATGCCTGTCGAACCTTGGCGTGTGCCAAGGAGGCCCCTGGCAGCGTTCGCTCTCCTCCTCAGCGCTGTGGCAGCCCCGGTGTTCCAGGCCACTACATTGTTTCGGCAATGATTAATTACCGCCCTGATGAAATGTGAAGGCTCTGGAAATGTCACATGGATGACATGGGCTTGTCAGTGTGGGCCAGCAGGGAGGAGCGTATCACACACAGACATCTGGAAGGATAGGGAGCACCAGCCGCTCGCTGCCTTTTCAAGGAAAGAACTTCTTATTACCTGAGCTGGTTTCTGTTGAATTTTATGTAACTTCATTTTTTTTTTTTACCTATTCTATTATATCTTTACACTGGCAGAGAGTGCTCCCTGAACCTGGATTTCAAGCTGATGTCTTTTGTCATCTCTTTACCGATTAAATGAAATGTAAACCCAATTAAAGGGAAACCAATTTATCACGCGGTGTCAGAAAAAGTGTTGTCTCTCCTAATTCAACAATCAATATTAGCTCACAGCGAATGAGCGGTAAACACCTGATGACATTAATTATCGCGACGCCTCTAAACGTACACTGAGCTCTTCTCCTTTACGCTGTCAACAGCCAACAATAACCTCTCATGCAGATGTACTGTAAGGTTCAAGATGTCTTGCGTAAGTGTTTAAATCATTTGTGTTGGTGGAGAAAAAAAAGGCGTAGGAAGGTATCGCTTGATGAAAAACACAAATGACATACCAAATTTCCCTGATGAATTGGTCCATTTACTGAAATAAATTGAATTGATGCAAAGGATCCCAGAGGAGCAGAAAATTGTTCAGCTATGGATGAAAACCCTCTCAGAGCTACGGCACCTAAAAGCAGCCTTCTTATTTGTATTACACATAAGACTTGTAAAGATGTGCTGACAGCCCTTGTTTATCCCACTTAATAAGAGCAGATTTTTTTTTTCTCTCGCAGAGTTAAGATGTTTGCTAATTAACTTGGGACAAAAACAGGAACAAATGCAATTATTTAAATGAATGAATGTGATTTCATTTTGCTATTAAGAGATGCGTGCGTTGAAATCGAAATGACGATGAAATTCTGTGTTTGTTTACCTGTTATTTTTAGTCCATCTGTACAAGGTAACCCCTCCATTAAAACGCCAGGTATCCATACGGTAAAAACAGATTGTGAGTTATGTTGGAAACAGCTCAGTAACTCCATGACTGGGCAGACATCAGTTCATGTTAGAACATATGTTCAAAAAATGATAAATATATTATCTCATGCTAATTCTCTGTTAGGTTTGGGCCGTTCAAAGTCACGTTCAAGGTTTTTTTTCTTCTTCTTTTTTACGCCAAATAGGTTTAAGCCTGTGGGTGAAACAACATCTGAATTCATGGATTTTAATCTTTTCTGTTAGTTTTCTCCATTTTGGCAACAGATCATCACACATTCATCTCTCATCACCGCCACTTTGAGGTTGCAAAAACATATGGCGAGTCTCCAGAATGGCTGTGTGAGCAGATGTTATTGGTTAATTGAAATGCATTTGATCTTGAATGATTAGTGTCCATCAGAGCATTTCCTTGTTTGGTGTCCTAATGATCGGGCTGCTGTGACAGCGTGTTTCCTCATGCTGGCTTTATGGGCAACTTATCCACACACCATTACCAGTTCCAGATCACTGACGTCAGCACTGTAGGTCAATTTATAATGTGTAGTGGAGTATTATCAACACATCTGGATGCACAGAGAACAACATCATTAATTCAGGAATGTCACTAGATGTACATCTTGTGTCTTACCAGACATTAAACATATATATCTCACCTGTCATTCAAAGGAAAAAGAAGCAGATGTATACAGGATATATTTTTAGCCAGGTTGGAAGAAAGTGCACAGTGTTGCTCCCACCTCTCTTTGACCTACTCTTGTGCCCAAGGAGGAAATCAAAGGTCAGTTATAGTCCCAGGCCAAGATAGATGCTTTAAAGCAGAGCTACTCTGTTAGACAACCTCTTATAGGTCAGCAGTAGTTCCCAGTGCGCTGTCATTTTGTAAACATAGTTAACATATCCAATATGTTAGAGACTGGCATTAAATTAATCTCCAAGACTCTCCTCACAGTGACAGACTGAGAACTGGTTGTTTAAGTTTAATGACACATCTAAAACTGTAAGGATTGTTTAGGGACTCGGCAAACTACTAAATGCTGGAAAGTTTCTCTTCCTCCGAGACTTTTAAGCCTCGCAGGTTGAGCCGAAACAGGAAGTGAATCATATCAACCAAACTTCTGAGGATATGTGTGATGTTGGTTGGTAATTGGCTGCGCTAATGAGAAGGATTGAAATGTCGTTTTAAGATGTTAAATCTGCAGGCTATGAAATAAGTGGCCGACTTCGTCTGTCTGTAATTCTCATTCTTTGGACAAAAACAACAGAAGTGTTAGCATGCAGAGTGGACAGACCAGACATACATATTTCATATTTGGAAACCAAATCATCTTGTCATATCAGTTATGTTGCTTTTAATGATTTGCTTGCAAGGCCAATATCTAATGGCAGATCAGGGAGTAGGAATGAAGTGGAGCGTGAGGGTGTGTGTGTCAGTTAGCGTCCCATCATAGACCATATCATATCTTATTAAGGGTAATTGCGATCTTACCCTAACCTTTTGGATACCGCCGTACCTCACAAAACTAATTTGGGCCTGAAAACAGACATTTTAACATTTTTAGAGGCAGCATTCTTTGAGAAGCAGATATCAGGGTACATTCTTTGGACTCAACACCTGGAAAAGAGAGATACTTTCCTTATCTTTACCATATTTGACATGTGAAGATGAAAGCAAGAAAAAACAAGATTTCCACATCGTCTCATACTGACATTCTTGAGTAGTGATAGGGTTGTGCCACATCCTGGTTATCATAGTGGGTTTTGTGATGGTAAACATATTGTCAGCTCGGTCATAACACATTACGACGGCAAATAGCGCTGTTGGTTTGCCTTCATAGTGTTGACCCTTGACTGCCTCGTGGTCCTGTTAGCCTCTAGACCTTATTTTTCTAAATAAAACATTGATCCGACCTTGTCTGCCCGCCTTTGTCTGCATTTGGGTCCTCTCCCTGTTGTCTGTATTCATTGGCCATGAAACTTAACTGTCAATCTCCTGAAGCCAAGCGGTCCACAGTGTTGCCACCTCTTTTGGAAAAGCGCCAATAGAAGACTAAAAGTAGAAACTGAACATACAGTACTTAACAAGCTGAAAGTGTAAAAGACTTCATTCACTCAAATCTCTGGTGACATACAAACAGCTTATAGCTTTCATGTAGTTTGGCTTTTTAATTTTTGGCATGTAAGCCACTGGGGTATGACAATTAGATAATGTTTTTCATCAAGATTTTGTAGATTTACTGGGCGCTGTCTTTGCAACTTCTGTTTATTTGTCACTATCAACCCATTTTAAGCTGTTTATTAGTCAGATATTGATTTCCAATGAAAGTCAATCAGCGTCAAAATAAACGGTTTAAAGATACAAATGAATGCTGCACAGAAAACCTGCGTACAGCACAAAGATATAAACATACAAAGCCTATTGCTGGTACATTTTAATCACCCCGACTTCAAACCTTATCCCAACATCAAAGATGGTGTTTGGGGCAGAAGTCAGACAGTTACCTGCAGATCAGAATAGAATGGGAGCTGATTTACAGTATTATTATTCCTGCCAAATGGTAATTTGCTGTTTCAGCCCCGTATTGGCAGTGACCCCCTGCCCCATGTGCTTTTGAAATGCTCATCTGATTAGGAAGTTTGTGCAGAAATGGGGAACAAGTTCTCCAAATACACGGATGATTATACGAGCTCCCTGTTTCATCTGCAAATGAGAGGTTCTGCAGCAGAGAGCAGTCTAGACAACTTTGTTTTGTTTTAGAGCATGTCTCTTAAAAAAAAAAAAGGTTTAGACTGTGCAGTTTTCACAGAGTCACAGTGTCGTCAGTGGTCATCAGTGGTCTGTTTCTGATCACCTTGCATGTATGCAATGTTTACTTCAGAAAATATGTTGTAAACATAAAGTTCAGACGTTACAGAATTCACAGTAAAGTACCCAACTGAAGTGCACCAATAAGCAAACGTCAGTCACATCAACACAGTTCGCTGAACAAAACAAACCAAACACCAGCAACTGTCCTTGGGCTTCAGGCTGAGCTGAGGGGCGACCTAAAGACTCAGAAGGTGTGTAATGAGGATTTTACTGCTCATGGGGACTGGAGGGAAACAGTGGTCTGCTGCCCTGGTGGCTTGTGCTGGGGATCAATGGTCATTAATCTTTCGAGAGAGGCTCCGGCTGCACTTTTTAGAGGAGTAGAAGGACTGCTGACCCAAGAACAGGACGTCTTTCTGGGTCCAACAAGCAAGGTTTCCTGTGTTTGGACGCCGCAGCACTTCTCGCCTGCTTTGTCCAGCTCCAAGCAGAGCTCATTCAGGGCGGAGACTCAAGTGGAGTGCAGACACAAATCATTAAGCAGCAGCTGACAGACACTTACTGCTATTTTCTTTCTTTTGTGGCTCTGCAGTGAAGATTTTAACTATGAATGTGCTGGTCAAAGTACCAGATCATTTAATCTAACTACAAATGGAAGTCCTGCATTCAACATCAAACTTAATTGTACTACAAACAGATTTTCACAGTTTCAGTTTAATACTAATGCCTCTGTGACCTGCATAAACAAACAAGACCATCAGTGAGAAAATTGTCTATTTCTATATAGTCATTCTTAATTTCCACTGGGTCTGATTTGGTTGGTTTCCCCTCAGTGGAACAAGACACTGGAAATCAACACTCCACAGGGGCGCCATGAACAAAAAAAGGAAGTTGCTTGAAGGAGCTTTAACTAACAGCGACCCTTAAAGGTTCACAAGATAAATCTGGAGGGAGAGGTTGAAATAACATGTTAAACATGTTCAAACAAGTCACCTGTAATGGTCAAAGCAGCCACACAATCAAAGCAGCCACACTGATATGATGATATGAATTGGTGAGCTCACCCCAATACAGTTGTCATGAACAGGGAAATACACAGGGACGAAAAACCGTTCTGGTTCTGTAGCCAGCCTCAAGTGGCCATTTGATGATCTGCAGTTTTTAGCTTCTCCAGTCCAAAAGGACAACAAATGGTGACTATACCTGTCAGATACATGTAGAAGTACTAGGAGTAGGAAGTGCAAGTACTTGAATTTGCATTAAGTACTTAAGTGAATGTATTTTAATAATGTTATATTCACCTTTGTGTATTGCATGTAGGGATTGCTTGAAATGCATTAAATATCACATTACTTAAAAACTATTATACCTAATGTACATGAAGCACACAATATCTTTTACTAACAATCTCAACTACACGTTTACATTCAAATCCAATATTGGCTCTGTAAAACCGACGCTAAACATAATTATTGAATGCGAAAATGTGACGCCAATATTTTCTGTCAAAAGAAAATTTCCAATAAACCACCTGGGAAGAAAAGCACATAACTCCCCACTGCTGTGAAAAATATTTGGAGGGTACCTTTCACTCTCAAGTGAAGTCATGAAATTTAATGACATCAAAGTATGGTTGAATAGTTTAATGAACCTGCACATATAATCCCTGTGTGATTCAGCCGCCCACACAAGAGTTTCACGGAGCAGCTAATGTAATGTTATAAAGAATTATATGCAGCGCTATAAGTAAAGTAGAGCTGTCATCACACAAGACATTAAAACAGTATTTTATTCAGTCTTACTAATATTAGTGCAATGTTCCATGGGTTATTATACTTTATATGACATTGTAGCATTAAAGTAGGCAGGCAACCTCTTGCAATTCAAGTCCGCTGACTGTAAAAGCGACAGAAAAAAAGATTTTATGTGAAGATGAGTGGGTGAGTACTTTACGTTCTCCCTCAGGTCAACACAGCTTGAATAACTAAAAACTATTCCGCTATGGAGGAGTTATTTATCCTTCATCTGTCCTGCACTGCGCAGGGTTGTGTTTTTGGCCTAAATGCAACACGGACCTCACCGACAGGCACAGTGCTGCTTGACTGGAGTCAAGGGCACTTAGTGACATGATACTAATAAAGGTTGGCACTGAGACATAAAAAATACAAACACATTTAGTTAAGAGGGCTTCAAGGATCTCATAGGGCAAAGCTGTAACTCTTTACGCCATGACAACAGGAGCAGTGCTTTTAAGGACCATAAATATGAGGTTTTCATAAGGAGTAATTCATCTTTGCATTTAACATCCTCTCTACCCTCTAATTTTAGTGCCCAACGTGGCAAAATGCATGAAAAGCATGAGACAGAGTCATGTAAGACTACAATTCATCGTGAGAGGCCCCTGAACATTTGCACCAGATCTTAAAGAAATCTAAGTCGTTGAGGTATTTCAGCTTGGACCAAAGTGGTGGACCGACAGACTGACTTAACATCCCTAGAGCCGTAATGCCAACGTGGCTAAAAAAACCCAGTCAGTTGGTGGATTAATTTATAAATAATGAAGTTGCTGTATTTCTGTTTCTAGTGGCTTCACCAACTCTTCAGCCTCCAAGCACCGTGTTTCTATCATTAAATCCAAAGCAGGATGCAGTTAAATGCCCCCTTGCATTTATTTTGACACAGTGGCAGATGGCGTTCCTGGTTATGGAACTGACTTTATTGAACACCGCCACACAGAAAAGCAGCAAAATGCTAAAATATAGTAGCCCGTCACTGTGACCAAATTGCAAATGAGGAAAGGTTAGGTGCACGCAATCGAACATTTGACTCTCACACTGCTTCCATGTAAACACCTCCAACATGGCAAAGGCTCTACATGCATTACAAGCCTTCCTTCTTATAGTCCATTTATTTTTACTGCCTTCCTGTCCACCTTTTTTCTTTGACCAGTATCACAATGGCACCAAGGAAATATTTTATACATTCGGCTCATTATTCTCTATGTCTAATTAATGCTAGGCTCGAAATAAGGGAAGTGCAATTTAGCATCTCCTGCACGTCCCTGTAGGGGAATCCATTTAGGTGCAATGTAAAACCCTCTTTGATGTAGAAATCTATTTTCATTGGTATCCAGGACTGTTGATGCACAACACAACAGCTGACCCTCTATTTTATACCCCAAAAGGAATTCACTTTGATGCAGCTCTTGTAGAAATTTATACATTATACAATTTTATTATATTTTTTCTGGGATTTAATTGCAATGTTTGTACAGCTGCTCAATGATGCATTTACCACACCTTGCATCCGGTGTATTTAGCATACATGTTGAAGCAATAAATCCAGAATCAGGAATATTAACACCATATAAACCAATTAAAATCTAAACTAGTAGTGTAAAATCATATTGATAAGACAGAAAATAGATAGTTGGGTTATAATTACATGTTTTTAATAAGAAGAAGGTTTGAACAAAACACAGCTTCCAACATTTATTAAAAATTGACCAAAATACTGTTTTTTTTACATCTAAGCTCACTTCTTATTGCAAAAGTTAATTAGTAAAATTTCTTGCCTTCTTGAGACAATCCGTTGTGTCCTTCAGAGGAAGTGTTGGCACACCGTAAATAGCCCTGTTCGACTACTGTAGTAATCCATGTTAGAAAAAAGAGAGAAACAATCCATCATTGCTTTAAGACGTGAAGGTCAGTCAATCAGGCCTTCATGCTTGAATTAGTGCAAAGAAACTGCACTGAGAGAGTTCACATTTAAGATTTTTGGTACAAACTGTTTTTTGCCAGACAGAGAGAAAGTGATCAGATGTTATCTGCGTGTGTGGTTCCCACTGCGAAGCAGGGAGGAAGGAGGAGGTACATTTTATCATCAAAATACATCTCCAGAGTATGTAAGTGCTATTTGACCAAGAAGAAGAGTGATGACCTGGCCTCCACAATCACCCAATCTAAACACCATCGAGATGGGTTGGGTCTGAGCTGAACAGCAGAGGGAAGGGAAAGCAACAACCTGGGATCTCTTCCAAGACTCCAAGAGATGATTAAGAATGCCAAGAGTGTGCAAAGCTGTCATTAAAATAAAAGATGGCTACTTTGAAGAATCTAAAATATAAAAAAATAGTTTGCTTTGTTTACCCTTTTGTTGTTGTGTTACTTTGATGGTCTTCATTGTTAATCAATGTAGAAAATAATAAAAAACAAAGAAAAATCAGCAAATGAAAATCTGTGAAAACTTTTGTCTGGTATTATATTTAGTCCAGGGATTCCCAACATGTAACATGAACATAAACCTGAGAATCTGAGAAGTCGTCTCCGGCGTCACCTGAAGGTCACAAACCAGAAAGGTTTGGAACCTCCTGGTGTTGATATATAATGTCTTTCAACTACTGACGGATATGCTTAAAAACACAACATTGTGACGGACACTTTGTGAGTTGGCATCGTCTCTCCAGAGAGTTCATTCATGGCAAAGGAGTATTGCGGTTTTTCAATTAGAGTGTCCCACTTTTTCCAAACTTCTATGAGCAAAAATAATAACAGAAAAATTAAGCTCTCAACTGCTAGATGGGGATAAATAAACAACCTTCTTGTTATTGCATGAACACAGAGCTTCACCCTGTAGGCAGTGCTGGTTTAATATTTAATGATCATCTCTGACTCCAGGAGCGAACCTTGGCAAACTACAACTGTGAAGAATCCTTGATTATATTTATCAATGCAATGTTGTTTGGAACCGGACTCTTTTAAAAAAAAAGAGACATATGAGAAGTCTGGCGAGGTTAACAGCTGTCTCAAATTGAAATCACAAATACTGAATCTGTTTGTTTTCATGTTTTTTTCTTTCTTGGTCCACAGCCGTTCAGGAAAAGGTCCAGATGACCCAGTGCGGGAACAGTCGAGCTGACCAGAAGTGAGGAATCGCTCTGGATCTCATCTGGCCTTCAGTGTGGACACAAGAGGGACCTCAGCTGTGGCTGAGTTTGCCACAACGTGCTATCACAGCAGAGCCAAATACACTAATTAGTTACATAAAGAGTTACTCTTATCCACCATCATGCGAAGAATCATTTACTTTTTTTAAACGATTGCTGGCATCAGAGGACTTCCTGTGGAGGTGATTAGCATCAGCAGATTAGATTGATATATTCATCAATAAAACCTCGCTTGACTATTTCCCGTGGTTATACAACAGTAGGTGACGCAGAAAAATAACGTGTGCGTGTGTCCGTATGTAAATGTTGTCGTATGTAAATATATATGTACACTATTGTGTGTGTGCAAGTGTTTGAGTCTGTTTATATTCATAAGCGTGAATTAGCATGTCTTAGGCTTTACAGTGGCCTATAAAATAGAGCAATTTGTTGTCAAAATAACTATGGTACATCTGCATTTTCTTGTATGGACGAGTGTTTCGCTGTCATTTCGCTCACCTAAAAAGCTGAAAATCCCATTAAATCTCTTTCGACATTCTTTATGTTAATGTTTGTGCCACACTTGCAGGTCCTGCCCTGAATTCCTGACAGGCACTATTCCCAGTAATTAGGCTGACGCCAGCTCTCGGTAATGCTCCAGCTTTGAGATTCCCCGTAACGGAGTGGCAAAGAGTGTCAGGTATAAATTATATTTACAATAAACTCTGCCGGTGGACCGTGTTCCTAAAGCGCGCCAGCCCTTCAAACGACATCATTTAGTCTTTTCTGTCCCACAGTGTAACATGTACCATTCAGCATTACCAATGAAACTGTTTTATTTGGTGGTTTCTGGCCAACATATCCTGACGTGAGCTTGTGGACATTTATCCTCTAATAGAAGATGTACCTCTTGAGTCACTGACTTCATTTTGTATATATTAGTGCTGTTCTTGTGTACAGAGCCTTCAATCTCTGTCCTTTTATTTTGTGCTGCCTTCTTCTCTCTGCTTGTTTTGTTTTTTTTGCCTGTATGGTTGCTGCATTTGTACTTTTACCAAAATAAAAGCAGGGTGTACAATCTTTTTATCTTCACCTCTGTTTCAAAAGGTCCCAACATGAAACTCCCAGTTTCACCTGTTGTCGCCTGTTGAACTCAGAGCTGGAGATGATGTTATGTAGGCTGAAGCTTCAGAGTCATCACTATCAAAACATTTGTCATCCAAACAAGCCGAGGCAGCTTCACTTCATTAGCTCGCCTCGGTTTGCGCCCGCTTGTCTGCAGACTTCAAGTTCCATTATTGTTACAAGATAGCTTGGTGACATTCAGGTTATCACTCTGAATATTCATAATGCCCAAAGTGTGCTGTGACTGAGCAGCAGGCCTGACGTGCTCAATGTACAAACAAAATTGTGACTGGGTGCTGAACTTGTGAATGGAATTTCAGTGAATGAATCAGATGCTAGAACACTATTGTTATTTCTAAAAGATGTATAGTAGATGCACATGAAGCCTTGTCTATTAGTGACATCTCATCACCGTTAATAGGTGGTGCAATAAGTTTTCCTTTATTAGAGGCATTTGGTGAGTCACAGTAAACGTTAACCCGGCCTTTGTTTGTTACTCTTAATAATAAAATGATAATAAAATATAGATTTTAGTCTGATAATCAATATTCAAAGGGTTAAAAACAAGATTTCTGACAGTGCGTCTCAAATTCATGCAGAGAATTCAAGCTTTTCTAACAGTGATAGGTGAAATAAAGTCTCTCCACAAGTAAATGTTTACAGTCATACTCAGACATTTTTATTTTAGAACTAATAATCCATTAATAATTTAATAGTTTTTGATGCAATCAAGCTCTAAAACCCGTAGTTCCCATTTTCTCAGCAGAAACTAAAAGAGTTGCTCGTCTGTCCAGACTGTGTCTTTCTCAGGATGACTTGCTAAACACTGCAGAATTTCAGAGGTGGGTGGGATGCTGGTAAACAACAACAACAACAATCCCCTCTGTTCTTATAGTCAAGATGAAAGTAAGTGTCTCTGTCAAAATAAGGGCAGAGAGCCTGACGGTTTCTTAGTAATGATAACTACAGGCGAGATGTGAAAGATTAATGAGAAGGACCCTGTCAGGAACGAATCAGTCAAGATAAAGCGCAGTCATCACAGGCGGAATTGCTCTCTTGCCTTCCTTCTTTTTTTTTTTAACGTATTACCACCTCCTTCTTTTTCTCAGTCCGTCATTCGCTTCATGTCAAATAAAACAGACAAGATGGCAAACCTGACAATAAACATAAACTGCATGACTAATATACTGTATGAGACACAGCCAGGACCTCATCATGCAACCTTACATGCAATCAAATTCTTGCATAGTGATTTGTGTTATCCTGTGAAGTGACAGACAGCGAAAGGTCAACCACAGACAGTCCTAGACAGCATGCGATACTAAAATGCTGCCATGACCTTCAGGCAGTGGCATTCTGGGAGGAGGAGAGCGACGTTATGATGTGGGGCTAATTGAAACACAGTGCCATGATTAGTGGAGGTTTTTATTCGTGACTTCATGGTAGTGAAAGGTCACAACAAAACCGGGGTCGCTCATTCTGATCTGGTGCCTTGCACTGATGTAGTATGTGTTGCATATATCACAGGTGGCAAAGACGGCAAAAGTTAAATGTGCTAATCAATTGACCTGATTTAAAAAATGTTTGTTATGAAAAAGAACCGATGTAGTTGCAGGAAATCATCAATCATCCCTCAAGTTATCCCGGCAGATGGTTTTCGACCCCTCGTGGTATCACAGTTTAGACGATCAATAGTTCACAGCTTGCTCCTTATCAAGAGATAATCAAATGCAGTCTCCCTACGCCGGCTTCTCCCCTCATGTTTTTAAATGTATTCACCTGCGCAGAGGCATACACACATAAAGTAAGGTCACGTAAGGTTACAGTTACAGTAAAGTTAGTGGTTTTTTATAATGATTAACAACTGTGCAGAGGCCAAATTATTCAAACTGTGATCTTTGGTCCTTTAAAATACAAACATTCATGTGTGAACTTGCATTTAGAAATATATTTGTAAATCTATATGAACGTTTGTTGTCGAGTTGAATTTTAGTGACTTTAGTGACCCACAAATTTGCACCAATGATTGACCTTTGAGGAGAGAGCCAAAGAGTCGAAAATGAGGCTATTACCTGTGCTGCACCATTCACTTTTATTTAACCTTCCTCTACTGGAGTGAAAACTGTTCCAGAAAAGAGCAACGGAGACAGAGAACACAAGAATAAATGCTCTGCCCTTATTGTCCCATTAGTGACAGAGCTGTTTGATAACTGATGATTAGCAAGCCTGTTATCGAGCATCTCCGGGAGCTGTCGTGACTGACTGCTGGCAAATTAGAATTTAGAAACACCAACGCTGTGTGAATAGCCGCTATGTCACCAAGCTCCTAAAAACAAATATTCGGCAAAGATACACAGATATGCTTTGCCGTAACTTGTGTGACCAACGCGGAGACGGTGATGCGACTGGCTGTTGCTTTGGTCTGAATAAGCAGAGCTAAATGTAGATCAGTCATGTAAAATTGTATTGTAAATGTAAAATGGAAGTGGACTAACAAAATGTCAAAGGTTTATTCCTCCAGTGATGTCAGCTCATGCAGCTACACTGACAAACAGACAAAGTACCATAGAATAATGTCTTTTCTTTCTGACATGACTAATATCCACATGAACAACACTGCCTCAACAATCCTATAATCAATGTTTGGGTTGCAACCTCTGCTTTTATAACTCAATGTGAGATTTTTGGCCTAAATAACAAAGACAGGTGATTTTTCCATCTCTAAGTGTCCAAGCAGAGAAATCTATGTACAAATCAAAGCCTAGATGAGTCGAACTACAACAGAAGGCCAGCTTGCTCTATTGCTGCTGACACCCGGGGTAATTGCCCTGCTCCACTGCTGAAATGTCACGGCTGCTCTTATCCCAGGTGGGCTATTCCATCAACTAATAAATGCCATTGCCCCTCTCTCAGCAACAAAGCACCATAACATGATACAACACTCATAAAAATCAGCAGATGACACACACACCTCACCGCAGATGTAATTAGCAGCACTTATCAAGATCGCATTTGCTCGTCGCTAATTTGTTACGTGACTCATGTTTTACTGCTCTTTGTAATCAAATAGCTTTAAGGGGATTAGCAGGATTCCGAGAGAAGAAGGCAGTTTACCAATGTTAATGTTTTAATTTGCTCTTACAGGCATGTTTCAGCGCTTAATGACTTTCAAGACAATCACATCTGGGTTGGGTTTTTGTTCAAGAATTCCTTACAATAGACAGACGTTAAAGAAAATAAACTGATATGCCTTTTTATAGAGGAGATTTCTGCCTGTGTATCACACTTTGAACTAAGACAACGCCTGTGACATAAAGAACTATATTCATCACACTTATAATTGCATTAATTCTAGAAACCCAAGTCACTCTACCATAATACATCACAATTTCCTTCCACATGCAGACAAACTGTCTTCAACACGTATGACTATTTGGCTTTAATTTCAGCCTGCAATTACTAAAGACCTTATCTCATTTATATGGTAATAACACCTCTGATGTCAGCTCTGGCAGTGCAGATCACGAGCTAAGCAGGGATGGCCTTTTGTGGCTGCTTCATTCTCCTGCCTGACTGCACTGACCGGCAAAGAGAGGTCAGTGTCTGAGGGGATCAAGCAGCAACTCCAGCCTGCGTGGGGGGAAAATTTAATTTACTGTGACATATCGTTGGTAGCACTTACAAAGGTAATATGTAGTCTTTTGTTTTGGGATGCGAGCACAAGGAGTGGCTTGACCTTCAGCTGTGTTTATTAGCAGCAGGGATGATGTCGCCCATTATGATAACTTGAGTTTGGGGTAAAATAATCGACATTAGACGCGACAAATGCTAAAAGTTAACAACAACAAACGCTGAGTTTACCAAGATGCCACCTCAGTGAAGCCTATGCAGAAGTGCCGTTCCTCAAACTGGACACATCAGTCTCCATAAGCCCTCGTGTTAAAATTTCCAACTTCACAGTTGAAGTTATGCATAATTAACCGCTTTGATTGACAGGTGGATGTCATTACAGGTGGCTTGTTTGAGCACCCACGCTTCATTCAGCCTCAGGTCCATGGACGATACACATCTTTGCCGATTTTTATATTAGCCAGGAGGCAGCGAAGGCAGGACTGCCAACCTGGTGGCATTACTACAGTCTGAGCTGCAAAGCGGCTGTTATACGGCTATGTGTCGTATGAAAGCGAAACCATCAGCATTCAGGAAACCAAATACCTCATAGTCTGACAAGAGAAGTATTCAGTGACGCCGAGCCACCTGATTACTAATTTCTCTAATCAGTATTCCACCTTGCGAGTGTTTCAGGAAAGAGTTTTTTTTGGCAAATGGGGAGATAATTCTTTCAATTTTGCCCAGAACGGATAAACAGAAAGTTGGCAGGAAAGACCCCTCCACATCTGAGGTGTGATTTGAATATTGACCTGAAGCGGTGATAATCCATGTCAGACTGTGATAGCTGTTGCTAATGGGAGGTCAGCCAAAGGTCGAAAGAAAGTGGGAAATGTGCTGCGAACATGAGAGGTGAGAGTAATGAGATTGCCTAAATATCTATGAAAACTGAGCTCAGTTTGTGGAGTCTGGAAACTCTGAAGCTAAAAGAGCCGTCTGAAAGGGAGAAGTGATTAACAATCTTTCCACCTGCTTTGTTTACACGGCAACAATTTTATTATTAAGGTATTTACAGCGAGATCATTATTTTCCCTCTCGACAGTCAAGTATCTGCACGGACCTCTAAGTCTGACACACGAAGGCTTGATCTCGCTTTCCATCATTGTTCGCTGCATGTTGAAAAATCTGATCTGTCTTCTACACAGCAGCATGAGGACATTAATGAGAAGCATAGTATTGATTTTCTATGAAAACGCTGGACTGCTTTGTTGCATTTCCTTAACCTTGGCTTCCCTGAACCTGAGACTGCCCAATTCAATTTTTCCTCTTTGGATTTTTCATCTCTCTCTCTCTCTCTCTCTCAAGGGGAAATTTCATTAACTCTTTACTCCAGTGTTTGGCATCTGTTGTTCCACCCATAGTTTATTTAAAAGAGCAAAAAAAAAAAAAGGAAAACATACGTAAAGTCAGACTTTTTTTTTTTTTTTTACCGAAGTGCTCTGCGTTCAGTCTGTGCTTGGAGGAAAAAGTACATTTACAATTCCAAAAACGTTGTGTTCCAAAACATGATTTTGTGTGACAGATTTGCACTGTCACCTCTCAACAACTCGTGAATCCGGAGTTTGCGGCAAGTAGACTCCCCCTCACGGATGAGTGTTGACAGTCCGCGTTTCATGCTGTGTTTTAAGCTCATTTGGGCTCAACAGTCTTGGCAGGTCAAAGGAGAGCTATTGAGGACCGTCAGGCTTGTCGCTGAGCTGAGCTTTCGGATTGTTGGTGGTCTGTTTAACAGGCGTAACGTTCCTCCCTGTCAGCCTGGCAGGTGGTTGAACTAACGCTGTGCCTCTGGATGGAGCCCAAAGTTAAGTCCTGAAGTTTGACTTCCTGACTGGAGTCGTCTTGAGATAAACTCTCATAGAAGAGGAAATACAAAAAAGTTCATTTAGGGAGCGACAGTGTCACAGACAGGACACATTCAGTTCAGTCTAATAATACTTTCTAACCTTAATCTCCAAGGCTGTTAAAGGCTGATCTTGTATACAGAGGAGTTTTTCCTGGCCAGGGTTGATAGTCAAGGCTACAGGGCTGTGAGTCTCCAGCCCCCTGCCCAACCTGTAAACTTCTGATGTAAACTAGGTCGGTGCAAAGAGAGAGGTGCTGCTGGGAGCATTGAATTATTCAGCCCAGTCCGCTGAGCTCTGATAACACAAGCAGAACAACAGTAGCGTAGAGGCTCTGAGCAAGACAGCCAGAGAGCCAAATCAGTTCATATGGGCAATACCTCGCACCCTGTTTGAAGTGAGTTGGCTTCACTCTCTCTTTTTTTTTTAAATCTGAAAAATATGAAAAGAAGGAATGTCATGAATGGCTGAGCGTTTTTATAGGTTACAGGAGCTCAAGGAGGACTCCTGTGCTTTAGAAATGGAGCATTTTTCGTGCCGCGGTTTCTTCGTAAATCCTCCAAATATCTTTTATGTGTTACACGTATCATATTTCACAACAAATATAACTTTAATTGGGGTGACATTTCAGGATTTTCTCCTCATTTCCAGATAAGAAAATGTCATAAAGTGAAGAAATGCTGAAATCTCCATCTCCTCCCGCTTGCCCCTCGTGTAAACCCCATTGTAAGGCTTTGATCAGCATAACCTGCCATATGTCAGAGTATGTTTACTGCTTCCCTATTATATGCAGAGGTTATTAAGTTTTACAACCTCTTTTGAATGACGGGGGAAGTGCATACGTCTTCACAAAAAAACTGTTGAGGAAATCTCCTTTTTTTTCCATCGCGGACTTTCTGCCGTGTCTGCCATATCCAAGTGAATTAGATGCGGATGCAGACGTGCTCATAAATCTTACAAACACTGAGGTAACGTGTTTCAGACTTGCTTACCAGGTGTAATTTGTCAAGAATGGGTAACTCTGTCCCACACAAAGCACGGCCTTCTGCTTCAATAGTTCTCTACAGCCGCTAGGGTTTGGTGTTCAGTGTGGCATCACTACATCAGGCCATGGCAGAGCTGTTATAAAGGCAAGACAATGCAATGTGTCTTACTCAGAGTCAATATCACACTAACAATAGCGCAGCAGTATTTTGAGTTACGATATCATGCTTGAGATATTCCCAGTTTTAAACATCTCGTCTTCAACTGTAAATTCCAGGATGGATAGGTTTACTAGCTTATAAGGTACTTCCCATTTCATACTACTTTTTATACAAATATATATATACATATAATCATCTTATAGAATCAATACACTGATATCTTAAACTACAAAAGTACAACATAATCTTTGATTGACCTTGACCAGCTGCAACATTAAATACAAGCAAACATAAAAACATGATAGTATGAAATTCCCATTCAGCCTGATAATGAGTACTTTTAATATTTATAAGTGCGCTTTGTTCAGAATAATTGAGTGTCTTTACTTTTGCAGGAATTTGACTTTTATCAAGCAGCATCCTCCGTGTCTCTGCAGTTCCTTAAGGTGTTTTAAGATGTTTTGGATTCAAAGTAAATCACAAGTCAACCAAAGAACACTGTCAATTTGTAGCTTTTACACAAATCTAGTGAGTAGATATCTTTATAAAATGTGTCTATTTTGAGGCCCTGTGTGAATGCCAGCTTGTCAAAGAGGTTGGGAATGTGGGGGAAAATCATCAGGTCTTATGGATGGTGCAAAGAGGTCTTCCTGTCGACTTTAACTGCATGTTAATTAGAGGAAACATTTAGCCAATAATGCTGCCCTAATCACACTTGAGTAGATTCCCTCCCCGGAGTCTGATCTGTAAGCATGAGACGCTGCAGAGGGAACGCTGGATAACATCACTCTAAACAAGGAATTACCTCAATGCATCCACATGCTGCTAGCTGATAGTAAAGGTTTATGTGTGATGTTAACAATGTCACAAAACAGTGTCGAGATTACTTTTTCTTTTATTGTTTCAGAGAAGTGATCAAGAGGCAGGATGGTGTTCTTTCGCTGTGGTTCTTGTAAATTCCTGGATCAACAAGGAAATAAGAAAGCTCAGGTGTTGATGTTTGCTTTGATAACATTGAATATTTATGACTAAATAATCAATAATCAGAGTTTAAAATTTGAAATTTAAACGTTTTAAACAATGAGTCATACGAAACAATTCTCACAAAAACACGCTTGCATTTCGAGCTAACGACCATCAAATTTGGCACCTGACATGAAATGTTTATGGCATAACAGATGTTGTTAATTAATGCTAACTCAGAGGTGGTTATAAACTCCAACTCCAACTAACCTATTGGTTTCAATTTAAATGAGATCTCTCTAAAAGGCTCTTAAATATGTGTGTAATGGCGACATACATGATATAATGTCCAGGTAAAAAGCTAATGATTAAGCTAATGTAGGATGCCGCTGAGGTCTCTCCGTGGACTTTAACTACATGTTAATTAGAGGACACATTTAGCCAATAATGCTGCTCTAATCACACTTGAGTAGATTCCCTCCCCGGAGTCTGATCTGTAAGCATGAGACGCTGCAGGGGGAAACAGAGGATAACATCAATCTAAACAAGGAATTACCTCAATGCATCCACATGCTGCTACACGATAGTAAAGGTTTATGTGTGATGTTAACAATGTCACAAAACAGTGTCGAGATTACTTTTCTGTTTTTGTTCAGGAGAAGTGATCTTTGTGACTAAATAAGCAACAATCAAAGTTGAAATTTTGAAAAAAACAAAAAAAAACGGGCTTTTTGTTTCCCATATCAGTCGGATCGCCTGAAATTAAATGTCCCTGGTAGATTATATCAGTTGTAGCCAGGTGAACATACTTGTATCCCAATTTTCATTTCCTTGGATGGCGATTAAATGACCTGCCCTACTCTGTCTCTGATGGGCTAGTATTTGAGGCCTTTGTCGGTTGGGTTGGTTAAGTTATACATGAGGAAGATTGGTTAAAGTTTCGTTAAGATCTTAATATCAGGCAACAGAGTAGATTGGACCATTCCATTACCATCATGGAAAACTAAATAAGAAATATTGAATGATGCTTTTCCTAATGTAACCTGAAATTCTCCAAAATAATGCTTAATGTAAACATACCTGATGTTTAGTCATACTTTACACACTTTTGCTCTTGTGTTTTTGCTTTTGGAAAGGCTAAAAACGGCCACAGTAAGGATGTAAGACAATTTGACAATCATTGAAGCCAAAATATAAGTTGAGCTGGATGCCGATTTATCATTTTCCTCTGACTGATATTCAGGACTCTTCCTTTAATTTGTTAAACTTTACTTACAAGTTGAAATTTAATTTAAATTCACTTTCACTTCGGAGTGCTGTTATGGTTTGCAATATACCTCATTGGGATAATACCTTTAAGGGTTTGAAAATTAAACTGCAGAAGGCTGTTTATGTTACATAATGTTGCATTAGCAGAGGATGAACCACGGTTTGAAGAAATATGCTGCACACGAGTGAAAGTTTCTTTGCAGGTGGCCCTTGCAGGGATATCTAAAATGTGCATGATAATGGAGCCGTGGTACCTCCACCTCCTCCTCCACACCTCTCTCCATCTCTTTTTCAACCCCCCCCAACACACACTCATCTCCCTCCCGTTCTCTTTTTACTCGAGTCTGGATCTTTCCTCCTCGCCCGCCCTCTCTGTCACATTGGCTCTGGACTGTCATAGAAACAGCTTGTGATCCAAACCCCTCTCCGGTTCTCTTCAGTTATATAAATGCCACATACTGTTGGAGTCCTGAACCATATTTTTAGACTGGCATAGACAGGGCCGATAATGATGCCAGCCATCAACAGTCCCATTATATAACATGGACAGGGGGGTGTGCACATACATGGCACTTTTTTCAACAGCACACTATACTTTTTCCCATATCTGGCAGGCTTGCTTGAGGCCAGATACAAGTATTCACATACACAGTAAACACTGAGTTATGTTTCTGTATGTCATGCAGAGCTACCATACTTGTTTTTGTTGGGAAAAATACACAGTGAATAGTGATTTTTTTTTTTTCCTGCATCCCACCACATGATCTGTCTGGCAACTCTGCAGCAAAAACAAACATGGATGTTATTTCATTGTTCAGCCACCTGTGAAGGATTTATTACTACGGATTAGTTAAAAAGAGGAAGGATTTTTTGCACAGAACCATTGCAAAGCTGCAGGAGGAGGTTTCAATATTTGTTGATTATATAATGTTATTGTAATTTACAACAACTTTAAATGGCTTGGGGGTTTAAGCAGCTCTCCAGGCTTTTCCTTGGGTGCAAAATCCCATACCATTACCTGTTAACCCCCATTGTATTATCATTTAATTAGCAGTTTTTAGTGTAGTTGTCCATCTGTGGCCATCTGTGGCCTGTCAGCACCATGGACAGCATCAATCCGGTGTTGCTTCCTCTTCTGTACTTTCTCTACCGTCAAAATGTTTTTGGAACAGAATTACCCAGGGAGGGAATCAGATCAAATTTCATATTTTTTCTGTTGTTCTGACAGAAAGTAAAAGAGAAAGGACAGGAAATCACTGACAAAAACAGTTTGAGGTGCTGTTCAGCAGCCGCTTTTGTCATGCTGAAAACAGTATCTATGCAGTTGAGCGTTGCGGAGTTGTTTGCTGTGTGTTTATAATATAGTATATGATCAGGACTGTTGATTTACAGTTATTAAAAGCTTGCTTTTGATTGCAATTTACCGTGCTACCCACTGGGAGGAATCTACTGTAGTCATTAAGGATAGAACAAAACAGATGTGATTAAGAAGTTGTGTTATTCCAACTCTAATATTCTCAGCGTTGCTGTGAGAGTTTACTGAACGCTGAATTGCTTTGAGCACCAGCAGATGCAATCAACCTCCAATCAAAATTAAAAGACTAAGAGTCTGCCATGCTAGGGGGCTCTGTGATGTCTGAAGCTAAAACACGAACAGCTAAATCTTAGGTTAAGGTAAGCATGCTAACAGCATGCTGCTAATTCATTTTAAACACAGGTACTGTGCAGCTGAGGCTGATGGAAATGTTGTTAGTTGTGGAGCTGTTTCACTCAAAACCACAAAAAAAAGTCCATCCAATACAAGCAGGTATTTCGACCAGTGAAGTGGACCAACAGACCTACACAAGCAGTCTCAATGTCATGGCTAAAAACTGGGGAAAAAATTGTAAATGTATACATTACACCTCTAAACGTTTCACCTCATGAACTCTTTAAGACTTGAACTCTTCATATTCGCTCTTTAAGGCTTGATTTCCCAAACACACCATTATAAATGCACCAAAAACATAACCTGGCCAATGAGAGCAGGGACTCCTGAGAAACAGGATAGCTTTACCTTGATGTATTCTTTCAACATCAGCGTTGGAGACAGGACTTGACTGAGCCAATGCTTCACAGAAACTTGCTCTAATCGACACGGCACACTGTCTGCCAGAGGAAGTATCTCAAATAGCCAGGAAAAACAATATATAAAAAAAAACAGCACGAAAGGAAGGGGCACAATTTAAAACAGTGATGTTGCTGAGGCAGATCCAAGTTAGCACTAGCCTGGAAGCAAATGGGTGAAATGAGCCTGAGGAGCTCATAAGGTAGAGAGCAACCAAGATATACTCTCAGGTCACAAGTTTACAGTGGATTAAATTAGAAGAGGAAACAGTAACGATAAATTCAGGAATATATATATAAATAAAGGCATATAGGTGAAGGAGAAGTTAATCAAATAGAATTGAACTGAACAGAGCTGACACTTGCAATCTGACACATTAGGATGCTGACAAACAAGCCAAGTATAATGCAAGGATTGATTGCTGTGAGTTCCTCTCCAAATGAAGCTTCTTACCTGGTAGGTAATTAGGAAGTGAGCAGATGCTGGTATTGAGTGCTTTGAGTGCCTGAGAGAGGCAGTAATTGTTTTCTGTTGATTACATGGCCTTTTGACAGAAAAATGGGTCACTGCAGTAGTGACCACAGACAGGGCTGGGGAGACTTTCCAGCACAAAGTGTTGCAACAAACAACAAACACAGAAACAGGAAAGTGGAGTGGAAATCCGACCAAAGCTGAGCCTGTTTGTGTAACCGCATCTTAAAATGTCTCCCCTTTCATAGTAAAGCAGCTATAATGGATGTTTTTCATTAGAATCGGTCAAATGTAAAATGTAAAAGCAGCTCCTATTGGTACTATGGAGCTTTGGAGTGAATTTCAGCTCATTGTTTAGCTGTCCAGACCATCACTTATACCTGCACTCAGTGCTCCCATACAGCTGTTTTCAACCCAACAGGCAATAAACCTGCTGTAAACTGCCGGCCCAGCACCAAACAGCACACAGTTAGCAATTAGCTGTTGAACATAGTGAGTGAGGTCCCACATCCTATTGTCCTGTAGAAGGACCCTCCAGTCCTTTTACTGGCAGGAATCAATAGGGTAGTATGATTTGCTTTTCTTGCATGCTGGCTCCATCTGCTGGTTAAATTCTTTGCTCTCATTTCACCGTGCGCTGCTATGGCAACATGGACCAAAGCATGAGCTCAGTACAAAGGTTGATGCCTCGTCTCTTACCGCAAATTGTCAATGAGAAATATACTAACCGTGTCATTACTGATGCGTTTACTGGGAGTAAAAGGTCTGCAGTAAGCAGTGCAGATTCCCACACACCTCCTCCAGAGGTCACAAGTTCATCTCTGACGTACTTTCAACGTCAACACGGCAGCTAAAGCCTTAATTTACATTTAGTAATCGAGTAGATTAAGAGGAATAGCCCAAAGATAAACAGGGCTGCCCCCAGGTTCTTTTACTACAGTTGAACTCCTCTTGGCTGCGTTGACTGTTGCCCCGACAACCTTATGTCACCATGTCAGAGTTACAATATCCCTCTGTCTCAGCTTTGCTCATCTGTTCAGTTGATTACGTCTGTGCAATGTCGTGATGGATCTTCTGTCTGACAAAGGGAAGAAGCCCGGGTGTCCTTCTTTGTAGAAAAGCTCACGTCTCACGTATAGCATATTATCTAAATTCAAAATAGTTTCTGTAGCTGGCAGAAATTCTGTAAAGAGAGAGAAATATTGACTGAAATTATATCCTGTCCACACACCTTTCCAAAGAGCCTGAGTGCTCAAAGAAGCTCAAAGTGGCAACACTTTTTATTGTGCATAACTTTAAGCCAAGATTCATCCTGGAGCCAGCCTCAGGTGGCCGTTCGAGGAACTGAAGTTTTTCTGTTGGCTTCATTTCACTGCATGCACTGTGACTGCGAGTGCGCTGCCTCTTTTCTACAGAAGCCCAGAACAGACAAATTAAACACTGGTTTTTGATAGAGTTGTTCATTTTTTAAATTTTTTCCCCCCGCTTATTTCATGCACACAAAAGTTTCTCCATTCACGCCAAGAGGGAGAGGGTGAGGTCACAGGTCACCACTACCTGCCTCTAAATCCTACACACCGGCCCTTTTAAGTCTAAATCCATGAAAATGTCAGTAATATGAGACACCTCCTCCATATCACACTCCCAAAACACACACGCACCCCTAAAATAAATCTATAACCATATACGGGCATTATATAAAATAGAATAAACATACATATCATGTATGTATATGACTAAAACTGAGAGTTTAAAGGATATTTCACTCTACAAATACAGATCAGGGAGTACACAGATCCTTAGTTTAGGGTTTGGGTCTAAGTAGAGAGCCTAATGGTCTGCTATTAAATGTTAATAGATAATTAAAGTCAAACAGGAGACCCTCAGAAAAAAATAGTACTACAAGATGCAGTCTGTGTTTATATTGGTGTGTAGCTCCTCTTGACCCTATCAAACTGATGTTTGTGTACCTGGCGAGGAAAGAGGCCCGGACAGTTTTACTGGAATGCCTATCAGCGGGCAGCTGGCTAGTTAAATAGTCTCCAGAGATTTGGTTTCACAAGACATATGGCAGAAATGTTTCTTTGACTCAAACATGACAACAACAGTTTTATTTGTTGCCCTTCAAATGGAGCAGCTGAGTCATAATAATTAAAATTTCACACACACGCTTTCCTGCGTGAGAACAATGGGTATTTGTGTCCATAACAGTGGAAAAGCAGCTCACAAATAGTCTAATCACACTCCCCAAATCATTCTCAGTCAGTTGAAGTAGTTTTGGAGGATTCGATACACACAGCCATGAAGAATAAGAGTTTTACCAAGCCTGAACTTCTCCCAACTTTCAAGTTTTCATACATGGGAGGAGGAATATTCTTGAATCTGGGAGAAGTCAGAAAAACCACAGTTATGTAGCGAGCTGGGCTGTGGCCTCTGTCTTGCGGCTAATCCTCCCCCTCGTCTGGAAGCTGTTGAGTTTTTCTCCAGATGTGGCCGCCTGATCTTTTTAATGATACACTGGTGGAGGCAGAGAATAACAGAAAAGAGGGTCAGGAAAACAAGACAAACACGCCTCTAGAGAAGCAGCTTGTTTGTATGCTTTTACCTTTGGGTGCAATCTAAACTTCTGTTTTCACTTAAGCAGACCTGAATGATTTAGATACTGGACTTTATAACTGCGGTATACAGTTTCACAATTACTTCACCGTTGAGTTGTTGCAGTTCTGTTGTGAAGTTTGGGCAGCATCACTGAAGGGGAGATTGGTCAGTAAGAAATATTCAGAATGAAATGATTAGAATCAGGATGCACGAGTAGTTTTCACCCTAAGCATCTTATTTCAGTAACATTTAAGTGAAGGGACAATAGTGTTGATCTTTCTCCAGTATCTAACATGTGTTGTCTAAAAAAATCTAAATGTAAAGCAGGAATTTCCTCGATGAGACATCTGGGACCCCCCCTCTCCCCTCTCTCACATTCACAGCCAGGAAAATGGCAGTTGCTTAAACAGCAGGTGTCTTTGACTTGGTCATCCTCCAGAGACAACAGGTTGCACAGCTGTTTGGCACACACATACACGTATGTGCATACACAAGTAAGGAAAAGAGAAAGAGGCACTTAATGAAAGATAGCAAACAACTTCTTCACTCTGGTGAACTCTGGGTTCTTGTCAGACAGCTCTGGCAGGGAGATGCTCCCGCTGTGTCTTTTGTATGTGCAAGTGGACCAAACAAAAGCTTAGTGAGGAATCTCCGGGAAGCCCGGGCTGTTGGAAAGGAATGCCCCCTCTCTTGTGGATCAGTGCTTGAGTCTTAATCAGTCACTGGAGGGGCACTGGCTGCGCTGGGGGCCTCTTGGACCCGGCGGACAGGAACTCACTCACTCCTGACCTCACTTGCCTCAATAAAATCTATTAGCTGAGCACAGATGAGTAAAAGGCTGGTCATTGTTGGCGATGTGATACACATAAATCAAACTAATAGGCCCCTGTTAGCCTTTCATGGTCATAAGACCTTATGTAATCTCTTTCTCAACCCAGTTAATGGCCGAATATTTAAATACAGAAACTGTGTTTTCTGCTTTTTATCATAAAGTGTTTAAAGTATGTGAAAAACAAGAGGACACAGATGGAAGCGGAGGTTCTAAAGTAAAAGTGGAAGTTATTTTTGTCCAGTAGAAATATTGGAAACGTTAAGGGTGAGTGTTTCCCTCTATGAGAAGGCGGAGTTTTCTCCCCGGGGTCCTGAGCCAAACTGGTGTTATGTAACGGATACACTTCTCATCTTGATGTGGAGTTAGCAGAAAGTTTACAGGCAGCGAGTCAAGCCCGGTGCGTGAACATGGAATATGCGATCATCTCAGCAGCGCGTCTGCAGATCAGTGCAAGAAAAATTGGCCTTCAGAGTTGATTTTGTAGCCAAAGACCTGCCTCACAGCCTTAAACTTAATTGAAAACTTACTTTAAAAGCCGCCAAGGATCAAGTCTTTGTTGGTTAATGTTCAACTACTGGAAGATCTCCATGTTCTTGAAGAGGAATCTGGATATGGGAATTTAGATTTTCAAAGCAGCCAGACATGGGCAGCGGGACGAGCCGAGGGAAGAAAGTTGCACCTGCGTGTGTCAGCGAAGTGAACGTGACCAAAACAACCGTCAGCACGTCACCCAAACAGGACAGCCGTCCGTTCAAGCCGCTTAAAATCCATACAATTTTGCGCAACGCGCGTAACCGTGCGCAACCGGACTGCCACAGCGAGGGGCACGACTCTGACTTCTCCAGAGAGGACGATGACATTGACGGAGAGCTGGACACAGTTCTTGCAGACTACGAGGATCGAGGGAGAGCCCCGGTTAAGAAAAGCCCTCCCAAGAAGACTGTCATCAGATCCAAAACATACGGACTGTGTCATTTCAGTCGGGAGGACGAGGAGGACTTCAGCTCGGAGGAGCCACGTGGCTCAAACGGCGGAGCGAGAGTTGTAAACAATGATGCTTTTACACACTTTAAAAAACACACACCCGTGTGCCCCAGTCAGCACAGCGTAAGAACTTTTATTCATCTGCTATTGTATGACTCTCATTATTTGTGCATTATTTATAAGTAATAAGTGAGATTCAATGTCGAGCGCTGAGATGAAAACACATGATAGAGTCCTTCTTTCCTCTCTGGTTTCTGTCAGGCCTCCTCTCAGGGCTTTTTGACAAGAGGGGCTTTGTTGGATGCTGTTCCCACATCAGAAAAACAATCGTAAGTAGACAACTCTGATAAATAATTTATTTCTGAGTCAGTGGAGTAGTAAAAGATGAGGAGGGTCGGATCAAATTCACTTTCAACAGATCGAAATACCAGCCCATTATTCTCTGGGCAGATCAGATTAGTCAGACGTCTGCATGCAGGACAGAAACAAACAAGTGTCTGTTGTTGGGGCTTTGTTGGAGGTCAGTGTGAAAACCGTAAACAACCAAGAAAATCATATTTTAAATGTCTCAAGCACAACTAATCATGAGAGCCCCATTGGGCATCAAGTTCATTGGAAATTAATCAAATCGTGAAATGAAAAATGGTGGTTTGGATATATAAAGTATGATTTATATTTCCATTGTTTTTTAATTATTATTATTTTCATGTTGTTGACGTGTTTCTCCTCTCTCCTCAGGACTTGTGGCAGTTGCCATAGCGCCTCGCTCACCATGCCAGTCATCCTGTACGATGGATCAGAAGAGGAGCTGATGGACACTATTGAGAGAGACTTTAGTTGACCCCCAGCTGAGAGAGCTGCTGTCCTTTCAGCTGTCTTCGTGTGATGCAGCAGTTTGCAGAGGAAAATTTCAAACTTTTAAAAGGGAACCAGGGTTTCTTTTGACAATTTCCTGCAACTAAGGAAGGCTACATTCACTGTATTCAGTCAGGTTTTCCTGGATAAATGTAACACGTTTTTGTGTGTTGAACTGAAACTCCTGTAATCCTCCAGGCCTTTTGCATTCACCCAAGTCTTACTTAACAACATGCAGCAGTGTAATTGCAGAGTTATAACACCAACCTGAACAGGCGCCAGGAGGTTTTACTCACAGACCAGATCTGTGCACCGACACAAGCCTCCTTACTTTGTTATCTGCAGTGGTAAGGTGTCACTGTCACCCCCTCAGTGCTGCCAGTCTCCCACTGAGCACACACCTACTTCTTACTTACTTACTTTCACTTGTCTGTTAATGGGTAAAGGAGATAACTCAGCAGTTCTGCTAAAATCTAGCACTATGGGCCCGTTCTTGAGGCCCTGTGGCTGCGCTATATGCAAACATTTTCCACCAGAAGTTGTGTGCGTGCAGCGCAGCGTATAGGGTGAAGTTCTTCATGAGTGGCAACTCAGCAAAGGTATGTTTACTTAAGGTTTCCTTCCTGACCACAGTTCCTGCACTTCTCCACCCTTATGAAGAAGGAATGTGTGGCAACAGAGACTTTCAGTCAGGCTCAATGCGACTGAACATTCAGCAACATTCAAACATGAAGACCTGCTGCCACTTAGTGGTGGAACACAGTAGTCGTGTGCATGAACACTAATTTGAACATTTGTGTGTGACGAAAGGTGAATTTCAACCAGAAATGTAGAGGTGGGATTTTGTAATTTTGTTTTATATTGCAAATAAAAATCTGTGATATTCTGATCATGTGCCTGGGAGAAAACCTGTGTGTGTGTGTGTGTGTGTGTGTGCCTTTACAGCACAGCTCAGTTGACCCATACTTGTGCATAGTACACAACCCACATTGTGCAAAAACTGTTGGACTTGTCATTTAATCGTCAAATTCACAACAGGAACAGGTTTGTAAGTATTTCAGCAGGCAGACTGTACAAAATAAAAACATTAAAAAAACACACATAAATTATGTACCATATATTTAAAAGATAAAAACGCTACCCCACAGTGTGACTGAGATGTTCACTTTGAAGGGAGTACAGTACTATTTGTACGATATTGCATTGATTTTGGCAATTATGACACACGTTCTTTTAAATGAACTATTTTTGCTTCTTTGAAGGCCTGTAGAAAGACATCCTCCTCTGTACCGCTGTCAGTAGTTTGGGAGGTAAGAGTTGAAGCTGATTTCTAAGCACTTCATGGCTCCTCACATTTTTTGCAATGTAATCCTCACACATCCTGTTGGAAGAAAAGGTCATTTTTCATTTCTATTTTGGGAAAGTGATCACATGATTAAAGTAAATATAACATGTCTTACAAAGCTATTTTACGGTAATGTTACTAATTTTAACTGAAATTGACAAGTCTGTTGTGCAGAGGTCTCTTTGTATGATAAAACACAACGCTGTGGTTCTTTTTTTATAAACCAATCTCTTGGAGATTGATTTTTTTTTTACCTGAACAGAGGATATGGCTGCGTCTGGAAAACAAGTGCATCATTGCAGTGACCCTGAAAAGAAATATAATAAGGTTTGTAAAGTACTTCCTCTTAAAGATGTGCATCCTATGTTCTTTTTTGGTCAATCGACTGTGGTTTACATGAACATACTGCAGGGTTAGATGTACCACCACCAAGTTATTTTTGGAGAAAATGAAACTCTGTTCAAAACCATGCAGGTTTGCTCTGATGTGTTATTCAGTGCTCTCGTGTAAACACAGGGACACTAAACAAACTACATCCATAAATAGCTGTTGATTAGAAAGTTTATCCTTTTATCAGCTTTTCTTGCTGATCTCCCCAACATTCAGTCTCTCCTGTGTTTATGTAAATTTAAGAGACTTTTAAGGTTTTTTATGGAAATATCAGGTCTTTAAAACTAGCTTCAGCTACTAATGCGTCTCTGTGATACTTACAGTGTCGACAAGGAGGATGTAGTCACAACTCCCACCAAACACAATCACATCAGAGTCTTTGCCTGGGCATGCTGTGTGCCACAACCTTGGACAGGAGAAAACATGCTATTTTAAATCTGCTCACAATGTACGGGAACTATTGTACAGAGTAATAAATGTAAACCAGTAACTTTTGGTTGTACAAGTTGGTACCTTGGTTTATTCTTGAAAGGATGCTTAATTTCTCGCCATTTTTTTGTGTCAACATCAAGCAACCATCCGTCACCTGATTGACAAAATTGAAAATAAATCAAACATGATATTGACCACAGCAACGAGAAAATAAAGTAAAGGAGTGGGTACGTTTCCTCACTCATTGGTTTGCAGTCCATACTGAGACCTCCAAACAGGAACAAGGAGTTGTCTGCTACCGGTGTGAGTGTATGCCACGATCTGCCCGCTGGAGTGGGGGACGACGGGATTCTGGAAAACATAATTTGAACAACGCAGTCAAATACAAACCTGGTAAAAGATGGTGCCATTTTAAAGTAACTCCCACACATTTTAACATTGTCATCGCCCACAATTACATGCGTACATTTCTGACCACGTCCATGTTTCAAGGTCAAGGCAGTGAATGTCGCTTGTCCTGGTTTCCTGCAAGAGGAGCACAAGTTAGTCTCTGTTTTTTATGTTCTTGTTGTTACTGTTGACTTCTTGTAGTCTACTTATAAATTCTATTATAGCATATAGAGCTCTCACCATAACTCTACCTCCACAAATGTATCCTTTACATCCGATTGTGGCGCTGGCGTGGGCGGCCCTCGGGGCAGGAGCACGGCCCTGCACATAAAAACAGTCACTAAAATCAAATTTGCTGCTAAACTCCCTTGTCTCTAAACTCATTAATAAGAATGTACGCCCTCCATTCTGTGTATGAATCAAACTGTAGTTCACTCACATGTGTCTGTGGTTCACTCCAACTGCCGTGCATGGGGTCAAATATGTGAACCTCGTTGTTCCATCCCCAGAAGACATGTTCCACCTGAAAACAACAAAATAGCTTTAAAGCAAGCAAAGCAACTTTTTAACACGAAATTATGCTTTCTTTCATGTGGAGGCTTTTATTCTTGCCTCTTGAACCAAATGTCAGTGTCACCAAAGTCTAAGCTGCACTGTTGGAATAGCAAACCTGTGACAGATTTATAATCATTAAAGAACATTACCCATGATGGTTCATCTACAATGAAGCTTCTGTTCCTGTCATCAATATCAGCCAATAGTTTGTGACCATAGCCTCCAAAGTAGATGAGCCTGCAGAATATCAAACAAAGTTTATCACAATTACTATCATCCAAGCGTTGATTATGGATTCAGTTTTAACATCCCAGACAATAAGCACATTCCATGTCATCATCTAATTAGACACACGTCAGATAAAACCTAATGGTTGATGGAACTAAAGAAAGAATGAATGTAGCGTATATTATATCAAAATAAACCCAAAAAAGGTGAACAGTGTGCACATCCACTCCCAGTTGGGTCACAGTTGCATGACAAAAAACAGCCACAAAGGAAAAATAGATGCTGAAAAGACACTCTCTGTCTTCTTTTTTTTTTTATCAAAATAAACCCAAAACAAATATATTGTTGGCAGTGGAGGTCACATGACCGCTAGCAAAACAAACACAGGTGTGCTAATTAAGCAGCTGACACAGGTTTGCGTGCAATCAACGTTTGCAGTTTGCAATTTGTTTCCGAGCGAGAAGTTTGTTCCGTTTTGTTTGTTTTGACCGCTGTGGCTCTGAAGACAGTAGAGCGGATGGACAGGTCAGCGAATTTATACATCCTGAACTCCATATTGCTGGCTGTGCAGTGTGTGTGTGTGAATATGATGAGCAGGTAGCACCTTGCATGGCAGCCAGTGCCATCAGTATATGAACAGGTGAATGTGATGTGTAGTGTAAAAGCGCTATTGATATTGATATTGATTGACATTTTCCAAGTCATGTTTACTTTATTGTTGTAAGTTATACGTGATTTTTTGTT
This sequence comes from Nibea albiflora, assembly GCA_014281875.1. Lineage (NCBI taxonomy): Eukaryota > Metazoa > Chordata > Actinopteri > Sciaenidae > Nibea > Nibea albiflora. The sequence goes on along the minus strand of CM024799.1, from coordinate 23,416,145 downwards.
TTTCATCTCTCTCAGTTGACTTGTACTGATCAGAGCTGTTAATTGATTTATCTATTCAAGCACCTCATTCTGACTAAAAGAAAGACAACAGATGCTTTTAAATGGAGCCTGTTGATTGCACTCCCTCCTGTGCTCATATTAATTGACTCAAGCCCATGGTTTTCTGTAAAACACAGGGATTAAATAAGAACGATATGGAAATTAGACTGATGGCACCCACTGTGTAGAAATAGCAGTCATTTAAACACATTTCACAGTGCTTACCTTCCTTTATGAACCCAGCAGGACAGTTTGTCTCGAGGTGACGGAGCAGAGCCGTTCTCATGTATGATCTTCCTCCATGTGTATTTGCCGTCTGTCAGGTTGACACAATAGATCTGTTTGAAGTCAAACACTGATCACTTCTTCAGGTCAACTTTGCGCATCCTATTCTCTGACCACACTGGTCCATCGTGTCCATTCAGAGATAACAATGAACAATGAACATTATTTTTTGTTGCTATCCATGCTACTACATAAACATTCTTTATAACATTCTTTGATGATAAAACCATTTTTTTCACCAAACAAAAATACCATGTTGTTTCTATGAAGTAAACCACAATTAAAGCGTCAGTAACTCTGTGGAGCGTCAGCTATCATCCTCACCTGATTAGTCTGTCCATTGTCATCACAACCTCCAAATATGTACATGTGTCCGTTCAGTGAGCTGCCGCAGGTCCCAGACATGGGCGGAGGGATTTCACCTGTCATGTGGAACACTTGCCTTCAAAAAAAGGTAAGAAAAATGTGGTCAAACTACTCACTCAGTCATACATGTTCAATTAGATGACGACACATTTTACAATGAAAAGACTGCAGAAAGCTCCAGGCAAGTGAACAGATAAATGACACACAAAAAAGTGTGAAAGTCACCAGCAAGAAGGAGATAAGTTAAGAAAGAAAATCTTCAAATTTATGGGAAACATGCATTACTATTCTTTGTTTTGACCCCAGACAAGCACAATATATTCTTACCATACACCTCGTTCTAAGTCATATACCCAGATTTCATTACTGGGGAGGAAAACTTCTTCATCAGCAATTGACTGTAAAGAACACAACATGTCTATTACTATAAAATAAATGTGTGTAGTCGCATTACGTCTTGAGTCTGTCAATACTATGGAAATGTCATTAATAGGAGAAAAAACGAAGGTAAAAGCATGAAAATGTTTACTTATTTTGAAATATAGCTTTAAAAATAATCTGGTTTCTGAACTTTTAGTGCACAAATTTGTTATGCATATTTCATAGAGTGTGTATGCAGGGATAACAAAAAAACATACTGTATAATTACTCAGTGATAAGCAAATGATTTATATATAAGAAAAAAACAAAATTATTCCAACTTTTAGGCCACAGTGTATATATTCCATTACTGGATTATTGCTAATGTATTATTACACTTATATACTAAGTAGTAAAGGATCTACTTCACCACTGTTTGGACGTCACACAAACCGGTTACATGTCTGTTTGGTAACGTTTAGGTGAGGTGTGTTTGTTTTTCTCACCAAGTAACCTCCCCAAACATACAGCAGGTTCTCCTCCACCACAGCCGTGTGTCCGCTCCTCTCCCGGGCCACCAGCTCCGAGAAGTGCCTCTCAAAAGCTGAATCCATGACTGGCTGCTATTAATAGAAAAGGAAGACCTTTGACTTTGAGCCTAAAATTATCAAATCTGTCTAAAAATGTCACCCAAAATACACACTCAGACTTTGTTGTTAAAGAAGAAACACATGCATACATGCTGACACTAAACAGGCTGTCAGTTCTCTCATGCTGTTATCGGTTTAAAAGGAAAAATGACTTAATTAAATGGTATTTGTACAAAACTGTGAGGCTACGTGTATCCAGAGAGCTAACGTTACATACAGGCAGGCAAAACAAACGGCAAAAGGTGTCTACCACACGGAAATATTTACAATCACTGCCTCAATGAAAACATATGCAAACATACTCACAGGCTGTGGTGCACTGTTAGATGTCGTATGATTTTTTCCTCATGTTGCAAACACCAAAACACAACAGAGTTAAAGCTGTAAGCAGATCTCTGACACCCCACCGGCCCAATTCTCCTCCCCCTACTGCCCCGTCCAGAAAAATACAAAATAAAATACAACTTCCGGTCCTTTTTCTCTTGTCAAAATAAAAAAAACAATCAGTCACGGCGGTAGACTCGTTGTTATTGAGTAGATATGTAATAGATATGTAATATTCCTATAAATTTCCATAATTCCCGTGGAGCTTCCAATTTGGAATATTTCCAAAAAGTTCCAATTTTAATGTCAAATGAAAAGTTTCTGAAAATTTACAGGAAACTTTCCACCTCTTTGCAATCCCAGTAACGATGCAGTGATATTTATTCTGATGTTGAGTTACTCTGAGGTTTAGTCACAGCATGGCTTTATTTCATAATGCAGTGATCAAATCAATATTTTTTGGTTTTCGCCTTTACTTGACAACCAGAAAATATACTTCAACTTCCGGGGGGTTTTCTCACCAAAATAAAATTGCCTTACGTGACTACTGTTCCTAATCTTATACGATATGTAAGTAAATACGAACATTAGGTAAAATAAAAATAATATCAGTAATGGTGTAAATGTAAAATAAAATCGTTCTTTAGAAAACATTAACAGAAGAGGGGTTTTTTTAACTTCGTTGAAAGCAGCCATAAACTCACAAAAATTATTAAAGAATTAGAGAAAAATAAAGTGCTATGAATTAAATTAAAACTAAATTAAATTAAAAGTAATTTAAAAAATATATTTAGATTTTTTTCCCCCCCTTTGCGCGTGAATCATCGGCGGAAGTGACGAAAGTCACACGGAAGTTCCGTTGACATTTAGCGCCAAGTCTTGAGTTGGACAACAACAATCATGGATGTTTCTCGCAAAATAAAGACAAAAGTGTCCGCTTGTTTCAAGATGCGGGGACTTATACCAAGACCGTATGTAATTTAACAACATTTATCATCGCTGTTAAAATGTTGTTGTTTTGTTTTTTTGCTAATATTAATGTAACGTTGCTGTCTTTAGTGCAGCAAGAGAGCTAAACAATAAACATGCCGCCTCAGAGGCAGAGAAGCTGGACGAGGTCGATACTTTCTGCTTGATTTATAATGTTTTTCTGCTGATTTTTAGCGTAAATTGCTTGCTGTAATTTAACATAATATGTACATATAAACTATTTTCACTGACAACTTCTCTCAATGTCCTGTCACAAACCAGGGCAGACACCATTTTTTTATGTTTCCTGTAAATTTTATCAGTTGAAGAAAGCTCACATGTATTTTGTGTGCATGTTTTCTTGTTGTTTTGTGCTCCAGAGAAGCCAGCAGATACCTTGTGGAAGTGCTAGAGTCTGTCAATTCCTCCGAGCTGGATGATGTTATTGAAAAGGTCCTGGATGCAGTGGAAAAGCAGCCACGTATGTACAGCAGCACACACTAGTGAAACAGCTGTTTTAACTATTTAAGTGTGGAGCATTTATTAATTAATGTTATACTAACCAAAAAGGCTTGTACCCCCCTCCACACCTGCATAAGAGACAGAACTGCAAAAGCAAAGTCCTCATGTGATTTTATACATCTGAAGTAAAATAATCCGTTATAATCGTGAAACTGGAGTTGTTCCTCAGTATATTCTTGTAACACAAAAATCTGTAAGCTGTGTACAGCACTTCATTTGTTTTATCTGTTTTAAGTGTGTTTGTAGGTTGTGACCTCGGTCTGTGTTTTCCAACAGTGTCCTCCAGTATGATAGAGCTGTCCGTGGTGGAAAGTGCTGTTCAGGATTGCACTCAGTCTTGTGATGAAACCATGTAAGTGTTGTGATCAACCCGTCATAGTTATTTTTATTTATATTACTTTGATTAAACGTGTGTAGAAGCTTGCGTTTCATCCTTTTCTGTTCATTGGAATAATAGTAGCTTTTTATTCAGAGCCTGCAGATGCATCTTTTGCACATTGTAATAATGCATCAATTACATCATGAACTAGATTTTGTCCTATAATTAATCTACAGGTAGCTGTAGCAGTGGAATCAGTTATTATTCTTCAGTTCTTATTAATAAGAGTTGTTTAACTGTCTTCCAGAGATAACGTTTTCAACATCATTGGAGCCTTCGATGTGCCCCGATACATTTACAGTGTGGAGCGGAAGAAATTTGTACCGTGAGTAAAGTTACCGTTTCTTTCTTCTTTGTCACTGTCACATGATTGTGTTTTTTGTACTGCAGACATTAGATCTGATTTCTACTCATGCATGTGCTGCAGACTTTGTGCTGTGCTGTTGTGTGCAGACGATGGTTCGAAAGTTTTTATTTTGGCTTTTTCATTCAGCATTAATATGACAAATCATCCAGCCCCCAGCCTGTGTGGTCTGGGCAGAGACAAAGCTGAACTCTTCAGGGAGCGGTACACCATCTTACAACAGGTCTGTTAGACACAGAGGAACTGAGCCATTCTCTTTGCCGCTATTTCCAGTATGTGAAACTTGCATGTTGTATTAATACAGACTTGTGTTTTTTTTGTAGCGTATACATCGGCATGAACTCTTCACTCCACCTGCAATAGGAGCTGCTGTTGAAGAGGGTCAAAACAAATTTCAGGTATCAAATCACTGTAATCATGTGGTGATTACATGTATGTTGAGCTGCTTTAATAGCTGAGTACTGAAAATAAAACACGTCTTAAAGTTTTGAATTTCGAGCTGATCGTTTTTGTGTGATTTGTCTTTTTCAGCTCAAGACAATTGAAGCGCTGCTGGGAAGCACATCCAAACTGGGAGAGGTGATTGTACTCGGGATGGTCACACAACTTAAAGAGGTGAGTAACTGAAGAGAAGTTCTTGTTTTTCAATAGATGTGTATGTTTCTGTCTAGTTTCTGAAACATTTCTTGATTTCTTTAAGGGTAAATTTTACTTGGAGGACCTGAGTGGAACAGTACAGCTGGACATGTCCAAAGCAATATCCTTTCATAGTTTTTCATGTAGAAGCTTGTCACCAAAATGTCCTTTATACTGTACAATATTTTGGTGTATGTATTCCTTAATAAGGTTCTCACCAGTTCCATAATGGCCTGTACACTGAATCCTGCTTCGTTCTGGCAGAGGGTGAGCTAACACCTACTACAACTGCAGTAAAGAAAATGAAAAGTTACAAATATGCCATAAGACAAGGTATTATTAGAAGTAAAGTTTTGCCGTTTGTCCTATAGGTTGGTACGAGGACTCGGTTTTCCACGTCAATGGCTTCGGGTTTCCCCCAACGGAGCCATCATCAGGCACAAGGTCAGTGAACGGGGAGAAAAGCTTTGAGACAAACTTTCCTTCTAAGGTACAGAAGTATGTTGGCAGTGTAGTGTCGTAACCACATCGGATTTTGGGGTTAGTAGCTTGTGAAGTTGTTAAACCTTGTTGGTAGGAAGTGAACATGAAGTAACATGAAGGCAAACACTACATAATATTTACTAAAGTGATGAAGTCAGACATATTTGCACTGCATCACATTATGCCGTGAGTTTCATAGATACCTTCCTGCATCCTCACCGTATGATCCTTGCTTCATTGGCAGGGCATACTACGGCAACATGAACTTCTTCGGCGGTCCATCCACCACTTCGGTGAAGGCTTCAGCCAAGCTGAAGCAGCTGGAGGAAGAGAATGAGGACGCAATGTTTGTAATTGTTTCTGATGTGTGGCTGGACAACGTTGAAGTGATGGAGAAGCTCAACCTCATGTTCTCAGGTCTGGTGTCTTTACAGGTCAAGAATCTGCACTGTATGAGACGCCAGTCTCATTTAGCTTGACTTTGTTTTCTCTTACAGGATATGCTTCGATGCCTCCCACCTGTTTCATCTTGTGTGGTAACTTCTCTTCTGCCCCGTATGGAAAAACGCAGATCAAATCACTCAAAGGTGAGATTTTTGTGTCTTCATCCATCATAGCGTTACCCTTTGTGTGTAACGTGGATATATTTTTCAAGATTGAATTCATTTTTCTCTTTTTAGAGTCACTGAAGGCTCTTGCAGATGCTATATGTTCACACCCCAACATTCACAGCAGGTAGAGTCTAACAGAGTTGTTTCCAGTCTATTCTTAGCTGTTCAGGTTTGATTTAAACATGTTCATCTTAAATCTGCAGCAGTCGCTTTGTGTTTGTTCCTGGCCCTGAAGATCCTGGTCCAGGCTCCATCCTGCCAAGGTAAGCCTTCAGAGACATCTAATTTATTAACAGGATTATGTGAGTTTTATTCAGTGATTTGGACAAATGTGGATGAATATGTCTCCCTCAGGCCTCCCTTGGCAGATCACATCACAGAGGAGTTCAGACAGAGGGTGCCGTTTTCTGTGTTCACTACCAACCCATGCAGGTAAAACGTAGTGGTTTTTATTTATTATCAAAATGTTTGTGGTCAAGGTTTTATTGTACATGAGGTTGAGTTGTAGAAACGAGATATTTCTTCCCGGACTCATGACATTCTGAACTAAAAGTAACTAAAACTAAAAGCCTGACATGTTTTTTCCTGTCAGGATCCAGTACTGCAGCCAGGAGATCGTCGTTATCAGGGAAGATCTGGTGAACAAGATGTGCAGGAACTGCGTGCGGTTGCCCAATAACAATCTTGACATTCCAAACCATGTGAGTTTCAGATACAGTTATTTTAGTCATGAGGTTTTACTTGTCTTTGTTTGGCGTGTATTTAAAGTCTCAGTCGTTCTTTGTACTGTAAGTGCACCTTTGATTTCTGACCAGACACAATGTGAAATTGAAAATAAATGATCATTTTCCTTCTCCTCCTCTCCACAGTTTGTTAAAACCATCCTCTCCCAGGGTCACTTGACTCCGCTGCCTCTGTATGTCAGTCCTGTGTTCTGGGCGTATGACTACTCCCTGCGTGTCTACCCAGTCCCTGATGTCATCATCTTCGCCGACAAATACGACCCCTTCAGCATCACGAACACAGACTGCCTCTGTGTTAACCCGGTAAGAGACAGTAGCAAAATGACATGAAAAGTTATATCTTGGCCTTTTCTCAAGGAGTACTTGTGTTATTTATTATTTTGCCAATAATTTATTTCAACAGGGCTCATTCCCAAGAAGTGGCTTCACGTTTAAGGTGTACTATCCATCCAACAGGACTGTTGAGGACAGGTATGACGTGTTCTTGATTTCACTCTTCTCTCCATGTCTTTCATTACAGATAAGTGTCGTTTAAAGCAACACTAATGTTCATACTAATCAAGTGTCTTCTTGTGTGTTCACAGCAAACTTCAAGGGCTCTGAAGAAAAGCAGAGATTAAGAAGTGGATCTGTTTCAGTTCCTTTGTACATTGCCTATGGATGATAGTTTATGGATTAGCAATCAAATGACTTTAGTGTTTTTATATTGTATGTATCTGTGTGTTTGTATGCTATGTTGTTATGAATAATAAAGATTTTATTCTTTATACTGAACATCCTGACATTCTTTCATTATTACTGTACTATTACACCCTCACTGTTGCCTCACAGCAAGAAGGTTCCTGGTTTGAACCTCATACTGTGCATAGTTTGCATGTTCTCCATGTCTCTGTGTGTGTACTCCAGCACTTAACAGGTTAATTGGTGACTCTAAATTGCCTGTAGGTGTGAATGTGAGCGTGAATGGCTGTCTCTATGAGCCCTGCGATGAGCTGAGGGCTTATTACAAGGTGTACCCTGCTTTTCACCCAAAGTCAGCTTCATTTTTATAATATATTATTTCTGGCCTGCTAGGATTGTCAGATACTTGTATGGCTGGAAGATTTGGCCTTTTCTGGTTGACATAATGAAGCATTTGAACCTCTAAGGACCTAACTGCTGGTGGTATATATCTGTAGACGTGACACAAAATATTACTTTCTGAATGATCTTGTGATAGAGAAGAGCAAGACTGACATGTTTTAGACTTAAATGTTAACAGACTTTAACTTTGCATTACTCATAATAAGTCATGTTTAGAATGAACATGAGGTTAAGATTTGTATCAACTTCAGGCAAGTTTAACGCACTCCAGACAATTTATTCTTTGTTATCTGACTCCAGATGTGAAAGAAAGGACTGGTTTTTAGATTTGTTCACACCTGATTGGCTTAAGTTTGACACTTAGGGTTTTTTTTGTGACAATGAAAACAAAATTGTTACAGAACTGTGCATTGTATGTAACTTATTGGTCATTTTTTCATATTTAAAATGTTATTATTGGCCCCTCTGCCCCTCTTTAAAAGAAGTTTGGACACCACTTTTTGTTTGGATGGCTGAAGTGTCAAACTCTGTTTCACACCTGAGATACACTGGGAGGTAAACACTACAAACACCCAGCGTCAGTCAGTTGGTCGGTCGGTTGTTTGATTTTTCCGACCTTACCAAGATGGCGGATTGGAGAAGTCATCAGTTTCCGGTCGTGCCCCCCGGTACGCTTGTGATGACCTCACATAAATGTCGTATCGCTGTTTTAAATCTTGCAGAGAAACAAACATTTGACCAGGTAAGAAGGTAACGACGGGGCGCGAACGCATCGTTACCCACAGCTGCGGTTTACATGCGGGTTAGCGTCGACGCCATTGTGGCTGTTTACATTTCTCCAGCCTTTTCGGCTGTCCTTTCTTCAAGTTGACAAACGTGCTGGAGCTAACGGCGGTGAACTGAGTAACAGCTGTTATGTGCTCGCTAGCTTTGGTTGCCAGTCATACAGAGCTCGGGTCTCTTTGTAATTAAACAATCAGTTCACTTGTGCTTGTGTCTTGTTAGCAGCTATCGTTGGTTTAGTTGAATAAACAGCTAAGCCAGCAAAGTAGGTCAACAGTAAACGAGCTGCCAGCTAACGTCGTCTGCTCCATTGACCTGAATTATAGTCGTGTTAGCTGAGTTCTCCATATTCAAGGGAGCTTAAAGTACAAAGTTGAAGGTGTATGTTAGAAGTTACACGTCAGAGAGAGAGCATGCCAATGTTGGTGTGTCCCTTTCTCCCTCCACTAACCGCCTTGTCCTAACACCCAGTGTTTTGAATCTGCTTCATTTCCTGCTTAACTATTTTAGATTCCTGGGAAAACCTAATTACTTAATTGACAAATCCAATCAGCACCAACCGAACCCGCTAACCCAGGGTGATTTCTCTCCCTCGCTTTCTTTCCCCCGATAGACAGAGACAAAGAGAGACTTGACATGGCAGAGAGGATGGCAGAGATGGAGGAAGACATTGGAGATGTGCCAGCCGAGGAGGATGACAATGACTCAGACAGAGATGAAGGTGGCAGGCTGTTCCCTTGGATGGTAAATGACGATATGGATGAGGACGAGGAGGAGGAGGAAGAAGAAGAAGAAGATGATGATGATGATGAGGAGGAGGTGGAGGATGAACAGCCGTTGGACACTGAAGCGTCTGAATCGTTTGAGTTGGACGCCCCGGCTGAGCGCAGTGGTCATATAGCAGTAGTTGACAGAAACATCATGTATGTGTGGGGTGGATACAAGGTAAGGAGTTCATTACATGCATCAATCTTATATTTATTTCCCCCTCTACAGTCTGCATATTTACTGATATTACATCTTATTCCCCCCTTTACAAGAATTCTCAAAACCACGGATTCTTTGACTTGTATCTGCCAAGGAATGAGATCTGGACATACAACATGGAGTCAGGAGTATGGTAATAGCTATTTATATTTAAGTGGCATATTAAAAAGTCTATGTCATTTGCACACAAGTCATTTTATAAATATCCACAGGACAAAGCATGTAGCTGGAGGTGGCCTGCACACATCCATGTCGGGCAGCTGTGGGGTGTGTGTTGACGGAGTCCTCTACCTATTTGGAGGTCATCACGCCAGAGGAAACACAAACAAGGTGCGATTTGTGTGTTGCACTAAGCACTTTTTTTTTTCAGATGATGATTGCATCACATGTAAGACTTTGAGGCAGGTCAGCCTGCTGTTCGCGCAGTTTGAACTCTTCTATTCTGTCTGTTTCTGCTTTGCAGATCTACCGCCTGCCCCTGAGAGCTCCCAGTCTGGTCTGGGAGGAAATGAGGGATCTTAAAGGACTTCCTCCGTCCTGCAAAGACAAGCTAGGATGCTGGGTTCAGAAGAACAGGTGAGGGACGGCTACCTCTTTTGTGCAATGCGCTTGGGGAAAGTGGTAGCAGGCTAATGAATTCCATAGATAAGCTCCCATATCCGCAGTAGGAATCTTCCACTTTGATTACATGGCTAGTTATGACTTCACTGAAGACAATAATCTTTTGATTTAAGGAGTAGATGAGCAATATTTTAAGTTTCTCTGATATTGTTTCCACAGACTTATATTCTTTGGGGGCTACGGCTACGCTGCACAAGGACCTCACCTAGGAACTTTTGAATATGATGAATCTTCTTCACTCGTGGTCTGTAAAACAAAAATGCTGCTTCTTCTCATCACTGTATAGTTCTAAATTTATCTGTGTCTATTTCCTGTAAAGAAAGTTTTCTAACCTCGACTTAAAAATAACTAAATGTATTTTTTGTTTTCTTGCTGCTGCAGTGGGACAGCCCTGGGCGAGGCTGGAACAACCACATCCATGTCCTGGACCTGGAGACCTCAACATGGAGCCAGCCCATCACCACGGTAAACACATGCCATCAGACTCAATTAACAAAAAAAAATAGAACATATTTGACATTATCCATATTTTCTCTGTTGTGTGGCCTGATGTAGGGCAACACCCCGTCGCCTAGAGCAGCTCATGCCTGTGCCACAGTCGGTAACAGAGGCTATGTGTTTGGAGGACGTTACAAGGTAAGGAAACTAAAACTAATTATTCATGACGTGGTTCAGTGTGCTCGGCCTCTTTGTCGTGAATTCCTGTCATATGGTTGATACTGCTTACCCGTTTGCCCTTATTTGCGGATAATGCAGTACAATAAAATAAATATTGCATCTCTTCTGTTGTCTAATTCTGTCTCCTTTGGTCCACAGAACTACAGACTAAATGACCTGTATTATATTGACCTGGACACATGGGAATGGCATGAAATGTAAGTGTTATTTTAATTTGCATAAATCACATGAATAATCTTGGAAGATGGGGGATAGAAATTTAGCTCATTGCAAATGGCATCAGTGGAATGATGCAAAATATTGACGGTTATCCTCTGACATGCATCACAAATGATCTATCCTTCTTGTACCCACCTGCGACCCTTCATTCATTAACCTCTGATCCTCCTTGTCTTGTTGTAGGAGCGTTCCCCAGCAGGGCCCTGTGGGCCGGTCTTGGCATTCCTTTACTCCCGTGTCACCGGACCACATCTTCTTATTTGGAGGTTTCACCACGGCCAGAGAGACGCTGAGTGAGTCTAATACCAGTCAGCATCAGCAAATAATCCCACCCACCTCAAAACGATCGCTAATGAAGATATCATCTGTGTTTCAGGCGACGCTTGGCTGTACTACGTGAGCAAAAATGAATGGAAGCCCTTCAAACATAGTCACACAGAGAGACCACGGTAATTCTTGCAGATTAAGTTGTGTGTGTGCGAGAGCAAATATACTGCATGTAGAGAGTTCTTGACGTCGTGCTGTGTGTTTCAGGCTGTGGCATACAGCATGCTCCGGTCCTGATGGGGAGGTGTTTGTGTTTGGAGGATGTGCCAACAACCTGTTGTCTAATCACAGAGCTGTAAGTCACATCTTGACAGTCTATTTTATACATACATTAAAAGCTTTTCTATTTAATTTAACTCACCCTTTTTTTTTTACTTGACAGGCGCACAGCAATGAATTACTAGTTTTCAATGTTCAGCCCAAATCACTAGTTCGGTGAGTGTGCGCAGGAGCTACAATTTTACACCTGGAACTAAAATGTGAGTTTTATTTGAATTTTTGGGGTTCATATGTATCTGTGCCCATCCTCTCCAGGTTCTGTATGGAGTCCGTTCTGCAGCACAGGGAGCGCTTGTCTAGTTACTGGGACTGCTTGCCTAAACACCTCCTGCACAGCCTCAAACAAAGAATGTCACGCGTCAACACACTGGGCTCCTAGGCTGAGAGGAAACCATCAATCCAGAGGATTTCAGGAGAAATATGTACGTACGAGATGAGCAGGTAGTCCTTTTGGAGCATTAGTTTAATGTGTGTGGACACTTGCTGGGAAAAAAATTCTCTAAGCAATAGTAAACAGCTGTGAAACTGTTGGAAACAGGTCTTGACTAAGGTTCACGGGCGATCCTCAAAGCTGTTTATTACCTTTTCTTACCTGTTTATTATCACATCGGTGGAACTCTTACGAAGCCAGCCAGTAGAACCTTTTAAAGGAGTAGCAGTGCAAGTGATGCAAAGCATTTGAAAAAAAACAGGATCCCCACACTGCCTTTGGGTTAGCTTTTGTTCTGCTGTCTTGGCTCAACATGATTTTTGGGTGGATTTCTTTTATGAAAGTTCAGGAAGGCTGCTCAGAGAAACTCTGTGAGAAATGCATTGTGTTACTGAGACTTGTACAGGAGGGGGGGGGGGTGTTTGGAGAGTGGGCAGAACTCTGGCTTTGTGAACCCTTTCCTCCACAAGATAATAGTTTATTAGTAGGTATCCTGTAGATATACCCAAGAGTCAAGGGCAACGTTCCAATTCTGTTAAACAAACACGTGCGCCAGTTGTTTGTTGAAATTCTGTTCTTCCTCAAATGAATTCTTAAAACTTAAAGATGAAATGTGCTAACACTAAAGAGTGTGAAGGCTTAAACAAATTTGCTTTAACCATGCGGATTATTAATGATTTTTAATTTTTTGCGGGAGCCTGTCGCTTTAATGATTCCTATGACTAATGACGATCTTGAACGCAGGTGTTTGCGAAATCTTGGATAGTTTAAGTTCTCACAGACCTAAAACTAGTGCTTTGTTACGCAAGACTATCTACTCCGAAGCCACAGAAATGTCCATTTTCAGTTTTTATTTATATACATATATAATAGTAATTTATATATTTGTGAGGAAATGTGAGGGTTCTTCGTTCAGGCTTGTAAAGCCTTTAATTGTCATGAGTGGCTCTTGTAGCATTTTAATTTTATTTAATCAGTTGACTTAAAATACTGTGAGTGTATTGGATGTTGAGCCACGCTGCACTGAAATGCCTCATGTCAGTAGGGCTTTGTTTGTATTTGCCTGGTTTGCACAATGTTCCCTTGGTGTTTTTTATTGTAGAATAAAATACATACTGTTAATTTGTACTTAAAGAATAAACATACCAGAAGATATGTTCTGTTCAGCTTCGTTAATTTACATCTTTTCAGTTCAAACAAATTGTTGATCAATACATACAATCTTCAAATAAAATCGTTCACGTCCAAACAGCGATGATGGAAGCTCAATCTGCGACTGTTCACACAGAAGAGGTTGGCAAGGTCCCACTGAACTGATGAAATACTATAAATCCACGTCTCGTCATGTCTGTGCTAACACGGCTCTCATTTCTTCTTGGCAGCCAGCAGGTTTGGAGCAGACACTTTAACTTTGCCCGCCATGTTTCTGGATAGATCAGTATCCTGTGACACAGTTTAAATTGGAACGTCAAGAGAAGCAAGGTAATCAGTGATCAATAGTTATAGCCCTAATCATATGATAATTGTCTATTTATTTCCCTTCCATTCAAAAATTAAATTCATAAAATGTAGAGTTTTAGCAGATAACTTCCTTACCTTGACACTGCGGAAAAGGTCTTTCTCTCTGGCTGACGTCTCTTTGGCTTTCATAAAGCTGAGTACAGCAGTACGTGCAGCTGGTAGGAACAAAACGTTACTGTCTTTTCTGAAAGCACTGTTAAAAAAAAACACTGAGCAAAGCCTTTCTGAACATTAGCATGGACCGCTCTTCTTACCTTTTCCTTTCTTCTGAGTGCCTGGCGTCAGTTTCACCTTGTGTCTGTGGAAACAAATGACTCATTTAGCCCGTGCACTCTTCATTTTGTCTCTCACACACATAAAATGTTAATTGCGCATACTTGTAGTTGGTGAGGGCGGTGTATGGAGCACAGACTGGCACAGCAAACATCAGCACATCTTCAGGGTGAGGCTGGCCTGTCAGAGAGGTGAGCAGGTTCTCTGCTTCCTGAAACACAAAGGAAAACTCAAGTTAGACTAATGCAGTAGAAAATTTACTGCCACTGCTAAAAGGCTAAGTTCAGCCACTCCTTAGTCCCATTATCCCAAATATAAAGGCTCTTACTAAGAATCTGGGTGTTTTCTTTGACAGTGAGCTAACCTTTGGACAAAACACGATAAAACAGAGATAAAGAAAAGGATCCATGCTTTTATTTCCTCACACTTGGACTGTTGTTCACTTGCCTTAGTGTCCAAATCGCCACAGATGCAGAAGACCAAATGTTCTCATCATAGCGGCCCAGTTTTAGCCTCTTTGCACAGGTTACTCTTGACGGTACATCAGTGAACTCTTAACAGCTACTGTCCAAAAAGGCCTCTCAAACCTGCTGGGTTAGGCCTTTTCAGAGTCTATGGTAAACTTAAAGGGTGATTTAGTGTTTGCTGTAATGGCACCTTGGCTCTGGAACAGTTGTATAGCTAGTATTCGAACTGCTGACACCATTCCTGCTTTTAAATCCTGGGGTTACAGTTAGAACCCTAAAGACACATTTTTACACGCTGCCTTTCAGTGTAGCAGCAGCTGCCGTAGTCTTTTCCTTTTATATTTGTTATTTTTTTATGCTGTCTATGTAAAGCACATTCTTCTAGCTTTAGAAGTCCTGTACAAATCCACTTAAAATATTATCATACTTATTTACGGTTAAATGTTTACATTAAGAACTCACCTCTGCTCCAGGGTTGTCCAGGTCCACGTCATCTTCCTGAAAGAGAAGGCAGCATTGACGAACAATCATGTGACATGTGACAAAAAAAGCTTTGTTAACATCACTAGAGAAACATTTTAGACAGTAATATTGGGTCTCTGAAGTTTGTTATGTACCTTTTCCTCCTGTTCAGCAGGACCTCCCTCCTCTCCAGGCTGTTTCTCCTCAGCATCCTCCCCTCCTTCCGTCTGCTCTAGTTTCTTTGCCGCAGTCTCCACGTTGCGAGGTTTCTGGGGTGGTTTCTGAGAGGCTGGTTTCCTGATGGGTTCCTCTTTCCCCTTCCCTTTCTTGCCTTTCTTCCCCTTATCCTTCTCATCCTTGGCAGAACCTGCTGACTAAGGAAGGAAAGCAGCCATGGTGTGATTTACTGTGTCAGTCTCAAGGACAGCGCAGGCCTGCACTGCAGTTGGCAATAAAAGTTTTGCAGATGGCGTGACGACACTGAACAGTACATAGTAATGACCGCGTTGAGCGTCGCTTTTATTCGTCCTCACCCCGAGCAGCTGCATCATCAGCTCTCTGTCCTCTTCATCCTGATCCTTGTACTTCTCTTTGATCTTCTTTAACTTGTTCTGTAAATACACACAGACACAACACAGAGTGAAATATAAGATCATGAGATGAGATCTCATTATGATGTGGAACTCTTGACTTTACTTTAAGATTTTATTTCAATCTTTTACTTTTTTGGAGCATTTGATACTCTTCTTTAATCTTTAAATATCTTCATTTGTTAGGATTTGTAAACTCTTAGATACTCGGTAGCACTATTAGACTTGAGATTTCTCTCGTACCCTTTGACCTCTCTTCAGTGGCTGCTGGGAGGAGCCTCCTCCACCTTTGGATCCTTGATCGCCTGCTGATCCAGCAGATGACGTCTCTGTCTTCACCTCAGTGTCGTGCTCTTCCTGTTTCTGCTTCTTCTTCTTCTCTTCTCTAGTAGCAACGAAAAACCACCAGATAACTAAATGAACTACAAAACAATACAGTCCAAATGACTCAGCACTGCCTGTGTGTGGTATGAGCTTAGGAGGAAGTAGATGGTCAACTAAGTGTTTTACTTCATTCATTCACCTTCTCTGCTTTGCAGTCATGTGTTTCTTCCCCTGTGAGTCGACGTCAACCTGAGGAGAAATGAATGAATGAACATGAGCATGATTTTACTTGATGAAACTGAAGCTGTAATGTGTGAGGCACTAAGATTGCAATCGTTACCTGAGCAGTCACTTCCTTTTTGAAGCCAGGGTTCTGGGTGCTCCTGGGAATAAGACAATTTCATTAAGTACCTTCATTGCCAGGTGCAGCGACGGCGGTTGTTTGAAGTGGCAGCAGTGGTGAAATTACCTGCTGGGCTGTAAATGAGAGAGGGAGATGGTCGTGTCTGGAAAGCTGAACTCTTCTCCGTTTTCATTCTTCATCTCCTCTTCCTCCTCCTGGTCTTCCTCTTCCTCCATGTTCTCCTCCTCAGGAACAGTAGCCAGTTCTCCACTTGCACCATCGCCCCCCTCAGACGCTTTTTTAATCTTCTGTTCCGTCCCTCCTTCTTTTTCCTCACCCGGATCTTCATTGCTGCTGTCGTCACCTGCAAAGGCGACAGAAGGTAGTTACAACCCCTGAAGGTGGTTGTTACATGTGCAGTAAATTAGGTTAATAATATTGCGTATGCTACCAATCAGCTCCTCTCCATCCTCTGCTAACAGCTCAGCAGTTGTGGACGTGACCTCCTCCATGTCCTCCTCGACAGTCTTCACCTTTCTCTCTCCTCTGTGCCGGAACACACTCTCCTCTTCGACCTGCAGAGAGACGAGCGTGAAACGGAGTTGTCTGAAAAAGACAAAGAGTTAAAATGTCTTCATGATGGTATTTTTATTTTTACCTTGAAGAGGAACCCAAAGCCCATAATGAGGTAAGAAGGGGGCAGAAAGTTTTTCTTTCCTGGAGAGAAACAGATCAAATATTAGATCCTCGTTTGTGCATCTCAGGCTCTGGTGCCTTACAAAATGTATCCGCCTTAAGTTTTTGGCATGCCATACCTCTTATCATGAAACTTCCAGTGGTCAAGTACTCTCCAGTGGGAGCTGTCTTAGACACCTGTACAAAAACAACAGATATGACTGCTAATTAACAATCACCACGTCTAATAAAAACACTTAAAGTTACCCTCTTGGAGTTGTCACTATCAGCGTTAGTCCCAGTTTATAACATGCCATGTAACGTAGCGTAACAATGCAGCTCTGCAAACGTCTGATGAGGAAGGAAGTGGACTAAATGCACACATTAGGCTTCGTTCATGCAAACAATGCAATTGTCACTGATCCCTCTTAGGGGAATTTTTTTCACTCCATTGTCTTTTTCATGACACCGCACACCACACGAAAAAAGACAACACGTGTATGTGGACTGTAATTTGCCTGGCATTCTCGTCCAGTAGAGGTAATGAGTAGGTCTCAGTTTCAGAAAGCAGGTTTAACAAACTCTCAGTCTAACCCTGTAATAGTAGTAGGCAAATAAGACGGTGGGGTCAAGTAACAGAGCTGATAAAACAATATCATTTTAGAAAAAATTCTAGTTTGAAGAACACGTCTCTGAGGCCAGATTGCAAAGTTTGAGACTGGAAAACTTTAGATTAAGATGGCATGTGGTTTATAATACGGTGTGTATATTTTGGCCCGTGTCACATGTGCTACTTTTTGGCTGTCTGTTCCGGTTAACTGCATACAGACAGTTTACCCTTTGGGCCAGAGGACACCTAGACGTAGGTGGAAGAGGATCCCTATTCTAGCTTGTGCGGTGACCTCCACCAAGACTGCTTTTGCATCCCCAGAATACCATAGCTTTGAATATTTTTCTAATAATTTCATCATTTAGCTGGACTAAAAAGTGCGAGATACTGTGTTCTGTCACAATATATAAATAAAGCTATGCAGGATTTTAATTAACAGACTTTGGCAGCAGTCCTTTAGTGGTTGAGGAAATGAAAAGGTAATATGATGAGAGAAAGATCAGATGGATCTCAATTTACACTTCTTTGTTTAATTTCAAGCGTTCCAGTTTTTTCTAGTTTTTGCAAAGAGCGTCTTGTCAATGGAAAATGCACAAGCAGAATTCAGTTCATATCAAACACGAGCTAGCAAATTTAGCTGCCCAGTATTGCCTCACCTGATGATGATGAACCCACCAAGCGCTGGTGATGATCTTGGCATCCCAAGCAGCGCTGTAGCACACAGCCATGGTGCCCGCTTCAGTCAGAGTACGGGGAGGGACGGGGTCACCTGGAGCAGGAAGATTGAGAGGGTCAAAGCAACAAATGACTAAAAGTAATCAATCACCAGAGTGGAGTAACAAAATGAATCCAAACGGTTTACCTGAGGGGTTTTTGATGACACAGCTAGTCGCTCCGTGGAGGTCAGCATGAACATAGAGGTCGCCTGACAGAGTAAAGGCACACGTGAGGGGATAAACCAGCTCGGTTCTTGAACCTTTTCAGTCTTATTTAAGTGTGCATATTAATTCATTACCTGCCCGCAGATAGCGTTTGACGATCATCTCATTCTGCTGCTGATCCCGTCCTGCGATGACCAGATAATTCTCTGAGCTGATGAACCATAAGAACTTCTCAAACCTGCCAAAAGGGGAGAAACAGTTCAGAGAGAATAAAAGTGCTCCAGATAAAAAATAATGACTTAAAGTGCAAGTCGATAAAGCTAGATAAGATCACGTGTGTCTTACCAGTAGACCTTTCTGGCCTTCTGAATGGTGGTCACAGTCTGAACCTCTTTTAGTGTTTTCTGTGTTTTTTTCTCTGCAGATTTCATAGCCTTGAATGAAATGAAAAGAGAATGACTGTATGAAGACAATGTCTTTCTCTCATACTTTGAATGCAGAACAGCTTTCTGACCTTATCTGCTGCTTCCATGGTCTTATGTTCCTTTTTTTCAGCGCTGCGTTTGCAATCATAGTACCTAAAAAAAGCACATTGACACTCACGTAAAAACAACACATGATTTCTCCACAAACTTCTCAAGTCTTTGTTTAACTTGCAAACCTACTTTTTGGCATTGGCATAAGCCGACAGGCTGAGATCCACATCCACTAACATTGGCTTGTTCTTTTGCAACTTCTTGTTCTGTCCTTTGTCTTTATTCTTTTTCTTCCCTTTCTCCTCCACTGGGTCTTTTTTCTCCTCCTCTTCCAGGTCTTCCTCAGAAATGTATGGATTCCTTGAGGATGAAAGACACATACAGTATGAGCCACATGGTGTAAAAGATGAGCAGTTAGGGTACCTTTGGTTTCTGTGTCAGTGATGGCCTCACTTTAATAGCATGGTGATGTGGTTGGTCTGCAGCTTCAGCTCCTTGATGGCGCATGCCACGGGGTCCCCAGCAGCTTGGGCTTCTTTGACGATAATGCCGATCTCAGTCCAATCAACCTGATTGGCAAGTGCACTGCGCACCACCTGCAGCGCCCTCTCTACCACAGGCAGGTTCATCTCCACCAGTTCACCCTTTACTCTGTCCACCTCCTGCAGCATGCAAGGGCAGATTTACTGTATATGTATTTCAGCGATGAGACAAGTATGCCTTTACATTTCAGTTTATTCTAAATATGGGAAAGCACAGGCCGTTGTGTGCAGTGTTTATGGCTGATGAAGTCTCCAGTAATGCTGACCTGCGCTTGGTGCAAGGCCTCCAGCCTCTGCTCGTGGTCCTTCTTAACATTTTCCAACTTCTTCAGAGCCTGTTTCTCCTGCTGCAAGGCCTTCATGTCAATCTTCTGACTCTCCATCTTAGAAAAGAACTCATCCACGGCCTGAGTGAGAGCAACACGTTGGATTCAGATCACGTTCTTGCAAAAAGTGTGAATTTATATCAATATTTTTTTCCCCCAAACAAAGCAAACCTGCAGCCATGTTAATATTTACCTTGTCAAAAGTATCAAACTCCAAATAAGGGCTCTTTGTATGCTGGGCGAAGGGGAAGGGGTGGAATTCATCATATCTGGAAGTAGATGTCATAAATTACCATAATAATAATATTATATAATAACATAAACAATACGCTGAAAAAGACTATTTGTAGTGCTCTGCTTTATATGAGAAACAAAACAGGACATACGTGAGCAGCTCATCGCTGGGTTTGCCAGGAATTAAGCTTGGTTTCTTCTCACTCTTCTGGATGATGTAACCCTTAAATTAAACAAAGTTTTTTGAATGTAAATCTCATAGAGAATCCCAAAAAGAAGTTCCCTCAAAATAAACTAAAGGTCTCTTACTTTGCCACTGAAGTTCTCTGTCTTTTCCATATACGTTTCTGCAATCTGTAGCGCTTCCAGGATTTTGGGAGCAACTGGAAAACAGACCAAGATCAAATAGGGTATTTACAAATGGGTATTTACACATTTACAGAATGGGTTTGCAGAAAACATCCACTGCTCTCCGAGTGGACTACTGTACCTTGGGCAGCATCAACTTGGTTGTCAATTTTGACGGAGCCCGGCAGTCCCGCTTCTATCAAACTGTGTTCTATCAGAGTGGCTCCATAGGCTGGAGAGGTGTTTGGAAAAGATACAAAACATGTTGAGTCTGTGCACTGACATGATACAATAAGTTTATGACATTAAACTTATGGAGATAGTCAGGGTACATGGCTACTCACGAAGGTGAGGGTTCAGGACTCTTTTCACTTGATCTCCATTCTGTGCTTTACTGATGATTTCAGTGAGTCTACAGACAATATGAAAGAATTAGTTTTCACTGGTAAACTGAATTTTGAAGGATGTGCATTTGGTCCACAAACTGTAAAAGCGTGGTTACTGCTCTAAACTGATGAGAGGTTCAGGCGGTCGGGCGCTCTCCACGGGGTACCGCTCCCTCACAGCAATCTTTACATCCTCTGTCTCTGCTGTCCGAAACCGCAGCAGGTTCAGGATGGTGTACTCATGATCTGCAAGGATGATGTTACCCTGAAGACATGAACACACAATCAAATACACACAAACACAATTAGTTTGCGTTATTGTCATGGTACAGTACGATCTGGGTGCTGCATTGAATTTAAACACGTCTCACAATGTTTTCTCACCCTGTCATACAGTTCAACAATCAAGTGGTAGGCAGCCTCGTCTGAGCCGAACTGGATGTCAACAATCCTGTCAATCCCGAGCTGCTTGACCTGAGTCAACCGCCGTGACTTCAGGTGTTTTCGACACTACGGAGAAAGTTGTGTTAAATATTCAGTTCCATCACAGCTGTCTGGTTAATGTGAAATCTGTCTTGCATCACAATACAGAAGCCTACAAATGGTTGGTGGTCAGTCTTACTCAATGCAACAAACTTACTAACTTACTTTCATTGCAAAGCCCGAAGGCATCATGTTCTTGGGCCATTCGAAGTCAGTAGAGTGAATTCGAGTCCCAGACTCGACCAGGAGAACAGCTTTACTGTCGGGCCTAAGACAATAATGCGATACTGAGTTATACACACAGACTAAAAATATTTTACTTACTTTATTTGAGTACTAGAGAAAAACTCTTGTACTTCTACTACAGATTTTACATATAAATCTTATGGTATGCTGATAACATATGATGCACTATTATAGAGTAAACTACCAAAATGTCTTAAGTGAACTAAAACGCATCTTAAATATGAATACACCAGTAGCAATCATTGAATAATGTATAATAATCCACCACTGACAGACTGCTGCTTAACACCTGTTTTTACTTCAGATATTTTAAACACATTAGTGCTTTCTTACAATCAGTTATAATCACACGTATAAACGCATGAGTCATTTGTAATGCAGTATTTGCTAATATAATGGTATTGCTACTTTACTTAATAGCTCCATGCCATGTGAGACACCATTACAGTCAAAGTTTTGGAGGCAAGTTTTCAAGCCCGCCCTTACTTCTGTAGACGGATGAGATACGTCTTATTGTCGATGTCATACACGTTGTTCACTCTCATGCCAATGTAGCTGTGAAAGAACGAGGCAAAAGGAATGAATGAACACATCTGCAGATAAATCCACACATTGACGATGGTTTAGTTAGCTTAGCAGCCCGGCTAGAAGCAGCAACACAAACAACGTACTTGGCGTTGATTTCGGCAATGACTGCCCTGATATCCACCGTGGTGAACCTCGTTTTCATGGTGCCTTAACAGCTGACAACAATAAGGAAAAAGAAACGTAAACACCGAGGCGGATAATTCACATTTCTAGTGCAACAGCAGCAAGGAAAACATGCAGGGAACTCCTGCACATGCGCACAAGCTGTGTTTGTACGTAAGCCGACGTGGGACAAAAAGTATGAGGCGCGGATCCACGCCTTTTTTTTTTTTTTTTTTAGACACCATAGTGAATAGAATGCATTGATTGTGTATGTATGAGACACACTGGTGCCTGGTAACCATATGCTATGACATGAACGCAGTGGACCGCCTCTGTGCTCTGTGTCTGTAGATATTATTAAGCTCATGGTAGGCTCTTTGGAGTTTAATGTGCATTGATGATGCACTACTCAAACTGGCTCATTGGCGTGAAAAACAGGGCAAGCCTTCGAAATGCATGTAAAACACCACCTAACATCGACTGGAACAATAGGGGGAATTTTATGGACGTG
Organism: Nibea albiflora; assembly: GCA_014281875.1. Lineage (NCBI taxonomy): Eukaryota > Metazoa > Chordata > Actinopteri > Sciaenidae > Nibea > Nibea albiflora. The sequence goes on along the minus strand of CM024799.1, from coordinate 23,393,619 downwards.
CAGAAGAACAATCCGCCGCCTAATGCAAAGACATCCGAGCGGCTGGTCAGCAGCCACCTCTGCAAAAAAGGTAAGGATGTAAATTATGCAGCTATAAAAGACAAAGTCGCGACAAATATCTGGGCCCGCAGCGAATAATTCTTGCTTGTCTGGCTTTTTTTTTCTCCCCCTCTGACATGGCAGGGCGTATACAAGCCGCATTGTTTGCTTTTTTTTTTACTCCATAATTTTCTGACAGAGAGAGTCAAACATCGAGCCGGAGTTTCTAGTTTCCTCCTCGGGTCAGAGTGGAGGGCGAAGGCGTGCTCCGTTACCAAGGCGACGGTCAGCTAACAGGGCTTGCTAGCGGGGCTAGGCTAGCAGCCCGTAAGACGACTTTCGCCTCCGTTTGACACCTAAAAAAACACATTTTTACCAACCTTTCACTGTAACCTAGCTGTGTTAAAACCTTGAAATGTACCGTCCAGATACGCGTGTTATGGATACTCGACTTACATGCGGCGGCTGAGACTCAAAGGAATGCATTGTAAGTTACGAGTTTAACGGTGGTTGACGGGGCAGGTCGCACGTCGTTCCGGCTTCGCTCCAAAGATTTCTTTCTCATGTTTGCTAGCTGATTTAACCTTCAGGAGAAGGTAGCTGCTGCACCGTAACCGAACACGTCCATAGTTTTGACCGTTGTGATCGTGTTGTCATGTCGCCTTTTCTTTTAAACTTTCTCTTTTTTAGTGAAAATAGTGACCAGTGGAAGCAAAAAAATGTGACACCTGATCTTACCCGTCATGTTCCTGCAAATGTAGTAACGGAGGTCTGGCAGTTGGTTAGAGACAGTGAAAGAATTTGGTGTAACGGCAGTTCAGTTAGTTAACATTTAAATAAGAAATGAACGCTGAGAAACATTATTTATTCTGCTTTTTTAGACGCTTTTGGACATATTATCTCTCTAAAGTGGACATCAGAGGTTAAAGATTGTGCTTCAAAAAAAACTAAGTATTATTTGAAGTCATTTTCCAAGTAAAAAATAGTTAAGATGTTCACATTTCTTGGATTAACCAATAAAAATAATCAGCAGATGATTAAAATGATAGTTGCAGCCACAGAATGAGTCTTTTATTGATATATATATTTAATATAGAATATCTGCTTTCCTTTGTCTTTTGTGACAGTAAAGTGGATTTATTTCAGTTTTGGACTGTTGGTCAGATATTAAAATGTGTCACCGTGATTTCTGGGAGATTAAGTGTTTTTGTCGTTGTTGTTATTTTCTGACATATAGCAAATTATCAAGAAAATCAAAACAATCCATAAGTCACAATTCCTTATCCTGATTAAATTATGGGTTTTAATGGGATTTCTGATCGATTATGCAGACTTGTTTTTCTGCTGTTCGGCTCATATTCAACAGTGATAGTATAGAAATGCGTCCATGAAAAATGTTTCCTTTCATTGTCATCTTTGTTTCTGATTATTGTGCAGGCTACAAAATAATCAAGAAAATCGGCGAGGGCACATTCTCAGAAGTGTTGAAGACTCAGAGCCTGAAAGATGGGAAGTTCTACGCATGTAAAACCATGAAGCAGACCATTAACAGGTATGCATCCTGCAGCACGTTTTTCCTGTGCGCAGACAATCAGTGGTGCATTTGAACCAAACTCTGCCGTGAGTGGACCCTTGAAACTCGAGTCAGCAGCTTGACACCCCCTTTGCCTTATGTATCCTATTAGATGTCAGCTTACACCACCTTTGACTTTGTAGTGATGAAGTTACAATGCATGTCACTGTTTGAAATGTGAGTTGTCAGGGCACTGGTTTTTTAACGTGACTGTGTCCCTTAAATCTGTGCAACCATTATCTCCTTACAGAGTCCATCCATGCTAATATATTTAACTATATCAAATGTATAAATGTAATCGGTTCTTTGTCATCAAGTCTGGAGCAGGCCAACAACCTGCGGGAAGTCCAGGCAATGAAGAGACTGAGCCCTCATGCAAATATCATCCAGCTGCATGAACTGATTTTGTGAGTACTCGAGTGTTTTATTATTCTGTTGCCTCAAGGTAGTTTCATGTAGCATGTCATATTAATCTAATATCACGTTTCAGTGACAAAGAAACTGGAACTCTGTCTCTGATTTGTGAGCTGATGGAGATGAACATCTATGAGTTCATACAAGGCAAGTCTGCAAGCACGTAGTAAATCATCACAAGTAAAAATGGAGATGACTTTCCGTCAACTTTTGGCTGAATGATGGACTGATATCTGTTCTTTATTTCTTGCAGGAAGGGAAACACCGCTGCCTGACCATACAGTAAAGAACTACATGTACCAGCTTTTCAAGTCACTTGAACACATGCACAGGTAGGTGTGAAAGTGCTTCACGTTCACATTCAGTAGTAAAATGAATGCACACAATGTATGTTGAGATTGTTTTTTTGTTTGTTTTTTTACAGCTGTGGGATCTTTCACAGAGACGTGAAACCAGAAAATATTCTCATCAAAGTGAGATGCACCATTATCGTGATTTGTTTTACAGAAGCGTCAACGGTCCTGCTTCTGACTCATTCACGATTTGAAATCTATCTTGCAGCAAAACGGTCTGAAGCTTGGGGACTTTGGCTCATGTCGGAGTGTGTACTCCAAGCCCCCGCACACAGAGTACATCTCCACACGCTGGTACAGAGCTCCAGAGTGCCTCCTCACAGACGGATACTACAGCTTAAAGATGGACATCTGGAGTGCTGGCTGTGTCTTCTTTGAGATCATGAGGTACCTCTGCTGGGGAAGGGCTCAGTTTTTCACCTGTTGTGGCTTAAATAGGACAGCAGCTCATGGACTCAAAGGACAGGTTTTACTTGATTACATGTACAATTACAATGCTAACAACGTCTGCATTCGGTTCTCTTTGTGATTTTATTGAATGTGTCTACAACCACAGGCTTAAACAAACGTCAAACAAATGCTGTGGCACTCAGATTGTTGTATACCCACGTGTGTTTCAGCCTGAATCCTCTCTTCCCTGGAACCAATGAGTTGGACCAAGTTGCCAAGATCCACGATGTATTGGGGACACCAGATCAGAGCATCCTCCAAAAGTTCAAGAAGTAGGCCTTCCCCCTTAAACGTGTTATATTTGTTACAGAAGTTGTGCACATAAATTGTGAGTATGTAATTTTCATGTCAACACAAGACTTCTCCGTGTTTTCTGGCAGGTCTAGAGCGATGCATTTCAACTTCCCCCCTAAAAAAGGCACGGGAATCTCACGGTTAATCCCTAGCTGCCCGGCTCCAGCTCTGTCGCTTCTCTATCAGATGCTCGCCTATGACCCTGATGAACGCATCACCGCAGAGACAGCCCTGCGGCACACATACTTTAGGGAAATCAGGTTGGCCATGCAAATCTCTACCTCGCAACTCTTAAATCAAAATTTGCATGACATACACAGCCAGATTTGTTTGCAAGCCACATATTTAATACTACTATCCTGCCATTTGTAATAGAAGTCCTGTTTTTTTTTCACACCCAGGCTGGCAGAGAAGAAAGCAGAGAGCCTTCACAGACTTTCTGGGACTATGGATGGAATGGAGAGTAGCGGGTCATACAAATCCTTAGACCACATCTGGCGCCCAGCCAGACTCGGCAAACAAATGAGGGGAAGACACACAAGGCAAACGCCTTTGATGAGCGTAAGTCTAACCTCTGCTGGTCAACATCTAAGTCATCTGAAGTGAAACATCCAAAACCGGTGCCCTATGTTTCTCTCTTCAGCACAACATGAAGCACGTAGCAGAGCCCCTGGTCAGACGCAACGTCCCGCATTATCCTACAGAGCTTCCCAAGCTCAACATGGTCGTACCGGGACCGCAGATCTCCTTCCCAGTCTCCACTATGCCTGCATTTACAGTCACCCACCGCGGCACACTACCAGCCATCATCTCGAAAAAGTGCCAGACCCGGTTGACCAAGGTAAACGCAGTAATGCTACACAGACGTCAGGCTTTTTACAGATACATTTTAAAATTCTCCAACTGTGAAATGAAGCCAAAAAAGAAAAAAAGAGGAATGTCAAATTAATATGAACGAACAAGAGCTTTGGTAGCGCTTTCATTTAAGGCTTTGAGTTTGGCATTCATGCTGCATGTTCTCTCTTCACAGCCCCAGGATGAGTCACAGCACGCAGCTTTCAAAACCTACTACATGCCACCTCTGGATAGGAAACATGGAGGCTACTGAAAGCCAAAAGAACACTCCAATGTTTGATTAAAAAAATTGCCTTTTAAAACAGGAAAGACCTGAAAGGACAATGTTTGGACAGGCCTGATGTTGAAATCTGTAAAGCAACACAAACAATTCAATGAAGACCGCCAAGCCTGTTATCTTAGCAGTTATTGAGTGCTATGTCAAACTGTAACCCTCACTGTAACGATGAAATCTGATCTCAACATCAACAATATGAAGAGTCTGTCAATTTATGTTGGATTGAGAATGTGTAGTTTAGTTACGTCCCCAGTTTTTACTTGACCGAGTCAAGTGTTACATGTTTACAACTGCTGAGAAATATACTTCAATCTGAGCCTATTAGACAAGCTAAGCAATAAGATATTTGACAAGTGAACAGCCTTTTCACCGGGTGAATCCAGTTATGTAACTTGGGTGATGAGGAACATGGCCAGTGCCTTTAAAAAGTAGTCACACCCCGAGTAGGACTTGATCCGATTGTGTTATTTTACAACTTTGAATCACAAATGAGGAAAAACAGGGTAAGTTAAAGTCAAGACCAATCTTGAGTTTAATGGCAGGAAAACTGAACGTTCCTGTTGTAGTCTTGTAAAAAAAAAAATAAACATGAAAAACAGAGGCGGGGTTGAGTACATTTTACAGGTACTGTAAACTTGTGATAATCTTTTTTTTTTTGTGAATGAACTGTTTGTAGGGCAACAGTCTTCCTATACAAAGGTAAACAGAACATTCACGTTAAGTGCTTCACAATTATTCAAAGCCACCACATTTGGTCTTTGGAGAACTATTTTAAAAGGTACATCCTATAATCCAGCTGAAATGTAAATAAAGAGCCGTCTGTGGGCAAGAAAAAACACAGAATTTCAACAGTTAATAATAATAATAATAATAAAAAAAAAAGACTTTCCTTTAAGATCTGTATTTGCAGATGGGGCCTTATGAAAGTCCTGAATAATTATTTTTTAACGCTTTGTTTAGAATGTAGCATGAGCAGTGTCCTCACTCGAGACATTGTGACATGAACAGAAACATACCATTTCTTTCAGAGCGGCGAGCTCATTAAAATGGACTGTGACTCAGTCTGCACTTTATTGTGTTGGTTGTGAAGTATAATCAGAGTAAAAAAAAAAGTGAAGTATCATTGGTATGATGTGGTCATTAACCTGCGTTACAAATAGTTGAATCTTTTTACATGTCTGCATAACCTCCCGACACAAAAAAATGTAGAGAACAAGTCGATGATGAGAATTGTGATTGTTTTTCTTTTCTTTTCTTTTTTTAAATGAATAATAAAGTGGGAAATATAAAATGTTATTCACTTCAGTTGCTTCACCAACTTTCTGTCTAGGATCTCTGGATCATTCGTGGCACCAACAATGATTGCTTAACACACACACACACAAAGAAAAAAAATAAGTACATGAATACTGCGGTCATGTCAAATGGGAAAGACTCAGTTCAGGTCAGTTGAATCTCAAGTTTTCTTACGTGAAATCTTTCATGTGGCTTCGAGAAAAATCAGATTGTAAAGCAGATGGTAATATAAGTTTTTTTTTTTAATGGCTGAGCGTAAAGAATCAAGTCGGGGAGTCATTTGAGATTCAATCGTTGTCTGCGAGACTTCCTGAGCTTTAGAGACTTCCATACTTGACAGCTCCTTTTGTGACGATGTAAACAATTTCCACACCAGAGGTATTACAGCTTTGTTATGCAAATACAGTACATGTGACCAAAAAAAGAACAGAAAACGGTGTATTCAAGATTATTTTAATATTATTAATATGTATACTTTAGGCTTTAGAAATATAACTATCAATGACAAAACTTCCACTGGAGTAATGGTAGTTTGCTTAGGCCCCCATCAAATCAATTAATTACAATATACACATTATGATACAGAGCAGATTTGAATCTGAAATAATATTAAAATAAATGCTCAATAGATAAAGGTTTTAATAGTTTTTTTTAAATCATTTTCTTCACCTACTGTATTAGCCATCTGTGAGTTCTGAGCACACCCAAAAATGTAAAGCCATTTTCTTCTAATAAACTAATTTAAGTGCAAACTTTTTTTTTTTCTTTAAAAAGACTATGATTGCAGCATCCAGCTTTATAGATTCAGATTTCAAGGCTGAGGATGTTAAAGCCAAGTACAACAAGGCAGTCCTCAACCCTCTCTCCCTCTCTCTTTTTTTTTTGTTCCATTAGAGTAGTTATAAAAACAAACGACAAAAGAACTAACAAAATCAGTGCAAAGTCATAACGGGGAGATCCTACTCAAGAAAAAGACAGAGGTGGTGGGTGAATGTGGATGGGTGCAAAGTTCTCAGATGCTCACGCACTTGGGTCATAAAAGGATAGTTCACCCAAAAGTCATATTTTAGTCAGCAACCCTGAAAATTAATGAACTATCCTTTTTATCTCAAGCCACAATTGTCTGGTTTGCATCTAACAAAGCAAAGCTTTATTTCCAGAGGGGAGAACAGTTTTGATGAGATTTGACAACGGAAGAAAGATTTCCTTAAAAAACAAACAAAAAAAAACAACTCTAAAATATGTTAAAACTCCAGAGAAACAATAGTACATTAGCGCGACAGTCCACAATCGCACCACACCTTTTCTTGCTTCATTCCTCCACTAGGTCAAGTGAGTGATAAACGAAAAAGAAAAACAGAAAAGCCAATAACAAAATCGGGAGGGGAGTGGAGGGGAGGAGGGGAGGGGTATCAAAGAAAAGGAAAACTTGCAATGCTTGCAGGGTGAAGAGCAGCATCAGACTCTGGGTTGCAGGGTTCTTTAGCAGCAGAAATATTGTGGCTATACTACTGTTCCACTGGGAGAGCTGGCTTGGTTTTGGGATGACAATAAACCCTGGAAAAAGGAAAACAAGGAGATTTGCATTGGGAAAGTTCACATAGTATAGCAAAAAAAAAAAAGAGGAAGGAAAGAAAGAGAGAAAGGAAGAAGAAGAAAAAAAAATAAATCAAGCAACAAATAGCTCATTAAAAATTACGCCTCTAGCCGCTTCTTTCCACGTCCCGGTTCCCTGCATTTAATTAAAAGCCTTTGCACAGCAGTCAAAGTGGACGAGTGTACAGTGTAACAGTAATGTCTTGTCATGAGAGGTTTGCTTGATCAAGGCACTTCTAATGTACGTGGTCATATTCTGTTTGTTTTACAGGGCAAACTAACATTAAACAGTTACGCCTTAAATTGTCGTTGCGCTGCTGCTATTAATACGCTTAATCTTTAGCCATAAAAAACGAGAATTGCTTTAGCCTATTAACTAATTACTAATTGCACTTCAGCCTTCATCTTCCAATCCCGTTCTTTTTTTTTGCATGTAGTAGTTCGTATTAAACAGATTCTCACTTTGTTTTCACATCCAGAAGACTATTGTGTATTTCAACACAGCGTTGTTCGTGTTCTCGTTTCTACTGGAGGAGACACGATGAAATTTCAAGGGTATTTTTGCCAGCAGCTCTCGTGTCTGGTTGAGCTAACTAGTCTTCTGACTGCCTGCATGTTCCAGATGCGCTAACCATCATGTGCCTCGTTCTGGCCAAATCTCTCAAAACACACAGACAAAAAAAAGGGAAGTATACAAGGGCGTGTTTACACATATTAAGCAGTAAGCATGTGAGGAACTGCGGACTCTTTGGGGGCAAATACAGAGCCATTTGCATAAAAGCTGAAAGGTGATTGTGTATGCAGATGACTTCTTGGCTATGCTGCTATGCATCGTGGGATGATTATGATGAACCAATGAACACACTTCATACGGATTAACGCTCTTCTTCCCTCTCACAGGTCTACACAGGAAATCCTCCTTATCAGAATGCGTTATATAACCAGACTGGAATATTTTCGTAGCGTTGGTTATATTTGAAACGTTGGCATAATAAGAATAGGTCTTTCACTGAAAAGCAGATGCACATTAAACAAAGTCTGATATGTAACTTGCCTGCCTGCAGAGAGCGACAATCTGACTATAAAAGCTAAAAATGCTTTTTTCCCCGAATGTCCATAGTTTATCTTATGCTTCCAGAATGTGTCTCGATTTGTAGTCACGGCCCACCAACTGATTTTAAGACAGCTAAAGACTGACGGACACGAACGTTATCACTTCAACTTTCCCCCACCATTTCCTACATTAAAAAGAACTTACCACTTTGCCTGGCCTCGCCCATGTGCAAATAAATCCCTCCTGACAAGCAGTCACTAAACAGTCCTCTAAAAATATGAGTACAGTCAGTCTCTCGTGTGCTATCTTTTTACAGATTAGGGGCTCGAGGAGGGGCACGTCCTCCATGCGCGGGCACAGCAGAGTGCCCAGAGTCTTAGCGGGGTCTGTTTTGGTTTTTGTCAGTAGGTTGAGCTTGTCGCTGCTCTTGCTGCTGATGTGGCCCATGCTGTGGTTGCGTTTGTGGTCCTTTTCGTGGTGGCGTTCCTTCGATCGTGGAGTGACAGTGTGGCGAACTTACTCACACCTGTGGCGATGGCACTGTCCATAATACCGCTGCCAATGCCGCCGCCGCCGCCACCGCCACCGCCAGCCTTGTTGGTATTGTTTGCCGTCGTCGTGGTGCCAGCTGAATGGGGTAGGCTGTTGGAGCGTGGTAATGTGGTAGAGAGGGAGTTAATGCCAGGAGTATTGGCACCACTGTTGTTTCCGTTAGTAGTGTTACTAGAGGTGTTAGTGATTATTGTAGCACCCGCAGGGGGGCTGGTAGCATTCATCACGTTAGTGTGTGTTCGTGTCCTTGAGAGTGGAAGATGGGGGAAAAGGATGTCCTCAGTGAGGTCCCATAGGCACAGCTGAGTGTCCTGGCCCACTGAGCCGAACCGGTACGTGACGCTAACAGGCCGGCTGTCCGTGGAGTTGCGCTTGGAGAGTCGAGACTGCGTGCTGTTAGCCCGGTCTCGTCCGAAGTGGATCATCTGATCCTGGAAGTCCTCATCGCTGCCACTGAACTCCATCGGGTCGCTCTCTTCCACGCTGGTGGTGTAATGGTCAAACGCCACCACACTCACCCATGACTTGTGCCCGTGGCCTCGGGCGATCACTCTGCAGTCCAAGAACGACCACACAGTCACTAGATCGTCCTCTCCACCTGCAACTATGTACTTTCCAGTCCGGGCTCCAGCACACGCACAACAAACCGCCAAAGTAGCTCTTCATGGTGCCGTGGAGCTCAACTGCATCAAAGTTGAAGACCCGTAGGAAGCCGTCTTGGCTAACACAGGCTAGGAACTTCCCATCCGGGGAGAAGGCGAACTCATTCAGAGCCCCCTCGCCCACTGTCCATTTGAGAAGAGGGTTCCGCGTGGATTTACTCTTACAGGTGTGTACAGAGTAGTTCTCTCCCTGTTTAAGCAGCTGGTAGTGGGGTGCCGTGGTGCCACATGTATGCTCCACGTTGTACAGGTACATGTTCCCGCTGGCGTGGGAGACCAGAAACAGGCTCTCAGAACCTGGCACCCATTTCACGCATGTCACTCTGGACTTGTCTATTAGTCTCTGGCAGGAGAGAAGAAAGGTTGAGGTGTGAGAGGCAGACAGGGGAGGAGAGATGAGAGGGAGCAGGGCAGAAGAAAAAAAAAAAATTAGCACGGTATCATCAGGAAATCAACATTTAATACTTGTAAGTCTTACCACTAGGTAATATTCTGTTTTAAAGGCCATGGGCAGGAAAAACACAAAAACTAGCAATAAAAGCTACGAGAAACACATCAAACTTTTTGCTCTACAAATAATTTACATCTTTTACGTAAGACGGTGGAGAAGAGGTGGACAAGAAGGGTTTACTTCAAGAATATCTCAAAAAAGGAGACAGTTTTTATACAGCCCAATCTCTTGTGAGCTTAATGAAGTGTTCTCCTGCGGGTGTAAGTTCATTTACCTGTGTGTAACTGAATGAGATGCAACAAAAATCTTTCTACCTTTTCACCCGGAATGGCTGAAACAAATGTGCACACATTTGTCCAACAACAAGACTCAGTATAAAGAACGCAGCAATAATAATAATTTAGCGACAGTTAAACGTGAAGATCCACGGCCTCTCTCCCCCCTTTTTTCACCCTCTTCACTGTCAAGTAGGCAGAATCAATCATACAGCTGTCCTTCTGAGTCCTACCTCCTCGTTAAAGAGCTTGCTCGTTTCCTTCTTGATGGGGTCAATGAGCTGTACCTGCCCTGCCGAGAAACCCACCAGCAAGGACACGCTCTCCGCTGTGGCCGTGAGGTGGTTGAAGTCATGACAAGTGGGCTGCGTTCCCTTGTAGATGCGCTTGTCTATGGGCTTGCTCAGGTCAGCAGCCTAAAGATAGAAAGCATGAACATATATGAAGCGAGCGCTGTAACCTTTAGATCTAAAATAAAATCGGGCTGCATGACAAACGTCATCGCTGGTCACACTGTGGAGAGTGCAGAAACAAGATGATGTTACATTTTGAGGTGCTGAAGGGACAGTGTTAATTAACTACACTAATAAGGGAGAAGTTCAAGTTGGTCAAAGCGTTCTCAAATAAAACGTCTTGCAACCGGCGTGTAAAAGAAGTGACAACAGAAAGCAGCGCTGCATGACCTTTAGCAGCATGCAAAAAAGCAAAAATGAGGAAGGGCACTAAAGGTACGCCTTTTCTCTGGAGATGCCAGCAATCACAACGAGTTATGTAAAGTTTGTTTTTCACGACGGGGGGAAACAGTATTCTACTGCTTCGAACCAAAACACGCTGAGCATGTGCCGCAGATAACTGCGTTTGTTAATGATTTACAGTCTACACTACTGTGGAACGGAAAATTCTCAGAGTGTAAGATGATGACTCAGTGGTTCCTCCATTACTAGATTACTGTACACCTGTTTCTGTCTCGCTGAGGCGAGACAAAATGTCAAACCCGAGTCTTAGAAGTAGTTTTAGGTCCGGTCGAGGAAGACGTCGTGCGGGTATTAGGCTGTGCTTTGATGAGACACGTCTCCACGAGCCGCAGAGGACAGACACATAGGACTGCTCTCTCTTCCAGCTGCACCTTACGAATTAAACAAATAATCAATAAGGTGATGAAACATCATCGGTACACCGAAACCAACCTTCATCTGCGTGATTTATTTGCTTTAATTACGTGACTTTTCTTAATATTTCCTGTCAAAATTGCCTATAGATATCATTAAACACATTTCACCTTTAACTAATAGTCCCCTGCTGTTTTGCAGTGCAGTGATGACACACATGACATGCATATGTTATGGCAAAAAAAAAAGAAAAAAGAAAAAGAGCACTGAGTCAACTTGTCAGCTGACTCCTGTCACCCTCTGATGTGAAATCAGCTGTTCAGCTGACACTACTTTAACACAGCATACATGACACGGCAAAAGACAAGAGGCTGTGCCACTGACACCGGCGTATTACAAGCAAAGCATCGTGACAGCTCGAGTTATCATGTGATTCCCCCCACCCCCCTCCGTGTTTAACCAGAACGCCAGCTCCTTGTAAGTTGGCTAAAGTATGTCAGACACTTTGCTCATAGATTATTATTATTATTTTTTTAGCCGGGTGCAAAAGATGGCGACAGAGGTTATCTTCCTGTCCGGACACTCTGAACGCGAGCATCAGTGCGCTCAGCTGTCAGTCAAAAGGCGTCGACAGGTGTTAACGGCTGCCGACTGTCACTGTCATCACAAACTACAACCGTTACAGCAGCAACGTCGACCCTAAACTAAGCCACTCAAAACTAATTTCATTTTTATCCAAATGTTCCTCATCAAGCCTCATGAATCTGTCTGCCCGGTTAGACTAAAACAAGACTGACCGGTCTTGGGGACGGAGTTTAGCCCCCCTGGCCTCGGGAGTAGCAGCTACTGGTCTGCTAACGTTAGCCAGCTGCGTTGGCTCGCTAACTAGTTGCCTAGCTTCGTGCTAACTAGCTGTCAGCTAATTTCAAAGTCAAAGCACCTGCCGGAGTTATTTCAACACACGTCCGAAGTTCAGCAGCAGTATCCGAGTAATTAAACGGGCAGCGTCGCGGATTTCCGCTGACATTAGCCGCGTTAGCACGCTACCTTTCTAACGCCTTTGTAGATGTAGAAGTAGAGCTCACGGCCCACATTGAAACAGATCCTGTCGCCGTTGCCCGACTGGTCGTTGACGTTCACGAAGGAGACCTTGACGGGGTTGGAGCCCTGCGAGTTGAAAGGCACCCTGTTAGGACGGCTGTATTCGGAGTGAGTGAGGAGTTTGTAGACACCTTCCCGAGTGGTGAACTGAGTTTTAATTTCGTTCATCTCCTTCCCTCCTCCCTCCGCCGCCATCTTTGAAATTAACATTCATCCCTTTCCCCGCAGGCCGGATCTTACGCACGGAGGGGAGCGGGCCATGGAGCGGGCACGCCGACTCTCCCGGTCCCCCCAACGGTTCACCGGGGAACTGATGGAGGAGCGGAGGAGGACGCGGTGTTGATAATTTTGTCACAGCTTTCCACTTCTCGAAATTAAAAAAATATTACAAATAAAAAATGTAACCGTTATACAGGATGAAACAGGATATGTTTTAGACGACTTTATTAATCCCCGAATAAAAATACAAATCAGGAAAAAAAAATAAAACACAGAATGTGACACAAGATAAATAGACATGTTGGTTCAAGTTATAAAACCTAAACCAAACATGTTCAAGTCATGTAATCGCCCCAACCTTGACCTGTAAAATGTCAAATATGTTCTGCAATATATATATTTTAAAACGTTTTGGCTGCAGAAGGCAGCGAGGTCCGTGTGAGTTTTATTTTGAAAATATAAGTAAAAGCGTTTCACCGGACGTATTAAACTACTTAAAAAAATAAATGTCCACGCTTGTTTGTCTTGCTGAGCCTCAGCTCACCTGTGGCTACACATGGCTAATTAATCCCACAGTTCACTACACCACCGAGACATATTTTAAGTCTTTTATCGTGATCCAACACAGTTATAGTCGCCAAATGTCATGGCATATAGAAGAAGGAGACGGCAACTCGCACTTCCAGGTACCAATATTTTACATTTTGATTTAAAAAAAACAAAAACTTTTTATTGTTATTTGCTGTATTAAAAAAAAAATGTGGACATAGTGTTGTGAGTAGTATTTTGAACTAGCCTACACGCTCTTTTCTGAACAGGTATTTATTTTTAGTGTCTTTTTTCTTCCATTAGACAACAGTGACAGACATGCATCCAACAAAATGGAGCAGCTGGCCTTTAAGTATATGGTGAGCCACATTTAATCTCTGAGGGTGCTCTGGCCTCTTACCACTTTGAAAAAAAAAATCTTAATTCACTTGCATTAAATGTGTTTGTTGCTTTGACACACAAATAAATGTGGAGTGAAGTGACCTCTGTTTCAGGACATGTGTAAAGTGGAGTCCAGCACTGATTCTGACTCTGAGATCAGTCCAAGATGGTCAGACACCAGCACTATGGTACGGCTGCATTTCCGAATGTGGACACACACACACATTAAACACTCAGTCCAAGTCTTGTGACATTTTCTATTAGATTTCCACGAATTTATTTAGTCTTAATTGGGGTCAAATTAAGTTTACATCACTGACTCCTACATCCACAGTCTTTTGTGGTCTCAGGCTGGACACACTGGGATAGCCTATAGCATGCATTCAGTCTATAAATGAATTGTCTTGTCAATGCAAAAGTCACTTATTTTCTTGTCACGCAGGGATGTGTGAGCAGTGCACCAGAGAGTGGGACTTTTCGGCGGACATTGCCGTTGACACACAAGCCTGCAGGAAGGCACGGCTGTTATTCTTTGGTAACACTTCTCCTTTATTCCATTTGTCCATTTCTGCTATCAAAGCATCCCTCTTCTTCTATGTGTTTATGAATGAATGAATGCATGTGTGCTCGTTATTTGTAGTGTTTGGACCCGTACGATGGAAGCTCTGAGGATTCTGATGAGTCAAACGTCAACGTGGGTGTCTCCGGCAGGCGAACAAGGCAGCAGGGAAAGGGTGGAGGAGGAGGCTGTCGGTTCTCTGGCAGGAGCAGGAGATTTAGCCTTCATCATTCTGCTTCCCTCAGAGAAGTTGTGAAACATGGGATGAGGGAAGCTGTAACAGAGCAGGAGCATCTTTTGGATGTCCAGATGAAATGTGGGAGTGATTCCGAGCTTTGGGTCTGTGAGCGTGACATTCTGCCCTCCCACAGCGTCAGGGAAAACACAGATGATTTAAGAATGCACACCCAAAGCATGGATATAGAACTACATAGCCAGTTCACCGATTCGGGCTTGCACACTACAAAATCCTCCACGCCTCAAACATCTGGACCTGTAACTCCAGTGGAAGAGGGTTCATCCCATATGCTGGATACCTCCTCTGAGAGATCCACCAGTCCCGGTGACCTCGTATCTCTCTACAAGAGGAAGTTAGGTGTCCCTGCAGGAGAAGTGGTGGAGCTGGGCCAAAGAAAGAGGCAATGTGTCGTCAACATGGAAGAGGAGCAGGGGGGACTCTGCATCTGAACCATGTTAGAGCCATCAGGCCACGGACTGACAGACTGAAGTACTGCAGTCACATTCAGTGGAAATAAATGAGTTAAATCAGTTATTGTTAAATGCACTTTGTTCATGTCATGTAAAGAGACCTGCTTTGTTTTTCTACCTTCAGTTATTTTGAAGTGTCGCTGGCTGTCTCTTAATACATTATTATTTATTTTTGGAAGTATTACCTTAGTAACCCGGGCTAGACCAAACTATGTTAGGCCAAACATTTGCACTGGCAATGAGGAGACATTGACCAATAAATAAAAAACATCTTTAAAAAAGAAAATTGAAACATGATACTGTTTTTGTTTTTTTTTGGTCCACATTAGTTAAATAATTATCTACCGCCTTGCTGGATAGTTGAAACAGAGCACTTCCTGATTTTAAAAATGGTATTCACCAATTATAGCTCCACTGAATTTTGCCCACAAGTTCCCCATGACCAGCTGTTCAAGTTCTACTTTCTAAAAAATGATCTAAATTAGATGAAAGAATATACATGACATAGATGTCACCCAGTTTCAAGCCATTCCTGTGTATCTTTGACTTTGTTTGGGTTGCAAGAAAATAAATATTAGACAAAGATAAATATTTGCAGCCGACGAGAGGAGTGTCACGTCCTAGGCATGTTCTTACACAAGTGTTGTGCAACTTATTTTTTAATTTTCCTGGAAAGCTTGCAGAATTCTCTAGTTTCATTTCCTCATAAGATTGTTTATGCACTTTTAATTCTTGGAAAACTAGAAGTTTCATGCAGACAGTGATGGAGGGCAGGACCAAGTTATCATCCACCACCACCACCACCACAGTGCATTTTGTTTTCAGGTTTTGTGCTGAAGTATCACCATGTCCAGAGGCAAGGATGTAGTCTGGGATGAAACAAGAGTAGTGTTCCCTTCAAATAAGTGTCTCTAATAGTGACAAATGTGAAATAGGCCAATCATTTCCTTGTTTCATTCATTAAAATTTCACTTGACATGAAACCATCACCTCTTTTTGTCTTGTTGGTAAACTGGTCATTTACTTCCGAGTTCATCTTTAGTGAAAGAAAAACAGAAGAACTGTGCAATGCTGAATCCAATCATTTACTAATACCACAGTCTAATACACAAACACCACACTGGAGTCATTAATGCAGTTAATTTCATCCCAACAAGCTTTATTCTAAAAACATACAGGTACTTTCATAAAAACAGACTTCCAACTTTACTTTTCCCAAGTTTCATTTTCCCTTCATTGACCATCTGACAACATGCCCATGACCTTCTAAGACACTTTCCAAAAACACTAAGAACTGTTACATGTTCATTTCTGCTCCACGAATACTCATAACTACGTTTTTTTATTGGAATGCAACAGGCTACAAACTACTTTTAAATGTTGGTTAAGAAGCAATGAATGTAAGTGATTATGTGTGGTTAAATAATCAAGACTTTGTGGTCCCTCAGGAAGTGACTTGCTTCATCTACTCGGTGCACAGGACAGCGACTCCACGCTCATAGAAGCTGTGTGGATCTTCCTTGGTGGCGATGTCGAAGTCCACAGTGAAGATGAGGTCGGACCTGGTGAAGTTCAGGTACACGGGCAGAGTCACCTGCAACGAGAAGAGAAATGAAATGTGATGAGTGGTTCATCCAAAACCAAAGACTAAATCTGAATTTAACAGCATCGCGTCTGACTGTAAACTGTCTGTTTGTATTGTGTCGCACATATCTCGCTCATACCATGTGTCTCTTCTCAGCACTGCTCTGCTTGATCCAGCGCAGCTGAGTGAGAGGAAGCTCAGTGGAGATGGAGGTGGACAGAGACAGCTTGTTGTTGGCACAAGTAGCTCCCTGTAGTTTCAGACCTGAAACAGTGACCATGTTTGATATTAGAACAAATATCCTCCGTATATTAGAACAGAATTTTACTTTGACAGTCAAATGCAATTATTATTTGTGCGAGTATTACTTTTTAAAATAACTGTGAGAGCAGGCAAGAATGAAAAAAACAGTACAGATACAGATTCTAGTCCTGCATTTCCACAATTTAACCTTGGTGTGCAACTTCTGTCTACAGCAGATGACGTGCTGCTTGTCTGACCTTTTATTCCAAAACTGCAGGCATCCAGCGTGGCACCCTGGGCGGTGGTGACATTGACCTCCAGACACAGCTCTTCCAGAGACCAGCTGTTGGCCTGGGCCACATACTGGCGGGTGGCGGTGATGTAAGCTTCTGGCACAAACAGGCTGCCGAGACACACGTGGATGTTCTGTAGAAGAAGAAGAAAAGGGAAAATAGCGGTGCTGTTAGTGACCGTCAATTAGGAAAGGAATGACATACTATTAAAAAGGCACAGTTTATTCAACGCTGTACACAAATAGTTAACCAAACTATACCTTCAGTTCCTTTGCACCCCCGCTGGCAGCTCCCTGGGAAATCTGCTGCAGCTGTTTGATTCGCTCACTGAAATCTGCCACCCACTGGATTACAGTCATGGCGGCTGGGACTGTGTACCGACACCAGCTGCGAGGGAGGATGCCTAGGTAGAAAAAACAAACAAACAGGTGTATACTAGTCCTTCCAAGTGAAATCTTTTTTAGGGACATCTTGTTGGTCAGAACTGAATTGTAAACGTGCAATGATTTTACTTGAATTCACCAAACAGGTGAGTAATATTTTACCTTTAACAAGGTCGCTGATGAGTGTACGCAGGTCGTTGGTCTGCTTCTTCTTGCCCTCACACACTTGCACCACGTCGGACAGATCCTGACGGACCTCCTGCAGCATCTTGCCGCCCATCTTCACCTCGCGCTCAAAGAAGCGGAACAGTGGGTCCTGGTGTTTGTGTGTT
The DNA here is from genome assembly GCA_014281875.1 of Nibea albiflora. Lineage (NCBI taxonomy): Eukaryota > Metazoa > Chordata > Actinopteri > Sciaenidae > Nibea > Nibea albiflora. The sequence goes on along the minus strand of CM024799.1, from coordinate 23,376,016 downwards.
TGGACAAAGAAGACATTAAATCAAACACAGAAGTTGGACAGATTCAGTGACACAAAGAAAAAACAAGCAAACATTCAGCTGCTAAAATTCAAACCTGTGCTCTGATTTTTCGACTTCATAAGGTAAAAACTTTAGAACATCAAAAAACAGAGCCAACCAACTATCCTCTAATGTCTGGCATTACCTTGATGTTCTCCACTGTGCGTTTGAGTGGATTGACTGTTTGGGGCATGAGCTGCAGCCAGTTGCAGGCAGTGGTGTGGAGAGTCCTCATCCAGGCCGGCTGGGCATCGGATGTGGACGAGGCGCGCTCCTTCTTCTCCGTCTCATAGGCAAGGTCATCCTCATCCTCCAACATCTGCATTTTCAGCATCTTACCCATCATGTCAATGCCTGTGCAGCCCGGCGGAGGGAGGGAATGAGTGAGCAGGGAGGGAGGTGGAAGACAAGGCCATGGTGGGAGGTAGGGGAGAAGAAATTAATAGTGGAACAAAGAAACAAACAGCTTAACTCGAGGGTTTGTTAATATAAGGTTGTTTAAAAAAAAAAAAAGGAATGGTGCCAGACAACAAAGAAATAAATTTGGACTAAACTGGGCAGGACACACAACACAAGGCTTCAGGCAAGATTTCAAATGCAACATTCAATACAGTTCCCAAGTAGATAAATTAACCACATTCTCGACTGGATCTGTAAAAGAAAACAAAAGTAATGTAGGGTAACAGGTTTGAGAGAGAAACTAAGGAGTGGGAATGATGAAGGACACGGGAGGTATGGCAGGAATGGATGTTTCCGCAGCTGGGATTGTGGGAGGTTGGAGGAGGTGTGAAAATCAAACCGACAAAACGGGGAGGGAGGACGTGACTGAAGGGACGGGGAGGTGCGTGGCTTTGGATCCTAATCTCGGGGTGGGGTTGGGGTATTTTAGCAAAGCGACATGATGGCTGCGAAATACAGCTGCTGGAGGGTGAGGACACACACCCTCCCTCTGGGCAGAGCACCTTTTAAAGTATGATGGCTACAACTACACAGCTGAATAAAATACAACAGACTAACTGGAAACTACTTGTGACATCGTAGAAAACTGTGAAGTGAAGATGAGAGATTAGCAGCAGGAGCACATATTCTTCACCAACACACACACACACTCTCTCGTTGCACCGAGACACCCTGTCAAAAAAGAAGTGAAGACACTACAATAGCGAGGGACGGTTAACGATCAGCCCTGTGAAAACATGAAATCTGAAGAGATGGACTGAGGAAGAAGAACCAGGATGTGTTGTGGCTCCAGTGACAGAACACCAGAGTACAGATGAACGAGATGACCGGCGGTGGCGTACCCTGAGTGGTGAGCAAGACCTTCTCCGCATTGCTGGGCAACCCGAGCCAAGATGGAGTCTGAGTGTCGGGAAGCATCTCCACCCAGTGCATGAACTCCTCACGGCTGTAACACATCAGAATATGTCATTTCTAACCGGTTAAAGTCATCGGGAACATTCTTTTATTATCCATCACCTGGAATAAACTTATGTGAGGCCATCAGAAGCCACTACTTACCGAATGCCATCGGGCATCTTGATGTCCTTGTGCCCGTCAACCTTGAGAGCCAGTTTGAACTCGCTGTCGAAGCTGCCCTTGGTGAAGATGCGCTCCAGGAAGGTGTTCAGCAGACGCTGGTCAAACTCATTGTCAATGCGGCCGCCATAGATGGACAGGGCCATCAGAGTTTTCAGAGCCGCCCAGGGGATCTTGTCTGGTGCAATGTTTTGACGACCCTGTGTGAGTGGAGAGTGGAATTAACAATCAGGACCATCAGGATTGGCTGTTTCTTTAGTTATTCTTAATGTCTGTCGCTGTGTCAGATTTGGTTGGATTCCCTTCATAATTAGACAAACAGGGGCTGCTGCTTTTCCCACAGGGGCCAGAAATCACCACAAAATAAAAGCTGCTTTAATTTATCTAATGAATTTACAATTTCTGAGGTAAGAGCTGTAACTATGCGTCATTCATAGACGTTTCTATTGGCAACGGATACTTTTTTGTTCTTAAAGCACTGTATATGATTGCGGAAATAACCTCCAACCTTAGCAGTGTCGTCCAGCCAGGTGTCAACGGTGTCACAGGCAGAGCGGAGGTCAGACTCTCCAAACTCGTATTTCTTGGACCAGCCCAGTGGTGCATAGCGCAGACGCTCCTGAATGACAGCATGGAACCAGGCCAGCAGGAAGTAGAGACGAGCACGCTCGTTGGGAGCCTGTAGAAGCATGGGGTAAAAGATGGTGAATGTAGAGGAAGTGTGCAGACGTATTGATGGTAATGATTAAGCTTTTGGTGGAAAAGTGTGAGTGTATGCGTTGGTATGACTAGATTAAGTCACCTTGCACATGCGAGCCACAGGGATGCTGCTGAATGTTCTGAGCATGTTGGCCTTGACACCAGGAGGAGGCTCAAACACAAAGATGCGACCGGCACGAAGCAGATTCACGGGCACCTGGCAGGAAAAACACAGTGCTGTGACTTCGAAACGAGCTTCACTGAACTACGTCACAGTAGTCTTCATTATGGAGATTGTTGAAGAAGTAAGGTCTACCTTGGGGTTGATCTCCATTGTCAAGAAAAGCCTGAAGCTGGCGTGAGGCTGCATGGAGTGGAGCTTCTTCTCTAGCTGCATCAGCCATCCGGGGGCCAGGTGTACGTTCTCCAACATCACCCACCTGCCAGACTTGACCGCAGTGTTGATGTCCCTGTCTGCCTTATTGAAGCCCTCAGCCGAACCTGTGGACAGTCAGAAAGCAAACATTTAATAATATCTCCTCACTGAACCTTCGACTTGAGAATCTCATTTGTGTCAGCATCCAGCATCCTTCCTCACCGATAGAGATGGAGGTGATTTGTTTGTTTTCCTCAGCGGCCAGATCTCTGACCAGGCCGCTGGCATCGTAACCTGGTACAGAACACATCAGCACTGGAGTGCTGGGCTTCACCTGTAGACACACGAGACGAATGTCAGCAACAAGCTCGACAACACCTCTGAAGTAAAACATCAAGGAAATATTGATGTACTACCTCGCTGTCAACGATATTAGCCAGGTCGAGAGGCTGCTCGATGATGTTCATGAAGGTCTCTCCCAGCACCATCGATACAAATATGTGCGACATGGCCAGCAGGCGGTCGGGGCGGAAGGCCTGAATCAGCAACAGCTGGTGTACAGCCTGGCCAATGACAGCTGAACAGAGAAGAACAGACACGTCATGTACACATAGAATATATACATCAATATTAAAAATCAATATCTGCTTGGCTTTCATGCTTCAGCATACATTATAAACTACGACTACAGTCTATATACTCACTGGACTGCTTCTCCTCTGACCACAGATAAGGAACAGCCAGCTCTGGAGTGTTGCTCTCAATCCACATGAAGAATTGCTGAACAGAGCAAAAACAAATGTAACCATCACTGATACAGTTTGTATGCAAAGAAAGAGTCATTGTTTGTTAAGAGAAGTTTGTTCATATGCAGATTCTGTTTATCAGAAAACGAACGATACCAGATGGACCGTATCCGTCCATACTCACCTCGTCAGCCTGAACCTTGTCCACCAGGTCGCTGAATGCCGGCAGGCGGCTGAGGCGGACCATGGCCTCGCTCTGCTCACTGCTCAGACCTTTCACTTTAGGCAGCGACATGCCAGTCAGGACGATCTCCTTACCACGCAGGAAGTGCTGGAACTCCACATCATACGAGGGCTCACTGGACAGAGATGAAATGAAATGATTAAGATTTCTTTACCACCTCTGGTGCTACATTAGTGTTAAACTGGCATCTCACCTGGTGATGCCCTTTAGGCTGATCTTAGCCAGCAGCATGGCAAAAGTGATGTGATCCTGGTGCAGCATACCTCTGGCTGCTCTGTTGAACACAACCTACACCCCCCCAAAGAAACACAGACGTGAGCAAATTGTTGTTTACACTCGTACCACTAAAGAAACAGTCTCTGTTTTCAAAATGTGTGGATCGTACCTGGAAGAGGTCCTTGGTGATGACGGCGAGTCTCTGTGAATGGTCGCTGATGTTCTTGAGGTTTTGGTTCTCGTACAGCACAGTGTGGTAGGTATCCAGGAAAAAGTGAAGAGAGTACTGGTACAGGAAGTGCATCTGAAAAAATATACAAAGAGTATTTGTATTTGAAATGTTTCTCGCTGGTTTAAAATGATGATTTGTTGTATGTTTAATTTCATTTAGTGTTATAGCAGAATTAAGAGGTTAAAAAAAAGCACAGTGAGTCCAGACCTGGTTGAGAGACTCCATGGTGAAGTAGATGCTACTGCAGGCAGAAGACAGAGACAGGTATTGCTGTGACACAGTCTCCACCTCTGCCATGATGATATCGGTCTCCTCCACCTTCCTGGTCACCTCAGCTGCCTCCTTCTTCAAGTTCTCCAACGTGGTGATGATGGTGTCATCATCAAGGATGCGACCTTTAACCTCATTGAGGGCCTGGAGCAGAGACTTTTCCAGTTGACGCAGGCGAAGTTGGAACTCACCTAAAAGACAGAGGAAGGTTGATCAGGTTTAATCACTTTGCTCAACAAGTCTGAATCAACTTGCTTCCCCTGTCATTGTGCCGGCACGGCTCAGGTCTTTCTGTCTCACCCTGCAGTTTCAGGAGGTCGGAGCGTTTCTCATCCACATCAGGCCTCTCAGCCTTCAGGACCTCGTTGAGACACTGGCTCTGAAGGCTGCTGCGTGTCACCGTGAAGTTGACGAACGTAACACGAGAACACAAGTCTGGTGGGAACTCGACCTGCACGAGACACCATATAACACAGATTCACTTCTTTGTACAATAATTTAATTATGGGAAAAATTTACATTTTTTGTTAGTTAACTTCTATTCAGCAAAATTAGTTTAAAAGTTTTACATTAAGTATAACTATAAGCCTAAATGACAGCTTACTCACCGTTGGGTCTCGTGTAGAGAGGAAGATGACGAATGAAGGTGACAGATCGATGTCCTGGTCTCCCAGGGTGATGAGGACACGTCCTCCAGTCCTGCGGACCTCTCTGTTCAGCACCGGGTTTAAGATGGGGTCGTAACTTTCTACATCCTTCAGGGCAAAAAGAGAAGGAATGAGTATAAATGAACAAATCCTTGATCTATGAGAACAGTGAGCGATTAACAAGTGGATGATTGCACTGACGTGTAGGAGCTCCTCCATACCTGAACCAACAGTGGGTTACCAAACCGCAACGCACTCTCCAGGTTCTTCCTGAAGGCATCATCCAGGAAACTGGTTCTGGTGATCTTTCTGTCTTTGTACTCATTCATGATGAACTCTGTGGCCTGGCCTGATGGATCAATGATTAGCGGGTACCTAGAAAGGGCAATTGTAGCAAACAGAAAAACATTAGAAGTGAAATCAACTCAAGGCTAATTCATGCTGAGGAATACTTTACAACAGTTATAAAACATTACAACACTAAAAGAGAAAGATACTGACCTGTTGAACCTCTTAAGCATGATGGCATTCTCAGTGCAGAGGTCATCAGCTGGGAGGGAGTTGGCTTGCCAGCGGAGCCGCTCATCAGCGTTGGACAGGTACTCAGTTCTGGCAATATCAGTACGGAACTATTGGGGGAGGATACATAGTAGATATTAAGTCCTCAGCGTATGTGTGTGTCTTGAGACACATTTAAAAGATCAACAGTCAAACAGAAATATCATTAAATCCATGATTTGGCATACAGCTTCTTAAAATCCACCAACCATCAAGTATAACTTTGGCCACTTGTATCTGAGCTTTAACTACCTGAATGTTGGCCTGCTGCAGGTGGTGAGACCAAGTGGTGAACAGATTCTGTCTCATCTGCTGCTCAAAGTAGCCGGCATAGGTAATGAAAGCTGCAGAGAGCAGACAGTCTCCAGCGATGGTGGACATCTGGTTCTTGAAGGTCTCGCTGGTCTTCTCCCAGCGGTCCCTTTCAGCTGACAGACTCTTCAGCAGGGCTGTGCTGCGATTCACCTGGGAGGAGAGAGCCAGAGTTCAGAAAAATGCTGCAGGACACCAGCACGACAGTTCAAACTAGAGAAGATACAGAGGGAAGTTAACATTGACTGGATGATCAGTTACCTTAGCCTCGACAGCAGCCAGGTCAGCCTTGATGGCCTGGGCCTCTGAGATGAGGACGGCGTACTCTTCCTTGTAGCGAGCGATGCTAGCCTCCAGGTCTCTGATCATCTGCTCCACTTCCTCTGCCTTTGTCTTGTTGTCTGTGGCATCATCCTCAAGCTTCTGCAGTTCATTGCGCAGAGGCTCCACACGCTTCAGCATGTCGGCATAATTCAGCTAGGGGAGTGGTAGAGCATGTTATACGTTACTATGCATACTCTCTTTCACCAGTAATCATCTTTCATATTGTTTTGGCTTCCTTACCTGAGCAATTGCCCATTTCACCATAGGTCCGCAGGCCAGAGAAGCCCTGTTGACTTGGTCATAGTTGTAGCTTGGGTTGGACATGTAGTTCTTCTTCATCTTCTCACGAATGGAGTCACTGGATAATGTAGAAACAGTCCAACAAGTTAGAACAGAAGCAGACAACTGCACTGTAAGATACTCCAATGTGAAGTGTGGAAGAATTATCGTGAATCATGGGAAAAGGAAATGTGCACAGGATGATTTCAGATTTGTTTGGGGTGGAGAAGTGGTGCGATTTCTACCATCTTTACATAGAGATGCTAAATCATCACAACAGCTAATAAAAATGGTCGTCGGTGTTACCATCAGCTCATTCTCTGATTCACAAAACCTAAAATCAAATTCTGATCATGCTGCCACTGAATTATTATGCTGATTTATTGATCTCATTTGCGTTTCCATTAAGGACTAGACAGACATTGTGACACCGGTACCTCATTTCCTCAGAGGAAAAGTTGACTATGCTGCTGATGAAATTGTCCCTGATAATAACTTGTCTGATTTTTTTCCAGTCACTGGTCTCCTCGCCCAGCATAAGGCAGATAGACTCCAGGGCCAGCTTGACTGCACCTGGGGGATTGGTCATAGCCCGCACTTCTACTAGGTGCTGCCGCTTAATAGAACTCACCGCTAGTTAGGGGGAAGGAGGAATGTGTTTGAAAGAAAGAAGTCGGAAGAGGAGAGGGAGAATGGGGGAGATGTCGGGTAAAAGAAGAGACGAATATGAAACAGATTGAAGGGTTGAAAAGTCAGAGAGACAGAGAGGGACAGAGAGGGAGAGAGCTTTAGTGAACAACTGCAGAATACATCGTTTCTTATTTCACCTGATCTCTTCAGCAGAGAAGTTAACAATAGTGGGGATGAAGTTCTCCCTCATGATGATGGAACGGATCTGCTTCCAGTCGGTCGTGCTCTCTCCCAGGAGCAAGCAGATGGACTCGAGGGCCAGCTTCACGGCCGCGGGTGGATTGGCCATGGAACGCACCTCCACCAGGTGCTGCTTCTTAATGGACTTAACAGCTACCGATGTCAGGTGAATAAGGATATAAATTATGACAAGGAAGGGGCAGTGATGATGGGAGGGTGGAGGTAAAGATCAAGCTGTTAACCAAAACCCCTTGCACCACATATTGTAAGAAAAAAAGTGTGTACTCGACAACACTTCAAATACACTGAGTAAATATACTACTGTACCATTCTGTGCCTCAATAACAGCAGGCTCCACTTGGTCCAAGTCCTGTTTGACACTCAGCTGTTTGTCCTTGATCACCTCCTGCTGCTTGTACACAGCTTCCTGGATCTCCTGGCTCATTACCTGGAATCACAGTAAAGTATACAAGTATAGTTTTATGCATCAGTTAATCCACATGCTTAAACACATTATCAAGAGGTTAAGTTACTTTTTATGAAGAAAAACAAAACGACAGAATGATTTATTGTTCTTTACCTTCTTCTTTTCAGCCTCCTGCTGGTCTTTGACCATCTTCTTCAGCTTGTCATTGGCAGCGGCGTTCTTTGCCTCCAACTCCTGGCTCTTGATTCTCAGGTCACGACGAAGTTCTTCCACCTTGATGAGTACAATTAAGCAGTCAGACAAGAGCAGGCAGCAGTCGGCAACATAGACAAAAGTGACACTGAACATTAAATGAAGTAGATACAAATTTACTGTACCTGATCGACAGTCTCTTTGATCTTGCGGAGACCGACGTTGAGGTGCATCTGCTGCTCCTCCAACTCGCTGCGTTTCTCATTGAACAGGTTGGCATACTGGTTGATAAAGTCCAGGTAGTGGCGAGGAGTGATGGCCATGGTGTGTCCACCTCGCTTAGCCAGACGGTTGTTAGCCTGTGTAGAGTTACACCACATGAAGTATTAGCAAACCCTTAAATGTGTTAGACCAGCACATTGCACCATCATCTCACTAACCACCACTGCAAGCTTGGAAACATCTGTACCTGGTGAAGTGTCTGGTGTACAAACACGCAGCCGTTGACAATAGCCTCGCGGTGAGATGGTGGCTGGGGCAGTTTGTCATAGACGATGGGCATGTAGTCTGGCACCTTGTAGTTTGGTTTCTCCAGATCCATCTTGCTGGTGAACTCCTTACCCACTTGATACAAGGCCTCTGTGGACCAGTCTCCAAACCAGTTCAGCACACATCTGACAGAGAAAAGTTTGCAGTCAACTCCCTGCTGGTCAATGAATTTATTTTCAGTGTCCAACTTGTGTGTCTGTACCTGTTGAAGAGGGCAGGTGATGTGGCAGCCCTGTCCTTCAGGCCCTCTGATGAGGGGTTCATGGTGAAAACAACATGGAGGTTCCTGATAACCTGGCTGGTGAACCACTTGTACAGCTCCTCGTGCGTGTCGAGCATCAGGCCCTCTTTCTGGGCTCCCTCCTTACACTGGGTCATCAGGGTAGCATACTCATCTCCCTCAAACAGGCCAGGAACCTACAACGAAGAGGTAAAAATAACATTAGGAACCCCCAAAAATCTAAATAAATTAAAAGGCTGTGCTGTCATCTTGTTCCCCGATGAGTTGTATTGAAACAGATCATGATGGCAGCATGTTACCTCTCCGTTGGCCAGCAGTGTGTTCATTCTCTCAAGGAAACCAGAATCCAGCACGTTGGACTCATCCATGATGAAGGCAATTTTCTCGTTCTTACAGCCTGAGCGACGCAGCACTGTACGGAGGTCCTCATCAAAGTCCTCTCCAGTGTATTTCCTGTGTACCTAAAAAACACACACATACAAAAATCAATAAATCGAACACAGACTATTGTAGCAATATAGCTCCATATATCTTCATGTTTTGTTCTACCTACCTTGATCTGGTATACACTAAGTCCGTTCATCCAGGCCACGAAGCGAGACAGAGTTGTTTTTCCTGCTCCACTCACACCGATCAAAAGGAGATGGCCTTGAGGCTGACGGAAGATTCTGGAGGAGGATAGATCATTTTGAAATGCATTACAAAACACCTATTTCAGACGTAAACTTCTAATTACTCGAAAATTTCTAGTCCAACACAAGATGGGAAGTCTGTTGCTTAGCCATGAGCTGAAGCGGTTACTCACCGGTCAATTCTCAGCACGTGGTCCAGCACTTCATTGAAGAGCACCAGAGGGACATCAAGTTCCTCCTCATAGAAGACCTTCAGACGGGCCTTCACATAGTCTCTCAGTTCCTCCTGTTCCACTGGGATGTAGTCCTGCATTTACAAATAATGAACTTGGTGAAACTGGAGATTCTCAATAGGTCAATTCACAATATTTCCAGCGTCCTTACTAAAGCAGGAAAATCAATGTTCAACCCGTTTCTGATTTACCTTGGAGAGCCAGTTGCTGTAGAGGATGGGCCTGTTGAGAGCCTTATCTTTATCGATGTTGGGGAAGTGTTTGAGAGCAACTACGTCGATGTTTTCATCTGTCCACCTTCTCTCTTCATCACCAACCAGCCTGGAAAACAGTTAAAGATTAACCACATTATCACTCTTTTAAAAATTATTGACATGACAGAAGAACACACTACAGTAGACGAGAATAATCTCTACTTAGTGATAAAGCACTCACCTGTCCTGGAAGAGGCGGAGAGCTTCATGGGCCCAGATGCGGATGAGACCCTCCACAGGTAGAGTCTCAAGTGGCCGCAGGGCTTCGAAGATTCCCCTCACCCAGCGGGTCATCTCTCTGGGAGAGTAGATGTAGTGAGGTTGGGTGTCCTGAGTGAACCGCTCCTGAAGGGGGAAAGGGAAGTGAGAAAATTAGGAAAACTGCAACTGAAAATAAATGAAAAGTGATGAAACGTGTCTTAATTCTTGTTTGTGATGGCCTTTACCTGAGACATGGTGTAGAATTCGACCATAGCAGCAGTAAGAGGCTCAGCATAGGTACGCAGAGAGGGGATGAGGCGCAGCATGGCACGGTTGAAGGTTCCATAAATCTGGGTAAGAGAGGCTGGGCCTGGATAGTCCACATACACCACAGGAACATGACGCAGGAATCTAGAAAGAGCACACCACAACATGGTCACTGTCAAGGCTCATTATATTATTATATTATTGTTCTAATTAGGTGTAAAGTCTGAGGACTGCACCTGTGTGTGAGAGGCTTTCTGCCAGGGTCAGTGGGAGGATTACAAGCTCCAACAAACTGGATCCTCTCCAACTTGACCCAAGTCTGGTCTGAGGTGCGGTAGAAACCTCCGTGCTCCACCATCTGCAAAGAAAGCACAACATTATTATTAACTTTTTATAATGCTGCTATGATTTCAGTTCAAAGTCTCAAAAAATAGCCAGGATGTTAAGGTGAAAAAAAATTCAGTTTTGTGAACAATGGATCATACCTGTCTGATGAAAGAGATGACTCTCTGTGTGCCGTACTTGTCCATGTCCGGCAGATTGATTTCATCACAGAACAACACCAGCCACTTGCCCAGCTGGACAGGGGCGAGGACAACACCATTGGGTGTACGGCGGTACTCGCAGTAATGATCGAAGGTCTTCAGCAGCAACTCTGGAGTGGTGGCACTGGAGAAGTTCAGACCCACAACCTGGTAGAGAGAAGGGATAAAATAACATAACAAAATAACAAAACCATTTCCTTCAATCAACATTCAACAGCTTGCATGTTAAACTAAATTTTAATGATGTGTATTATCAATCTTTTATCCACTCTCTCACCTCCATATCAGGTAGTGCTCTGAGGGCACTGAACAGAGTCATGGTCTTTCCAGAGCCGGGAGGTCCACACAGCACCAGTGGTTTGTGCTCTGCCAACCACGTGTAGAGCAAAGCCTCATGGCGAACAGTGTCCAGGGTGGGAACCACAACATCCGGAGACGCCACCTTGTGGGTCTCTACCTCAATCTGGGGCACCTTGCCCTGCCAGGACTGCCACTCACCCGTGATGCACACCTGCGCGACACAAAGAAAACAATACAATGGTTATTCTGAAATTAAAAGACTGCAGCAGTTTTAGTTTTGCTTTCAGTTACTTGAAAAATACACAAACATTTTCTTTTAAATTCACTCAAGAGAACAATCAGCCGTTGAGAGGCTGTACCTCATAGTCAATGATGGGGACATTTGGAGCAGCCGGGAGAGGTACAGTAGTGATGCGACGGATGTATTCTCCAAGCTCAGCCCTCATCTTCAGCCGTCCATCACCAGAGAAGGACCACAGCACAGCGTAGATCAGATATTTCTGTAGAAAGATAATGCCACAAATTAGTCAGGAAACATCATTTATTTGCAGTGATTAAGTTCTAAGTTGATCTATAAGCAATAAGACAGGCATGTTTCTTCCAGGTATATGAAGAGCAGAAAGCAGAACATTACCTGCATGTATTTTTCCAGCTGCTCAATAGGCATGGGGAAGTCTGGGTGGTTGTTATTGTAGAGTGCCACATTACGGCAGGCCTGGTGCAGCATTGAGAACAAGGAACCCATGCAGCGTAGACGGGTGAAGTCCATGATGTGCTCCATCTTGGAGGCATGTTCTAAGGCCTTGATCACCAGGCCTGTGGAGGTGAAGTAAGGCTGCAGGATGGCTGCAGCATCACGCTGGATCTAGTGTAAAAAAAAAACATAACAGGACATCGGTTAAGCTGTCCTTGATAAATAAAGTGTTGCACATTTTCCTTGCTCAAGAGTTCTCTGTTTTCCTAACAGTATATTTTCTTCCTCTAAATTACCTGCAGCATCGGTGATGCAGTCTCTTCATCGTCATCTGTGCCCTTTCTCTGGCGCTGAGCTTCATCCTCTCCCTCATCCAATGGGATGCTGCGAATGCGAGCCAGGAAGTTGTTGAAGATCATGTCGGTGCTGAGGACATCTTCACTGAACCAGACCATACCACAGCGAGACACGGTGGCCAGGGTGGCGTACTTCAGGTCTTGTACTTCAAACATTACACGCACCTAGAGTGAAATGAATTTCAGGTCAATGCCACAAGCCTAGACTAGAGTGAGACAAAACCAGACATCTGCATTGGAAGTGCTGTGCTCTTACATTTGGTGGCAAGCTGAGACGCTCTCCATTAGGCAGGGTGAGCAGCTTGTTGTCATCCAGGACAGAGTTGAGATTCTCAACCCACTCAGGGTCAACATCACCATCGAAGATGATCCACTGACGCTTTTGCAGTTCACCTCGAACATTGTCAATGATTCTGAGATTGAAAGAAAAAAAAAAAGTCATGTCGCAGATATATTTTTTTAAAAGTCCTAGTTAGCAAGATAAAGATGACCTGAGTTGATTTGACTGATGTGTTACATGACTCACTTCCTGAGGATGTGTGTGAACAAGCCATCGGTCCATTCACGGGTGTTGGGGTCCAGGGTTCCATACAGGTGGTCCTTGCTGATGGCCTTGGGGTCGATGATGTGGGCTACACCCTCAACACCCTCAAGCCTCTCCAGGGCCTTGAGCAGCACCCTCCATGCCATGGACTTGCCACTACCTGAAGGTCCCACCATCATCAGACCGTGGTTGATCTGTGTGATCTGGTACAGTTGGAGCACCTACAAAAAGATAAATGACAAAGTTTCAGAGAAGTATGCACACTGGGCCGTACAACTCACCACGTCTGGGCACACTTAAGATATATGTTGACTCCATTTAGCTACATACCTTCTCGACCCACATGCTGCCCACATCATCACCATCTCCGTAGGTGAGATACATCTCCGCACAGACTTTCTTCAGCTCCTCCCTCAGAGCTGTCATCTCTCCACGGTGGTACTGGACGCCAGGGAAGACGTCTGACAGCAGGCTGAAGAGCAGAGGAATGTCTTCTGCCACCAGCTTGGGAACCATGGTCTCGCACACACTCTGGATAAGGATCTACAGTAACAAGACACAGAGTGAAATACTGACGCAATCTAGCAATAAAAAAAATAATATTTGAATTTCATTCCAAGTTCTACAATATGTAATTTTCCGTACCTCCTGTTCAGGAAGGTTTTCAGCAATTTCATTCTCATCAACGATCTCTCCGCGCTCTAGCTTCTCCTTTTTGATCCTTTGGATGCGCTCACGCTTGACATTACCAGCACTGATCAGCACGCTCTTGAGTGCTCGGAGGCCAAAGTCGTAGTGACTCTGAGATGACAGCTGTTCGTCACAGAGCCTGAAGTAGAGGCAAGGAATAAATTCAGAGAACGTCTCTCAAAATTCTTTTAAAGCCATGTCTATTTTCCTCAAACGGTACATACTTGAAGAAGGGCACGATCTTCTTGGCGAGAATCTCAGCTGTGCGGAAACCTTGAGAGTACAGCATGACCTGGGCGATGAGCTGGCGGTCGGGCTTGGTCATGGCCAAGCTACGGAACAGCTTCTTCAGATTGTCAGGCAGGTTGGAGCGGCCAGCGTAACCAGGATTCATGGTGATGAAGATGGCCATGTCCGGACTGACCTTTACCTGCTTGTTCAGGAGCTCTGTGGTGACTGGCACGCCTGAGGGAGCGACAAATATGTATTTAATTACAAAAAAAGGTGGGTATCTGAAAATTTGAACTTGAAGAGTTTGAAAGATACTAAGTTGAATCTGGACATTCTCATTAAAAAAGGGACAGATCTGTTTCCCAAACATATTATACATACTCCTGTCTCTGTTGGGGTTGCTGTGCTCCCTCAAGGCCACCTGGATGTACTGGACCTGCTGGGAGACAGCAGACAGCATTCTCTCCTCCAGTCGATTGAACTCATCAAAGCAGCCCCATGCGCCCACCTGGCACAGACCCACGAAGATACGACCCATAGCCTAAAACAACAGAAACAAAAGAAGTTGTGAGTTAAATCACCAATATGAAAAACCAATCCATCATTTTAAACAAATTATAATCACAAAACAATGCAGTCAGGTACCTGGAAATCAAAGGTCTCATCACAATTGAACACCAGGACAAAGCGGCCCAGCTGGTGACCAAGAGCTTTCACTGATTCAGTCTTCCCTGTGCCAGCAGGACCTAGATAGAGGACAAACTTAGTGGATTGTTTTACATGTAAACTCAATCAAAATCTCAATTTCTTACAAAAAAACCTTCCATACCGAATGGTGATCCTCCGAGGCGGGCCTCCAGAGCCTGGGTCATGGTGAGATAGCAACGGTCTGTCAGTGGGGTCTGGACGAGTTTGTCCTGAACACCCAAGTACTCAAAGCCATAGTTGAACTTGGCATTGGCCATCTGAATGGATAGCTGCTGCAGGACATCGGTCTGCTTGGGGTCGAAGTAGAAGCGCATCTGGCTCAGCCACTCAAAGGACTTGGGGTTGTCGATCTTGTTCTTGATCAGAGCCCTGGTTACGTCACGTTGATGCACCAGCTCGGTGATCTAAGATGGAGCAGAAGAGGGAATTCAGACAGATTAAAAAATAATAATAAAATTGGACAACATTCTTAAAAAATGTATTAAAAAATAAATCTCTCTAACCAGGTGCTCCAGTTTCCTCCTGCGGAGTGGAGGCTGCTCCATCAGCACAGTGTCAGCCAACACATTAAGGGTGGCTTCCACGTTAGACAGTACTCCCTGCATGGGTGTCATGTCTCCACCACCAGAAATGGTCGTCAGAGCAGATTCAACGTTCTCAGACCAGGCGATCTGTGTGGACAGGACCACCAGCTGGGCCTGTGAAGAGAGAAAACAGACCAAGTAAAATTATATTAACTTTGCTTGATTTCCAGGTATGTTAAAGATAAATAATACCAATTTCAATACCAACCTGGTAACAATCAATCCAGTTGATGTACTGACTTAGGTCAACGGCTGTGCCCTTGTTGAAGGATGTGACCTCTGTGACAGACTCAGCGAGCAGTTTGGCCAGTGTCACCCTCATCTCCTTCTCGACCAGTGTGAGCCACTCGTTGATCTTGGGGTGTTCTGTGATGGAGACTGGTGTCTTGTAGACAATCTCTTCACCCTCGCGGGAGGAGATTCCCAGCACCACAGTGTTGTCCTCATTGAGCAGGATGCTGGAGACACCAGCAAACATCTTCTTGAAGTGCTTCTGCAGTTTGGCCACGTTCTTGCTGTTACCAATGATTTCCAGCAGGTCCTCGTCTCCCACAAAGTAGAACCTGGAAACAAAAAGAGTGTGATGGGTAGAAAATAAATGTATGACTGTGAATTTTAGGTTTTGTGTTTTATCTGCAGACACAGTCCCTTCATCCTGTTATTGTCCTCTTACCTGGGGAATGAGGATCTTTCTCTCTCCAGGTATTCTCCAAGGGCCTTCTGGATTTTTCCCAGAAGGTCAGCAAGTCGCTCCAGAGATCTCTGCACTCCCTGTATGTTCAGCACATCCATCACCAAGGGAGACTTTGACACCTTCTTCATCAGTGCCAAGAACTCTGTGCTGATACTGTGGAATAAAAACAGAGAGACTAATTATAGTAGGTTATAGTAGGTTACAGTAGTCAATCTGCGTTTGGTAAAATATGTGTGTCCTTCATTTACCTCTGGAATCTCTGGGTTTCTACAGGCAGCAGATGCTTGATGTCAGCACTACCAGTGAAGATGCCTTCCAGATAGACCCAGCGACGTTGGACATCAATCCAAACGTCAAACAGAGCCATGATGCGATTCAACTTGTCCTCCCAGCTCAGGGCATCTTCCTCAAACACCTGGACGAAAGAAAGTAGAGCGTGATGTTGAGGCAGTTCTGAAAACATATTTGTAAATAATAAACTACGGTCTTGAAGAATGCTACGTCAGTCGGCTTACCTTGTAGTATGGAGACAGCTTCATGGCAGACACGCTGTTGATATGTTCTTTGACCTTGTTGAAGAGGTCATCCCAGCCTCTGATCAGACGACACTTGTTCTGGTAGTTCACCAGGTCGAGCTCATACGAGTTCCACACCTCACGGATCTTAGGACCAAAAACCACAGAATTATTATTAAAAAGTCGACAAACCAGAAAGTAATTTTTACTATTTTCCCTGTGCAGGAGTTGCACTGCATATTCTCTTGAGGGCCTCTCCTCTTCACCTGTTTGAGGAACTCCTCCAAAGCCATCTCTCCCTGGGCTACCAGGAGAACATCCTTCACCACCATCTCATTTTTCTGCAGATCCACGTCCCAGATCTGTCCCAGTGTCAGCTCTGACGGGACCCAGTTTACATGCAACCGCTTCATGAGCTGCTTCCAGTGCCGGTCCTTCAGAGCCTCTGATTTCAGCTCAATCACCAACATGTTCACCTGGTGAGGAATAGGTAGACAGAATCTTATAACCAATTTTAAATGTTCTCGTGAGTCAAATTTTGTGCTTAGTGGGGAAAACTAGCTGTCTGACCTTCAGGTAGCCTTTAAGCAGCCTCTGGACATACTCGTAGGAGGCATACTGTCTCAGTCTTGCTTGGAAGTTCTTCAGCTGGTTCAAAAGGGCATCCAGACTCTGGCGAAGCTACAAACACAAAACACAAACACAAGAATAATTATATCCCAAGAATTTCACATATTAATAGTTCATATTCAAAGATTTGAATGATCATTGTGGATTTGTTACCTTGCGAGGCTGTACAGACACCCATGGCTGCTCTTTCATCTGGTCGATCTGCTCCCACACCTTTGCTAGCTCGGACCAAACCTCCTTCAGGTCATGCAGCTCCTCTAATGCCACCTACAAGTCACACCAAAGATAGATGAAAGTCAATGTTAAGTGGCTCCATTTGCTTCCTATAACAAATTACTGAGATACTTAGTTACTTGGCCTTTGATTGAGGATTTAAATGCTTTAATGTGAATGTTTGCTGACATTACCTGCACCCTCTCTTCACTGCCACTCAGCAGGCCAGTATCAGTGAGCTCCAGGGCTTCTTTGGCTCGAGCACACTTCTCTCTTTCATCCTTCAGACGGCCAAAGTTGCCCTCATAGATAGTCAGAGACTGAAGGGCCTCTTCTGGACGCAGGTTACCCTGGTGAAACAAATTAGCAGTTAGACAAATAAAAATAAGAAATGTTCAAGCCACTTCTGTCACAATACAATCATCTTCTGTACAAATAATTGTATTCTAATTCTAGAGGTTCCATTTCTCTTACAGCAACTGGTTTGGTCTTCTCCCAGTCAGTGAGCAGGTCAGTGGTGCGGTTTTCCACAGCTTTGTCCTCCTGGACGATCTTCATCTGCAGGTTGGCCACCTGCTGCTGGATAGCAGTATCCTTGCGCTTCATTATGTCACTGAAAGCACCCCATTCACCTTCGATGTTGTCAATGTAGAGCCAAGATGGAGGGAACTGGAATCTCTGCTTCTCCAGCAAACGCTGTCCATTACGGAACAACTACAGGGAAAAGGACCGAGAATCTGATTAGATCTAAGAATTTAACTGGTCTTCTTAAAGTGTGCAGTGATACAAAAGAATGAAAGAAAGGACACTGAATGTTTTACTTATTTTTAGTACTTACGTCCACATTTTTCTCAAACTGTTTGATCTTGCGCTTCAGGGTCTGAACATATGTGATGAAGTTGACAGCATCTGAGGTGCTAGCTGTGTCGACAGAATGTTGCTCCAGTTCTTGACGGGACTATTAAGCAAGCAGAAAAGGCGAAGTGAGAAAAAATAAAGTCCACGAAAATCTGATCCACAAAAAAGCAAACAAACAAAACAAAAAAAACCAACACAAAACTCTCATATTACGTGTTACCTTTGAGATCTGGGCGTGGAAGTCCTGCATGTTCTGCCCAAGCATCTGGCCAAACTTGCTGAGCACTTCTTTGTGCCAGGAGTCATACTTCAAGTTGACCTTGGACTGGACCTGTTGTTAGGGACAGGTAAAAACACTTGAATACTTGAACACATAACTCATATACAAAAACAGCAGCACTGACAAATTAAAATTAAACACTGCATTGTACTTGAAGAGATCGAACACTGTCTGTGAAATCATGGTTTGAAGTATAAAATCTTGCTAAATATATTGTTCTAATACAACACTGTAAGTCATCATTACCTTGCCGTAGTCGATGACCACAGGTCCAAAATCTTTGCGTGTCTCTGCATTGTCAAAGGTTCCACGTGCTTTGCGGATCTGGACCAGAAGAGCCTGCCACTTGGTGAGATCTTCACCCAGACGGTTGTAGATGTTCTCAGCTTGCATATCCCACAAGCACTGGTACTGCAGCCACACCTGGACACAAACAAAAGAGATGGACTCTTACAGACTAAAAAGGACAAAGTGACTGATCAAAGTACTTCTATCAGCAGTATGTATCAACACAATTTTTGTGTCGTTCTAACCAAATGACTCCTACCTTGACATACTGTTCCACCTCGTTGACAATGTCTTCAACTGCATTGTAGGCCTCCTCTAAGGCTACAGGGCCGTCTGGCATCCTGGTCAGGGCATTCCTGTAGAACTTCTCCTCCTCCGACAGCTCGTAGTGGACTCCCACCTGGTGAAGAATGACAGATTAACTTGCATCAAGGCGTAACAGGACACAAAATCATGTCATATCTGAACTATATTAAAAAGTTGAAAACATAAATCATCTTGATTATGATCATTTATCCATAGCAGCTTGTGCCTACATGCCTGCATACCACAAACATTCACAATCATGTTCTTATCATGGCTCACAGTCCTATTACTTAAACTGTTCAGACATCCCTACCTGATATCTCTGGCTCTGGATCCTAGGAAGGGAAAGGATGACCATCTTCCAGGCAAACATCTCCTGGTAGAGCTTGTAGCGACAGTCTTCAATTGGTGGGTTCAGGTAGATCACCTGGTTAGTAATCCTCAGCTCATGGATAACATTCTGAAAAGGAAAATAACAGAATATTCAGCTCTGTCCCAGAAGGTTTTATGAATAATCACTAAAATATAACATGGTATAACACAACACAGAGTCGCTAGAATATTTACCTTGATCTTGGGCTCTCCTCCAGGTTTGTGGCTCACTTGTGGAGCCTCTGTGTCCATGTCTACATCAGCTTTGTCATCTACCTGGCCACGGAGAACCTGGGTCCAGGCCTTAAGGCCAGCCTGCAGACGCACTCCCAGGATACGTTCAATCTATGAAAACAAAACAGAAACAAATACAGTTTACCGACAATTCAGACCAGTTACATATAAAAAAAGAAAAAGAAAAGAAACAAAGGCTGAAATATTAAAAGTATTTTCATTTTGACTCAAACAGTCTAACAATCTAACTGAATGAGATTAACAAATAATGCTTTGTTGTTTTATTGCACCAACCTCAATGTCGAGCTTGTTGACCCAGATGGGTAAGTTGGAATAGGAGTGGAGATTGAGGTCGTCCACAGCCTTCTGGACTCGGTTGAGGATGTCAGTGAAGGTCTTGTGGTCAAAGATGCAAGTGTCCAAAGAGCGAACCTCAAGATCTATTTTCTCCTCGATCAGTAAGAGGTCGTCCACCTGGAAATAATACAGGAGAAGAAAAAAATAATTAAGGTTTAGGACAATTAAACAAGATCAATTGTTTCATTTGAAAATGACACTGAAGATAGTATGCACTTATGCAAGATGTAGCCATGTAACCATTTTATAGTGACAGCTCCTCCACACTGACCTTCTCCTGGAAGTTAAACACGGTCTCAGCCAGCCTCTGAACATAGGGATCCAGCTTGTAGGACTCCCAGACCAGAGTGATGCCTTCAGTGATGAGAGCCTGAACCTCTTTCTTAAGCCCAGCCACCAGTAGGGAGATGGAGGACCTCTCCTCCACCTTCTCACAAGTGCGTTCATAGGTGCGCACGCTCTCAATCAAAGAGATGGCGAATGGGTACAACTGGTTGGCTTGGTGGGCTTTGTTGACGATGGCCAAGGGAACACGGAAGCTCAACCACTTGAGGTTGCGGACTTCTTTGGACAAGGTGATGATTTCTGGGAGGAAGTTGACTTTAAGCTTGAGCATGTTTCCGGTACGTCCGCGGGCACGAGTACTCTCAATTGTGAAGATGCGGCCAGACACACCAAGGTTACGCTGCTGCACCTGTTTTACAAGAGAAAAGAGCAACAAACGTTTAAAAACAGATAAAAAATATATAAAAAATTTTAATTGAAAAAGTGAAATAATATTCTCAAGTACTTGCCTTGCGTGCCCAGTCATCAAATATCTCTTGAGTATTGAGTTTAGCCCTGAAGCTGTCTCCATCCTGTTTCAGCTTCAGCCCCTCCACATGGTTCTCCCAGCCTTTTCCCAGAACATCTTCCACTCTCTTCATATACGCAGTCAGCTGACGGTCGATCTGCTTGGCCCAAATGATGGAACCAGACACAGGTGGCAGGTCTCGGACATGGCTCATCTTACAGGCCTGGCTCTGAGGGTACTGCACTTTAAACTTGTCATGCAGTGACTCAATGTCATCTTTCACGCGCTGGATGAGCTGCGTCTGGTACTCCCGGATGGCGCCGCGGATGTGGGGGCGCACGAAGAGTGCATTGAAGCGGGAGAAGATGCGGAACATCTCGTTGGCGTTCTTGGCGGTTCCCAGCTGATCACGCAGGCGGGCAGTGATACGGGTCTCCACGCGGTCGATACGTTCATCATAACGCTTCATGGCAGCTTCCCAGGCTTCCATGCCTTCCTTAGACACATCCAGGCCATCGACCTCTTTGACATTCTCATATGCCAGGTTGACCTCCTCGATAGCATTGGCATCAGCAGCATCAAAGAGAACTCCAGCTACCTTCATGTCCTGAGGCTCAACTGTCTCTCCAGGGGCATGTTGTGGCACAGCAGACACCTGTGGACAAAACCAGTTATTAATTCATATTTTGCCATCTGGATCTAGAGAAAACAATAAAAGAATCATGAAATAAGAAAAGAATGGTCACCGCAACTGTGGCCATTACAAGTCCTGATAGTACTTTACCTGAGGCCTCAGCACACGGACGATGACAGCCCTCAGCTGCTCGTGCTGGCGTCTGAAACGTCTCATGTGATCCAGACGAGACTGAAGCTTCCTATGGGCGGGGCTCAAACGCCACACCATCTTCAGGTTTTCCTCTCTCTTTCTCTTCACAATGTCCCTCAGGAGCACCTGCAGTTTCTCATATTCGTCCTCCCAAGTCTGGAACACCTCGAAGCATGCCACCATCACCTGCACACAGAAGTTTAAAGGTCATTTAGGAAAATGTATAATATTTTGAGTAGGTCTAAAATAAGAGACCACACCAACCTTTTCAAATTCCTCATAGGCAACATGCATGAGCTTCCTGGTGCCCAAAACCTTGAGGAGCTGGGAGCTCAAGTCCCTGGAGATGGCCTCAACTAGACGCAGTGCTCTCTGGATAGGGTACTTGGTGTTCCTGATCTTTTTCAAGTGAGTGAATATGGCCCCCAGAGCCTGGCGGATCTTGTCAAGCTCAGAAGCAGAGAGCAGATCATTGAGAGGGAAGTCCTTCATCAGGGGATTGTAGTCATTGACGGTTTCCACTGCCTGTTTCAGACCTGTAAATTGGAAGTAGAGAAAGGACAAATAATGAACCTGTAAGTAAAGGCGGCAGAAGTAAAACAAAATAGTTTCAACTGGCTGGTGGCTGTCACTCACCAGTGTCTGTGTCAAAGCTGACAGTAGCGTGGAAACGTTTGCCATGTTTGAGGATGTCCAGTGTGAGCAGGACCTCAGGGCTCTCCCTCTTCTCCTGGATCCTGTTGAGGGCTCTCTCCAAATTCAGCCAGAAGCTGATCTCCTGCAAGGCCGTTCCTGAAGCTGGGTCACGATCAAGCTTTGTCACCTGATGAGAGGATTGGTGGAGACAAAAAAAACCCACTTTACAAGCGAAACATATTTTTCTATATACTTGTTACTATATGAAGTAACAGTATAATTTTGTTTAAATTTGATGTAGAGACATCTCTTACCTTTTGAATCTCCCTGATCCAGCGGTTGACTCCAGACTGCAGCTGGTTAAGGAAGGTTGGGTCCTCCACTTTGTCACCAAAGTCAGTGACCTTGGGCTTTTCTCCACGCTCATAGCACTGCTTGGCAATGTTGATGATGATAGGGTGGATGACCAGGCTGATCTCAGGAATCTCAATGTTCTGCTGCAGGTGGAGAAGGCCCATCTCCAGCTCGGCGATCTTTTTCTCCACTGAGGGAGCCATCTTATCCCCATCTCTACAGGGTTAGGACAGAGATTGTAACACAAATGAAGACTCTATAAAAATGATTCCTCTGTGCTGAGTTAATGATTCAGTCTATTAGAATAGAGTCTAATCATACGTATAAGACATAATTGAAGATTACCTGTCTGCCTTGCCAGACTCACGGATGTAGGACTTGAAGAAAGGAGCCACGGCATTGCTTATGAACGAGTGGAGTGTCTCGTAAGGAGAATCCTCACTCAAAGTCAGAACTCGAACTTGGGTTGATATGGGCTTGTCTGCATCAATGACACCGGTCCTCTTGATCAAAGCCAAGCTGCAGGGGAGAAAAGTGTTAAAACACTCAATTAACAGAAAGGAAAGTTAAATGTGAGTATGATTCAGTAAATAATATTTTAAAGTGCATTATTATGTCATTTTTACTGATGAAATCACAGGGCTGAAAAGAAGAGCCTCTTTTATTTTAGTGCATCAGATGCATCATCTACCTGTTGGACTTGATTCCATAGTGTATGTCAATGCTGACGTTGTAAGTGATGCACTCCTTCTCCTCCTCTCCTTCATCACCAACATCCTCTGTGTAAAGAACAAATATATAAAATGAAATCATACATATATTTTTATATATGCAGCAATAGTCTTCTTTAGTTTATGAAAAGAATGTCAGGGTAATTTTTGGGTGATGAATTTCTTGAACGTCTACACATAGTTGGCCAATAAAAGTGTTTTTGATTCTTCACTTTTCCAGTCTAAATCAATGATCCTGTGTCTAGAATAGCCATTTTCCACACTGAAATCAAGCTGTTCAGACATATGATAAAGATTCTCCACTAACAAGTAAAATGTGGCACATGAGGGGTTGAGTTTATCTGTCTAAAATGAGCCACTGCAGGTGGATGGCCAGTTAAAAAATCTGGAGTGATACTAAGTTGAATAAATGTAATCTTCAATGTGGATCCTTTTTTATTAGTTGCTTTGCCTATCATAGTTAATGATTTATAAAAAAATGATGGGGGTGGAAACGATTGAGAACCACTGCAGCAAGATGACAGTGCAATCTTACACATCTATCTATCTATGTCCCCCACCCTCCTTTACAAGTGAGGTCATGTCTTGTATTTAAAGATAGCCATCTGCAAAACCTGCACTCTCTGCATTGCAGCATCAGTATTATTAGAGTGAATAAAAAAAACACGAATAGGCTGAGGCAGTGACTCTCTGACTGGGAATCCAAAACCTTCAGGCTCAGACTTGGCAGCTAGTCATGTGCAGTATCAAGCGACCAAGGTTCAGCGCTCATAAAACATTACTAAGGGCAAGCAATGCTGAAGCTCAGGCTTAATATGCCTGGAGGAGACTGAACACAACGCGTCTATTAACACAAGCTGGTCCACGTGATAAACCTCCGAGAAGGTGCAGACAACATGACTTGTAGTTAATACAAAGGACTCCTTCTTTTTGTGATTTTCTCCTGTGTAAACAACACTGTTGTGCTATTTGTGTTAGGCTGACTTAGATAAAATTATGCACTGTCATTGCAAAATGTTTAAGCTCAAGTTAACCAGTATCACACCTTAAAATGTTGGTTAGCACTCAGCACACTCGGCGCTGAGCCTATTGTTAACGTCGTTAGCTGTTTTCTCTTCCCCACCCACTGTGGCGTAGTTGTCTCACAATAGTCATGGATGGAGACAGCAAGCCAACTAACACTGTTGTCTTGTCAACTATCAGATAATAACAGCTAGCTCACATCTCATTAACATGTCTGTGGCTGTTGACATGTATCAAAGCTACAGACGTGTTGCGTTCACATTAATGTAACAACGACTGGCCCATATTCGCGTAACATTGGCTAGCTTCTTTCTAAATATACCTTTGAGTGTACTTCTCTCGACAAGAATGGTGTGAAGCTGTGGGTCGGCGAGAAATTTTCTCATCTGCTCCACGGCACTCTTCTCCTCCAGGGCGGTTTCCAGTGAGGCCGGGGCCTCGCCGCCATCTTCCAGGAGCAGCGGTACCAATTTCCGAATGTGCTTCTGCAACACCGACGTGTCAGCGACCGTTTGTACGGCCGACACCTCCATGGTCCCGGAGTTTTCCTCCGTACCCCCACCGTCAGACATGCTTTCTTGAAGCGGTCAACTGTGACCGGTGGCGGCGTGAACGTTGAACAAAGAGACGAGGCTAACGTTGTCTGTCTGGCTGGCAGGCTA
Organism: Nibea albiflora; assembly: GCA_014281875.1. Classification (NCBI taxonomy): domain Eukaryota; kingdom Metazoa; phylum Chordata; class Actinopteri; family Sciaenidae; genus Nibea; species Nibea albiflora. The sequence continues at coordinate 23,351,248 of CM024799.1, read as the reverse complement.
CGATAGACACCGAGCTAGGTCAGAGGCTGACTGCCGCTGTCAAAACGCCGCAACCGTGCAGTCAAATTTGTTAGCGCAATGGATTGTGGTATTTGTCGTTCACGCGATGGGTATTCCACTGGTCTGTATGAGCAGAAAACTACAACACCCACAATTCATTTCGAACAAATCACATTTTTTTCTCTCTTTTTGTTTTAACCGTCAACGGCAGATAGGGGGAGAGAGGGAGTTGTCTCCGATGATACAGCAATAAAATGAGAAAACCTCAACTGCAGTACAACAAAAGACATGAAAAGCAGAAAAGCAAAGTGCTAAACATTTAAAAATGTATGCTATAGATAGATAGATAGATAGATAGATAGATAGATAGATAGATAGATAGAATAGATGGCAATGTTATTGTAATACATACAACATATACAATATTGCTGCAAGTTAATTATAAAGCTTGATCCCATGAAAATATGATCAATTTTGGCAATAAATATGGAGTTTATTGAGCTATAATGTATAATAGAGACCTCTGAGGACATAACAAATAAGCTGCAAAATGTCTGGGAATTTTCAAAGATGGAAACTATGGGAATTAATAGGAATTTGGGGGAATAACCGGGAATGACCTGGGAATATACAAAACCGAAGATTTGCCCTTAAACAGGGAACTTAAATATAGTTGGGGGCAAACATATTTTAGCATCACCTTGACTAAAACAACCAGATTTCATGTAAGCACACTACTGTCTCTGCTGTTCCTCAATCACATGCACATGGCACACTGCTTAGCTTACTGCAGGGCTACTGAGGCCACGCCCCCTACATGCACTGTGCATTCCCCCATCACATGCACAGATGATTACTACTACTGGATCACACTTCAGAGCCCAGCGCACACGACTGTTGAAGCGACACTTTTGAGCTTGTGGACCACATGAAGTGAAGTAAGTTTTGATGATATTATGGGGTAAATATATTTGATGTATGGCATTAATGTTCAACTTGCAAATAGCACATATAAATGTATTCATACAGTAGACATATCTTATGATGATGCTAGCTACCTCAAATGTTTTTTTCTGCCTCCTGTAAGAAGTTTTTCTGTACATCAAAATAGTTTAAAGATCATTGAAGTCGCTTAGCTAGGCTAACTAATTATATATCTGTTCATGCCGTTTGTAATAGTATTTTTACAAGCTGTTGTTGTCTTATTCTACAGAAAAATGCCACGAACGCCATCTGATGTGTGGAGGCATTTCACACAAACTAATTTTCAAGGAAAGTCTTTGTACACGTGTAAATATTGTGAAAAGACATACGCGAGGAATGCCCACAAAAATGCAGCTGCATATTGCAAAGTGCTCAAAAGCTCAAGGCTCAAAACACGCAGCAGACAGGAGTTCCACTTCAGGGGAAAAAGAATCTGCCTCAGCTGTATCAGAGTCAGATACTCTCTCATCAGCTCCTGGTCCTTCTGGCGTTAGAGGATTCTTTGATTTTATGGATGAATGTAGCCAGAGAAATGCAGATGAGTGTTTCGCTCGTGTAGTCTATGCAACTGGCTCACCACTGACGCTGCCATCCAATGTGTACTGGAAGAGATTTTTGAATGTTCTCCGGCCAGGATACACCCCCCCAACCACACATGCACTATCTACTCATTTGCTGGATGAAGAGTTCAACAGAGTGCAAACAAAGGTCAAGCAAACTATTGACAAAGCAGACTGTATTTCAGTCATATCTGGTGGATGGTCAAATGTCCAGGGACAAGGAATTATCAACTACATTGTCACCACTCCCCAACCTGTATTCTACAAGAGCATAGACACAAAGGGCATCAGACGTACAGGTCCCTACATTGCTGATGAGCTGGAAGCGGTCATCATTGACCTTGGACCAGAGAAGGTTTTTGCGCTTGTCACTGACAATTCAGCAAACATGAAGGTTGCCTGGGCACATGTGGAAGAGGCCTACCCTCATATAACAACTATTGGCTGTGCTGCCCACACTCTCAGTCTTCTCCTTACAGACATCATGGCACTGAAGACAATGGACACTCTATACAAGAGAGCGAAGCAAGTTGTGAAGTATGTAAAAGGCAAACGAGCAGCTTCCGCAACCTATCTCTCAAAGCAAAAGGAAAAAAACAAAAGTACCACACTGAAGCTCCCCAGCATCACACGATGCGATGGCGTTGTCATCATGTATGACAGCCTACTGGATGGAAAGGAGTCTCTGCAAGAGATGGCCACATCCCAGGTTGCAGGCATTGAAAGTAACATCAAGAAAGTCCTGTTAGATGTTGTGTTCTGGGAAAGAGTGTCTAGCAGTCTGAGAATTCTCAAACCAATTTCAGCAGCAATAACCAAGATAAAGAGTTATGATGCCATCTTATCAGATGTCCCGTGTCTTTTTGCTGACCTCAAAGAAGAAATCCTGACAGTCTTGCCCACTTCCCTACTACTCAAAACAGTGGAAACTGCCGTGGTCAAGTCATTAGAAAAACACCGGGAGTTCTGCATGAAGCCGGTGCATGCAGCAGCGTACATGCTGGACCCAAAATATGACAGGAGCATACTCTCTGAGGAAGAGATTAGTGGTGCCTACGCAGCCATTACAAACATGTCTGGCTACCTGGGCCTTGATGAAGACAAAGTTCTAGGCAGTTTGGCGAAGTACCGAACCAAGCAAGGCCTTTGGGAAGGGGATGGAATCTGGAAATCATGCCAGCACATATCTGCAGCCACCTGGTGGAAGGGACTTTGTGGATCTGAGGCCCTTGCCCCTGTAGCCTCCTTCATCCTCCAAATCCCACCATCATCAGCTGCCTCTGAGCGCAACTGCTCACTGTTCAGGAACAAACACACAAAGGTTTGCAACAGTCTCACAAATGTGAGAGGGGAAAAATTGGTGGCCATTCGAGCAAACCTAAGGCTCTTTGAGCCTGACACACTGGACAGTGACACTGAAGAGGAAGAGTCAGAGTTGGAAGTCAACATGGAGGATGTTGATGAGGCCCAGGAAGACGCCATTTCCTGAAGGGGTTTGGCAAAGATGCAGAAACTGGATTTAATTTTTGGTTTTGGGGTTCGGAGAGGGCTGAGTAATGTTTAACTCAGCAGTAATATTTTTGTTGTTCAATGAAAGAATTGATTGTTCAATAAAATAATTAAAACCTGACAATGTTCTACTTACAAATAAATCTGTTCTGGATATCATGTATTATTTTGCATGGATATCTGCGTATGACAAAATAAAATGTTTATATTTATGTTTGGATACATTTCATTGAAATTACCTCCAATTTCCAGTTAATTTCCATACATTTCCCAAATTCCCCTAACTTTCCATGGCAAGTTTTGGAAATTTATATACAAAAAAAAAAAATACCTTCATAAATTTCAGAAAACCTACATTTCTATAAAATCCAGCACCGGATGTTAAAGATGACATAAACACAGCATAGCACTGTTGCCTGTGAATATTGCCTCTATATGTCCCAATAAGACAAAGAGAAATGTGTAGCCATGGTTTTGATGTCGTTTTATTAAATAAATATCAACACGGAGTAAAATCACAGTAAACAGAAGCCCTATAAACCAGATCCCTGAGTTTGAAAAGAGACATATAACCACAATTTACAGCTTAGTTTATAACTATGCTACACACATCAAGAGTAACTTTTCGTCTGGTAGTAAATGGCTTATCAAATCATTTATGGCTTTAATATTACTGACCTAAAACGAGGAGGCTATTCATTTTGTGATTGTCAAACCACACATTTAAGAAATACAGTACTACAAGCCTGAGAGAAACACCCTGCCACAAGTATTGTGAAGTAAACTAGATGAGCCGAAGTGACTATACAAGAGCACACATAAGATGTATGCCTCCTCCTGTCCAGCAAATATCAGCCTGCACACAGCGTATATCCATTCTACATTCACTCTACCTTGATATTATACCATTACAATTCATAGTGGACACTTTATCACACTATCAAGTATAGACATATTTACAGTAATACACATTATGATTTTGGACTTGGCCTGTGAGCACTGACACTTCCCTGAGACAGCTCTCTTACAGCAGTCCCACTAGTAATGAATGGTAACCACTTCCTATATTTAGTGAGGAAACAGTGCTGAGTCCTGCCTCTTAAAAAGACACCAGGCTTCTTTTCACACAGGGGGACCTTAGGGGACATCTTGTCCAGAATAACACACAGGATTTCAGTTCATAAGGTGGATTCTAGCTGTATACTCCCATGTGTGGGAGCACTCTAATGTGCTTTCATCATCCTATTGAAAAAAAGAAGACCACAGTCCACAACAAGGAAATCAGTCTTCTTCAGGGAACTTGAATTTAGCATAGACAATGAGCATGACTATGGACATGACGAACACACAGTGAGCCAATCACGAGGTACGCGATGCCCAGGAACTCATTCTTGCCACCCATCCACGACACGTTGCTCAGCACCACCTTCTTTCTCCCGTCAAAGCTCAGCACAGGATAGTCTGGTGAATAAAATGTTAAGGATATACAGCAAAAACGGTACACACTGAATAGATAAAATACAGATAGTTATATAGATAGATAGAACATACAAACCAGTTTTAAAGACATTGTATTCTATAACGTGGTTTTGTATGATTTAACCAATTTGCTACAATTTATGTATAATCAAGGTTGCAGCAAGACACCATTTTAGAAAAGTAAAGTATTGTGAGGATTTCCCGTATTTAAGGGAATTAAACTTTTGCACCAAGTAAGGTGCTTTAAACAAAATGAAAAATGTCTTTGATTGTCAACTACGTAAAGAGTGAGGGTTTATGTTAACACCTCAATCACGTCAATAATTATTTGCCTAGCTCATTTACTTATGACAGAAAATTTGCTTGTTTTTGTTCCTCATTACTGCTGAGTCACTGCGTTTACTTTACACAGGTAGGAAAAAAAGCGAACCACACCCGACCGGTAAAACAGGTTAGACTAAAACCGAGACACTATTGTTGTAAAATGATACAAAATCTGTGGCCAATGTCCTTTAGGTGGATTTGAAGCTTTGTACTGTTCTGAATCGTCAATTGCTATTATTTAAAGCTCTGATTATTTATTATCCAGACTTATAGGCTGGTTTTCAAAAAGTGTCTTCCGACTTGAATCTAACACAACAAAAGCACCAGTGAAATGTGGAGAACTGGCCAAACCTCCAAGCACCATCCTTAAAAACCATCCCAGAATCTGTAACGTTTATAAGGATACTGTAGCCGATTTCAAGGGAGTAATTTCCAGCTGGCAGCCCCTTGGCATAATCACCCTCTGTGATTCGTCGATACAACTTTCTGAAATCGGGCAGGGCCTGCCCTCCTCATCCACACCAGGAAGTCTTGATTGATGAAGCCGTTGTTAGCGGGGTCTGTTGTGTCCAGCTCGTAAGCAGGCTTGGACCAAAACGGGGGTTTCACAGTACCTGGAAGTCAAACAGCTTACGTTTAATCAGCTATCAACACTAAACTAAGTTATCCATTGTGTTCACGACATTCAAACTCCCTGCAATAAAACTCCTTTACCACGTTGTAAAAGTCAAACAGACTGGGAATCCCTCATTTAAAATACAAGTAGAACACATCATAGCACTGCTTAAACAGAACAGACGGCAAGTTACAGTAAATTTTACTGAAGCTACTACCGTTGAAAGCATTTTTCAGAGGCGTGACAGACGGGTTTCTGTATTTGATGTTGTAGTCCGTCCACCAGGCAATCCCTTTTCCATCAAAGGGCACCAGCTTCTTTGACCCACGGATGATCTGATACAGCTTGAAGGTGTCTTTGAAAACAAAAAGTAACATTTCCTTAATGCTGCAAATATTTATTTTTTTTAAACTCGTGGTCATTTCAGACATCCTTACATACCATTAAACATGCTGTTTGCTATCGCTCCGCATGGTACGATTGGTTTGTTGCCGTCATACTGATAGGGAGTGCAGTCGTTACTGGGTTTCTACAAGACAGACACAAAACAGGTGTTTTTTGCATTGCTCATATAAAATCATTGTATTACAGATGAATGAATCCAAAGCAGCTTTAAATGCTTTAATACATTTTACAAACATACACTGATGAAAATATGAACTGTGCCAATATGCTTGACCAAACTTTGCATATTTGTACTTAACTGAGCATATCTTTTTCATGTAAATACATCCGTATCTAGTTTCTCCCTTAGAAATTACAACCAGAGTTTTGTGCGTGTTTTCCCCTCAAATCGTTGTTGTTGTTGTTTAACTCACCGTAAAGTAATCCAGGTTTCCAGACAGCTGGTTGTAATCTTTAGACGCACCATACTTTCTGTAGTTCTGGAAGTAGTTGGTCAGACCATAATAAAAGAACACAGGCCCCTGTGGAGGAAGACAGAATCACAAACACACAGCCAAGCATCAGAGGCAGAAGTCCACCTTAATCAAAATCCACTGTTTGTATGTGAGTGTGACTGTACAAAGCTCTAGTGTAACCTCAAATAGACTGTCAATGGAGAATTCCAGCGTGCACACACAGTTCTTGGAACTTGGATCAGAGCACCTGTAGCATGGTTCAGTGTTTCCAACCCCAGTGTAGTCCAACTGTGGAACAGAGAACAAGAAAGGATATTAATTATTGACTGCTACAACACCTATCTCCACAGAGTGTTACTGACACCACACCTCTTTAAAATCAATATGATCTTGCTAACAAGTGATAATTCAATGAGGAAATAAGAGCGTACAGTTTCAGCCTGTCCTTCAATATCTTTCATCTAATCACACAGATTTCTTTTTTCTTTTAAATATTGGCATAAGATTTGTACATTTCCGAGCAGTTTTTCCCAGTGACATTCGACCCGTAACTCAAAGCCTGACGCCCGACTGATGTGTGTGTTCGGTGGTCACGGTCATACCTCCAACACTTGGATGCTGTGTGAGGTGACAAAGAGAGCGATGCCAATCCCAATGAAGGCCAGGCCGATGATTACAAAACCTGGGATGACAATGCCAGCGGAGAGCATGGGCTGCCATGCCGGAAGCCTCTGCTGGGTGAAGGCTGTGTTGTCAGGCCGGTTGGCTAACTCCTGTTCCTGCTTCACCATTTTCTTGGTTCTGTTGGACAGAATCATTAATTAGCTGTGTATTTTATTTTATTTTATAGATGTACTGTACCCTAATTTAAAGGTTATTATCTAATAGTCCTGGCAAAGATAGAAAACACTCCTTAAAAACAAAACCAAGATCAATGAGCATTTATTTTACTAGAGATTTGATTCTGCTACTTTACTGAAAGTGTGTACATTGTGAGTTTGAGCAGTAGGTTAACTATAACTTGCATACCAAAAAGTAGAACAGCACACCTGAAGCCTAAAAGTCTTCACACAGTATCACGCACACACAAATCTTAAGACTTGACTATCAGACACATCTGAGAGCAAAGCAGGAAAGAAGACAAAACTCACTGCTGAAGAGAAATGTTTCAAGTGAGACACAAACGCATATATTCACGATTTAAATCCAGAGTTTACGTGTTACTTACACGCAGTCGGCTCAAAATGGAGAAACAAAGGCGTCAACACGACTCATCGGTATGCTTCCCTCGTAGGGCAGCGACGGAGAAGCTCACCTTTACCTGTGTGTGTAGGCTATCCCCTCTCCTATCCTGCCCATCCTGTTCCTCCTCTAGAGGCTGACGTAGGCTTGTTTGCACAGAGCTGGGATCAGTTTTGTCGGTTGCACACAAACGATAAACGGGGCGGGAACGCTGGATCTCGACCAGCAACAGAATGCAGCTTTAATATATAAAATGTAAAATAAAATGCATATGTGTGTGTGAAAAGCAGCGTGCACCACTAAAACTCTGCTAAATTGTATTAGTTTAGTAGTAGCGTAATAATCCCCGCCTTCTTTTTTGATTGACAGCTCTTTCGGCCAATCGTTTCGCTGAGTGGTTTTTGGGCTCAACCAATCACGAAAGAGTTCATTGAAAGGAGCCCTGCAACTGTGCCGTCTTTGTGTTGACATCCTCGGAGGATTGAGAGGTAATATTAACATTATCTATATTTAAAGCTTGCTTTTATTTCCTAAAAACAATGCTCCACGACGTGCCGACGTTTATTTAACACTATATTGTCAGTTTATTAATAAAGATCTGCCCACAAACGACGCCTGCGCTTTCTTTTCCACCAGGTCGCACCTGCTACTGAGCCCCAAGTCTCATTGTTAGCGGCGTTAGCTCACGTAGCATGGTCATAAGTAAGTCCGCGAGATGAATGTTGGAAAGAAATGCATTTAAAAAAGAAATACGAGAGATACCATTATGTGTTTGTAGTACAACGTGTATCGCGGCGATATTAACGCAGCACACACATTAACGTGCGATACGCGCGAGTCGCTATCCAGAACAAAGCTAAAGTTAGCTAACGCAAGCTAACGTCGATAGCCCTGCGAGCTAACGGTGGTCCATTTGGTCGGGACGGCAGTAAAGAGTCTTCTAGCTAAAGACCTAAAGATCTTCTGACTCACTTCTGTGCTGTTTAAACGAATAAACCAAACACCAACACGTATGTTCATACGTTTAGCCTATTCAGGCTTCACGAGCGGGCACTGTGACTGTTTACAGGCTTATAAAAATGTATGGCTGAATCTCAATGGATGTACTGTGAAAGGCCAACTTCTTTTATTTATTTCTTTATTTTTGTTCAGTCAGTTGGTCCTGTTCGTAACCATATTTCTGGTTCTGTCTTCATCTCTTAGTGTTTGAATGGATATTACCAGGTGCACGGAGAAATGGGTAAAACAAGACAAGGTTACTGTTACCATGGAACCCTCATTTCATAAACCATGACATTCACGCACAGTTAACAGCAAATTAATGCAGATGTGATGATATATCCGGGTGAAGCATTTCCCAAAAACCTGACAGTGTTTGAGGGGGTCATTAGCCTTTGTTGCAGATGCATTCACTGCCCCCCTCAGCCACCACCAGCAAAGTGAGCAGCTGGTTGAGGTTTGAAGGAAATGATTCAAATAGGAGTTTAAACTAAAGCGAGTGAAATAATAATTTGGCGTGGTCTTGTAGGGATTTACATTTGTAGGCTGTAAGTTTAAAACATATTCACAGTGATATATTTTTAACCGGGAATGACACAAAGTGACATAACAAAGGGCACAAAGATAAAATGTTTATTTTTTGATTGGTTGTTTTCAGCACACACAGCCCACACTTCATCATTTTCATTGTTTCTTTCAGGAATATTTTGCATTTATTTTCAACATTCAAATTTCAACCATTTCACTTAAGTTAGTCTCCCGTGTGTTTTGTTTTCACGGGTTTGGTCTTACTTCTGTTCCTTCTTTGTTCAGGAGAGGCCTCCAACATCCTCCATGATGCTGTCTAGCAAGAAGTCAGACGCCGGCTCTTCTTCCTCCTCGTCTTCATCTTCCGCGGGAGCGGCGGGAGGTGATAGGCCCCTGGTTTCTGACGCCCAGACCGGTACATCCACCTCAGCGGCAGGTCCAATGGATGTAAAGAAGAAGGAGAGATCATCTCCTAGTGGGGAACCTGGAGGAGCCCCCATGCCCCACCAAGCAGGCCCTGGTGGGGTAGACCAAGACTCAGCAGAAGTTCGCAGAACGAGTCGTCGCAAGCGAGCAAAAGTAAACATTTTAGGGTTCTGACTCCTCCCTGTATGTGTACAGGGAGGAGAGGAGGCTGCCAAAAACGATTAGTTAAAAAAAATCATATTTCATGATCATTTGTTAGATTTAAATTATCAATACACATGTCATTGTGTGAACTTCAGGTGTAATATTTCTGTGTGTCTTAAGTTGCAGGTTCTTACAGGCGTGTATGCCCGAAAAGAAACGGCCAGTCTTTGCTGCGGGAAATTCTTGGGATTTGTTTCCTACCCTCATAAAGTTTTTGGCACTAATCAATGATGTGGGAGCACAACGACGAAGGAGAAATTGCAATGCTGGTTTTAATGATGCTTTTATTGTGCCTACTGTTGCAGGTGGAGTACCGCGAGATGGACGAGAGCCTGGCCAATCTGTCGGAAGACGAATATTACTCCGAGGAGGAGAGGAACGCCAAGGCAGAGAAAGAGAGGAAGCAGGTCATCCCCCCACCAGCTCCACCGGTAGAGGAAGAGAATGACAGTGAACCAGAGGAACCATCTGGTGAGTATGAAACTTAATGCATCATATCAAAGTTGTGAAATGAAAGGGGTGTTTTGTTGAGGGCATGAACTCACGCAATTGAAAGTTTGGGGGGGAAATCCTGAGATTTTCTTTGTGCAGGAACACAGAGATTCTTCTCTACTAACACGAAGGCTGAGAGTTTCACATGTGCGCAGTTTCATACAGAACTTATTACCCAAAAATGCTCTTTCTTTTGAGCCTCGAGGCCGTTAATAGAACAGTGATATGTATGTTTATTTTTAGGTGTGGAAGGCGCTGCTTTCCAGAGCCGACTTCCTCATGATCGTATGACATCCCAGGAGGCCGCCTGCTTTCCCGACATCATCAGCGGTCCCCAGCAGACTCAGAAGGTCTTCCTCTACATCCGCAACCGTACGGTAAGTGCCAACGTGAACACATTACCTCGTGTTCAAAACAGACTATGGGGTCTTTGTCTTATGAACGTATGAACTTCTGTATCTCATTCAGCTTCAACTGTGGCTGGACAACCCCAAGATCCAGCTGACCTTTGAGGCCACAGCACAGCAGCTTGAAGCTCCATACAACAGTAAGTTTTATATGTTTGTTCATTTCTTTGTTTGTTGCAGTCATTTCAGGAGTTGAGATTTGACGTGCTTTTTGTTCTCTTTTCAGGCGATGCCGTGCTCGTCCACAGGATACACAGCTACTTAGAAAGGCATGGCCTGATTAACTTCGGCATTTACAAGAGGGTCAAGCCTTTACCCAGTGAGTTCCCTTCATTCATTGCACTGGTAAAATAACACTGGCCATTAGCCCAAATAGTGGAGTAATGATACCCAGTCAGTAACATCCTCTACTTGTTGTTGCAGCAAAAAAGACCGGGAAGGTTATAGTCATTGGTGGAGGTGTGTCCGGCCTAGCCGCAGCCAGGCAGCTGCAGAGCTTCGGGATGGATGTTACAGTTTTGGAAGCCAGGGTAGGTCACCAGCAGAGTTTCTATTAGCTTGGTTTTTGTTTAATGATTGTAAAACATTTACTGTGCTGCCCTCTACACACTACACAGTGTGGTATACGTAAGTGTTTAAGGGTTTAGATGATAACCAACCGAGTGACTTGAACTTGTCATACTGTAAAATGTTTTATATGTAATGTCTAAGTTTAATATTCACTCGCTTTTTCCATGCAGGATCGTGTTGGCGGCAGAGTGGCCACGTTTAGGAAGGGGAACTATGTTGCTGATCTGGGGGCCATGGTGGTCACAGGCCTGGGTAAGATTCAGATCCAATCTGAGTGAACGTGAATAATGCAAATCATATGAACGTACGCTTCTACAATGACCAAAATCCACCTGTAGATGGTGTTGTTGTCCATGTTTATGCTGTGTCCTTGTTAATTTGTACATGTGTGTCTGCGTGTGCTTGTTCAGGAGGAAATCCCATGGCAGTGATCAGTAAGCAGGTCAACATGGAGCTCGCCAAGATCAAGCAGAAGTGTCCACTCTATGAAGCCAACGGCCAGGCTGTGAGTATGAATGAAATGTCTTAATCAGCACAACTGAGTCGCTTCGTCCATCATCCTGCCATAGCCCAGCTCCTGTGACACCGTATGAGTGATTAGATATTGACCGTAGTTGTGAAAAGGCTTCGATTTCTGAAAATCTTCCCAGAAAGCAAAAAGATACTTCATAGAAGGCAAGGTCTGATGACGGCACAGGCATGCACGTGCAAACACGTGTCTGCTTCCGTCACACTGACATGTTTAGCTGTACATTGGGTCAAGTTCTCAAACCGCTGACCTCAAGAAAAACCCTCCATCAGAGTATGTCCAGCGTTACATAAAAACAAACAAACAGGGAGAACAAGAACTTGTGGTGTTTTACTTCCCTTTTAACTGAAGAAGAAGAAGTCTCTTCTTGACGTGGAAGTGCTCCGTGTTTCGGTTTATAGCTGTTCTCCGAGCCTGTTGTTGTCCCGAGGCAGGGATCTGGCTTTCCATGAGCCACAAAAACACAATGAACGGTGGATTCATTTAATTGCTTGCCCTTGCGTGTCATCAACAACAGCTCCCAGTTCCTTTTTTTAAAGCAGAGCCGAACTGAAAACGTTTAGAGCGTAATGTAATTATATTGGAAATAAACAGTGTTTTTTTCCCCTCTCATTTTCGTTCCATCCGTCAAGTGGCAGCAACAGTAGTAGGATGTTTAGGTTCATGTTCAGGGCACTTCCACTGAAGGAGACACTAGCCAGCAGGGACCTCGAAACATCCACATCATATGTAACTGGTTTCCTCTTCCGCAGGAAAAGGCAAATTAAATGTACATGTTTTACTTTTGTGCAAACCTGTTCGAGGTTAAAGTTGTGTTTACTTAATATGTTCCTCCCGGCTCTCCCCCCCTCCTTTCTTGTCTTGTCAACCCCTTCCATGCGCATCTTTTGGTGGACTTCTAAAGGGTGAACGGTGCACAAGTGTATGTATTGGTTTATTTACTCGATATATTATATTGCATGATTTTTAAAAGCCCACATTTCAGTCCCATCCATTCTAATTTTACTTTGTGCAACTCACCATTTGCCCATCAATTGTGCGTGTCCAGGTGCCAAAAGAAAAAGATGAGATGGTGGAGCAAGAGTTCAACAGATTGTTGGAGGCCACCTCTTACCTCAGCCACCAGCTGGATTTTAACTTCCTCAACAACAAACCTGTTTCTCTGGGACAGGCCCTGGAAGTGGTCATACAGTGAGTATGGTGACAGATGTGTCCTGCACATGTGTCCCCCCCCCCCCCAAAACAGAGAGATGTGTACAGATACACGTAAACACTCTAATTCCAATCCTTTGTGTGTGTGTGTGTGTGTGTGTGTGTGTGTGTGTGTGCAGGCTGCAGGAGAAGCACGTCAAAGACGAACAGATAGAACACTGGAAGAAGATTGTAAAGACTCAGGAAGATCTCAGAGATCTTTTAAACAAGGTGAGCTCAAGCTAAGATTTTTTTTTTGAGGGGGGCAGCTGTAGTCCTAAGCAAAAGCCATGAAAGTGTATTATTATAAAATAATACACGTATATCTGTAATTCTTATATCTGTAAGCTAAATATGAAGCTAGAGGCAGCAGGTGATTATTTTAGCCTAACAAGACTGGAAGGAGGAGGAAGCGGCTAGTCTGGTCTACCAGCACCTTTTTAAATGTTTCTGTGCATCAAACAGAACCTAAAAGTTTAGGTTTTATGGGGGTGAACTATTCCTCACAGAATCTTACAGGCTTATTTGTTGTACAGACACGTGACTGGCATAAATGTATTCAAAAGAAATGTATACTATTGCTTTAAAACTACTTAAAGGGAAGCCTTAGAATGAGGTGAATAACTTTTCATTTTCCAATTCATTTCATCACGTTGGCAGGAAAAAATGAAGGACCAGAAATTAGTCTGTCACATTTAATTGCTGTGAAAAGTCTTGGTTCGGATAAAACTCTCAAACATCTGTCAGCTGGTTTGTCAGTTATGTTTGCTGCGTGGGGCGTTGTGCCATTATGGTGCAAAAAGTCAGAATAGAAAGGCAGAGGAACCAAGTTTGCTCTCCAGAGACCAATTATGGAGACATAATTTTATTCATCACTTTGTTCATTCTTCCTATTTACTTTCCTTCATCCAGCATTATCTTATTTTTTTTCTTCACGCTTTTAGATGGTGAGCACTAAAGAACGGGTCAAGGAGCTCCATCAGCAGTACAAAGAGGCCAGCGAAGTCAAACCGCCCAGAGATATCACAGCTGAGTTCCTGGTGAAGAGCAAGCACCGCGACCTCACCGCACTCTGCAAAGTGAGCTCAAACGCTATGTCAGAGAGAGAAACGTCATCGTCAAAAAGCTGGATGATGAGAAAGTTACAATGAACGTCTTACGCTTCTCAGCAGATATTCACACGCCGCCGGCCGTTATCAAGGCTGGTTTGTTGTCCAGGTCGGATTCTTACGTGACACTTTGATTACTTCCTCAGATCTCACGGACCGGGCAGAAATGAGACTGCAGGACTTAAAAACGCTTCAGTCAAAGCAGTCAAGTTTAAAAGCTAACCATTTCCAACTGTGTTTGTGGTGGCGTGGCTATTACATAGTGTCTGTTTTCAGTGGCTGTAATTTGAACTACTTTGAAGCAATATTAGATTTCCTTTATTAGGTGTACCTGCGGGTCAGAGAGCCGACCAGAACAATTCGCAGGACCGAAAGTTTGCACTGTTTTGCTCTGGGACGACAACAAACAAACCTCGACTAATTTCTAACAGCATCAGAATGCAGAAGTACGAGCATGTAAAATGGATGTTTTATGGACCACTAGGTCAGGCTGGATGCCTCACTGAATTTTAAAACCAGACAGGCCTGTGTTTAAGTGGTTTAATGCCTCGGTAGGATGTATTATTAGAGCGAGTGCTGCTGTTTTATTTTTGGTTCGGATAAATCACCTCCACTACTCCTATGTGTGTGTTTTTAGATGGAGGTTTTAGTTGGTTTAAACACAGCTGGTGTCTGAGCTGGAGTTGTCTGCTACCCATCCGCTGTCTGAGAAACCACTTCAAGGCCTTGAATCACAGTCGAACTGTCTTTATATCTGCGGATGTACACACACACACAGTTTCAACAAGAGAGAATGACCATTTAAGTGTGTGTGTGTGTCTTCATGACATGCATGACTACACCATATAACAAGATTTTTAAGGCCATTAAAGGGAAGGCTGCGTCAGGACATTTTCGGGTATTCTTTCCATTTTTATTATTTTCCCAGGTCAGTCTGCTAGCCCGGAGGCGTCATTAGGACGTTTAACTTGGTGTGACTGTGTCCTGGGGCCCGGCGTGGTAGGTGGTATTACCGGAGTCTGGGCCGCTGCTGTAGTTGGTTCTGTTGTGGTGAACTGATGAACAGGTTGAGTCAGCCCTTTCTGTCAAGACTGCTTGTCCTTTCTACATGACTTGAAACCCTCTGGGTGTGTGCTCTGAACACACACATGCACATGCATGCAACGCACGCTTCACTTAGTTAAAGACCTTAGCAGCAAGTCTGCCACAGAGACATGGATTTGAGCGTATAACAGTAAATTATTAGCACATCAATCATTTTTTAAAAAATTAAAATCATGTGCGTTGTAGGATTGTTGAAAAATGTTGATGTCATGTGGGAAAAGTGTTACAAAACAATAGGACTTGGATTGTATAGATATTCATGATCTTAAAATCTTTAAAATAAAGTCATCAGCTGTGCTATATAGATGAAAATTAACATGCGTACACATCTCCTTGCTTCTGTGTAGGAGTACGATGAGTTGGTGGAGTTGCAGGTCAAGCTGGAGGAGAAGCTGCAGGAGCTGGAGGCCAATCCACCCAGGTAACCAATCCTCTCAACGGCCTCTCCTTCTGTTTTTTTATTTAGCATCATATTATTATGAGGGTGGAATCCAGTCACAGTATGCATGTAATTACTGGATAATAGACAAATTACAACATGATATAATTTGGTCATCTCTAACATCTTGTTTCTATTTGGCACCTGGTTGCCAAAAGTTGTTTTCACGCACCAGTGTGAAATGGTTCAGTGCCATTCATATAAATGCCTGAACACTGGCAATAAATACAGTTACTATAAAATAAGCAAAACATTTCCACATCTGAGATACTGTTACTATTTTATACTGCGGAGTTTAAGCACTTATCTGAATCCATTTTGGAGCAGAGGCAGCAGCAGCTTGTTCTGGTTTGGATCAGTGCTTTAGCCTGAAGTTAATGCAGAAGACTTGCTTTTATGATCTGTTTTAGTCAAGAGCTGTGTCCTTAACGTCTGTCAGTCCATGTGCATGTCGGTGCCCTGCAGCCCTTAGCAACACATGTTTACCTGTGTATGTCCTGTAGCAGTGTTGCCTGTTTTTAGTCTTCAGTTCAGGTTATGTTGCAGATATGCGTTAGAACTTAATTAGACTCAATTTGATTTCAGCTTTTTGAGCTCATGCGTGAGTGAACCTGTGTGAATAGCTGTCCGTGTACATCACCCTGTCGTTTCCCTTCTTTTCCCACAGTGATGTTTACCTGTCATCCAGGGATCGGCAGATCTTAGACTGGCACTTTGCCAACTTGGAGTTTGCCAACGCTACGCCCCTCTCCACCCTTTCTCTCAAGCACTGGGATCAGGTATGTACATGTACCCTTTCTATTCTGAAATGCCATAACTGTGTAGTCGTCACAATGGTCTCGCATTGCAAAGATCCCCAGGCTCCTCACCATGTGCGTCACAAGTCATTGCTCGTTAGACTCTAACATTAGGAAGGTTGATTAATACCGGGCTAACAGGTTATTCGTTTATCTGCAGGACGATGACTTTGAGTTCACCGGCAGCCACCTGACAGTAAGAAATGGCTACTCATGTGTTCCCGTGGCCTTGGCAGAAGGCTTGGACATCAAACTAAACACGGCAGTGCGGCAGGTCCGATACACAGCCTCTGGTACGCGAACACAAGCTCCATTATAGATGAATTCAATCTGATCTTCCTGTGGATGGAAACCGTGTGTAACGGTCATTTATCTGTTCCTTCTCCAGGCTGTGAGGTGATAGCGGTCAACACTCGCTCCACGACCCAGACCTTCATCTACAAATGCGATGCTGTGCTGTGCACCCTGCCTCTCGGCGTGCTGAAGCAGCAGCCCCCCGCTGTGCAGTTTGTTCCCCCGCTGCCCGAGTGGAAGACGTCTGCCATACAGAGGATGGGCTTCGGCAACCTCAACAAGGTTTGCTCTTCTGCATAAGCGCGCGTCTTTCTGTCCTGCCGTCTTTAATCGACTCACCACACTACAGGTTCCCGCTCTAATTAGTTATCCTACAGGATAACGCGTGCCGAGCGATTATGTTCAAATTCAAGTCAGGTCTTAAAATCATGTTAGTGTGTCTCCGGCAGGGCTGAGGATTCGGTTCCTTAGGGAGAACCCCTGCTACTGTTAAAGCTGCAGTGTCCTTAATGCGAGGAACTTGACCTTCAATGCTCAAGACAAAAAAAACAAAACCCTGAAGAGTATTGAGAATTTGATTGTGCCCCTTGCAGGTTCATAAATCATTGTCAGCAGCATCCTGCATGAACAGATCCTCCTTCCTGTTCGTATCCTAAATAAAGCGCACTCTGTATTAGCGCTGCGCTCAGACGACAAGGAATTCCCCCCTTCCTCTAAACTGCGTCGGTGATTTTTGCTTTAGCCCTGGCTGTCGTCTGGGTTTATGTGTGGGATGGCGGAGTGGGATCGAAAGGCTGGCAATGACGAGGTGTTTGCTAAGTGTAGGAGGTGAGAGGCAGTCAGGACCGGGTGACGTATGAATGAAAGATGCTTTTTAAAGCCTGTGTGTTTGTAATCCGATCAGGGCGCTCATTCTGCGTCACTCCTGACCCACCAGCTCTCTCTCACACACACACGCTCTCTCCCTCGCTCTCTGTTGCTGAGCATCATCTGCAGCACGGTAGTTTAACTCCTAACTCTGCTGCAGCACAGGGAAGAATACTGCATTATTATGCAATCTGTACTGCTACTGGTGCTGTGTCTCCAGCAGAGGGCGCCCAGCCATTCACACATTGATAACGACTAAGCGGTGGCAGTAAATGTGCTGATCCTGCGATGTACTTCACAGGCAACTGAGCTTTTTGATTTAGAATAAGCACCTTGTTTGTTATTTGACTGTTTTTGTGTGTGTGTGTGTGTGCTCCTCCCCGTCTGAAGGTGGTGTTGTGTTTTGACCGCGTGTTTTGGGATCCCAGTGTCAACCTGTTCGGTCACGTCGGCTCCACCACAGCAAGTCGGGGTGAACTCTTCCTGTTCTGGAACCTCTACAAAGGTGACAGAGGATCACTTTTTAGTTTCACACGCTGTCGTTGTAGATCATTTGAGGCACTGCTGTATACATCCTGTTCGTGTTTGCCCTCTGCTTCTCGCATGAAGTCTCTACAACGAACTGTTTCTCTTCTCAGCCCCGATCCTACTCGCTCTGATGGCCGGCGAGGCTGCTGGCATCATGGAGAACATCAGCGATGACGTGATTGTCGGACGCTGCCTGGCCATTCTCAAAGGAATCTTTGGAAGCAGCGCTGTGCCGCAGGTACGCGACTCTCTCTCTCACACACACACTTTGCTCAGTGTTCAGCGTACTTCTTTGCCTTAACCCCAGGACCACATACCAAACACTGTGCGCTCATGATTTGAAATAACAGGCAGTTTTCCTCACATACAACTTCATTCTGTTTGTTGTTTACAGAAAAGTAGTGGTGGCTTTTTATTTTTTTATTTTTTTTTAAAGCTCCATCATTAGTTTTTTTTTTTCCCCCCTCTGGTTTTTCCACTACTTTAAGTGGAATGTCAAAGTCGTTCCTGAGTCGACCCCCATAACCAGCACAACGTTACAAAGCGAGCACATGTGAAAGGCACTCATAAGCCGGGTTGCATCCAAACCACCCGTCATTATAAATCATTTGCTTATGGTTTCAAATGGGATAAAATCATATGCATGGAGGCCAGCGTTGGAACTGTTTGCCATCCAGCTGTTTACAGGTCCCTCTAATATCATCATGGAAACTCCTCAAAAGTATGTGTTGTTGTTTGTTGTCATGGCAGCCCAAGGAAACTGTGGTCACCCGTTGGCGCGCAGACCCCTGGGCGCGGGGCTCCTACTCGTACGTCGCGGCAGGTTCTTCGGGCAACGACTACGACCTCATGGCACAGCCCATCACACCTGGTCCTGCCATACCGGGAGCCTCACAGGTAGGCTCAAATGTCCTGAGTGTTGAGTTTTTGTTTGGGCGAGAATGTAAGTTTATATACATATGTGTGAGAAAGCGAGGGAAGGGAAGGCATCCCAACGTGACCACAATATTTAACCAAACCAAAGCAGAGCAGTTTATTCCCCACACAGATGTTTTTTTGGCTGTTTTGATGTTGGCATGCTGATTGATGTGAACAAGTCATATTTATGCGTTGCCTGATGAGTTCTGGCAGTTTACTACCACACTTTTCCCTCTCTCATCAATCCACTGTTTTCTTTCAATTCTTTCTTATGCTGGGACAATCCGACATCGATCTCACTGTGGTTTCTCTTCTCCCCCCCTCCCCTCCCCCCACACCCCAGCCCGTCCCTCGTCTCTTCTTCTCCGGGGAGCACACGATCCGAAACTACCCCGCCACAGTCCACGGCGCCCTGCTCAGCGGGCTCCGCGAGGCCGGTCGCATCGCCGATCAGTTCCTGGGTGCCATGTACACGCTTCCCCGACAGGCGACTCCCACAGCTGCCAGCAACCCACAGCAGGCTCAGCCCACCCCCAGTGTCTGAAATTACCTCTCTCGGCTCCTGCCAACACCAACTACAGCATTTTCTTTTTGAGAAAAATCCAAAAGTCTACCCAGAAACTGTTATTTCTGTATGTGAAAGCTCTTGGAAGTCCCAGGCACAACTTTGCCTTTAATGACAATTTGTGGATTTATTTTCTGGCTTTACATATGATGTGAAATTCTTTAACTGGAGCATTTCAGTTCCTCAGACTTTTTATTTTGGGATGAACGTGACTGCACATTTCCAGCAAACTATGGATGTAACCGACTAAAAAGACTGGGTTAAAGGAGGGTTAAAAAAAAAAAAGTTTGTTTTTTCGTTGCATACAAATGTAATAATTCAAGACTTTATAAAAAATGTGATTTTTTTTTTCCCAGTCTTAAAAACAGAAGCATGGCATTATATTTGGTACTCAGTCATTCAGTGTATTTAATTCAAACGTGGAGCATGTTTGCAAAACCCAGCATCTATTTATATGCCCCTGTCAAAATACTAAATGTACACACCGACCTAGAGCCAGATATCTTAAAAGACAGATGACCAACTCAGTAGCACAGTCTCAGTCCACTAAAACTGTTCTGCTTATCTGAGCAAAAGACATTTCCCTCTGGTGTCCGTCCAGAGGCCTTGTCTTGCTTGTCTTAAAATATTGCTGTGTACTGTAGCTGTATGCCTCCTAAATTTACCTTCTGTCACTTAGGTTGCAGAGTGTAGTGAACATAGTTTGTATGAAAAGCTAAAAAGACAGATATGTTGAAAGAATTTTGTTTCCATAGCAGGTTAAGTATTTTATTATGACTGTCATCGCATACTTTTTTTTATATAATCTGTTTTGTTATTAAAATATGACAGAAATTGCATCTCGAGGTCGGCGTGTTTCTTAACGGGTGAGACAAGCTCAGGACGAAGCGCTTCGTGTCCTGTTGTCGCCTGCAGACGTGTCATTTCGTGCTTGTACGTGCATGCACAGAGGGAACACGGCTGCTTCTACTTTGACCCTCGACTGACCCTCCTTCACTGCAGGTCTGGCTGCTTCCCAGCGTCCTGTGGTACTGCGTATGCGAGGGAGAGATGAGGGTCCCTGGCAGCAGCTCCACATAGTGGGGGGTCTGATGAATGAGGGGGAGATTAAAATGGTCAACCGTGAGCTATGAGCTTTTCTGTGGAGTTGTATTTCAGGGCTCTGTGCCCCTCTGTTTCCATGCACTCTTGAGCGTCACGGGCCTTGTTTTCCCCCCAGAGATGTGGTTATTATTATCGTGACCAAAGGAGATGTTTGATGTAACAACAGTAATTTGAGCTGGGGTTTTGGACTGCAGCACTTGGGTATTTTCACCTCCCTGGTAAACCATAGGCTCAGCTGCAGTGTGTAACTGTTGACTGGTGAGGTTATTTTTCATAATAGCCCCGAGCCCACATCAACTGATTACTTAATAGAGAGGTAGAGACATAGAAAGTCAAATAGCTAGCTCTGAAAATCCTTTGGATGAGAGACCACAGCGTGTCTGAGCATATCTCGTGTGATTCATAGGTGTCGGGTGGAATGTACACTTACACAGGTACAAACACCTTCCACATGCTGTTATGTGTCTTTTGAACAACATCCATAATCAACAAATGTGAGAGGAATCCATAAATTACACAGTCACTTTGCAATTTCAGTATTTTTAGCCAAAGAAGCGGCATGGCTCAATATTTGATGGATGCCCATGAAATCTTCATACTCCCCAGAGGATGAATCCTGCTGACCACTTTGACAAAGACTGAAATATCGCAACGACTTCTGGATGGATTTCATTTAATTTCACGGCCCGCTGAGGATGAAATCAAATATTTAAAACGTTTTATATTGCACCATCATCAGGTCAAAATTCCACTTTGTGTACATTGCACAACACTTTGTTTCATGGCATCCCCATCAGCCTCAGCTATACTTTGTTTACTGCTATGTTTATTAGCACAGATCACTGCTACACATCGGTTTGTGGACTGTTGGCAATGTTAATTGACTGAATCCAATACAACATGTACACTTATCAAGCTAGTGTCTCTTCTCACAATCGATAGCCCCCGTCAGTCTTTCTTTAGACGCCTGTCGTAGGAGTAAAGCGTTTTTTCCTCACTCTTCGCTCCTCCACCTTTCTCCTCCTACACTCGCCTGTAGTGCAACAACTGAGTCATTTCCATGGTTGACTTCACACTACTAATTCAGGTCAGGCATCAGCGCTGAGGCTCAGGAGTACCAAGGCACCACTGTGTTAGGGTAGCGCCCCCCTGCATCTGAACTTAGGACAGATTAAACCTCACAAGCAGGAGACAGTGTTAACCCCTGACTCTCAAGCATTTTGACTCATGACACAAACACACCGAGGCCCACTCTTGGTTTTGCAGTGCTAAACGATCAAGTTATTCCTACTTTGCTTTGATTAAAACCTGAAAGATTGCAAGCATTCCTGATTCACAATAGGCCGTTTTTCACAGCAGACGTGAACTCATCATCGTAGGTAAAACACAGCTGTTATTGGTAACATTAATGATGGCTTTGTTCAATTCAAGCATACACAAGATCAGGAGCCTTAAACTGAAGCAGCTGACATGAATTCAGCTTTGTTTGTATTATTTTCCTTTTCCGAGTGGGACATGTCAACATGTCTGCTGCGGAAAAAGACCTGTGTGATCAATACTGTATCTTTTAAATAAAAGTAAGTCTATATCTCACTACATATGTGCGTGGTGGAGACTAACTAAGTACATTACTTTACTTAATTTCCATTTGATGCTACACTGTTATACTTCTAGCCTCATTTCAGAGGAAACTATAATTATAGTTGTACTTATAGTTTGCCTTCCAACCGAATGACTTTTATTTGTAATGAGAGTATTTTTACACTGTGATCTGAGCACACTGCAGCCCCCTGCAAAAGAATCGAAAAGAAAAAATTATGATTGCCAGTATAAATTGCAAAATTAAGTAGAGCAGAAAATGAACGTAACACACAAGAAATTATTTTGGTACTTTTACCTTATTAGCACACTGCTTCAACTTTGTCAAAAAGATCTTGTACAGTCTATGCTTGTCTGTTTACTGGTCCCTCGTGTCTAAATGTCTGTTATATAATGATGTGTGGGACAGGTTAGTGTTGAAAACTTAATTTCCAGCCCCAGAGCACATAGACACACAGATCAAATAACAGGATTTGCAGTTCCTGCACAACGTTATAGCTCTTTTCTTTTTAAAACATATTGTATATATATACTTATATCTTTATATTGTTTTAATACTTGATTTTCTATCTTCCTTATGTTTTCATTTAATGTCTGTTATGCACCAGTTACACTAAGACAAATTCCCTCTGAGTGAAAACCTACTTGGCGATAAATCTGATTCAGTAGCCTCGATAGACCAGAATGCAGTGCAGCTGAGCACCAGGAGTCACTTGTTCTAAGGCAGAAAATTTTGATCTTTAGCTCCATCACTCACTCCACCTTCACACGCAGCTTAATTTAACATGCTCAGGCTTGTCCTCTGGAGTTGTATAAAACTGTTCTGGGAAATGTGGGAAATAACTGTATAATTTGATGAGAGAATCTCTGAGGTGCGCTGAGCATTACTGATGGGCAATAAAATAACCGAGGACGAGGGGTTGGTTATATTCATGATTTATCGGACAGATTAGATCGTGTAGATGAGAGGATTGTTTCACCTGCAGTTGCGGGAACAGAAGTGCTGGCTTTCACAAAGCCGGGCCTAGCTGTTAAAGAGAAACTTGTGCGTGCTGACTTTGCATTCCACAACAGCTTGTGGTTTTCCTCTTTGTACCTGACCAATTTGCCTCATTTGTCTGCCTGCTTATTTAGCATACCGTCAGCTGCTGTTCCCTCCGTGCTCCGTTCAGACCAGGGGATTGAACACACACACACACACACACACACACAGAGGGTGTACTGCTATGAAATCAAAACTTGCTGAGCTGGTTCAGCAAAAAAAACATTAAAAGTGATTAATTTAGATGGTTGAGTTTTACACACCATCAGCAACACGTGCACAGCACACATACTGAAACAGGTTCCAACATGGAGACGTCTTACAAACAGGTTGGTTTTTATTTTTATTGGAATACATATGGTTTGCTGTACAGTTGGCAGCTTCAAGAGACCTACATGCAGAGTGCGCCAGCCACAGTAAGGTTAAAACATGCACAATGTATTAAGTCTAAAACAGGGGGGAAAAAAATAAAAAATACAGCCTTCCCACACAGTCCACCTGGCATTGCTGACACACTGAGAAGCAGTAATAAATCATAAAAACCCTTTTGATCCGATTTCATTACACATAGTTGTTTGACACCTCTGTCTGTTAGTCTCCTTCTTCAGCACACGAAATGAACACTCAACAATTAAAAAAAAAAAACACAGTTGATTGTACAGGCCTGAAATTGTTGCATCTGTGCATGTATGTGTGTAAGAGAGATGAGATCCAGCTATATGTTGTTGATTTTTTAAAATTCCTATCAGATCATTTTTGTGCGCTTATATATACACGTGTGTCTGGGGCCTGCACGCCTCTTTCTTTGGCAGCACTTACAAACATACAGCACAGAGAATGTACAAACCCTGAATTTATGAGCGAGGGAGAACAGAGTAGGAGAGTAGAGGCCCGGAGGACTGAACGGTTCCCGATAAAGACGGGTCGACACATGGTGAACCACTCAGCACCGCGGACCTGCTCAGCTCTGACGAAAATGCGCATCGCTCTCATTCTTCAATGACTATGACTACAGCCCTGGCCTTTCTCTCTCTCTCTCTTTCTCTCTCTGATCCATGGTGTGCCATCATGTCTCCAGGTCGTGAGAAATGTCTTGCATTAAAACGACAAACACAAAACACAGGAAGAAGTACTCTCCAGGAGTGTAATAACAACGAGGAAGATACATTATCTTGCAAAAAATATCATTCTTAAAATCAAGATGGACAAATACTTAATATATTTCAATAATAAGGCCCACTTTACAAAATTACAAGATTTTCCTTAAATAAAATCTATCCAATATAGCTTCCAAAATAAGACATCTTTTGTTTAACAAAGAAATAAAAACATACATAAGCAGAAAACAAAAAAGAAAAGAAAACCCTCAAATTGATTAGTTCCCCTTAATTTTCAGTATTTTAGAGACAGGGTGTCCGTCTGGGGAAGTATTGGCACTGTCTCTATCTGTAAACTGGAAATACTGTGGAATGATTTTGGCACGTTAGAAGGCTGAGATGCAGGCGTAACAGGGTGCCATACCTTAAAAAAAAATGTGTTCAAACATGATCCATTCGCCGAGCGCGCGACGATTTTTCTTTCCCTAACTGGTGAGATGATTTTTAAAAACTCTAATTTGGCGGGTGCAAAGAAAAAAACAAAACACGTAACGTATTTGACTGCAGTACATTCAGCAAACAGCTACCGAAACAAGGGTAAAAGTACAATTCTGGGACACAAAGGAGGAAACTTTTTGACAAAGGGGACTAAGCGGGCATTAGTCGTTTGAGGTCTTAAAGTTAAGTGCTGGTTAAGTGCAGATTACAGCCTACGCCACGCAATGACACCATGACCCTGGCTTCACAATGGAGGCCTTTGAGGACAAGGGCCTGCTTGCTGCCCAAGAGCCATTTCTGCCCTACCACTCCATTCTCCACTAAGTACATTCTAGTCTACTTTATGAAAAGGAAAAAACAATGACTTGTAAATAACGGATGTTTATACATACACCAGCCAAGCTTAAGAGGATTTCTGGTAACTCTTTTTCGTTGGTATTTGAGCAGGAAAGCGGAAGCTGCCTCCTGCCACCTCTCGTCCTTGTAGGAATTTTCACAGCCGTGTCTTAACTACTCTTCTATGATTCAACAAATGTTCTGCAGAACCGCCATCATTCGGGGAGAGGAAGAGGAAGCGCCAAAAGTATGAGAGAGGCCCCCAGCTGTTTCTTTATAGTGCCACAGAAGCCATTGATTCTTGAAACCTGTAAAGTCTTCACTTGACTCCCAGATGAACAGTCAGTACATTCCACCATGTCAACACTACACAGGCTCTCGCCACTGGAAGCGATGGATGAGATTGTAGCGGCGTGAGTAGCAGGCATGTAGCCCGAAACACATTTAGATAGACCCCCCAACTGACCTTCATCCTGGCACAACAGCTAGTTAGGTTTCAACGGACGGAGTGGACGTACAGTCAGATGTTAGTGTACTTTGGGGCCTTGTAAGGAAGAAAGTCAACATGCATAGCGGAGGATGCAGTTTCAACTTTGCCCTTTAAGAAGCCCTGCTTTCTTTGAAGACGGTCTCCAGGAGGGAAACCCTCCAACGCGTCATAAAACCTACAATTTCCGACAGCTGGCTCTTCCTGGGACCCCCCTTGACTCAAATACACACTTCAGGGTGAGAGAAGTGAAGTGAAAGAGACGAATGAATGATAGAGGTTGCAAAGTGTAGTTGTAGTGAGGACGGGTAAAACCGTAGGACATATATATTGGGCGGAGGGGGAAAAAAATGGCCGTACACCTTTATGGCAGCAGTAAGGCAGGATAAGGGTTGAGGAGAGTTCTTGCATCACCAAGCTGCTATACACAGTAATCCTGACCAACTGTGATGTCAGCCTCGACTATTAAAAAACAAACTCTGGCCCAGCGTGCCAAAACTGACAAACACGCATGCACATTTATCATTCAGC
The DNA here is from genome assembly GCA_014281875.1 of Nibea albiflora. Classification (NCBI taxonomy): domain Eukaryota; kingdom Metazoa; phylum Chordata; class Actinopteri; family Sciaenidae; genus Nibea; species Nibea albiflora. Next base: position 23,325,013 of record CM024799.1, on the reverse strand, counting down.
ACCTTCTTACTCCAGGATCTGCAGCGGCTTACAACACTCCAGTTCATATGTTCCTCACTGACATATTAATAACAACACACACCGATGGACGACCACGCCATGTTTATCTCTGGCAGCATGAGTACAGGCAGAACTGGACATTCGATACTCCCCGTCTGTTTTAATTATCCCTAAAGTGGACATCGCTGCCAAGCTGTCCGTCTTCCCTCCCTCCTGTATTTAGAAACCCTGAGTCAAGACGTGAAGACAGGATTAGATGCAGCCCTGACCTCTGACCTTTCAGCTACCCAGGGAGCTGCCCATCACTATCTGGTGACAGGCCTCTGGCCTTCAATAAAACAACAACTCTCTGAACCAACAACACATATCACTGCTGTTTAGGACTTGGCTTTCCCTTTAGGAAATGAGATTCCAAGGGAGATGCAAAGAAACAGAGGAAGAGAGGAAAAGGGGGAGGGAGGGACTTCTCTAAAATACTAAAAGGAAAATTGGAATCGGTTGAAAAGATGAGAGATTGTGGAAGAGATGGCATTCCCTCTTGGTAAATGAAAAGAGTGGTACTAGAAACAATGACAGAGAAAGTACAGAAAGGGCTATATCATCATCAAGTTTTGGCTTGTGTACTAAGAGCTCTGGACAGCATGTCTGATCTGTTTCTGCTCTATCATAAAGGCAGCAGTGGCCATGAAGAGGCCACATGGCAATCCTTTCCGAGGCCGCGTTGCACCCTGCGAATCTGACAGACAAATCCAAACGACATAGCTTTTTGGGCGGTGCGGTCTATATTCTTTAAAAGGCTACTTTGAAGTTAGGTTAGAAAAAAAAAGAAGCTTTTACTCAGGGAACCTTGTTTTGACATCCCTCAGGGAGGAGTTCCCTTGGACAACCTCTTTTACGCTTAAACCAAAATACATTTACGACGTTCCATACAGGCGATCCTCCGAATGTAAAAAATATAAAGTCAAATAGAGAACCTCGCAATCAGTATTGCATTCATCTGCAAGTATAAGAATATGGTGCAAGTCTTGTTGCGACAATCTACCTCTCTTACCGTATCTCAAGGCACAGATAAACATACTGTCGATTTCTGACAAAGGGTCTATGGAGATTAACTCAAGAGAAAATGTAAAATAAACATTTTAGGTTGGACTTATCACCTCCGATCTGCATGTACATGATGACTGACATAGTTACAGACGTTGCATGGGGACGGGGCGGGGAGTTTATTGATTGCATATAATCTCCTGCTTGCATAAACAGTAAAGTGACAAAGCGGCGACAGATTGGACTCCTGCCTGCCACCAGGCAGACCTCTTCACAATAAAAGAAACTGTACATGGAGACAAATAAATATTATGATTAGATGGCGGCTGATAGAATACAGGAAAACTGAGAAATGTCCTCAGACTCAGACCCTCCGGGGTCTGACTCAACACAGCATTGAAATCCATAACAGCAGAGGAACCAGATGGAGACCAGGCTTTAAAAGTTTTTTGTTTTTTTTGTTTTCCAACATCCCATGTGTCCCAAGTTATCACAGTTATGGTTACATGATCTTGTCAGATAGACAAAGAACGCAGTTGTGTTGGGATTGGTGCATCAAGCCATCAAGCAATTGGTCATTCTCAGCTGCATTCAATAGCAACATTCATATATTTTGTTGTGGGATCAATGCTTACATCGCCTGTTGTACTGCAATGAATCTTACATCCATCAGGAGCCTGTGATGAGTCGGAGGACTCGTTACAGAAAGGTTTGACAATGTCAGTGAGGTTTGTGTCATAGATGCACCATTCACCTAAATGAAAACACCTTATTTGATTACTGGCCACTACTAAAAGTCGGTTTCTATGGCACCACCCCCCCCATTGCTGCAGTGGCCCCCGCCAATGAGAGATTGCTCCAACATACCAACGACAAGTTGATATTCTGCGATTTAACAAAATAATACACCTCTATAGAAATAAGAAATGGAGATAAGCTGGGACGATTCGCACGGCGAACCCAGTCACACACACACAAGTTGGACTATCGGTTCCTTGTGGTTAGAAGCCTTGTGTCTTCCTATGACTGGCTGGCATGTACACAGTATTTACAGCAGCACAGAAATATGTCCGCCTTGCCAGGTCAGGTTTGCTGGTAATCCAAAGTCCAACGTTCAGTTAAAACAGAAACTCCATTTTGCTATGGCTCTCTCAAAATACATGAATGAGAACAATTGCAACAGCTGTAAGACAAAGCACCATGGAAACTGTAGCATGGTTTGAGGTTATAAACAATGCCCCCCCCTCATCCCCGCCCACCCCGATAATTTTTTTTTCTACATGTGCATTGCATTTCATTGCGTGCAAACTACTTTTTTTTTGTCTTGATATGGTTGAGCAGAAAAAGGAAGGGATAACGCAGAACAGGAAGCGAATTACAAAGAGTCAAAATAAGTGATGAAAATGGCAAAAAAAAAAGGCTTAAATAAAAGGTCCCGGCATGTCAGAAATAATTTGTGTTTGTGTGCGCCTTTAATGTAGCAAACCGGCAATCCTTTAAACAGAGTGCATGCTGAGTCACAATCTTTCAAGTGCTCTTCAGTTATTACTTAGAAACATGCAAATGTTTGCTCAACATGGAAGGCGCCAAATTGAATCCAGTTTGAGGCTGCATGCCAGAAAGCGGCGACACGGGTTAAAAATAAACCAAAAGATTAAAACGCGCGTATGTTTTCTCGTCGTTCGTATGGTTCTGCCCACAAACTGTACGTGCGAGAGTATCAGGAAAAAAAAAAACAGCAAACACGAGTCAGTAAACAAAAGTGAATATCATGGTACGAGTCAGCAAAGGTGGTAATTTCGCTTCCTGTTTTTGGTCACATTTAAGGTGAAGATCCTTTAGTTTGTGAAGAATTCTGCACGAAGATCCGGCCCCTGTGAGGTGAAGATGCATCTTAAACATCGTACTGCTGTTGACTGAAGCTGGGTTTTCTTTTTTTCATTTTTTCAGTGATGAAGAACGGTTGAAATTCCGATGCAGAAGCGACACATCCGGCTCCATTGAGGTCACTGTAATGGTCCTCAGAGAAAGGCATTCTCAGCGTTTGAGTCCTTCTTCCTCTAACTCTCTTTAAAACCCTCTCTGGCACGCAGGAAAATCTCCAGCCGTCCCCAGCATGCCAACCTCTCCCTTGTCAAGTTTCGGGATTACACTATAATACATCCAACGCAAGAAGCAGAAGAGGATACTTGGGCTGGTGAGGCGTCGTCCAAAACACTGTACAGGCACTGTCTTTCCATTTATACCTCTTTAGGGACAGAGAAAGTTCCGGATAGGAAGAGCCATTCACGTCTCAGCATACACTCAGGGTTAGAGTAAGGATGTCTGTGGTTTGTTGTTCTATACTGCTCGTTTTCTTCTTTTTTTTTTTTCTTCTTTGCTTCCTATAAAAGCTGTGGATGTTGACTTTTGGAGATGCTGGTAATGGTGTAGCCACTAGTTGATGGGAAACTGATGTTTGGCCCTCCTTGTGCCATTGAGAGATTAATAGAGTGCTGTTAAGAAAAAAAAATGGAGAGACAGATCTTAATCGTTCATATTTTAATGCAACTATTCATTTTTTAGAAACATGATTGGTCTGTAATTTTCTGGAATGGCTGCCAGAAAGAGAAAGGTAATTTGGTACTAATTATAGGGAAAATTGTTGTTCAATTGGTAGACTTCCAATTAAATTATTAATTAAGAAAGTCTTTTTAGTCAGTGCACAGCAGCACCGCTGAACATAAGTCAAGATGTATGAAGGATACATCTTCAAGCATTTACTTGGGTTTAAATAGAGAGAAAACTAAGTTAAATCACATAAATCTTTACAAGAATCTGCTGAGGATCTGTTTGGAAAACAACAAAGGATTGCTATAGCTACACTACAGTTCACCTGGAACTGCCTCAGCACTGCAGTGAACGCTACTCTCTAGTCTACTTATTAAACTGCTGCCACGATGATGGATGTACTAAACACAGTGTTGTAAAATGTTCTGCAGCAGGGTTGGGTCATCTTACTACTGTGAATTTGATTTGAAACCCCCTTAAGAGACGTGGCATCATTGCAACAGGGGTAATTAGCACCAGTTTCCTTTAATTAATGAGTTTCATGAGTCAGAAGAAGAAGATATAACATCCTGTCCTCTCCTACCTGTCCTTTTTCTGTAGGAGTCCTGTTTGGACCCAAATGGTCTAATGATGTTCAGACTGACGCTGGCTCCACAGTCTGCTCCCCGCTCCACTCCTCCCTTCAGCTCTGGCCCCTGACCCTTGACCCCGACTGGACCACAGGTCCCCTCTGGAGGAGGCCCCTGCTGTCTTGGATGCTCGGTCATAAGAGCTCCCCAGTTGGTGAGAGTCACTGCTGGGTAGCTGCCGCCTCCAGGAGGCTGGGCTGTGGCTCGGGTTTGGACTGAGCTCCACACCATCAGCAGCCTGGAAAGGTTAGAAAATTAGATAAAGAGAAATTCTTGCTCATAGACTGTACTGGCAGCTGCAGCAAGTCCTTCTTTAATAAGTGGATTGGTTTGACATTGGCTCGGTTGAAAACACAAACATTACAACAGAGTTCAGTACATTCAATCCCATATTCCGGATTTGTGTATAGGAGCTCTGGGCATTTTGTTTGGTCTTTTGTATTATGTGGGCATTAAATACATGCTGTTTATGTTAACTGGTGTGTGACAAGGAAAGTCTGCCATGTGGACTTCTGCCAGGGGAAAAATCCCCAACCAAAAACCCCAAACATACCCCAAGCTGAGAGATTTATAATTTGGTGGGCTGACTAGAAAACAAACCCCAAGTTACTAGTCTGTGGTGGCTACAACGGCACGTCCCCTCTCATAACCTCAGTAACCCTGCTCTAAGAAAGCGAGAGTTAGATGACGATGCAGTTCCTAAAGCACACAGAAACAGCACCCCGCTCCTGTAATTTCAGCTTTAAAAAAGCACCATAATTAGTGACATTTGGTGGGCTGGAGTTGGCTTCTGATGCAGTTTTAGAATGCATTCTCGCTAATTGGCTTTAATGGAGCCCTGCTGGACTGCCTTTCTCAGTCTCCAGGGGTAACAGACAGGAAATCAGTCACCAGCGAACCCTGCCAAGTAGGCGTGTTCAGTGTGGTCACTTCCTGCTCCAGTCATCGAGGGGAGGAAACGGCAGTGTGGCATATTCTCCTTCTATGGTAAGCCACTGCTGCAAGGCCGGGGGCTTTCGCAAGGTTGCCATGTATTGCACTTCCAGTGTTCCTCCTACACTCAACAGGAGGCTTGTACATTGTTAAACACACTGCAGTGGAATTAACCTAACAAAAGTGATCAAAATAACACAGGAGATTAAATATTTGGCACCTGTTCACCAAAAGTTACAAGAAAAAGCTTGGAAATGACAATATGTGTGATGTGCTACACAGCTTTTAAAAGATGTGTGGCTTCAGTCAAAGGAAAATTAGTAACTTCTGTATGTGCCAATGGAGAGTTTTTTTCCCCCCATGTGGCTGAAAGTTAATTTAAGAAAATATTTAGGCAAGAGGAACGTCGGGCCTGTAATAAATGCTGTTAAGTAAGTCGATGTGCCACAGCAGAGGAAATCTAGTGGGAACAGCAAGTGCTGCTCTCATCACAGACCTGCTCCTGCAGATCACATCAGAATGCCTTCAGCTTGGAAAACCCACATTTATAGACTGTTATAATCAGAAACACTAAATCATGTCAGCAAGACAGCACAGCACGATGATTTGACATCATAAAAAAGAAAAAAAAACGAGGGGCTAGAAAAGGAACCGTGCTGTTAGGTGCATATCTACCTCGCACCAACTTGTACATGTCAAATAAACAGGACTGGTATGTTCTGTGATATTTAAAGGACTAGTTTCAACATTTTGGGAAATACACTACATTTGCTTTCCCTGCTGAGAAGTTGATAAGAAGACCGATACCACTCTCTTTCACTATTTGTACACTAAATATGCAGTTGGAGCCAGAAGCCGATTAGCTTAGCTTAGCATAAAGACCGGAAAAATCCGCCAGCCAGTACCTCTAAAGCTGTTTAAAACAGCCTTAATGCTAAGCTAAGCTAACCGACTGCAGCTTCATACTTACATCGCACAGAATCTTCTCATCTAACTCTCTGTAAGAAATCGAATAAGCGTGTGTTATTATTAAAAGAGTGTTTTAGGCTTTATGAGCAGACACTTACAAATCCTTCATTCAGCTCGGGCTCTCCGGAGTTTTATGAGAAAAAAAGAGGCTCTCTGTTTTAGAGTGATCAATTCAGTTTCCAAGAGTTCACTTTGAAAACCAAACAGACACTGTGAGAAGAACTCTACTCTCTAATACCATATGAAGGCCAGCAGATTTAAGAAATAACACAAGTAGCGTGTCAGAGCATCTGGAGAACAAATTATACCCCTGCTTTAAATCTGTCTGCCCTTGGTCTCTCGCCCAATTTAAAGGAATGGTGGTGTCTTGCCAATTCAAACTCTTAAATCACCTATAAAGCAAGACAATACTCTCAACACTGCAGGTGAAATGTTTCGGAAAAGGTAAAATTTGTGTTTCATTTGCCCAGATGATGATCTGTTTATTGGATATGATTTATAAAAGTCATTCTTTTATTGCTTTTCACGGGTCATTCGTACGGTGTCTGTTGTCTGATGTTCTACTACTGAAGACATCCCACAGTTCGAGTTCAGCTGCTGCACAGACTGTTATTCCACCAGGGCTTTTTCTGTACGGGTCACATCAGGCGAACGCTGAACAGCAGAGCAGCTCTAATCCCACACTGTACCTTACTGCCACTGGTTTTTAACTCAACAAAGGATGTTTTGGTATCTCGCTCATCGGCCATATCGGCTGCGCTGTCCTCAGCCAAACATAAGTTCACGACTCATTCATGTACAAGCTGTGGTTTCCTACTGCAGGGAGGAATTACTACAATGCTGTTCTTTTCTGTACTGCGAGGTGTGGAGTGACTCCTACAGAAAGCACGCTGCTTTCACATTATTAATTATCCTTACCCAAAGGCAGGTAGGTTTGATGGGAGAATTCATTAGTTTAAGTAAAGTATTTGCTCATAGTATTAGACAAATTCAAATGAGAGAAACTCAAATTTTGACTAAACAAAGGCACTAGAGGAAAAGGGGAAGGGATCAGGTATTAGAAATTCATCCTGTGGGGACATTTCAGTCAAAACCAACAATCCGAGCCTTGTGGTGGCACTAGAGGTCACCAAACGACTCACCAAAGTCATTAGAACATATTCTCTTGCAACTCTCTACAGGACTTTGTCCAAAGTCAACCAGTGAAATTTAAGTGGATAAATGGAAACTTTCCCCTCCTGGTAGGATTAAAAGAAAAGTCAAGGGATCGTCAAAATCACTTGGATTCATGCTCTGGGTGCCAAGGGTATTTCTCATGTTTAATGGCAAGTCTTTAATGGCAAGAAATGTCACTAAAAAACACCACGAATGTCTGAACAAACTGTCAAAATGTTGCTCAGATTTTTAATTCTGGATCAACACTGCTAAAAACACCATACAGTAAAGGTTACACTGCATTTGTATCATGGATTACTATGACATGACCATGACCTTTCATGAGATGAAAGGATGTCACTCCCTGTCCCACAGAGGTTTGAATAAATGACATCCAAATAATTAATGCATGAGGTTCAAAAAAAGAGAAAGCTAATCAATAAGCTATCAGTTTGCCCGATCACTTCAGGGTACTTAAAGGAATTGGGAGTGTTGTCTCCTTCTTAATGACTATTGATTGAGTGCCTTACTGGTCAGTAAGCTGATTTTCTCTTATTACTGGGAAGCCTTGGATGTGGGGAAAAAAAAGGGAAAATTAAAAATTAAAGCCATGTAGACAGGAGATTTTCATCTCTAGCCAAAACACACATTTTTCAAGCAATCTTATTATGTTCAAAGGGAATTTAAGAGGAGTAAATGTCTAAAACAATAACATCATATCATCTTATACTACGAACAGCTGCTATTTTTATGTAGAGAGGTCAAGCTTTTGCCAAAGATAGAGAACTGATACCAAGTGGAAGAAAGATCAATGGTACATTATTTAATGGTGGCTAGCTACATTCCTCTTCGGTCCATCAACCCATGTGTCTCCATCTACAAACTTGTAATAATACAAACCTCTTCTATCAACCTTTGACATTGCAATCACAAACTAATCCCAACCTCCCGCTGTCCTAACTACAGCTGCATTTATCCAAACCTCTTGGGAATGGATGCTGTTCAGACCACTGAAATGTTCTAAAATCCAAACCAATGATGATGGGCTGTGCTCCAAGACATGCTTCAAAGCCCAATTATGAATTCAAGTATGTTTTTTTTTTGTTTTTTTGCACTGTAGCAATTTCTGTTCATAATTGCTATCCAAATGGAGTGACCAGTTCATGCATCAAATATCAGGATGAACAACGTTTTACCACACCGCAGAGTCAACCAAGCGGGTTTGGGAAATTCCCATTACTGACAAAAAAAAACAAAACTGAAAGGGTGACAACAAGAAAAGCATCGCATCAGGTCACTGGTGATTTACCACATCACAGACACATTCAATTGCTTATTTCCAGGACTCTTCGGTAACCAGGCCATCAAGATTAAATGATGTGGGGTCAGAAAGAGGCGAGCGGCAGACTTATGAACTGAACTGAGAATAAGTGGTTGCCGTCAAGAAAACACAGAGTTGGGGTCAAGGCCATGTGGCAGGACTGATGTAGGCACTGACCCTGACAGAGCTCCTCGAATTCATGACTTGAAACCATTTTGTTCATGTCAGGGCTTGGATGACAAATTAAATAGGTGGGTGACGAGAGAGGAAGAGAAAGGAGGAGTCAGGGACAAAAGAAAAGTGGCTGTCCACTAATGCTCTTTCTACCAGTCTATATTGGTGCTAAAGAGAGGGCGTCAAGGCTCGAGGCTCAGTGTTAGACAGACAGAAGCCCAATGAGGCTAATGAGAGGGCGGGGCCCTGAAGGCAGTTAGAGCTCTAAAGCCAATTTGCTGTGTTTGTATGCAATGGCTCATCTAGCTGGAGATAAGAAACCAGCTGAAGGTTTTGAGATCTTTCCTCATTGTCTTTGCTGACTGGGGCAGGCATTTGTGTGTTGGTGTGACACCCTGACTGATTAATACAACAATTTCGAACATAGGAGAAAAGAAGTGTGAGAACACCTTGACCAGTGATCAGCCACTGAGCCAGTGAATTTTGATACTAATGCTAAAATGATACCTGAGTTTTCATAATGATACCAATATTCTTTTCTCAATACTTTTCTTAACAAGAGGAGCCAAAGCGCTAAAATTCAAATTCGGTCAAAAACAAATGACCCGGTAACCTCCTGAAGTCCTGGTCCTGACCTGCTCAATACACTAAATCAGTGCACTAAAAGACCCTTAAATCATAACTTGAGAATAACAACTAAAAAGCAACAACACTGCGGAATCTAACCACTGCAACTACTGGATCTGCTCAAGCCTAGTGAAGCTAAACAAATAATGAAGAAATCTATTATCTTTGACAGCTGATATTTGTCTGCTGTGCGAACACAAGACAAAAACAATTTCACTCCAGATGACTTTAACTTTTTGCCCCGAGATCACGAACGTGACCAGAGATGATGGATGAGACAGCAGACACTTAGCATATGTGTGTCTGTCTCCTTGGCAACAGTCAGTTTATTTATAGGGGAAAACACAGATCTTACCCAAAGGACTCTACTCCTGCGCAGTTTGTCAAACTGACAGACTGACATGTTATTGTAGCCATGGAGATGGAGCCCACTCTGTAAGCAGTGCTACAACTATTGACAATATATACTAATAGAAAAGTTAATACTGTAGGCCATTAGTAGTTTTCACCCCATATTTCTGATGACTTGTATAACTTTTCACACTCTATTAATTAAGTTGCTAATGCATAGGCATACGTACATGAAATCAGAGGGCTCGATTTAGCTCTTTGTACTGACGTTTTGTTTGTTAAAGCATATCAGACTTGGACTTGGCGAAAGTTTTGCTTTACCAGATGTGAAAAGAAAACCTCAAAATAACTAAGTGGAGATAATAACTTCAAATTAAGGCAACAAATAATGAGAGCGTCGCGCAAAAAGAAGCCTGTCGGTGGATCACAAACAAATTATGTGTGGAGGTGAGTATTTGAACGGTTATCTTCAGTAATGTTTGTGTAGAATACCAACGCAGCCTGGCAGGGGCAGAGAGTGTAATGTGGTGGCACATTTAAATACAAGAAAGCTATTTTCTTCTCCTTGAGGTTTCCTAACCTTCTTTTCCCCCTGTTGAGGTCTTTTTCATTTCCATCCTCCCTTTTTTTTTGTCCCACCCTTTTCTCTTTGTGCTTACTGGGGCAGCAGGAGTGGGGCATAGAGAAGTGCTGTGCTAAGCTTGAAGTTGCAGAGCCTGGCGTCAGGGAAAAATACAAGCTGAGCTCTCATGCAAAGTGGACACACCAGGAGCTCAACCCTGCGGTTGTACTTTCTGGACTTTTATCTTTGAGACGAAACTATTTGCAGAGCGGTGCAATAATACTTTCACCTGTATAGCAATGCCGAGCAATTTAAAGGCCACATTCTGCAATAAAAGCTCAGGCTTTTTTTTTTATGCCAGAAATGTTTGAGCCTAACCGCCTCAAGCTAGGAAGAAAAGTTTTTTCTCTTCTTCTTCTTTCAGCTTCAGTTGATGCCAAGTTGTCTTTACATATTGTCAAAACACAATAAATGCTCCAACACACAACACCTGCATCAACTTATGAGCGTCTTATGAGACTAGCAAGTTGGTTAGCCTACCTGTGGTTGCTGTGTGTATGATCGGCCCCAGGACTGAGAGGTAACAGGTGCGTGGGGTACGACCCTTCCCAGACCTCCTGCCTCCATTGTGGGAGACGGTGAGCATTTGCCTTTGCGTAGCCCTGGTTCCTCGACTTCTCTAGTGTTGTTGATCCTACGCATGTATACCTGGGACAAGAAATAACAAAAAGAGCTATGTTATGCAGCTATGATGTTGTTCAGTCCTATCCTACAGTTTATTCATTCTCAATTCAAGATTTTGTGTCATTCACTTATTTATTATCTCACCTCTGCAGGGGATGGCTTGGCTCCCTTCTGGGCCTCAGCATTCCCACCAGCTCCTGTTCCACTGTTTATCGTTTCTTCTGTATCAAAGGTGGTTGCCCTGTAAGCCCTCCATGTTGTAGCCGCTTCTGTTTCATCCTCTGATCCACCATCAGCCATCGTCCTTGTACCGCCTCTCCCCATGGCCTGGCTCATCCACAGACCCAGTGCCCCGGTTCTTCCAGGTACTTCTCACAGTAACATTCTTCATGTCTGGTAAACTATCTTCTTGGGAGTGTTGGCTTTGTCTTTGGCGTCTCCAGCTGGTGACCGTGGTGGTGCTGCTGCTGCTGCTGCTTTCGAAGCCTAACTCTGTGTCATTCAAGTCTGCTGAGATGGTGTCCGCGGACTGGAGGCTGAAGTTGCTGCGTTGGCAGCACAGGTGGCTGGTGGTGGTGTTGTGGAGTTTGGACCTTGATGAGGAATCATTGTGGTTGTCTACCCCACAGTCCTGGTCCTGGCATGGCCGCAAGGTGATCTCACTCTTGGGAATGGAGATCTCATACGGGATGGAGATGCTGCCATGGTGCTCACTGCTGGGGCCTGGAAAGACAGATACAGAATTCGGTAAAATAGAAATATTGTCTAGCAGTTTTGATTATTAGAGGGATTTCTGACAGCAAAGAGCTTTACAATGATGTTATGTTCTTGCTTGTGTGAACTGGAGCTGATGCTGTCTTTACTGTAACATCTTCAATGAACTTCACTGAATGACGAAAAAACTAGTTTGTGAATTGTGAAAACTCACCTATAAGGATGTTACTGGTGGAGGTGTGGCGTTCTTTAATTGGTAGGGGTTCACTGGACACACTGCTGCTGCGACTGCTGGTTCTGGAAGAGCTTGGGTCATTGGGGTAGATGGTTATACTACTGGTCATTTTACTAGTGCTCGTCACCATAGGCTTGGTGGAGATTTTGGGTTTGCCATTTGTGGACAAAGGCTCTGAGATCATCATTTCCTTCCTATCAATCTCGACAATCGCAGGCTTGATGACAGCTTTAGACCTCAGTGCCTCACGTGGGCTGCACACTCGCTGGATCTCAATCCCTGATGCAGTATGTGTGGGGCCCTGGTGGCCTCCCTCGGCTAACGGTGTTCTGCTGTGGAGCTCCTCATCAAATGAGCTCCTGGTTGAAGAGCCCTCTGAATGCGAGTCTTGAACATGGGAGTATCTTGGGTATCTAGAGGTTGAAGTCCTACTGCTTACTGTTGTAGTAGTTGTCTCAGTTATAGGCTCTGGTTCAGAGGGCCTTGAACCAGTAGATTCAGTTTCAGAGGCAGATGAATGTCCCTCTGATCCCTGGTCATTGGGCAGCAGTGAAGAGACTTGGGATCTGTAGGCTGTGTAGGCTCCATTGGCTTTGGACAGGGTGGGGGCGACAGATACAGAGAAAGATTCCTGAACCTGGTCTGTTGATTCCTGATCTGAGGCAGACGCTGTGTCCTTCTCTAAAGCAGAGATACTGTTGATGTTACTGGAACTATCAGGCACTACATCAGAGTTGTTCGATTCGCTATCACTACCAACGTATAATTTCGAAAACTTTTCTACTCTGCTCTTTTTAGTCTCCCCATCAGTCTGTTTGTGAGCCGTCCTCAGTGGCTTCTGGTCATTAGCCGCTGGAGGGTAGCGACTAAGAACAGACGCTTTTTTAATATCACTAGAATGTGTATTCACAGAGTAGTGACTGGGTCCTCTTGTCTTTTCCTCAGTTCCTCGTCCCGTGTCTCTTATTCCGTTATCAGATGAAAATGCAGTAGTTGGGGTTTTGGGCGTCCTTCTACTCTTGTGAGCGGGACTGAGGGCTCTCCTCACAGACTTAGGAGAGCTTTCCTCTGAGTGGCTCGGCTCTTTGCTCCTCAGCTTGGTCTCTCTCTTATGTTGAGGAGAGAGCTCCCTGTTCCTGTGTTTCGGGGAACTCGGCTCTGAGACAGTTGCAGGAATCCTGTATTTGGGTTTCTCTTGTCTGAAACCTCCCTTAGTCAATAATCTCCTCGTTTTCAGCTTTGCCATTCTCCAGGACTTTAGCAGGGCTGTTGGGGCAAATGTTAGCACTTCCATTGCCGTGTTTATCCACATTACTGGTTCCATTTCTTCCAATTCCAGCTTTCCCACACAGCTGCATCCTGAGCTGTTCCACCTGCTCGCTTAGTTGGCGAGCCCGGTTTCGTTCTATCTGCAACTTCTCGTTAAGTTCAGTATTTTTGGACTCTGAGCTCTTTAGATCCTCCTCCACTATTTCCAGTTGTTTAAGGCGATTCTTCAGCCTCTCAACTTCCTGTGTCAGCTCCTTTACTTTGTTATCTTCTTCCTGCGAGCCCTCGAGACCACTGTTCTTTTTATTCTCAGATTTGTTCATAAGACCGATGTCATCAGCCATCTTCAAGTAATCAATGCTCTTTTTTCGTCCGGCAAGTTTACTCGTGAGGAGCCCCGTGGATGAAAGCTCATCCTCAATTCGTGACTTAATGATGTCTGCACGACCAGGGTCTGCTGACATGCCAAGGCGGTTCTTCTGCTGCTCCAATTTTTCTGTCAGCTTTAAAATGATCTTCTCGTCCTCTCTCTGTTTCTCTAGTAACCTCTTACGCTCACTCACAAAGGCTTGGGTGAATCCTTTGAGTTTCTCAAGCTCCATAGCCAAGGCCTGCTCTGCTCTGTCCAACTTTACTTCAGATCCCTCCATCTCTTTCAAACGTGCTTTGAGGGCCTCCAACTCAGACGAGAGCTTCTTAGTCAAGTTCTTCTCCTCATTGAGGCTTAGGCAGAGCTGGCTGCAGTCAGACTTGCTTTTCCCAAAAGCTTCTTCCAGTTTCTCCAGTTCGGCCATCCTCCGTTGCAGACGTTCAATCTCAGCTTTTAGGTCCTTTGTGAGGCTTTCCTCCTCTTCCAGTTTTTCTCTGACTGTACGGCAGAGGTCCTCAGCTTTGCGTACCTCTTCATCCTTACCCTGGATCTTTAGGAGACATTTCCTCAGGACCTCCACATCACCAAGCAGGGATGAGTTGCTGCCTTCTGCCTGGATGATTTTGTCCTGTAGAGAAAGTTCAACCAGGTCATTAATCTATTCATGCAGTGGATTTCTGTTCCACCTTTTCCTACTCATTGCCTTCTGAAATGCACACACAAACAAACACACTGTCGACCAGTACTGACCTGCAGATCGAGTAGCTCATCCTCAGCCTTCTGAAGCTTGGTGGTTGCTTCTTCCAGTTCATCTAGTCTTCGGCCGAGACTCTGCAGCTTGTGTCGCAGGTGGCGATGTGTCATGTCTTTATGGTCAGACATGGCTACAAATTCCTGTGTGTTATTTCTATTGTGTTTCTTTTGTTGTTCAAATTATTTGATGACAACGTTTCGGGAGGTCCACATTTGTGTGGTGGTGATATCAAGTCCCTCAGGTTCTAGGGGAAACACACTTTCCACTCTGCGGTCTGTCTAGCTTTGTTTTTGTGACTGTCTCTTTAAGACTTTGAAGTTCCCTCGGAGTGGTGTTTAGGAGACGAATCTGTCATCTGTAGGAGGGAGAGAGGAAATAACACTTAGTCATCCATAATTTCTCAATGACAGTCATTTGCATTCTCAAAAGGCAGCTCAGCAAGTGAGGAAAAGGACTGCACATCGAAGCAAAGAACAGTCAGCTTACTACAGCATACATCTAATCGCTGTGACACAAACCATGGGACTAAAGACTAAATGAGGTTTAATAGCTCATATATGTATAATAAAGATGCACACACACACAATTTGGCTTTGCTCTGCTACATACAATTATATGACCAGGAATTAGCTTCTCAGTCACCATGTGGTAAGTTGACATCCTTTCATTAAAAGAGACATTATCTGTGGCAAAGGTACCATTCATTATCACGACAATCGAGCAAGCATTAAGTAGACATAATACTCAAACTGCACCTCTCTTCCTTTCTGCCCTTGGACCATCATGTATTTCACCTTGCCTGTCCTACGAAGGAGATGGTGGCAGGCATTGCTTACATGTAGCCATGTGTATGGGGGTTTCAACATACCTGCGCAGGCTTGCGCCCACACACACACACACACACACACACACACTTTGTCTTCTCCCTGTTGTTGTATCCAACATCGATTTATGCTTGCCTGCCTGCTTCTGCTGACAGCAGCGTATCTCAATAACACAGGTCTCCTTCACATACCCCCATGTGCACACATACACAGCCGTCACCATGACAACCACGACACCAGAGGCCCGTCACAACACTACGCCATTCATGGTCAACAGGGAGAAATAAATTAGCTCTGATGAGACATTTAAGAAACGCAATAATTGCTTTAAAAAAAAAAAAGGATATTTGGCCGTGTTGTCCTTCGTCTTGTTAATCAGTGCAATTATCTCAAAGGCTGTGTGTTTCTGCAGCAGTTACAATGTACCAGTACGTATCTGTGGACAGAGCATGGCTCTATGCGATGAGAGCAGAGATCATTATCACGCCACAATATGCCCTGTCAGCAAAGCCTCCATAAATCGCACAGCTGAAGCTTTTGTCTCATGCATGATTCACGTAGCCGTCTTTCCGTCCTCTTTCTAAATCCTATCACTCCCCTTCCCCCCCGTTATCCTGTCGAGTTTCCCCCAATGACTGCACGGAAATATCGACCTGAGGGTAGGGCATAACATCTGCACACATCATCACTTATCGACCCCCCCCCCCCCCTCACAACCAGCTCCATGCGTCCTCTTTCTCCTTGTCTTCAGTACCATGTTCAAAGATGGCCTTGCTGTAGCTACAAACCACTACATATGAAGACTACTGTAGTTTTCCTTTACATGAACTAACTTTTACTACTGTAAAAACACAAACCAACCAACCAACACAGTAAATTTTCTCAATCTTTTCATCTGCGTGAACTATGTGTGTACATAATATACAACAAGGTATAGCTTGCCATTATGGTTTTCTCCAGCACAGTTTTATATATTTTCTATCGTTTCATATGGCGTAAAAACCCCAAACCACTTTTCCCACAATTCATTAAATGTCTTGTTGAGCATTAAACCAAGGCAATGAGCTTTGAAAGTCAATATGGCAACGATTACTTTATGAAAAAGCACAATGTGAACTCAAGGCGTTTAGCTGTAGCGTTTTAATTATTCTTTACTTTCATGAGGTCTGGTGGTTTGGTAATCTTCTTTACGCTTTAAAGAAATACTGCGATGTACATGGGTCGAGGAGGGAGTAGGGAAAAAGAGGAATGGGGGGAAATGTTGGAGAGAAAACTCCTAGCCTAGCTGTCCACTTGATTGCCAAGACACCTTAGTCATTTTATGTTGCATTTGCTTTGCCCAGCTGTGGCTTGTTAAGTGAGTTGTAGACCAGTTTTTTCTCTGTTGTCTCGAGGTGCTTGCAGTGATCCAAACCTGTCTTGTCTGATCCTGTTCCAGTAGAGTAAAAATGCCATGAAAAATTCCCATATAACCATTAAAAGCAGAGTGCTTACTGGTTCAGTTCTTCGTGACAGGTCTTCACACTGCACTATGCAGCTCAGGAAAAATGTAACCACCGAAAAAACACCCCAAAACTCGAAGGTACTTTTTTCAAATTTGGTGGTCCTATTGTCCTGACACTGACCTTCCCTTCAGCTTTATTATTTTGTCTTTAACACATTTTGCTGTGATCTTGAGCTTGTTTTTCGGTCATAACCGTAATAATCTTTAGAAAATTCGACAACTTTAGAAACAGCTTTGGTTGAGCCCCGTCCTGGTTAATGATGGCATTTCGCTAGGTTCAGCTACTCCTGTCTTGGCAAGCTGCCTAACTCTCCTTTCATTCTTCCTTTATTTCTTTGCCAGCTCTCTACCTCCCCTCCCTCATCTCTCCCCACCATCTCTCTTAGACACGCACACCAGCACGGCCAAGTGGGCGCTTTTAAGGGGCGGCGGTGCGTGCAAAGCGACTCTGGCAAGGGCCCGCCTCTGCTAAACCAATCAACATACCTGATTCACTTATCGCAGGGCTGGGGGCTCATTAGCTACATTTGGGACAAGACAGGAGGGAATTAGAAGGTTGGTGGGTGAGATGGAAAGGACGGAGGCAACAAATGAAAAGATGCAGGGGTGTAGAGGAAAGGGGAGAGGCAAGAGAGAGCTGAGGAAATGATGGATGAGTGTAGGACATCAGTATTTAGTCACTAGACCACGAATTTCTTCCATTTAGGGCCCGCAGATAGTAGAAGAGTGTTCCCAAACCTTCATTTTCCTGATTTTCCACACCTAGATAGTCATTACTCATGGGGATACTCCTAAGTTTATTATTCATCTTGGCTGTGGCATGAAAAGGAAAAGGTGTTTGGTCAAGAAAAGGATTTGGAAAACGTGGAAAAGGAAGGGAAGAAATGATGGCAGGTATTCTGAACTCGGCTCAAATTGAAACACATGTTTCATTCCTCTGTTCTGTGCGCTGTTTAGCAATTATGGAAAACCTGCAGGGGAGCTGTGAGGCAGAGGAACTGACCCCTTTTATGCAGACACATTCCTAATGACGGACCAACCAGGGCACTGCCAGTCCCTCGCTCAGCCTTGTCTGCTCTTAACCAGGCCACTGACAGGCTCTCCAAGCCCATTCCTAACCAGGGCATTGTCTGGGATTTATGGCCAGAGCCCAAGGAGTGTATAAAAATGTGTTCTAAGGTTTTGCTTTAGTCTTCCCTGAGCATCAGATGAGATAAGGACAATTGGGAGTCCAGATTTGATTTCAGCCAAAGACATTCCAGTGATTCAACAGTTTTCTATTCAACAATTGTCAACAGTTTTTTCCACATTTGTTGGTCTGCCTGGGTGGCAAACGTGTGCGTATACAAGCTTATACAGCAAAGAGAACACAGCTCAAACCAAGCCCTGGCTGACTACGCTGTATGACTCTGGCACCTTCCTCTTCCTGAAATCTGGAGAGGAAGTTCCCTACTTGACCTTTTCACGAGCATCTGCACTCCTACTGCTGTTGCTGCGAGAAGCAGGGCACTGAGAGTGTTGATCGGCAGCGAGAGTGTATGCTGCCAGAGTACAGTTGGCTTGAGATGACCTCTACCTGAATAAGTCTATGAAGCTCTGTGGTTAGAGACTGAGCACAGTGTGAGGTGAACTGATTGAAGAGACAGGGATAAAAGAAAGGGCCAGAAACATTACTCCTAGCATGAGGAGAAAAATGAGCCAGGAACGTGGGATATTCATCCCGCTGTAGAAGGCGACTGATCTGGGGCCTCAAACTCTCAGAGCTCCCAATCGTTCCAGATGCACCACGTGATTAGATTTCTGGTAATTAAATGAATTTAAGCTTTGTTTGTTATTACTACATGTGTTAAAAATGAAGACACGGGGTCCTTAAGCTAATTTCTGTATAATAATCACTTGTGATGTGTAGGTTTTGTTGACTGGAGAATATTTTCTGGGATACTGGACAGAGTACTGCAGGAGCAAGTGTCAAAACGGCAGCAGCCATTACTTTCTTTGCCTGCAGGGGGCAGCACCGTCTAAACTGGTTGTGCTATAGCTTTCCTTTGCTGTAGGTGGCGTAGGTTGACACACGCAAAGCTGATCACCCAATATCCAAACAGCTCCTCCTTGTGAGGTTGTGAGCATGTGTACAACTTTCATGCCAAAGTGTTTCACATCTCTAAAAAGAGAAAACGAGGACTGACACGCTTGGAAAGATGAGATGGTACGGTCAGACAGTGATGCATGCAAGAGGACGGGAAGGACAAAGAAACAGAAAACCAGAGGGGCTTCATTTTGTCTTGGACCAACAACACCAAACAGACTTTGAAGAAAAACTTTGAAGAAGAGGTCCATCCACTCTACTCGCTCTCTCTCTCTCAAACACACACACACTCACCAAGGTTACAATCATACACCATATCATTAGGGCTTTAGCCACTCTCTTCCTGCCTGCCTGTTGCCTTCAGTACATTCTGTTCTCTCCATGAAAGAGAGAAGGAAGGAAAGAAAAAGAAAAAAAAATCCCCTCTCTATTGCACTTGACGTTAGGTTGGAACTTCTGGGTTTGAAGCTCTTCTGCCTCATAAACGGTAGTTAATAAAGGGCCGGAGTCCAATCAAAATGCCTCAACCGCATCTTCATGTAGGAGGTTTTTGCCAGTTTGTGTATGTGAATGTGTGACAAATACTTTGTGTATGTATATGTGTGTGTGTGTTCGTGTGTGTGTGTGTGTTTGAGGAGGGACGGTTGCAGTGGATGGATGCTGGCGCAGCACTGGAAGCCACAAGATGGTGGAGACCTGATGCTTGGCCTGCATTTTTCCATTTTTCCAAGAAAGGGAAAACCGGCATCCCATAATGTTCGGTTTGTCGTTTCCTGTGCTGTCATGTTACTTTTTTCTCTGTTTTTTTTTTTTTCACCCTTCCAGTTTTGCACCGCTTCTGGAAAAATGGTAAAGAAATGAAAGGCGGTGTTGCATTTCAGCAGAAAAATGGATAAGGAACCGAAGGTCATGTAACCGGTTCAATAGAACAAGCTGAAATGGGATGGGAATACCTTCTTTGCGTGCATTTTCCCTCAAGATCCTGGGTGAAATGGCCACTTACTGTAGTGCGCTCTTAGTAATGAAGTGTGGTGAAAAAGTGGGTAAACAAAACATTGTCTCTGGTAGAAAAACAGATATGTTTATGGAAGAGGACATGCAAGTTAACCACAAGACCGCTATAACGCCAAAGCAGTTGCTGTCTACTTTCTACTTGTCAGGCACAGCATCACTCAGTGTTTAAATATTCCTTTGTGACACGATTTCCTTTTCTTTTCTTCTCTTCCACCAGTTATTAAATTCTACTTTACATCCTAAATTCACAGTTTTCCGCCATTACTCTTGAGGGTCTTTCCTCCCCAAGGCCTGACTGCCAGGGACTGGAAATGTTCGGCATGGACACTTAGCTTCATTTCAGTCTGGATTTCCTGTCATTTGTTAACAGTCTGAACTCATTTTACAGTTTGAGAGAAACAAGTTGCTCTTTATGGTTCTGAACACTTGCAGGGAGGCACAACCCCAAAGCAGAGAGCGAAAGAAGAAAACGAAAAACAGCAGTAAAAGAAAAAGTCTATTGTTGGATGGGGAAGTGATTGTCTGGCTTGGACGCGGATCAGTGGGATGTGAAAATAATAATTTTGTGTATTTATTCAAAATTCTTCGGACTGCCAAACCGTGAGGTTTACTTGAGCAGATGTCAATCAGAGTCTGCACAACACATTAAAAAAAGAGCTGCAAAAATCTTGTCAGTTTATTGATATAGTCTACTATGATAATAAACTAAATGCCTTTCACACATGCTTGTGAATGGCTTCAAGTATAAATAATAACTTGATTAATCGATAATGAAAATAATCGTTCCTGGGATGTTTTGACACATGGTAATAACTGCGATTTGCGGGGACAGTAGATACTGTGCTCAACCAACCCCAGTTACGTGCAGGTGCAGCAAACAGAAGAACAGGAGAGGCTGTCCACACAGAAATGTGCAAGCTCCCCCCAAATTATTGATGCAATAAAAGTATACACACACACACACACAGCATTATAAAAGCTTACAACACAACACACTATTCTTCTGTAACCCCAAAAAGAAAGTGAAATAAAGTAAAGCTTCAAACGCACTTATCAGTAAGTAAAAAAGGTGAAGCATGGGATGAAGGTTATCCTCACGCTAAACATTTATGTGGACATAATGACCAATTTTAAGCTTGGCTGGAAAGCAACAGTCTCTCTCTCTCTCTCTCTCTCTCTCCCCGGTCTTAGCCCAGTAACCCAGAGCCTTTTCTAGGTCTCTCCTCCCCTCCTCCTCTGTCTGTCTACATCAAGAGGCTTGTTGCTGGGGCTTAAATCCAGCACCCTGCATGCGCACGGGGGCATAAGAAGATGAGAGAGAGGAAATATGGGAAGGGGAATGAGAAATGTCAGAGAGGGCTGAAAGGGAGGAGGCGGGGGTAAGACAGACATGGCAGGGTGAGAGAGAAAAGCCTGAGTACTTACAGCGTCTGACCTGTCAGCTTTCATGGAACAGTATGATGTTTCTGCACAAACTTTCTCTGTTTATGACCCAATTGCAGATGTAACTTGAATCAAACTCAAAGCCCTCAGAGCTTTTCAGCTCGGTGGCACAGCAGTAAATTGGAGCATGTTCTCGATCAGATATCAGCACCGCACACTGGATTACATGCAACAGTCACGGTTGCGGCGACCAAGAAGCAGAGCAGGGGAAGGACATTAGATGCTCTATTTAAAAACAGCGGCACCCGAAAATACTCCCCAGTGAGTTTTTAGCTGGTCCTTGGGTTGATCTGCAGCCAAGAGCAACTTGAATGTAATCAGCTGTGATAGATATATAAACTATAACCCAGCGCAGGCAGGAAGGGATTAGTGCCATGGATGGACGGACGGACGGACGGACATGGCAGGTGACACTACAGATTGGAGGACTTATAATAAATTCTGATGTGCAATACTAAAAAATGTAGGTTTTGTTTAACTAACAGTCTCAAACCCAAATGTTCAGTTTGAAATGCTTAAAAAAAAAGAGAATTGAAGCAAATATTTTGTTCATAAAATAACAGTAAACAATAAAGTGTTTGTCAGAATAGTTAAAGATTATTTTTCTGTCGATTAACTGATTGATTAACTGACTAATCATTTCAGCTTGTGTGTCAATATGTCTAACGGCCAATTAGATACAAGTGGGCTCGCGGTCAGCTCAGATCACGCGGTGAGTCTTCATCCTTGTAGGAGAAAAAATGTGCTAAAAAAAAAAAAAAACAGTCACGCTGAGGCACACTGACACAAAATTGCCACACAATGTGACACATTTTAATTTTTGGAGCCTAGGCAACACATCTGCAAAGAGTCAGTGTTTCCAAAGAAGTGATGACTGCAAAAATGACAATGTTTACAGTAAATTTCAACACATCATCAATCACGATCAAGTTTGACCATATTAGTACAAACCTCCTCTTAGACCATTACTGAAAAGTCCACTGGCTGCCTGTCCGAAACCCTAACTGCTATTATTTATACATTTTACTAAGATGATAAGCAAATGCATGCAAAACTTTCTGAATGTGTAAACAAACACAAGTTTGGCAATTCACTTGTTATGAATGAAAACACAGATTTATGTCCCGTGTAGCTGTCATGTTTCCATGAAATATTTACCAACTGTGCTCCAGGATGTCTTCAGCCTGCTGTCCTCTGTGTTCGGGGTCAGAGGTCACTGACACCGTAAACAAGCAAAAACACTCCACGCCAGGCACTGGCGCAAACAGGAGTGAGGTACTGATTAGGAGAGCAGATTGTGTTGTTTTGCAGTGCGAGCTAAACCCGGACTGAACTGAGCTGAACTGCTTCAGCGGGATGCACTGTGGGAAACGCTAACAAAAAACACATGGACGGTTCAAACATGGGAGAGACAATAAAATGTTAATGATCAGCATGGAAAAAAATCTCGAACAAATTAGTTATTTAGGGGACTGCGCATGCAGTATCTGATAAGGGAGGAACATGAGTGAAAAAATGCAATAAATCAGTCGCGCCGAGGGGAAAAAGGAGGATAAGTCATGTGTCCATAAAAGACACGTGCAAGTGTAAAATCTTATTAAAGCAGCTGCGGTGAAAGAGCATGTTTTGCATAGAGAATTAACACACACACACACAGACACGGATACAGACACAAAAAATAAATTCAGACTACAAATTTCAGACTTTATGGATCAGTAAACTCTATTGACCTATGCATGTGTGTATGATTTGCTATCTTGTGGACTGAAACCACAAGAAGTCCCAGTTGTTAAGTGATAGACAGGAAGACTCCAGTAGGAGATGAAGCTGTCCAACCACACAATGACATTAATATGAGGAGTGATTAGTTGAGGAGATCAGAGAAGAAAACAAGAGAGAGAGAGAGAGAAAGAAAGAAATAGAGGGCCTTTAAACAACGAGAAACAAAAGAGGATTTTAGCTCCGAAAAAAAAAAAAAACTTTATTTGACTGAAAAAAGCATGAATGTTTCCACCCTCATCTGGCAAAAGTAATACTGCGTAAATACAGGATGAGATGGGCAAAGGAAACTACCTCTTTGTCTGTTTAACTAATCCACTGCGCCAACATATCAACCAATATTAGCTCTGTACCCGCACGTAGGATGACTGATCTGATTGTCCACGAATGCCAAGTATATTTTTAGCAGCTACAATCATAACACACCCGAATCTCAAACAAGCTGGATTGTGGGTAATGTGGTGAGTAGGCTAGTAGTAGGGTATCCTCATGAAAACGTCTGTTACGCATCCATGTGTATCACAGTTTTCGGAAAAATGGCCATTTTTAACGATGATTTTCTCTTCAGCCGAATAATTCAACTGTACAGAAACTCTTTGACCCTCCAGTAACGCAGCATTTTCTTTCAGGACCAACACTAGCTACCTATTTAAAGCTAAGCTCAACAGCTGTTCAAGCGCTCTCAGGTATCAGCAGACGTCAGCAAAAGCATTATGTGACTGAATGAGTACACACGGATGTATGCGGTTGTGTGCGATGATGAGCTGCCGGAGCAGGAATGTGTGTGTGTCACCGTTTCACGCTGATAAGGGAACATAAAAACATCACAACATGATGACACTTGTTAGAGTCAACGCGGGTAACCAAGAGTCTGTCTGAAAGAGCGTGAGTCAGGCAGAATGAGGCGAGACAGACAAAGGTTAAGAGAGAGGTGAGGAACGATAAGAACGGAGGGTGACAGACGGATCATCTCTAAAAACCTAAAAATATTCAGTGAAATCTGGTGGAAAAGTTTGCATTTGGTGTGATCTAGTTTTCTTAACATTGCAGGATTGGCAAAATATATTCAAAGCGTGCTTTTTCTTTCAAATTAAACTGAAAATAACTAACTAAAATGGATTGGAGCTGTGCAGGATTGTGCAGCCTCAGCAAAGACACACACCTGACTTCAGACTGGGACAAACATTTACCAAACGGAGCACTTCATTTACAGTCAGAAGATAACAGAGCCATGCTCTGTGTCTGCAGAGTGTCGTGGGCCTGAAGCGCCTGCAGACACGCTGAAAACATGAGAAAGGTAACTATACACCAGCTGCCACACTGCATTAACAGGCTTATCTGAGTAGCGAGGTGTGATTTATGGTGAGAGCGCTACCTCACACCCATTTTTTTTTTACATACTCATCCCAGGTGAACTGGGTTAAAGAATGTAAAGGGTGTAAACAAGCACCAGTCTGTGGCAAAAAAGGCACATGACACAGCAGTTACACACTTTATTCTCACAACTGAGGAAATTACTGAAGAGAAAATTTGAACAGAAAGGTCAGAAACCGTGAAGGTCGAGAGTACTCTCACCATTCCTTCCTTCATTTGTGTCCTATTTTGCATCAGTCTCTGTCACTGTGTCCACGACACCCCCCATTTTTATTGCTGCATTCCCCCCCGCTTCCTTTCCTTGCCCTTCATCCTCATCCCCCTGCCTTCCTGCTGAATTTATGTGTCCTTCCCACTGTCCCTAACAGAGGAGGAGTTGACACTTGATCATCAACCTCGCCGGTGATGATGGACTGGGCTTTTTTTTTTTTCCAGGCTAACTCCACCCCCCGACGGCTGACGACAGCCTCAATTCACGGCTCTATCAAAAGCTCTTAGCGTACAGCCCCTACAACCTTCTGCCTGTCTGCTTGACATCCTGCTCATTCACTGCTTCGCCATCCAAGCACACACACACACACAGAGACTTGCTCACACACACACACAGAGTTAGGTTGGCAGAGCTTGGCAGTGCTTCATCAGCCTGAGCTTTTGGCATTAGCTGCCTGCTGCGGCTGAATGGAGACCTCAGTGGCTCTCTGATGAGGAAGAAGCAGAACGAAGAGGGAGAAAGAGAGAGAGAGAGAGAGAGTGGTAGCAGCAGAAAAACTGCAGAGCAAAATGCATGAAATAATGCGAGGTAAGCAAAGGAAGATAAAGCCAGAGGAAGAAAAAAAACAGACTAGAGGCGCGAGGGAGAGAGAGAGAGAGAGAAAAAGAGAGAAAGATGAGGGGAGTGACTCCACAGAATGCAGAGCAGGTAGTTGCCAGAGTGGATTACTGCAGCAGGAATGCAGCACTGGCTACAGGATGGAGGGAGGGAAGAGAGCAGGAGAGGTAGCAGGAGGTAAAATGATGAAGCTGTGTATCAGAGGAGAGACAGAAGCATGCAGTTTTTTACAGATTGTCCTGTTACTGTAGGTAAACGAAGACGTCACACTGCAAATGGCAGGGGGGGAAAAACAGCTAATGTGAGCTGCTTATTACATTTCACATAACAAAAAAGTGTTTGCGCACTTTAATGCCTCAGCACATAATAGGATACTTGAATTTAAAAATTAGCAATGGGTTCTGGTGGGGATAAATACGCCCCCAAATGGCCTCTAGGGTGCAGGAAGTGAGGCTTTGTTTTGGTTTATTTAGAGGCAGTTTGCATGAAGACCTAAAGCCAACGCAGCTGAACGGACAAGCAACGAAGCAGCACCGTAAAAAGGTCGCTGATATTTCAAAAAAAATAATAAATCGAGGCTCTTGCACCATTTCACTGCGAGCCAGATGAAAAGACTGCCACCACTCTCATGTCTGCATGTTAGAAGCTATAGCCTCGAGATTGTTAGCTTAGCAGCTGGATGCACCAATAAGCAGCTCTCGGCCTCAGTGAAATCTTATTTATTTAACCATTATCTTGTTTGTTGAATGAAAATGACTTTCAGACAAAGCCAAGCTAGCAGCCCCCCGCTGACAGTCATTATGCTAAGCTAAGCTAACTGTGTCCTGGCTAAGGCTCCACAGCCAACCTAGGTATCTAATTTTTAAAAAGAATCACGAGATTATGAGAAAACGAGTGGGACGTGCCGTTAGCAGCAGGGCACTGATATGAGAACCCCCTTTTCCTGTTTTACCGTCAGTTTTCGTGGTCTCTGTTAGTTCTGGACTATTTAGGATGAATCCAGCTCAAAGCAGGATGTGAATCAGCATCCGGAATAATAAACGCATGTAAATGCAGCTCAGCGAAGACGGGCAGAACACGCCTTGGCCACATATTGACCTTAGACAGTCGTGTGAACAGACAGTGGAGTCGACGCGGTAAGACAGTGACACATGTACCGTCTCTGCTGACTAACCTGGACTGATTACACAAAGAAAGAAGAAACACACCAGCTGCCTGTCGCCGAGAGCAGGGGAAGGTTTTGCGTACAAGTGCACTGACCCATATGTTAATGCATGCTGTGATTCATTTAAAATATTGCAGGTTTGTACCTGGAAAGGCTCGCCTACACCAGGTGTTACGAGTCTAATCGATTATAAGAATCTATTATAACAGAATTTTTCCTCTGACTATAATCGTACCATCAAAATCATTGCATACCTACAACATATAGAGATATATGTACGCATGTGTGCCACTCCTGTGTGACTTCAGGCTACAGGAAAGGAAGTTCGGCGCCGGCGTTTGTGCCCAACAGGAAACAGACTCACAAAGAGCAGAGGAGGGTCGGAAGAGAGCGAAGAGGAGGAGAGGGAGGAGGGAGAGAGGAAGGGAGGAAAACGTGGGCAAATTGAAGAGGATGAGGTGAAGAAGAAGAAGGAGAAGAAGGAGAAGAAGGAGAAGAAGAAGAAGAAGAAGAAGAAGAAGAAGAGAAGAGAAGGAGAAGAATAAGAAGAAGAGAGAAGAAGAAGAAGAAGAAGAAGAAGAAGAAGAAGAAGAAGAAGAAGAAGAAGAAGAAGAAGAAGAAGAAGAGAAGGAGAAGAAGAAGAGATGTCGAGGAGCAAAGGGAGCCAAAGGAAATGTTTGAAATTCACTGACATCAATACTTTGAATCGATTTTGTCTGACTGGGTGACCTGATAAAAGCACAAAACACACATACAGATACCTTATCAACAGGTATGTAGGTTTAAGAATGCAATGATTCTCTTTTTTTTTAATGTGCACAGGAGGAGAAGGAATTTTTTTTGGAATACTTCAATTTAGTAAAGGAAATAGTTTTAATCTTTTTATCCTGCAAGTTGAATGAAAAACATCTACAGCACTCGCACGTCTGTGTATTGAGCACAGCTGGAGGAAAGAGGAAATAAGCTTAGCTTAGCAGCTTTTTTAAGCTGACCTGGATATCTCTAAAGACAGAAAAATAATAACACAGAACAGAGGTACTAGTGAGATTCTGTACAGATTAAACAAATAAGACGCCGTGTGTGATTCAGACTCCGCGTGTTTCCAGCCTTTATGTCAAGCTAAGCTAATCATCTCCCGACTCCAAACAAACCACATACCCAAAATATTAGATTTAAATATTTCTTTCCTATTACTGGATTTACTGGACATTTTGATTTGACATTTTTAAAAGGTCTTTTATTCACATTTGATGACTTTCGCAGACTTTCAGTGACCCAAACACATCCTGAGTGTACGCAGACAGTAAAGTAAATCAACATTAGCCAAAGCACAGGAAGGCACAACTTACATTTTAGATGCATCCTTTTATTTATCGCCTGTTAATCTTCTCTTCCCAAAGTCTCCATCCTGTGGTTAAAAAAAAAGACACAAGCGGGGCTCAAAGTTAGTTTAAAAATTTACTGGTCATTGTGATATCAAGACACACAGACACGCTCATGCCATCTTTCCCCCATTACTGTTATGTTTGTTAGTTGGCAAGGCCTCGGAGCCTGCGGCCGCGCTGACAATGCTCTCACTGTAGGGGAGATCGTTCACAGTCAAGCTAACGGGCTAAGAATGAGCTAACTGCTCAGATATGGGATGCGTTCGTAGGCTTTGCAATAGACTCATGCATGAGCAGACAAGCAGTGTTTGGCCACGACAACAGAAGGTCCTATTCAGTTCTCTGGGGAGGCAATGGCACACACACACACACACACACACACACACACACACACGCACGCACGCACCATTATCATAATCATCATCATCTTAGAAGCCCTCATCTGCTTCAAAACATGTGCATGGTTTAAACACACACACGCACACACGCATGCACACACACACACACGCACGCACTCACACACACACAGACATGCACACGAACACAGAAAACAACCCAGACTTGGAGCATTCCACTACAGTAGCATTCCATATGTTTGGTTAAGCACAGAGAATCCAGATTTAAGACTGGAATCTGGACTGAATTTAAAGGATGAGAGAGGGAAGTAGAGGGAGGGGAAGAATGAGGAGGAGGAGGAGGAGGAAGGGGGGAGACTGTAAGCAGCAACAGGACACTCTGATACAGAAAACACACATTAAACACTGACACAAAAAACCAAGAGCCAAGAGGTGCTAAAAATAATGGACATGTTGAACATCTTAAGTTTCATGACAACTAAACAAACTCTACTGATGATGATGGAGACTCCGGGTCAAAGATGTTTTGTCACCAGGATGTTAGAGCTTTTACCGTAACAAGAAAGGAAGACGAAGAAGGAAGAAGATAAAACACGTCGGGCTGCAGCTGACAACTGTTTTCATTATCAGTTTGACGCTTTAAGTCTTTGTTCCATTCCTTCTTGTTCCTCCTTCCTTCGTTTCTTGTTACCGTGAAAGTCAACCAGTCTGTAAATTGTCATAAAATAGTGAAAAGTGCAGCTAATGGGTCCACTTCCCGTGTGTTAACAATGTGCTGTCAACACGTCCCTTCACTTGTCAGTTTCACATATGTTTGGCATCTTTGGCCTTCCATACCGTGATGTCAAACTGTTCCTGTCCAAACTTTTCAAACCAAAACCCAAAAGATCTTTAATTTGTCACCACAGATTGATTCAGAAAAACTGCAAATCCTCACATTTAAGCAACTGGAACAACTAGATTTTAGGTCTAAATAACTGTACAGATTAAAAATAGTCATCAGTGTCTGCAAACGGTGCAGAAAGAGAGCCAACCGATGTGCTCAAAGACAGTTCGATCATGTAAGCAACTACTGATGGACAGAAAGAATCAGTCTCTTAGTTGCTGCCTGCCACTCTCAGCTCCTCTCCGTGCCATCCTTTCTTTACAGGAAGGAGACAGCCCCTGCTGCCCTGCCCTCCGCTCCGTCATGTTAAATTCATGAGCGCAGCGGCATGACACCAGCGTGTCGTTTTTTTGCTGAATCATCAGACATTCTCACACCGCACGACAACGCTTCCACACTGCACTAAACCACTCCGCTGCGTGCAGAGGCAGCTTCTTTTCTTTCTTTTTTTTAATGTGCCGTGTGATCGGTAAACCCTCGTTTTAATTCAAATGTGTGATTTTACAAATGGGATTTAACACATTCTTAGCAATCCAGAAGACGCCAAATACCCCAGTGACCAGAGGCCACATGTTTGTCTGTGTTTGTATGTGTTCTTGGTGTGTGTGTGTGTGAGAAGAGGGGGGGGATCAGAGCTATTCATTCAGTCAGTTAGCCAACCCATAACCAAACAGAAACAGAAAACAGCTGTCTCCTTCTCATCCCTCGCTCTCACTCACGCACACAGCATGTCAGGTTGGGGAGGATTCACTGCGTTACTCAGCAGAATAAAGTGAAACCGGGCGGGGTGGCACTTTCTCCGGAGGGGGGGTTTCCATCTGTCGTCGGCTCAGCTGACACCTATTCTTTTCCAAAGCAAGTGTCACTTCCAGCAGACTGCATCCACTTTACATATATTTATGTGTCAGGAACTGAACTCACGAACTAGTACAGTATTTGAAACCATTATAATGACTGACGGGCATATTTGAAAGGATCTACATGTATATGTTTAAATTACATTTTATATACATCGGTCCAAAAATGTAATCAGATATGAATGAATCCTTTTAACTCTGAATAAAACATAGAAACCTTTAATAATTTGAAGATCCAATAAACTGATATATCATGAAGAACTACTAAGTAGATTTTTGGCTCTTTCTTTCATGACTCTTACCCGCTTACAATTGGATTTTTTTTTACCATTTTAACTAAAATATCCTCCGTGTCCCGTCCCTGACACATTACTATGCACTGCACTGTACTAAAAAAGAAAGCTGGCCGTCCCTGTACAATCTGTGACGGGATTATCTGTCAGAACACATCCAATGTCACCCAGATACATCTCCGCATATTTATCGCTCTTGGTTGCGTTTGGCACTTCTTGTCCTGACCCCCACAATCCCACCCCGAGTCAGCGCGCCAACACGACGAAGCGACATGATATTCCTCACCTCGATAACGCAAACGCTAAGTTGAGCAGAGCAGGAGTGCACTTCCTTTTCATTCTACATAAATATGTTATCGCGTAATGTTTATCTTTGTCACACACACAATGGAAGGCCGTTGATACGTTATCAGTGTGTGCTTTCGAGCGCTTAGGCTTTCCAAACATACAATAACGATGAGGCCACACACACACACACACACACACACACCCATGTATACACATTCGTATATACTACAGTGTTCTGACTGGAAGCGACAGCCTGAAAAAATGTTACAACTTCAACGTGGGAAGGCACGGACGCTCGTAGATTTCAAAGTGCCGGCCGAGCAAAATGAATGGATTCAAAAATGCAGCGTGGAAGGGGGGGGGGTCAAAAGAAAAGATGAGCAGAGGAACCATGTCGGGTAAAACAAGAGAGGAAACGAGGGACAATGAAAGAAGGGGGAAGAGAAAGATCATGTTCAATTTCCTCCTCTGGAGAACGTTTCAAGGCCTGAAACTCCATCCTGGGTTCCACTGGCCAGGCGGGCCTCGTTGTGCATGGAAGCCCATTTCCTGTGTGTGATTAGCAGAAGGGAGAGTGTGCGTGTGTGTGTGTGTGTGTGTGTGGGTGTGTGTGTGTGTGTGTGTGCGTGCGTGCGCACTGGGGGTTGCAGTTCAGAGAGGTCTGGGGTTGTTTTGTCTGCTCGGGGAGGAAAGGAATGCCCAAATCAAACACAGTGAACAGAAAGCCTAGAGAGAGAGAGAGAGAGGGAAAGAGAGAGCAGATACACACTGAGAGGAAAGATGGGGAGAGACGGGAAGTGCGGATCCAGAAAGTGGCCGACAGGAGTGGACAAAAGCGGAGAGGAGGGGACACCGGAGAAGAATAGAGCGAGAGCGAGAGAGAGAGAGAGAGAGCGAGATCAATTCTTCACTCGCTGCCGCTGAAGTCTGCGAGCAGCATTCCTCCTGCTGCCATTTTCATTCCAGCTGAGTGGCAAGGTGGGGTAAGAATTTGGTCTTCAAGCTGACAAGCTGTCAACTGGAAAACCATCCACCTCTTTAATTCACCACGAACCTGCAGAACCTGTCTCAATATCTAATGACTTACTGCGCAGCGATACAGGCAAAAACAACAGCTGACGAGTTCCCACACACACGCGCGCTCGCTGCTGCTGACAGCGCAGATTAGTGTCGACTATTTTTCATTTATACAACAACAGTAATATGACAACTGCTAATGTCACACAACACCTTTGTTGACTTACGCAGCTCAACAATAAAAAGGAACCTCCTGGCATGTAAATGAGTTTTTTAAAAGGTCAAATCCACTATTTCGAGTCAACAAGACTTAGACAGGCCTGTCGGCTGAAGGCGGCATCCAGCAAATGGGATTTCGAAACATTTTACGCTCTCAGATAACTCATCCGAGGTCTGTGTTTTAAGTTATGATGGGTTGGATGAGGTTTAGGCGACGATTAGAATGACTGTTTTCATTTTTCCATTAATCCGACTCGTCGTTGTGGTCGATAAAATGTCTGAAAGTGGTGAAAAAAAATCCCTGTCACGATTTCGTGGCACCTTCAGATGGTTTGTTTTGTTGAACCAACAGTTTAAAACCAGAAGATATTCAGCTTACAATCACATAAGAACAGCAAATCCTCACATTTGATAAGCTTGGAGCAAGGGCACATTTGGCGTTTAGGCTTTAAAAATGGCCAGGTTGTATTTGACACTGAAGATTCATATATTTACATTTGACCAACACATAAATAAAGAATCTTTTGTGTTCCTATACAGTGTGGATGTTATAAAACAACATTTATACCTGGATTAAACTCAAATTACCTGATCAAAATGGGGTTGTGTCACGTGGACTCATGAGCCTGACTTTTCTAAAATCCTGGTTACAGCCCTGCACAGACAGTATATGCATATAATTTAACAATAAAAACGTAATTCTCTCATTTCGCCGCAGTTTCAAAGTTCAGCTTCCAAACACTTCCTTGTGTGGCGTGCATGCGCGAGCTGGACCCTGCCCTTGCAGCAGAGAGCCATTCCTTGACTGGCAGAGCAGAATTGATAGGCCGCTATTGTTTCCTTTTAAGGTCAATTGTGTCTCAAATGCTTGGCATGGCTGCGAGTGCAGATGCAGCTGGCTGGCAGGAGAGATAAAGCAGTAATTTAACTGCATTCTTCAGCGCAGTCCACACCTAGAGGGAGAAAGAGGAAGGGAGGCAGAGAAAGAGACGGATTGAGAGAGAGAGAGGAGGGAGAGGGAGGCTGAGAATATTTAAAGACGAGTAGCCACCAGAGAGGCGACTGGAGGTTGAAATGGGAACGATTTTAAGAGGTTTAGACAGAGTTACTAGAGGGTAAAAACAAGGAGGTAAAAACTACAGAGAGTTTGTCCAAGTGGGTGGGCAAGAGTCAGTCTTTGCCACGGGCACCGAGCTCTGCTGTACCCGTGTTTGCCCTGGCAGTCAAAACACACACCGCACACATGTGGTAGGCCTGTTTGTCGAGACCACAAGAGAAGGGTATACACACATATACATCCAGTGCGTGTCTACCCACATGGAGGCCTAAACTTTTCACAGGGTGCCAAACTGCGTCAATCACTGCGCAGCCTCAAGAAGATTCTGCATAGCGCGCCCACTCACTGTAAGTTACTCTGAATGAAATCAGCTAAATGTCTAAAATGTTTAAATCTTCAGCTGGTGAGAAAAAAAAGAGAAAGAACGAGAGGGAGGCCGGACGGCCAGACCGGCTTAGCTTCGCAAATAAACCCAGACGCTGGGAGAGAGAGAGGGAGCCGGCTGAAGGTTGGATCATAAAATATGCCTGGTATTCCACAATGTTCCACAGTGCACAAATGAGCCACTCAGGATATGTTATGGGATTCCTGTGAGGCTCCTGTGTCTGAATGTGACCACTGCGCACGCATCTACACGCTCACACAAACACGCAGCCTAACTGCGGGATTCCACACCGGTTTAAAAACGTCCGATTACGAGGGCACGCTGACCAATAAAACAATCGCAGGCCAAAAGAAAGCGCAGAACTGATAGGTAAATAACTGCGCTTTGGTTAAATGCCGTCTTTTGTTGCGCAGTTATCCAAATGTTAGCCAACTTTTAGTGACGCAGGGAGAGGAGAAAGGGAAAGAAAAGGACGGGGGGCAAACGATGAGACCACCGGAGGGGAGGTGATGACTCGCTCACAGTCTGAGTCCCTGTGTGTTTTACTCCAAGCAAATGGGAGACTAATGCATGTGTTATCCCTGTGAGTGATTCACTGTGTTTAGGTTAACACGGGGATGTTCCAGTGAGTCAAAGCCCAGACAGAGTACTGAAACGATCAGGTGATGTTCACGGGTTCTCTAATGTGAAAGATTTCAGCATTTCTGGGTCTTGCACATCATCTGGGAAACAAAGGAAAATAACCTTGAGCTGCAGATATCAGAAAAATCTAATGAATGAATTAAAAGAATCATTAGTGGGGCATCCTGGTTGCCTGGTAGCCTCTGCTGCATGTTGTTCTCCCTCTTCCCTTGCCTTGTTTCCCGTTTGGCTCTATACTATTAGTTGCCCAACAAAGGTGGAAAGAAAATGTTATGTACCGCTCTGCTCAGCCACACTTCTTTTTCTACACCGCTACTACTACAAAAACTTTGGACATGAAAGGGTTTGTCTCTCGAAGTAAAAGCTGCACTTTTAGCCCGTCTATTTTTATGGTCTCGCCATGGCTCTCGCATTGTGCTGCTTCACTTCCCCTGGTTGGGACAGCTAGCACGAGAAGGAGCTCCAAAAGCAATGTTGGCATTTAAGGGGAAAACCAGCCAACCCAGCCCTCAGATGCCCTTTACAAAAAGGCAACAGAGCAGAGATCTCCTCCAAATTAAAAACCAAGCAGAGAAGAAGGGGGGGAAAAAAGGGTACAGAGGAGGGGAAAAAAAGAGAGGCTGAAAATAGCCTAGCAGTCGGGGTCTGCATGCATCAGCACCACAATGATGAAAGCTCCTCAAGCCAGAGCTGCTAATACATGGATGGATGGACGGACAGAGGGAGGGATGTCTGTGGGAAAGAAGAAAAACATCTCACCATGAGGGTATTAAACGAGGGTAGGTGAAAACACAAGGCAAATAGATAAGTTAGATAAAAGGTCATATATATGAATAAAAAGGCGCTAAGTATAATGAACTTGTCCCGACTAATTGGAGAAGTGTCTACAAAGTAAATAAGTAAAGGAACGTAAAAATAAAGTTAGGCAGAAACGAAGCACAGAAGACAAAACAGGCGAGAGAAACAGAAGAGGGGGAAGTGAGCAATGGGCAGGTCGCCATGCTGTCTGAGCATTCCTCTCTGAGAACATGTATATTTTCTGATCACAAGAAAAATAATCTGCCGGAGGAATTTTATTTTGAGAGCCGCCCTGTAGATCCAAGGGATTAGAGCAGGTCATACAGGAGTGTGTGTGTGTGTGTGAGAGAGTGAGAGTGTGTGCGAGAGGGAGCGTGAGCACAGCCCTCATACAGTCAAGGTGGAGGTACAAGGGCAAAGACCCCTCCACCCCTTCCTCCTCCTCCTCCTCCTCCTCCTCTATGCATCACTACACAGGATTATTTGCAAAGTAAGAGCATGTGAGGATCCAGACCTGGACTGTTTGAGTCACAAATGATCCGATGAACATACAGTACACACCTACACTGTACGTGAAAATGTATTTATGAATGCCACTTTTGAAGATGCTGACACGAAGTGACACGAGTGCATCTTTCTTTTCCTCAAGCTCTCAGTTTCTCCTCTGACTGAATGATTCTTTCTTTACTGTCCGTTTAATCTGCAGAAAATAGAAGAACAAAGTGAAAAAAACGATAATTTGCTGTTTTACGGGGGGATATGTGTAAGACTTTTTATTGGTCTGGACCAATAACTTCGAAGTCTCTGCTGGTTGCCTGGCAACTGGTCAGAGCCAAGAAAGAAGGAAGTGTTTCAATCCAAACTGTAACATATTCATTTTCAGGGAATAAATTATACTCCAGTTTCTCTGCCTTCAAAAAACCACTTTCTACTCACCGGTAACAAGAATTTCATGTCATTGTTCATTCCAGCGGTCAACGACTGTTCTTGACACTCAAGAGCAGGAGTACAAACAGGTGACGTTATTGTGTTGGGCTACCACAAGCGGCCACAACAGCTTCACTACTCCTTGGCACAGATCTGACAAATCTCTGCAGCCTCCTCCAAAAGATCTTCCCTCATCTGGTGTTTTGATGACGGAGACTCGCGTCCCTTTGGTCAAACCCTTTGCTCTTTAAGCATCTTGCATTTGTTGCGCACTCGTTTATTTTGTGTTTTTTTTCCTTTAATTTGTCACATTTGAGGTGGTTCCCAAATCCGCATTTTCCTACTACTAAGATCAAAACGTAAGAGTCATCAGACACATCAAAGTACAAGACAAGACAGCACGGACATTTGATGTCGTCTTCTCTGGGCCTCACCCAAAAAACAGCAGCACCAGAGTCGGGACTGTGAGCGCCAAAGTATTTGATGTTCGAATTATTTGCTGTCTGATCAGTTTAGTGTCTTTTTTTTTAAAAAGAGACAAATAATTCAACTTGGAAGTTTTGGCCGGTTAAAAATACACCCGTACACTCTACTCCAACCGGGCCCTCGACACAGACTCGAGACCTCGCGGTGAACCCGACCTCTGCTGAGCACTGGACGAGCACCACCAAGCGTGAACTCCTGCCAACCACTCTCACGTCAGTCAGTAGCCGTCCGGCTGCAAATAACAGGCTAAAACATCGTAAATTCTAGGGGGCATGAGCGGTAACTATAATGCTGCGGAAGAGGGGTTGAAAGAGACATATTACAGCTCTCAGGCATATAAACACTCATTACACTGTAGTGATGGTACCCAAGACATACAAACCCTGCTGCTGGGTGAAGAACTTTGTTTCAACATTTAGTCCTTTTATGTATATAACTGAGGTTATACGTGTGGAGGGTTCAGACATCTGTGTCAGTGTGTAGGTGGCACGAGGTGGTGTTTTTCTTCCAACGGGCTTTTCCGAGCTCTTGCTCCATCAAAGCGAGGCGTGTGTGTAGTCTGCACCGGCATCACAAGACAGATAGGAAGCAGAGCGTGATGTTTACCGATCTTCTCCTCCCTTGATCATCATCTGGTCGGCTGGCTGTTCAGCCAGATCACTAGGAAGAAGTATGCATCTTGAACCAGACTGGAATGGCTCCTGAAATATGCCAAATATGCCCCTGACCCCCCTCCTTTCCTGAAGACGTAGGTCTGCTCGCTAGCCCACCCTACTTCCCTTCTAGTCCCCCAACCCACAGCATTCCTGCGCTGTACACAGCACCGAACGCGCGCATACTTACAATCACAGATGACCCACTCACATAGAAAATGTTAAGGACATTAATAACACAAGTTTCCACCCAGCTGACCCAGACATGCCTTTTAAGGGTAAGCGGTTCGGATTTCTCTTTTCATTAACTTCCAAAAATACCCCTGGACCAGGCGAGAGAAGGGGGAGTGACAGGAAAAAGAGGGTGGAGGTGGAGGTGGAGGGAGGGGGCTCTCCTCTTTAGCAAGGAGAAAAGAGAGGGAGTTAGACAAGATAACAATCAGGAGGAGAGAGGGGAAATACTGGCCTGCTGAGGAGGA
Source organism: Nibea albiflora (assembly GCA_014281875.1). NCBI lineage: Eukaryota > Metazoa > Chordata > Actinopteri > Sciaenidae > Nibea > Nibea albiflora. Next base: position 23,287,926 of record CM024799.1, on the reverse strand, counting down.
GAACACCTAAAAAAATAAAAGTGTGGCTGAGGAATTTACAAGAAATGTCTTAACTTTAGCTCTCCCCTGTTAAAATGTCTCAGTCCCTTTCTCCACTCCCTCCCTCTCTCGCTCTCTCGCTCTCTGCCTTGCTGTGCCTCCTACATGCTTTTGAAGTCTGTTTCCCTTGCACTTCTTTCCTTTTTTCCTCCAGGATCGACAAGGTAGCAGCCATTTTTTTTGAGAAGCCTGTACAGTGTAGGAACAAAACAGGCACACAGGGAACCTTCTGTAAAACAACTTATTGGAGGCTGAAATGTCCAAGAGAAACTTAAGTCCCACACAGGAACCCGTTGGAAAATAAAATTTAAAAAAAATCCCCAAACCGAGAAACTGGTGTTTCAGGTCAACCTGACAGCATGTAAAACACAAACACAGAAGCTGAGTTGACCCACATTATTAGTCAGTGTGGTCCAAACTCCAGCCATGTGGGGCAGCTGGCCCGGCCCGGCTGCCGATTAAACATTAGAGGGCTTATCACCTTCAGCCATCAGGGTATACTGTATCTAACAGCCACAAATACGTGGCATGATGCGTTTTGCTAAATAAACTGGCACTCAGCATGGAGGGCAAGGGGTGTGAGAGAAAGAGACAGCTTCGGAGAAATACAGGAAGTCACATGTAAGAATCTAAAAAATAGAAATCTGCTGTGGTTATCAGCCGTGTTTACACCTGTGATAAGCTGCTGGGAGGTTACATTCACGACAGATGTTCGCCAGAGCAAGACAAAGAGACAGATATGAGACTTCAAAAGATGACTCACGTGGGAAAACTTCAGAGTACAGTCTGAAGACTAAACTTGCTGACTCCCCGTGAGCTTGACCTCAGACTCGAGATCAAACCTATGGAAGCGGAAGCGGCTGGGATGCTGGAAAATTATCGGAGAAGAACATAAATCATTCAAACATACCACAAATAATAAATGGTATTCTGGTAGAACATCTACAGACTCAACGCTAACGACGTCCGTCTCTGCTCATGTGTGATAAGGAAATGGTGGAAGCCAAAATGAAGACCAGATGATGGCTTTTTTTTTTTTTCCCTGTTACCATAGCTTAAGAACGATCACATGATCAACAGCAGGCCAGCTGCCTGGTTTGGGGGGTTGCACGGGAGCGATGGGTGTTCCTGAAATATGGCGCTAGGAGACAGTTTGGAAGTGCGGTACAGGTCAAAACCAATAGATAATTCCCAGGATACAGTGATGGAGGCGGACTTAAGACATCTGTTTGGGGCGTCTGGTGTCTGAGCCAGATTTAGAATTTGTCATAAAAAAGACGCCCAGAACTGCTATCTGTTATCATGATACTGCAAATGCTCCATTTTAGCCTCATATTTTAGCTTAGAGCAGGCAAAGTTTTGAACTTCTCGGCTGACGTATCATAATAACCTAGAGTAAATTTAGCAGCTGAAATATCCCATATGATGTCATGCTATCCTGTACATTCATAGCTCTCTGCTGAGCCTTCTACAGAATGACAAAAGGAAAAGCAATGTCCGCCTGCCAAAACTGCCGAGATGACTGGCTTGTCACACATAAAAGAATACGAGGAAATGGAAATGTGTCATACCCAGCAGTGCTGAGGGGGTGTTAGAGGCCTGTGTAATGTTTCAGTAAATGTTTCATAGACATTTTTTCCTCAAACCTGAGGACTACTAGGCATACAGAGTTGATCATTTAACAACAGACCAGAAACATTCCTATGTCATAACCAGCTCATCGTGTAACAGGTAACCACCCAGTGACTCAATAAAATCTTTTTTCAGGTCAGGTAGGATGTGTTAGCTCCGCTGACTAATGAAGGAGTAGGAGTCAGGGTTACATAAGACAGACATGTTGAAATGTTGCTAAACATAATCACTTCAATTATAAAAACACAAGACTATATAAGGCCAGGAAGGCAATGATAAAACTGGGGCTCATTGTGAATGTAGGGTCGGGCGACATCATACCAAATGTTCCAACAGTAGCATCAGAGACTTTGCAATATTTCTTATGCTAAGGTTACTATCTGTTTAGCATCTCTGGGTATGCCATGTAGCAAAGTAATGAGCAGAACTAATGACTTATGGTCATATGATGTGATTTTTGCAATAATAATTCAGGCATTTAGTTCATTGGATTAAAAAATGATGCTGCCTGGTGTGAAACACAGTAAAAAAACAAACAAACACATTGTCTGATTTCATGTCACATGTTTGAGACGTTCTTTTCTTTTAAATCGTGGGAGGAAATAAACTTCTAAGAGTCAAAAACGTAGTGGATACAACAGTCACGTGCCCCTACAGCCTTCAATGGAGCAGCTCTCCCGTGAGCAAGCTGTTGGTTCGGAGTCACCTGCCGCACAGCAGAGCGATGAGGCCTCAGCGAGCGAACACGCCACCGCGCAGGACAGAAAGCCCACCAGAGCAGTTGGTAATGAGGAGGCTTTTTGGCACGCTTTGCAGGCCTAACGAGGGGGGGGGGGGGTTCATTCACACACGCAGAAGAAAGTCGCATGAACAGAAACCATTCTCGCTTCGCCGCGGAACTCTCGAAGAGTGAGAGCGCATATCTGTTGCTCTGTGTGTCAGTGTATGTGTTAATGAGAGCCTGAGAGAGGCGTGTGAACACTTGGAGCTGAAATGTACTTCTGGCCACTACTCGCTGAGTGATTGACACTCTCGGTCTAGTATCCGATGACAGATCGACATGGCTGGGAACAGCACCGAGGAAAAGTGCTTTGGCACGTAGACCTATATGCACACACATATAACAAACCCATGAATACACACACGGTTCAAGTAGTTTGAACTTCAGCTGAAATCACAGAGCCCGGCCCTGTCGCAGGCCCACCACTGATAAAGAAAGCTGGCAAGGAGAAGCAGCGAGGGAAGAGAGCGGAAAAATAGGAGGAAGATAGGAAAATGAATGTGTGCAGCAGAGGAGCGAGACGAAATAGTAGAAGGTGACGCATCTAATAAGTGTTTCTTTAAGGATTAATAGCTTAGTGTCAACAAAAATAGTGAATACAACAAGTTCCCAGAGCTCAAAATGAAGTGTTTAACATTAAAAAAAAATTATTGGAATATTGCACTTGCTTTACTGATTGTTGACAGCCAAACAGCCTAAATAAGCAGACATACACATGGTGTACATATCACACTACCTCTGAGGCTGAAGCTAACGTCTGCCCGATAACTTCCTTGACTTGACGAATCATTTGCTCTATTAATGTCAAATGTTCAGCTCACAATCACCTCTGACAAACACACACGCTCCAGAGATTCCATATGAACATACACGCGTGTGTACGTCTCGTTTAGATTCAGTCCTCGTGGCGTCGAGCCATCCTCCTTGCAAGTCTGCTAACAGAGAGACAGCAACTCCAGCTGGCCTGCGTATTGTCAACAGCAGCCTGCGTCCCGGATACTGAGCCCATTATTGCATTATCAAAAAACACACACACACATACACACACACACACACACTCACAAAAGGATATACACTCACAGGCTGTGTGTGGGCTTTAATACGAGCTGCTAAGAGACCATGATTCATCTGTGCTATTTCAAGGAGGCCCGAGTCTCCCACTAATAATAACCAACACCAACACCATCAGGTCCAAACCTCTATCTGAGCTATCCATTACAGCTTATTAGATGTATAGGTTACACGGCAAAGGACACGCGCCTGCTCCTGTGGGTGCTGACTTTTCTTTTAACATTGACTCCTCTGAGGATGAGCAAGCTATGCAACTATACAATAAGCCAAATGATTAGAAAATGAATCCACAATCATTTTGCTAATTGAAAAACAGGAAACAAACACTCAGATGTAAAGATTTGATCATTTCCTTCTCAGTTATGAGAGTGAAGTCACAGCCAAAACAATCACCCATACTAAAACCGCAGGCTATACACTGAAGGTGATCTTATGTTTTAATGTTTGCTAGCTGTTTCCATCCAACTAAGCATTAACAATATCCATTCTTATTCGCATCCGCATGACGTCAATGTCCATGCACTGTAATTCCACACTGATGTGACGGCCCTACACTAACAGCAGGGGCTCTGTGCATAAACCTTGATGTGCGGAGTGGCAGTAATACTACCGCCGACAGGCTGGGTTCGACATTCCCGGCGGTTTGATTCTCCCAGGCAGAAAACCTCAATATTTTAATTTAATCCCCAGAGCAGTCATTTAGCCACTCCGTAATCCCCAGGTCCAGTGCTTAGTCTGATAATTACCCTTATTGGACACCCATAATGATTAGTTTTTGGTTTCACCCAAAGCAGTGCAGGCAGTTTCATAGGGCGGTCGTGGCGTTCTGCGGAGTGGAAAACCAATCATGCGTGGTATAGCCCAGGTCGTAAAAGAAGAGAGAGGGGTATGATTATTATTTTGCATGGCAGGCGACAACTCCTGGACAGGACATAGTGCAAACTCCATCTTTGTGTAACTCTCACTTGTTGGCATCAGGATCACTTTAAAGATCACAAAACAAGTGGCGGTGTCGGCAGCGGCAGACGGCACTCCTACTGTGTCAACATTAACAGTTAGCGTTGCATGTTCAGTTACTGGAATGAGAGTCAAAAGGGGGGCATCCCACTGGGAATCATCTCTACCTCAGAGCCAATGCAACCAAGCCTAACTTGGAGCATAATATCTCCAAGACTGTAAATGCATGGATCAAGCAGCAATCAGGGAAAATTCACTTTGCTGGTACTCTCATTTAATTTTCCCTTTGCATTTCTTCCCAACATTTCCAACCTGACGGCACAAAACTGCAGACATTCCCTCCACATGCGGTGTCATAACCTTCCCAGAAATACCATAGGAAACCCTTTTCGCACATCTCCCACCATGACGAGCTGCCATGCAAGTGCCTGTTGCAGAATCCAAGAAGGAAAGTGCATTCGCAGCAGCGCAAGCTGGTAGCTCAGCTGGTATAACCTACAGCTGGCTGGGAGGGCGAGCCTTACTGGAAAGTCATCAGTGATTTTTTTTTTTTTTTTTTTTTGTCTCCTTCATGTCTGAAACAGGTCAAGGCAGGTCCCCTCCATCTCCTTCCCTCCCTGTGCTACTCTTTACGAGCCCCACCTGGCAGATTAGTATTTCTCCACTACAACTACCTTTTCTGCTGTTGACACATGCACACACACACTCTCCTCTATTACTGTTGGGGGGTGAGGGGTGAGGCAGCACAGGGATCGCACTGTTCCAACTCTTGGTTTCCATACATGTATGCATAAGCTTATGTAGCACAACACATTCCGCTTCACGTGATGGAAAACAAACACCTAAAAAACAGAGCAAACATGTTATGCCGCACTGTTTGTTGATTTAACATCGCCAAAGTAGGACTGCAGCCTCTTTGTGTCAATAATCTTTAAGAGGCTTGAAAATTGTACAAAAAAATGGTCGCCACAGTTTCTCCTATCTGTCGGTGGCTTCTTCGGATTGCTTGTCATAATAACAAATACCAAGATACCCATAATGCAGCCATATAAGGACAGAAAAGCAGCAAACCCTCACATGCACACAGAGTGCCTTTAATGTTACTGCACATTGTACAATGAAATTTCGGCACGCGGCTCCTAAAACTCTTCATTTAACATTCCACACAGGCACACACCTGCCCGCGCAGATAAGTGATGATAAAAAAGATCAGAAGCAGCAATAAAAAGGAGCGTTACAACAGACACCGCTATTGTACGCTGTATCAAATCCTACTGCACATTATAAAACATTATTGCACCTTATATAAAAGGCAGACGTTACAGCACATTTCATCCGGTTTTTCCTGCACGATAAATGATTTCATCCACAGGTTAATGGTTGAAAATATCCTGTTCATCAGTTATAATCGATAACTGTCAACTGGACTAAGTTGCATTAGTAGATCCATAGCCTTGGAGTCAGCTCTTTATGCGGTTACACTGAGGTCGTCCACCATCCAAAAACTGACCTCTGCACACGGGAGCACACGCACAACTCATTTATCACTACAGGTTCAGGATGTCAACACATTCAACAGACTTAAGACCTAAACATTGCTGCGTTTGCCCCCCCCCTTATGTAAAATACCTATAATATGGTCTCAGTGGGTTGTGTATGTCAGCCACTTGTTTTCCAAGGTGAACATGTCCTTATGGAGACTTTGCGTCCCACCTTATATGAGCAACTGGGCTACTAGCATCTGCAGGAAATATATGTGTGTATGGGTAAACACAGTTCATCCTTCACCGTATCCTGAAGCAGAAACAGGGCCTGGTGAGCGCCTCTGGAAGTCTCGATAAGATCAACAAAGCAAAGTGAAACTTTTTTTTTTTTTTTTTGCTTCCTGCATGAAAAATACCAGAAAATTCCTCCACAAGAAAGCGGGGGAATTACACTTGGACCTGCCAAGTTACATTTTGAAACATCCTTACCCGGTGGCCAAAACCTAGACCAAGACTGCATGGATGTCAGGAGTGTTTCAGTGTTCTCAGCCAGATCTTAAAACAAGATGTAGTGAGAGCTGCAGTTTATATTAGGGGGGGAAAAAAGGGGGGGGCTGATTTTATGAAGTGCGTAGATGCAGGCGAGTGGCAAACATGCAAGCCTGGAAAACTGTGCCACCAAACACAGAAAAGCTGCGATGTGGAGGCATGGAAATAAGACGTGCTACAGTTTAACCACCTGAGGTTTTCGCCGCAGTCCTGGATGCTTCATTTTGGCTACAAAACGGGTAGAAGGAGATGAGTAGGAGGAGGAGGAGAACAAGAAGGAGGAGGTGGTGAAAGAGCAGCAGGAGGAGGAGGAGGAGGAGGAGGGTTGAAAAACTTGCCGCAGTTCAGACTTCTGCAGTCCCGACTGACTGGGTCCAACTCAGGAAGCCGCTGTCTGAACCCCCCCATAAAAATCCCTGCTCCCGTGTTTCCTATTCAAACATACCCCCTTTAAAAAATAAAATAAAAAACACTCAAACACAAAGAGTCCAACTTTACCTTAGCTGGTCCACCGCCGGGTCAGGGGAGAAAAAAAAAACACGCCACGGTAAATCCACAACTTCACACGGCTTCAGCTCATGCGGACGGGAGGACTCGCTGGTGCCGACACGGCGAGGACAAGTTCATCCACATATTCGCAGATACGAACCAGAGAGTGTGTTTTTTCCACCTAAACTCGAGTCGGTCCTTTCCTCTCGGATATTCCCCTCCCTGGCTCGTTTGAGATCAAACCATCACATTCCACCGCGTCCTTAACAATGAAAAAAGGTGGGTTTTCCTTTTCTGCTGCCGGAGGACCCACCCCTCGGGATGACTCTGCCCGGTCTGACCGCAAAGAGAACGCCCTTCCCGGCTTCGAGGTCCCGCCTCTCCCCCACATAACATACGCAACTCTGTCCGGTGGGGAGAAATGAATCTAAGCGAAGGTTGAGCGGCTAGTCTCTACACACACACACACTAAGACACATACAACAATATATTTTTGAATTAAACTAAATAAACAACAGACTTACTTTAATCTTTCCATTGTGTGTTACAGTTTAAGTCCCTATTGCAGTATTAAAGGGAGGTTATACAGGAATTGACTACCAAAAGTATCATAAAGTGGCTATAAACCTGAACCAATAACACCTGTAGTAATACTATGAGTCTTAAAGTGAGGAAAATGAGTGAAAATGCTCATAAGATGCATTTTCCAGTAGCATTGACATATTATAAATCCCAATTGTGTTGTTACACGTCCTTTCTAATTTGGTTCTGTGCACTGAAATGCACATAAAACACCCAGAAACTGCAAACTGACTGACTATTCTGCTTAATTAATGTTATAAATATGTCCACTAGTGTTGGATCTGTGTTCGGGGGTTGCAAAGAAGCAGTATAAATGTAAATGTATGTAACTGACAGCTTAACTGTCATATGTTAAATCTATGACCTCTTTTTTGCTTACTTGAAATCTAGGTTTCTCTGGTTTGTAATGTTTACCTTTTATAAATATGAACTGATGCTATAAACAGTGATTGTGTCTCAGGGGGTGAAATGTAATGACACATCATGATCCTATAGGAAATAGGACTCCTGTGAGCACCCTTCATGGTCTGACCCCGCTTTAGAAAAGTTTGTTTTTTTAATCTATGTAGAAAATCAGAGGACTTCGGTCAATAGTCTGTGGCTCTGTGATGGCGGATAATGCTGCCGGGTCAGCAGGAGCCGTGTCTCATCATTTTCTTCCCCGGAGTTCAAACCCAGTGCAGTACAGACCGCCTGACCCTCAAGACAGACACATGAATCAGTCTGTGCTGTCACTGTACCTGAGTATGAAATACTCCCCCCCGGTTCTAACTGGTGTTTTTTGAGTGCGTTTACTTCAAATCCTCCGCTGTCATACAGCACGGTAACTGTAACAGAAGTGTATTGTTTGCCCGGTGTATTGCTGCATAATTAAGTATGGCAGTAAATTCTTCATCGGGATTTTATTTCATTCACTCACGCAAGTGTGGAGATGTTTTCAATGAGACGACAAAATACCTCCCAACTCTTATGAATGTGATAAGCAGCCAGCCAAGCAGGTGGAGTTCAGCCCACGCAAGCACACACACACACACACACACACACACACACACACACACACACACTCACACAATGAGGTGTTTGTTTTTGTATCTCTTCAGCAGTTTAGACTGATCATTATGAAGCCTTCTTTATTATTTTTTTTAATCAAAAACAAAATCTATACCGCTTTGTTGCTATTCAAAAGTAACATCAGCGGCACATTGTTGCTCTCTGTGAGAAGGAGAGGCTTAAAAACACAGTTAGTCATCAGAAGTCACAGGTTTATCAGTGACCTTGACCGTGTGACTTACTCCCTTGTGTTAAACAATCCTTCGTTGAGATTCCCACAGTACAGAGTCCCAAAGGCCATACTTCTCTAATCGTATCATTTGACATCATAAGAAAGGCAAGTTATGAATAAATAATGTCACAGTGCTGCTCGTTCTAGGTGGGAAACAGGCCAAAGATACCAAGTAATCAAAGAGAGCTAAAGGCATAACCAGGCAAGCCCAGACACCTGAACGCCACAGCAGGAAAAGCCAAGCGCAGGTGTATATGAATAATCTCTGTGCATACATATTTCTGTATGAACTCAGACTGTCTGTATGCTAATGTGTCTTAAAAGATAAAACCACAGCGTGTGTGTGTGTGAGAGAGAGAAACTGAGGTTTATCCACTTTCCAGAGGTTCTGGTCTGCTCTAGACATTAAAACAACTCTTGATCTATGAAGAAGCAACACACAAAGAAATCCATCAGGGCAATAGAAACAGAGAGATGACATATTAGTGAAGACAGACATGGAAAATACCTCTATTTTATGAGGATGTGTATCGGTCATGTTTCATTCGTCTTGAGAGGGCTGGCTCGTGCACAGACAAGTTCCTGTCATTTTGGGAATTTGCCTTAATGCATCAAATGATATAAATGCAAATGCATAATACAGACTGCTCTCCAATGCATAAGAACAGGGCTGTAGGGAATGTAGTCTCCTACAGCGTTTACTGTAGCACACACAGGGAAGCTGATTCAGGAAGAGCGGCGTTCAAGCCAACATCCTTCCTAATTACAAACATCCTTCACCACCCAGCAACATTAACTTGTTTGTTCTAGTAAGAATTTGTTGATGAACAGCACAAATCATAATCAAATTATCCCACTGGCCGTCTTTCCAAAGGACGCCCGTGTGATTTGGGTGTTTGTATTTCACATGTACGGTACTTTATCTTATCCAGAGCGACTTGCAGTGGCTGCAGTAGCAGACGAATCTCTAATAATCCTGCACAGATCACCAAAATTACAAGCAGTCATCAGTACTTAGTGCAAGGATCGGGTCAATAGTCACCTGAAGATAGCCTCTGGACTATAAAATGAGCATGTATAACATAAAAACAGGCATGAGTAGGAGGATTTTATGCCACAATGTGGTTTTTACTGGAGATTTCCTACTTTATGTCCTTTTTAGAGCCGGGATAAGGATTAATGTGCTTAATTCACTATCCTCTCAGAGTGGGTTATGGCTAGTATTTAAACAGCTGTAACCCTGATGGATCGAAATGTGGGGCAACTTGTCATGTAGGGAAACATGCGCTTAACTGATGCCATCGAGCACTGACAACATTGTGCAGCATTGTGTGTGAGCTAATACGCGCGTGGCGTGGCTTGCAGATGCCATGTCTTCTCAAAGACGTCCTCAGCTGTACAGTGCTGTCACGTGAAACTAAAAGCTGCATTTTCAACGTAAATCACCAATGGTTGACTTGATGCTGAGAGAGTTCCACATGTTTTGATAGGTATAAAAAAAATAATCTTGTCTTGCTGTCACGTCCTATATTATCTTGAGGTACAGATGCCTCAGCCTGTCTCGCTCACCCTCCCGTGGCCTTCTCTTTCTCACTGCAGGGGGACATTCCTCAAACTTCAGCCTCTGGCATGCAGTAAATCTGTGAGAGAGACCTACACTCTGTGGTCTGCCAAGAAGTTTTCTGCCATGCAAGACATGCAGCTGAGCACTACCTATTTATCAGTTCTCAGCCTCATACTTTCTCTCTGCTCTCAATAAGGGGCCTGAGAGTACGACCATGGCCTGCCCGTTTGTAAAATATCATACCAGAGCTTTTCATGTCCGCCAGAGGCAAAGTGCTATGGATCAAGGTGAGGTGAAGGAGCAACTGTAAAAAGGTGTTAATGGGACACGAAGAGCTCCACACCGGCAGCTCCCTCCCTTCCTGTCTCCCAGAGGAATGCATGACTCTGACTTCTGACTATATAGCCCTTCCAGGGCGATAGCTAGCTTTCCCATTAAAAAAATAGGTCCTGGCAGCATTCCCTCTCCAGTGTCTCTGCACACCTGGACTGAAAGTAGAACCACTCCTTGGTAGGAAGGATTCCTCGGACTGACCTGTGCAGCAGTGCATAACATCAGAGATCACCTGCATGAATCTGTATCTCATTATTTTCCCTTTTTTCCTGGGATGGTTAGAGGCCGTATAGAGGAGGAAATCTGAGAAAAAGAGATGAAGGGGCATGCAGGCAAGAGCCAGAGGCAGGTGTGCAGGCCTGTGGAAGAATTTATGAAGCGTATCACTGCTGCCAGTGTAACATGGGATGTCTATATTTGAATCCAGCAGTTTGATCCTTCCAACATTACACTGTAGAAAATCGCAAGCTGGTTCAGCTTTGTAAAATAGGTTAGTCACAAGCATTACAGTCAAATTTACTACTTCTTTGTTAGTCTAATGGCTGAATGAAAAGCTTGCTGCTGGAATCCGCATTGCTCCTCCTGGAATTAACTTTCCTGGGGAGGCTGAGCAGTTTGAAACCTTGATAATGAGAGACATACTCCAGGTCCTCCTTTTTGAAAATGGCGACTTGGAGTCTCATAGGAGAGACTCTCTTGTACCCTGGGGAGAACTCCAACACAACAACGATCAGATCGGCTTCAACCTGTGAAAAAGTTTCATACATCATATATTTTTTTCTTTAACTACATGAAAGAATGATCTCTGGAGAGTTTTATGTCTGAGATGTAAGCACAATTATTATCAAATGTGTAATTAAAGTTAACAATTAAAGAAAACAATTACACATGTCCAATACTTGCACTTACTGACCCAAACCACATCTCACATGAGCTGCTCTCCATTTCATGACCAAGACAAATCTCACTCACTTGCTGTGGAATCTTTTGAATCCACACCCAAACCACGAGTGACAAGATGTATCGTGAAAAGATATTTTACAGTGTAAGCTCGTGTACCCACCAATGGCAAAGCCTGTCTGGCAGTCATGCAGGGCACAACCACCAGAAAGCTCTGCTCTCTTGTTCCACCGCCAAGCCATAATAACAGCAATAAGGTTGGGGAGGCTTGTTAACCTTAATCTAGGAATTACACTGTGGCACCAGGGAGAGGAGGTCGTGTTGTGTTGTGTGCTTGTACATAGGAGCTGGAATTAAACATTTACCACAGAAGGGGGGCTGCTGCTGCTGCTGCTGCTTTGAACTACACATAGAGTGAAAGAGTGGTGGTTCATGTAGTCCACAAAGTGCTCCATGAGAGCTTCACCTGGGTTAAAATCACTCCACCACTGTGCTGCACTGTTTGAAGCAGGCCAATTCCTTTGTTCCTTTTATTAGCCTCTTCCTCCCCCGTGTGGTTAAAGTGGATCACTGCACACTTCAGCCTCAGCCTCTGATGAGCCAGTATATAGTTTAAGGTGACCCTATTTTACATGGATTTAGAGAACCGCACAAGGAATCTATAGGTTATTATACATTTAAAACCTTTCCAACTCTGGAGTAAACCATGAAAGTATTTTTCTTCTTTTGTAGCCTGATGTGTGGTGCTGCGATATTAGTAGCAATCATAGTATAGTTATGCCAGGCATGTTGAAGAGGAATAGAAGGAGGACCACACAGAGACTGATCTGTAACCGCTTATTAATCATCAGGGTCAGGATGGGACTGGAGCCTATCACAGCTGACCTTGGGTGACACCCTGGACAAATAAACCACCATTTTTAGTAAACCACACTGTTTTAGGTCAGCAAACAGTCATTAGCGTGGGTGTTAGCTGATATGAACATGTGAACTAACTTAAACTATGTGTTGGACGATATGAAAGATGTGATCTGATCTGATGTGAGAGAAACAGAAGCAGACACAGTCATAAGGTCTGAGGCCTTCACAGTATGAGATCAATAGACCCACAGTAATAAATGACATTAAAATCACTTTGTTTGTCACACAGTTGTATTGGTGATAATCATATTGCTACATACCTTCTCATAGTAATGTTCATCAAGGACAAGTGTAACAAATTGACGTCTGGTTTGTTGCTTTCCTTCTAATGTGGAACGTCATGATACTTCCAGAGTAGTCTAATTATGTTATTCGATATTTACTTGGACGCAATCATCAGTCTGTGTTGTGTGTTGTGTCTGGTCCTGTTTGAAACCCTGCTAAGTTAGCTGATAAATGACAAAGTGACAAAGACCCGTGAGAGATAGCAAAGTTATTTGGAAACGTACTTCTGAGCATCAGTGAGTGACTCATTTCTATGTACAGTATCGAGCATCAGGTTTCATATATCGAGTCTGTATCGTGTTGTGTTAATCGCAATACAATAAGTTTGTTTTAAAGTTAGAAATGAGGTTCATTGTGTGTGTGCTAGGGTGATTAAATATGATCATTTGAACTAATAGCCAAACATGACTCTCCAAGGAAATATAAACTTCAAGTTTGGCAGCCTGTAAATCTAGATGTTAGACAAACTTTTTGGAACCTGTTTGGGGAAAATTGCGTTGCTGTTGTGATAACGTAATTATTGGGTGGAGTGAAGTTTATCTTTGATTCTCAGAAGTGAGTTGAAAGTGATAATTATATTTCAGTGTTGTCACCCGCTACTCCACAATACAGCACAGGCATGCTGTGACAATGACCTTTTTATAGCTTCATACTCAGTCACATTTTAACCGACCTCCTCTTGCGCATTCATTTTTATGAACGCTGGAAAGACTACCTGTAAAATTCCAAGAGGTTTCATTGTAACAGACAGGATGAAACATGAAAACTGGCAGGGATTTCCCAAGAAAGGAAAACACTGGCCCCTCCTCCTTCTTAGACACGCCCTTTCAGTTTGACTGTTTAACAGAGTTACAGTGACATTCAGTCTTCACATCCTGAGGTCTTTTAGAAGAAGCAGAAAGGAAGTGGCCTGGTAAGTTGCAACTTTTCTTTTCCTACATATCAGGGCAGACAGACTGTTTTAGCCTGTGAAGCTGATTAATGAACTGTGACTTGTAGCCCTACTGAGAGAAAGCTTACTTTTAACACAAATCTACCACACTAAGGTTGTAAGGTAGAAAGTGTACCCATTTTTTAAATACATAAGAAGATTGCTTCATGTTGTGACTGGACATTATTCTTTGCTTCAACATACAGAAAATGCTGGCCTCCACGACAGAACAAGTTGCTGTGACAGTAACACCCAGGCATGAATTCTTCAGTCGGTATTGACTCAAACTTCCTCGACTCAGAATTTCGTTACACCCTCCTCCCAGTGGTCTATGGCATCATCTTCGTCCTGGGCCTCTTAGCTAACATCTACGTGCTCTTTGTGCTGCGCCGCCTCCGCGAAGCCAAGGCCATGGGAGAAATCCGAATCTACATGACAAACTTGACCATCGCTGATCTCCTTTTCGTGTGTGCCCTTCCATTTTGGATTGATTATTACGGTCGCCATGGTAACTGGATCCACACAGACTTCATGTGCCGGGTGACTGGCTCGTTGTTCTTCATCAACACCTACTGCTCCATCCTCTTCCTCGGAGCCATCAGTGTCAACCGGTACTGGGCGGTCACACGGCCTCTGGATGCGGCCTCTTCCGATCACAGGCGCCGTGGGATAGTCTTGTGTGTTGTCATCTGGGTGTTGACCATGTCAATGGCTATTCCATTTCTGGTATCTCCTGGGACCAACACTGATAAGAATATCACTCGCTGTTTTGAGGGATACCAGAATCAAACTGATACAGAGAAAAAAAAAGTCGCCGCTACTCATTTCGCGATAATCGGGATGTTTTTTATTGTCTTTTTTCTCGTGGTGGTGTGTAATTTCCTCATTGCTCGAGCCTTGCTTTCTCAAAGTGCTCCTCGGTCACAGTTCACCTCTGGGACAATTATATCTAGAAGGTCCAAAAGTACCATGACTTCAAAGCCCAGGGGTGTGAAACGGAGGGCTCTGCAGATGTTGTGGGCCGTGGTGGGAGTGTTCGTTCTGTGTTTTCTGCCTCACCACGTGATTCAAGGCCTTTGGACTTTGGCTGTGTTACAGATCGAGCAGGGCTGGGGTCACGTAACGTGGGACCAGAAGACTCGTCAAGCACTTAACGACGCACATCAGATCACCTTGCTTCTTATGGGCCTAAACTGCATTTTGGATCCTATAGTTTATTGTTTTGCCACAAGGAAGTTCAGAAAGTTCGTCATGGCCCATATTAAAAAGTTTTCAAAGGGCGAAGCCTGTACACATACGGTCGACACACAGCTCTCCATGGACAGCAAGAATCAGAGCCAGAAATTCCAGAACCAAGACCCAAATATGGATTGATGAACCATCCATGTTATTTCTGTAACACATTATCCTTGTCAGGGTTGTGGGGGCTGGAGCTCATCCCAGCTGACATTAGGTGAGGCTGCAAGTCGTCAATTCATCACAGGGCTGTGGACTGACAAAACACATGTAATATTTGTATAAAGTGTGAAAGACGCGCGTCTATGTAATTTATTGTTTCTGACTCTGCAATCTTAGAATCTCATTTATGATGTGAAAACTGAATAGAGCGTCATTGTCTTCACCTTTCATTTGTACATATTGCAGGAACTGTGCTGCGCCTTGCACCAGTCTTTCTCTCTTCCTGTGTGAACTTCTGAGGTGATAAACAACCTTTGTAAGCAGAAGTACATCAGCAAAACATTTATGTCTTAAGACGGTGGCAGGAGAAGAAATTGCAGTCCTTTTTTGGGTGTTCAGAGTTCTCACTAGATAACGCACGCACACAGAGTAAAATATGTTTTGACATAATGATGTTGTCAGGGAGCAGAAGTAACAACGTTTGAGCTGTTTCCCTCTGCCTTCCAAGATTGTGACATACATTATGTCTCACGAATAGAAAATCCCATGATTCTCTGCCACAAAAAGCCAGTTATTATTATTTTTATTCAGCTATTCTGCTCTCTCTCTATATATTTATTCTATATTTTTTATGCACCATGAGCATCATTTATGAAGTTTTCCTTAACCAAGTGGAAGTTTTTATTTTCTTAAATTGTATTCTTAAACCGTGCGTAGTGTTATTTTGATATTTCAAAACGAAATTGTGTTGTTTTTGTGTAGCTAACTCTTAGAAATAAAATTTTATTTGTGCATTTAATTTTTCTGTATCGGAGTGATCAAACAGTCCATTTTCAGCCAACAGGGCACGTCTACATAATAATAGTTGACGTGATTTGAGACACACAGAAGATTGTACAGGTTTCACAGGTTTTATTCACACGTACAAGCAGCAGATGAAGGGCCTCTCACTGTACTGTAGCAACAGTTTCACTCAGCAAGCACCGCAGTCGTTTTTACCACATTTAGATTACATGAGATTAGATAGCGCTGTAACGGCAACTGGCAGCAGCAGTGTGCAGGGTGCAGAGTTGAGAGTATTGTCTTTTAACGGTTAACCTTGAAATTAGATTAACACAGACACAGTGCAGTTAGGCTTCCCACACACAAAGTGTGTGTACAAAACCTCATTTATCAGATTAAAGGCAGGCTCTTTTTATGCACATCTTCACCCTCATCTAAGCCGGATGGTCATGAAAGACTTGAGTAGACATTATCTGTATTCATATTGGCCAGGTCCAGATCACTGTAGGCTTGGTTGGTGTTTGTGTAATTCATGTACACATCTGCGTCATTGTCAGTCTTAGGAAAATCTCCCCTGTTATTTAGAAAAATGTGATTAGACTGTGACAGCATGTGAACAAATTGTAAAGATTAACGTCAATATATTCGCTTTACTCAAGAAACTTACTTTGGTGACTTTTCTGGGACAGGAAAACCTTAAAAAAATAAAAAACTTTAAATCATCTGCAGAAGGTTTGCTTAAAATATAACCGAACAGGAAATGCTCTGCTGTGTTCTTTACCTTTAGCCGCAGTGTTCAAGGTGGTTAATGTGTCATTGTGTCTTCGCCAGTACAGCCAAAAAATAATAGCAACGTTGATCATCAAGGCCAGAAGAGAGAGGACAAAAGCAGCGATTCCCAGATTCTCGCCGACTATTATAAGTCAGGAAAACAGCACAGAATTGCAGGAGAAAGGTTTTAGCTGCAAGTCTCATCTCGCAAAAGAGCAAAAGAGTTGAAAGGACAAAAACGGTATTCTAACTTGGTGCATGACAAACACAAACAATTTGTTAGTTGTCCAAACATTAGATGGCTATCAGCAGATCTGTGCTTATGATCATATTTATCAGGAAATGATATATTTGGGGTTATTTGGAGATTGAATCCCCTTGAGGACAATAACAAGTTTTATTTTCAGTTGTAATTCAGAACATATTTTAATCATGATTCTTACCAACCAAATTTAACCATACAAAGATTCCTTATTTGACCGCAGACTGTGTATGCTACTTTATACATACAGTATAACCTGTCTTTACAAGCACGCACAAGCATTGTAAAAGTCCCATGTGGCTCCATGGCCACACAAGAGCAAAGGACAGACGTCATAAACAGAAATGAAAATGAAGAGTGGTATGATGTGGGACCTGGCCAGTCAATACGTGTACATCATCAGAGGGTAGTAAACAAAGTTAATGAGTAAATGGCTGCGCTGCAATGTGCTGATTGTGCCTGTAGATAAAAACATGCTTTCATATAAATGGAGTTGGTTTGATCGCTCATCCACTTGAAAGACCGCTGGGTGCAGAGTGCGTTTTAACCTTCACCTTCAGTAACTCACTTACAGCTGCTGACCTGCCTCACCTAATAATGAATGTCGTAACCAACTGGCCGGTTTTCATCTCCTGACTAAGGTAAATAAGCACAATAAGCATCGACAGCAGTCAAAATTGGCAGAAAAAAACAGCAGTGATATGATTAGTTCACAGTGACCGAGACAAATTGTGTCGTCAAAGAAATATACTACCCGAAGATTCAATACGTTCTCGACCAACCAACCACTATTTCTTCTTTTTCTATATGCTTATTAGTGTTTAGCAACACTGTAACATAACGGTTCGCCTAACTGGCCGTAGGATTTGGGTTTATACTTTGGGCTAAAAAGCAATATGGTCGAGACATTCAGCAGCAACATCAGCATTCATTTGTAGTCGTGTTTCCGGCCAACTAATGTAAATAGAGTACTTACTCTCCTTTGTAGATCTGCTTTTTGGCCTTCAGTAACTTGACCTGAGGTAAAACTGTATATCTGTGTCTCTTTAGCTGCTGGATAATGCTCATCAGTTAGTAGCAGGAGAAAAGGTTATAGAGCCTTTTTGCTGTTTGCAGGGGTGAGAAATGGTGTTACTGTATGAGAGTGGTGAAACAGGAAACAAAAAAAATATGATTGTGGTCTGCAAGAGGAGGAAGTTACTACTAGCTACTGCTTTCCCATGCAAGTAGCTATCTGATACATTGTTAATATGAACAAATTAACAATGTATCCCGGACAAAAATGTTTGTTCTGTCATGTGTTTATGAGAAATATAAATAAGTAAGCCTGTTATCCACCTCAGAATCCAGTATCTGTGCTGTAGGTTTTTTTGGTCTCTCCGGTGTAATATGTTTTATAAGGTTTGGCTTTAATGATGTTTGTTCTGAGCATGTGGAATAATCTGAAAAACAAAATCTCACACCTCACTGTGCAAATCTGCGGACATTTCACACTCATATTATTCAGATATGGAAAATAACAACAAACCACCAACCTGTTGCATGCATGGAAACGATATAGACTGTGTGGCTATTGCTCTCCACGAATGACATCCAAATCTTGGCAGAGCAACGGTAAAGCCCACTCTGCTCTGGTTTGGTGAGGATTAGATCGGTACCATTTCCCACTATTTGCCAGGTCTGATTTTCATGCTGTTGCCAGAGCCAAATGATGGACGTTAGAATGCTTGAAGTGCTGCAGTGCAGACTGACTCTTTGACCTGCTCCAACTGGGTAGTTTGGCGTGGCCGACAGCTGCACAGAATAAGGCATTTCTGGGGGCAAATGGAGGATGAGGAGGAGGTGAAAGAGTAGAAATAAAACAGTTACAGGCGCAGTAGAAGGAACTGGTATTCTATATATTTTCACTCACATATGGTTCTAGGGATGGCTTGTCTTTGATCCAAATTATCTTAGCAACTGTTGGATGTGTTGCTACGAATTTTTTTTCACAGATGGTTCATGGCACTGACCGGCTGTCTGGTGCCAGCCACTAAAGTCTCTCAACAACTATTAAATTTACAGACATCCATGTCCCCTACTGGTTCTAATCACTTTGGTGATCCTTTAACTTCTCATCTTGGTCAAAGTTTGGATCCGTGGCAGCTTCATACTTGCCTTCAATGACTTGGATCAACTCTTATCATCAGTACAAAAGATGAAGAACTCTGTTAGAAAATATCTACGTTTTTTGGTAAAAGTCACAGGTAGGTGAATTCTGTTGCAATATAATTAGGCACATTATACTTTTCAGGCCATATTCTGTGAACACTGGACCTTTAAATCGGTGTGCCATAAGATAAACCTTTAGGACCATTTCATCATCTGGGAGAGTCCAGTTCAGTTGTTAAGTAACATTGAGAATTTTCTCTGAAGAAAAACATGATATGAGAATACAGAATGGGAATAACACCTCATACTTCACGCTTCCTGTTCAACATGAACGTCTCAGCTCAAAGGAATTTAAGTTTTGCAATACTAAAGAATCACATTCTATATTACCTTCAACTGTTGCTGTAGGCACAGTAGTAGTAGTTGTAGTGGAAGTAGTGTGGGTCGCAGGGAAATACGTAGTCATGGATTTCACTGCAAGAAGCACAAATGAATGTAGCGGTATATACCTGAAATCTGTATTCTGTCATTGCATTCCGCTAATAAAAAAATGTCCTTACCTGTGTTCTCACACAAAAGAAAGAGGAGAAAAAAGCTACGCAGCATGTTGTCTTTGACGCGGACAAAGAAAAAAAATGCCACTCCAACTCACTTCAAGCAAGCAGGTATAAGAATGAATGAAGTGCTAGAATCAAAGCACACGTAAGAACAGGTAGAGGAACAGAAAGAAAGGGAAGTTTCAAGTTCCTGTTCCAACAAAACAACTGTACAGAAATAAAGTCATACATGTATGATATAATTTCCCTTTTTTACCCTTTTTTTTTCCACAAGGCAAGCAGCAGAAAGCAATATAGCCACCTCCTATATCTAAGCATAGAAGCCTAGGTAAACAAAACTGAAGGATAATAATAGTAGCCCAAATACAATTGCACACATTAGCATAAAAGGAATCGTAATTAAACCTAATCTCACCCATGAAAGCCTTCAGTTTGTAACATTAAAAAGCCGTCAATCAATTTATGACCCGCAGGAAAAACAGTTAACCAGACTCCACAGAACTTTTAATGGTTTTTCAAATTTCAGAGCTGGCGGCCAAGTCTATCACACTCTCAACACACTTGCTTTTGAACATTTCATCTCCAACAGTGGTCACCTTCAGGCTCAGGCTGTGATGACAGGTAAGATTGTAGCTGTTGGACAGTTTAACATCAGACTTCTCACCCGAGGCAGGTTCTCACTGGCTGCCAACGGAGGTCAGGAGATTCTGCAAAAAGCAAAGAAATTAAAGATGAAATATCAGGCTGTTTCAAGTTACAAATTTGTGGTTTGATTGTGTAATATTGCTTTGTATTGTTTGACCATGTTACAAAACACTCACACACAGACAAACCTGAACCCTCACCTAGAGGGAGCCTCATCCGAAATCACTACATCACCATAATTAATATGCTGTTTATGCGTTTGGTTAACCATGATTAATTCCTGATTTCCTGTCATCCGGGTCTCTCAAACATGCTATTTTCTTTGCCACTGGAGCCAACAAAACACACGTTGTGAACAAAGTTAGATCTCACAGCTATGATTCTGAAAGGCGGACTCCTGCGAAAACAAGTAAAAATCGGACAGCACAGTGAAAGCAAATTCAAAACTGTTACTGATGTCAATGCAATATTGGTTTTACCCGGCAAAAAAAGTGAAAGAAGAAAAGAAAAGTGAAGCATAAACTGGCACTAACACGCGAGTGAGCATCTGTTTCCAGTTTATGCTACTTCCTCTTCGTTTTACCATGTGCAGCACTTCTTGTTTAGAGATTCCCCCTTATGTTAAAAACAGCCTCTTAGCCTTGTAATAGTTTAATACCTTTTTAAAAATGTGTCAGAGTTAGAGATACATATATGATCACGACACACCCTGCATCATGTCATGCAGTAAGTCATGACTTATGCTTTGCTCTTGCATTCTTGCTCTCTTGTCACCAGCTAAAAGCAAGACTCATCTTTCGCTTTTCTGCAAGCCCTGTGAGACAGTCAGTCAACTGACTCCTAAGGACAACGGACGACTTTTGCTGCCATGCGCGATAAAACAACACGAAAACAACAAGAAGGCCGAGAGTGCACTTTCATTTCTACATGGACACTGTGAAATTTCGAAATAGACAGTGGGAGGAAATGTCTCCATGGGACACTGACTTCTTCTGTTTGAGATACAGAGCAGCTTAATGTTCGTGTTTGGCAAAGCAGGCCCCTCTCTGATCATTACTGTGGTCACCAAGATCAGAGGATAAGTAACTCGCCGGACAGCGAAGTGTAAATACATTTCCTTTTTTGGAGACTAATGAACATTTATGGACACGGAAGAGTTGTAGCGCTATTCTGTGGGCACACAGATGAGTGTTTGTGATGCGTGAGGGCGTACACGTGCAAATATATTCTGGTCATTATTCCTCATATCATATCTCTCTCTTTTTTTAGCATTACGAGAGAGATCGTGTCAGATAATGTTTCCGCACACCCTGTGGCCAGCTGTGACTTCCTCCTAATGAAGTTGTGTACACCAGAGGGGACAGAGGAACCTCTCTGTCTCTGAGAGGAAGATAGATGGTGATACTGTATAATTATCTATGTCTATCCTCAAGTGTGTGTATGATGTGGGCATATGAGTGTATGCATGGGTGTGTTTGTGTGTGTGTATTTCTTTACCCCAAGTCATTATTCTTCATTATTCCTCTATTATTCATTACTCATTCATTATTCTGCCTGTACCGCTGGCTACAGTCATGCCTGTTGGTTTGCACTGCAGCCACCACTGTGGCCCCCTGCCAAGTAGATGACAGTGGAATAATGGGATGATCTATGTCATGCGTCTATGGGCATGTACTAATATTATTTGTTTTTACTGACTTGGACAAATGCAAATAACCCATTTAATTCTACACTTTATTGACTATCTATAAATATTGACTTCACTGATCTCTAGGGGGAGCCTATGCCTGGAGACTGGAGAAGCTATTGTGTGTGTAGTGGACAGTGAACAGACGTTATTATGGACAGTTTTGATAAATAATGTCAAGCAAAATCACATATATACTGTATTTTTTTTAAATCTAGATTTCCTCAATAAATAAGAATAAATGGGAAAAGTCTCATTACTAACTGGAGATGACACAATTCGGACAAACAAACAAAAAAAACCTTAAAGAAGTCAATAACAAAAAATATAAAATATCTGTAAATGGATTATGGATCCATGCAAAGAGCAGATGTCTAACATGCTTTCCTAGAAAGATCCAAGGTCTGACTCTTTTTATACCAGTGTTCAGACCAGCTTTGGTGGAGGGTTTATTGGTTGTGGAGAGAGAGAGAGAGAGAGAGAGAGAGAGAGAGAGAGAGAGAGAAGAAAAATCAACTAACTTTTGATGAACAGCCGGCACTGCGGTCAGAAGGAACAGCTCACGGGTTAATGATGAACACAAACACAATCTAACAGCGGAACAGTAGCAAGCGTAGAGGAGGAAGAGTTTTGAAGCCGGTAAACAGACTCAGTCACACTGTGTGAAACACTCAGCCTCACAGCGCATCTTCAATAACATTAGAAAACATTAGCCGACATAAGCTAAAGCTCAGGCTGCCAAAAATCAATGTTGGATTGAGCGAGAGCGCACGAGGATGAAAGTGTTATTTCTTCTTTTTAAAAGTGACAGTAACAGATTTATTTAGATGGTTTAAGTAAGGATAACATTAGTATTCGTTTGAAGTCGTGTTTATGTCCAATGTTCTCTCTCTTTAAGCTCAGCCTTTTCTATCTCTACTAACTCCTGAGAGTAATATCTGTCTCTTTAGCTGCTAAATGCTCCATTTGTTTACTAGCTAGGGATCATTCAGTACAGTTTTTAGAGCTGTTTCACTCAATGTGATGTCATGAGAGCGGTGAGAGTGAACCAAAACAGTAAAGTTGTGGGCTGGGCAGCAAACCAATGAACTGGGACACTCCGATTCGGGTGATAATTCTGCCTCTCATGCTATCACATTGTTTTTGTCAAGCGTTGTTATCGTAAAGGAGCCGATTATAGCTGCTTTAAACACAGCATAAACACTACTACTAAGCTTCGCTGTCTGCAGTGAAGCTTGCAGTGTTTGTGCGTGCAGAAAGTGTAACAAACGTTTGGGATCCTTTGAGGTTACCAGGTCTATTTCATTGTCTTTTACAAAAGTGGATGTGTGAAAAGTTCCAGCTTCATGCTGGATTTTTCATTTTTTCTGAGTAGCTACAAGCTCTTCAGACTGTGTTTCATCCCTGTATGTGTTCAGTTAAAGCTCTCACGGAGCTGTTCAACCACTGGGTGGTGCTCAATACTCATAGTTTCCAGGCCTTTCTATTTATTCACACCTCAAAGCCTCAGAATGTACAGTAGCCTTCATTTTAACCTTTTTTTTGGTGTGATCTTCATCAGTCTGCAATCTTAGGCGCTTGATACAAGCGTCTATGGGTCATGTTTCTATTAACTATATTACTATAGAGAAATCCATCAGGCAGGCTTCCAGTGCACTGCAGGATTGGAAATTGTCACTTTGCAGCAGAAATGTTGACTGCATTTCCATATGTATGACATCTTTTGGTTTGGTTTTTAAATTCAGACATTGTGATTTTATTTAGATTTCAATCGCAGTCGGCTTGGTTTGAGATTATGTAATACTTCTCCGTATATATATTAGAAGACAGCTTTCTGGTTTGCAGATTAATTTCCTTCAAATGGTTTAATGCTTGTGTCTACAGCACAGCAGCCAGACACTCGTTTTCAGTGTCTGGCTCTGGGGTGTTTTTTGGTTCACACTTGAATTGCTGTTACCCTCCTCGTGAGCTTTCAGTTTGCCTCTGCGTTCTGAACATTAGCCCTGTGGGGGGGGTTACAGTCACTTTGTTACAAAGGAAATACGCCATTATGTTGTTGAGTGGAGAAAGCATGAGATTCAGTCAGAGATTTCCTCTCCGAGACTCTTGTTCCTGATGACCCAAATGAAATATGAAGTCATTGTGCGTGTGTGCGCGAGCAGAAAGACGAAGGAGTGCTCTCATCCCTGCATCATTTTTTGATGGATACGTTTCCTCCCGCCTCTCGTCACATATTGGTTGTCACGGCGATGACGAGTGGCTTCCTTCTGTTTTTCTGGCGGGCGGTGGGACGTCACAGTCGTACGGGCAGCTGCCAGCATGCGTCTCGCTGCTCCTCCAGCAGACCCCCCCTCCTCCCAGTCTCCCAGTTCAAATGATAAACTCCTCACTTATTGTCCATTTTACCAGTTCTGCCTTCAACGATCCACAGCACAGCATCTTAAACTATGAATATCATTTCTCACCCATCTCCCTTGGCTGACCTGTTTGGTACTTCAGAAATAATAACAGCACTGAGAACAGCAACAGCAGTGACAAGAGCTATTACAACACCATGCAACACGACAACAGAGGACAGACAGCACTCAACTCCAGATGGGCGCTTCCTGTGCCAGGCAGGAAATGGCATTGAGCTCCCCCGCCATCATATTTCATTTTAGCAGAAAGCAGAGATGATCATCACTTCATCTTCAGCTCATCCGTCCCCCAACGAGTGAGCTGTAAATTCATTTCAGTCTCTTTGTTCTCCTTCTCTGCGTGGATCCCACTTGTGGTTGGTTGTTATCATTGGCGAGAAAATACTGGGCATTCAAACTCCAATATTTTGCCTCGGAGCATTCCCTCCGCCTGCTGCGCTGTCTTTCTGGGTGGAATAGAGACGATTCGATCACAGCTGACCACACACAGATGTGCACAGCTGCGTGGCATGTGTGCTCCGACACAGACGAACACACTTAAATGCACATATATATATACACACATGTGCTACCATGCTGACAAAGAAGTTGCACTCATGTTATTTTCTAGGGTCACTCTTACTAATGAAGGTCAGTTTACTTGTCGAGTTGCATCATGGGAATTGTAGGACCTCTCTGACTTGTACCAATGGGTTGTTTTGACCCAGTATTATTTTCTGTATTACGACTTCATGCGACGTTAATATCTTAACAGTATCGCCGCTTGATTGACAGGAAAGAGTCACAGATGGCTGTTTCAAGCACGATATTTCATTGACCGCAGGAGGCAGAAGAAGCAGTACGTCCAATAAAGTGCCGCTTTCTCGAAACAGTGCTCTGGAAACCTATGGGTGACAACACTCAGGCTCTGGCTGCTCAACCTCTACTCCTGTTTTCTTTTGGAAAGTAAATGCTGCTGGATAGTTAGCCCTGCTCAGTTAGCCATACTGCCTGAGACTGCCCCCAAAGAGACCGATGGCCGATGCTGAGAATAGAAAATTGCTTCAAGTCATTGGTGAATGCTTTGTGAAATGAAAGGTTGAAAGACAGACGGTGATCTGGGCGTCTTGATGTTGGACTATAGTAAGTCATATCAGCTGGTTGCTATATGCTATGGTCGTGGTCGAGTCGCTCTCTGTGTTTTCACCAGCAGTGTATACGTTAATTGCACTCTGGATGCAACTGGGTGGGAAACACTGCCATCGATCTATATTTTTTACATCTGAACCACTCATTATAGCATTTTAATGGTTGCCATGCTTTAATGTTCAGGTTCTCTTGTGTTTGGTGTCTGTTTTTGAGAGGGCGCTTGACAACATGTCATATTAATCAAAACACAGCCAAAATTCAAGTCTATTTAAGTCGGTTCTATTCTTACAGCCCAAATTTACAAATCACATATTAACCACAAGGGGTTTTACAATCTGCACAGACATTCTGTTTTTTGGGGGGTGTTTTTTTTTTTTTGTCAGGAAAAACTTTCCCCATAAAAGGAAAAAAAAAACGGAGCAGGGATCCTTCTTCCAACACAGACATGCAATAGACGTGATATGAGATATAATATATATAATATCAAACAAAGAGCCTTCACAGAAAGAAGCGGATGCAAAAGTGCTTCTTTTCTTGGATATATATGCATGTCTGTGTAAGTATGTATGCATGTGTTCGTGGGACTGCATCATCCCAGGCTGCGCGGTGCAGATGATGCGCTCAGTTCTGCTGTGTAGGCCCTGTGTTGAACAGATGTCGCGGACGCTGATACTGTCCCTGCGCTGAGCGGGAACAAATTACAGGCCGATACACACACACACACGAGAATGCACACGCACTCGCACAAGCTGCAAATATAACCTTCAGATTACAGATGGCCCCCTATCAGAGGCTGCCGGCCGGATTTGCAAGATGTAAATACTGAGGGGGTAATCCAGCACGGGGCAGGGGGCGGGGGTTATAACATGGGACAGAATAGGCAGCAGATGGCGGTTGTGTACGTGCGTATGTATGTGTGTGTGTTAAAGGACATGACACTGACATTGGGATTATGTTTTTTGATGTGCCACAGATGGACCTGCAGTGTTTTACGCTCCACACTAAATGCAGGTGTGCAGTAGCACCTCAACACGAAACATCCCCGAGTCTTTTCGCCTTCTCTTCGGCCACGTTGCGACACGTCAAAAGGTCGCGAACTTCCATTTTTAGTTAACGGAGGGCTACGCTTGGAGCGACCTTGAGCATCTGAGCAGTAAGCCGCGTAAGCGAGTGCTTTGACTTTCAACCTTGATTTCCCCACGGTGTGTGGCAAGCGATATCAGACAGACAGGGAGGAAGTGAAAGAAAGGCAAACTGGCAAAGAGAAAAAAGAGGAAGCGGTGTTGTCATATCAATGAGGCCTCGTTTAATTCTCGCTCTTGCAGAGGTCACAAGCCAATCAAGCTTGGCATGCTATGATACGGTGTGCCATCCCGGTGAACGTTTCTCTCCCGCACATCCTTTTTCATTTCACCCCCCCCCCCATCCTTTTTGTCCTTGCCATAATTTCATCTCTTCGCACGTCATTAGCAAGCTGGTGCCTAATGAATTTCTTATCTCTCTGAATTCAGTGGCTGTTGTGATAAGGTTTATTGTGTTCAGTTTTACTATTACACACATCAGAGGCAGGGTTGTGCGAGTGTGAAAGAGATGGGGAGAAGGGAAAGAGACCGAAACAGTGAGACGGGCAAATATTTAGTCAGAAAGACAGAGACAAAGAGAGCTCTCGGCAGTGGTGGCATTTCGTTTTTTGTTTTTTTTTCAGCCAATATTTACGTTTAAAATGAACATATGTAACCTAAAATTAAAGTATTAAAATGTGTGCGAGTGTGCGAAGCGTGGAGGCGGATGGAAGAAAGGAAAAGAGGAAGACAGTGATCGGAAACTGATACAGCGAGGGAGTGCAGAAGAAGAAGCTTAGAGATGATTAAACAAGGAGAGAAAAAAGGATGGGAGGCAGATCGAAGGACAGAGCAGTGGCAGATGGGAGTGTTCTGGTCTGTTACTAATGTTCCTCGGAAGAATTAAAGTCCAGGAAGAGGTTAGCGCGCACACACACACACACACACTGCCTCACACACTTGCACACTGCCTGCTCAGTATAGGTGTTAGTGAGGGGGGGGGGCTGTAAACATCAGCAACCCCCTACTGGCTTTCCCTTGGCAGTACTTAGTGACTTAGTGACCCATGCATCGCCCCGCAAGCCGGCATCAGCCCCTGTAGCAGCGCATGGGCGATCCGGAGTGTCACCTCGCTAAATACGGGCACACGTTCAGATGCGCGCATAAACACACACACACCCCGTTGGATGCGAGTGTTAAGCACCTTCTTCTGACACCTTTCCAGAAAAACAGAGAGCACGTGCGGGGCGATGTGAGGGGAAGAGACGTAGAGAGAGGAACAGGAAAGGGAGACTGGATGAAGAGTTAAATAGCAGCAGTGTCACATTGTCAGCATTAGCGTAATGTGGTGTCAAAACAAGGCCTCACTGAGCATTTGAGCAGTGTTTTAATGTAGTGCCGTGCTGCAGAACTATTGTGTCTTGAGAAGATGATTTTCGGCACAGCGATATTACACTTGATGCGATGGTTAGCAGGTAAAAACACATTTTGCTTGCAGAACGCAATTTCCACATTGAAAGGCTGGAAGGTGAAATAACTAAATAGTGGATTTGACAATTTGTTTCATGAGGAAAGTCACATAACTCCCTTCACAAATCTGACAATTTAATGCAGTCTTCCTAAACATTACATGTCTTATGAAACTTTGCTTACAACTTGGTTGTATTTATTTTTTTTTAGCATCTTCTGGTAAACCTGGCGTTAAAGTACTACATCAGATTCAAGTTATCCTGTGAACCATCCAACTGCAAAATCTCATTCCTTCTGTTCACTGCCACCTGCTGCAGTTCCAGTTCCTCATTGTACAATTTTCTGGAGCCTTACACCCGAAGTTTTCCTCGAGCTAGAAGTTGGTCTCAGTGGAGACGCTGTCTGCTATTCGATTCCAATATTGCAGGTAAGATATGAGCGATCGGCCAGGATACTCGTGAGCACAGAAGAAATTTTCTAGGAGGCGATATTGTGTTTGATACTCACTCCCTTTGGTCACGATGAGCATTAATAGCATTAATGCATTGATGTCTATTGTGTATAAATGCTCCTTAAAGCCAGGATTAACTCATTGAGATCACACTCATGTGCTGGATCAGGAACATCTAATTAAATACAACTTTATCCAGAAATATGAACCATCTGAGCACAAAATAAAATAAATTGAGGCCATGCGGCTAAGGCCCAGTTCAAGATTATGCAATCATACACGACTTTTTTTTTGATATTGTACTTTAGTGGCAGGCTGTGATTAAATAAATGATTTGACAGACATTTGGGGCCCAACTGGGTGCTTTCTTTGTCCAGTTGTTGACTACAGTACTAACCCTGAATTGACAGAACAGTCATCTTCACTGCATCCACAAAAATAAAATGTTCGTGTGTCAGTTTCTGAGGACAGCACAAAGTCAAATATTACATATTCAGTTTTTTGGGCGGTGCAGTGGTTAGCACTGACGCCTCACAGCAAGAAAGTTTCCTCTCACAGTCCAAAAACATGCAATTAAAAAGTCCATTGGTGACTCTAAAATGCCAGTAAGGGTGCCAATGTGAGTGTGAGTGGTTGTTTGTCCCTATGTGCCCTGCGATGAGCTGGCGACTTGTCGACGGTGTGCCCTAACAAAATTCTTAAATAATTCCCTTGCAAGGACTTTGTAGACTTTCTATTTCCATCATGTCTGTACCACTGTTGTGCAGTTTGAGAACACTAGTACTCTACAACTATGACAGATTAGCCTGCAAAATACCTTGAAAGCGCACTAATACTGCACGGGTCAGGGGACATGTTACTAGTGCTTTAGTCGAGCGTCTCAAACATGCTGGACGCTTTATTCTCTGACCTCTTTGAAGGAAGGAAAGAAAATGTAACTCCTAGATCGATACGCTGAAGGACAACGGGCGATGAGCGTGAGTAGAAGTGGCACATACCCACGTGTGCTTAAATCTCTCCCGAAGTGAAGGTCAAAAAGAGAAAGAGGTACAGTAAACTGTGTGCTAAATTATTTTAACTCAAGTTAAGGCTGGGAGGAAAGGGTAGAGCGTCTCTGGAGGGGCAAACGCTGGCTTTCATGCTTTCATTTGATGCCAAAATTCCTCTTTGAAGCCATTTTCCATCTAGCTGGTGAAGAATGGATTCATTTGAAGATTCAGAAAAGGACACGTTAAGGCAAGTCATGAGCCTGTAATGAGCGCTTTTTTGTGCCTAGGCCATGCCAGTCATCCTTTATTATATACAAACTCCCGAATCATGCTCATCGTCTTTTCTTCTCTTGCAAGAGGGGCTTACACACCACTCGTTCAGTTCTGCGCCATCAGCCTTAGACAGCCATTGTACATGGAGTAGCGAGTCTACACAAGGACCCAGAAGCTTCATTACACTCCCAGTCTCATCGCGGTACACGCAGCCAGAAAGCAGCCACCGTGTTGTTTGGCACTGCAGTCAGTGCTTGCCAACTGTCCACACGTCCTGGGCAGGGCTGAAGTGGGCGCGGCGTGCGGAGAGTCGCTCAACTGCCTCAGCGGGAACATCAGGGGCGTGATTCTGCTAGCTGTCCCCACGCATATGGCCCTGTTTTTTGAATTTTTTTGGGTGTACGCGCTGGAAAGGAGAGGAGAGAGAAGGAGCCGGAGCCAAGGAATGGATGAGGAGAAAGAGACGGAGGATGCAAGGCAGAAGGATCGGTGGGAAGAGAGAGATGGCCGCACAAAGAGAAACGGAGAGAAGAGAGACAGAGATGGAAAACCAGAGTGGCAAGAAATGAGTAATTGAAGGAGATAGAGAGAAAAGGGTTGAGAGGGTGTGAAATGCGAGAAGAGAGTTTAATTTGTTTTTTCGGCAGTGTCGCGCCGTCACAGAAATGTGTTTACCAGCCCCTACTTTGCCATTAGTGACACTCGGGCGCTCCTGTAGAAGAAACCAAATAGGTTCATAACTGCCTCATGTATCCTCCAAATGTCCCCATAGCTCTCCGTCTGTTGGACTGTGTCCGTCCGTATGTCTCCTCTCCTCACTTCATCCATCCGCCTCTCTGTCTCGCTCCGTCTCCCAACTCTCTCTCTCTCTTTTTGGTTTTTTCCCGTGTTCTTGTGTCTGTTCCCTCCTTGTGCTCATTCCATCTCCGAGTTTGAACTGCTGCCTGTTGTCGTGATAGAAGGCTGACCCAGAAGTGCTGCAGTGCAATGAGGGGTGGAGGGGTGGAGAGCATGCAAATGAGAGACAGAGAGCAGGGCCGGTACAGATATCGTGCCCCATCTTGGGCTGCCACCGTGTGAATGATGCGGCCTTCCAAGTTGGAGCCTCGCAAAAATGAGTCTGTCTGCAGATTCGTGACAGCATAGCTAAAGTTTCTGCCCCGCTCAGATATCAAAACTAGTCCGTGTCAACTTGTAAAATAGAAAATTTGAACATTAACTCCAGGAGGTTGCACTCCATCCTTCACAGAGATAGAAAGACTAAGAGTCTATGCTTGCAATTTTGTGAGGCTATACTGAGGCAAACCGGCGCTTTGGGCATGCTAATAAGCTCAAAATAACAGCGTTAGCATTGTGATGTTTAGCAGGAGTAATATTTACCATGCACACCATGCTAACATTTGCTAACTAGCACTAAAGTAGAGCTGAAGCTGATGGGAATGTCATTAGGTTTGCAGGTGTTTGGTTATAAACAGCGAGTGTCTGTCTTTCACTAATAGATATATCTTAACAAGTACTGGATGGATCGGACCAGGAGAAGTCAGGGTATCACCAAGGTCTTTAGGATTGATCCCCCAAGGCCTATACATGTGTGGTGATAAATTTCATGGTAATCTATCCAGTAGTCGCTGAGATATTTCACAAAAAAGAAATCTCAACAAGTATTGGGTGGATTAAACTAGGATAAATCAGGGGGTCACCCAAAGTCGTTTGGATTGATCCTCCGGGGACGAAAAATGGCTGTGCTGTGGATTTAATGGCAATCCATCCAATAGTTGTTGAGCTATTTCAGGCTGGACCAAAGTGATGGAGCCGCTGAACAACAGACCAACATGCTGCCAGCCGCTACTGTGGCTTAAAATTGAAGCTAAGCTACAACACATGACGGACAAACAGGCACCAAGATAACCGTGTACGGTATTCATCCATCAATATGCCAAACTTCAATTGTAAAAGTCCACATCTGTGATGTAAGGCATGTACACAAAAACAAACAGAAGCATTCATATGGCAGTGACAGCAGCGACCTGAATTGGTATTGCTGCAGGTGAAGGATGGTGCAGGTTAAATGGTCACTTCTTTTCTCACCTCACTGAACAGATTTCTTGGGTCCCAACCTTTTCCCTGTAACAAATCAAACCACAGAACTGGCTGGTGAAAAAAATAAATAAAAAATACAGTTTTAGCATGAACAAATATACATTAATTTTATCGCTGTTTGCACAACGCCTTTTGTTTTTCTTTAAATACTGAGGACAGTGCAGCTCCGTCTATTATCTGACGCTGCCAGTCACCTTCATACCTCTCACTTCACAGCACTTTTGTCTTTCAACCTGGCTGCTTTTATCTCCTCTGCCTGCATAATAGCCCTTGGATCCATCGTGCTGCCATGCTCCGCGGGCCTTGTATTGTGCCCTTTAGCAGCCTTCAAGGGCCGCTCTGTGTCTCTGCCAGCCCAAAAACCAGCTCTGAAATACTGCTTTCACAACCGAAAGCCCCGACATCTTCACTTCCTCAAGGCTGGAATGTGAGGGGATTACAGTAAATCCAACATAAGACTGTACACCAAAAATAAGTGAGACAAATGAAGAAGATGAGAGCTATCTAACTTGAGAGTTTTTGCAAGAACGATAATGGTGATAATGAATGATGAAGCTCAACCTTAACAGTTGTTTTCTTACTCGCTTGCGTGCTCCAAGCTGAGATACTCACGGGACGTCACTTAAGTCATTTTCTCTTGATAAAGCTCCCACAAGGACCACAGGAGACCTTACACAGCTATTTTCACAGGCGGGAGCAGCAGTTCCTTTAAAGAGTCATTTGACTTTAGCATGAATCAATGTAGCACAATGTGTGTGTAATTTAATGACTGTAGCTGCACGCGGTACCGTTGCATGGTCTCAGGCATTGCGTGACGTCATGCCTCTTCTCCTCTCTCTCTCTCTCTCCTCTCTCTCCATCTGTGTGAACAGGATAACACGCCTAAGTTCTCCATCACTGCTGTGAACCATCCTGTCATAGGCAGCCCCGTAGGTGAAAGGTGTCACTACACCGGCTCTCGCTGTGGCTGCCGTTAAACTCTTTAAAAGGTGTTAACGTCTACTCGTATTCCGGTGTCAGAGCTGTCACAGTGCGCCGCTCAAAAGAGTGAGACAGAAAATACCCTCCGTTAATATTTTAACAGCTCAAACAGTTGGAGATCAGGCCGAGTGACAGATACAGGTATGACACGTTAAATCCAAGGGTCAATACACGGAAAAGAGTTGGATCTAAGTGTGCTCGTCTGAGGCATCGCTGTATTGACTCAAAGGTTTGGAGTTAAGGGACTGGGAGGAACAAAGACTTTAGAGAAAATCATGAAACATGGTGGAAAGACATCAAAGAAAAGAGAGATCTGCATGTTGCGGCCCGTATCTCTGCAAGCACGTGAGTTTGTCTACGCAAGTCCGTGAAGTTGGAGGCTTGTGCTTGCACATTTGTGTGTTTGCGCGCGCGTCTTGGGAGCAGCTTGTGAATAGGGGGATTTAGGAGGAAAAAGTTGGAGCAGAAAGCTGCTAGAGGTAATCTTGCGGCCTACAGCTGATAACAGCTTTCCACCTGGAGCCTCTTACCAGACGCCTGGACCACCATCAATCAACCAAATGTCCTTCACACACAGAAAGAGAGAGGGAGAGAGAGAAGGAGAAAAAGAGATTGAGAGAGAGAGGTTGAACTTTAGAGAAGAGGCATGACGTCAATGCAATGCTGAGAGCGTGCAACAATACTGTATGCAGCTACAGTCATTAAATTACACACACTTGTGCCACATTCATACTAAAGTTAAATGACTCTTTAAAGGAACTGTGGAAATAGCTGTAGAAGGTCTCCTGTGGTCCATGTGGGGGCTTTATCAAGAGAAAATGACTTAAGTGACGTCCCTTGAGTATCTCAGCTTGGGCTTGAAAATGACACATTTCTGACACAAAGCCTCTGTCACAAATTGGCTGTGTGGAGAAAGAAATTAGGGGTTGTTGCTTTCTTTTTCTTTCTTTCTTTCTTTCTTTCTTTCTTTTTTTA
Organism: Nibea albiflora; assembly: GCA_014281875.1. NCBI lineage: Eukaryota > Metazoa > Chordata > Actinopteri > Sciaenidae > Nibea > Nibea albiflora. The sequence continues at coordinate 23,254,027 of CM024799.1, read as the reverse complement.
AAAATCTGGGCTGATGAAAGGCATAACTGTGATTCAAATGAAGTGCTTGCTGCATCATGAAGCAGTATTTCAAATCCTGATGTTATGACATGGGGCAATCATGAAGCAGATGACAGCTAACTAAATATCCCTCCTCTCACCTCCCCCTTTCAAGCATGTAACACTGTTGGCCATTCTGGACTCCTGGCGGTTCAGCATGGAGGACTCTGCAAAAGAAGACCCGGTCCCTCTGTAGATATAACAGGTTCATTCTTAGGTGATGAAAACAAAATGATTTTTTCTTCTTTACGGGTGAATGAAAACACTACGTTACAGTCTTGTATTAATTTACTCTTTAAGTCACCTGATTTGATCTAAATTTAGTTGTAAATTGCTGGAGATCTGTTTTAGCTCTGCCTGGTCTAATGCATGCAAAAATATCGTAAAATTTACCGCCAGAGTTGATTTGGATGCATGTGGTGGCACATCAAATGGCCTAACTTTGTGCGTGTGGGTTTGTGTGTGTGCACATCTGTCCGTCTGTCTCGTACTGCCCTAATGGGCCTTCAGCCCTCGCATTGCTGACAGAAAATCAATGACCCACTCGGTAGGCCCAATATTGCTACCTCTGTGCATAGAGAGAGAGAGAGGAGGGGGGGGTAACGGCTCGTGGACGGTTGACCCTCTGTAAACACTATAGATTCATGTCCGTGGCTTATGACAGAGTTGTCACTTGATTTCTGTTGCGAGCTCTAATCTTACCAGGTTCTCATGCTCGCACACAACCTTGTGGACCCAGATTAGTATTTAATATTTCTGCAAAAGCATTAGGCCAGAGACTTCCAGCATAAAGTCCCACAATGGGGTCAGTTTAACCAGATTACACACACAACTTTGGAGAGACATTAAAGGAGGATGGTAGAGGACAGAACAGACGAGGGAGAGAAATGGAAAGAAGAGATCAACAGAATTAAACAGTACAAGCGCAGATTGTGTACAGTCTCATGGTGCATTCTGGCAGTCAAACATGGTTCTTTCTGAATCCGAGACAAGGAACGTGGGGGCTGTGTGAAAATCTGCAGTGAAGGTGTGAGGACTCAAAGTTAAATTTGAATTTTAAGATAAGAAAAAATGAAACTTTAATGATCCCTGTAGGGGAATTAGTTTGGTGCAGCGGCGAAAGAAATATGATTCAACAGCAAAACCGGCTCTATAGAACATATTAAATAAGCAATAATATAGCAGAGAAAAAAGCAGTGAAAAACATCATAAGTTAAGTATAGAACATGAGTTGACTGAGTTTCAGTTATTGCATTTACTTTAAGTTTTCATATAGACAACTGTGGGTTTTCATCTAACATTAATTATGGCTACAGAAATACAATATGTGCATTATACAACATGTATACGTAATAAAATGTTCAGGGTTCATTCCTGACCTTTCATCATATCAGATCTCATCAAAAGAAAAATCTTCAATTTCATGACATCTGAGCAAACTCCATCTGCTGATGAAGCTCATGTAACATGATTGAGAGGCCCAAAACAGCTACTAAATGAGCCTGGTGGTTGAAATTCATGAACCGTCGTTGGATTTCAACGTCAACCTTTTCCATGAGCATTTTATCTGGAAGGCTATGAGATGTGATTTAAGATTTGTTTTTGTGAAATTAATTTGATACGTAGAGACTGTCCTCCCAAGAAAAAAACAACATGAGCAAAAGTTTTAGCAAAGGCTGAATCACAGTATATGAGTATTTTCAAGTGATGAAGACCTTTAGCAGTCTTGGAAATTATGACTCTCAACAGAGGCTATAGTGACACTGTTGCAAAAAAAGATGGATGACAAGGCAGTTGGATGGATCAACAAAATGTCAGACTTTGACATACGTGTGCCTGAACTCAACCAAACCGAACCCTAAAGGAATAGTTTGACATTTTGGGAAGTAAGCGTCTTTATTTTCTTACGAGATGATCGATAACATTCTTGTGTCTGTCGGTATGTGGCTGGAGCCAGCAGCTGGTAAGCTCTTTGGTGTTTTATACAAGGTTATCTGGCAAATTATTTATTGGACAGGAGTAGTAGCTTCCTGAAGTCTCTGCTGGTTACCTGGCAAAAAAGAAAGAGACATACAGCAGATGCTGCTGATAGGTGGATTTGTTGTCTTTGGATAGAGCCAGACTAACTGTTTCCAGTCTTTATGCTAAGCTAAGCTACTCCACAGGCATGCGAGTGCTATCAATTTAACTCCCTGCAAAGAAATGAATGTATTCTTTTGTACTTCTGCAAAGGTGATTTGTCACAGTTTTAAAAGGAACTAACAAGTGATATTATTCTGCTGACAGGGCGCCTCAAATCAGAAAACTAGAACTGGCAGGATCAGGATGAACTAAACTTGGTTCTTGAGTAAAGGAACAGAGGTTGAAGGATAGAGGCAAGAGAACCAAACCGAAAAAAGAGGGAACAGAACAGAATAAAACAGGACAGATCGAATACGGTGCACTGAGAGTGGAACAGGGCACAATGGGAGAGAATCAATTAAACAGGAAGCACAACTCAAGAACCCAGAACCCAGCAGGGCAATCCAAAAACCAATCGAATCGGGCCTCATGCAGGAGGTCAGCGGACTCCCTCTGCAACCTCTCCCTCTCACCGCTGTGTGGATTTTCCTGCGAAATGCTGGATCACATGGTAATCTCAGTTTAATACACAAATCCCCAACCACAATCCAATCAAATCTAATACCCCCGCTGGGCCAGTCAGGCCAAGGCCCACCTACTCTCCAATCCCTCCCATCATCTCACCCAACACTGCCATTGCTGCACATTACTAAGAGCTGGAATATCTTTGTGAACGGGTGTAAGAAGGTGTGTTTGGTATGAAAGGGTGTAATGAATCACTCTCAACTACTTTTTATTGGAGGGTTTGGGTGAAATGGGTGAAAGAGACGTTGAATTCAACACAAGATAAATGTACAGCCTGAATGTATTCATGCAAATGTACACACACGGTCTGATAGAAGAAATACAGAGAGGGAAACATAGTGTGTGTGTGTGTCTGTGTGTGTGTGTGTGTGCGTGTAATGCCCAGCCGGCGGTGTTTAATGCTGTCCCAGAGGGTTTTAATCCAGATTATCAGGAGTATAAAGTCACTGAGTCTCCATCTCAGCTCGGCCTAGCCTACCGCTTAGTGCACACACACACACACACACACACACACACCCACACACCCACACACACACACACACAGAGAGAGACTTAAACACACACACTGTCTTTCCCCTCTTTCAATCCTTTTCACACACACAGGGGAGTCCCTGTTTTTGGATTATCCTCTAGGGGGTGCTGTGTATCCAGACAGAAAGTCATCGGTGTGTTGTGGCGTGTGTGTGTGTGTGTTGTTTTTTTTTCAAAGCAGACACAGTCGCCTCACGGATGCAGCTCACCCCGCTGCGTAAAGACCTCAGATCAGCTGCACTCAGCTTGACCTATTTCAACATATTCACAACGTTATTGTTGCCTCATTTGACATTTATATGATGCCTTCACCCGAGAAATCCTCCTTTGTCTTACACAGCATGAGTGTTTGATCCTGTGATATAGCAATCAGTGCAGACATCTATATCTGTGCTGTTAGAGAGTCTGGACGAAACCACACGGCCGGGGCTCCATCCACCTTTCAGACAGCTGCTCCGTCATTTACATACGGCAGTGTGATCTGCATATCACCCAGTTGGTCTGGATTAATTTCCGCATGTTTAATCTGATGGTGGAGATTGATGCTCGCGGCGGCAGCGTAGGCTGGTCTGTATACATTTCCTCATATTGGCTCGCTCACTCACACGTCCCAGTGACAGGCAGTCTGATTGGATCACAACCAGTCATTTTCCACTCAAATAGACAACAAATGAAATGTCTCTGCTACATGCAGCGTTGCTGCCTGGTCAGAATCCAGGAGGAGCTGTGGCCTTTCCCCTGTTTTTCTCTCTGTCTATACATCAACCGAGAAGCGACGTTTCATCCCGAAAAGTCGGCTTTTTGAATACCTAAACAGGACTCCTCTTCTCTGAGATGACTTTGACTTCCTAACACTACACTTCATGCTTATATTCTAGCAGATACTACTCTATGTAGATGGTTTGATTAGTATTTCATCCCTATTCCCCTGTTGGACGACTGTTTTGCACGTTCTCGTTCATTTCCGTCCCTCATCTTTAGCTCTAATATTGCTTTCTCCCGCTGATTGCGCTACCTCTGTTTTCTCTCTCTCTCTCTTTCACATTCTTCTTGCACGCATGTTTCCCGGTGTTCTGTAAATTAGGCTGAAAATGGAAGATTAACCTCTGGAGATGAGAAGCTCCTTTAATTCGCTCTGTTCCTCTTGCTCCTGCTCTCTTTCCAGTAAACCGCTGCATTGCAATGTTATTTAGCAGGAGCATCTAATTGGAATCAGCTGGAAAGCAGAGACACTGGGTGGCCAAAGCTTTTATGAGCCTGCGAGTTTCAAACATGGAGGATTATGCTCATTAAGAGACTGTGGTGCGGAAGTTATTTTGTGTGGATGTGTGTTTGTGTTGTGGTGTGTGTTCAAAGAGCTTCCGGTGGAGGAGGAATCCACAGTAGGTGCTGCAGGTATGTGTTTTTGTTTTGCATCTACACCATTCACAGATTTCCATGCAAAACAAATTTTCTAATGAAATGATTTGTCTGATCGCCTAATGATTTAAATACATTTTGATCCCACCCCACATTTGATCGTAGCCTAAACACACACACACACACACACAGCATCTTGTGTGAATACTCATTTTATTGTCCCTCTTTTGAACACCGTGTTTTCGCCCACTTTGAATTGTGAATTTGTTGAAGGCTTAAATAAAGCCGTGCCAGCTGACTTCCTGTATGGTTTACTGGCATTGGTAAGCTTCACCGTGGCTTCCACTGACACCAGGATGAGTAAATACACTGTGTCCATGTTTGCTGTGCCTTTAAACAATTACAAAGGGGGTGTTTTTAGCAGCTGTAGGCGGCCTTCTCCTGCTTCTTTTCAGTGTTACTGTTGCAGCACATTGCTACCGTACATGTAAGGCCAATACCAAAATCCAAGCGTACGACCTACCTTTGTTGCTGCCTGTTGTCCTTCTGTACGGTTTGAAGCATGGTGAGTCACAAATATGGGAACTTGTAACTACAGTGTTGTTGATTTCACAACTTCACACTCGAGTTAAAACAGTTGTACAATTAAGTTAAAGTCATAGATTTTGTGTTCGCAGAGCAGTCCTTCATATTAAGCCTTCTGTGTTATCCAGTTCGATTAAAACTTTATTGTACTTTATTAAACCTGCTCGACAAAAACTCAGGGTCTTGTTACACCTGTGATGTAAAGTACACCGTACTGGTGTCTTGGAGCTGACACTGACTGACACCGTCAGCCTTTGTTAGTAGGTTGTGAAGGCAGATCAGAGGCCCTCTGACTTCAGGAACGCTAAGCAGGTAACACTTTACGAGCAGATCTGGCTATTCAGTGTGTGTGACTCAAAGCCGGTAGATGAGCCGAGTATGAATAACTCGTCTTTGCTCTTTCCTGCGACGCCTTTTTAGCCACGCTAGCAGCTAGTCCTGCCTGTCGGTGCAAAAACTATTGAATTAGTTGCCATAAGATTTCATAGAGGCATGCATGGTCCTAAGAGGATGAACCCTATTGATTTATGTGATCCCCCAACTTTTCATGTAGCACCGCCGTAAGGATAATGATTTTTTTTTTCAAGTGAAATGAATCTATCAGATGGATTCTCATGAAATTGAGTACAGGCATTCGCACTCTTCACCTTCACTTCATCAGACATCCGCAAACCTATTGACATTCCCATCAGCCGTTCAACGGTTCAGTGCTAATTATGCTGGCATGCTAAACTAAGATGCCAAACCTGGTACATTACTTGCTATCATTCAACATGTTATCAATGTGTGATCAGCGCATTAGCATACTGACATTAGCATTTGGCTTTGACACAAAACAGGAGGCTGGAGCCAGTGTTTTATTATTTTTAATTACATTCCAGCAATCTTGTAGTTTGTTTTAATCTAAGTCGTGTAATATTCTGCTATTAAATGGTATTAAACATACCACTAGCTTAAAGTAGCTAAATGCTAAATGTGTAGTTGCAAAGAAGAAATGTTCATTGTAAGAAAACAAAGGCAATCTATTCAGATGAATACCCACTCATGAAAAAATATTTTACTCTTAACGTAAATCGCTCCCGAAATCTTACACACTGTGCCGTTTAGATCATTTTCATTGCATTCTGTCTTTATCATTAGATAGCTGACAATCGGGTCATTCATTTCACATCACGAGTCCTTGAGTTTTGCTGAATCTATAATATCGTCTACAGAGTGTTTGTGTATTAGAACTCAAGATGTGTAAGTGCGTACATGATGCTAGTATGTGAATGCAAGTAGTTGTGGTCGGGGTGTTAATATCAATTAAAGGCTTGGAATAGCGGGTCAGGTATTTCTCACCGTCTTTAATACATGTGCAGAAGTAAACCTTTGGGTATCAACACACAAATACCCCCCCATACACACACACACACACACACTGCTCTCAGGTTATTACTGGCTGTCATTGTTTAATTCTTGCTCATTAAATGCTCCAGACAATGACAAAGTGCCTCAGTCTCTGACAGCCTCTTTGTTAACCCTCTCCCTCTTATCTCTTTCCGCCTCCCATTCTCGCCCCTCTCTACTCTGCTTTGTGTCTATTGTATGACACTCAAGGACGATTTGACGGCGTCCCGAGCCACCACTTAAACATCCCTATTCATCTCTAACTAAAACCTGCGAGAGAGAGAGAGAGAGAGAGAGAGAGAAATACCAACTCGAACTGTCGAGAGAACAATTTGCAAAAGCCTTGGAATGTCTGATACCACTTGCCACTTACTGGAAATATAAAACTCACGCTGATGGAGACAATGCTGATGGCATTGGCGGCAGCAACAGCGGTGATATAAGATGTCATAACCTCGCGTCCTTCTGCTGAGCATTTTAGAACCATCAATCTATTTGACCTTTATGCAGGACTCTGGCCCATCATACATCCAGAGATCCTTTCTCTCAATTTCTTTCACTCTCATCAGACCTGCACTGACAATGATTGTTACAAAGAGTTTTGGGAGTCTGGCTATGTGTGTGTGTGTGTGTGTGTGAGAGAGAGAACGAGTGAGAGACTGAGGATGATGGAGAGATGGAGAGAGAGGCTGCCCCTGAGTGCATTCACGTAAGAACCGGGGCCACCTGAGAGCAACGGAGCACAGAATAGTGAAGATGAGAGAAAATGAAGAGACAAAAGCACTTCCCTGGTGTAATTATGCTTTCATTTCATGGCCAAGTATCCACATGATGTGCCCCGCATGCAGAGACACTCATTAGAGTTATTGCGCACCAGAAATATAACTGGCATCTGCCTGTAGAGAGCATGGGTGTACGTAAAATGAGGGTAAAATGGTGAAAATAACTTCAGTAAAAAGATGTGGAGTGGATGAAGTGTGAAGTCTGGCACCCCTTTTGCCATGAAAGAGAATACTTTGGTTCGCATGTCACTCTAAAAAGAAGAAGGCACACTGTGAATTAATTTTTTTAAAATTCTGTTTATTGGTTTTCAGTCAGCAGAGTTCAATTCAAATACAATTTTATGTTTTACAGAGAAAATTGTGAAAAAAGATGAATACATGTTGACAGAGGATCAAAATAAGAAGAAGTAAGGCTGCAATTTATAATCTGTATGACTGAGATTTGAAGCTTAGTTTCATTTTCGCCCATGGATATACATTTCTAGCAAGAATATTTTATGATTATGATTATGACTTTTAAGATAGGGACTGCTGATGGACAGGAAATTCAGGGGCGAGAGCGAGGGGCTGACATGCAGACACCAAATTTGGGTTGCTGTGGCAAGGACTTCAGCCTCGATACAAGGTGCGCACGCTCTACCAGGAGAGCTACTGGTTATGTGTTAGAAAAACAGACTTCTGCTCCGTCTTTGAGAAGACTTTTTTTTTTTGTTATTTCAAGGAGTTTATAGCATTTTTTGGATCACAAAAGTCTCTCCTGTGATCCTCATGAAAGGAAAACACCGCAGCGAGCAACAAACCGTCTCAAAGCATTACCACAAATACAAACAAAGCTCAAAGCGAAACCGCAGAACTTAGAGCTACGCCGGTGCGAAATTCCCTCCTGCATCCCATCCACCGGTAAGGCTGCAGCATCCTGATGCTCGGATCAATGTTGCAACAAATAACTGTAATGTGCCTGACTGTGAGCTCTATCGCGGCCTACCTGATGCACTGTTGAGGAGGAACGGGATGCTAATGTAGTTAAATCTGCGCACTCATTACTGCAGCAGGGACTCACTTCATTAACAGCCCCCCGCTAATGTGCCACTCTACTTTTTGTGCTTTTTTGTGCGTTTGCCAGTCTTTGTGTGCCATGTCAGTGTGAGACGTTAAGAGGCGCAGGCAGTGACGGTAAGATGATTTCTGTGTGTGAATAGAAATGCGCACGCGCGTGTGTGTGTCTCCGTGTTTTACAGCTATATAGATGATAAGGTGTGAAAAATAACCACCTGTGTGCCGCTGCTTTTGCTGCAGGGGTGAAAACAGTATTAAATGAATGAGCCAAACATAAAACCCTTTGAAATCTCAACCGTCTTAAACTTTCAAAATCTAACCCGTTGCTTGCTCTTCATCTGCATCGCCCCCTCCCCTCTTTTTTTGACAGTACAATAGAGGTTTATTAGGGGAAATGAGTGAGAAATAACAGCTTCTACCTAGGTCCATCTCATCAGTACGCTTTACAGAAACCGCCATTAATGTTTTGTACATGCTATATCGGTGCATATAAGGAGTTTCTTCTCCTCAGCAAGGCCCCAGAGTGGTTTTACAGCACAAGAAGGAGGTTTACTGTCACTGACACATTCTGGGTAGCTTCACTATCTCACTCTACTCCCTCCACACACTGCTGCTACTTGCAAACTTCCCACAAGCACACACATACACACACACACACACACACACACACACACCTCTCTCACCAGTGTCTAGGATTCCAGCAATTAATGGGGCGGTAAATGAGATTGTTACTGATGTGTGGTAGCGAGGTGAGCGAAGGTGCGGAGGTGATGGAGGGAGACAGGGGGAGGACAGAAGAGAGCCGGGGGGGGTGTGGAGAGGCAAACGCTGTGAAGATGTTGTGATGCAAATTAGAAACTTTTGCATGATTCAAATTTAAGTTAAAGTTCTGAAAAATAGACGTCTGTGCAACCTCTTTTTCTCCCAGCGAAACAAGGAATGGTGATAAAATACTTGCAGAGAGCAGCAACATTAATGCTTCGAAAGTAGAGTACCTTACAACCGGCTTTATATGGGCTTTATACGAATATTTAAAAAAAAAAAAAATTACGTAAAGATTGAAGCAAAACTCTAAGGTACTGTTAGATACTAGAATATACATAAACCATCTGTGATTTTAAAGGCATATCATAAATAATTCGGCGATGACGTCCTGAAATCTACTTTTGTGCTGAATCTGCTTTCCCTCCGCTGAATTCTGCTTTAGGTAGTGATTTTTCCAGCATGTCCTGAAATGCCTTTTGACAAACCCCAGAGAACAGGGGTAAACTTGTCAGCCCTGTATGTAGTAGTGGAGACTGATACCGCATGGTTAAGAGCAAGAGCGTGAGTTTCTCCACTGAAGAAAAGTTAAGCTTCAAATCTCTCGAATGTGTTACGGCTCCAGTGCATTATGTTCTCATATTCTATTTTCAGCGGAGGAATCATTCTTCTGTAATGGATTTCTCCATGTTTGAGAAATATAAAACAGTAAGTGTCGAGAAAAGCTCTGCAGGGCTGACTCACATAAACTAACATTTACCAGAGATGTTTCAAGTAGCTGAACATTTTTCTTCCACTATGCCCGTGCATGGAAATATTCTCCCGTGATGTCAGCACCGTATGCAGGAAAACACGTGCATTTATAAAGGATGCAGGGTTTTGCTGTTTAAAATTAAGCTCGCTGATGATCGCCGACGAGACTCCGTTGCTGCTACAGTAAGTCTCGCTTTTGCTCTCTCCTGGTGGCACATCCTAATGTCCTTTCACACACATTATGACCCACATCCTCCCACAGCGAGGCTGATCTGAATTGCTGATTTCTCCCGCTTCTCCATTTGTCTCTTCTCCCTCATTGTTGATCCTTCGTGACTGCAGCGGTGGCCCTGGAATACCACACTCCAGAGAGGTTGGGGGGGGTGGAGGGGGTGACAATAAGGGAGGGTCGGCCCTGTGCGCCGACGTTCCCCCTCGGGGGCCTATTTTTCCTGCAGGTGGATGGTGCATCAGGAGCAAAAGCTATCCATTTATATCACTTAATCCAGAAGACACACTATTAGAGCACCGAAGGGTGGGGGGGGGAGGAAACACACACGTACGTGCTTGGGGCACAGACAGTAAAAACACACACACACATATATAGATATAATGGCTTGTATTCATACACATGCATATGCATACAAACATTAGCTCATACAAACATGGATCTGTCACGGACAGCACATTCATGTAAGTCTTGTTAATGCATGTGTGTGTGTGAGTGTGAATTCGAGTGTATGGTAATGTAGTATGAACATGTAATTTCATGTCATTAGTCAAGGTATAGATTTGCATAATCTGCCATAGCTTCATCCTATAATGGACCTTCACTTGACTTATTTTATTATATTATTCCATGATTCCCTCTTTGAAACAATTTTATTTCCTATTTTTCTAGAAGCTCCATAATTTTCAAAATATATTTTTCCATCCAGATTTTTTTTTTTTGGAAAACGTGCTACGATCTCACATGTTGGCTAGTGTAACCACATGCGCGGTGTGTCGCAGAGTGTCATTTCTATTGACTGTAAACATTATGACATTTCATTTGTCTGTCATGACTGTACAGCAGGACCAACCACCCCCACCCCTCAAACCGATAGTGGATGTATGGCTGGCTGCGCTGGTTGTTTTTGTGTCACCGTGTCTCTCGGTAATCCGTGGGGCTGCACACAACAAATGTCTTCAATCTGCTGTCTAATCACGGCTCTAAACCGGGAGAACAATAACACGCTGACATCATACAGCAGATTATGGTGAATCTGCTCTGCTCTCCGAGGGCTCCGCCGATCTGTTCTACCGCCGCTACTGTTACACACTGTGGGGGATAGATTAGATTAAAAAAAGGTATCAGTTATCGTGCAGATTTCTTTAATAACTTCTATGATTTTTTCCTCAAGTGCAGGTTCTCAACTGTAAAACTCATTAACAAAAAAACTAAACAAATGAAACTGTCTAACTTTGAGAAACTTAAGCTTCATATTTTACAAATAGCAATTATAATAAGCCAAATTTCAAGCTATGTAATTTAGGATGAAAAACAGCACTAAAACAGAGTCTCGGAATAATTTCACCCACTGGTTTTGTCATTATTCCCAGAGATGGCAACGTTCATTTGACGTTTCCATTTACAACGGGCTCCTGCTGTGGCTGGAAATACACTTCATTTACATGCACTTATCAAACTCGAAAAACGCACAAAATGAATGAGAGCCACCCATGCATAATACATTTAATATTTAAACTGACTGGAACCATATTTTATCCATATGACCACGCCTTCGGCACATAACAGCCTCTGCTATCTCTGCCTTGTGGAGTCCAGCTGTCACTCAAACGATATTATGGCAGCAATCCTGCAAAAGCATCAAGCCAGGAGGAGAATCAATTGGATATGGTGCAAATGGTAATGATATAATCAATATGCATCATGTTCTGTGTTTTAGATATGGCATTTAATCATACTAATGACGGTTCTTTAAAGTGAGTAACTGAAGCATGATGACACATTTCAAATGCTACACTTGTCCTCTAATTTCGGCGTGGCTCGTGCTGAGAATTGAATCTCCTCAACTGAACAAATTGACTGTATGCAGCGAGCGGAGCAGCTCTGTGACCTTTTCCCAAACAGTTCCGCAGTACGGCGGAGCTCCAGTTTGATATCTACTGTGCACAATTGAAAAAGATACTGGTTGAATAGGCAGCCCATTCCTCCTGACTTCACTGCAAATAAATCCATATGTCCTCCCTCCTGCCCTTCTCATACCTTCTCTGAATCTACTTGTAGGAGACCCCAACCAATAAAACCCGATCTTCATAAGTCTTGAGGGGAGAGGTAGGCTAAGTTTGGGGAAATTGCTGAATGGAAAAGGCAATATATGGCTGAAAGATAAGAGCGAGCAGAGCAGCTTGAGGCTCTGATTTACACTTGGGATACAGATATAGAAGTGAGAGGAGGAGAAGCCCTGAGCTAAGGGGATGTTAGCTGTAGACATGTGGTTGGTAATTTCCATACTATAATGGCATATTGGCGAGATTATGGATAGTTGACTGACATATTGCACCTGAAATTATTTTAAAAAAGAAATGACAGCTCACTGAAGAGTGAGATTGTTACTGGCAGACAAGCCTTAGAGGTATCATTTCTTCATCTGTCAGCTTCCTTTATTCCTTCGCCATCTCAATATCTCTTCGCCACCGACCCCCCCCCCCCACGCGTTTGTCCTCAAAGATGGAGCAGAATTTGATCTGACATCAAACAAAAACATCCAACGATGAGAAAATGGACAGAAATTATAAGAAAAATGGTTTGGGTCGAGCCGAAACGCCGCCTGATTTTAAGGTTTGGTGAGGTGTCATGTTCACTTCTTCAGCCATCAACCTGTTTCTCACATTCCTCTCTCTCTCCGCTGTATATTGGATAACAAATGACATGACATATTTCTACATTCGCATGATGTGTGAAGTAGCGCGCGTGTGTGTGTGTGTGCATGTATATGTTGCAAAGTTGATTGATGAATGGATAATGACAGGGCTGTCATGCAAGAGTTGTCATGCATTTTCATATTTGTCTGCCTGGAAAATGATGCATGCTCCCAAGTCCTTCCAACTCGCTCGCACACTCGCACAAACACTTGAAAAAGCACCTACACCTGCAAATATTCACATATATCCATGCCGATGTGCGCACACACACACACACACACACGCGGGACATAAACACACAAACACAGTTTTGTAGCTGTTGTGTCATGCTGGGTGATGTGTCAGCGCTGCGTTAGCTCCCACTGATAGACATGACTTGTCCATAAGGCGGGAGACTCGGCCCCAAGCAGGAGGGAACAGATAACAGAGTGAGGGAGGCGCGGAGGGAATAGGGACAAGTGACAGGTAAAAAGAGATGCATGGACTACGGAGCAACAGGCAGTCTGAATAAGAAATGCTACTTTTAGTAAAAGTGCACTTTAAATTTCGGAGACAAAACTTTTGAAATGCAGTTTCGTGGCGGTTGGGTTCGAGCACATTTACCACATTCTGTTTGTAGTTTGAATTTAATCTCCAGCTATATGTGTAGCATTTGTGAACTCCCAGGACAAAACAGCAATTTTAAGATTTGAGAGTCTGCAATTTAAGAGAAACACATAAAAAAAGAGAGATTTAGCTCTGCACTTTGATCAAATTGGGGGACGAGTGAGAAACAAAATCAAAGCGGACAGAGGCTGACTTTTATTCCCTGCTATACTTCATGATCTACGCGGCGCATTTCGATCAGTTTGACACAGTGGCCAAACGGTGCAATAAAAGCAACGCCGTCTGTCACGTGAGGAAAGCGCGTCCTCTCGTTAACCCGCGGGTGATCACAGCAGCCAATCGCAGCCCAGTCACCGCAATCGCACCACTGAGAAGCAATCACGGTCAGACCTGGTCAGGAGGCGTATATATGTTAGAGCAGCCCGTTCACAGAAATGTTAACTTTGCTCTGCGTATCGCTGGAAACACATCAGCATCCCAGACACCTCATTACAGTGATCTCCCTCTCCCTCTCTCTCTCTTTCTTTTCCGCTCTTCTTCTTCTTTGCTCTCCCAATCGCAGCCTCTCGATCTTTCTCCTGCTCCCCCTTGAACAGAGACACACACACACACACACACACACCAATACTCATTACAGCCGTCCTCATTGTCCAGGAAGTGGAAGCGATAGCTTTTTTTTCTTGCTATTTCCATCACCCCTCTGCCTTGCCAGCTCTTGGCCTCCTCTAAGATAATACCCATTTATCCCACTGGGTGTTTACACAAGTGATTCAGGTTAAGTGACTTGCTGAGAGGAATGACAGACAGCAGCTTCCCTTTATTCAAAGAAAATTGGATTCATCAACCGCTGCTTAATGGTTGCATTCAAGCTTTTGACTACACTCCATCTAACACATTAGTAGGTTTCTGTGGTGTATTTAAACTGTGTGTTTGCTCATATGTATGCCTGAATAAATGCCCAGACCTTGTGATCTAAATAAGAGAAACCGGCTTATGGAGGAATATGCTATTGGTTTTTGCAATCAGTGCTCGACATCCATAAAACCTGAAGCCTTTACGTCCTGGTGCCTTATAAAAATCGCTCTCAGGGTTCCCCATCATAAATTGCAGCCATAAACAGCCCTATATCTGCTATGCTAATATGGAGTCTTTTTGCATGAAGTGTGTTTTAACGTTTTACTGGAGAGCTTGAGGAGGATCAGCAGATCCTGAGGTCATTTCACTTCACCTGTTCCGGAGGTAACCATAGATACAGGTATAAAAAGCACCTTACAGGACTAATCTCTTTGGCACATTTGTTTTTTATTCTCTTCGATTCATTTTTTTTACATTTTTTTAGTCTCTCCTGCTTCTTTTGTCTGTGAAAGAAATTTATTCATCTTGGCGTCTCTGGCCCTGTTTAACCACACGTTAAACGCCCCATACAATCTGTATAAGTTTGGTGTTAGTGTATTTAACAAAAGGTTAAAATAGAACATTTAGAATCAGTGGCCAGAAAAACAGTATTTTAACTTTTTAGTGGACTCCTATGTGCTGGACGTTAATTCACAGTGGTTTCAGCTGTACTAGTGAATGATTTAGGGGGCTCTGTTTCTGCTATATTGGGCCGACATGTTTAAGCAGTAGCCCAGGGTGGAAAAACTAAGCAAGGGCTCTAGATCAGACATTCAAACCCACTGTAGTTTCTGCTTCACGCTTGCAATGAGAGGGTGAGCGGACGAGGGGTTGCAATCCACAACTAAATTCGAGACTCTGGAACTTTAACTGGGAAAAAAGGCGTGTAGGTAATATAGTTTCTGTTTTAATAAAAAACTTTACTTCACTGATAATTACTTGTCATCGTTGTGTGTCAGAGTATTACTATATATACTGCAGGACTCCTCCACATGATCTCAATGTACTGTCTAGAAATAAAGTAATGTGATTAAAGGGAAGCGTGTATCTAAATAAGAAAATGATGTGAAAGACACATTACAGCTGCATCTGGAATCATTTTCCAATCTTCTCCGTGCGCTCTCTAACCTGCCCACCTTTCAAACGGGTGTTAGATGGTGAACCATTTCATTCCAGTTTGTTTCACTGCTGGAAAGGCTCTCTCATTGTAATTAGTTTCCGTGGGACAACAAACCATCACAAGTGTGCGCCTTGTTTCTGATTTATGAAGTATTTAAAAGGTTGCAGGGGGGGGGAAAAAGAAAAAAAAAGACAAAAGGTTTCCAACTAAACAAAGCAGGCCTCAGCCAAGCTTTCAAAACCAATGTCACAAGAGAGAGAGAGAGAAAAGAAGAAAGGAGAGGGAGAAAGTGAGAGAGGATTCATGATTAACTTTCATTTCCTATGCCTTATTATTCCTTCCCCAAATGAAATTTCAGAGGAGGAGATAAATCTTCCGGCAGTGGCCGTGCACCTAACGTCCAGGAATAGCTACTGCTCGCCATTGCTCAGCTTATCGCTTTAAATTCACAGCAAACTAGCTGTCTAGCTTGGTAATATGAAAGCCTGCTTTACTTTCATGTGTGTGTGTGTGTGTGTGTGTGTGTGCGCGAGCGAGAGAGAGTGAGAGGAAATAAGGTCGTCAGTCAGTCTACCTCAGGTTGATATTTATAGATATGAACAGTGGATCTATGTCCGCGTGTGTGTGCGCGTTTCTGTGTCTGTGGGCCTGTGTGTGTTTAGATGTGATATGCATGTGAGTGGCTCCAGTAATGGTTTATATAAAAAGATCAATAGAATTGAAAGCATGAATCACACAGCCTTTTAATCACATTCCTCTCAGCCGATTTCTAGATGGACACATGGATAAGTAGATATTGATGTCATGGCTCAACCATCCATCCCGCTCATAATTCTATTGTAGTGGAAAGACCGACTGTCCATCGACTCCTGTACCTATCAGCTCTCCTGTGCTCCAAAGCCAGCAGGAAACGGCCACTTTTCCTTTTTTCCTCGTGTATTCCATCCAGACAATTGGACTTTTTATTTAATACACAAACTGAGACTTGAAGTCATTAATGTTTAACGATTAGATTTGCCAGATGACTACATTAAATACAAAATATACGATATTACAAAACAGGTTTTAGGCGTTCAACTTCAAAATTAACTTTATTGCCCCTCAAAGGAAAAAATGTCAAGCAAAATACATAAAGCTTGTGATTAAAAAAATAAATAAAAATGTACAATTAATTAAGCCCACAAGACAAGCTCACATAAAACAATGTGTATTAGTTATAAAAACAGAGCTGGCTACATGAACTAATCAACATACATATAAAGTCACGTGCTCTCACATTTAGAGATAGACTTCAAAACAGCACGATTAATATGTAAAGTAAAAAGTAAGGTGACTGTATCCAGAGGCTGTTTTCAAATGAAAACAAACAAACAAAAAAGATGGACCGCGGTTAAAGAGGCTAATTTGTGGAATACTTTCAGAAAGGAAATGAACACTGTGTGCAGACGTATCTTCAGCGCGTAACTCTAAAGGGATCTGTGCAAAACAATAAATGTAAGAACGTGTAATAGGCTTCACCTCCACTTTTTTGGTCAGTAAGAACTTTGCTTTTATTCTTTCAGTTGTCACTGCTGTATTTCAGTTGTGTTAAGTTGAAAAATGGGCGAAATGAAATAAGTTTGAAAGATTTTGACATTTACCCGGCAGCGGGAGTCCAAATCGTGGATCTATTATGAGAATTGGATACCAGACCAGACGGCCATCTCTTAAGAGTAATCCAATGAAAGTTTCTGTACCTCATGCATGACCTGAAATTGTGTTCTCTCATGCTGGTCTGCATCACTGTTTTGTGGATGCACAGTAGTTTCTCTTTGCCTGGCCCACGTCCAGAGCCGCCCACTACTACCTATGCCACTGACGCTGACATAAACAGAGCTTTTCTAGGCTCTGAGAAGGTTTTACAAATAATAAAATCTAAAAGACAGTTCAGAATTTTAAGGTTTGACAGTATATTGTTGTATATTTTATAATGATGGCCTATGGGGAACATTGGACAAACTGCCAGCCATGCTGTCCATGTCGTACCCACCTCACTGAATCCATCCATGGGTCAGACGGGAAGACATCATGAGACGCATTGTAGATTCAGTGGGTTTTTTTTTTAACCTGAGACCTCCACGTATTTTATCCACAGTATGGGTGAGACCAAACATTTCAATGACTGAATCAATTTTGACCATTCTTTTCAAATCTGACTCATGCAAGTCTGCTAACTTTTCTCCTAAAGAGTATGATGCTGAGATACCTGAGAGCTGCTGTTAAAGGGCTAATGAGCAAAGTAGTGTGCAGAGCACACTGGCAATCTTCTTAGCAATGGTCTAGATTGTTAACAATGATCACAGTAGCACAGCCATTAACACAATTAATGTTCTAATGATTTGTTCAACTTTCCAGACTAACGTGATAAAACACAATTATGCTGCAATCAACTCATTTCCATTGCCATTGTGATGTATTTTTTAAGCAATTATATCCTCAAAGTCATAGTATAATTCATACAAATCAATATATTTAAAAGTCAGTGTGGTGCTGATTAGGTCTCAGTAGTCTTCAAAATTCAAATTGGATTAGGAGTCTATTGTAAACATGGCGAAAAATGCGACTCCAAGCCGAGTGAAGAATTGAACAGGACAGTCATCATGAGCTTTGGGAAATTCTGTGGTCCAATTTAGTGTTTGGAAGTGCCGGAAATCTGTTTGCCCAGTCCCCGCTTCATCAGGACATATCCCCCATCTATCATTGATATTCATGATGCCTGAGACTGAGCCATTTGCTCATTTTCTCTGCCAAGCTATGGTCCACCCACCATGTTATGAAAATTTATAGCCATGTGTGGAGACCACAGAGACCGGCGGATCAAACTCGTGTCCTCTCCCAGAACCTTTGAGCTACCTATCTTGCTTTTATCCGCCCGGCCAGCTTGCACAAACTGCTATGTACGCGGGTTGTGTGCGTGCTCACACTGCGCTGTACCTCCAGTGGGCGGACAGCTCACACTAACGGGCGATTCAATCAAATGTGTGGTAATACATTCTGCCAAGCTTTATTTCACTGTAATTACAGGTAGAGAGCGGAGCTGTGCACGGATCAGAGCTGTAGGTGGTAATTATCCCTCACATACATAAAATGATTGACGGACAATGATGGACATATACAAAAATATAATATCTTCCCCTTCCCCATTGTTAATTTGCATTAGGTGGCTATATCTAATGGGGGAGTTAATTATCTCATGTCCTCATAACACCTCTCTCCTCAGTGTCTACATCTCACCTTAAATCATAAATAAGGACAGAGATATAGGCTCTATAGAAGGCATGTCATTGTATTTAAATTGTTCAAATTTATCAGATGCATATCATTAGTCGCTCAGTCCATAGGGTCCAGACCCTGGCGTGCTGCAGTGCATAACTGAAAGGTTGTTTGTTTCTCTTCCTGTGTGCATATATAATTTTTCGTGTGGGTGTGTTTTGCATATGGGCCCCTGTCAGACTGTGGGCAGTAGAAACAGGGTCCCTGTGGCCTCTGCGTGTGTGTGTTTGTACGTATGCGGCAGTTTTGTGTGTATGCTAGTGTCCCTCCACCATGATGCTAATTATTGCTTTTGCATTTTCTGCCACATTCACAAACATTTTTTCTTTTTTTTTTTTGGCTCACTCCGCGCCGGCTGTCAATTCAATCTTAAAGGTATACACTCGTACCGAAATGGTACACGAACAAACATACGTCTTGGTGTGTGAGATGCTTTTATTGGCAGCGTCTGTGCGAGCGTGTAATTGTTGTCAGACTTGGACCAGACAAATTTGTGGATTCTGGGAAGACTGAACTTGTTGACGGCGTGTGCCGGCTGCAAGCGGGCGCGCTCGCCTGAGTGTGGATTTGAAACGCTGCCTAAACCGGGAGAAGCGATGAGCAGAGCAAAGGCCTTTAAGGGATGTATCACGTTCTCAGGCCATTATCCTTTAGTCTAGGTTTTTTGTCTACTGCTTCTTGGTTCCTGTTGGTGGCACGGTCAATAGTTAATTAAAGGCTGACACAGGAGAAGGGCCTTCATACAGCCACACAGCAGAGCTGATCTTCTCTGATTTATCTCACTGAACCACACACCTTTATTCTTCTCTTCTCTTTTTAAATGTAAAGATATCTCTTCTTTATGGCAATTTATTACAGCTAATTCTGGCCATAATTCCTATGGAATTACATCCATTCTGCACCTTACAATTTAATGTTCATTGTCTATGCTGGAAATAATGTGCTCTTTATGTGGCACTTAAATTAATCATGCCGGGCTGGGTTTTCTTTTTCTTTTTTTGCAGACATATTCAATGTCAGTGTCCTGTCTCATGACAGGGTTGAGGTAATTAGACGTGGGAGTGCTGTGATATTGTAAACAGACAAACTAAGTTAGTCAAACTTGGAAAATGGAAACAAAGAGTAAAATAATGACCTAAACTGTCGGCTGTTTGCATCCATCACACAACTCACAGACAGTCTCTCAAGTTCTACTTTAACGAACTGTCAAACTTGACGTAATTTAGTTAGCCTGAACAGTTTTCCTGTGCATCCAGAGACGGTTTCAGACATTTCAGGGGAGCTCATTTTCACTTTTCAGCTCTAAATAAAAAGGGAGGATAATCAGGCTAATCTGCTGGCTTGTTTCTAAGTGTCTGATCGCTTGAGTTTTTTTTTTTTTTGCATGGTTGGACATGACAGCATCGTATTTAGTGATTTCAGAACCGTAACCAATGGAAGTAATGGCTAAGTCTACAAAAATAAGTGGAATATTCTGTTATAAATATAGACATATAAACAAAGTCATTAAAGCACAAAGCCATTTTTCACGGCAGACATTCTGACTTTGTCAAAACAGGAAAAGCACGGGTGTAACTAATGACACTAACGATGGCTCTGTTCCATTTAAGTGTCCCAGTAAACCGTCCCAATGAGCAAGCTGCAATAACACGGAAGTGGAAGCGCTTAAACAAAATCGAGCCATCGTTTTTAATGTTATTAATTATGTCTGTGCTTCCTGCCATGACACGCCAAAATGTCCGCCTCGAAAAAATAGACCTCTTAAATATACTTTTCCTACGTCCTGCTAAGTGCTCTGTGTGTTTTCTCTGTACACGCAGCTTCTCTCTTTTGTGCTCGGCTTTATTTATCTCCAGAACAGGAGAAGACCTCGTGGAAAATAACAGCAATTAGACCTCTGGCTGTCAGCTCCTTTGATATTTACTTTTGATGATCTGCCCTCTATATGTACTTTGTTTGATCAGCTCACAAGCCTGCTGGTCGCTGCGTTTTCCGCTGGAAATTAAGCCGTTGTTTGCCTTTTTAAAATCGACGGGAAAACAGTAATGGCATTTTCCTGCCAGTTCTCTCCTCTATCAGCCTCGCTCCTGATGAGTATCTTGGCGGTCGCTGACCACAGTGCAATCTAGGGTGCCCTTTTGTTTGCGTGCCCACATCACCAGTTCCCCTTACAGCAGGGAGTAAACATCTTTCAACTAATGATCTACTTTACATTTGTTTTAATTAGGTGTATTTAAATAGCTCTGAGCAATAATTAACTATCTAGAGCATCGAAGTGGGAGTAAGTGAGTGAGTAAGGCTTTTCTGTTCTGGGGTGGTGTTGTTGTTGTTTTCCTGCTGCAGCTAGCTCCATCAGCCAAGGCACCGTGCCAAAACTGCATTAAACAGGAGCTGGTACTTTCTTCCCCTCTTCTTTGCCTCTGAACGTTTCCACGGGGAGGAGGTGGCCGCACGCCGCCCCGAGTGCTGACAAACGGCGCACCGCGGGACAGGTGCGGCATGAAAGGGTGCGAGAAAATGTGACAGAGGAAGGGAGAGAGGAGGGGGAAGGTGTGGAGGTGGGTGAAGGTGGGCGGATTCTTCCAGGGCACAGCTCAAGATGGTGTTTGAAGTGCTCCGGGGGTCTCTTCCCTTTATTGTCTCTCTTAATGAGCTTTTTATGTTCTTGTGTATTTTACACACCATGTGATGGTCGCTGAACGCCTCCTTTGTGGCCTCCTGATGGATCTGTTCTTTTTTATCCGGCTATTCACCGCTGCATGTAAATTTAATTATAAGCATCTGGTTGGTGAATAGGACTAATTAGTAGATAGGGGCCGGAACATCAGGTCAGAGGCTCTCCTCTCGCTTCCACCCCCGTGTCCTCACACTCTCCCCTCTGTGCCTCAGGCGGAGATTATGCCGCTTTTTGGACTGGTTTTCTTGGCTGCGTTCATTCTTCTGGTTGCAGCAGAGCACTACCAGTCTGAGCGGAGCAAAAATAAGTTTAGGACAATCAAAAAAGTACCGGGAACAAGCTGTCAGGAAAACGCGATGAATAACATTCTGCATTCAAAGGCACAGCTGGGCTTGGAGAAAAACAAGCGGTCTATAATTAGAGGAGAAGGGTGAATTCCGATTGAGGTGAGCATAACCCGTTAAGGGGGTTATGTAGAAAAGAGAGGCTTCAGAAACTCCAAAGAAACACTAAAGTTTGCTTTCAAAGATTCTCTGTGATTTCAAACACTGTACTCCCAGAGCCAGGAGCTTCTCCCAGGGCATGTTTTCTACCAAAATATCGCCTATAATGATGCAGCCCGCGGGGTGTTGAGCTTTCCCCACAGACTTTAAAATTAAGGCCTTTTTTTTTCCTGCACCCTCAGTAATCCAAAACTTAAAAGAAACTTCCCTCCCATCGGTGAGACAGGCCTACTTCTGTTAATTTAGCATGTGGATAGCGGGTCCACCAACGTTTTCCTCAGCCGAGGTTATTTGTCTTTCCTAAATTGGCAAAGACTGCTTGAGTGTGAAAGCGGAAGATTGATTCCTTCATTTGTTCCGTGGTATTTAAAAGCACACGGGAAGAACAAATGCGCTCTCTCCGTTTCTCTGGTCCATGAAATGATCTGACAGCTGATGTTTAAATGTTGATGTCTCTTTGCCGTGTGATGGAAAGCTTCTACTTGCCCCATTTCCACAATCATTGCAACATACAGCAGCCGGTTATAACTTATTGTCTATTGATGTTTTGCTACCAGCCAGGATGTCAGAGAATCTTTGGATTTTTAAAAAAAAATCTCTGACCTTGTTTTTATTGGTATAAAACCAATTAGTGGCTCACACGAACTGTCTGTCCACTCTGCCTCCAGGAGGCTCCAGAAGTGCATATGCCGTACAATATGTCAGAGCAGACCTTCACTAAATTGATGTTTTAATAAGGAACAAAGGGATGGCTTTGGGAGGAAGGAAGGTGGGGTGGGAGAAGCAAGAATAGATGGAAGGAAAAGATGGGGGAAGTTCTCTCTTACCTTGGAGGAGGAGGACAAGAGTCGTTTCATTGTGTCATAATGGAGGTCAGTGCTTGGCAGTGTGCAACCCTTGGTCTTCCCAACCAGCCCCACAGACTGCAGGGCTCCATGACTGAATGTCTGATGTCTGTTAAGGAGATGAAGAGAGATGGTGGAAGAGGATTGAAACAGAAGACAACACGGAGGACCTCTAAGGCCTTGTTTCATTTAGTCCTTCGGTCACAGGGGGGAGCGGTGACTGACAGTAGAGGTGACTTGCCTGTCTGCTCAGCTGATTGCCGCACTGACTGACTTTTCCCCCTCTCCCGCTGTCTTTCTCTTACTATCCGCCTCTGTTGCGCTCACAGACTTCCCCCCCATCTCTGGCTTTATCTCCTCCTCTTTTTGTCTCTCTCCTGTGGATATCTGTCATCTAAAAAGAGGGCTTAGTTTTAGAGTAAACATGATAATGGGCCGGGATAAAGAAACAAGAAAATGTCAGACAAGTTACAGAAGGAGATACTGTTTCTTGTCTTTTCTTTGACAACGGTAGGTCAGAGCTTTCACTTTGCAATCTTGTGTCTTTGCACGAATGCTGCAAGCGGTTCAGGTCAGCTGTATTTTGGCAGGGGGCAGCTCTACAGAGGTAGATATTTCTGGGGCAACAGTGGTGTATTTTGGCTTGAAGAGAAGTTTGAGTTTTCTAAGCTGAACCTACAGAAGGTGTTTTTCCATTTACTCCACCATACCCTTCATTTCTGCCCTTATCTGGTCATGGAGTATTTTAAATGGAGCTGTAGCACAAAAGAGGGATAGAAATATGATTATATAACTTGTTTAATAGGTCATCTAAAGGATAATTCAACTATGAAGCTGATGTTGCTTCAAGCCTTTTTTTTTCATTAATATCATTGCAAACTGGTGTAATAGAGCTCATTTGGAGTACTCAGACACCATTAACTGGGTATAATTTGGATATGTTTTCCTTGTAGTGGTTGCTATGGTTTCAGAAGCCGCCAGCATTTACCGAGCCGGCCAATCAAATGCGAACGCGCATGGATTGATTTGTCTCTGATGACTTCACGGCATCGTAAAATCGTCATCTGATAAGCCCTCAGACACATCGATCTAACGCTGTTCAAACTGAACTTCCTGTGTCATATTTCATTGTCTCGCTGGTACTTGAAACGCCGTGACCCCGCCACCAACACAGTCCCTCGTATTTTCTTTTAACACGCTGCAATCATTTCCACTCTGATGCCGTTAAAGGGTCACAGTAGCGGTTTGTGCGAGGGAAAAAGGAAAACTCAGCACAATGGATCCCCTCGGACCAGAAAAAAAGTTTAGGAAAAGAGTTTAACAGGGCCCAAAACAAGTTACTTGGATTTTAAAAGCTCCATCCTCATAAAAGAGATGATTAAAATGTTTTTGTGCAATGGGACGTAACATCAGTGAGGCCGGGAAACTTTTGATATAGTCAAAACAACACACCGTAGCTGGCAGCCTATCCTCTAAATGGCTAATAAAAGAAGTGTTTGTAGGCTTAATGTTTTATTTGGTTTATTGAGAAGGAACTGTGCGACATTACGGTTTTTCACTTGTAAACACAACACAAGCAGAGGCCTCAAAAAGTAGGCGAAGGGGGCAGAATAAGAAAAGGAAGACAGGGAAGGAGGGAGGTGGGGGGCATAAACAAGTCGGGTCTGGCTGAGTGAGCAAGCTAATTAACTCGAAAAACTATAAAAATGTAAATTGCAATTTGCTACCGTGGGCATCTAATTAAAGCCACTGGAATGTTAAGGACCAAATTGAATTTGCTAAAGAAGAGGAAAAAAATATATGATTTCGCCACATTGTCAGGTATCGATTGCCTACAGTGGCCTTCTTTACAGCCATATGGAGACAGAGGAAGAGGGAGGAGGGTGGAGGAAGGGACGTGAAGGGGAAGCAAAGAGATGACGCGCAGAGGCTGGCGCGGCGTGTACAGGGGAACCTTGGGGAGACAGCTATGTTGAACTTCTTGCAAAAGTAAAACAGTTTGGCAGATGCGACAAAACACAATGCCCGCTAGAGACACAGAATGTAATCAGAGCAAATGGCCCTCCTAATACACCACAGGTGCACAAGCGCAGACGGTTACATGATACTTGGAAGAATTATATGAAATGAGGATTGACTAGGACCTGCTGCAAATCCTCATAAGGTTCACCAAGCCTCTAAGATCCTCCATGGCCCTGGAGTTAATTGAGTTAGCTTAATTGGTGCAGTGTATGTATGATACTTTGGTGTAATTATTGTGCGTGCAAAATTGTGGTGGTTTATCTCGTTATGTCATGTCCTCTGGGCATGTGATTAGCGCGTACTTGCATATTAGTGTGGGGTGGGATGTGCCTTTGTTGGATTGTGTACGGGTGTGTGCACGAGAATCCGTGCAGGTAAATAAAAAAAAGAAGAAGAATATGATCCCCCATGCATCATTGTTGAAGAGCCAAGCTGCTGCTTTTAAATGCCAGTCCATTTCTCAATCCAAAACTCAAGGTGTAAGAAAAAAAACAAAACACAAACCCTGGGGGGAAGCTAGCCAGCTTATACTACACACACTTTTTTACTCATTCTGTTTTTATTTTTACGGCTGCACAGCTCTGAATATTTAAGTTGTCATTATACCAGATGGGCGCAGGAAGGCTGAGGATTGTATGGCTTTTATTGAAGTAATAAACAATAATCACTAGCTCCCCTAACAAACAGAGCGGGCTGACTGAGCGCTCTGGCTTTCTCCACCATGATGTTAAATTCATAAAGCTAATGAGAGGGATTCTGGTGCGGCAGTAAGGTGAGTGTTTTGTGGCTTTGCATAAATTCACTTCTTTAAAGCCTTTCCTCTGTTACCTCTCATTTATCCTCCTCATTCTTGCCCATGTGTCAAGCAGAATCCATCTGCTAATGAAATGTTTTCAGCGCTATGAAAGAAAGAAACAACATTTATTTCATTTTATTTTCCGAAAAATAAAACATCTCTTCATTTTACCTGCATGTGAAGGGTGGAAGTGACGTCACTTGGAGCCGGGTCTAGACGGCGCATCGCGGTGCCAAGAGAGCAAATGTAGCTGATAAGAACGAAGGCTCTGATGGACAAATTTACAAGCCGCTATAAATCCTTCCTTTTCTTCTCTCCCTCCCACGTCCTCGCTCCCTCCCCGGTCTACCAGCGTCCCTGTCGACGGTTGCAGTTTGTTAGCCCAGTAAAAGTTTTATATGTGCAGAAGAGAGGAATGGTCTGTCTGTTGCTGGCATGAGTTACGGGCTGCAGTAAACAAACTTGAAAAAGGCGATAAATAGACTGAATCAGGATGGCAGCTCCAATAACGCATTAACAAGAATCGCAGTGCTGCTCGAGACATGCTATTGTGGGCGTACAGTAGTACAGAGTGTGTAGCATGTATGTGTATGAGTATTTGCCTGGATGTATCCCCCTAATTGTTGAACAACCAGACTTATTACCCTCTCACTAAATCTGCAAATCTTTCTTTAAGTAATAAATTCCTTCCTTTCAGCAAATAATCTTTTACATAATCTCCTTATGGTAATGTGTTGCTGTGACTGAACATTTGCACTTCTTCTCACGGAAGAGGATACCAGGGAAGTCTGCCAAGATGAGGCGATCCAAAACAATAACAACAACACAAGCTACAGCTTCAGGAAATGCTACAGAGTCAAATAAACTCTGTCAGAGGTAGCGTTTATTGAGGGTCTACTGCAATCGCTTGCAATATACTGTCAAATGCGCTCGCTTTTTGTACAGCCTGTGTATGCGCGAGCTTTTAAACAGGTGCGAGAGATTTAGCAGACTCCACTGCCTTTGTGCTTTGTGTTTTTTTATTGATTTTTTAACAAAGTATGCCTACAGGTTCAGGTCTTCAGTTCAAGAAGTGGACCCAAATGCAGACAGGAAGGAGAAGTGAACAAAAAGTTACTTTAATGACTTACAGACAAGAGCAGGGAACACAAAATAACAGAAAGGGGGCAGAAATTGAATCCATAAATCCAAGAGAAGTCTAATAAACACAAGTCCAAAATCAGAATCCATAACAGAGAGCATGGAGGGCAAAACCACAGGAAGAACCAAAACAGAGCACAGAACTGAAACAGAACTTGGAAACACACACACACACACACACACACACACACACACACACACACACACACACACACACACACACACACCACACACACACACACACACACACAGGACTGAACTCCAACCACAGTACTGACAAACAAACATAGTCACAAAGGAACGCAGTAACTAAACACACAAGGCAGGACAACAAGACTCAGGTGCAGCCAATCAGAGAGGAGCCGATAATCAAAAGTAGTGGGAAACACAAAAGCAGGAAATAAAGTAACACGTGACACAAGGAGAGGGTAGAATTACAAAATAAAACAGGAAACACAAAGACATAATCCAAAAAAACAAAAACAAAAAAAAACCCCAAAAAAGATGACAACTGACAACAAGCGGGGCTGAAGACCACAAGTTTGAAAAATGAAAATAAATCTTGGGGTGTGAATTAATTAGATGGAAATGAATTTACCAGACCTCTGTAGCCTTCTCCTTATCTCTGCTTGAGGCTAACGGCTCGAGGATTATGCATTATTATGCATTATGGGTAACAGAGGCGAGGGAGAAGAATATGTGGAATAAAAGACACAATATCCCTCATTCTGCTGCCTAACTGTCCATCACGAGTCTGAATATGTTGTGTTGAGCGCACTGCTAAATATGTGGAGTGCTCTTTCCAAGAAATCATTGTATAGCTTGCTGTTTGTCATGCAGTTGAAGCAGCATCACCCTTTATGTTTCCTTACCTCTGTTCTTCTTGCTAGAAAACAACAGAACTGCACTGACCTTATGACTTTCCCTAAGCGGTGTGTTATTTACATTATTTCAATGTCATAAAAATGTAGCGTGTCAGTAGTATGTTCTTTTATTACCAACGACAAACAAACGCACACATATTGATCACATGTTAAACACTCAGGGAATATAACCAAGCGAGAGCGACCACGCACATTTATGAGCAGAAAATGACAGCTAACGATTACCTCAGCATCGTTTTTTTTTTAATCAAATAAATAAAGACATTCATATTTTTTTTCCCTCTCTGCTGGTTTTGGCACCTAAGGCCATTTTTTTTTCTCTTTCCTCCACCGACTGCATTCCAACTTTACATATTCATAGCCTTAAGAACAAAATAATTTATTACAACAAACAACCTATTAATAAGAAATCAATATGAGACTCCCAGAAGTGTTTTCAGCAAAACGCTAATGAATTTTTAAAAACCTCTTAGGTGAAACAAATTGAAAAACTGAATAAAGTAAAGTAAGAGGGTGCTGGATGCCGGATACACTAAAGTCAAATGATATGAATGGAAAACTGCCAAAATTAGTTTTTTTTTGTATGCGTACAGTGTTTATGATGAAATTGTTGTTGTGTGTGCATGTGTTTGTGTGGGCAGGGCAGGGAGGGGGATGGTGGTGGATGTGAATATAGGGAGCGTGAAAGAGGAAAAAAAAAAAAAAACCTGGCCCTTCTGGAGGGGCGAGGAGCCATTAAAGAGCGTATTTATTGCTCCACACATATCATTTTAATGTACATTTATGGGATCGTTGGTATGTGTTAAGCATGCATCGGCAGTGCCGTGGGTTTGTGTTTCATATTGCCGGCCTCATTTCTTTTTATTTGACCTCCAGCTTTGTTTGATTGCTCCATGTGATGTTCACAAATTCAGTACGTTATTTACATTTGTGTTTTTTTTCACCCCTCCTTTTTTCTTTTTTCCCAAGCGACATTTTTGTCACATATTGCAACATTAAATAGAGATTGACTATTTGCATAAAATAAATACAACTGATTATGAAGGGCGGAACACAGTGGTGACATGGTTGGCAAGAAGGTTCCTGGTTCAAAACTTGGCTGGGGCCTTTCTGTGTCGAGTTTGCATGTTCTCCCCGTGCCAGGTACTCTGATTCCCACCCACAGTCCAAATACATGCACTTAATAGGTTAACTGGTGACTCTAAATTGCCCATAGGTGTGACTGGTTGTCTCTATGTTCCCTGTGATGAGCTGGTGACTTGTCCAGGGTGTACCCCACCTAGCTGGGATAAGGCTCCAGCCCCACCGTGACCTTGATGAGGATAAACGGTTACAGATAACGGATAGATGGATGATATTATAAAGCAACCACCACATCTTCTGATGTGTTATGTAGAGTTTATTGTATTCCGACCTGTTTCAACCTTCTTGGATGACTCATGTTATTTTTCTCTTGACCCATGTGTCACGCCATTTCTTTTTATATTGTGCGCACGGAAATTCAGTGCCGCTGAGATTTCTTCAGTCAGTTGCATTTTCCTCCAGAGCAGCTGGTCTTTAATGCTTCAACAATGGCAAATTTTAGGTAGTTTTATAGTCAAACCATTAACTTAAACAAACATACAAGCAACCACTTGCCGATACACACACGGATACACACGGATACACGCAAAGTAGCAGACTGTGAATCAGATGCAGCAGCTTCTATAAAATCTCTTTGTTTATACTGCAGGGCATCATGCTCCACGCAGCTCTGTGTGTGTCATGTGTGTCTTGGTAGAAACTGAATTGCCCCCCTCGTCTTTCTCTCTCTCTCTCTTGCTCTCCCTCTTCTTGCTTGCAGGAAGACCGTACAGAGCCTTGGTACAGAAGGACACAATGAGGTGGCAGCTCCGCTTGGCTGGCCAGGCATAGCCGGAACAGGAAGAGAGATTACCTCCCAGAGGGTCTCTGTTGGTGTGTATGTGTGAGTCCATGTGTGTGTGACACCCTTTTCCAATTAGGAACACATTCACCTCTTTGCCACCAGGGTCAATGGTGCGTTATCTTCTTTTTGGAAAACACAACCACGTCTCTGTAAAGTTTCTAAATGTCGAACCGAGTGACATTCCAGGATGCTATTTGAAGTATTTTAATCAACACAGCGTATATACTATCGGTTGCCAGTGAACCACCATGTCAATTATTAGCTGTGGACCAATTATTTTCAAAGAAAAGCCAAGGCAATCTCCTAAATGAACCCGTTAAATGAAACTTCTTGAGTTTTCCAATCCTTTTTGCAGTTGTGTACCTGCCAACTGCACCGGCTTGCTTTCAGTTCCACTTTGTAGTGTTAGTTAAAGTTTCACATACGCACTGAGCAATTGTTTGGCACACGGGGAGGCACAGTTATACTTCCCCAGGGGATGATGAAAATAAACTGAATATAGCCCAATAAACAAAGGAGTCAAACCCCTAATAATATTTGTATGTGCTGTAATATGTGAGCTAGCACAGATCCTCTGAGCCATCTCGGTAATCCTATCTGGACTTCAGACTTTAAACCTGCAAAGTGGCAACAGCGGTGGAATATCATGGAAGGATCTGCGGTCCTATCATGGTGACGGCTTCATCTTTCTTCACTCTTACCATTTTCTACGCTTGCCACTGTTTGTCAGTCCTGACCTTTCCAGATCCATCCTGTCCAGAAGGTGTGCCCCTTATTTCCCCTCTCCCTGAACATACAGTACCTTCACTCATTTGACAGATCGTCTATGGGGCCACACATCCTCAGTGTTTTGGTTTTCGCTCGCCTGCCTGCCTCCTCCTGCTTTTCAGTCTGGCTATCACTGACACCTACCTGTTGCTGACCTTGTTTTTGAACATCAAGTAAATTGCCTTTTTTTTTTCCTTACCTGCTCTGCCTCTGTGTCATGATTTTGGGTCGTATACAAGCTTTGTCAGTTCAATTCTTCAGCATATGGACTATACTGTATAATCCTAAACCTCAAGTCGAGTCAAATAAAAAGACGGGGCATTTACAAGCACACACAAGAGCGTGGGAGTGGAGCTTTCATACGGGATAATAGTTACTCTTTAGTAGCTGCTGCTGTATTTTTCTATGAAAGACCCCCCGAAGGCTAGAGAACACGCAAACCCATTTGCTACTAACTAGATTTTCATGATCCTGAATATACATCTATGAGCAGCATGTAGACAAACAGACAGATAGACAGAAAGAGAGGCAGACAGACGGGACATGTATCCGGAGGGGAGAGTGGTATTCTGTGAGGATTGATAGACTCCATATTGTGAGCTAATGATCTCCCTAGGGCGCTGAGGAGAAACGATGAAACCAGCCTGCATGACACTGTCACACTCCCTATGTCGCGCTGCCACCTTCATCTCTCAGTCTTTCCTCTCCCTCTCCCCTTTCTGTCTTCCTCTCAACCCCTCTTTGTCTCCTCCTCGGGGAAACGCATCGATTCACCTTTGTTTGTACTGTCACCCACACATATTCAACTGTCACAGAGAGGAGCGCAGTTCGCCGAACTGATGGAGCTGATTTAGAGGAAGAGGCGTACGCTGTCCTCATTTCCCAAAAAATGAAACTCTGCGACATCTATTCTCATTTAGTTTAATCTGGATGAAAAATGCCAGAAATGTCTGCAGGTGGTGTTTAAAAGTAACTGGAGGGAATGTTGAGAATAGGCGGTAGATAACATCATTTTGCAGACAGTAGGGGGAAGAAAAAAAAAGCTTTTTAAACCAATCGTCAGCAGTCGTACAATTGCGGGCACAATGAACACATTCACCGGTCGTGTTGATGGAAAAGCGTAATCATTCCCTGCGATCTGATTCTCATTGCCATGTCAAGCTGTCACTGCTTCAAGACGACACAGTGTAGGAGAGGAGGTGAGAAAGTCAAGAAAGTAGGTCTGATATTGAGCGCAGGGAGAACGCTACCACTAAGGGCGTTGTATCCACCAGTACATTAAGCTCATGTTTTGTTGGAACTATATTTTCCAACCAAAGACCAAAAAGTGCGTTTGTGTTTTGTACTGCGCCTGTCAATGGATTATGAGACAACAAGTCCCTGTACACAAACGTGTGCACAATGTCAAGACACCCAGACTGAGATTATGTTGTCGCTCTTTGTAGATATTTCATGTCCCTGTAGTCGTTTTACATCTCTTTGTAGATATTGTGCGTCTTTGCACTTATTTTCCTTCTCTTTGAAGTGGTTTTGCATCTCTCTGAAATTTTGGGCTGTCTCTCGTACTTGTATTGTACCTCTTTGTAGTCACTTTGAGTCTTTGTTGCTGACTTTTGAACAGAAATGTCAAGAATCACCTCAAACAGAAGCTCTGGCCAAGGGGCTCCCTGACCTCTTGGGCCCCTGGTAGGCCGGTTCAATAACCCATCTGTGGCTGTGCCTGTGGTTGCATTGAAGACAAGCGGGTTGTATTAAAAAGATGTTTTTTCCCTGCCACCACATTTCCAGTCCCAGTTCTTAACATGTGGCTTTTGTTTCCACCCTCCTGTAGCGCTGAAAACAAATAATCTCCTTTTGATCCTGACACCTTGCCATTTTTGGTTCATTTCCACCTTTTCCCGTGAGAGCTAAGTCTTTGTAGTCAGGAATTACACTTTTTCTCAGCCTCACCTCTCTTCACCTCCTCTCAGTTCTCAATCAAATGTACACAGTGAGGTCTTTGTTTTGATTGCTTTGCTGCCTTCGTATTGTTGACTTGTTTCATATAGAGATAGATGCTGAGGGAGAGAGACAGCGTAGGTGAGCCACAGCTGGTGAATGGGCCGAGATGGGGTTAGATGTGGGCTGAACTATGTGTTGGTTCACTTTGAAATTGCTAAGACTCATCTGTCTGAATTCCACTGCTATTTCAACCTTATCTGTGCTGCACTGGAGTGTGGACGAGATTGACAAAGACAGTGCAGCATTTCAAGAGATTTATGCACCTGGGCTATTTGTTGAGAGTGTACAAACTTCTCCTGCCCTTCTGACTCACCATACTATTTTCTGATAATGGCTTGATTTCCTGAGTCATTCTCTTTGTTTTTTTTTTTTACCTGCATCATCAAATGGAAGCAAGTACAGAATGCCATTTCAAATCTCCGAGGAAAAATAACATTGATTGAAGGCCCAGGGGACTGTGAATCACTTACTGAGGCAGATTCGTCCCAGCAGCTTCATCCTGACATACGCAGACGCCAGCATGTTGTCCTGCGTGTGCCAAGAAAATAATGGCATTTCAGAGTATCTGGAATACATATTTTGTTTCACTCGAACGTTGGGTTATTCTGCACCGCAGAAGGCAAATACTCCCGCTTAAAAAGGTTTAGCACTGCCGTATCAACTATTACATTTTAGCCATTTATACAATTTTTACATCACCCAATCATCATAGTAAAGCCTGTCTGCTGGGATTTGAAAGGGTTATTGATCAATACAGTCTCAGTCATTATTTTGACTGGCTTTCAAGCATGAGTTCGCAGATTGTACTCCAGCTTGTAATAAAAGCACAACCATTAAATCTCTCACCTACTCATGCGTTCACCTGCCAAAAGATATAGCCTCTAAGACCAATAAATTGCTAAAGCAAATGAAAAAGCGATGCCATTATGGCAGCATTTAGCATTTTGATGTAATTTCTCTTCCCCGTTAGATTAAATCGCGGGAGGTTTCTATTAAAACCTACAAAGATAAGAACTTCCTGGGTCTATTCCTCGCCTTGGTAAATAGCGTAAGGCAAACTAATCAATACATGGAATATATCCTACATAGGACATATCCTGTGTATTAATGCCTCTCTAATTTGCTAGCTTTGTCATTTCTATGTACCGTGCCAGACTAGATTAGTTTCCCGCAATGATGGATGGCAGAGATTCCTCTCGTTAGCAAAAACGCTGGAAGAGCAATTAACAGCAGCGTAAAAATATATATACTGTAACTGTGCAACATGCACTGTAATGATACTGTATGTGTATGCTTACGGTTTACCCAGCTGGTATGTCTTGTCCGATACAGATCGCATGCATGGTGTGTACTAGGTTAGGAAGCAAGAAATGTGAGTAAACAAGGACAAATCTGAGAAAATGTGTACCGTGCTTTGACAATCTGAAGCTCCAAAAATCCAGTAAATCTCGAGGCTGAGTGGACGGCCAGATCAGTTGCTCTGGGTGAAAATGTTACTGTTTGTGTCATTGACAACCCGCTGTCGCTGTCACTAAAGGGGATGGCAGGAAGTGCTGGGGTAGTTTAACCCCCTAAAACAAAGCTACATCTACTAGTGACCTCCTTTCACAGGTTGCATATGTCTGGTCCGTGATCATTTCAACTGAGGGATGCTCTCGCTCTCTCTCAGTGTTAATTGATTCGACAACATGCGTATATTTTAATTTTCGGGTGAAATTTAATGTTAGCATATTAGCGATTATCATGCCTCGCTCCATTAACAAATTGTTCAATTTAATGGCGCAGAGCTTACGGCAATTGTCCAGCGTTACTTAGAAACAGACACAAACTGTTTCAGCAAACAATTTAAGGCCTTTTTTCGGCCTTTTTAAGCTTTATTTGACAGAGACAGCTGAAGAGTGACAGGAACGCGGGGAGAGAGAGATGGGGAATGACATGCGGGAAAGAGCCACAGGTCGGATTCGAACCCTGGCTTCCGCAGCAAGGACCGAGCCTTCGTGGGGCGGCTGCTCTACCAACCGAGCTAAATGCCACCCCTGTTTAAGCAAACCTTTAACATGATTCAGAATTAATTGTGAAGACACAATACACATTTTTTAGAACAGCTGATTTATTAAATCTCTACAGAGTGAAACCTAATTTAGCAGAAGACCTCAGCAATATATAACCAATAATGATGCCATTAATTATAACTGGGCATTTCATCAGGAGACATCTGTGTCCTTTGCCCTTAATATCTGGTGCGAACACTTGGTCAGTGTTCAGTAAAAATCATGGTTTGAGTTAAAAGTGCGTATTTTCCAGAGCAACGGGCCAAAAAAAGTGGACTTGTGTGTAGTTCAAGGTATGCTTACTTCTCATTGAATTTTTTTCTTTTACACCCAGGAGAAATATCCTTCAGCAAAATCCATTACAGTATCATGAAGGCAACCAAAACCTGTTCTGCAACATCTTCTAGAATTCAGCCCGTCGGTGTAACAGTACGATGCATTTTTAGACCTCACATACATCAGAGCAGACATCAGCTTCAGATCCTCCTGAACCATCTCTGCTTTAAGTTCTCCTTTCCTCTGTAGCTCTGCATTTCAACGTGTTTCCATTGCAGATCTTTATGAGAATTCAATATCAGAGCAGTTTTGCGCAAAATAGCGTCGACATAACTCAACATATCATAGTTTTCACCTCGAGGAGACACCTGTGATACTGTATTAGATTTCAGTCCACACAATTTACATCTCTTATCACCTCTGAACCCCCCCCCCCCTCCCTCACATACACACACACAACACACTTGTGTATAACCATTCACTGCTGAAACAATTACAGGTAGTTTTCCTCTGTGTTAAGAGAGCTAGTGAGGTGTGCTTGTTCTATAATTACAACTCTCATTGTGTGCATCCCACTGCAGTGCCCCAAACCACCATATCTGCCTCAGCCACTTTGTTCAATGGATGTCAGATCACACCGTGTGGTCTATGTCGAGAGAGACCATTATATTTAAAACACTGCAGGAACTACTGAAACAACAGGGACACTCAGTTCCTTTGTTATAATTTCCTCTCTTCCTCTCTTTTTGACACTATCCTTCTTGTGATTTTGTCTTTTTGTGTGCGGCGACACCTGCTCCTTTTCTTCTCTCTTTATTTCCTTTTTTTCCTCCCTTGGTCTTTTTATATCTCCCCCCACCAATCTTTATGCCTCGCATGCTTTCACACTCCATTTTCCTTGCTGGCTCTGGGTATCCCCACTGTGGAGAACTCTGTCTGTTTCATCTGAGTGTGGAAACAGTGTGCTAATATCGCCTGCTTATACCCATTGGGTGGGATAATGGCAGCCATCACTCACTGATGCAGCACAAAAACTGACATTTCGCTCTCCTTGTGCTGACAAACAGCATATACCTCCCACTGCTCTGTCACTCTCTCTTTTGTTTCATACAAGCACTCCTTTTTTTCCCCTCTCTCTCCCTCCATTTGTCTGTCTCTTTTCTGTCATTTGTCTCTCTGCCTCCAAGTCCCCCTGCTGCACCGTTTTCATCCACAGTTCGCTCTTTCTTGCTGGTATCGTACAAGGCAAAGGTCGTGATCCCTTGAAGGATGTTGTTGCAGAAATGGAAATAGCACTTGATTCTAAAAGCTTTACAACTGATCATTTTACTGATGCATAAATTATTCAGTCCAGTCCTAAACAGGGGGACACATTAAGAGTCATGGCTACTGTTACAACTCAATCATCCTACAGGGAATGCAGATTGCAGCTCACTGAAAGAATTATTGGCAGGACGAAAAGACAGATACTGCCAATATGCATATCTTTAAATCCAGAAATCACATGACTTTCTTTTCTCTAGGAAAGAACCAGGATTTACGCAGAGACCTGCAAACATTTACATGTTTAAAACACAATTTTTCATTTAAAATTCTAATTCAAAGTCACCCTCACTTTCTTTTTTTGTGAGGTACGTAAAAGCTTTAAACCTGAACTGATTTCTTGGTCACAGCGGAAACAACAAGCAGTAAAACCCACGCCGACATTTCAACTTGTAAATTTGATTCGGTGAATTAATTTACTCGTTTTCACATCCGGCAGACAGAGCAGCATTAGCATTCATTAGCAAATGCATGTCCACCTATTATTATTATGAGTTTGCTCTGGTCAGCTATACTTGCATAGCCTTGCATCAGCCTCATATTTTTGTGTGAATTTATGACTGCACAACACAAAATTCACCATCCATTCATCCGTTTTCCGTAACCGCTTATCCTTACCAGGGTCATGGGGAAACTTTATTCAGAACTTTGCAAATCTCAACTGGCTACATCTGACAATTGTGGTGGCATTTCAGTAGGTGCTTCGCCATCTGTTGCCTGGCGGAGATCTGCAATCTACTGCACTCCTCTAGTTTTTAGCTCACCACCTCCACCTGAAATATGTGGCTCTTTAGTCGTTCAACGCGCCGTTATGTTTACCAGTTATTTTCTAACTGTCTTTTGTTTGGTGCTGGACAGGTGGCACACAGGGTTTTTTTTTTTTTAGAGGTTTTACAACTGAAAACAGCTTCCTGCTTTGTCTGAAAAAGTGGCTGAATAAGTGAAAAATGAGACGGGTGAGAGTGAACACTTAAGTTGTGGGCCACAAAATCAAAACAATGACATGAAAGACACTGATAATCCTCCGCTGGTCCAACACCACACTACCAATTGCATAATTAAACAAGCATTGCACATAGTAATTTGATCAACTCAAACTGCATTTGGGTTTCTTTTCTTCTTGCAGTTAGCGTCATTTGCAAAAGTCCTGGCTAATAATACTAATACAAATTAATATTTAGTTGTTGCAGCTGCATCTGTGATTACCCTCATGAAGAAATAACTCTCACATAAAGCATACTAACTCTCACATGCGTGTATTGTTTACATGCTAGGTGTTGGATACCAGATGGATAAAAGCTACATTTGATCACAGCACATGTGAGATTTCTATCACCGCAGCAGCACGGCGCATAAACAGCTTTTGACTTCATGAATCGTGATCACGCAGAGTTTTTTTTGAAAAAGCTAATTAACTAATGAACTGATGTAAACACTTGACATGAAGGACAAAACACCGGCAGCAACAAACTGTAAACAGCATTGGTGTTCCTGTGAGGCGGGCCTCGAGTGGGAGGCATTGTTAAGAGGTGTGAGTCTGCAAAAAGGTTTCTTTCTCTCAGTTATATTAGCGAAGGTATCTGGCACGTCTCTTTGTCTCACACAGGAATGAACTGCAGAGGCTTGTTTGTGTAATTGCTTTGGTTGGGTCTGGAGCCTAGAGGTGAAACCAGCAAGTTCAAGCACCCGAGGCCAGAAAGCTGCTCTTTATTTCATGATGTAGTGTAGTATATCGTGTATGTACTGCACATCCAGATACTCAGAGGCCTTGTTTTATCACTAAATTTCACCAGGAACAACATCTCCTGTAAACCCGAGGATGTCAATCAATTTTAAGCACTTTGCAATAACATAATCAAATTTTGATTCCCTCCATAATATAACACATAAGCTTTTGTAATTCTCATTTCCGTCTCATCTCCCCTCCTTTCTCGTTAATCCGATGGCGAAACGGGGACTCGCTGGCCTAGCAGGGTGCACCGTTGTTGCGGAGAAGCCATCAGAAGACACAAGTTTGATTCCCACGTCAGTTCGATAATAGCCCTCCTTCCTGTTGGAACATTCTGCTGCAGGACTCTGAATCCCTTAACACCTTACACACTGTGATTGCTGTAAATTACCACATTAGACAAATGCCTAAAATGTGAAGGATATTTCAATTTGCAAGGGGAGTGGTGAGACACACAAGCCCGTTTCTTCTCTATCTGCATGTACAGCATGGCAGGAAGGAAGTTAAGCTATACTATACTATGGTAAGTTATTTTTATATTCGTCAAAGTGAGCTTTTGCATGATGCATGAGGTTTTCTTCTGCTAGTTACTGTGGCAGAGGCTACAATGAAGCACCTAATACGCACGTAACTGTTATTTTCACAAAAGATGAAGCGAACACAAAGAGGTATTCGCTTGACTGTCTCGCAAGAAGCTCAAGTCTGTTGTAAAGTGTAATTTTTCACAGTTGCAGAATGCACTTTACAGTAAAGCGAAGCCTTTTCCCCATTAACCCATCCCGTTCGTCTGCCCTTTAAAATCACTGTCTCCAGGGTAACTGAAGCTGTAACTCCTGCACCTGTTAAGTACTGAACAGAAAAAGCAGATGATTCACCTGGAGCCAGCCTGCAATCACCTCTTTTCATAGAATAACCTCCCGTAGTTCTCAACCTGCAGCATTTCGGCAGGTGTGTGTGTTGCTTGCGGTGTTGGTGGAGAATCTTGCGAAACCTCACTGTACTTGGAAAACAATCAGCTGAAAATTATTGCTAATTTTGACAGGAGGTGTGATATTTTCCTGTTTCCATGCACATACCGACGCACCAATGCGATCTCTCCCCCCTGGGTGCAGTCAAGAGTTCAATATATGTGGGGTGAGCTGAAGTTGCTGGGCACTCCAGAGGTTGCCAGAGGTGTTGCAGAGGGTCAGTGATCTGCAGCCCCGCAATCCCAGAGATGGTGGCTGTTGTGTGGCTACAGCGAGACAGCACCACCAGGCTGCAGGGTCAGGGCACCAGAGACTACGGGTGCTCTCTCCTCCAATGTGACAAATACGACGTGACATATCGGTGCATGCTCGAGAACATCGCCCCCTTTCACTCATTCTGCCACATTTTTTTTTTTTTTTTTGCCTTCAGTTTCTTTCTTTGGCACACAAACGCCCACACAGACAGGAACAGACATACATACAAAAAAAGAAAAAAAAAAACAGTAGCTTTCTCTCTTTCTCCCTCACAAAGCCAGACACAGAAACACAAAGACACCCAAACAGAGAAACGCAGTTACTCACTCTTGCATGAACATGCACACACACACACACATCACTCTACTCCCCCTGTGGCTGTCATCAAAAGCAGCCACTCTGCCCTACACTATGTAAAAGTAACAGCTTGCTTTTATTCTCTCTGGTCTGTGTCTTCTCTTTTCCTCCCCGCTCACTCCTCCTCTCCTCTGAGGTGCCTTCCAGTCATTCCACATCATCCCACCTCTCCAACACCTCTCCTACCACCTAGCAGTTAAGTGCATTTGCAGACCCTCTCAGATAGGCTGTCATATATATTTCAAAGGCGTTTCTAAGCACATTCAGACGGAGTGAATGCACATTTACCGAGGGGCCATACATGCTGTACTTCCATGCTGTAGCCTTTCTTTTTTGAATAAGACATTTTTTGAATGTCATGCTCTCATACTCACTTTAGCATTAATGTGTACTTTTCACATTTTCACAGTGGATCTGTATATATATATATATATATATATATATATATATATATATATATATATATATATATATATATAATATTTCAGGAGATGTCTTATGTTAACAAAAGTCAATTTATTCATTTGCTAAAATATATAATTCAGTTTTTATTTTCATTTCAGTTTTTTTTTTTTAATTGTATTTGCTGCTTACACACATAACATTTGTAACAATTATACCAGCTCATCTAAGAGATGAAGCAAGTTAATATTTACATGTCAGTTTAAAAATAGACAGGCCGTCATTTTCCTATGTGAGTTTACAGTTTTCTTGGTTAATTAGTGGAAACCTACATTAGAAAAATGTACACACGCGTACACATGCAGATAAACATGACATGAACACTGATAAACAGATGTAACTCACACATAAACAAGGTGGTTCTGGAATAAAAACCAACACGCAGACCTGTTCTGCTGTTCTGAAATACAGTATACAGTCATTTTACCTGCACGTCTGCACATCCTCATAACCCCGCCCCCCGCACCACCCAGGATCTTAGAATGCCGGGTAGTGTTAATAATATTTAAAGTTAAACGCCATCTGTTCCAAGTGCCTAACGTGAATACCAATACGGCCGGCAAATGTTGCAATTAACGGAGCCAAGATGTCAGGAACACTGGAGAGGCAGGCTTCGAGCCTCCTGCTCCAGGAAAAGAGAGGCAGATGTGATGTGAGCAGAGATGACTTTTCTGTTCTTGGGGAGGGAAAAAAAACTCCTCCTGTCCCCCCTTTCCCTTGCTCCATCTGCCCATATGTGATAGGATCCCCAGTATCATCTTTACTTAGGGGAATCTGCTTTGAAATATATCGGCTTTATAAATGCCTGTCTCTCTCTATTTGAATGTTGTGCACACGGAGCAGAGAAGCGTCAGTCAGGTGAATGAGAGGCATGCTGTTTTTTTTTTTCTGGAATGAAAGCAAATTGCATTTGCCCTGCCATACACGGTTTGTCGCCGCAGGGATGTTCTGTTTATGTTTGTGTGTCTTTGCGTGCGAGTAAGGGGGAACGCATTTGAATAGTTTGATAAAAACAAATGTTTGCATTACTTGTTAGACTAAAACTAGTGTGGAGGGTTTTGAAAAATGTAATTTATGGGTGGAAAGTTATTTTTCATGCACACCAGTGTTTTCAGATCCTTATCTTAAAGTTTTCTGTCAACACTGAAATCTCTTCTCCTCCATCTCAGTTGGGTAAACACAAACTGGTGCATTAAAGTGCCGATCTTAAGAAAATTCAGCCCTCATGTCTCCTCTGAGTTTATTTGTATTTTGTATTTCAATATAGCCGGTCACATAATAAAGGGAATGCCATATCTTTTTGTTTGGCACCAGGTTATGTCACTGATCTCCTCAAAACCAAGAGCCTTTAACTACACACACTGTGGGTCTTCTCCACAGAGACCGCCATGTTGCGCCACCATGTTTCTATAGTAGCCCAGAATGGACTAAACACTCGCTCTAGATTCATTCATCTGCACCCTGCGTAGTTTCTCCGTCATCAGTGGATGGAGAGGGTTACAAAGAACAATTACAATA
This sequence comes from Nibea albiflora, assembly GCA_014281875.1. Lineage (NCBI taxonomy): Eukaryota > Metazoa > Chordata > Actinopteri > Sciaenidae > Nibea > Nibea albiflora. The sequence goes on along the minus strand of CM024799.1, from coordinate 23,212,763 downwards.
AATCCCACTGGCCCTTTTAGAGCCCATAGCACACCAATCAAACATTCTCCGACAAACACAGAAGTCTGTTTGGTGTGCCATGCTTCTCTGTCCTTGTTTGGAATTGTTTGAACAGATTCAACATGTTCAATCTGTGTTTGCGTTTGGTCAGTTTGCAATGCTTTTGAACGGACAATTACCCAGCGAGTACGCATATAGTGTGAGTATTAATAGCGATGCAGCTTGCACGGGCCCAATAGTGGTAAATAAGAGCTGTAAACCCTGTAATTTGAATTCTGATGTCTTATAATTGGTGGAACAGCCTGTAGAAGCCCACCACATTGGTACATCTCGGGACACAATTAAAAGAAATGTTGTCTTCTTAATAACCACGGCTTGTTCCAAATTTTCTTCTGATATTTATTGTATATACAGTTGTATCTGTATAGTACAAGGTGTGTAATGCAGTAGATATCCTCTTCAATTGTTGGAGGAAGCCAGAGTACCCGTTGGGAGAGAGCCCATGCAGATACGGGATGAACATGCAAGGCCTCACCTGAAGTTCCAGGAACCTTCTTGCAGGGAGGTGGTCGGTGCGAACCACTGCAAAAAAAGAAATAAAAAAAATAAACAAATTGTTTTTCATGATTGTATCCAGAATTATCCAGACTTTTATCCACAACAAATTACATTTAGGAAGCCTTGCTTAGAGAGACCTCAACAGGTGCAGGAAGGACAGCGGATCGAACCAGCAATGTTACAATTAATGGCCGACTTGCTCTACCATCTGAGCTACAGCACTGGCAAGACACATAAAAAACTTTCAATAATAACACAGTCTCCTATAAAAATATGTTTATATACCATAAATTAGAGAAAATGTCTGCCTGGATTACATTATATTAAATTGAAAATGGATTTGCTGACAAATTGGTTGTAAGTCTGAGAAGACAGGTTTGGTAATGTATGCGAAAACACAGAAATTAGAAATCACAGAGGGAAATGGATGTGACAGAACATTGGCTTTAAAGTTTCATCACCTCCGGAGAACAGTATATTCTATATGCTTTTTTTTTTCAAAAACACACAACGGTATTATTTCCCTGGCGTAGTGTTCTTGACGGCTTACGCTTTTCAATAGGAACCTCCAAACCAGAAACTACAACTTAAAACACAATTATCCTTTCACCCTCACCTCCACTCTTTTTTTCTCTCCCCCTTCACTATTCCTAACACCATGTAAACAGAGGAGTCCTGCGCTGAAGAAACCAGCTTTTCTGAACCCCAGTGGGATCACTGGTGTCACTGTTCACACATTCAGGTTCATGTGTCATTGACCTGTAGGTGACAGAGAAACTCAATTCTTTGGAGGGTTAGGTGTTGCCAAGGCTGCTGAAAGCTCTGGTGAGGTCATACTGTGTGGCATGCATTCAGTGGATTTACTTTGATGATTCAGACTGAAAAAGCCTGACAGCCTGCAGTGACACAATGGCCTGTAATCTATTTAAGATTAAAGTCTGTCAGCCAGTCAGTTTCAAAGAGACATACACTATCCGTGAACTGAAATGGGACAAATAAAAGTCTGTTATCTGTAACAAAGACAATCGTGTAAACAATTATGAACCAGAGTGCGGCGATATTAGATATATTATCCATATGTTAATCTTCTGGACCTGTGCCTGATTATTGCTGCTACAGTATGGTCCAGTGGGCATGTTAGAGTGTATGCTCCGAGGAAGAGCCAGCTATGCCTTCCAATATCAGCTGGCCTCAAAGCTGCTTCTATAATGCATGAAGATCAATACGCTGTGGCTTTGTGAGTGAGGCCTTGCAACTCTGCGCCCATATCAAGTATTCCCGCCAAACGCCCTGCCGTTTGAAGAGAGCTATGCCTGGACTTATCGGGACTCTGGGGAATGCAGACTACAGTCAGGATACCCAAACTGCTATTGTTTGGGAGGGTGAACAACAAAGCTAGTAGCGCTGTGTTTGGGGTATTTCTGACATTTGCAGTTTTATGACAGGATTTGATGGCGATTGTCAGAGAGACGTTTTACTGAGATCGGTACTAAAAGGGCTATTTTATTCCAAGCTTTATCTTCAAGTGATTCTTCAAAAAGGGATTTTGCTGCTGTGTTCATTATATTAGAAGCTTATTTGTCTCTGTGTTTTGTTGTATGTCCTAGCTTTCATGTGCAACATCAACATTTTTTTATGACTGCATCACCAAAAGTGTTATGGAAGTGGTTTTGCAGCTATTGCTGTCAATGTAAATTTAAAGAAAAATGAATTGTCAGTGTGCGTGTTGTGGACTAGTTAGTCATATCAAAGCAGTTCTGCTTCTCTCACACTCCACAGAAGAGGTACACCCCCTACCCTGGTGCAGTGACAGTTTTTTATTACATAAAGACAGTCCAGGTTGAGTCTAGATTACTAAAAGGTATCCTGTGGATTTTTCTATTTTGAAGAAACATGGCTTTATGCAAACACTCGCACAAAAAAATGCATTTTGTGAGAGTGTTTGCATCTCCACCACCCAACAAACATATTTAATGCATAAACATGGCTGTTGCAAAGGCTTTATTCAAATGTTTGCAACCCGTGCTGGCTGTGTTCTTCTCTGCTTTGGCTACCTTTTTAAACACAGCACTGCACCAAAGCATTACTCAACATTCCTACAAGTCGTCAAACACTCCACAGGGTTTCTTTGTGTGTTTAAAAAGTATTATTTATATATTCTTATTTCATATTCTTACTTTTCTCCAGTTCAGGGGCGTGCAGTCTATTCCAGCATGCACTGGAAAGAAGGTGAGCAGCGACTGTGGCTGTGCATGTTGTTGAAATATGATGAGGAAAAACACACACACACACCTGCTGTAAACTGACTTGCACACTTGAAGAACATGCAAATTGCAGATAAAGCCACATGGAATGAAACAGAGGGCTTGTGGCAATGTGATAACTGCAGAGTCACAGTGCTGCCAAATAATTTATATCAGTGTCCAGCAGGCGAATATTTGGTGATTATAGGGAGGATGTGTACATGCACCTTTACCACTCAAGGTCACAACAACAACAGCAGAGAATGCTTGCACTCGCACTCAGTAGTAGGAGGCAAAATTATGATTTCTGATACTAAAAATTGTACTGCGTCGACCTATACTTGTTTCCAATCTTTTTCAGCCTTCACAGTCAAGCGATGCCTACTCACAACCGCTCATCAAAGGTTGAATATGTCTACAAGTTGTGATTAATTCATCCAAAGAGTAGTGCTCCCTTGCCACCCTGTTCTAAATAGAGGTGAAACTCTGCAGCATTTCATAAGAAGAGAGCAAAGGTTAGAGAAAAATGAATCATAGTTTGTATCAGATATGTTCTTTTTCTTTCCGAGCTTGTTGATTAAATTGTGACCCTTCAGTTCAATGTTAGATTTTGCGAATCGCACAGTCATAGTGAAGCACAAAACTGTGGTTCTTTGCAACTGACAATTTCTGATATATGAAATATTGCTGATGTTTAAATCCCTCATCTATTAAACTGACTAAGAATCATCATCTCATGTGAAAGTTACTTCTGAATTGACCTTTTATAAAGCACCAAAATTAAACCAGATTAAACCATTAAAATGCCTTGTGTACCCACACAGGTGTTTTCACTTATTCCGGCTGATTAGATCTGTGCTGGGGTTGAGGTTGGGCACCGCCGTGCAGGGAAGTATGTGTGGTCGCCAAAGTCCTTGTACTAATAAATACGGTAATGGTGTAAGTTGTTCAAGGCATAACAGGTGCAAGAAAACTAACAGGAGTGTCGGTGGGAAGTCGAGCACAGCCTGCACACACCCACACAGTCCACAGACAGGTACTAATCAAGAAAAAGTGAAAACACCTGTAGAGGTGTACCGAGGGCATGTGGGGCCTTAAACAACCAAAAATAGTCTGGCATCAGATCTCAGATCATATTACTATTGCTTCACTACATTTTCAAGCCACATTTAATAGGCTGTAATGCTTGCGACATGTATTCAGACCCCGCATAACAAATCAGTACAATAGTCCAATAATGTTCCTTTTGGGAGGGCTAGATCCTCTATTAGACTCGATAGTGCTGTTACAGGCAGTTTACCTACCAGGTTTCTTAGCCTTTAATGGTATATCTGATCTATAGTGACCCTATAGGACATTAAATATATCTAAAATTGCACAACTTTTCTGATTTAAGTCATAAAACATAACTGGCAACCACATGTGCAATAATCCTGATTCACTGTTGCATTGGATGGCATTCATCACAGTAACACACATTGCACAGGGCACTTTGTGTGACTTTCACAATCTGACGAACTGTTAAACCCAACAGGCCCCTGGCTGCTCTCCCTACAGCCTAATGGCCTAGTCTAATAGCTGTTTGTCTTGTTTCATGGTAATTGGGGGGCAACTGACTCTGCAGCAAAGTCTCTACTATCCTTTTCCTGCTGATATTCTTCTGCTGGTTCCCTCTGGGTTCTCTGCTTTGTAGGTACTGCTTTCTGCTGTAATGATATCATAATTGCTGTTTTTCCTCACAGTGGACAATGGTTGCCAAGCCTGAAGGTAGCCCAGCAAATGAGCTGGACTGATCAAACTGGGGACACCATGATGATAAAGGAACAGTGTAAACGCTGAAAAAAACAAAAACAAAATCAAAGCATGGCGTATTGTGTTTTTGGTACAGTCACTCATATTTCCTCCCCTGATTCTTCCCCTGCCAGCCAAACCACCTGGTTATCCACAATACATCATTAGTGGCAGAAAATGCTAATGAATCTTCACTGCAAAAGTCAAATTGGACAACACCTGTGTGTCCTTGAAGGACAGAAACTGAGATATTAACTTGACCCATGGGGTGACTGGTACCAATAGCCTGATAGAGCTACAGATATACACACATGAACATGCAGACAAAACTAATGATTTATTTTATACTTTATGCATCATTCCTGCAAAGTCGGTTTCTACAATTCACAAAGACCAACTTCCCTCCACACCACACACTCACAGGAGTGAGATAGTGCAGTGCTGTTTGAACAATCATTTCTCAGTCCAGCTGAATTCATGCTGACGCTCCAGTTTGCTCAGTTTGCTTTCTGAAAACTCCCCTCTTCCTCCTTTTAATCCTCTGAGGGGAAGCAGAGAGAGGGAGAGAGAAAGAGGGAGAGACCAGCATTGAATGCTGACAGGGACATAACTTGCCTTCCCTGCATACCTTGTTTACAGTCTCCTTCCCTGCTGCTATACCCTCCTCTCTCAATGGAGCCATAAAAAACAAATAGGGGCTTTTAGAGAAATTGCCTGTGCACTGAAGATTAATAACAGTTGCACCAGTTCACCCAAGAAAGTCTCCAGAGGCAAAAACGATATTGGAAGATTAAAAGTGCCACATCCCTAAATTGGAATGATTCAGAGCTCAGGCCGCGCTCTAACCAGCTTATTGAAAGTCAAGGCGTTGGTCTTCCTGCCAGACAAAGAGCATCATTAAGTATTTACTTCTGGATGAGGATCCGCTGCATGAGTATAATGATGAGCCGAGGCTGTGATCGATCCTCTGTGTCTAAGATGGAAGTGTGGTGGCCCGGGAGCTGTCGCAGAAGCGCACAGAAAGACAGGTCACCCTGTGTGAGATTAGGTCATCTTTTCACTGTTTGTAGCCCATCTGTTAAACTTTGCCTCATGGCAGTAAGTAGGGGGGAGCACCAATTTGACCCATTACTATCAAACAGTGCAAAACACAAGGCTTTTGACCTTCATTATACAAATACAGGTCCATGCACTTCTCTTATGATAATTAAGGAGATTAGGTAGCAAGAGTAAGATGTAGTAAACCCCCAGAAGAATCTAGCTTCCCTTAGTTTGAATTAAATTACATAAAAGGCAAAATCAATATATGTAAACACAAGGAATTTCCAATTACTGTCTATATATTCATTTTAATACACATACAAAAGAAATACATTTAATGCTTATTGTGAAAACTCCACTGACTTACCACGACACCCTTTTCAGCAGCGCTGTGGCATTACTATAGTAACAAGGAAACACACGTCTCCGTAGCAACCGGACCAAAGCGTCTCTGGCGTTGCGTAGCAACCACTACAGAAGAAGAAGAAAAAAACCCCAACAACGGGCGTCACGTTTTTTAAGAGCCACGCGCGCACACACACACACATATTAATAAGTTAGTTAGCAAAGTCGCTCTTCATTTTCCCCTCGAATTCATCATTGTACAAGACAAGACAACACCTGTGGATATGTTGAGGAAGAAGACGGAGCTGAAAACAGAAGGTTTCACCGTGAGGTCCACCATGAAGAACTCCGTGGTGAGTGAAAGTTAACTTGACGTTAACGTTAACCGTGCTAACGTCCGTTTAACGTTAGCTTTGGCAGCGTTGAGTTGAAGACTGCCTTATTCTGAAACAACGGACCAACGGACTATTTCTGATATTTACTGTACAGGGTGTGTTATTTTCGAAGTTGTGACGAAATATAAAGTGATATTTGTTATTAAGAAAAAAAAGTTTATCGTGAGGAAATTGTGTACCTGTTCAGCGTCACACCCAGCTGCGTCACTCCTGTCAATAGACCCTTTTCACAGCAGCCATTTTGACATGATGTGCTGGGGTCAACACAGGTGTTTCCAATGATACTAACTAAGGTTGTTTTCCATTTATTGTAGCAGAGCCTTTCCAGTGAACCAGCACGCACCGCAGCAACACATTTCCTTGTATCATTGGAAACACCTGCGTGAAACTAACTAAACCACTAAACTAAACCTACCACAGAGCTTTGGCTTGATATAATTACAGTGCTTTTGGAACTAAGAGTCCCATATTAGTGTCAGAGCGACAGAGAGAAGCTTGGCTGTGCTTTGTGTTACAGTCTGGACTGCCATCCGTGTGGCACCACTATCTAGGTTAAGTTACAATTGATGGAGAAGGATGGAGGGAGGGTGCAGCCCCTCACTTGCCGCTTTAAATTATCCTCTTACTCTTTCTTTCCCTCCAGCATTCTCTATTAGCGTTATTCAGCAGGACCTTTTTGTGCGCCTTTCCGCTCTTTGTGCGGAGCACAATGTACTGAACATGTAGCAGTGAAGAGAGGAAAAAAAAACCCCACAATGCCTGAACATATTCTCCCCTAGCATCATTTCGCTCTTCCTGTGTGTGTGTGAGCGTGTACAACTCCTTTGGTCAGACAAGCTTGGCTATGTTTCACACAAGTGCTGCGATTTGATGCGAGTAAATTTTATGGGCTAAAAATGACACTTTTAGAACCGATTCCAAAGCCATAATGCAGTGATTAGACACTGTGAAATTCAGAGGCCATATGCTAAGAAAAATGCAAATCTTTTTAGAACATCTTGGCGATATCACGTTAACATGAGAGCCGAATGTTTTATAGACTTTCTTGTGGAGTAATTGGAGCTGGACACAGCACATGATTTTTACAAGCTTAGAGTCTATTTGTTCTCATAGCCACCAAAACTTTTATATGTTCTAAAGAAACTATTGTGCACATATTTTTGTACTGGGGCCTCTTGGTTTATTCTGGGGCAAAAAAATAAACAGAGACTTCCTGGACCACGGTTTCCTTGTAGAGCTGTCCCATGGACCTCTATTGTCAAACTGTGTTGAAGGAGTTTCCAAAGACAGTCATGTCGGTCTTCCTCTCCTCTCATTTACTGTAAATGAAGATGGATCAGTGAAGTGTAATAGGTTTGTATAGCAGAGGACATTAGTCTTTATTGATGAACTGTATTGATTGGGCAGTAAAACTAGCTTTTGTGCAGGGAAAAAAGGGATCATTATTAGAAATCTGGTCGACTTGTATCTGAGGTGTGTCTTCTGTACCTTCATCTGCAAATTTGTTTTGATCAAGATGATGAATCGCGAAGCTGGCTCCATCTGCATGACCAGTGGCTTTGAATATGAACTCGTAAAAAAAGGATGATGTATGAAGGTGGCTTTTCCCTCAGCTGATGTTGTTTGCCACCAAAGGCCACTGAAAGATGTATGTGTAGCCTCCCGTTGTGCTCTGGCAGATGTGGCAGGAGCAGACGGTGACAGACTGTAAGCTGCAGAAGAAAACAAGCCTCACAGCAGCACATTTACACAGGCAGCCTTTCTCTGGCGTGCATAAACCAGGGCTTATCAGTGCTTGTGCGAGGTTATGAAAAAGTAAAATGTGCCATAACACTTTTTTTTTTTTTTAACACTGACAACTGTGTTAATTATAGTTTGTCTCAGATGAAGAAGTCACTGTCAGACTAAGACACCATTGCTAACCAACAAGTTCAGTTTGCCCGAGTTTGGGTGAGGAAGAGCTATGTTGTGCTTTGCTCTGGTTTGCAATATCATATAATAAGGAACGCAGGCAGAGACTGCCTCACATATTACTTCCGCTTGCTTTTAATTCTCACTTGGCACTTTTACACACAGGCAGTTGCGGCTGTTGAGCTACAAAGCATGTCACAAACCGTCACATTGCTTAAATTGACAGATTGAGGCATTCTTTTGCTCTCGCTTTCCTGATCTCTCAGGCAATTATCCCAACCTGTTTTTTTAGAGACAACACCAAGCTCTTCATTATAATCTCTTTCTTCAGTGGCAGATATTAAGACAGGTGGCAGTTTAAGAAATTGTTTATTTTTTTAAAATATATTTTCCACATGCAAACTTGCCAACATGTCATCGTCTTTGTTTTTTGTTTTTGTCAGGGTTGCGATAAAAGCGTATTATTATTATTCAGGAAGTTTAAAGAATACGTTCATATATTTTGATTTGTGTGTTTTGTTGTGATGCTTTTCATGTTGACAGTTTTGACTTGGTTCATGTTGAAACGAGAGCCCTGCATCAAAAAATGAGGCTTCCATGGTCAGCAATAATTTAATGAATGAATTTTAAGGAAAGTGTCAGTTTAATATTTTCTGTCAGCAGTCCCGCAGCTCTCACTTCCATATCTTTCTACTTCTAAAATGTTGACTGTCCAGTCTTGGGTACTTTGATGCAAACAATTTAACTAGGTCTTCCTCTCTGAGCTACTGAGGTTTTCTGCAGACAGCTATTGCCTTATTACGTTCTCACTGCACTGAAAGGAATCAGGCCTATGTGATAAATAGAAGTGGAAGAGCCGCACAGTTCTGATGACAACAGTAAATACTCGAACATGAAACTGTAGCTGTCTTTTTCTCTATGACAGGGACTGCCTTGAGATGCAAAAGAGGCCGTCAGAGCTACCATTGACTGCCTCCTCCTTTTTTTGAAGGTCATAAACAAATCTCTTGTCAAGAGCCTTCACAAGGAAGGCTCCTGCAAAGCCCTTTAATATTCACCATCTCCCCAGAGGATCTGATACGTCTGGCACATGAATGATGCTCCGATGCTGACACACCACTGGCTAAATCCTCAACAAAAACCATTACATTTTTCAGAGGCTTGCTTATGTCTGTTGCCGTCTTGTTTTTTTTCCTCCCCTGTGGTCACTGACATATCGCTCCAGAGAGGGCAGCTTTGTGGAGAGCTGTGATTTGTAGGTAACGACAAGGCCATTTCAAGCCTTGAAAGGGTATGGGGACTTGAAGCATAGGCTTATTATACTTTAAAGTATTTGTGGTCATAGAAATTGAATCAATATCACAGGCCACTGAACCCCCACCCCCACCCCCACCCTTTTTTCTAATATTTCATCCCAAAGCATTTAAAGAGGAAAAAAGATTCACTTTACATTCAGGTGGGAGGTCGTCACCTTGTGTTTCAGGCAGGATGGGGAACAAAGCTGTTATTTTCTCTGTCGTAGGTTTTTTCCAGCTCGGTGTCAAAAAATAACAGGGCATAGAGCACAAACACCTCCATAGTGTTGTGACAAGAATAGACATGAATACACATACTGTACCTGTCAACACTGCAGTTGAAAAAGAAGATGCTGATTTTCTTATATTATGCGGTACATGTGAGAAATATAATTGTCGAAAATACAAATCTACTTAATATGTGATATGACCAACATCTCATATCCTGACGAAGGTTTCATATCCATGTTATGATATGTATCATAATATAGCATATTTTCTGTTCTTTTATGGTTTTTATAATTAAATTTCGAATTCCTTTATGCTCATGAGGAATGCGCATTATTTACACATCTTATTTTTTTTTTAGTATAACTCATTATATGATTATTCCTGTTTTTGGTGTACTGCTACTGCTGGCTGCATAAAAAACTGATCACAACTATGTGTAGCACTATTGCCCAACCCAAGCCAAACTTCAGGAAAGCCCCCCTTTTTTCTTATTTTAAAGAGTATTTATAATGCGACCACATTGAAAGGCCTATTTCTTATTATATTTACACAATCTTTGCAGCTGTTGTCTTCTTCCAACTTCAGAATTCTTTGTCCTATGGAGTGCTGTGGGTAAAAACCTCTTGCAGCATCTTGAGTTTGGGGTTTGTAGTCCCTCTTTTAGGCATGAGCACCTCGTTTTGTCATGGCTTGAGTCCTACTGCTGTTTGAAATGACCCCGTTTTCTGTCACGTTTACTCTCCTCCATGTTTGTTTGTGTATACATATTTCCAGCATGCAGCCTGTGTCCGTGCCATGCAACCAAATCGCCGTCCAAATGACGGAAAATATTGCTGCAATGAAATGAGTGATGCAACGATAGACATTTTTCTATTGTTACAATATGCTTACCCTACTTCATACATGAACAATCTTAAAGCAGCCCTGTTTTGGTTTGTAACATTGTCCACAGTGGTCCAATAGAGGAGATAGATAAATAGAGGAGATTCTGTCATACTGTAGCAGGAAAAGCATGTTCCATTGCAATTAGGTGTCAGTAATCCATGCCATTGAACCAGCATGCTCAATATTAGAGCCCTGACACGACAGCTAAATGAAATGCAGTCATCATTAGTGTCTCTAATTACACCTGTGTTTTCCCTACTGTGACATGTGAAAAAGGCTATACAAAAAGAGATATTGAGCATGTCGCTGTCACGCTATTAATGGTGTGGCAAAATCTCTGCCAGTAGTCTGTCATATTTCCAGACCCAGTTATGCACTGTTTTCACTTATGTCTAGACTGATAATCAGACCGACTTGCCATTTTATTTTAGTTCAATTATTTAGCTTGACATTGCGTTCATTAGTAAGTGACACATTGGTCCTGCAAATATCGTTTTAGCTGAAGTGGCCGTGGTGGCAGCGACCGCTAAGGGCAGTTAACAGCTTTTAAATCAATCAAACATGTATGTCACACTTGAAGAGTTTCTGCTTCTGTAAGACAACTTACAACCGGTAGATCTGTACCATGTTTGTCACATTGTGGTCGTACTACTAAACCGCTAGGATATAGTTTGTACAGTAGTAATTCCACCTAGAAAGCTGTGATTTGTTGATAGAAATGGTCTTCCTTGGCCCAAAGTAAGGCTTAGCTACAGTGTATAGGTTGCTGATCAATTCAGAGATGTAGGTGGTGATATAAAGGAATGGAATTAGGCTAGCTTATTCTATCTCGCTCTTTACTTTATTTGGTCAATAACTATTGAGCTCACTTGGGAACAGCCATGTAGATAGGGTACAATTGATTTATAGACTCTTGAAGATGTGGAATATGTGGCCTTAGATCATCATCATGTCCTGTAATTGATTTATTTTGTATGTAATTTGGTGGATGTTTGCTGTACCACATCCTGAAATCAGTCCTCTTTTGTGTACTGCTTTTACACTTACACAAAGAGCATCTCTGGGGATATTTTCAAGGTCTTATGTGTCATCAAAGCCTTTTCTCTCAGGAAATGTTCCTTTATGAAAAGACATGAGAGACAGGATGAAAGATCTAAATGTCTCTATGCTCTCCTGTGTCCAATACATACTACACAACAGAACACACATGTGAGGACGTGGACGTGATCCTCTTTAAGACAGCGTATTGCACAGTTCACCTGACAGGGCAAATCGATACAAGCTGCACCTGATCCCAACCTCAACTTTCGTGTGGCGAGGTTCTGCAGATTGCTGAGCCAATAGACGGCTTTTATAACAAGCACACCTCATTTGGTGTTTGCTCGGCCTCTGGAATAAAGATTGAGCTGGCAAACGCCATCCCCAAGTCTGCTACAACACTCCCCACAACCCCACAACCCTCCGCCATCCCTGGCTCACCCCACTAACCCCGGGGGACAGATGGAGACTCTGTGCTAGCAGACGTGACCTCCATATCTTATTCCATTCCTCCCCCACAGCATCATCATTATATACCTGAGCAGATGTCTCAGCCCCCTATGCTGTCTCTCTCTCTGTCTTTATCTTTGCCTCTCTCTATCTCTTTATCTCCCGCATTCTTTCTCTGCAGAACCTTCATTCAACCAGGCAGGTCCCTGGGTTACTACACAATTACTGTACATTATAATAAAACATAAACTAAATCAGCAATTTAATCGAAATACATAACAATCATGAGATGGAACAGGACATAGAATTACTTCATTATTAAATATATTGTCTTATTTATTGTATTGTAGTAAACCTGTCTTTAGTGGACAGTACAAATAGCCTATGTTGTGTGAGAGATGTGTTGATTCACATCTCAGCTATTTGCCTTGGATGCTATTACGACTGAGTGTCATCTTAATAAATTAAACCATATGATCAAATTAAACAAGTGACAGTTTAGAATTGATCCTTGATTAGAGTTTAAATGAGTCTAGAATTTCAGTGCAACCTGATTAAATGTAATCTCACTTTAAATTGCAATATAAACATAGTTAAAATGCCATCTTAAATTTAATTTGGTTTAGAATTAATACAGATTTAAAAGTTTGTGTAACAGTCTGATGTGTATCACTTAAGGCTTGATTTAAAATGATTATATCCTTTCTTCCATCCACTGAAACACCACCACGTGGGGAAATTATAACAAACAGAACATGAACACAACAAGGATAAAAAGTTAGAGATAGAAACAAGCCCCATTGTCAGGTGTATGGATAGCAGGCAGTTGTTGACCAAGATTGAATCCTTGAAAGCTTTTATGGAGATGAATCTGTCTATTTATTATTTTCACTTGCAGTCAAAATCGTTCTTCCCCATCGCTCCAAACACATTTACCTGACACAGAAACTCATAATGTGCCCAGCGTGATACATAAATTGGCCATGAAGCCGTCTGGGGTGTTTTGTGTCTATGTTTGTGTGTGTGTGTGTGTGTGTGTATGAAGTATTCCAATGCAAGTAAAGGCAAATCGAGCACGTTTCTGCTGTTGGATGCCATGCTGTAGATTCCCTCACCTGTCTGCTAGCCTGCCTCACTTGAACTGCCTGAGTCAAAGTGTTTTCTAAACCAGTGGTGCTTGTAGACACACAAACCCCTGCACGCGCTAAAACTGTTTTTCTGCATCCATCTTTCCTCTCCTCTGCTCCCACACACTCATCTTATCAGCACCAGAAGCCTGTAGTCCATCCCGGTAAGCAGCTGGGTTATTTGAGGAAGAATTGAGTCATGGTAAAACAGGTTAAATCGGCAATGGGCTCCGGAGGCCTGCTGCCGTTTCCATTACTATCGATCAACCACGGAGCCTAAAGGCCTTGAGTGGATGGAGCATTGGCTGACTTGGAAATCTTACAGTTTTCCCCCATAACTTTTGACTCTGTTGACTTTGGCTGCCTTGCTCCTTGCTCCAGAAGCAGTGGAAAGAGACTGACCCAAATAAGAAGCACATTGTCAACATTTTAAAAAGATTATTTTTTATCCATGAAATTTTGTGAATTAAAAATTGCCAATCTGTCCATGAAGACTTTACTTTGGTATTTTGACCACATTTAAAATCTACATTTCAACTTGTGAATTTTTCAGAACTTAAAAGAAGTAGTTTCTGTGGTATATGCTCCTCACGGCAGGTATCAACAGATAGATTAGGTTATAACTGATGGCATGCTATCTGAAGTGCATGACTGCTGAAATGTCTGTGACCTTTTCTGCGCCTGAGGAAAACACCATCTGGAAACTTCCGTCAGATATGGAGAAGTACTTCCACAGTGTTCTATCATGACCTTATAGGAAGTGCTCAGCTGATTATGTCTATTATGTTTGCTTTCCTCTGAGCCTGGTTGACAATTACACTGGCCTCTGTGTTTGTTATGTTCTCCTTCAAGCCCTTGTAGCTTGCATCCTAATTAGAAGGCTTTTAATGGAGAATGTTTATTGCTCCTTGCAGGGCCTCTATTTTCCGCTCTAGAGTTAATTAGCCCTATGTCATGTGATAACCAATGCAGAGGACATCTAGACCTATGCCTCTTCTATGAGAAATGTCCTTCTTGTATCAAAGGTGAGCTAAATTATGTGCTTTGTCTCAGTCGTATTAAAAACAAACATGAATGTCAAGACATACTTTGATGTTCTCATACACATGCGCACACAGATTAAGTGGTTGTTCCCTGTAAATAATTAGGAATGACCATAAAATCAATTTGCTTAATATGTTGTCAGCTGATGTAGTGCTGGCCATCTTTAACAGACTTTTTCATGGTAAGTAAAGTGATTACTAACTTTGAAGCTTATTTCATCGTGCAAGCCTGTTTCACAAATAGACATGTAGATTTAAAAAGCGTTATTGTTCTACTCATATAAGGATAAACAAAACACCGCTGTTTGTGCATTTTGTGTAAAATTGCATTGATTGATTGTATTCTTTAGCTGTATTGCACAGCTTTATGTTCACATATGCTTGCAAATATATTAAATTCTAAAAAGACTAACTTTGAATGTAGTTGGAGTAATTAAAATAAATATTTCACTGAATATATTTGAGACAGTATGTTCGATATTTACAATAACATGTGGGCCTGGAAGTGCTGAAAAATAAAGAGTCATCAGCAGGTAGTCAACAGTTAATTCGAGTACTCTGTCAGGATTTTTATACCTGCTCCTCTTGACATAAATAATTTAGAACTCAATATTAAAGTGCTGATAGCCAGACCTCTTTTATAACTGACAAATGCGCCTAATTGGTTTTGAAGTAGTCTGACCCCTTTTTGTTTTTAATTGTAATTCATCGTAATACTTTCAAGTTTTGACATTTTTCATCAAGTGTTTATATTATGTCGCCTCTGTGTCCTTGTAATGTAAGTGACACCTACTGTTCCTGTCCATACTCTGGACATAGAAGTCAGCTAAAGTGAAACCTAAATGAGGCGATGCTTAAAGTATATTAAACTGACAGGACATTAGCCATTTATTCACCCATCCTCCATCATTATCACCCATCGCACTGACTTGCCCTTGCTGGAGGAGAATAGTGTTCTTAGTGTTCTAATCTGTTGGTGTTCTGCATGTGTTATCCACCTTTCCACAGGGTCACATGTGTGTGACTCACATACTGCCTACATCAACATAATAGGGACCAGCAGCAGAAAAATCAATGTATCTGACAGACAATGTTATTCCATTCCAATAATGCCAAAAGGTGTCCTTTGTTTCACCACTCCCCACTCTGAAAATCTTTTAAAATCACCACCAATGCAATAACACTGGCCTGACCTTTTGAATTTTGCTGACCAGCCAAGAGATCAAAATGGGCTTTATGTCTGCAATCCCTCTAGCACTCCCTCTCTCCCAATGACAAAATCCACTATGCATTAGTGATACACAGAAAATGCAAAAACTGCTTCTGTCAGAATCAGTGAGTATTCTCGAAAGAAAAGAGGGATGCAAGGTCAGAGCCAAACTGTGGCAACGCCACCATCTTGCACAGTGAGTTAAGTTTACAAAGCACAGCAGCCAACTTCATAGATGGTGCTCCAGGGCTGTGGTGTTCTTCACCCAGTGCCAAGAAAGTAAACCTGCAAAACCTTTGAGATTTGAAGTAGTGTGTATGTTCCCTTCAGAATTCCACTGAGGATTACTCTGCTATTTAGCTCATGCCTAGCATCCAGCTGCTCCTAGTTGAAGGTACGCTGGAGGCAATGGCTCTGCTGCAGCAAGCTGAAGACAGGGAATAGGGAAGAGCTGGAAGGCAAAAGTACTCCGATACTGTCAGAAATGATCCACATCACTGCCTGGAAACCCTCTGCTCCAGCCACCGCTGCTCATTACCCTCGTCGTCCGGAAACACAGAGCAAATTCTACTAACGAGTATTTGACCAACATGCCGCGCTGTAGCAAAGAAAGACAGGCAACCTGTTCATGACTCATTCTCTCTCTCCGTCTTTCTTCCTCTCTCTCACTTCTACTTTTGTCTGTCTCGTTTTCCTCTGTCTTCCTCCCACTCCCTTAAGACAGAGGAGAACAAAGGGAGAGACAGAAGAAAAGCAATATAACCTCTTGCCCCTTATCTGCGGAGCACACCAGAGCATGTCTGGCCTCAGACATGGCTTTGCCTGTCCTTTGAAGGCCTTCATCTCCCTTTGATTTCAGCCAAATGGTTCAGCACAGTGACAGATGCTCAACTTTCCATCTGTCACTCTGAGACCCATCTCTTTAGTGTTGCTGAATCTAACTGACTTTGTTTGGACTGTCTGTCTGGCTGTCTGAATAGGGCTGTGACATGGATGCTGATGTGAGAGCTAATGTAAGAGACTGTGACTAAGACCTTTTAGCTCAGACAGATGAAAGAAAAACTCCCTGCCACTTTTCTGAAGATCGTCGCTACTGTCTTAGCTGTATTTTTACATTAACATTTAGTTGATGCTCTGATACTGAGTGATTTAATGAGGAGTCTAAGGGTCATCATCACATTACCTTGACAACATTCCTCCGAGATGGGCCACGAAAAAGACATAAAAATTCGAGCCAAGGAGAGTCGTAGAAGGCAGCCTTTTTATGAGAGGAAATTAGAGTGAGTAGAGAGAAAAGATATTGGAGAGCGGATATGATTCAGGAGGGAGACGATGACGTAGCCCACCTCTTAAATAGATGAGTGCTCGTTTTATGATTGACGATGAAAGGCGTTTTTGCTGCTCAGACTGAACTTGGGAGGTCATATTTATGATGTATTATTGCCTAAACGGTAAACTAATGCACCATTTTTAATCATGCTTTGGTGTGGTTTTTGGGATCTTTAGCGTCATCGTATTGACAGTGGCGGCTGTTATTGTAGCAAGCCCAGGATTCACCATGGCTCATTCACACAGTCTTGATTTATGCTTGCCATAAGTGTTGTGGGATCGAGGAGGTGGCACAGAAAGGCTTATGCTAATAGCCTAGACACCTGTCAGAGCATCAGCAGGCTGCAGTGCAGAGCAAGAAGTGTTAAAGTGGGAGTGGTGATTGGATAGATAGATGTGCAGATGAATGGACTGTGGGAGCACGGCCAGGTAAAAATGAAGTAGATCTTTTTGACTTTCACAGGAATCATGCTCTCTGAATAAAAGCCAGGGGTGGCTGCCACAAAGTGCCGTGGGCATGTTTTTGCTTGAGCTGCTTTTTATTTGTTTGTTTGTGTGTATGTGTGTCTCTTTGTGCAAGTGCCTCCCCGTAGCTCAGCTAAAAGTGTCGCCTCTCTGACTGAGAGATCTGCTGCAGCAAGCACAGTGTGAGATTTGAGTCGTCTGAGAAGTTGCCTGTTTTAAAGGCACACGAGGACAAAAAGTGTTTTTTTGCTCTTTGTTTCATGGGCTAATCCGAAGGCTGGACTCTCACTCAGAGCATTATCCTTGCAGGAGATCTAAATACAAACCTCTGTTCCTTATATATCACTTGCTGTTTCCTGTAACAGCCTCTGCTAGCAGCCCTGTTTCCCCTTTTAGTCTGCAGAATAAACAAATTCTGGATTAAGAAAGCAGTTTAGGTACGCAAGTAATGGAGGATATGTATGTGTGTGTGTTTGTGGGACTGGATGCATGCAGCTGTGGCAGACTGTGTGTCTTGGGTATCTACTAGCAGGGATGTAGCCTTCAGTGTGCTTTCCCCCTGTTTAATTTATGTAAAGGTCAAATTTCAGACCACGCCAGGCTTTGGTCTCTGCATGGTGTCTCTGTAAGCAAACCTCCAGCATCATTTTTAACAGACAGCCTTACAGGCAGCAAAACTGATTTCCAGGAATAGAAAGTCACACTGGGCGTGTGATAAGACCAAAGGCCTCTGGTTCATTTTGCAATACATACTAATCACCGAGATAATGTTCTTCACTGTTAAACAATATTCCCGTATCAGAGGTAGAACCTGTATCTCTTGCTATGTGCAGTCTGCTTATCTTCCCATGCCTCCCTCCACTCCTTAGGGATCTGTCAGCACTGGGCTACCTGTGACACTTGTGAAAGTGTGTGTGTGTGTGTGTGTGTGGCTGTGGGGTGGTGTGGGAAGGCTGCAGACGGACCTGCTCTCTCCCCTCTCATCACTGCGGCTGTCTGTCTGTGGCTCTGTGGTGAAATCGATGGCCTCCTGCTGCTCTGGGTGTGTCCTGTCTCCAATTCCTTCCCCTGTGGACCCGTTGCTGCCAAATCAAACCTTCCACAGCTCACAGTGACGCTTCCTCAATTAAGTGTGTGGTCACAAATACATTCACCTGCTTGCCTATCTCACTGTCTATCTCTTCCAGGCTGCTTGCCCTTCTCAGCAGCATCTTCCAGTCATGCTGTTTATTTCTATGACTGCCTTCTTATCTGCTTAGTTGACTGTCTCCTTACTACCTGCAAAAAAAAAACTTAGGTTTAAACTTTTGCATGAGTCATGCAGCTATTCTGAGGTGTAGTCAGCAGCACCCATATTACCACTCTAAAACAAAGCGTGTCGTTACTGGCTTCAGCAACATTAATATTCTATGAGGTGGTGTTCTGTCCACCATAAATTAAATGCAGTTACGAGGATGGTTATTGACAGGAAGCTACTTATTTGATGAATAAAATTGGGAGGACAGTTAAATTCTTCTTTCTCAGCAGCAGAAGTGGCAACTGCAGCAGGTCAGGGATGTAGTTTTCCTTCTGTGTCTCATTAATTTCATGGCCCAGCACAATGTTTTAATACCGTAAGGTGTCGTCACTGATTGGGGCTGTAAAGACAAAGCAGTGGATCAGTGCATGCCCGCGCTCTCTTAACAACCACGACGAGCCACTAGAAAATGTGCTTTGTTCGCTTTGCTGACACATCGATCATGTACAGGGTTCAATGTCAAGGTTTTTTGCTCTCAAACTTGGAGCAAACTACGCGACACGTAGTTGGAGTTTTGCCTGCATCCCGCAACGCCACACAACTAATCTCTCTGTTTTCAGGATAATTGTAATACTCAGCCCGTAAACTTTACCTGTCTTTACTTGACGTCAATTTCTCACTAGTGTCCAATTGGTACTTTGCATGCAATTACATCAACTCTCAACAGAGATGAGAATGAAATAAGATGTTCATTTCTTGGCTACTTCTGTTATCTACTCTGGAGAAGAATGTGTTTTTACCACTCCCCTATTCAGGCAAGTGAGTTGCTTGGGTTACTAAACTAATCCCTAACCATGGCATTTTAATCCTTAATGTGGAGCCAACATCACACAAAAGAACCTACATACAAATTGCACCAGCGAAACAGAAGTCAGACATGTTTGTGCATAAATACACGTGTCTTGTATCCATGTCTTACATTATGTTGTAGTAAACAACAACAAAAAGTCAGTGCTATTTGTTTATATCTAAGTGTTACCTTAAGTCGATCTTATCGATACATTACGGCTACGATCATAACTATTAGAATTAATGCTATGAGACAAAGTGTATGGGTTTAACACAGCCTCCACATGCGCAGTGTGTAGTGTACACAGGTTTCTTTACATGGTTTTTATCAGTGTGGATGCACATTGAAATGTGCCGGACTTCTGTAAGTTAAGCAACGTGCTAGTTTAGCCTCATGGGCTCAGTGCATGTGGTCTGCTGTTCACTTGACAAGTAGTAAGAGCTACTATATTTTGCCTTTCCCATGCAGGCTGATTCACTCTGAGCCATCATCTCAACTGTGGTTTGGTGATATGAATCAGAGCCAATAGGGCTCTGTAAGCACGAGGCTGCCCTGCTGCCTAGCTGATAAGTGGGCCACACAGAGAAGATGGAAAATACTCATTCTCTCTCTCTCTCTCTCTCTCTCTCTCTCTCTCTCTCTCTCTCTCTCTCTCTCTCTCTCTCTCTCTCTCTCTCTCTCTCTCTCTCTCTCTCTCTCTCTCGTTGGGAGATGCTCACTCATCTTTTTCACTTACACTCCTCCCCTCATACTCCTACCTCTTTCTTTCTTTCACATCCCGTTAACATCTCTGTGTCTATGCTCTTCTTTTAAGTGATGGGGTTAAACTAGAGGAGACAGAGAACAGTGGGGCGCTCTTCAGTGCTTGAAGCCTCTTTTTGAAGTTTTTCTTTAAAGTTATCCCTCTTGCTCCCAGTTCAATAGGAGGTGGCTGTCACCTGTTTCATCCTCATGTCTTTGTAGTGACACAAGGTGTGTAGCGTTGTCTTTACCTAGCGGTGTCGTCATTTTTCATTACAAACATTGCTGCCCTTGTGCCAGGGTGCAGAGTACAGTTGATGTAAAAGCCTCTGACACAGTGACAATTGTAAAGCACACCTCTACGGTCCTGTGAGCTCTGAACAAAAGACTCTGTTACCTTTCATCAGTCTGTGGTTTTCCCTGTCCAGTGAGAGCCCTTTACTCATTTGTTCTCATCCGACCTTGTCTCTCAGAACAGGGCTAATTTCTGCACATAATGAAACCCGCTTGCAGACTGATTGCACTTCTTGCTGTTTGGTCATGAGAAATTAATGGAGTGCTGCACAAATATTGCAGATTTATTCTTCTGAAAGGAATCAGCCTCCCACCAGTCTCTGTTTTGCCCTGCAGAGGGAATGAGTAAGCAAAAATATCCTGTCGGGATGATTGTTTGACCATATAGCAGAGATTCCAGCCTAAATACCTCCATTATTTTGTCTGTGTCTTGTTCATTTGAATGCAGTTTGAGAACAAAACATACATCTCCAGAACTGCTTGTATTCCCGGTGGCGGGCGGGCAGGCAGCAGGCTGGGCTATGGCGGAAAATGCCCTGTAAATAAAGAGAGCTAATTTTGTTGCCTGTGGCAGTGATGTGCAAGCTGACCTTATCAGGAGAGCCTCGGCCTGTCTATTCCATCCTGTGTGACTCACCCACCCTGCTGCCTCCCCCAGGAAAGGCGGCCTTCTGTACAGAGCTAGATTTCAGTAACCTCTCAACCGAGAACAGTGAAATGCAGAGAGAGCGAGCAGGCAAACGGGTGCCTACCCCCTTTGCTGCCTCAGTAAACAGGTGATGCAATGCACCTACGTGCAGTGGCACCATTGTTCCCCAACGAACACAATGCAACAAAATGCATTTTTTTCCCCCTGACAGACAAGAGGCAGAAGGGTGATGGATAGAAATGAAAAGGGAGATTAACGAGGGCCTCATTTGAGGAAGTGCAGTAGTGATGGCAATGCAGGGTTGACAATAAATTGACAGCCCTTCACCAGACATCTATCAGAGGTATTCAGAAGTGTTTTGGGGTGGTGGTATAGAGGCTGAGAGATGGAGAGATGAGGGAGAGAGCGCTGGAGCTGGAGGCCCAGGCATGGTGATGGATCACCTACATGCTGCAGCAGCCCCGCCACACTGAACTCACCCTCAGAATTGATGAGCCACACCTCTTGTCTCCCCTTCTCCCTCTTCCTGTCATATCTGTTATTCCTCCATCACCCTCCTCCATGCTCCAGCTCTTGATTTTGTCACTCTCTGTCTCCTTCTCAGCTTGTTCTTGTGTCTGTCTCCCTCGCTGGTCTACTTCACCCTCCACCTTTATCTCTTAATTTCTTTTTTTCCCCCATCTTTTCTTGAGCCTCTTGACCGCCCCACCCGCTCTGTGTGTCAAAATAAGGCAAGAGAGCCATGGAGGTGCCATACTAATAAGGTTAGAGGGAGCATCTCTGTTTCTTGTGGCGACACCTTTTATAAATGGCGGGAGCGCGAGGCCCTGCCGGTGCTCAATCACCTCTGCAGGGGCTTGCCCATGGGGAGCGCAGCATGTGTGGTGTGTGAGCGAGGGCCTGTGTGCATTAGTGCATGTTTGTGTTGCCTTTGTGGGTCTTGCAGCAGCCAGGTTTACGGTGGAGCTAGTTGGAGTGGACAACAGCATTAGGGAGGAAACAGATCTAGAGGCAGAGTGAAGGCGAAGGAGAGAAATGACAGCCTGGAGCTCATCTGACCAGTACTGCCTTGTTATGACTCCCCGATGTGTGCACCAGGGGCACACAAAACAGACACTTCCTACCTTTATTGCCTTACACCACCTCTATCTCTGTTCTGTAGTCTGTCGCCTCACAGGCTCGCTTTATGGCCTCCTCTGAGGGGCGGGATGTTATCTGCTTCTATAGGCTTATGTTATCGGCTTCTTTTTTCTGCCGTTTTCACTGTCTATGTTTGTGTTTATATCCGTGTTTTAGAATTGGGATCGATTTAGGATTACATATGGGTGTGCTGCGCTGCATGGGGCTGCTCTTACCTCTTCATATAACACCCAACAACCTTCGTGGCTCCTAAGGCAACAAAATGCGAGCAGACGAGGGGATGACGGAACAAAACATTCAGCGATTCAAATGTGTACGAGCAAAGAATGAAGTGGCACGCTGGCTAACAGCAATAGTATATTAACACAAATGCGTGATCACCCATACAAGACAGAACTTAGAGATGTTACTGCTCACAATGTGGCTTCTCAGAAGGCTACAAAACAGAGGAAACAAACTCTTAAGCCAGTCTAGGTTAGTGGCGATTGCTTTGAGATTCAGTGATAGTGTGTTTTTTGTCTCAGCATGCAGAGGCTTTACACCCAGATGTCATGAATGGCAGAACAGGAGCAGCCAGATCACTGGAATGGCATCAGCAAGCCAGCAGGTGATGGCGATAATCTCCCCACAATGCTATTTCTATTACAATTCTCCTTAAGCTGCTAGGAACAGCAGCTCACATCTGTAGTGGAGGAAGGCGCCTCCATGTTTGGCTTTTTGTAGTGTGTGCAGAGCCACAAGGCAGTACGCTGTTATACATGCATGTGCGCTATAGGTTCAGTATGTTTCCGGCTGTTTGTGTGGGTGTTGTCTGCTAGTGACGATAATTGGAGAGAAAACAGGAAAATAGCTGCGAAGCTTTCAACATCTCAGCCTTGAGCACGGGCCATGGAAGTGACTGCACCGTCATCATTCCTGACCATAAAAGCTGTTCAGCCAGTCAATGCAGTCTGGGTTCATTCTCTCCTCGCTGCCCAGTCTGAGTTATTTTTAGCCTCCCTGTGCAGCGTGGCTCAACCGCCGTTGTAGCTACCTGGATATGAGGGCTTTGTCACTCCTGCAGGCTGGAGCAGCACTGATCTTGCAAGCTTTACAGCTTCCTATTTCCACGACGAGGGCTGCAAAACAACTCCCGCAGTGAAAGGAATGAACAGAGACGGACCGAGAATGAAGGAAAAACAAACAAATAATATTTCACAAGGTCTAAATTATACAATAAAAGGCATTCAGCTCTTGGATTAACTTATATTTTGCGCTTGATGTGACAAGGCGGAAACAGTATTCTAATGCTCAGGCAAGCCGACACTGAACTATTCATGACAATGTTAAGTCAAAACAATTCAAGCAATTATTGAGAAACTGATTAAAATCTAATACAGGAAAAGAAAAACTGTCTCTTTCCAGAAGTGCAGGCATTTTACAAAACAATAAATGAACAATTTTCTGTTGGCGTACATGATTAAACACACCATTGCAACCAAAATTATACCCAAAATAAAAGATGAGACTTAAAAGGCGGCAGCAGGCAAACATGTATAATTTGTTGTGATGGATTTCTTTTAGGCTGTTACAGTAGGCAATACTGAAAAATGCCTTTTTCTTGTGTTTTACATGCATTGTTAGTCACAGACATTTTGTTAAGGTAGTCTTTCTCCTGCAGGTATACAAACCCGTGCCTATTAATTCAGCATAATATTATTCAGTATTCCCTGGCATGGTAAACAAATGCTCCAAACAGATTCATTTGAAATGACTGCGCTGCAATCCCACGGTGGATTAGGGCTGTTTGAATGCGGTGAGTGCTCGGAGACACTCGCTCTGGGTCCCTCATAATAGTTTCTCCTCTCTTCGTGTTTCTCTTGAGCCTGGCTATGCTGGCACCGTCTACACCCCGTCACACGTGTAACTTAAACTTTGTTCCATGTTACATCATTCCTTGGTGGCGGTTTCAGCTACATTTGTGGTTCTAGGCCTTTTTGTATCTATTTTGTTTTTGAATTATGCAACAAACAGGCAACACTAGTGAATGATGTAACATTAAAAAAAAAAACTACGGCTGAGTAGCATCATATTAATAGACTAAAACCCTGTAAAATCTCTCAAGATGCACTACCGTCTTAGGCAGTCCTGCCAAAAATAACACGTCCCAGTCTCACTCTGCTCTGCCTGTGGGCTTCTGTGGCAAAATTCTGTTTCTCAATGGGTGGTAATCTGAGGATTAATGACAGCAACACATCTGCCAGTCATGTGGCAGCGCGACACAGATGGCAGGGGATGCACACAAGGGACGCTGACAGGGAAAAGATTTGCTCCAACATTCTGTCATTCGTCCACTACAACATGCTGTTGCAAAGCTCTAATGTTTTCAATCAAATAAATCCAAATTCCTCAAGTACACAAGCGTCTCCCGCTTCAACAATTTCACTGATGGATCTTCAATGAGAAATTTTGGTCTCCTCCTCCTGTGAATATTTCTGTGCGGGTCTTGGTCCTTTCTGGGGTGCTTAAATATAAGAACACATCATCTTTGTAGGATCTTAAATTTAAGAAGTAACGCCATAGAGGACATTTTTTTGTTCTAATCTCAAAACCTTCACTCTCTCTGCTTCCTAGAGATGTACTTACATCTGCTGCATGGTTACTATGTACTTACATCTGCGGTATGGTTTCCACCACCAATCGCCCCCCAACAATAGCAGCAGACACTGTGGCTGATGTGAAGAGAGTCCCATTGGCTTTCAGTGGCACAGTAATAGCACACATCCAATATGGAGGCAGAGAAAAGATGATCCTAACAATGCCTCTGGCAGTGCCTCTGGCTACAGGGCCAACACACACATAAGAGCACACACAAACGCACACACGAGCGTGCACACTATCTGTGTTTTTCCTTCCTTGGAGGAGCCGAGAAGCAGGCACATGTGTCTCCCTGAATTACTTTTAAGGAAAGGCAGTGAGAGAGATTCTATTCTTGTAGGAGAAAACACAGTCAATTCTGATTTCATAAAACAACACTTTCACTTACTGTGCCTGTGTCTCATTCTGTGTATTTCTCTATTTTACTCCTCTCCCTTCATTCCCATTTTCTCCTTTGTGTCTGACCAGGTGGTGGGTCCCCCGGCTGCGGGGGCTTTTCGGGAGCGACCTTCCAAACCGACCACTTTCCGCAAGTTCTATGAGCGTGGAGAGTTCCCAATGGCACTGGAGCATGATGCCAAAGGAAACCGCATTGCATGGAAGGTAGGGACGCTCCCCGCTCGTAACTATCGCTTACGGTTTTCACACAGCATCAATAAAAGGGCTAGCGTGCTAGGTTTGTCATCGGGGAACATTGTATGTCAGAATGGTGATGGGGGCTTTGAGGCTCTTAATACCAATAAATAAGTAAAGCTATTAGGTGCCTAATCAAAAGTTTGCAAATAAAAACGTCAGTCAGGCCACAATGAAAATATCTCTCACACAACACTAGAATTTATCATTTACAATCACACACAACTCTGAGATTTATTAGTTCTTGCACACAATCTGCTGTGTGAATACACCGTTGCTGTCAAACAGTTGTGGTGGCTGCATTTGAAAACTATGCAAATGATAGGTGTTATGCAAACACCATTTATCGTCATCTCAGCTGAAGGCGATGATGACAGTTTCTCACATATTCACAGGTCCAGTGTGGGCTGTTATCCTGTAGGAGGCAGTGTAGATTAGCTCACTTGAAGGCTCCACCTGTCTCCCAGCACCAATCACAAAATCCATCAATCACCAACACTATAGGAACTCAGGGCGGTCGCAGCAAAACACAAGGAGTAATTGTATATGTATTTGTGTTTGTACTTTATGTGTGCGTTTGTGTGTTTCAACACATGAGCCTCCACAGAGCCATTAGGTTCCTGACTGGCACAGTGTGTGTGGGATGGATGCATTCTTCTAATCACCATGTTGCTATATTTCAGCTCCCACTATGCTGCCAGCTATTCCATAACTTCACAACCGCCGCGCAGCAACCACTCTTAATGACATTTATTCATAGTAAGCAATGATAAATGAATCAAACAAATTATACCCTTTTCCTCCCTTTTTTCCTACTTCAAAGAGAGAAGAAAGGGTGGGTGAGCTTTCTCACTAGTTAGCTGTCTGTCTTCAGGTGAAAACACTGTAAAAGCTCTCTCTATGAATTATTTATGTAAAACGTTCAAATGAATATTTGGGTTTGCAAAAAAATAATGGATTTCTTTTGTGCTGTGCCCCTGAAAAAGCACTCAGCAAATGGGATGTGGTGTATGAAATTGTTGCTGTCATATCCAATGCAGCTGTTATGCTTATTGATTTTCCCCAAATACTACACATTTTAGTCATCTAGTCATTTTTAAAAATCCTTCTCAATGAAAGACTTCAAAGCGAAGCCCATTGTGATTCTTTGAGTTTGCACTCTTGACTGTGAACTGTCTACGGATGGAAGCACAGATAGACAGGAAATCAAGGAGAGAGACAAAGCTTAGGCTGCCGTGGTAAGGACTCAGCCTTGGGGTGGTGCTCGACCAGGTGACTTACTGGCTGTTTTTTTTCTTTTTTTCTATGAATAAGTGTCTGTTTTCTGATATCTCATAATGGCTCAGATGGTGAGAAATCAAGACACACCTGCAGGCAAATGTGCATACTGTTTTGATCTGTCTGCAGGAATATGAGTAACCAGGTATTTCATGTTCCATGTGTGCACCTTTTCCTCAATATAATCAAAATAGCATAAGGCCCCAAACCACGGTACTAATGCACATGAAAACACACTCACCGTTTCCTTGAAGTCAGTCTTTATCATCCTTCTGTTTGTTTAAAGAGCTCCAGGTGGAGACGGTCGGCACTCACTGTGTGCATCTGTTGTGTGGGTTTATATCTGGGAATAGTGTAACAGAGAGTGTAACCACAATTGGAGTAAGTGGAGAGGGGCTGCTGCGTGTTTGCACTGAGCTGCCCTCAGGGCACAGGTTCAAGACGGCAGCTCAGGATCAATCCCAGTCTGAGAGCTCGGCCCCCTAGCAAATAAAAAGTCTGGGGAAAGTAAGAAAGAAAGAGAGTCTTTCGGAAAGAAAAATAAATGGTGTTGATTTAGTTTGTGGGCTGAGTACTCAAGCATACACAGTGTTGTGCGTACGTGTGTACTGTATTGTGTATCAGTTTGACTGTCTGCATTGATAAGTGTGTATTCAGGTCAGTAGTTCAGTGTTTCCCTCCCACAAAGATGCTGCCCATAGATGTTTGCCTTTGCGCAGCAGCAAACAGCCAATATGACCATGAAATAGACAAGCAGGCCTGATTAAATGTCAGAAATGCTCTGTTGCATCTGCACCCGTAGTGCAAGAGTACTGAACACACCCAGAGAACAAAAAAAAAAAAACACTGGAAGTTACTCTTAAAAAGCTTGGAAAGTCACTGCTTTGATTGCTAAATGACAGAAAGTTGACTATGCAGCGATGCATTGATATGCAACGTCGGTTTATCAAATACTTGTCACTACACAGTTTGCACAATTTAATAACACAACAAGCAGAAACACTGAGTTTTAGAAAGTTCTTTACTTGTAAGGCCCTATCCACTCATGCTTTAGTTTGAGCCGGCCTCGCTAACTCCTGAAAAATACAACTGGCTACATGCTTTCCATGAGAAGCACTTAATAAATAACACCATTTCATGATGCGTAAAATTGGCATGTGTTAGCATTCTTTCCTATAACTTGCATATAATTGCATGAGTGTTGTGTCAATTCTCAGTGGTATCGGCAGATACCAACCGTTTTCAAAAATACTAGCTCACATTTCAAGGACTTTTTTCCTAAACTCTTCACACACATGCAGCTCAACAAGACCGTTAATCTTGCGTTCAAAATACAATAATGTAACCTAAACACATCTCAGAATCAACTCTTGTACTCAAACATTGACAACATTTGTCCCCCAACAGCATATCATGACCATAAAAATCAATAATAAGTAGCAGTTCAATATGTAGCACTATTTTCTGTGTAAAAGTAACTTTTATTTACTTGTTTATTTAGCATAAGCTTTATTATATAATATTATATAATATAATATTATATAAGACCCTTTATTGCAGGCATTGTGCTGCCGTACAATATATGAAACAAATCAGAAGTGTTGCTGTGTTTCATTAAGCTTTATTACATTTTGCCATTGTTTTGCATAAAGTAACACAAAAAGGCAGAATTACGCTGAAGTAAGGCAATGCAAAATTATACATATTCACTATACACGCATTTAGAATAGTTGATAGTAGATGTAGAAATTCAACAAGTGCTAGTCAACCCTGTTTTCTGCATATGGCCACAAGTTCTCATTCACATCACACCTTAAAGTCCTCTTTAAGACACCAGGGAAAGAATCTTAATTTGTATGCCTGACACTAGCAATCTTCTGCAGGTATGTCCAGAGATCCAGGATTCACTGTGTCCAAGAGGGACAACTGATAATGTGAGTGGGGGTCATAAACCTTCCACCTCCATGAGGAAAAGATTTCCTCCAGGAGGTTGAGGGATGGAGAGTAAGGTGGAAGGAAAAGCGGCTCCGCCCTGGGATGAGCTGTACGCCGCTCTGTGACTAAAAGAGAATGATGAACTGCCACATTATCGCGTCCAATTACACAACATATTTCTCTTCGCTCTCCTCAATTGATGCCAGTTTATCATAGAGGTCATCAAGGCTATGCATTTTTACCTTTTCATTACTTTTTAGTTATGTTAGAATGTTTAATTTAAATGTAACAATTTTGAAAATACTATGTAAATTTGAGTAAAATTGAGTGAGGGGATTGGTGCTGGTAGACTCTGACTGAGAAAAGCACTTAATGAAATGTGAAACATGTGGCCACTGTGTGCATTCTGTGTGAAAGCAATGAAAAGTGATCTGCAGTTTTCTGCTGTGCTGACTGCGTGAAGAGTTTTGAAAAAGTGAACGATGTGAGTGTGAGTTAGCAATAACAAAATACTGTAACAAGGAGTAATTGAAATCAATGTTAAATCAAAAATATTGCATAATGTGGTTTTGATAAAGTATGTGACTAATTGCAGGAAGCATAAAACATCAATTTCTAATCATCTACAATTATTTGTGCAGCTCTAACCATATTTTATGGTTTCAAACACCCTGTGTTTGGATACATTGGAGTCTCTAAATGTATTTTAATTCAGATGGCAATAAGTGGAGAGCTGGGACTAGTGTTATTGGATGAATATTTCCCTCGCCCCTATAGAACCAATCTCTCTTTCTTAGTAAAACAAATGTAAAGTGAACCATGCCTGTTATTGCTGAGTATGCTTTCCAGCTTTAAAAAAACACAGTTAGCTCTGTGGTGTGTTACAGTACAAGCCTACCTGAGCAGTCTGTTCTCTCCTGCAAGCATATATAGTATTTGTTGAACATACAAGGTACCGAAGAGGGAGAAGAAAAAGGTGTAGAAAATGTGTGAGGTCTAAATGATTCCGAATTATGAGCCTGGGGACATGCAACTTGCCTGTGTGCTGGTGTATGTGTGGTTTTATAGTGTGTGTTTGAGCCTATAGGTATGGGGGAAATGCAAGTGAACGAAATGTCAAGGGCAAGTTGAAAAAGGGAAGGTTGTATCTGAAAGGTAATTTGGCTCTCCAGAGGTAAAAGCCTCAGCTGTAATGGCACGCTCGGGTAAAAGCTTTACACGTATGGGGAACATGTGCGGCAGATAGATAAGAGAGAGCGGAGCGAGTTGCTATCCCTGTTTATGTGTATTTGTGTTCCTTCATGTTTGTGTGTTTGCCTCTATGTGTGTGCATGAGCGCGTGTATGTTTGTGTGTGTCTTTGGCCCTTGCCACAACGCAGAAGCCAAAGGCCTGGAACAGCACCGTAATCTACTGCGATCCCCAGTGCCAAAAAGAGAGAGATAGAGAGGGAGAGGGGGAGACAAAAAGAGGGAGAGATAGAAAGAGAGGGGGAGAGAGGGAGAGAGAGAGAGCTCCACAGGGACTCAGCAATCAGGAGACATGGCAGCCGCTTGGCTCTCAGTTATAATGGATGAGTTGAGGTCTTCCTGTGTTCCCCATGGGGCTGGGTTTGACTCTCCCATCTCTACCCTCTGCTGTGCTCTGCAGGCTTGTAGCCAAACATCATGCTACACAGATACATGCACACTAACTCACCCACATGTACTATTCACCTCCTAAACAGCCTTGTTTATTTCATTTCATTGATCGCCTATCTGCTTTATCTTGTCCCTTGATCTCCTGCTCAGCTCTGTGTCTCCTGTACGCTCCGGGTTGTGTTTTGTCCTCTTTATAAATCCTGTCTGTCTATTTCTGCAGGCTTCCACCCTCCCATGTTGCCCCCCCCCCATCCCCTCTTCCCTTCTTCTCCTGGCTCATGTATTTTATCTATTCCCCTTTGTCCTTTTATGGGGTCTGTCTGGGGGCAGGAGGAAAAAGCCATTTTATAAAAATATCAATGCAAACTTGATTTCTGTGCCCCCTCCGCCACCACACCAGCCTCAGTCGGCAGAGGGGGCGCAGAGATGGGGAGGGGGACAATCAATTAATCTGATCAAGCGCTTTAGGAAATGGAGAGCGTAAGCGCTCCTAGGGGACGGATATCCATCTCCTTGGGATGATTGAATTACGCACAGAGTGAGAGTTGGAGAGGAGGGAGGGCTGGAGAAATGAGGTGGTTAGGGTGACCGAGGATGAGGGAGCATGTGCTTGAGAAACGCAGTGGGAGTGTGTGCTTGATACGAGAGAATGAAAGATAGAGAGACAGAGAATGAAATAGAGCAAGAGCAAGAGTGTGGTGAAAGAGAGATGAGGTCATTGCAGAAACAGCAAGGGCCTTATTTCTCTACCCCCCCCCCCTTCTAACCATTTACATTTTTATGTGTCATACCTTATGGTTGATAACCCCTTCGTTTGACAGCTATATTACATGGCACGGGTACATCATTTTGCTTTGGAGTCAAATCACAGCTGAGTGCTGCTCTTGACAAATCTGTCATTTATTTAACGTTAAATTGTTTCACAGTATGCATATGGGCCGGTAGTATCAAGGACTTTATGGCAATGGCCTGTGATACAACAATGGGCGCTTTGTCTCATATCTAAATTCAATTTGTTATAACATCATGACTGAAGTGTGTGATTGACAAGGGCTTACTGCAATATTGTGCTAATGGTATCTCCTGAAGTTCTATACAGAAACTAGAAAGCTTGAAGTAACCGGTCTAACAGATACTGTAGCCAGCCAAAAGTACAGCAGCCTGGCACTTTTACAACAGCTGTTTCATAGAAATGCCTCAGTAAGTGAGCGCTTCCATTGTTTTTCAAGTTACACAATATGGTGCAACATATTGCTTAGAAATGCGCTGCTCCTTTCAAATGCCATGCTTTTGCAAAAAATGACCTTCTCTTCTGCTACTGTTGAATGCAGCCCATACCTTCTCTTCTACTCTATGTGAATGATTTCTTATCTGCTGTGAGCACTAGAGCTTTGTCGGGGAACCTTTGAATAGACAGAATAAAATGGGGTTAACCATGCGTTTTCACCAGCTCCCTGGCTGAAAGCTGGATACTCTGGGGGGATAGTTCTGTGTCATAAGGAAAAAGATGAAACACAATAAGAGGAGAGAATATGAACAAGCCCCCCTGGGCTTTCTCTGAGAGGAGAGAGAGGCGAGAAGGAGGGAGTTTAGATTAGAGAAGTGGAAAAAGCACCAGGCATTCTCGCTGAAAAAAAAGAGAGACGAGAAAGAGGAGGAGTGGATGAAGGAGGTAGACAGAAAAGGTTTCCAACAAACAACTCTGGCTAACCATCAAGACCTGTATGGGCTACCTCCCTGGAGGCAGAGAATTGTCGAATGACTGCTGGGAAGAAGCCCGATGAGCTGCGCCACTGCCATGCTGCTGGTGTGACTGCAGGAATGACGGGACTGTTGGAACGGAGGCATCCAGCAGAGAGAGCTTGTCTGCGGATCTTGAACTGCTACACCGCCTGCCGCCCTCAGCCATTATTCATAGCAGAAGAACGCCACATGAAGCTGATGATGGTTGTTTAGCCTGTGGGCCTTCCACTCTTGCTGTGGTATGAGACAATTGCAAAAAAATGGATTTCTGGAGAAAATGGAGGATCACAGGAGAAGCTTTTATTTCTGAAAATGGCTTACATTGTGAATCGATATAAAAGTGTTTATGTCTTAAGACCTGTCTATGGCTTTGGAACAAAGTGACCCAGCTCCTGTATGGGGCTTAGAGATACAAACTAAGATATTAAATTTGTTGTCCTGATCCTGATTTACAACAATAGTAGGCTTTATCTGTGAAGCTGTCACACGTAACGCTTTGATGGGCAACCAACCGCTCTCCCAAGATCATATCTTCTCAAAACAGCATGCCACACCTTATATTGACACCTGGATGCAGTCATGGGAAATGAGTCTCTCATTCTGTGTTGCGATCTTTGGAACACTGTGCAGTCTCTCATTAGGCCCTCTTCTTCTGTCCCGCCATTTGTTCCTGTCCTGGTCCCCAAGCTCCCACCATCCCTCTGGACATCCTGTTGATCTCAGCTCCACTGCTGCTTACTACAGCCTCCTACACCTCCAACCCCAGCTGCAACCACTCACAGCTGGCTCCCCTGTGCAGATGGTGACTAAAACAAATGCACACATGCTCGCGTAGGGAAATAGGACTGTGACTCCTTGTAGGCAGATGGGAAAAGCCGTGGATAGCTGGGGGTAAAGAAGGGAAGGGGATGTGATAGATGACATCACAGCGAAGAGCGGGAAGGAGATTGTGGAAGGGGCAGGGTGGCTACCAAATTAGACAGAGACAGAGGACAAGACAGAGAGGGACATGGCTCGTCTGCCAAGGCTACAAATCATGTCCCCGAATGCAGCACCCGTGCTGTCACCCCTCCCTCCCACAAAATAAGCCAGAGATCTATTGATTGGCACTCGTATTTGCTAGCGGGCTCCAGCACAAAATGGAGCCTTTAATTAACTTAATGGACCGGCTGCAGCTGTGAGTGAGCCAGTGAGGGAGGAATAGAAATAGATAGATAGAGGGAGAGAGGGAGTGAGAGCCAGCATAAAGAGTAAGTGGGGTTAACTGCAGACCCCCCTCTGCCATCAGTCAGGACAGACAGAACAGACACAAGGAGGGAGAAGGAGGTGAGATTGAGTGGGCTGTTGTCCTCTCTGTTCCTTAGCTCCCCTTCTGTTCAGTGCTTCCTGTACCCAGCTTACCTCTTGGTGCCCACTGTTATTTACTTTTTACCTCTCTTATACAGGAGACACATATTACGACACAGATGTGCGGCTCATTCAACCAGCGTTTCCCGATACAGATCAGCCACAGCAGCAGCCATTTCTGTGTTGGTCTGAATGGAGTATCTCCACTGGGCGTCCCATCAGACCCCTCTATGCCATGCTCTCAGTCAGCAGTCACCCCCAAAATACTAGTTTCATACCAGACCCCTGTTTCTGCACACTGCTGCCTGCTCTCCTTCACCCACCTCTCTCTCCCTCCCCTATGCACCATTCTCATTCCTGTCCACTCATCCATTCTGTCAAAGGTTAATTGGTTTGGAAATGATTCGATTCATTCTGGACGTTAATGCTGTTATCATGCTTTTGTTCGAAAAAAAGAGAAAGAAAAACCACCCCCCACATGCACTTAAGCCTAATTTAAAATAAAGGGGAAAAAGAAAAAAATCCAATTTAATCTTTTTTTTCCCCCTTACTCTGGCTCAAGCTTGTCCCCACAAGTCTTTTCCTTTAAATTATGGCAGAATTTCATTACCTTGAAAGCTTTTCTGCCCCCTCCCTCTGCTCCCCTCCCTGTCTCCAATACTTTGAATGGATCAGGACTAATGTCTTTCTTGTAACCTCAAGGTCGGAATATTTGGATCCGTGGAAGCGCTCAAGGGTCCCTGTGATTAATGCACTGTACAAAGTACCTTGGAAAAATACGGTGGCTGATGGCTGCACAGTGATCAGTTGTGCACTCAGCCACCCATCTACACACACACACACACACACACACACACACACACACACACACACACACACACACACACACACACAGATTCACAGACACACAACTACAACTGCTGGAGGTAGTTGTAGATAGAGGTGCCCCTGTCAGTGCCCTTGATGTGGATCATGGGAGGCATTCATATTCAAATAGGGTTACCTAGAGGCCCTCTCTCAAATTCCCCCCAACAGTGCGGTACAGTACTTCCTTCCCCAAGGAGCTTTATGCTTTTCTCTCTTCAGTATGTTACATCTTTACTTACATAGGCTTTGTTGGACACAACCAGGTTATCCCTTCCCTTAGAGCTGCTTATAGGATGACGGATTTTCACGGGATCACATCACTCTCGGTGGAGCTCCTGTATGATAATGTCCAATTGTCCAATTGCACCGCAGTGCAACAATGTCAGTTTTCATTTACTTATTCAAATGCCACGTCAGAGAATACATTAGATTACCTCTGTACGTCAAAGAAAGATGGTCCCCCCGACTCTGGTATCTACAATAAAACAGCTACTGCGTGATTACTACTGTGGTCTTGATGTTTTTGCTGACACAGCTGTGATGTCTGATAAAAAAAATTTGATTTCCTCTGCTTCTGTGGCCACCTTGTGGAGGTCCTCATTGTGGCTGATGTGCATGCTGTCCACGCCCTATTGATCAGAGACACAAAGGCCCATGTATTGAAGTTGTTTGCAGAACTGCAGATGCTATCTGCACTTTTGTTAATTATTTACATTCGGTTCCACAAATCTGATCAATAGTTAATTGAGCCGGCAGGAGCTGTCTAAGAGAAAAACAAAAACTTTGCAGAAACAGGGGACATAATCTTCACTGCAGCCAGTTTTATTTTCCCTCATACTCTTAAGCATAATAATATTGTGTTGGTTTTACTGGTTTAAAGATACACTGAACAGGAAGATACATTGAATGGCTTCACACTCTAGTCTAGTCTTGTCTTCACCCTCTTACAGCAGCAATAATTCTAAATGGCAACATTTTAAGGGAGTAGAACTTGTGGCTATTTTCCTGATTGAAGTGCCATTTAAAGTGGCAAGTGGCTGACTAGAATACACTCCTAGTGTTTGTCTCTGGTGTGCTGTTGGGAAAGAGAGGTCTGTGAAGTCCAGAAGCTGTATTTATCAAAGCGTGCATAGAATCTACAGTAAGTGTATGAGCGGCTCATACACACAGGATAGCTGGTCTTAATGAAGTACCTGCACACAGTGAACAATAATAAATCCCACAGTTTTTAGTACATCTTTTCATGCTTGAACATGGTCATTTACAATTGCATTTATTACAATACATCTTTAACCTTTCCAGTGTAATTTACATAGTTTTCTATATTTAGAAATGGACTCTGTGACCGCAGCAACAGCAGTGACCTCAGTAAACATTTCCAAGTTGCTTGCCTGTCAAAAATACTAAATAGCTTGTCAGTAATCACTTCTTCACTACACATCTGTCTTCTTATAGACACAGTTATAGCGCTTTCAGCTGTTACCTTAGTTTCAAAATTACTGGTCTTGACAATAAATATTTATCAAAAGATTTTAATACATTTGATTACATAATTGTACAAAATAATATCTTCTGTTGGATTCTGCACCCGTAATGCGTATAACTGGTTCATCAGCTACTCATGAGATATTCATCAGCGTACGAGAGAAGTGACAGCTAAATTCCTGCCACCTGCCACTTGTCACAAAGGGCGTTAAAAATATATCAATATGCAGATGATATCACACTGGTTTGCCGTTGCCACTTGACTCTTATGCACCGCAAGATGCCAGATTTTCCTTAACGTGGTACTTAGTAATGCATGTTGGAAATAAAACTATACTAAATCTGTTTTGTTCTTGCAATTTAGAGAGATAGATTATAAAATTTGCATATACAGTATGTAGTGTGACTACAAAGTATTTTTTTCTTCTGACTCAATGAAAAATTTACATTTGAATTCAATAACACGTATTCAACTTTAGTCACCTGTGACTAAAGCTTGGCTTTTTGTACAGAAACAGAAGCAGTGTATGAAAATAGTTTTGTGTGGGGATGTAATTTGAAGATATTTTCTGACTCCACTCCACATATTAATATACCTGAATATAGAACTAATTGTTGAGACATGAAGCAAGGAGAAAGAAATCTGTTAGATAATGAATCTGAGCTAAATGAGGTTCAGCTAAACAAAAATGTATCAGAAAATAATTAACACTTTCACACGTGGCAAAGAAAAAAAAAACAGCTCGGGGCAGGTGACAGATACTGTGAGCACCGTTTCACCTGACACAGGAACTGTGGCAGAGGTGAAGAAGAATAGTTTGACCTTAAAAAAATATCCAGAATTTGCAGCACACTGAGAGATGTTATTGTCTCACGAGAGGTGCAGAGTACTTCAGTGTCATCCATAGATGACAAAATAGCAGCAATTATTGGTGAGCCGTGCCCGAAACACATCATCCCCGATGGTGACACCGAGAAAGCAACCCTGTCAACCACAGCTGAAACTCGACCAAAGAGCTGAGCAAATTATGTTGCCAAAACATAACAGTTAATCATTAGTGCAGAATGAATGAAACTCAGTGCTGTCAACAGATTGTCAAAATTACTACTCACAAATTATGCCGGCTGAGAAAAGAGTACATTGTACAGTGTGCAGCAGTTTTGTTCTGTCTCGCACTCCACAAGAAACAACATGAAGTAAGAAGATGCTTTATTGGCTTAAATGAGGACCTGGAGGAGGTAAAAGAACTGAATTACACCGCAAAAAATATTCTCCATTAGTTCTTGAAATAGGCAAAAGTTTTTTTTTTTTTTTTCTCAGGGCAAGAATCTCTATTAGCTGTAAATAAAATTCATCTGAAAGTTTCAGTGAGTCAACAGACTGTCAATCAGTCTGCCAGTTATGCTGATATGATTGGCAATAGTGTTGAAATTTGCAGAAAGACATAAATCTGAACAAAAGCTATTACGACACACAAGTACGAAGACCTCCGCTTTCCAGATATGGGCCGTTTGTATGTGTGCAAAATGCGGTACTCGTGTGTCTGTTTGAGTGATTGAGTGACAGGAACTGATTAAGGTATGCGGTAGCAGCTCCATTTTAGTAATCTGTACCGCCACACCTCAGGGGATGAACCGTATGCGCCTGGATCTAGCTGCTAATGCTGCAGGGCCCATAATGCATTATGAGGAGAAATTCATCTCATTGTTTCTATTCCCATATACCAGTTCGAGCTGCATGTTTGCCATTGTTAACTGTCAAAACGTGTCAATGACTAATCTGCCTGGGTGTTCGACCACCACACCTTGTATTGGCTTTGGCGTTTCCTTATCTCGCTTCTGTTTCCAGCCTGTCACTGATAAGCGAGAACGAACGGAGGGGGGTGTATGTGTGGAGCTGGGGGAATAAGAAAAAGGGAAAGAGGAAGCGAATGGTGGTGGGAAAAAATATTCTAGTAGAGTAAAAGAAAGAGAGAGAGAGAGAGAGAGAGACAGGAATAGAGGAAGAAATGGGGCATGATTAAAGAGAAGGGTGTCTCTGGTGACACTCTCCCCCCTTTTTTCTGTTTTGTGTGAGGTAGTTTGTTGAACACTCTACATTGTCATTGCCTTAGTTCACGGGAGCAGATAAACAGTGTCTGAGTTTTGTCCTCATCAAAATACAATACACAGAGAGCATAAATAAAGTGCATGCACGCACACACTTGCACAAGGCACCAGTCTATATTTTTCAGTGTAAGGAGGAAGGTTCAATAATATGCGTTCGGATAGATGAGCAATGGAAGGCGAGCAGCATGGTGCCAGCCGTGACTCCAACTTCAATCTGAGTCTGACCTGACCCAGCAGTATTGCTAAATCTGACTTGTTACATGACGGCTGCTCTGGCTCACCTCGCCTCACTGAGACAACCTCTGGCCGCAATCTGGGTGTCTTTGTCAGCTCAGAGCAGCCCGGCCCTCGGAATCGCTGAGGTGGTGGATTTTCCTCTTCTCCCTCACTCAATCTCTACCCCCTCCCTTCTTCCTCCCCAACATCCACAGATCAGCATTTTTTTTCTCTCTTTGCTGTCACCCATTCACACTCCCATGGACCCGAGGCTTTCTCAACAACAGGGGACGGTAGTCTAGGGATGGAAAACCCCTAGATCACTTTCTTACTGGCAATTAGCAACACACACACCTCATTGCATCCCACTCAATGACCTGAAACAGAGAAACGGAAGGGGAAAAAAGGAGTGAAAAGTATGACAAGAAAGAGGAGGGGAATGATGAGAAAGAGAGGGAATAAAACATACACGCACACACACAAGGGCTTGATTAAGTGGTCTTTTAAATGCGTGAGTGGGTAGCAATTCAGAAGCTCTTTAGTCTCGGGAGGACCTGTCTCAATTACCCTAATGAGTCAGAGTGACTCTGGCTTCTTAGGAAAGACTATGGGAGACAGGGAGCCCAGCAAGGCCATATAGGAGAGGCTGGAGAAGCAATGGCTTCTTAGCCTTAGCGTGTGTGCATGTGTGTATATGTGAGACATGCAGGATGTGGATGCCCTGTGAAGTTAAATGGAGCGTGCCGGGTTCCCAATGAGGCAGCGTTAGCTGGCGGTCTGACACACACTGACCTCCCACTGTGCACATCACTTTCTCATCTGGGCTGTCAGGAAATGGCCTTCGCTTAACCAATACATATCTTCCGTACAAGCCTAGCATGGAGAGCGCTCATGTCAGAATAGGTAGGCCTGCTCCTATTCTTATCCTGCCTTCTAAAGAATTAAATCATTTTGCTTTTGTGACCAGGAAAGTCTCAGTGTTATTACGAGCTGCAAGTCAAAAATTCGGCTGTCATAATTTTTCTGGTAACAGTACTGCTTTCTGCTTCCTGACACAAGGTAATGGAACCAGCCGCTGTGCTGTATATTAACCTTTCCCGCAACAAACGCACAAACATGTCACAAAGTACACTGTTGTAGAAGCTATCAGCACAGTGTCATCATCACTATTACCCTCATGTATCCGGCATTCCCCTTCACATGACATTCCATTAGCGATTCAACACACAGCTACTCAACACACCGTGGCCTCTCAGGAATACATGTCAGTGTAAGAGCACCAGGCTTTACAATTACTGTGTGTTATTCATACAACCCCTCTCCATATTCACCAGTATACATTAGGCCACCATATACACCCATAAACACTGCATTCTTCTTATTTCTATAGTCTAGTATCCAGTAGTGTTTTTGTTTTTCTTGAATTGGAAGAGAATGCAGCTTCGACGGGAACAGGCATTGTTGTTCATACACTTAAATTCTAATTGACAGATTTCTTTGGAATGCTTTCTGTAGCCAGCTTGTCCCCCCCCCCCCCCCCCCCAATAAGCAGATTGGTGAGGGGAGGTCAATGTTGGTCATTAACTATAACTACATAACTATATTCCTTTCTCAGTGTTGGTCTATGTGTCAGTCTCTATCTTTGTCCTTCTGTCAGTCTGTTTGTCTAAGACTTGCTGCAGGGCAGAGTGTATTGGCAGCTACTGGACGGACCTTGCAACTGTTCAGCATCACTGACAGGTCAAAGTTTTTCCTGTGGCCAGACTTGGTTCATGACAAAGTATCATAGACATAACACACAAAAGGCTGTATTGTTACATTTTTACATTTACATGAAATATGCTTTAATTTTCATGATCTTCTGTCTTCTTGTGAAACTGAATTTAAAATCTCCACTTGCCTGACAAGCAAGTGACACCATCCTAAATTTAAAATGTTAACATGCACACAACAGTTCTAATGTAATGTAATAATATAATCGTTTTGAACGTGTTGTTGAGGTCAAACCTTTCAGCCCTCTCTAGTCCCTTAGTGTAGCTAAATTGTAATAAATTTTTCATTCTACCCAACTTTAAACTTTTAGTGTTGTTTTTTCTCAATCTTTGTTTTTATCCTGTATTTTGTGCTTCTAGACAGGGTGTTATTGTGGGGCCAAAGCCCTCACTGATAGCCATGTCACCTTTCACTTTCAATTGCTGCAAAACAACTGGAATCATTTGTCATTCTTTCTGGGCCACTGAGTGAAATATGACTCATAGGCCTCAGAAATGTTGAAATTGAAAAAGCACATTGGCACACAGTGCCTATGTCTCAAATCTCCTCCCTCTCCTCCTTCGTCCCTCCATACTCTCAGTCACGCAAAAGAAATGGGTTCCATTTAGTCACTCCTAACGGTCTCTCTTAATGGCTCTTTGTGATAGAAGTTATTTATTGCAGGATTAATGTTAATCTGTCAGTCTGGGGGAAAAAATCTGCCCATGAAATGGCCATTCTAAAAGGCTGTACCTTGTTGCTGACTACCAGAACGCTCCTCCTCTCATAAAGGAAATAAAGAAAAGTTGTACGCCAAGGCCAGGGATGATTTAGCTCATTGCCATTAAGTTGGGGTTTGAATTGCAATACAGCTGGCAGAGCTTGGCTTTAGGTGTGAAAATGTCAATAGCCAAGAGTGCCGCGTCTCCCCTGTCAGCCCTGACGGAAGACCAACGAGCAGCCAGGCTGCCATTTGTCTTCCTGAGTGAGTTTTCTAATAACCGTAATGGCTGTGGCAATAAATTACCACCGGCCTGTCACAGAGAACATAGTGCAGCATTTAAATCTAACAAAGAGCCCTCATTCCCCCTCCCTGTTTTACCCAGATTTTATTCTTAAAACTTAGTAACTCCCTCATTCCCCTAAGGAGTACTTTATGCTAATAGTGAATGGCCAAACCCCATTGCAAAGCTCAAGTATATCACGTCCTAACTGGACAGAAAATCCTTGGCTCTCCTCTTTCCCCAACACTAGAATAGAATATTTAGCATGTCCGTGGTGAATTTCCTTTAATGTAAAGTGGTTCAAACTATATTATCAGCTAACTGTTTGAATTATGCAGCAATGTCCTAACTAGTTGGTGGTCACCTGTCTGCTGGACTCCCACTTTGGTGAAATAACAAATTAAGGCTGATAGATGATTGGAATGAGATGTCATCTTACCCTTGACCCCATCATCATGTGCCCTCACACAAGCTAGTGTTTTTCCATCCCCCTCCCATGGAGTTGACTGCAGCCCCTCTGTGAGATGAGCGTGCTCAGTAATTGGAGCAGTGGGAGGCGATTTGTTCCCGTCCTTTCCTTCAGTAGCAGCAGTTTGCTGGTGGGCAGCCCATGGAGCCATGCCATCCTGCCATTTGTCAGACAGGGTGCAATTTCCCGGTCATCTGTTTCCATCCATAACTGAAGGTGAGGGAGAAAATGGTGAATGATGGAGACTTTAATATGTCTCCTCATACTGTAGGAGGTTACTCCTGGTAGGGACAAGCCAATCTCATACTGTCTCACCCGTGTGGTAAATTCCGCAGCACAGTGCACATAATCTTCAAATGCTCACAATTTACAAGTGACGCATTTCTCAGTTATGTGGGGCTCTGCTGATTTTGTTAGCAGAACTCTGGTGTCCAGATGGATGGAGGATACTGTGCCCCTGGGAGGGCGTGTCAAGTTGAAATAAAAGCAGCCCAACACGAAAGATTTGCCCCTTAGCAACAGGCGAGAGATTCCAGTCATTTTTGCCTTATGCCTTAACCTTTTGTTGCTACAGCTCCCTAAGGCAACATGCATGTTTAAGCCTCTATTTCCACATCTTCCTGTTGCAGACCTGACAAAAGGGCAAAGAAACATGTCATTCAAGGGTTGGAGAAAATAATTAACTTTGAAACAAGCCTGCTTCGCTTGCGTACTTCACAGTGCTTCATGCATTCAGAGCTATTTTCAACAGTGGTTTAAAACAAAGTAATCCGCCTCACTAGCAATCAAGGATCTTCTTAGCGAGGCGCCATAAAACAAAGAAACCCCGCAGTGTGCAGCTGTGCGCCATGATAAGCATGCAAACTCTGCCTCCCAAACTTGGCTGATCACACACTTCCATCTAACCATTCACCAAAACCAATTATTTTTCAATCCAATGGTGCACCTGATACCTCCCCCATCAGACCGATGCAGAAGGGACAGAGGAGTTCTGAAGGAGAGCAATGGGTGGCACGGGCAGTGCTCCGCTGAATGTGGGGAAAGACGAGCTGTGTTATTTGTAATCACAAATTGATGTCCTTTGTAGCCATGGGTTGGTGTGATCTGTGGGCTGGGAGAGGCAGGCGTCATGTGAGGCAAGGCAGCTGCTCTGCCTTTCTTCCCTCCCTGCAATAAAGGGTTTCCTTTCAAAGGAGCCAAATGTATCTCCTTTCAGCTAGGCAAAATGGAGCCACTGTAGTTCATTTGAGACCTGAGATAAGACTGGACAGGTGTTGGGATGTCAGCTGAGCATTCACACAAATATCTTTTATTTTCCCTTTGTCTGAAATTAGGAGCCATATAAATGAATGTGTTTATGTGTTTTCTGTTTCATTTCCCCCCTCTTGACTCCATTCAGGAGCTACTCTTCTTTTAATTATTTACCTCTTTTATTCTCTTAAGCACACATGGCTTTGAGCGAGTGGTTTGCTACTGTTTGTGTTGTTTTCTTGAAACAGTTAATTTTTATAGGCCGGAGCGTAACTGCCTCAGTTAAAAGAATTACAGATAAAGTAATCACGCCATTCTAGATGTTTATCAATTTTAATTACCAACATCAACTGGAATAGCTATTGTTTTTTTTTTTTTTTTGTCCCTTGTTTAGTTTTTCTGTTCTGATTGTTGCCAATACCGCCAAATAATTTGAAGTGGATTTATACTGGACCGTTGAAAAGCTGCTGAAGGAGCAACTGTTTAGACTAGATCAAGTGCCTGTCAACAGACAACGCTGCCTGTTTTCCAGAAACAATCTGATGCACATTTTAATGTGTCGCATTAGAAGTGTTCTGGAAACAGCAACTGTAAAAAAAAGAAAAGAAGGTTTTATGTTTTAGTTAATGGGAGATGGAGCTTGTTGTAGCTATAGTTTGGTGTGATGGTGACAACAAACTGTAAATTCACGGATGTCGCAGAGCCGAGAGGACCCTTGCAGATGTGAAGAGTATAATCCTGGCTTGAGGGTGAGGAACTGTTGAGTGCATCTGTGGAAGGGCCAGGGTCTAAAAGCAAAGGCAGTCCCTGCTACTACCGAAGCTATAACGATGCACTGTGTGCGACCCCCCAGACAAGATTGATCAATAAGTCACTGCAATGAAGTGGCACATCGATTACACCAATGACAGGGCATTTACAGGTTTAATCTGTATAATGAGTGTAACCTTTTTCTTTCAGCCACCTGCTTTCTGCCTGGCACGGCTCTGTCCAAGGCCAGCAGGCACCAGAGAGGTGGGGGAAGCTGGGGGGGAGATAAGATGGATGTCTGTCGGCGTGTATGTTTTGGTGGTGTGGGAGGTGAGAGGACATGGAGATAAAATGGAAAACATAGTGAGGGGAGAAGCAAAAAGCCACGAAGTGGAGAGAGGGGGAAAAAGAGCGGTCTAGGTGACACCCATGGCAGTGTTTGTGTCACAGCTGTAGGTAAGATAGTGGTGCAGGGGGAGGATCATCATCATCATGCATTCGTATGCAGTGTAGAGAGGCCACCAATGATTAATGTGTGTCATGGGTAACTCGAGGCTCTGCAGTCTCTTTAGCATTTACAGTGTGTCCTCTTCCCCTTGCCTTCACAATCCTTCCCGAGTCTGAACAGCTTCTTCTGCACTTTCCTTATGTCTGTTCCGTCGGTGTAGAAACAGCTTCTTCTCTCAGCCCACAGTG
The DNA here is from genome assembly GCA_014281875.1 of Nibea albiflora. Classification (NCBI taxonomy): domain Eukaryota; kingdom Metazoa; phylum Chordata; class Actinopteri; family Sciaenidae; genus Nibea; species Nibea albiflora. The sequence goes on along the minus strand of CM024799.1, from coordinate 23,168,684 downwards.
ATAGATGCTCCTCACATTAACTAGTTTGCACAGGATTTGTTTCTTCTTGCCATAAAGTAACTGGAAATACTCTCCCTTCAGTTACTTCCCACTTACTGATCCACGCCACATCTCGCCCATCATTCTTTTCTTTCTCCCTCCTCTGCAACATGACACAAATGCCAATTAACATGAAGGACATGACCAGTGCCACCATGCCAATTAACCTACACGCTTATCAGTGAAACACAGGCTTGGTGAGGGCTCTCTGAAGCTAAATGCACTTTTTAGAAACAGCTGGTTTTCCTGTGGTATGTGTCCGCATTACGCTGTCTTTGCACAGCTGATTAAAACACCCATCGCAGACACGATGGAGTGAAATGATTGATTTTCACATACGTTCAACACAACTGGAAACCGATCATCTTCATGCTGTAAATCTCCGCCTTATGGGTGTTTCCAGCTTGATTGCTCATTTGATTATTGCATTATGCCACACTAAATCGTTTATTTATTGTGTAGAGTATATCGTTAATTATTTAAGTAACAAAGAGTGCCTTCTAATGTACCCATAGAAACTGCTACTGTTAAAAATACTGTTTAAACATTCATTTTGGTGTAAAAAAAAACATACTTAAAAAATTTAGAGTAGCAGACTGTGAAACGCTCCCAACCTGTCTGATCTTAGCTCTCATTGTTCCCAAATGCATCAAACAATGCAATGTAATACATAAGATCTTTTAAAATATGCAGGAAGCCTTTTGCACAGTGATTTAACAAGCCCCAACGTTTATTTTGATCCATTCATGGGTATATGTGATTAGTAAGCCTGACAAAATTCAATATCTTTAATCTTGGAGCAGCCATATAGATTAGACTTATCAAACTATCACAAAAGGCATGTATATAAAACTGAGCAAATGAAATGAAATCACACTGATTAGACCACTAAAAGACTGTCTGCTGAAGAAGTCACAGAATGGTAAATGTTCTTCCCTGTGGGTGGCTGCAAAAAAATGTCTCTGGGGCACAAAGTGCTCTGAGCGGGTTGTCAAGGGAATATTACTGCAGTGTTATGATGTGTTTTTATTCTGTCAGCCTCATCCCCAAGGGCAGGAGCCCCACTCACTACTGTGCTGCCTGCTGGTTCACTTCATCAGAAATGCTTCAACATATACAGCGCAATAGACAACGCAGACACAGACATGCAGATACACACAAACACCGGGATACACACACACATACACACACACACACACACACACACACACACACACACACACACACACACACACACACACACACACACACACACACACACACACCATCACCTTCAGAAAGTTGACTGCTTGCAGCCAGAGCCAAGTTAAATGCTGCTTTGCCAGTCCATCTCTGCGTCCCCTCCCTCCTCTGCGCTCCTCCCCTCTCCTCATCTCTTTGACTCCCAAGGACAAGGAGACCCACTGTACAATGGGACACCATTTATCACTGCAGGAACAATTACTGGGGACATTTCATTGTCAGAAAATTTCAAGCCAGTTCTTCCCCTCGTCTCTCTCTCTCTTTATCTATCCCCCTCCTGCTCTCTCTCCCTCTGTCTTTCTTTTCTTGCCCTGCTGCCATCCCCTCCTTTTTCTCCCTTCCTCCACTCTGCCTCTTTGCATGGCTTCCAATGAGCTCTATTGCAGGTCAGACTCCCATTAGCCCAAGCCCGTCACTATAGATTACAGCACAGAGGCGGTGGAGCACTGTATTCTATCTCATCTAAAGGCCCCGACAGACTTTTCTCCCTCTGTTTCTAACAATGGGATTCTCTTTTTCCTAAGGAAAGGCATGGAAAATTGCTTCTGATACTGTATCTCCAGCCCTGTGCTTTAATGAAGCCTTTCAACATGGCGCTGTGTGAAGGGGAACGGAGAGAGTCAGTTGTCCAATCTCTGTTTGATCACACACGCGGGCCCAGCCTCAGTAAAGCACCACAGAATGGGGAGGGATTTAAATGCCAAATACATGTCAGATATGCAATGTGTTTCTTTTGCTCCTGAGTTTTGGTTTGCTTTTTCAAATCTGTTACTCTATTTCTGCATAATAGCAATTTTGAAAGCAGGGTGAAGTAAATGTGTATACTCATGAGTCAGATGGTGCTGAAAGCCTCTACCGTAAAAGAAGGGGGATGATCTAATAGCCAATTTGCGTCACCAACTAAAAAGTACTGAAAATACTGCACTCAGCTCAGGACTTCCTGACCCATGCTTTGGCTCTATGCTTCCAAATATTACCAAAACTGAAGACTGTTTAGGCAGCTCTCATCCTTGCTTTATTTTATATGTTCCATGTCACGTTTGTTTTTGACACAGCAGTGAAATCCATGTTGGCGGATAAACAGATTCAAGATTCGGATTCAAAATTCAATCAAGTGTGAAGCTAGCACCTCAGGTTGCCTGCACGGCATCCTTGACATCCATCACTGCAGAATGGAAATGGGCTCTCAGTGTCAAATGTGCTCTGATTTATCCACAAGTGCTGATATGATCACTATTAGATCGTTTTTAATGACTAATGACATTTGAAAAGTGCTTGGGTCTGTGCTGAGGCATAGAGGGCAAATTACCTCTCCCCAGTGGAGTGCTGTGTTCCTCCTGTGGTGATCGCAGCGGGTCATAGTCAGTTATGGAATCATGTATTGAGTATATGTGTGCCCATTTGTGTCACCAGAACAAGCTGGTCTGAAGACCCCTAGGCAGTGCTTGAGGGCTGATCGTATGCTATGTGTCACTGTTGTATTTATTACTTATATAATGTAATATCTGGAGCCAGGTCTGGGTTGGAATGTTTTCTGTTTCTTGTATTTTGTGGTAATTCCTTCACACCCTGCTCTTCCCTGTTTGTAAAATAGGCTTCATGCTTTAAACTGGTGCATTTACTTTGTAAGCTACATACATGGGAAAGCATATTTTTTGCTGTGCCTTACTCTTCCTGAGAGACCTGCTGGTACTGTATTTGTGAAGGTGTACCAAAGGGACGAACGAGGGGAAGGAAAGGAGAGTAAGAGGAGAGGCAGGAAAGGTAAGGTGATGCTGAGACGGGGTGCAATGTGTGAATCAGTTGACAGATAGCGAGAGAAATATTATGCATATGCAGCCAAGGGCTGTCTGTTGGTTTTTGGAGAGGGTCACTTAGCTCTAAGAGCCACAGCTGGTTTCAGCAGCAGCCAGACACCCTGGGGAGCTCTCAGACATTCCTGCGGGTCTGTCTCTGTAATAACTCTGTACTGACATGGGTTAAAAAGGGCCAGAGAGATAGAGCGCGTTATAGATCTGGCATGTCTGTACAAGTGAGTGGAGATAGAACTGACCGTCTGTCTGGTGTGTACACTGAATACTGAGGAGAAAAAATAAGAGTTAGGCTGTTACATTCAACACTGTCTGTTCTACTCTCAGCATACAGCCCACAGTTCTTTAACTCAAGTGGAAATTTCCAGCACGATTCAGTGAAACAACCTTAACCTTTAGGCAGATTTAATACCGAAGGTACTAGACAGTGGAGACTTTGGGTTTTGTTGTAATACTGTCTTCCTCGTAGCTCTTTTAATTTTCATCTCAGCAGCTGAATTCAAGAATAGACACAAGCCACAGACAATCCATATAGAGTTTAATATCACTGAGAGGGCTAGAACAATGATTTAGAACCACTAAATAGATGCTCCACATAATCAACTTTGCATATTTGATGTGAGGCACTCTCCAGAGTGGGCTGGCTTTCAAATGTAAATTTTGCCTGCAAACTTAAATCATTTAGTGCATTTTACTTGAAGCGTATCTTTGACAACAATAAATCACAAGGTTGCTGCATCCATTAGCAAATTGGCTCTGCAGTAGATGGAAGAATAAATGGAGAGCAAGGCAGAGCGAGAGTGTGCGGCGGCAGTCTTTTATAATCAACAGTAACAGTTTCAGAGCTATGGTAGCCAGACACTGCGGCACACGGACACCCATAAACCTCTGGTCACATACATCACAACAATAGGCCCATTGATTGGCTCACCAGGACAGCGGGTGGGAGGCACTGGCACTAAGTGATGCATGCCACAATCAGCTTTGAAGGGCCTCTGTTCTTGCTGTGGCCCTGTCGCCCTCACAGCCCCCTCTGTCCGTGAGACGCCCGCGACGGATCATTCAATGTGCGTCCTTCATGCCTCACAGTTTGCAGCCAGCACACACTTGCCGTCTGCCTCTGCTCTCCATCTCATCCCCATTCTGTCAGTCTCTCTCATACACACACGCACGCACACAGACTTACTTTTCAAAACACTGGCCTGTCTTTTCTCTTTGGCTTCATTTGGAGAGTTGTATTGTATTTGGATAAGTGCAGGCTACAGCATGTCCACCCTTTTCAGAAACATGTATTAGACAGAATAGCTGGTGCTTTCATGAGCACAAAGAGAGAGACAAGAAGAGGAGAAATGGGGCCAATTAGAGGCCTGGAGCTAACACTGTCTTCTGATACTGCTGGTCTGGGTCTGAGTACTACAGTATGTGTGTGTGTGTGTGTGTGTGTGTGTGTGTGAGTGTAGGTGTAGGTGTAGGTACATTGTCTGTAGGTTCAGTACATGAGGTGATGAGTAAAAAAAGACCAGGAAATCCATTATTTCTATTTTGGTGTCCAACACTACTGGTAGCTGACTGAAATATGAATTATGGAAATGACTGTTTTCTAGCCCAAAGGTTTTGCTTCTGAACCCTCTTTTTCTCTAGTGATCAGATATGATGCCAAAAGGTGGATTCCTGGGGGTTTGTGCTTGCCTTCATGTCTTTATGCCAAAAAAAGGGGACATAAAATGGGCTCTGAGCACAGCAGTTCTCCATTGTTTAAGTTTGCATTTATGTCAAAGCCACTGAGTATATATTGTCTGCTTATGCCACCTCTTGTAAATGCATTAGAAGTGTGTTATATCTTTTCTCGGACAAAGTCACGATCGTATAAGACGAGGAACAGTATAGAAAATCATACTGTGGGCAATCATGCAGTCATATTGGACTTCCTAACTATGCTCTGTATAATCAAAGTAAGTAAATCAAACAACTCAGCTGACAGATAAGTGAGTTATCTATCCAAAGGCTTCTGAAAATTCCAAATGCAAGTAAATAAACAGCTCACTGGAGACTTGTTAAAGGGGTTGACCGACAATATTTGTCATCTTTGTTTTGACTCGAGAAGCGTGTGCGCTGTTCCACCTCTTTGTTGACTCGTTCCTGCATCCTGCCCTGAATTCACAGACTACGTATCTTTACTGCCCTAACCACATCCCTGCTAATTAACAGGACAATAAACATGCTGGCTCCCATTAACTGTGGCCGCTGCTGCATATTTCCCCAGACAGTGTCTGACTGGTAGATAGGACCTGTCTGTACTGCACACTATGTTAATCAGCCTCCTTCATCTCAAGCTCTCCATCTTCTCTGTGTGTCTTGAAAGTCAAGTATAGGAGACCCTCTTGCCTCCTGTCCCCTGGCCCTGCCCTATCTCCATCTGCAGGTAGCTTAATCTATCTTCACTGGAAAGCTTTGCCACATTACCGGGGTGCTCACCAACCAATTACTATCCATTTCAAGAGGAGGCCTCATCAGGTTGGTGTCACGAAGGAAAAATGTCCCGTCCTCTTGACCTTTTGATCGTCCTGATGCATCAAGTGCTAAGGCAAACAAGAGAAGCGGTGAGTGGGTCTATCAGACTTAGGGTGACTAACTCATCATTATCAACCAAAGAAGTGGAACAGTGTAGCCATCCTTAAAATCTGTGCTGAAAGTGCAGGGGAGTGTGGCGCAGCTCTGACAACACTTTGGGCTTTATGTGGCGTGGAACCTCTTTATTTGGGAGGGGAGCGTATGGCAGTAATCCGACCTGCAGATAATAAGACCCCATGTCATAAATCCTTTCAGAAAACTAAGGCAGTTAGGCTCATATTTGCTCATTCCGTCAGGGCACGCACTGTTTGCTGCTCAGAGGGGATTGTCTCCTTTCTTTTCCTTTTTTCCCCTTTTGTTATAAGACGAAAACTCATAAAATAGTCAAACTCTTTAAATATCAGCTCGCCTCATATACACAGAGCAGACACCCACCCAGCTTTCAACGTAGCTCAAGTGTGAACTCTGTAAACAGAGATCATCCCTTAGAGAGCGAGAATCAGGAGCATTATCATAAGCAACTGTCAGATTTTGTCTTTGCATTGTTAAGTAGAGAGAATAAAGAGCAAACTATGATTTAATTAAAGCCAGACTGAGGGCACAGGAGAAATAAAAAAAGAAGTATAAAACAAACCAAAAAAAAAAAAAAAGAATAGAAGTTAATAAAGTAGCATGAGTGAGTATGTGTGTGTTGTTATTGTCAGGCCAGTTGCAGAATTAATTTTTTACCTTTGGGCGGTTTGAACAGCAGTGGGTGATGTGTGTGCCCAGCTGCTGGTCTGAGACAGTCAGTAGTTAGGCATGCCAATCTGGTGGCCCCTTTCAGCCTGCCAGTCTGCCCAGATCTTCAGGGCTCCCCGCTAGCCCCCCTGCTTCACTGTGCTCTGGCAGAAGAGCTAATTAAAACAGGGCTAAATTAACAACACATTCACAGGCTAGCCTGCCTCGCCTGTTTGACTCCCTCCCCCTGGCTTTTTTTTCCCTCTGTACCTTAGTGCACACACGCGCGCACGCAGACAGTCCTCCTCCTCCTTTTCCTCATCATCCTATATCTCATCGAGGCTGCCTACTGCGGGAACATGTGTTTACCTAAAGGGGTTTTATGGCAATTACACTCCTGTGCTCTCTCTCTGCCTGTTTTGTTTTCCATTTATGTGTTTATTTAATTGGCATTCAGTGTGCTGTAATTCTATTAGTTCCTGAAAAGGTCAGGGTCATAGGGGATTGGCTTCTGGCAGACTCGCTTGTGAAACACGCAACACTCAAACCGTTCCATACATACAGAGAGATAATTAAAAAAGGGCCATGGTAGAACTTACTTCACGACCTTTTAGGATGACAATTAATAAAGCAAAACCCAGCAGCACTTACAGGAGCTCTGGATTTTAATCAGTTCTGTAAAATGTAGTCAGAATATAAATATTAGTTATCCCTGACTACACAGTACAGAAGATATGATATGTGTATCAAATGGTAACATGGATTCGAAGACTATTAAACATATCTCATAAGAGTGCTTGGACACTTTCAGAGACAGTTTTCAATTACGAGCAACGACCACTGTTTCCTTTTTCTTGGTGTATTATCCTGAAATAACAATATGTTTAAGTGTTGGACAGTAATAGCTGACTACTGACAGGTCTTAATGCTGTCACTGCAATATTAGCTGTGAATCTCTCTGAGATTGTGTGCAGTGGGGCACCTTTTTACTGTCAGGTCATTGTTCAAATTGCCCAGGAATTTTGAAGTATTTAAATTTTAAACCTCCATAAAGTGGCCTACATGGCCCCGGCTGCATTTGGCCGTTAATAATGAATGAAGACGAACGTATCAGCATGTGTAATGGGAACTTGGTTGGAGACATGGCATGAGCTGACTGGGTATTTCAGACGATCCGTCAGCATGTCTCCTGAACTCAATGAACAGTTATTAAAATTATGCAAGATGAGCTTCTGATACTTGACAAGCCTTCAGTGTGTTTGTGTAGCCACAGTAGTGAAGCTTTGTCATTCGTGCTTTAGCATAAAGAATGAGCACAAACCATAGAAAAGGGTGTAATTGTCCCAAGTGATGTAATCTGAAGGTGCACTGAAGACACTATTTTCATTTCATAGTTAGAAAATATTCATGTAACTATCAGCATAGACGACAAATAAAAAGTAGTGCATTTTTAATTTATGGATCAGTTTGTATGCTTTTCACTTGAATCAGTGGTGCAGGATATTTCACTATACCCCATCACAGCAATACTCCCATGATAATACTAAAAAAAAGTCACATATTCAACCATAATTGTTTGATGGAGTTTTTTATTTATTTATTTATGACAGTAAATGTTTTTTGCAGCTCTGCCGCCTTCAGTACATTTTTACTGTCAGTCTCTTTTTTTCCCTCCATCATCCAGCTCTCTCTCTCTCTCTCTGTCTCTCTCTCTCTGCGGATGGTGCTGATTATGGTTAATTATGTTGATGAATGGTAGTGCTGAGGGTACTCCATCAGCATTTCATAATCTGTCTTCCCGCTCTGCTCTTTATCACGACTAAGCTGAGACAATGTGCAGGGATGGTGCATGCGGTGATGCTGCTCCAGTACTCATACATGACAGACTCTGCTGAACGCTGCGTGGAGGCAGCTATTTGTACCTGTTAGACGTGTTTGGAGATGAATTAAAGTTGAAGTATGTAAAAGCTGATCTGTGCACAGCCTGGGAGCTGACCGCTAATATGGCACTGTTTCCTGTTTAATTTGTTTGGTGCTGAGTCACTGGGGCTAGTTTGAGGAATGGCACAACATCTGCCAATATTTTAATTAGAGATTTTTAATGTCGTACAGGCTTTACCATAAAATCCTCCTTCGTTCAAAGTGGATACCTTATTTTTGGTAATAGCACCCATACTGAACATTTGGCTTCCATGTCGTTTGTTGCAGAATTGGGATAGATTATAGCACTTTAGTTCCTTGTTAGCATTTTCTTGTTTCTGTACAGTGTTATTGCTGAGGGAAAATATAACAAGCACTGCACGCACTTGCATGTGAAAAGCCTAGACCCATGGGCTCTTGTGAATGTCCTGAGAAAATGATATATAGCCATAACTATTTATTCCCAATGATCTGTTCTAAGTTCACAGCAGTTTCCTCTTTTGTAGTCCTTGTTGCAAAGCCCTGGCAGTAACTGCATGTTTTTTTAGTGGAAACACACACGTGAATGAGTCGCAGGGAAGCCTTGCTACTATTTTAGAGTGGACTGGGTCCTCTCTAAAATAGTCTGACATTCCTCTTGAATGTGCACTCTAACATTCAAGCAAGGATTATGCACCGTCCGCATCCCGCCTCTTCCTTAATTGGCTTAGATGAATATCTAAAGAGCTAAAGCTGGGTTTAAGCCATGCAATTATTAGAGTGCTGTTATTGAATTAACATGAATGCCACAGATACTGATTGTGTGTCATAAACAACCTTTAAATCACAGCCCATATATGATAGATAGTTTACATACTGTAAAATGTTTATTTATAGAAAAGAGCGAGCAAGAAAGAGAGAGTCGGTATGAGAAAATTGCCCAAAATTCAATATGCTGTGCAATTATCATGTGTAATAGCCTGTAAAATCCTAATATCTATTCAGCCACTTGGAAAGGCACAAGAAATGGCCTGACCACTTAGCCCACTTTCTCTGGTCCTTTCCTGGCTATGACAGACGGCCCTGTCTGGAGAGCAGAAAGAAATAATATAAGCCATATTTCATTCAAAGGCCCCTCCATGTATCCTCATTCTTTCTGTTTAACTGACTTTTCCCCCCTTTCCTTATCCTTCCGATTTCTCTGGAGCCATACTGGTGATTACCTCCAGTGAATCAGCAGAGGTAATGGGGACTGCATCCTGGAGGCAAAATGCACTGTGAGGATGTCGTTCTCTTGTTTTCTCGCCGCTCGGTCCCTATTTATTACCGAGGTTTGGAATCAGCTGAAAGTGAATTTGGGACCTGTTGAGCTTCATTTGAAATGTGTGTTATGCTGTGTGTCAGTGCACGTGTATCCACAAATGTAATATGTATGAGCCTTAGAAGAGAGTAGTAATACAAACACAAAACAAATATTTAATGCAAGCAAGGAAGCCCATTTACTGCTGCCTTGGTATTATATATGAATTCAGTGTTTAGATGTCGCCTCTCATGGTAATAATATACCCAAATCAGCCTAAACCAGCGCCCCCAACTCACTATCTGTTCTTTTGATCCCAAAGTAAAACCGGTCTATTCCTTTCCCATCACTCAGTCCACGGGAAACATCAGAGGCAGGTTAATCCTTGTATGTACAACTACTTGCACGTATACACGCATGCGTCTTTTGCATAAAAGCTGCTTGCTTACCTCCTTCAGCAGCAGCAGGCAGCACCAAGGCCAAGGCAGTCTGCACCTACCGCTTTTGCAATAGACCTGTCAGAAGCACACCCATCTTCATCACCTAGCTGTTCACTTTGTCATCTGACAATGCCTGTCAAATCTCTCCACAGGATTTGCTAAAAAAAACAATATCTCCTCACATCTTTCACGTCAACGACAGCAACAAAACGGCAGCAGCAGCAGCAACAGCAAACAATAACAGCAATAAGCGCTGTCTTGTTGGCAGTGCTTGTGAACATAGAGAGCAGTAGAGCTTTACAAATTGATGGCAGAGGCAGTTAAAAGTTTTTGCACAACATAACAGGTAACATTTAATTTACTGCTACTTGCTGTCCTTGCATATCTGGACCCTCTAGTCACCCTCGTGCCACCGCCCCTCCTCACCAACTGGACTAGTGCTGTTTATCTGCCTTAAATCTCTCTTCCTGGGGCAATACCAGAGATTGCCTGCTATAAGGAATGAAGGAGGGTCTGTTTCCTCATTTGCTGACCTCCTCACTTAGAGCCCACCCACCAGCTCGATCACCATCATCTTCGCAATGTGTCGCATCTGAAAAGAGCAGGGGAGCACTTGCCACCTCTGCTGGAAGATTTCCCCATTCTGTGGCGCTCTGATAAGCTCTGACTTACTACCTCCATGTGGGTCAGAGAGACTTGGAGATACACGGCTTGCGTTGCCTTTTGTAATTACATCTGCTTCACTGCACTGTTTCTGCTCCCCTCGCGCTCCTTCTTCCAAACGGGAAGCAGATTTGTGGGTGTGTGTGTCCATGCACTTGTGTGTGTGTGTGTGTGTGTGTGTGTGGCGGTGAATGTTATGGCACCCACACAAGCATGAACAACAATAATCCTAATACACCATCTTTGGGCACAGGCTATTTTTCTTACATCCAGGCAAACAACATTAAATGGAATAAAGGCTTTTGTCCTCCCAAGTACATATATCTTCGTATATACGTAGTCTCCACCCTTTGCACTGCCAGCCACCACCTGCTGTAATGGATCCCCTACCATGGCTCCACACTCTTCAAGATGATTTAAACTAGAAAAAGTATTTTTCCAGTTTTCCATTCTCATAAGAAATGGGAATATTAAATGATCTCCACACACTGCAGGTGTGTTGTATTTTATGTGAGTATGCAGCTCTGATAAATTGATTTTTGGATAAATTTTAAGTGATAGAATGATTTTTTTTTTTCTGTTTTACAATACTGAAGGGAGAAGTGATTAATAAAACAATATAAAAAGATCTTCCTTGAAACGCAAGGTCAGGTTCAGTAGTCCATTCAGTTTTGCCTCTGCAGAGTGCATGTTCACCGCTTTGAGTAGCAACGGTTTGCTTTAAAGTCTCTCCAGCGACCATTAAATAAAACGCTTCAGTTATGCTTAGTATTAGTTTAAACACTCAGCCGAGTCACTGATCTCTAACTTGGTCTGTGTTGCCAGCAAGCCTAATGGCCACAGCTCACAGCACCAAAAACTGTATCTTAAGCCTCATTTGAATGGGATTTATTGCTCTAGAGAAGGTTGGGTAATTTTAATATTGCATACACTGATTTTCATCCCATCCAAAGTGCAAATTCGTGTGACCTTTCTTGCCCTACGCTAGTATTACTCACAGTCCCAAATACCTGTTTTTCATTGCACTCGTTTGTCCTCCCATAATTTAGAAAATTAACTTCATACAAAGCCAAAAAGTATCATTTCACTGAGCATGCTCCTGACCTTAACCTGTGTGCCATCTCTGATTGTCAGCAACAAACACATCGCAAACCCTGGGCACCCACTTTTTTACAGCGGCTTTGCTTCAACATTGTAGAGCATGTGTTTTTTCTCTGCTTGCTTCTTTGTTCCTTTCATCTGTAAGTACATTCATTATTTGATTATCTGAGTGTTTTGGAAGAGGAAGAAATTCAGTTGGGAGTACCATAAACCTTTGTTTGTTCTTGCCATTCTTATTCATCACTCTCCCGCCATGCGCCTGAGTACGGATGGAGTAAGCTGCCCTTTACTTTTCCTTCGTTTGGCTTGTTGCCAGTAATTTGAACTGTGACAGATACTGCATTATATCAGAGGCAGGCTTGCTGCAGTAGTCAGTGTTACATTGTATTCAAGCATACATTAATTACAACCAATTACATTACTTAACCATTGTTATGCTTTAAAAAATATAGAATTTAATTTAATTTTTGCTCATTAGCTTATGAGCTAAAAAAAAAAAAAAAAATGTTATCAAAAGTGTTGTCAACATCCACACAGAGGATTGTGTGTGAGTGTAAGGGCTGATTCAGACCAAATGTAGGTGATGAAATTGCACGTCTCTTCCGTTCATTTCCTGCCACAGGCTGCAGAGAAGTTGAAACAAAGTCAACTTTTGGAGAAACCCAACCTGACGTTACGCTGTGTCGGCCAATCAGACCTGTCAAACTGCTCCACGGTCAGTCCTGAAATGTATCCAGATGGAGTTCATGGACTAAACTCTCATACTCTCTCAGCTGCGTCCTGGCTTGATTTATTTGGTGTAGCTAGCTGCCTTGCACCAAGAAGTTTCCTTCGTTTGTCCATTTAAGCAACATACATAGTGAATGAGAGAGAGATTACCAGGACTGATTTCTGATTGTTTCATATTGGTTTTGTTCACAAAGCAAAAAACTATTCAATATCTCGGATTTAAATGCTAATAGGGAACGTGATGATGTTAATCAGGCTGTGAAATTTGTCTGAAGATGACAACATCTGGAGGCAACACCTCTAATCTACAGTAAGCATTCATTTTGTTCAAAGTAAAGATCTAATGATGAAGATCAAAGTAAGCACCGGAGAGGTTATTAACAGGTGGGAAATTTTCCTCACCGTGGCATCCCTAATCAAAGGCACTATTGGTCTCTCAGTATTTGATCCCAACACCTCAGTCTTGGTTATTTTTGCACTGCAGTTTGGAACACCGGGGTTGGGGAAAGTAATTTCAATAAAGCTATGCATCGCTTTGCATTCAGTTATTCATCTCATTATCAAAAGATCATGGTAAGGCTCTGCCCAAATATGAATCTTGCAGTAGTAGTAGCAGTTCTGTGTGTGAGTGGTGCGCTCAAACTCATGCCGCACTACATTTACTGTGACATTTCAAAAGCTAGCTTTCATCCCACTCATAAGGCCTCGCTTGTAGAGCACATTAGTCAGTTTGCCTGAAACAATCCTCTTTTTCAGATTTAGTCCTTTAGTTGAAGGCCTTGAGTGAAAGTGTTGAACCATGGGACTGAAGATGCTCATCAACGCTGGGGAAAGACGTCTTTCTCCCTTCAGGTGGATGATGGAGCTCTTTCCCTGTGTGTATGTGTTTGTATGTGAATACGTGTGCATAAAGCTTTCTTCTTTCTTGCTGACCCGCTCTCACCTTTTGCTTTTTGATATTCATCACAACAGACCATTTTCTTATCAGCTGCACAGCTGCCCTCCACTCATAACTTGAAAGGTTGATTCCACATCACTTGACAAAGAGCTTTTCCCTGCCATCACCGCTGACCCTCAGCAGAGAGGAGGAGGTGATGGACTATAAGTTAGGCCAGCGTCGGATGTGAAGGTGCCTCAGTTCACCACTTCACCGTTTATTGACCCGACAAGTATCCAAATCCTTTTGAAATCACCCCTTATCTGCCTTGTCTGACAGTCTTTCACAAAGTGGAATCCCTCTGGAGAAACATGTTATAATTGACACCGTCTTGTACAGTCCCAACATGTGCTAGTGCTCACAGCCATATCCATCAATCAGAGTCCCCAGATTAGGTTTAAAGGAAACACCATTGTCCCACTTGACTTGTATAGTTGGCTTTCATCTTTTTTTACTTCCTTTTTTCCTCACCTAAATAGAAGCAGAAGCTCTGATCTGCCTGTGAGGCAGAACACATTTCTTTGCTTTTGACTTTAATTTCTTGTTTTCTTTCTTACCTGTTTGCTTCCACGCTTTCTTATTTTACCCTTTACTTACCCTTGCTTCTTTCCTCTCTGCCTATGTTCTCTCCATCCATGCAGCCCTGGTAGCTCTGTGGAGTCCAGGCCCTCTTTGATCTGTAGTCCAGAACACAGGATGAGAGTTATCTGCTGGCAACAACAAGAACATCCCATTAGGAACTGGACAGAGCCTTGACAGACACTCTCTGCCTCTGCTGCAGCTGCTGCTTGGCCCTAAAATCACCCTGCCTACTGCTACTGATGCTCTCGATTCTCTGTGCTTCTCCTCAGCTCAGGATGGGCATTACTGGCTCAGCACACTTGACACACAAGCTCAGAGTCGGGTTCACTTGTTGAGTTTAGAGTTAAAAATGGCCTCTGTGATTTACTGTTAGTTAGTCATGGAGTTGTCACCCACTGGCGTTTTCTGGCACTGAAATCTTGCCTGGTCCAGTTGATTAAAGGTGCCTCAGCAGAATTGGTCTCTCTAATTTCAATGCAAGAAATATTTTCTTGAACAAACACTCTAGGAGCTGTTTATTCTTGACCCTTTAGACCACAGTTGACAACATAATCTCTCCTCAAAGTCCTTTTTAGTAGCGGAGATTCTGATCATATCACACAATCTTCTTCAACAGATTTCTCTTTACATATGAAGTACAGAATAACTTTGTAGTCTTTGCAAACACAAAATGTGTATTAACGTGTATTAATGTGTTAGAATTATAATATTCTGAAATCAAATTTTAATTTAATTTTACTGCTTGTTTGCTCTGGAAGACGTGAAACTTCTAACATCTCAAATGGAACTGGCTGTCCTGGTCACATCAATCCAAAATTCAGACATAATTGTTGATTTTTTAAAAACCTTGATTGTTTGAACAACTCACTCCTCTGTGAAACAAGCTCGCAGTGAAAATAAACTGCTGGTTAATTGCGCAAATGTGCAATCTCGTCGTATCTGTGCTAAGTTATATCCTGTCTTTGTTTTGTCAGTCCACGCACACGGAGAATGTCACACAGCCGGGTAAGGCTGCCTTGTTATCCTACACAGACTGAGCATTTGTCTTGGTCTCTATTGTTTTAGCTTCATGCACAAAATCAATGAAGCTCATTCATCACATGCTCATTGAAAATGAGCATATTTGTTTGAACATTTGTGAGGATTTTTCAGGACAATGTTTAGACAGAGTAGCAAGATTTATCAAAGGAGTGCAGGCAGTAGATGTTCCAGCTGTGGTGTTTGTCTGCTGAAAAAACATTACTCCGTCCCCCTCACCGTGCATCTGACATGTAGAAATCACACCCCACACACACACAGACAATACGTGTATACGCCAGTAATTAATGAACGCACAGACAGATGCACGCTTGCGCGCTCAAATTCACACGCGCGCACTCAGATACACAAATACTCTCTGTGCTTTTCTGTTTCCGTCACAAACAGCCAGTGATGGATTGGCCCTTTCCGTTTTAAACAGGGAGAAAACACATGCCCCCGGGGACCCTTGTGTGTGGAAGTACTTTGAAGTGTCCACATTTAATTCTTCTGTATGATAAATGAGAGGAGAGCTGCGGTTGTAGCCTGTGAGGAAAAGCTCAGCTCGCTCGACGAGGGGAGCGGTAACAAATGTAGCGATAGCTGATAAGCTGACTGTGTCTCTTGCTCTTGCTTGTTGTTCTGCTCCCTGCAGACCCCCACAGCCAGATAACAAATCCATCCTATCAATCAAACCCATCAATGGTTGGCTGCAGATTAGAGACAGTGATTTTGGGGCTGATTGGAGAGGAAATGCTGATTACACCTCCCTCTCCCTGACTTGATTACACTCTGCCTGTGTGTTGTCAAGCTCGGCTGCCGAGCTGTAATCACTGGAAGCGAAGAGCAGAGGCCGCGGCTCCTGAATAGACGGCCCGCAATCACACCGCTAGCTGCCGAGCGGTGACTTTGTGACCATTGCTAGGTCGTTGCAAAAAGCCAGTATCTCACCCTGTCAGAGCACCAGTGTATGGTAACTGCACATATGCCAACCCGTGTGCAGGCATGCACACATTACACTGAGATAAGGAAATCTCCGGCTATGAAAGCTTTTGTGTCACTTTTTCCCCCCCAACTCTTCATTGCCTTCAGTTTCCCTCCTCCTCCTGCTTCTCTCTACTGTTCTGGCCTACTTCCATCACAGTGGCAGAGGGTCCCGTGCTGGTACGCACACACACACACACACACCTACACGAAATACACACAGTGAGCACAGTGAGCGGAGTCCTAATCTTAGCTTTATTTAGCTGCTTCACCTTTTAAAACTGGAGCAGGTTCCAGACAGTCTCTTCCTCACCCAGCTCAGCTTCTTCTAACATTATATCCATCCATCCCTCGACTCCTTCACCAATTTGCTCAGCCCTCCTTCAGTCTCTGTTCACATTTCTTCAATCACTGTAGCCGCAGAGGCACTGCCCGAGACTCGAGTTGTCACTTTGAGTGTGCTGTGCTGCGGCTGACAGAAGCCACTGTTCGCGTCACTGTGCAACAAGAACTGCACTTGAAGAATGTAAACAAACAAAATTCATTGCCAGATATTAACAACAGTCTACTGGCAAGTTTGAAATGTGCATAGGAAATTAATTAGTTTTACTTGCTTGTTTATAGGAAAATAATTGTGATGGGTTCCCAGCGGGAGCACAAGAACAAACCAGATTTATTCTTTGTTCCTCATGTAAACAAGGAAACTGCAGAAACACAAACTTAATAATGATTTTGATGATGACAGTTTAGGTAAATAGAGTACATGTCTGCATGAAGTCAGCAGCAAAATTAGGCCTTTAGGAAAAAATGGGTCGCTAAAATATTTGGTGACCTTTTTTAAGCGTCCCGGAACACTTGTTTCTGGTTTGTAAAATAAATCCTTTATTGAGAAAAATATGCACCTCGTGTGGCTGCTTTGACCACCGCATTAACAGAAGTACAATCTCAACAGGAGCACTGTCCACAGGGTCACTGTTTCAATTACTTTGGCTAATGTTTGGTACTGGTAATAACACCGTTCTTTTAATCTTCAACACACCACACGGGACTGCTGGCATAAGTGTGTGCCAATATAAAATAATTTTCATCTCGGTATATATGTATGTGTGTGTGTGTGTGTCCATGTTTGTGTGAGGCAGGTTCACATAAAATTCATAACTCTGTGTGTCCTGCTTTTGAACTATCTTTGAAGCCCCAAAATTGTCTCATCCAGCTTGTGTTAGGTATCATTTCAATTGACACCATGCACTCTACTACTAGTGCTTTGAATTGAGCATACTTGCACGCTTGTTAGATGGAAACAGCTGTCAGGGGAGATAGCGAGAGTGACTCACTTCTCTTTCCCTCACTTATCGTTTGCCTATTCCAGTCTTGCTCCTCTTATTGTGACCTCCAAGAAAGTCAAAATATTCTGTTCTTTTTTCCCCGCCTCCTCCTCCTTTTCCTCCTTTTTTCTTTCTGTCTCATATTCACATATTCACAGTGGGCGCGCACACATTGTGACTGATTTTTGAAAATGTTGTGGCTGGGGGTGTGAGGTGCACCTGTGGCACAGTGGGAAGGAAGGTTGGATTAAGATGAATGTGTAATATGTGTTGTGTGTTGCATGCTCATGAGCATTTTCAGATTTTTTTTTGAGAGCTTCTACTTTGAAAAGGCTTCTCTCGAAACAAAATTGCATGCTGTGTGCGAGAGGTGCAGCATTCTTTAAAACTAATAAATTGCATCTGGAAATAGCCACCGAGGCTACAGTTGGCTTAGTTTCCTTTAGTTGATAAATAAAAGAGAAAAAAAGGCATTTACAGCTCAGCCTGTTTGTCAAGCATTAAAAAAAAATGCTGCAATCGTGATAATTTAGTTTATCAGGATGTGTCAACGTGTCAACGTCTTCTAGAGGAACCAAACACTGAATGTGCGAAGGGGTTCAGTGATATTGTGAGAGCTAAATTTAGCAGTGAGGTGCAACGCCACAATC
This sequence comes from Nibea albiflora, assembly GCA_014281875.1. Classification (NCBI taxonomy): domain Eukaryota; kingdom Metazoa; phylum Chordata; class Actinopteri; family Sciaenidae; genus Nibea; species Nibea albiflora. The sequence continues at coordinate 23,150,674 of CM024799.1, read as the reverse complement.
CCCACAGAAGGTTGAAAGAAAAGCACTTTGTGAAACGCGCCGTTGTTGCAGCCATCAGACGGTGAAAGATAAATCCATGTAATCCTTTCCACAAAATGGCTGGAATCTGGAACTGAATAACTCGCCCGTGGGTCTGCACTGTTTGCATGTTTGACTCCACTGACATCATACCATTATTTATCAACATGGTTAATTCTCTGGCCAAGATGCAACAGCGTCCAAACTGCGATGACTCCAGCTGCACAGAATGGGGTTGGATGCTGGCTTTACGGAGCGCTTTTCAATCCAAAGGACTAATTTTATGGTGGGGCAAACAGTTCATACGAGAGATTAATGAGTGGGATATTGCTGTCCACAAAGTCGACGTCGTGTTCTCTGTCTTTGAGCTCCTGCTTATTGAATTGGCTCACTTAGTCCTTTACCTTCATTAACAGCCTTGGCCTCCGCAGTAGGAAAATCAAAACAATGATTGCAGTTTATAATTTAGACTTATTGCTCCACCCCGAATGCTGACTTTAATACATCATCATCAAACTTCACAACAGAGCATAATTTAACAAAGAGCCGTTCTTAAATTGCAGCACTTTATTTTTTGATCCTTAAATCACAGGACGTCAGAAGCAACACACGAAACGGTCAGAAACAAAAATACTGTCATGAAATTCTACAACAAAAACAAAATCATAGCGTCGTGTCAAGTCTCCATTGTTCCTTTGTCACCCTGCAGATGGGGTTTTAGAACCTGACATGGTCTCTCAGAGCAACAGCACGCGTAGTTGCTCCGTAAAGACAAGATCACCCTGATGGTAGGAATTCTGTCGTGGTATATATTGTTATTTTTAGTGCGCGTTGGTTCATGTCTGCCACCTGAATCGCCATAACATGAACCCCTTCCAGCGCATATCTCTCCCCTCAGTGTAAATATGTTTTAGATGCCTGCCATACTGTCCAGATGCTATCATATGTGAGTTGTGCATATCTTTTTCGGTCTTCTGTAGTACACTCCCAGCAGAGCCAACGGTTGTTTGTTTGGCCATAGTGACAGCGTAATGAATGACTCATAGTGTGAGTGGCACCAACAGGACGACTGTTCCCCTCTCAAAGCCGAATTGACGGCATCTCATCTAAATACAGAAGCCTCGACTTGTGTGAACAATACGCTGAATCCAGGTCGAGTCATCAATTAGAATAGCATCATTGTCAAGCAGCTGGCATGCCGCCAGGTTCTTGCATGTTCTATGAGGCATGATTTCAGTAAGACAGCAAAGGTTAGAACCCAAGATGGTTTGGCAGTGACTGAAAAGGAGTATGTGTGTGTGTTGTGCTATTCATTCAGCAAAAGTGGCCGCAGCCTAGTGAAGGCAGAGTCGTACAAAGATATGGAGCTGTAGAGGACAGTTGACATCCACCCATGAGGGAGAAATAAATTCATTATACCACAACCAGTCTTTAAGAAATGTAAACAACCAGCTTCCAAACAAACACACACCTCCAAACCTATGATGTGACTCTGTTAGCTACCACAACCCACAAGCTAACAGCCAAGTGTGGGTTTCTATAATGAGAGAGGTCAACTATTTGCTCCAAATTACAGTTGATACAGTCCAATTACATCAGCTTGAAACACACAAACACACACACACACACACGCACGCTCCCTCTTCCCTCATTTTCTCTGTTGTTTTCACACTGGATCTCATCCTGCTGTATAGGCTCTGTGTGATTTTTGCCCTCAGTTTTTTTTTTTCTTAACATAAATGACTCACACTACCCTGGCAAACTAGACCAATAGCTTATCACATCTGAGCACATGCAGGGTATACAGGGAGTCACATGTAAGTGTTCGCACGCACACACACACACATCCAACCACCCACACATGTATTTACACACACCCCCACACACGGTCACGTCCAGCCATTGTTTATTTAAAGTGGCAACCTGCTGTTTTCATTCCTCCCGGTCTCCTGTGCCTGTCAGGGGGCTCTGATACTGTTGTTTAATGAGCAGAGGCTCTCCTCAGGCTCGCTCCCAGTCTCGTCCGCTTCTGTTGCTGTGTGTCTGCCGTTGCAGCGCTGACCAGAGGAGACATGCAGGTCTGTGTCCCAGGGCTAATTGCTGTTACTTGGCTGATAGTCTTTCTGTGCTCCACTCTCATTGACTCCCCGGACTCCACGGGGATTCCCATAGGTACCCAAAGACAAACAAACCTGGGCGGACAATCGATAACGGATGCAAGAGTTACCACTCGGCGCGGCCGTTGATTAAGATTCCCTTAGAATGTGCGTGTGTGTGTGTGTGTGTGTGTGTGTGTGTTGTGTGTGTGTGTGTGTGTAATAGCCGCGAGTATGCGAGCGTGTTTGCTGACTGTCCCCACTTCTTCACTGCTAACTAGAATCTTCAGCCAGTCCCCTAAGTGCTTGTTTTATGTGATTTTGATTAAGAGCATCACAGAGTTCAGAGGCATCCCCAGAAAAAAACACCACAGTAAAGCTCCCAGGTAATTATTCCCACTATCTCAGCTTCACAACAGGGTAGGTGAGATTGTCTCGGTGCCTAAATGTGAGAGCTGATAATTTACTGTTAAATACAGTCTGTGCTTCTATTAGCAGACTTAAGATGCAGCTTTTCGAATTTTCTATTGCTTTTATACAATCTGTGATGAATTGTGTGACATCAGTGCAACACCAATTAAAGTCACTAAGCAACTAACAATTAAACTCACAAAACATTTGGCTTATATTATGACAAAGAGAAAAACATGGTGTATTACAAACACGCACACACACACACACACACACACACACACACACACACACACACACACACACACACACACACACACACACACACATTTCATAAATATGTGTACTCAGTGCCCAGAAGTGTAGTAAACCAGAACATTTCATCATGGAATTAAATTAGGAATTATACATTTCTTCTTCTGTTCATCAATTTCTTAACCCACAATTTTAAATTAGCGTTCCTGTCTAAGTTTAATTCCACTTAATCCTATTATTAGTTTTAGTATTAAACAAGCAACGTCTTGAGATTTTTCAGAAAAACCCACAATACTGTATTATTTCTAATATTGATAGCATTATATTAGCAAATATTTGCATGATTGCAATCCTGGACACGCTGTTCATTTCCAGTTTAAGAGAATTCGAGCTTAAAGAATATTAAGTTTGTGTCAGGAGTCAGAATGTGATGGGATTGTCTGTACTGTAGATGTGTTGTCACAGCAAAAGACATTCAAAGAAACAGCATATGGCATGACGTGTCCCTGTGTGCCATTCACTGCCACCGGCTAGCAAGCAATGCTGTGTGTTAGTGTCGTCTCGCCTCTTCCTCACCATCTCTTCCCCTCTATCCCCTCTCCCCTCATTCTCTGCGGACCCATGTTTGCTTTTGTTCTCGTCTCCAGCCCCGCCTGACTCACAATGATGATCTTGACCAAGCACAGGGAAAGGTCAAGGTTGGCCGGCAAATTGCCTCAAAGTAATCAGCCTTGTCTCTCTGCGCTAACAGCTGTGAGCTCTCTGTCTCTGTCGCCATCTTGCCATCGCTCCATCGCTCCATCTTTTTTTCTCGGGCCTCTGTATTTACCCAGTAGGGGAGATGTGTGTCATGGAGGATTGGCAGCAGGACGGGGGAGGGGGTCCTGCCCTGCTTTGAAGTCTCAGCTCTGACCGGCGGCAGAGCGAGGGCTGGGGGACTTGAAAGCACTGAACATCACTGCCTTAGTGACATTTCAGCACAGACCGGCGTGACCCAGCATGGTGCTTGTATATGTGTGTGTGTGTTTATATGCGTGTGTGTGTGGACAGTGAATGAGTGTCTCCTTATGGCTTCAGCTGTCCTCAAGGACTGCTTGCTGCTGTGGGCTATTTGCCTCTGCACCAAAGGGATTACCTTTCATTACATGAAAAACAGAATCTCCCATTCAACCTCTAACCCGTCTCTCAACAATAGTGCCACTGGGATGCGGTGCTACAGCTGATACCCCTGTTATAAATACACACTCAGTAACCAGATCTAGTACACACAGATATCCATGGCTAACATGTAACATTTTTATGATTTCCAGAACACACACATGCACACACACGGCTCAAGGGCAGCCTCCGTAGGGTCGGATGGTCCCGGCCATGTGCGCCTGAGTGGCTTCACTCTGATGGCTTCACACACAGATGAAAGACTTCACTTTAATGTGTCACACTGTACCTGCACACTCAGCCAGACAACATCAAAGCCTGCCCGTGGCCTGTAGTTGGACGGATGTCTTCATCCACCGCCCCGATTGTGTGTGTGCATGCGCCTTTCTGTCTGTCATGTAAACGCTGTAAACAGGTGTTAACATGTCAGCGCACAAGATGCCACATGTCGCCGTGTCATGATCTCCCGAACAGCTGTCCCCCCCGCTATTGTGTGCGTGGGTGTACGTGGGCGAGTGTGTGTGAGCATGTATGTGTTTACTGTAAGGGTTATAAATGGCTGCAAGAGGGAGCTTTAGACCCAGATATTGTGCAAAGCCAAGGACAAATAAAGGGAAAGGGCAAAGAATGAGAGGGAGCTTTATGGCAATATAATATGCTCAAGAGCACTTGAAATTTTCATCTGCTATATCTCTTCTTTTTGTGTGTTTGTATGCACAGGTACAGGTATGAATGAGTTTGAAAGTGATTTGCTGGGTAGGAAGAGTGACTGTCCCGTAAACAAAAAGCTCATCCATGCCGCTAGCTAATGTGTCCATCAACAGCTGTATGCTCCAACAAATGCCCTTGAGCAAAGGACAGAAACTCTCTCCGTCTTTCTCCGGATTGGAGAATCGGTTCATAATTCTTGTAATGTAAATGTAAATTTCTGCCCTCAGGTGGAAATTGAGAAGCTGGACTACCACCACTACCTGCCTCTGTTCTTCGACGGCTTATGTGAGACCATGCATCCGTACGAGCTCTTTGCTCGCCAGGGAGTCTATGACATGCTGGAGCACGGAGGCCCCAAGATCCAGCCCGTCATTCCCCAGCTCATCATACCCATCAAGAGTAAGTCTGGCACTACTCTACCCTTCACTGCACTCCCCTGCCACTGATGGGATAATGTGACTAAATGTTGTGCATTTAAAATACGTGTAACTTTATATTATTTATGTATGTTGTATAGTCACAGAGGAGCATTCTCTCAACAATTAGCAACTATTTAATTCATTTCGGGATCAAAACACTTGATTAGTTATTATCATTGTATGAGTGATTGACAGTGATCTCCTCAGTTTAATAGCAACATCAATAAATATTTATGTTACTATTTCATTATTTGCTTCTTTGATGATAGCATCATTACATTTTAATTGTTGATCTCAGAGTCCAGATGACTCAGTAAATCATTAGCTAATAACACATATGGGTTGTGGGTATTTTCTTCTGTGTGTGTGTGTGTGGTATTTTTGAAAGTACATTAAAATAGCTAGCGCTAGCACCATAATCTATGTCTAAAATGTGTTAACATATTTTGGGATAATTGCAGACACCGGCACTCTCAAACACCTCTCAGACAATATTACAGCAGCCATCAAGTGCAACCGAAATAGAACAACATACCTTACCAGGAATAGTCTCACCTGTCTTATACAGTTGCGCTACAACAGATTCTAACATTACCATACAACCAGTCCTGTGACAAGTCCTAATTTGGCTTCACAGTCATACCGTTCCTATTATTACATTAACCCTCAGGGTGAAGTGTCCTTGTTTTTGCATTTGCCGGAAGAAGCCGGCTCTAAAAGCATGCCTGATAATCTGCCATGTGCAATGCGGTGACATGCTACATTTAACTGTGTCATCGTGTTGTGCCTCCTTACCTTTTCCACGCTGACACGTTTACACGCACAGGCACGCGCGCATGCACACACACACACACAAGTTGGCAGATGGAGGTGGGCGGAAAGGTCACGTCTCAGAACGGAGTGGTCCATGACTTCAAAAATAGACTCGCAGTGAAGTGGACAGGAATGGTTTTTTTGTACGGCGATTACGAGGAGGATCAAGGTACAGAGAAGTTGGAGGAATGCAGAGTGTGGCTTTTGTTGGGAAATTTCAGTGCACATGCACAGACACACAGTCTCTCACACACACTCTCACACACACACACACACTGTCTTTTGTTTGGCGCCGTTGCCAAGTGGAGTGTCAGTTTCAAAGTGGGAGCCTTTAAGTGGCGCCTAGCGAGCCTGGGATAGTGTTCATGTCATGGGCAGTTGGCTGGTGGTGTGTATGTGTATGTGAAGAGTGTTCCCTGTTGATGTGTGGGTGTTGGACGTCTGTGGAGGCACAGGGGCGTAACGGCCAACACTAGGCTGGGCTGTTGGGGACACAGAGACACAGTGACAGACTTGACCCTGGCACAACGTCTGCTACCACACCGCTCACGACACACGAGCACACACGGTCAGATCTTACCCATCTTACATTGTGTGCCACTTTTGTGTTACTCTATTTTTAACAACAATATTAGTAACCTGTACGTGTTATTTTCAAATAATGTGAAAAGTAAGATGTATCATATTTATTTTAAATCTGATCATTTTATCCAATACAATATTTTGCTTCCTAAGAGCCAGCATCTTTTCTAATGTTTAAATATTTGGACGGCATAATGTCCTTTTTGCCCTTCATCAAGTGCCACCACTTCACACACAGCTTGATATTATACATGGAGTGATGGGGCCACTCGCTAACTTAGACAGTAGTTTATAAATTTAAATCCCTCAGCAGTTTTGGTCATTTGCCTTCGGCAGGCCAGACTAAAGGTGATGGTTATGCTCCTCATGAAAACACACACTTTGCACTGATAATGGAATTTTAAATGGCCTGCTCGTTATTAACTTCTTGGTTTATTAAAAATCAGGCCTGTTTCGCCATCCACAAGGCAAAGCCGCCAGTCCGTGTCTCTGTTGCAGATTAATTACTTTTCTACGGAGCAGGGAAGAAGAAGGGATGGTGGAAAGAGGAAGAAAGTAAAATGCCGTCTGCAGTCTAAAATGGCAAGATATATATTTTTCTCCTCTGACGTTAATACATCTTCAATGTGGCTGGCAGGCTCTTATCTGCGGAGCGACTGAGTCACGTTAGGCCCTGGTGAATTTTGATGATGACTGCAGGTCACCCAATGAGAATACGCAATGAAGAAGGCTGTGGCTGACATTATACTCTAAGGTCCTGTCCTCGCTGAGGAAACAAAGACTGAACCCTTCCTATGTGCCCTCCACCCTACGTTTGAAAGACCATCTTATACATGAGCAAAAGAAACATGAAAATGAATGACGCTTGTGGTTTTGATGACTTGTAAAAAGAAAGAATATGAAACGCTGATATTTAAAAGTCCTGCTCAGCTCTACGCTACCGTGACTACTACCACTAGGGTAATATGTTACTAAAATGCTGTGGTCTGGGATTTTCTGCCTTCCTTAAATAGGGAGGAGGATTCAGAGCCATGCCTTCATTGAGCCTCAGTTGATTGGCATAACATTTGTTCAGCTTTGAACCGAAATGAGACTTTCATTACAAGAAGATCCTCAGTCACGCCGCTGCGCGGGAACATTCTTCTTCTGATCTGAAAAGTATACTTATACAATAAGCGGGAACAATTCACCGCTAAACACTCCAACGTGTCACCCTACCTCTGACATTTCACAGGAAGCGGAATACAAGGTCACCGTTGTTTTATTTTCACACTGAATATGAAACAGGTCCTAGCATGAATAGATTAATACTTTATTCAGATTTGTCCCAACACAGGTTTTATCCCAGCATTAATATATCAGGCCCTTGGCTGCCTTCTCCCCCACTCTTTTAATTTTTTTTTTCCTTTCTTTTTTTTTCTTTTTTCTGCAAGGCGAGAGTGCCGATGAATAATTGAACAGTCCCGCGGTCCAAATGTCACAGCGGGGAAAATTGTTTGCGCTGGCTGGTAATTAGAATTTCATTGTTTGTTATGTAGGTTTGAAATTCCTGTCATTCCACATTCCACCTTATCTTGGTGATGGCAGATATCTCTGCGTTTGTCTATCTGGGGAGACACACTTAGGCAGAGATGGAGAGATGGCATAAAGCACAATACATTCGCTTATTCAGCACCATCTCTCACACACGCTCACACACACACACGCTATCACTGACTGAGACAAAGACACTCCTTAGTAAACTTGCCATACATTTAAAATGGACGCTAACAATGCACCTGATTCAACTGGTCCTCTCTCACATGCGTACACAAAATGTTAATGCGACGTGACGAGGGTGTAAAGAGCTTCAGCCACTCTTCTGTGCTGTATAACTTCATTCACGTCTTGCTGCTGCTGCCACGACTGAGGCTTTTTTTCTCTCCTTGCGTTCAGTGCGCGCACGCTCGTGTCCGTGTGATCGCACGCGCACCAATGTGTGACTGTTACGTGCGCGTGAGTGTTATGTGTGTGTGACAGCTTTGCATTTGAATATGAGCTGTTTTAACACAGGTAGTATGCTCTCCTCCGAGTGATATAACTGTCACGCACAACATTTTAAGCTTGTTGCTCAGTCACTCTTAAGTTTTGAGCGAGGGATGGGTGTTGCTACGATGTCCTAGAAATTACCACTTCTACTGATACTGCTTAAGTTTTTTTTATTGTCTCTATTCAGACAGAAGAAAATTATATAAGATATGTGAACTCTCACATTGTTTTACTGTTCATCACATTCTCACTTTAGCAACAATCATGAACAGTGTATCTACAGTTAGGATATGACGTATATTCTTGTTCTGATGTTATACTAAATTAGTCTTTTCTTTTCCCCTTTCTGATAGTAGCATAGATATTTTATCATGTTTTTATCAAGTGTAATGTTTTAATTCACAATAGTTGACTGGTGGCCTGCATCCAGAACTACAGATGAAAATCGGCTATATATGTTGCGATAAATATATTGTGCTTTGTCCCTGATCAAGCAGGATCAGCACTGATACTGGCCCTATTGAGGCGATCAAATATCGGCCATGATATGACTGATCCAATTCAGAGTTTTCACTATGAGTTACGTTCATTCAGAGTCTTTAGTGGCACAGCAATGCTCTGCCTCATGTGGCATTCCATGAAAATGATTCCTATGAGGTAGATGCAGAGCACTGATTTCAGATCTCCAGTATTGGAATCTAAACACTTGGATTAATGAATGCCTAGTAACACGACTTGCAGTGGATAAGGAAGATAAAACACCTGTAGAAGATGGAGGATTGTGGTACAGCAGACGAAGACGTGTGTTTCTGTGAATTTATATTGTTGACTCAACAGGAGCTTAACCAAATTAGTAGTGTTGCCTCCTAGTGGCTTGTAAAACACTTTATTGCACTTGCGGCAATGAGCTTTGTCATCATCAACGTGACTGAAGAGTAAATACGTTTCATCATTTTTGTTTTTCCTCGTCTAGTTGGCGGCCATTTGTTCTGCGAGAGTTAATGTGACCGCCGCGTTTGCAAAGTCAGATGTCAATTAAGAATGAGAGACAAAGAAGAACTAAAGAGGGGGAGAGCTCAGTTAGCATGTATCTGTGAGACGGTGCAGACACTCAGCACAATCATTTGTTCACTTGCTGATTTCAACTGAGTCACCTCATCAATTATGGTGGTCCTATCCAGAGTCAGTGTTTAGTCTAGAAACATGACGGTTCAGCATGGTGGACTCAACAGAAGAGGACCCACAAAGTACAGAGAAGACATAGTTATGCATTTATATTTAATTTTTGCGTACACACTGACTTTTTTTAACTTGTAAATAAAAGCAAATTAATAAAAGTAATCGTCTCTCACTCAATCACTCATTCTTTTTCTCCTCCTCCTTTTCTACCTCTCACTCTCTCGCCTGTTTTACTACATTTCCCCTTCGTCTCCATCAACAACAAGCTCCTCGGGCCTCAGCTCACGCTCTTTTGAAATGTTGTTTTATCACAGCTTTCATTTTTGTTGTTGCAGCAGGTGCTTACTGGCAAAATAGGCGCTGTGATTTTTTTTTTTTTTTGTGAAAGTAGGCATCAAATGACGGTTTACAGTTTCATAAAGAGAAATAACTCAGATCTGTTTTGTAACTTGGGCTACGCTATTTTAAACTGACAGTCTGCACAAAGGGAATTACCAACACTCATGCAGAAACTCTTAAAAAACACAAATAAAAGAAGCGCAAAGAACTAGAAATATGTCAGTCTTAGTTGCTAATCACAGTTATTTTCTAACCCTTTGCCCTCTGCCTGTCACATCTCTTTATCTCTCTTTCTGACATTTTGTCTTTTATTTTTCCCCCCATCCCTCTTTCTGTCTCTATATTTGTCTCGTCTTGATCTCTGAGCCCTCCATCTCTTCCACCATCATTCCCTTTTGTTCTCTCTATCAGTGGGAGATGGAGTTAAGTGCAGCTGTAGGCCAAATAGCCCAGTGATTGGCTCTCACTTACTCCTGCCTCCCTAGTGCATTTGAAATCACTGATTGCAGACAAGCCAGTCTAAATCAAAGCCCAGCTATAAAGGAAATGCTTTCAAGGGAAAGGGAGTCTGTGGGGGTTAAGATGTATGCCTATTTTGGCTGTGCGTGCCTGCAAAGCTCAGTCTTATGGATTATATAGTTGCAGTTGCCAGAATAACATGCTGTACCTCCACCTGCCTTTACAAACGACCTGTCAGCCTAGTTACACTTTGTGATCATCTGTCCTTGCATCCCCTCCTTTTGACCTCCGAGCTGACCTTTGCCATGTCCTGCCTTCCAGATGCCCTGAACACAAGGAACCGTCAGGTAATCTGCACCACCCTGAAAGTCCTGCAGCATCTGGTGATGTCTGGTGACATGGTGGGCGAGTCTCTGGTGCCCTACTACAGACAGATCCTTCCCATTCTCAACATCTTCAAGAACATGAACAGTAAGTTCCAGCCATGCAAATGGTTGAGTGTTAATTCGTGGACAGATGGTGTGTCAGCGTGACGTGTCCCTGCACTTTTAAGGAGCAGTCATTCTGCGAGCACGTCCCTTTGTGTTAGAAATCATTATTTGTGCTAATGCTGCTGCCGTGTCAGTGAATTTAAGAATGCCAAAAGTTTATGAGCTCATGCATTCAGGTGTAGCATAGGTGGTTAAACCAGGAGATCCCACAGAGCTGCTCAGCTGTGGGATAATCCTGTGCAGATGTTAACTGTCTTTTTGTTTCACTTTGAGTCTTGCCACATCCAGGCAGAGAGCATCCTGTTTTCTCACTGTTCTTTTCTTTATAGATTCAATGTATGCACCTGCCCCTGAATCCTCTTTCCTTTTCTAGCCTCCCCCTAAACATCCACTTGACATAGAAGCTCCATTTTGTCCTTTTCTGCTGTCAGTCAGGCTGCATTGTGCAGCGCTGTTGAGGAGACTTTGTCCTTGCTCTCTCTGAAAGCCTCCACCTAGGTGACACCAGGACCTGGGGAGATTGGCATCAGATAGGCAGGGCTCTTTGTGTGGCAGTGTCAAAGCACTTAGCATGGGGTGACATGATGTGGGCCCATTGAAGGCTTAAAGGCATGACCAATCCCGAACAACGCTCACCACACAGTCAGTAGGATGTGGAGAGTGACATTGTGAATCAATCATTTAAACACAGGCTTTAACAGGAGAAAACACAAGGCTTTAGTCTCTTAATCAATATCCAATTTGAATCTCTTGTCTCTTTAATTCGCTTACATTATCTGTTAGTATTTGCTGAGGTCTAAAAAAGGAAAGAGAGAGCTGAAAGAGATAGTGGGGAAAAACAAAGGATGGAAGAGAAAATCCTGCCTTATTAGCGTGTGGCCATATGCAAATCTCCTCCGTAAATTAGCTGTCAAATCAATCCCCTAACCCAGTTTGAAGCGTGAGTTCCTCCCAGCCACGGCGCAGGCTCAGCAGTTGGCCGGTGAACCCCACCAGGAATAGTTTTATCTCCGCCTGGTAGTTACCATGCCGGCTTGTCTACCTGTCTGCCTGCTTGTCTGTCCTCCTCTGGCAGCCATCGATTAAAACCTGAGCCAGCCTCTCACCTGGCAAACATCCCCGCTATTGACCTCTCCCAGCGAGACCAGTCTGGGCCGGAGAGGGGTCCATACAGCTGCCAAAGCACAGGACCGAAACTGCTTAACGAGGACAGTGCTTCCTGTTCAGCAATCTATGGGCTTCCAGTAGAGTTTTTACGTGAAGCTGAATGATGAGAAAGTCTAGCCAAACGTACAAGTTTGTATATTTAACTAAGTAAGAACATATAAGTTCATAGATCATTTGAGTATTTGCTAGTATTATTTTCTCATCTTCAGTCTGGAGCTTTAGTGTTAGATAAGCTGTCAATTCATGTTCTGCACCACCCACTCCCAACTAACACATAAAGATACGACTTCAAACACAGAGCATAAACACGTCTCTTTTGGGGACAAGACACTGTGAACCAGAACTCTGTGTTCTTTCTCTTTAAGACGCAAACATTTCAGGATTGTTGTTCTCTCACACTCTCGTTCTCTGTTTTATGTCCCTTATTTATATCGATATCAAAGCGTTCATTGAAGCCCGTCTATTATCTAATATCGCTTATATACACCTCCAGCTCTATCCCACGCTCAGTCGGCTGTCTCAACTGGAGCCAACGCGCTGCCTCCAGCAGACAGACGTGATCATTGTGTTTAATACAGTAGAAGACACAGAGACTGTCTAGTAGTGTGTGGTAACATGTCCCTTTGGCTCTCCCACACTGAAACTCACAAAGCTCGGATGGCATTCCTCTTATCTCCTGAGCCACAACCAGGCCACTGTCCAGTATGTGCCAAGTGTGTGTGTCTACATTTGTGTGCATCTGTCATGAATAGATCTGTTGTGTCCCATATGCAGCTGTTGACTTCAGCGTGGATGAAGGCCCCAGCTTTATGTCTCGGCCTATTCACTCTTGTTTAGGTCTGGCAGCCTCGGGCACACTACGCTTCTACTACATATTCACACATATACACAGGCACACACACTGATATAATTGCACACTCTCCCAGTTGAGGCTACACAACCTGACTTTGTCCCTGCCTCCCCAGTCGTCTGAGCTGTGAATCAATAGGCTGACAACCACTGCTGTAGAGTCAGGGTAACACTGAGATATCACCAGCATCTCATCATGGGACAGATCCCCTAGGCTGTGTTCACACACTCCCGCTGTGTCGCTCCCACTCTGAGACAGGGTTGTGACCTGTTAAATTGGTCCGTACACAGGCCTTATCTGAGCCATTTTTCCAGGGTCAGAGCTGGAACTTAACAGCCATCTCCAAAATAGACCCTCGGGTATCCTCTCAGTCAGACAGAGCACTGGACCTCTGACCAGGAGAGCACGCTCATGACCCACACGCTCAGCCTCTCTGGAACGCAGGCCTCTGAAGAAGCAACGGCTCCATTCTTCAATGAGAAATAATATGCCTGTTTAAACTCCCCGCAGCCGGCTGCCAGTCTTACCACTGACACAGTAATGCGTCATTTTGAAGTGCACAATAATGAGCAATCACATAGTATCACCGTCCTTGATGTCCCCCTTTGTCTCCTGAATCAGCTCTCTCAGCTTTTGTTTGCTTTGTGCCTTTTTGCGCACGAGCTGTGTTGACGAGTGTGTGTTTGTGTGTGTGCGTGCGTGAGAGACAATGTTGAGGATAGCGTCAGAATTCCTCCAATGCGATTTGCACGGCTCTCTTGTTTGCTTGCTGTGATGAATCTTATCCCTAATGAAATGCAACAATGTTCCTTATGAAGGAGAGATGTGCTCTCTCATCCAGCAAATTCCTCTTCTGGGCTCAAAGGAAGGGAACTCATCTACTGTACATCATCTGAGGGAGAGAGAAAGAGAGGTTGTGGAGTTTTGTAAGGCAGCAGAATAAACAACACAGAGGCAGTATTATCAGGGGTCGAACGGGTGCCAATACTGACCTTATTATATTGATCAGATTATAGCCATATGTGAGTGACCTGCATTAAAGACAGATTGTTCTTCATTTGCATTATAAAATTTAGCATTTCCACTATCTGTTTCACCTATACTGATATACTGATTTGAAACTGATCAAAGAGGGCACTGGTACTGATCAGCTCTCTGTTTCTGATATCATAAATTGATATCAGAGGTCGACTAAGCTGAATATGTGCACCCGTCATCTAGAATATACCTCCAGAGCCTGAGGGACATTGGATTCTATGCAAACAATCGTTTATCAGTTTCTGTGATGATTAAAATCCAGTGACACTATGACCCTAATATCAGCCAGTATGCTTTTGCTTTAACCTGGATTTACCTCACAGACATCTTGTGATAAAGGCATGTCTGAGAAAAAATAGTTTTAGATTTTATATTTGAACATTACAATAAAAAACTAATTTTAAAAATAACTCCTATAATTATAATATATATAAATTACTTCTACCACACATAAAATAGTCTAATAGATTTGATTAAAAAACAGATATTAAAATCTTTATATAGATCACTTAATGCTAAGTTTACAGGGCTGTACTTTCTTTTTGCATACCTCATAGCCTGATATTGCCTGATAATTTCAGCCTTTCAGCGTATCATATGTTGCACATCTCGATCAAGATGTAACATTTTTACCGGCCTGCATGTCTGTTACACAGGAACATACCGCCCAGTGACCAGTGTCCACTATTTTTTTTCCTCTACGTCTACGTAGCTGTATGTTGTGTCTTAACGTAGTTGATGTTTGCCTGGAGGCTTCCTCTGGTATTTATTTTAGCCTGTATTGTTGCATTGTTGTTGTTGTCCTGATGATTTTCTCTGCTTATCTGTAAGGTGTAGGTCCTTAAACTCCTATTCATCACTGACAAGCTCTTTCTCTCTCTCACAAACATGCACACACATTCACACACTCATACATATATTGCTCGCGCACACACACACACACACACCACACACACACACACCGTGGTGATCTGGTTCATTTGGCCTCTTTTATCTTCCTGCTAGGAATGTGGCCAGCTATGATAAGGTCTCACCCACGAGCATTTCTGAGCCTACACACACACACACACACATACACACACACTCACGCAGGCAGGCAGGCAGGCACGCACACACACAGACGAGCACACAGGTTGTGATAGTGCCTCTCTGGGCGACTAGGTGAGGTTTTTGTGCTGGTGACAGATGCAGTGCTGTGGCTGGCCACTCTGTCTTCCCCCGTGGGCCTGCTTTAGCTGTGTATCACATGACATATACACACACGCGCTCACAGCTCCTGTTGGATGTCTTTATGAATACAGCGGATCGGTTACAGCCCGCGCTGATCGTTGGAATGGAAATAAACAGGAAGAGCTGGCTGACCTCATAACCCCTCCCGGTCCGTGACAGACGGACAGGGACGGTCAGGAACACAGAGTGCAAGGACACTCCATCAACTGTGGATGGAGATCATGTACATGTAATCGTCACACATGAAATGGCCATCATGAACACACACACACATAGAAACACACACACACACACACACACACACACAGACAGGCAAATCAAATCCAAAGCATTTTTTTTTCCCAGACTCATTTTAATCTGACAGAAGGCCAAGCGTATGCCAGTGCACTCAGCCACCTGTGCTCATGTCCACAATACAACGTAATGCTCCCATTTACTGGCAGAACGCTGCACTGTTGCGTATATGCCATTGAAGTTAATTCCTGGGGATTCCCGTTCACAAACATTTGTTTTATTTAATGACCTTTTCCAGCTGCCGTTGTGAAAAATTAATTCACTGCCATGCACTCACTGTGTACATAGCAACACAATGAAGGGACACACACACACACACACACACACACACACATAAACCTGTGGACCCCATGTAATCCATCATCCTCCACAGACACACAGAGCTCCTTGTCCCTGCGGACGACAGAACACACACCCCATCCTCAGCCCCCCGTCTCCTCTTCCATGTACCTCTCTGCAAGAGGAGATATCTATCTATCAAGCAATCACAGCCTGCCAAGACCCCTCTGCCATTAAAATACAGAATGAGAGGGAGAAACAGAGAGAGAGATGGAAGGAAAGATAGCATGAGTGAGCGAGAGATGAAATCCAGGTAATACTGAGCTCGTATGTTCTTACCTGCTACGCAGTTAGCATGCTTCACAGCACATAATGACTTTTTCCTTCTCTCCTGAAGCTTAAGAAAAGACAGTTGAAAATAGTGGAAATATATTTTTTTTATATTAATGCAGTCCCCACCTCCCCCTATCTCCCTCCAACCCATACTTCTGCCGCCTGCGGATATGCCCACCTGGTTCTGTTAATTTCTATTGTCAGCAGGTCTGAGGCGGAGCAGCCAATCAGGTATGAGCGTCAGCCCTTGGGCCTGCAGTCACTCTGCGGCTCCAATTTAAAGGTCAGCTGATAAGCAGTCCGATTCATGCATAATCTGGGCTGCTCTGCAGGCAGACTGGCAGACGGCTGAACAAAAACACACACTCGACAGATATACACATCATACTCCGGGTTTATGATTGACCCTCTCAAACTTTTTGCTCTGCTGTGATGGACAGGTTTCACTCTTCCTTTTCTGGCAGAGCATATGTGTGCCTCTATTATTCCATCAGGTTAGATAATGCACTTCTACTAATTGCTTGAGAGGAGCGCCTCAGTAAGAACTTGGCTTTGTGTTTGTTGATTTGTTCATTAATTTGTACATAGTGCCTTTTGCAACGTGAAGCACTTAGGGGAATTATGCGACCGACTCTTTAAATGGCATGGAGCCCTGAGGCTGGCAGTATGCTTAAAATGAAATAGAACTTGGCGTCTTCGCACTGGCAGTCTGCAACTTAAACAAAGTACCCCTTCGATTGCTGCAGTGTGCAGAGGCTGGCCAGCACAACTCGCCTGGCCTCGCTCACCTCTCCCCAAGTCACCCCAACTGGTCAACAGTGTCGTGTTATTGCTTCATTTCTGGTTGTATCATTCCTTACTGTCATTTCGCATGCCACTTCATCTGGCATTGAGCTGTACTTGACAGCGCTTTGACAGCCTTTTCTGCACACCCTCCAAATGTAATTTTGCCTTCAAAGTGAAGTGCTATGTGATATTTTCTTTCCCTGCTGGTGAGCTCATAGCAGCAGATCAGAGTAGTAAGTCACAAACACAAAAATCCACGCACGACATGCACAGTCACATATGCTATTTGTGCTAGTTTACCTGCCGTCGTGTACTCCTTTCCAATTTCTAAACCTCTTGAAATTCATGGGAGGACTTAAAGTAAGCAGTTAGAGAAAGCCTTTAAGTGAATGTTGAGCTCAGACCGATAGAATCAGGTTTAAGCACATACTTACTTGTAATCTGTAGACCACCATGTATGGATTCTTACTATGGAACCAGAAGTCCTCAATCTCAGTGGGGCACCTCCTTTCTTTTCCTCTAATCCAAGAAACACTCAATTACCTAATTGGATGAGTTATGAGCCCCTCCCCATCTCAATGAGATTAACACACTCTGTAATTAATGAATTTGGGGCACTTCAAAATGATTCTCGGGATTGTCCAGACTCCGGGGGCCTGACATGTGTAACACAATTATTGAGTTGTCGAAATTAGACAATAGAGTGAGACGAATAGTGTGAGATTAGCAGCGTTTGCTGAGAACAGGTGATCCTGCTAATATGAACAGTGGAACAGGTTGATGCGGCTGCTTTGTTTTTGCATGTAAATTTGTGTTTCTATGTATGTGTGTGTGTGCTGGTGGTCAGCCATTTTATAGCCAATGAGCGGGCTGCTTTTTGCATTGCTCTGTATGAATCAGTGTGTCCTTGTGCGTGCCTTTGTGTGTGTCATGACTTCCTTGTAGCGAGCGGCGAGCTCTCCTGCAGCCTCTCACCACATCATTGTGTTTGACATCTCCGCAGGCAGCCAGCGACAGAATGCTGGTGTGTGTGTAGACATTTGTCCAGCCCGCTTTCGATCAGCATTCGCACCCTGCGCCAGGTTGCCTGTCAGCTTTCATAAGCAGCCACACCTTCACAAACAGGCCCGCCGCTTGAAAGTGAAAAAAAAAAGCACTATTTCGCTAAAGCAAATAACAAATAGCATTTCTAGAGTCTCCTTAACTTGTTGTCCCAGACAAGGACACACATAATAAACATGAAATGAAATAGATTTTTATTACCTGAGTCAGGATACAGTCCTAATCCCCCCCCTCCTGCTTGTTGGATGTGAGGCAGAAATCTAAGCACATGGAAGACAACAGAAAAGTTAAATATTACTGGTTAAATCTTGGACACATCCATGGACTATCCAGCATTTTCACATATTATGAAAATGCATTAATCTTAAGAGAATGTGGAGTTCTCTAGACATGATTTCGTCCTTGCGACGGTGATACATTTCTAGGCCACTGTTTTTTACATTACTTAAGATCGTCAAGTGAGTCCTTTGTCAGTCCTCATGCCTCCACACCTGTCATTTTTGGTGTCTGCCTCCTGTCTGTCTGTGTCTTTAGAGACCTACCCCCCATTATTGCCCCTTCTCAGCATGTTTCCCTGTCAGAGGTAACCTTATCTCCCCCATTCACACACAGACATGTCAGCATGCAGCAGTCACAGTCCTCACTATCTCTAATGGATGTAATTGAACCCCATTCTGACATTCTAATGCACGCTATTTCTCAAGAACCCCGTTAACCCTCTCACAACATGCCCCAACTCATGTTAAGCACAAAATGTAGACTATATATATATATATATATATATACTCTAACAGAATGGTTGCTGCCATTTTTGTTTTTTGCCATATTGTTTGCTGTTTGATGTCGTGCATTTAGTCCGTAGACCAGATGATCACTTTTTCAATTAAAGGAAGCAACATTCTTTATAAAGGAGAACAAAACAACAAAAACTTTATTAGTGTTTTAGGAAGTAATTTATTCATCCTGTTCATATTTATTCATCCCTATCATGTTATACATGCTGTTAGACACAGAGGTTAATCATACATCTAATATCCAGGGCAGCAACATGGATCAGTGGTTAGTGTTGTCTAAGCAGTTTTCCTTAACAAAATAATTACAGGAAAAGAAAAAAAAAGGGTCGTGTTGACCCTATAAAATTACTAAACTGCATGTGTAGGCATATTCAGCCACAGGAGTATTACTGAGAATTGTTTTTGTTATCACTTTTCTTATCCCTTCACTATTAAAACGTAAATAAAAAACAGTTGAGTAATACCAATTACCGCTTTACTTGGTTCTTTATTCACTCTGCTGTTTGAACCCAGGACTCTACCTAAGGAGCATGTTGTCTTACAGTAAAGGGGTCTGTGGGTGTTTTAGCCTCTACATGTACATTGCAAATGAAAGACAATCCAGAACCAGATGTGTTACCTGATTATATGCGACCACCCACTAGTAGACAAGGACTTGGGTCGTAGAGAATAAAGGCTTCTATGTTTTACCAGGTGGTCCGTCAGAGATCCTCAGGCAAACAACCAGAGCAACCACCGAGATAAACATCCCCATTTTTTGTCCCCTTTTCTCTACAGTAGTACACCACCTCCCCTCTCTTCTCCTCACAAAAGGCCCCATTTAGTCATTTCAAGCATCTCGTATCCAGATAAAATCCAGATGAAATTTAAGTAAATGTAAACAAACAACAGCGTTCAAAGCAGTGTGTATGATACTGGATGCCTGTGTTCAGAAAAGACATTTACACATATTTGTCTCTGTTGGACTTGGCCAGATCTCAGATCTGATTGCAGGCTGTATTGGTTTTCATGGACTACATGAAAATCAGGTTTTTCCCTCTTCCAGCCCAGAAGGAAGTGAGAATGCATCCGAAGGTGTTTGGTAACTGCCAAAAACGACACAACACGAACAACTTAACTTCTGCGGTTGGATTACCATAATAACAGTTAAGCTAGCATAAGTGAACAACTATCCAAACCCCACACAAACACATGAGTAAATTCAAGCCTTCACACTGCTCTCAGTCATGTCTGGAGTTAGTAAATTTCTCACTACCAAATAAGACATAAGGTGACATTCCTCTTTTATCCGGCTGCAAGGTGCCACAGCAATGCTGTGAATATGTATTGTGTATATTCATATATTATTATATACATAGTATATTCCATTTAGTCTGTAGTTACTACTACAAGCTCATGTGAATAAACCTCAAAATGAATGATTAAAGGAATCACAATTTGGGCCTTTCCAGCAGATGAACTAATCCAGCAACAAAACACAGATGCAGAGGAAGAGGAAAAGAGGAGCATGACTCACCAAGTCGACTTTTTCCATGGATATTTTTTTCCTACTCTTGACTGATTGAAGCAGTCCTTTGTCCTTTTGCACAAGTCACAGTCACTGTTAGTTTATTTTTGATCAGCCACTGAGGACATTCCTGAACATGTTGATCAAGTTGGCTTTCCCAAGATTTTGGAAAACTGCCACTCATTTCTCACTGGTGGACTTCTCGTGGTGTCCTGTCCAGCCTTCTGTACTTCCTCCTAGCTACCACAAAACTCTTCAGAGAGTTGGTCTATACTCAGGGCAGCCAATCATTTTCGATTTTACCATCACAGTTTTTGTTGAGAAATCAAGCCACTCGTCGATGTGTGCAATAACCGAGTCATAGAACAAAGTTGAGCTGCCTGCTCTGGTATCCAAAGAAGCTGTCCTGTTTTAAGCTGAAGCATTTTCATTTTGAACTTCAGGACTCCAGCTTTGGTGTGAGTTGGTCATAAACAGATGAATATCAGCAGTTCCAGTCATTTTCTTCATCCCCCAAAACCACAGGACAAGTCTCCCCAAGGGACCTGAGGTAGAAGTAGGAGCTGTCTAGCTCTGCAGGAGACGACTGACAGTTGGATGAAGATAGAGCCGTCATGTGAAAACACGACTCAGTTTCAACAAAGGCAAAAAATGCACACAGTTCCTCTGTTTGGGAGGCAAATGCTGAGAAGTAGCTGTAGATATTTAAAAGCATTGACTCAATATCTACTGACAGTTGATCGCAGGCATGCTTGCAGGTTTCAGAATGTGACTGTTGGCACTGCTCAATAACTAGTAAACGGAGTGGTGTTTTTCAGCGTTGACATTGGCATTATCTGCTGCATAGGCAGTGATGTATCTATCCGGTTCATGCTTGTCCAGACACTTCATCAGAGCGTGATGTAAGCCATTTGCAGTTTCATCACTGTCTTCATAAAAGTCAAGTAACTTGCACTGCACTCCATCAGACACAGAGAAATATCTCATGCACACCGGAAACATTTTTCTATTTCTCTCATTTGAGACGTTGGTGGCAGCTGAGAAATACACGCGTTTGCCTCCGGTCGGGGACCGATCATCCAAAGTATCCGGCACAGTCTTTCGTCCGAAGACTTTCCCTGTAATTATCTCTGCCTTCATTCTTTCAAAATGCATCCTCTTTACAACATCAGAGTCATGAAACAAAGCACCGTTGAGCTTAACAAGACAGGTTGTGATGTTGTAGCTGTGTTGAATCATATGGTACCGTGATTTTGTAATTGTCCACATTATTTGTCACAGTGTTAATATTGCTTGCACCTTTAGCTACTGTTGCCTTTTTTGTGTCCTGTCTGTGCTGAGTTGCGGTGTTCTCTCTCAGTCACCACCGGCAGGCTTACATTACTGAAACTTGGCACATTTACTCTATATGTGCAACTGATGCGCATGGGTGTGCCTGTGACTCAGCCTTGGTGTGATCAGCACATGATCTGCTACAAACAGATTTCCTTTCTGGGGATCGATAAGAGCATATCTGATCTTAAATCGTATCTGAAATGATCTCAGTGTCTGCCTATATATATTAGTATTACAAGTCATTGTGCCCTAAAGCTTTGGTTCCTAATCGCAAACAGCATTTATATCTTTATTTAAAAATTCTAGTCCTTCTGGGGCTCAGTTGATAGAGCCTTCGACTGAGCCTTCTCACATGGGGCGGCCTCCATGTGCTTGCTGCGGAAGCCCAGGGTTCAAATCTGACCTGTGTCTCTTTCCCGCATGTTATTCCCCATCTCTCTCTCTTCCCCACATTCCTGTCACTCTTCAGCTGTCTCCCAAAATAATGCTTGAAAAGGCCAAAACAAATAATCTTAAAAAAAATAATTCTAGTCCTTCAGACTTCTTTAAATAAAATATCATGTCATCATATCACTGTGTAATTTGACACAGTTTTCACTGGGAATCTTTGTAGCAGTTGCTATTCAATGAATAACCATGGCTGGAAGCACATTGAGCGTGGTCTCATTGGGGCTGTAATACTGACCACCTGCTCTCTAAAGTCTCCTAAAATCTCTCTTGGCCACTTAATGGCATCTTTGTGTGTTATACTCACTTAAAAGCTCAGTTTCACCAAACTGCATTTTCCCAGGAACAATGGCGGTACCCTGAAGCTAGGACCTTCAAGCCTCAGATATATGGAGGCTTTTTTTTTTTTAAAGAACTCAACAAGAGCCTGTGATCTAAACAGTGTTGAAACACTGCATGACAAAATTATTCTATACTGAGCTCGAAAAGCCAGTAACAACCAAATGAATGCAGCTTGAGAATGTTTTTGCATGCAAGCTGTCAGCTGACGGTGTGCTCGGAAATTTATAGTCACTTGCAATTTTTATCTGCAAAGAATGTGCTTCGAGCACTTTTCACTGCTGCAACATTGCTAATGGTTAAAATTCATTTAATAAAGAAAAGATTAATATTTAAATAGGCTCCTGGCAATGCCCAGTGTTATAGTTTAGAATGCACATTGTACATTGTTTGCATAATTAATTCAGCGCAGCTTCATCTGTAAATAATATTGGTAGCACAGCAGTCACCCAGGCATGGAGGACCACTATCACTGCATGTGTGTGTGTGTGTGTGTAGTAGTAGTAGGTTACACAGTCACTGCTGTGCAAACATTGAGAAAATTCCCACAGTACTGTCTTATTTACTCTCAGGATCTATTCTGTCACATAGGCATGCATGCACGGACACAAACACACACACACACCCACTCTCTCTCTCATCAACCATGCCTTTCAAAATCAATAGAGGGGATATAAACATCAATATGTCCATTTCAAACCACCATGTGGAATATAGAGTATGCCTGCTATGATCTACTTGCCATCATATGTTGTTGCATTGGTGTCTCGCGAAGGCTCTCATGTTTCTGACGACTGCCAGGTCATATTGTGCATATTTTTGAAGTAAAAAGAGCAAAAAATGAATAACAGTTCATTCACATGCCCTATAAACAAACTCACTTTCAGTGTCGTCAGTCAAGCCTGATTGTTAGCGCCACCAATGAGGTAATGTTTTCAGTCCTGTTTGTTTGTGTGCCTGTTTGTCAGCAGAATTAACAGAATAAATTACTGTCCCAGTTTTCATAAAGTGGCAGGGTGTACATTTATTTGAACCCCACGTGATAAACACTAATATATGTCTGCCTGTGTATATTTTTATTTGTGTATGTGATTTTTGCAGACATATAGAGAAGCTTTCGCCTGCAGATTTGTAACTGAAGAATGGACGAGGTCTGCGAGGTCTCTCTGAGTGGCCTTCTAGTTTGTTTAACATTTGTTTATGTCTGTTTCTGCCAAAAAACGTTTCCATGTTGAGGATCACAGACACAAGAAAACAAATGCTTGTGGTAATAAACAAAGCGCTGTAGGGTCAAGGCTCTTGAATGTCCTTCTGTGGTGGTTTACAGGCAACCAGTGTTTCCAATTCCTCCTTGTTATTTTTCTGTTGTTGATAACAGTTCAAGACGGACCCTTCATGCCACATCCTGCAACAAGAAGCACGTAATTAACTCAATCTAACCTCTGATACCAACCAAGGCTTTTACTTTATCTCTCATCATCCTTGTTGTTTCCCCTTCTTATATTTCCCCTTTGTATTCTTTCTACCTTTGCTTTTTTTCCCCCTCTCCCACCAATCTGAAGCCATCTATGGTTTGCAGTTTTTGTTCTGTGTAGCCCATGTGCTAAAAGCCTTGACCTCTTTGTTCTCTACTGCGAGCCACCTCAGCGAGATGAATAATTCACCTGGCAGTCTGTGGCAACTCTTGTATGATCCTGACCCCCCCCCCCCCAAATCCACATGTGCGCCTGGGACACTTTACACACTCCCGAAGGAGATGCACCCATGATTCTCCTCCTCTCACCTCAGCTCCCCCTCACCACCTCCTGCCATGAAATATTTAGTCAGTGCGGTTGGGGACACACACACATACACACACCCCTGTCACACCTCATCTCTCTCCCTCACTCACACGACATGTCCTGTTGCTCTTCTCAACTCTCAGAGACAACAGGGAGATGGAATGAGGCGATGAGCACCTGAAACATTTAGGCTCCCGCCCCGCACCCAGTCCTTGAGTGGCCTTCCGAAACATACTGAAATCTCAGCTCTGTGCTTCGGAGGAGAGCTGCAACAATGGCCTGCCAACGTCCAGTGTAAAATCTGTCCCAGATAAATGCTTTGTGGATCAGAACGCTTAGACGTGAGACTCAGCATTTCCCTTTATTGTTTGTAATGGTAACAATACTTCTCAGCGGCCTGCAGACACCCTCAATGATGGACTCACACAGCCACATATTTTCCCCGCTCTTTCTCTCACAAAGAAAACGCAAAAGGCTGAAATATGAGACACTCTCTCTTTGAGTGTTTCGTGTGTATCAGGGTTCTGTTGGCGGTCGATATGCTTGTCACTCAGGATGATGTGTAGGACGGTTGTGTGTGTGTGTGGATGTGCTCCAGTAGGACTGCCACATCCATGTTCACATCATAAAGGCCTGTAAAACCACGTCCTTGCTGTAAGAGGGTACTTACAATAACACGCAGTTTTAGTGCACTTTAGTTTTGTCTTTGCTCTCTGGTTTGAAGTGGTTGTTATGATCATGTATGCGGCCATGTCCTGAAGTCAATTCTGGTTGCCTGGCAACTTCATGGTGATGAGAACCTTCTAAGAAACTAAAACCTGTTAATGAGCCCTATAGGCAGCGGTGGTCACATTTGGTTGCCTTTAAATAGAGCCAGCATGCCTGTTTCCTCCTATTTGCAGTTCTGTTGTAATGCTAAGCTAACTGGCTGCCATCAGTGTCTTCATATTTAACATAGAGACATGAGAGGGGTCACAATCTTCTTATCAAACTCTCGCCACGAAAGCCAAAAAGTAACATATCCATAATGTTATGAGGATGTTATTTTCCCTCACATTAGTGTTCATTGTTGCTTATTTGGTCATTTAAACGTGACTTAAATACAACAGTCACATGGACATGTCACATTCTTACTTTTACTGATTATAAATTACTTCATATCATGATCTATACTTCCTCCACTACAGGTTACTTTGATAACATATGGACTGTATTTATTCTGCACCGCATGTAACTTTGTGTAAGTCAAGTGTGACTTCCTGTCTTCATTCACACCATTGTTTTTTTTTTCAGAGATCTCACAATGCATTCTTCACATCTGAAAGATGTACAAACTATTGTTACGCAACCCTACACCTGTCAGTGACGCTTCATAATAATGATGATCGACGAGTGTCTCATTTTACTACTCACTATAGAGTAAACAATTGAGTATTTCATTCTGCCGGGCAGACATGAGAGTGGTCACAATCTTCTTATTGAACTCTTGCCAAGAAAGCCAAAAAGTACATATCCATGTTATGAGGATGTTATTTTCCCTCACATCCGTGTTCATTGTTGCTTATTTGGTCATTTCAACGTGGATGTTTTGTGGAAATGGTGGAATGATAGAAAGAATTCAGGGACTTGCTGCAGACATCGATGGTGGTGCAGGTGTACGAGCTCAGAATTTGGGCTTGTGTTCAAAGCGTGTGTGTTGCGGGGTCACAGCCTCCCCCGTGTGTTTGTCATCACAGCTTTTGTTCCCCACAGCCCTGCTATTCTGAGCAGAGAAAGGTCATCCTCCCCTCAGTTACCAGCACCTTAAGGATGCTTAGATCATAACCACACGCTGTCTCCGGTTTCTGTATCGTGAGGCAAAAGGTTCTCTGTTTGTCTGTCTGTAAAATGTAAAAATGTACTGACGTTGAAAGTCGATTCAGAGGTTTGATTTTATGTCAGATTTCTGTATCCATTAGATACATGTTAGACCACAGCCGAGGACGGACTCGTATACGAATGTTTATATTGTGACATGTTGAAAATGCTGTTTCGATTTGGCTTTCAGAGCAATTGTGCGAGATGGTGATTGTTTGTTGTGGTTACATGCAGGATGCGGTGTGTGTGTGTGGTGTGTGTGTTGGCCACATGGAAGCAGACGTTATAGTGAAACTAGTTGGATCTAAATCATCTGTGCTTGTTGAGCGCTGATATATTTGACAGTTGGAGTGGAGTTGCTTGTTCCCTACTCTATTTATGTCTCCGTGTTAACCTGACCTATGGAAGCAAGCCGGTGGGTGGCTCATGGAAAACTGACCCGCGCAGCATAACATCTGTGCCCCCTCACCCAGCACATATGACGACGTGATCCCGTATTCTTCCCTGACTCCTCTCCCTGAGTGGAAAAAATACTGAGAAGAAGGCTTTCGTCACCTGACTCCATATGTGCGGAGAGATGGAGTGAACAGCTGCTTTGGAGCATCTTGGAAAACTGCTATGTGAATTCGTGCCTCGTGCTCGAGGAGCGAGAGGAAGCCATAGGTCCCGGAAGGTTATGCGAGACAGGGCAATTTTTTTAGTTCAACTCTCTTGGTTCCAGGAAAGATGCTTTTAACTTGAGAATGCGTGTGTCACCTTTACTTGCTGATATTTTCAACTCAGCACACCACAAAAAGCTGATGCGCATATTGATTTAGACAGAGATACTTCAAAAGTCCTCGCAGACGGGACATCTCAGAATGGTTTGAATGATTCGAGTTGTTGAAACAGCCATATATGATAAGGACTGAGCTGCCTGCTAGGAAACGATGCTGTGCTCGCTCCATGTCTTGGAGTTAGTGTTTTTCCCGTGTGTGTGTGTGTGTGTAAACAGAGATTTGATTTCACATATAGCTGTGTGTGTGTGTTTATACTGCCCAGAGCAGCAGTCACCGCAGGGTGGGCTTTTATTAAAGAGTTGTAATGAGTGAGAGCCATCATGAGCCAGCTCGCCTATTGATTACCTATAAAGAGCACTCAGTGGAGACGTGCTGTGATCCATAGATAATGCTTTGCACAGAGAGGCTCAACCTAACCTGGTTCCAAACCTCTGAATCGCCACCCACATCTCAAATTGTGGTGATTCGGATAGATCTGGTTTCGCTCTGGCATACGTCAGTTTTCAAGGGTGGAGAGTCAGCTGAACAAATCAGAACCTTTTTTTGGACAAGACTAAAGAGTGAAACGGTGACTTTAACATTTCAACAGAGGAATTCTGCTCATTTAAGAACATAGCAAATTGTTTTTGCCGTAAACGTTTACTCACTACAGAGATGGCATTCTTTGTATACTCGCTAAACCTACAGTAACTGCAGACTGGACTGCTGGAATAAGAATGTTGACGCCAAACTGTCATCAGTAGAGCAGAGTCTGTTCAGAGAAAAAACAAATCCTCCCACAGAAAACTGCTAACAAGAAGGCAATCAGACAGAATAATGGAGTGGTAATGAAATGGCCTTTCAGTCTGAACAACAGGCTGGGCTGAGCTACCACACCAATAAGACCTCAGCATTGCAGTACCTAAGGGTTCTGCACAATCCTGCATAGCAACAGCAATGTGACACACACAGTGTTGACATCTAAACACACAGAGAGCAGAGAACAACCCAAAGAATACGGATATATCACGTGTCTGAATATATTACCTGATTGATCTGAATGCTGCTGCACTAATGTGTTGTGAGGCTCACCTCAAACAAACAGCTGATTAGTTTGTGGCACTGGACTGCTCTGTTCATAAGATTGCTATGCTTTGGCTTTTGACGGCATTTAGTGGGTTTGCATTCGTGGAAAGGTAATTGGAAATGCTACCAGGCAAAGATGGACAACGTCAGTTTGAGGATAATTATAAAGAAACCACCTGCATTTCTGCACAATGAGAAAGTCATGGCAGGTTCACATCTGTCACTCATTCCATATCGTACACGCTGAACAGAGAGGCCATTTCAGGAATGAATTATTATACTACCTCAGAAAATGTCTACAGAGGCAAAAACTGTTCTTTTGCTAACAGCAACTTCCACATGGAAAGAGTCATGTTTGTGTGTCCTGTTTTCTAGGCCAGTTTTAATTAATCCCTCTCTCTGATTTCTGTTAAAAGGTTAAATCATAGTTTTGCTGCTACTTGCACTAAAATGATTATACACAGTATTTGGTGCTTAAATATATGATTTTACTAGCTTCACAGTTCAGTAGTAGTACATTTAAGTACGGAACTTTACTACAGTTTTGAGGTACTTTCTTGTCACTCTGCTTTAGACTTAACTACATTTCAGAGTCAATATTACATTGTTCAATTATTTGACATATAGCTGTAGATAAAGCTTTAAAATACACACCACATGAAGAGCTAATAAAATATGACACTTAAATTAATAAATGGTTTAATCTTTTCTCATTTGAGGACTTTTTTTTGATTGTGACTGTTTTACAAATCATACAATTATTTGATGGAGAAAACAATCAGTGGATTAATCTATAATGAAAACAGTTATTAGCTGCAGACATACAATAGTTAAAGATTTGCTCCACAGTAAGATGCTGCTTATACATTAATGTATTAATGGGTAATAATAATCTAATATGATAATATAAGTCACATGGACGATTTGTCTGCAAGTATTTTTACTTCTACTGATTATACTTGTACATAAATGACTTCATATTATGATCTATACTTCCTCCACTACAGGTTACTTTGATAACATATGGACTGTATTTATTCTGCACCACGTCTAACTTTGTGTAAGTCAAGTGTGACTTTTTGTCTTCATTGAGTGCACACCATTGTTTTTTTTCAGAGATCTCACAATGCATTCTTCACATCTGAAAGATGTACAAACTATTGTTATGCTACCCTACACCTGTCAGTGACGCTTCATAATAATGATGATCGATGAGTGTCTCAATTTACTACTCACTACAGAGTAAACAATTGAGTATTCATTCTGCCGGGTATAGTGAGTGAACAAGAGAGCAGTATTACACTTAGTCCCAGTGTAAACTGGCACAATGTAATAGGCCTTTTTGTTGAATAATGGCTTTGTCAGTTGAAATCATAACATAATGTTTCTTGTTGTGGGTATTATCTAAACCAAGCCCCATAGCTGATTTGCTGCCAGACTCTATTGACTATTTTTGATGTTCGGCAAGCTAATGTAGCAAAACCTGAGCTTATACGATTTGGGCTGGCTTGTTCAACGGCATGTAAGAAGAAAGTAGACTTACACCTTAGTATCACGGCGCGCTTGGCTACGCAACGCGAGGGCTTTGCTTGAGGGAACCGCGCTTTAAAGCAAGCATGAAGCTAATGGACTGTAAATGTGATGGAGGTGAATTATGTCCACCAATCATAATATCTCCGCACAAGAGTGTTGGTGTTGTTTTATTGGTGGTCAAATAGTATACGGTGCTTAAACGAGAACAGGAGAAATGACATAAGATTTGTAGAACACAAAATCGGATCTCGGTGATATACAATGTGGCTAAAATGAATTTTTCACAGCTACGTGACCTCTTACATAGTGAATTCTATAATCCTAAGGTCATGTTGATTTACAATGGCATAGACTCTACTATGTTTCCCAGAGCTGTAGATCACGCTGGTGTCTGCAGCAGCACTGAGAGTGGACAGAAAACATACACTATGTGTAACTACAGCCAGATACAGCCAGGTCCCCCTGAGGCTGAGTAGCGGGTGGTGAGATTGAGGAGTCACCTCATCACTAGTGATCCATGCAGGTCGACACACACCCTTGACAAAACACACAGTGCGCAGTATCTTTACAACACACACACACACACACATGCGCATGTTTCAGACAGTTCATTTCAATGCAAATAAGTGTTGGCCCCTCTTCTGGGAGGAGAGTTCGGCAGACTGCATTTTCTCCTCTCTATCATATGGAAAATCTAGATTGTATAGTGAGCTCTCGGGCAGAACCAAGCAGCCATGAGTACATAGAGCGCATTGCTTGCTTGAACTCATTTATTGTAAGTACCGGGCAGTTTTTATCCCGGCGTCTTGCGTTTGAACATTGTTCAAGAAGATGCAGTCATGCTCAAAGTGAATGATATATCATTGTCTTAGATATGCTCCGCGCTTTAATTGTATAGTATCAGTATAGACTCACAGCATTGTTATGCTGATATACTGGTCCACTCTGTACAGTATGTCTGCCGCATTACAGATGGAGCAAGATTCTTCCGCCCTCCCAGCGGGCCTTTGTCCTTAAAAGAATGGAGGCTCCTCACTTCATCGGATAGATTACAGCCAATTAAATGTGTCCGCTATCACCCATTAATTACAGCCGCCACTTGTGCTAGAAATAGGCCTGACCAAGCAACAGCCGTGGACATGAAATTGACCCAAATACATCAAGACGAGTTTCCATTTTTTACCTTTTTCTCAGAGCACTCGACAACAGGGCGTATCATTGAAACAAGTCATCTTCACATTGATTCCCCGCGAGATGTGTAATGCTGGGTTAGCATGCATGAGTATAGTATGATCACCCACTCAAAAGTAGATAAACACACAAGACAAGGCATGTGTAACTGCACATGAATGCATACACGTGTTGAAGTAAGTACGAGTGCTCTGGTTTTTGTGTGCACGTGCACGTGCTGCGTGTATGTGCTGGGTTCTTTGAGGTCAGATCTGATGGAGTGGGCTCCCTGAGAGACAAGCAGCGGCCCTTAAGGATTGACACTCTGTGACACCTCTCTCCGTCAGCCTGATTAGTCACCTCTTTGATGTAGCAGGCTATATTAAGGCTCTTATGTGAAAGACACTTCCCAGCTGAATAGGCTTGATTGAGAAAAATACAAATCTCAAGTCGTGTGAAGAACATAATGCTAACGCACCTTCTCCCATTAATGGGTCAGTTTGGACCACTTTCTCTCACTTTCTTTCAGTTTCCCATGTTTTCTTTCAATGTTTTCTCTCTCTTTCTTTTTTTTTTTGGAAGTGTAGCGTGCTTGGTTCTCGTAGAATTAGAAGGATTTCAGGAAATGTTAGCAAGACCAGATTTCATCCCTGTGTACTTCTTTTTTTTCCCCTCTTCCCCTGTCTTTCTGTCTCTCTTGTACATTCTCCTTCTTTACAAGCTCAGGGGAGTCGACAGCTGGCCCCTAACCCAGAATCAGGCATTAGAGGAACAGCCTGACAATTAGTCTGCTATTCCCTCACTGGGACGGGATCAGAGCAACAAGACCGACAAAGAGTAAAAAAGAGAAAGCGGTTTAAGATGTGCTCCTGCCATGGGAACATTTGAAAGAACATGTTTAGGGTTTAACTTTTTTCACGCTGAGGTGTCTCTGTGAACTTGGCAGTGCCTGTTCACACCAGAAAGTGGCATGCTCAAATTCATTTGCACGTCCTGGTGAAATATGTGCTGCTGATGGCTTGGTGTCAGTGCCCGGACAGTAAATTAACACTGTTAATTCATGGGAATGCATTGGCACATCCACTCCTGTGTCATTACTGACTGTTATGGTAAAACTGGTTGTCTATGCTTATGTGGTACTTTAAAATTGTATGTGACACCGCAAATACGATAGCTTCCCCTGTTTTGGACTCTCCGTTGCTTCAAAGCTACGCACAGTCAAGATCTCTTGCAATTGGTCTCAACACCAGCCTAAATGTGGCATGGCTAGGTCCAGGTCATGTCAGACTCATAATTAATGGTGTGTTCAACAACGCAAGGTATGCAACATTTGCAGAAAGCTAGCCTGAGTGCTGCTAAACTGCTGCTAACATCTTATTATTATTCGTAACCAAAATCGTCTGTTGATTTACCAAAGCTTATCTGCAGTCCTGTGGTCATACTGAGCTACAGAGGGCCGATTACCTGGTCTGACATTAGATTTGGTAAAGATACATTTTCCTCTGTTCCCACCACTGAGTCAAAATGTTATTTTTCAAATGTCAAGACATATCAAAGTATAGTGGCCAAGAAATGTTCTTATTTTACTCATGCTCTCGAGGAGATAAACCCATTTGATTTGAATGACCCAACGGCCTTTCCTCGAGCAACAGCTCTGAACGTTTTTTGTCCACTGCTCCATGAATAATAAAATCATCAGTACGTTATTCCTTCTGAGCTCATGAAGCTCTCTCATTGTGATCCAATTTATTTGCGTGAATAAATATATGTTGGAATCAAAAACAACAAATTGGAGTACGTAGGTGTATTTCCAGAGTATACTCAGGAGAGGCAGGGTGTGAGGTAACAACGCAAACATATGCTTTCTTCTTCACACACGTGGAAAAAAGACACTTCCCTCTGAATGAAGCTGTTTTTTTTTTTTTTTTGACATATGGCAAGTTAAGAAGAGAGTTAAGGGGAAGATGAGGTAAGTGATGAAGTGGAAAAATAGGAAAAAAAGTTTTAACCTGCTGCTCCACATGGTTAAGGGCATCAGTGGGAAAAGTAAATTTGTATGAGTGTGTGTGTGAGTGTGTGTGTGTACACGCACGCGTCTGAGCAATCAGACTACCTTGCAGCTCTGTTAGTTCCACGGTTGTAGAAAACATTTTGCAAGATCAAAGCATTTAACACTCCTGAGGACTGGGAACGAGCCAGCTTCCTCCGTGCCCTTTTTTTCTCCCCGTACACACACACACACACACGCCTGCACACACATCCCAGTTCATCCAGCCTTTACCCTGCACTTCTCCGGGGATTTTACAACACTGAAGTCACCCAAACATCCCACCTGGAATGGACCGCCACCAGGTTCGGAGATAAGCCCGAACATAGTTGAAGCCCCCTCAGCTCTCGTATCCCGAGCGGCAGCCTCAGCAGCAGAGTGGTATCAGCTCGACCACAGCAGCCACTCTTTCTCCCTATCTCTCTCCCCCTCCCCCCCCAGGTGCTCTTTGACAGAAATAATTGAGGTAGGGAGGTGGTGGGAGGTTAATGAAGCACTCCCAACACACAGCTGACCTTTCCCCAGCCCCTGCGCAAATCATCGCAGCACAGTTTTTTGGACATTTTTAAATGAAAGCCTTTAAATAATTTATCTAACTATAGTTCCCGGAAGGCCCTTCATTAGAGATTGGCCGTGACATTTCCCTCCTCCCCCCTAGCCTCTCATACTTACCGCCTCACATCCAGTCCAAGAATATCACTGTCGATTTCTCTTTCGCCTTTGTCTCTCTCCTGCTGTCATCTTTGTCTTGGTCTCTCTGTCTCTGTCTCAGTGTACTCTCTCTGTCTCTCTCTCTCTCTCTCTCTCTCTCTCTCTCTCTCTCTCTCTGACATTAGCCGCATTAAAGATGGATCTCTGGTGTGTCTCACTGATGGCTGTGAAATGACAGACAGGCGTCAGGGCATGTGATGCGATTTTGCCAGTGTGGAATGGATATTGAGCTCATGAACCAGTCTAACTTCTGAAATAGATTGCAGGGAGGAAACGATGGCAAACAGGCAAACCCATTACCCATCTGCTCAGGTACTAGATTGTACATTGGCAGCTAGCAGATACTCTCCCATGTCTTAATCCAAATGAAAACTACTACTAAAAATGTTGTGGTTGCATGATTGAGAGTCTAGCATACCTTGCAAAGGATTAAAAATAGCTGGCATCAGGAGAGACTCCACCTTTATGTGTCCTTTTTACTTTACTTTATCTCCAGAGGACCCGGGATGCACGATATTGACTTCTGTTCCATGCCTGCTTGATTGTGATAATGAATGATTTGTACAGTATTAGACAAGCTTGCTCTGGGAACAGGTGAAAAGACAGATTCAGGGAGGAAATTAAAGCTATTCGCTAACCGATGGACATACAAGCATGCCCGTGTGGACATAAATCAAATCCAAACAAAGTCACCCTCTCGCTCTGGTGCATAAGTGTGAAAGACAAAACAAACTAGATCAGATATGTTCAGGGAAGAGTGCTGTCATTTTACATGAAATGCAATTCATCAGGCCCATTCTGCTGATGAAACAGAGAAAAATGAGACGTGACAACCGTTCGAGTTATACAATATTGATATTAGCGGAAATGTTATCAGATACAATGTGTGAGGCACTGCAGAAAGCCAGCCTCCCCAGGGGAAGAGCAGTAGTAAGGCAATATCCACTTGTCTCAGACACTCTCATAACTTGAACTGCTTCTGTATAGCTGCAGGGAGTCTCCAAAAAGTCTGGCAAGTCAGTTTAGCAAGACCTCAAATAGTAAGTGTGATTTAACCTTTTCTGTGTGGTGGTCGAGAGAACACTGCAACCAAAGCAGAACCCCGAGCAAATCGACAAAACGTGTTCACCTGTGTGACAACCAAAACACTGCATTTAGCAATGCGCCGCATATACAGAAAATAAGCATATTTAAAAAAAAAACACATTTATCAGTCTGACAACATGCACATTGCATTGCGAGTGCAAACACAGAAACACCTCCCGGGTTTAAGAGATGTGTTCATCTGGCAAGAATATGTAGAGAAATTACTTTGGCGCTTAGCTGACAAAATAAAAACACTATGATAAAAGAAAATGTTCCAATTTAACCATGACACCCACTACATACAATAAGAGGCCAGGCTGATTAATTGATATGATTAGATCATGAAAATATTTTCTATATTTTATTTGTTGAAATGAACTATTGCCGTCACACAATTAGCTTGATAAATAGAGACAATTGCTCTTTTGTTTCACTCCGTTCATTCAACGTGACATTGTGTTCATATTGGATGATTTCCTCTAGGTATGGGGGTCAGTTTTGTTGTACCCAAACCAATCAGTCGAGAGATTGTGAGCTGACTTAAAGCAAACTGCACAACCACATCAGAGTCACCAACGCTTGTCAATATTTTTTGTGGCTACTTTCCATGGATCTCAGGGCATCGCAGGAAGATGCCCACCATTATTAATGCTGTTCAGAAAGCTCTGATTTGTTAATTGTTTTCCTGAACGGGGGGAAACGACCTCCAATAGGAACAACACCAGACCAACAAAAACTGATAAACAAGAGAGATGTGTGTGGCCAGCCGGTAACAAGGCTAGCATAAAATATAATAAACAGAACAGCTTTTCCAAAGATTCACAAGAGCTGCTTCAAAATGTTAATCAGTGGGTTTTTCTATGATTTCAGCCAGAAGATGATTCTTTTCTATTTTTGCTGCCTTGACTGAAATGTTATTGTGAATGGTTAGATGCGATGAAACACTTGTTTGTGTAACTGTGTTATATTGGGTAGCATAAATTATGAAGCGTTTGGCTCTAATAGCAGTTCAACTCATGAAAGAACTCTGTGAAAGAGCTCTTAATTTGCTGACTTTGTTGCTAACCTCCATGTTTTGGTGTTGGATGTTTGCTGCAGTATCCAAGATACATGCCATTACGCCATAATTTTTGTCTGACCTAAAATGTCTCCTGTTGTTTTGCAATTATGTTGGACTTTCGTCCATAATTCACTCGTCATGGCTATTATACCATGTGGCATCAGCACCATGAATCTTTTATTCACTTCATTAGTCAGGAGGTTTTTGCACTCCCTTAATAAATCTGTTTCTTCACCACTGCAGCTCATATTTAGCGCCCCACCACAGCCCCTTTTTCTCTCCCTCCCTCTCACTCTCTCTTGCTATATCAGAAGTTCTTTATTACCTGAAAACAAGGGCAGATTTATGCCTTTGTCCAGAACAGAGGGAGGTGTGGTTTACAGTGTGCGTTGTGAGGGATGAGTTGTGAGCAGGATTAGTTTTCAGGGCAACAGGGAGGAACTAAGAGGAGAGGAGATGAGAGGAGAGGAGGATTGTTTGGTTGTCTGTTACCTTGTGCTGTAGTGGATGTAGGCAGAGATATTAGAGACGGACTGCTTCATTAACTCTCAGGGTCCATGGCCAGGGTCTGTCTGTGGCTGTCTGTATCGCTCACCTTGGAAGACTGCTGGTCTTGCTCTTTTTATCTTTCTCTGGCTTTCAGTTTATGTCTGGTCCTCTCTGCTCACTATTCCCCTAGTAAGGCTAGGATTTGTATTAATACCAGGGGATGTTGTGGGAGAGTCATTGGACTGATGTGTCCATTTCACGTTCTTAAAGACAGATGAGCTAATTATCTGCCACCATGACGGACTGTAGAAGAAATAACTGACTTTTAGCTGAGTTTTACTTTGGAAACTTTATGTGAGACAATGTGATGTCAAATGATGAAATCAAGTTTAGATACATTGTATTACATCTTAATAAAGACAGGTTGAATGGGCCATTTAGATTACTGTAATGTGCTTTGAATCGAAACCCACTCATGGGACTGAGCGATAAAAATGAACTGTGTTTGAACCCATATACTACTAAGTGGATGACACAGTGGTGCAGTGGTTAACCCTGAGTGTACTCTCGCCCAATAGCAGGAAATGGTTATAGAGGATGGATGGATGGATGGATGGATGGATGGATGGATGGATGGATGGATTCTAGTAACAAGTTTTCACATCACAGAATACAAAATTTCGTTTGCCTGGTGAGATGCTTTTGTCAGGCGGCAATTCATTTTTAGTTGCTGTCTTGAACACACCTGCTTTGCAGTTCAGACTCATTTCCAGTTCATACAATACCACTTTGTCAAACCCATCAGAGTCCTAAAAGACACATACGATATTAGGGCAACCATTTTAACCCCCTGTGGCAATATTAGACACTAGCTAAGAGTTAGCTAACTTAACTTTAACACGTCTGCTTAATTAAGAGCCAGAGCTTCTAAATTCAATATTAGTTGACAGCATACAGTGCGGAGACGAGATGTATTTGAACTGACTTTGAATTAGCATGTGGTCGGGGAGAGGCGATCAGTTCTGCTGCCATGTGTCAGGGATAAACACACAACTGTTTTCTGTGTCTCTAACTCTTTCACCAAGAGCTGCATGCCCAGTTTGGCTGCTGCTGGGAAACATGTTTGTTTGAGTTTGGAGGAATGAAACAACAGAAGTTTTGTGCGCGTCCTTGCCATTGTTTGAGCTCTAAGTGCCAAGGCTTATAAATACCAGGTGAATGAAGCTAAATGAAATGTCTATCAAATAAAGGATGTTAACACATCGACATCACTCAGGGGGTTGGTTAATTAAAATATAATAAGTTTCTGCCTTACATATTACTCCTACCTGGGAAACACACACATTAGCAGACACACACACACACACACAAGTAAGTGATTGAATGTTAGCCAGCCTGAAATCAAACAGGTGGAAGGCACCAAACACAAGAAATTGATTTATCCCATCCACCCTTTCCTGTTTTTTTCCATAATCTAGAATCCTACTGTCTTCAGTTCTCCCAACATCACACAAGGATGTAGGATGATATTAACACGCATTCCTTAAAGTTCAACTGCTCTGGATACCTGAACAGTATTGTGTCTAATTATTGAAAAACTGCAGGGCTCCATCATGAAACCAGAAATAGCACAACTCAATTTCTTTGGTTTCTGATTATTTTTCTGAAAGGAGAATACAGGATGAGTGATTTCAGAGTGGACATGTATGCTGTAGCAGACAAAAATGCAATTTCAGTTGGGCTTTAACCATTCGTTTCATCTCAGTCCATGAGTGCATTCAACTATCTACATTTTTTTTTTTTTTTTTAAGGCAGGCATCTTATCATATTTGAAGATGGCTGACAAGTGCCGATTAAAATTCTCGACTATAATCATGTTGGTACAGCTGTTGCAGTACTTAATCGATGTGCCTCGCCTTTGCCTCTCTGCTTTCTGCGTATCGGTGCAACTTTCCCAGAACTAATTGCGGAGATATTTAATGGAGATAGGTGCTGTCTGGCTGCCTCAGCCCGTCCGCTGCAGCGAGCACGTCGCTGACCAGAAGACGGAGATGAGGGGAGAGTGTTTTCAGCCTTTAATTATACGACTGGCACTTTTTCTATACCATAATGGAGGAA
The DNA here is from genome assembly GCA_014281875.1 of Nibea albiflora. Taxonomy (NCBI): domain Eukaryota; kingdom Metazoa; phylum Chordata; class Actinopteri; family Sciaenidae; genus Nibea; species Nibea albiflora. The sequence goes on along the minus strand of CM024799.1, from coordinate 23,112,558 downwards.
GCAAAAACTTTTTACTTTAGTTTATTTGTCTCTCCCTGCCATCTAACACCCCCTCCCCTTCCCTCCAGCTGCTTGTTTATTTAGCACAATGACAGCCTTACATATTACCGTTGCCTTTTTTGCTGTAGTTGTTGCCACTCACATTAATAATTCGCTTTTTTGTTAACTGACTGATGTAAAGTGGGTTAATCCCTTTATGAGAGGAGAGGGTGAGAATGAATTTGTCAGCAAGTGTTTGTTAATGAATCGAGCTTGTATCATCGGTATGCACAATGTGTTATTGTGTAATGTGGGCGCGGGGTGTGTGTGTGTGTTTGTCAGGGAGGGAGCGGGGCTAATTTCTACCCTGCTAGGGTCCTAGAGGACTAAGCTGCTTTTGACCTGATAAGCTCATTAGAATTCCACACTAATTACAACAGGCCCTGTTTGGCTGTCACCAAATGAGAACAACAGGTCCCAACCACATCAGCCTACCTAAGAGGGAGAGTAAAGTGAGGCAATAGAGGAGAGGTATGAAGAAAGGAAGAAGAAGGAAAGGTGAAAGGCGATGTGCAGCTGCACAGGTACAGATAGAAAGTTATTGTGATTGGTACAATGAGATGTGGAAATTACAAGCAGAAAATCCTCCAACTTTGATGCAGGGAAAGGAAGACAATGACGAGAGAGAGAGCGTGGGGGAGAGACAGAGGCGGGAGGAAACAAGGGGGAGAGATTGTAAATTAGCCCGGCCGCCGCAGAGCGTTTTCTCTGACTTGTCGAGGCTAAACTGAGGGCAGCAGGGAGTGGGGCCCGATATGTCAGAATCTCCCTGGCAACCAATCCTTCAGCCGCCCACACACACACACACACACGCAGCACCCTGTTGAGGCTGGGCCGGCGTGTTGTTTGCATCCCTGCCCAGATTAAATCTAAGGCAGGCCCGGAAAATTTATAACAGGGTCTCACTCCTTTTTTCACGTGCTGAAAATCAGACCGGCTTTCTTTTTTTCGCACTTTTGCTCCCTCATTTTTTTTTCTCTCCCTCTTTTCATCCTCCGTCTCCCTCCTCTCTTTCCGTCTGCCTCGCTCTGCCTTTCATATGTGCCTGTCTTGTTTCTCTCCAGTGTGTTTTTCTCTTTTCTTTTCTTTTGTAACTCAGGCCGCAGTGCCCGCAGTCAAATGGATCACTTGTTTCTATTCAGCGGCTGTGTGTTGCGTCTATATGTGTGTATGCATGTGTACAGATGTGTGCATTGACATGGCGCATGTGTGTGTGCGTGTGTGTGAGCTGTGGGCTGTGCTGGGGGGCAAAAGCATTCACAGGGGACCCGTCTATGTCGACCTCTATTATTCCCTTCCATTTGCTGTTTCCTCTCACGCTGCCGCAGAATGTGAGAGAGGGAATTATTAGAGTATGTCGATTTGTTCTCTATGTCAATATGAAGCATCCCTCTAATCCCACTGTAGTGCCATAGTCATTCAGTCCCTCAGCTGTGCTGTAGTCCAAAGCCGCCAGAGCCAGAGGCCTCACTCATTAACCAGGCTTTTCTAAGAGACAGCGAGCTGTCCCCAAGGCCACATCGGGCATGTGTGAGGCATGAGCTGGATTGTTTACGTGTCTTATTGTGTCCGTGCGTGCTGCTGTACCGTAAGTGCTCGTGTGTGTGTGGGTGGACATGTCTACTTTTGCATGGAGACACGACACGTGTACGTTTGTATTTGATGTCTAGCTTACTCCAGGGCTGAGCGTACGTGCTGGCCCTGGGCAGCAGCTGGTGGGTGGGCAGTGCCGAGCTGAGATGACTGGGTTAGCCCCTGGCACAGATCCGTACCTAGGGACCGGTAGCTGCTGGCGCCAGCCATCTTTGGCACCAATTCGCATTCGGTTCCTCCGAAGAATGAGCCCCCCTTGGAGACGTGCATGATCGCAGATGTGTGCTAATGTCTTATTTGTGTGGCAAAAATGTTAAGAAGCTACATGTGTGTTTTTGTGCTCTGAGTAAATGAATAACCATGTATGTGTTAGTGCCTGTACTGTATGTGTGATGAGGCTGGTGTGTGTGTGTGTGTGTGTGTATGTTGTGCCACGTGACGAGCAGTTTGTCCTTGGAAGCTGCCCTGGCAGGAGAGGATGGGGACGGTCGCCTCCACTGGGATGACACTTAATTGGACTCCTGTCAGCATTTGGCTGTCTTTCACTCTCCTCACTTCCCTCACTCTCTCTCCAACAGTATCTATGTCTCTCCACCTTCCACCTCTCCATTTCTTCCTCCCTCTCTCTCTGGCTTCACCCCTTCCACACTTGAATGCTCTCTGGCCTCACCTACTGCAACCCCAACTCTCTCTCTCTCTCTCTCTCTCTCTCTCTCTCTCTCTCTCTCTCTCTCTCTCTGTCCATCCCTCGCACTCATCCCTCCCTCTTAATTTGAGAAACAGCAGAGGAATCGATTGGTGGTCGCAGCCTCTCATCTCCCCGCCCTCTTCGAATTTATTATTCACTCATACACTCATGCACTGATGGTCCTCTGGAGAGTTGGCTTGCGCATCTACAAACACACACACACACACATACTGTATATGACACAGATGTCAGATGTTGATGCATTATCACATCACAGTACAAGAACACACAAACTAGGCTGCACACACACACACACACAGTTACATACACAGTGTCAACTCATACATTATGGATATGCAGAGACCAGAGCAAGATGTATTCACACATGCACATTAATTTAAGCAAACACAGACAGTCTCTGACACAGGAATGAGAATGAGCTGGGGGGCCCTGGCCTGACTCAGCATTTCACGTGTAACATTTCTGCTTTATCTCGGCGATAGTGTACTTTTAGCACAGAGCTTTACAAAACAATGGGATGTTATATAACCATACCGAGAGACGCCGAGCTGGTGTTAGATGGAGATGTTACATCTCTCAAACAAGGAGAACGAAAAGGAATTTGTTTGGCGAGATTGCAAACAGAGTAATTAGAAAGACGTGGGTGGATGAGAATTAGATAAGTGGCACAAAATGAAGCGAAGGCTCAACCATGCAAGTTGAAAGGATATTGAGCAAAAAATCTGCGCTCATTCCAACCTGTGGGATCTCAATCCATGACTGTTGGAAAGAAAAACGAGAGTGTGCGGGGAAATTTGTTTCACTTTTCGAACAGGAAAATAATAGTCTGAACCAAGGTCATAATTTCCACTGGGGCTGAGGAGGACATGTCCCCTTCACGTTTCAAAATCCTATTTTTGTCACCATCTCGTTTTATAGTTTTAGGTTGATTTTCTTGCTAAAGTCTCTCTACAAAGCCTCCTTTTACTGTCCTACCAGCGTCATGTTCACATGTTCATCTGAGTCGACTGAGGTTATTGCCATCAAAGCAGTGAGCTTCACAAGCAGCAGCGAGTGCACTGTGAACTTTATTTTGCTGGATTTCACCTCTGAATCACCATCTTTATTTATTTTTTTAGGTTAAAAAAAATATCACTAGGATCGAATATTAGATAAAATAACACCTTTTTTTTATATACATAATGTATTCAACACATAAAGGACCAAATTTGACTGAATTTAAAGGCAGAGTTTGAAGTGAGGTGACACCGTAGGCTACAGTCCATGTCCATATCTTCACCTGTCTGTCTGTCTGTACCTCAGTCCTCCATGTCGACTCCTCACTTTGTTATTTTGCACTTTGGCTTTTCGGGAAAGAGCAGACTGATATGTTTGACGACACAGTTATTAAGAATGTGTTTCTCATCTTAGATGAGGCTGTTGGCCTCCATCAACCCCCACGCACAACTCTCACCCTGCCAAATCTGGCAGAGCGCTGTCGTCCTCTCCCTCCACCTATTTATGACTCGGCTTTGACTCAGACCTGCAACTTCCAATTTAGACACCGCCACAAATCACCCACTGACTTGGGGAAGCTGAGTTGTCTATGTTGTAAGCAGGTTTGATGGTGTGAGCTAGGCTAATAGGCTGGAAGTAAAAGATGCAGAGAGAATGCAGTTAGGTTTGCGTGATGCAGAGGAGCTTGTTTTCAAAGTTTGGCTGATGACACTGATAACTTAAACCAGATTGGTAGGAGGACACAGTTGTATGACTTTGGTCTCCATGATGGATTTCACTACAGATGCAAACACTATTCTATGCCATATTATGCCACAGCGTCTCATCTATATTTTTGTCCTGCTTCATGACAGACTCAAAATGTTTCATTAGCTATTTAAATTGCTTTAGCCGAGTAATTTCCCTTACATTTAACACCGGCCATCTTGACTTTACTTCTTGATCCTGATAGCTACCTTTCATCAGCCTAAATCTCCCTCAGATGTCATCTTCTGAGATCCGAGTCTGATTGAGGAACTGAGATGAATCGAAGATGATAGAGAAATGTGCCGCCTGTGTTGTGTGCAACTTGGCTCGTGCAAGACATAACCACGCTCACCTGTCCGTTAATTTAAGGGGAAAAAAAGTTTGAGTGTTTGTTCAGCATACCCAGATGTTTTGCTTACAAAGCAAAGAGGGAAGATTAGTAGCTGCAGAAAGTGAACATATACAAGTTGATGTTTTCCACAATTTTAGACTACAGAATTTCCCCCGCTGCCAGGCATATACTGCGGTTTGTAGTTTATAAAATAATCATAAACATTATAATCTCATTCCTGCACAAACATCTTATCGTAAAACCACAGCAAACATAAAACATCATTAAAGGACGGAACATAAAAGCAACATAAAAGACGGAAAATAAAATAATAATTAGGAGAATTTTTAAGCTCATGCATAAACAACAAGCATGAAAAAAGGGATTTCATAAGATAATGATTATTCTGGCAAATTGCACCAATTAACAGTGCACGGCTGTACATGACAAAGACCCAACCACCTTTAGTTTACTAGTCTCCCGGCTCAGGGTCCTGCTTTTGGAATCACAAATCCTCTTAACAAAAGAGGGAATCTGATTTCTCGTCTCCGTCTTTAATTTTTCAGATGTCGTGTCACAAAAAAGCGAGGACACGCCTTTGTTTATTCAAAGCTGCCTTTGAAAAGTAGCATGAGAGGGAGATGAAGAAGAAGTGATTTGTCTGATAGCAATACACACATATACCCAGACACACACACGCACACTAGCCCATATCACACAGTGCCCAAGGATGGCAGGCTTTCACTTTTAAAAGACTGTTATGGAAAGCCCCATTACAGTGCAGAAGGTTTCAACCTCAATTATATGGAGAATATATAGTAGTCAAGCTGCTAATGAAAATGGAGGAGAGTGTCTACTCTAGCAAACAGCCTTCTGTGAAAGATGGGGAAGTAATCTATTCTCTTTACGAGGAGCAGTACTTTTTCCCCCTCTGATTGCCACAGCTTTAATGAAGAGCGTACATACCTGGGGGGGACAATTCAGGAGCAAAGCATCGGGCAACATATTGGATGTGGCTCTAAAATGGAAGCCAGAAAAGCAGATCTTTACGTTACGCGTGTGCCTGTGTGTGTGTGTGTGTGTGTGTGTGTGTTTTTTAACACTTGATGATGCCCACTTTGACTTAGCAAGACGAAGACACGCATTTCAAACGCACTCGATATACAGGGAGAGCTTACCGCAAACATGCGATGGAACACATGGAGGTGATGACATACAGCGCTTCCATACGTGACATCTCGTTGACATCTCGGGGCGCAGCGCACACTTGTCAGCGTGTGTTAACGTTCTCCACGTCATCCTGCCGCCACGAAAACTCTCAGACCAAACTCTGCAAGGACGGCAGAAAATGAAAGATCACTTCAAAACAAGCTGTTGTAAAGTGAGTCAAGCCTTCTTCACACAGAAACCGCACAGCTCTTTAGCTGAATAAATATTATCATTCTGTGTACTCCATAGCATAAAGAAAATCTAAAAATAACTACGGAAAGGTTTTCATGTCTAAATGTTCATATGCATGCATTTGGCACATACAGTATATTACATAGACATAACGTATATATACTGTCTAGAGTAGATTTAGTTTGTGGAAACAATAAAAATGGCGTTTGTTTTTAATTGATGTATCTCATGAAGGCGGCGCTCGAGGAAAGGTCGGTGATTTAAACCAGAAATTGGAAGAGAAATGGAATGAAAACATTTGAGCATTTCAATTAGTCATTGCTCTTAGCTGTTCGAGCACAAAGTGAGAGTGAATATACTCTCTGCAGAATGCTCCCTTGTAATTTTAATTTACTGTAGTTGAACGTCATGCTGTTGTTGTTAGCTTGGCACACTTAAGATGAGAGACTACTGTTAGATGAGTTAATTGATTACGATAGAATTAGTTTCAAAAGGCTGCGAGGTAACAGATTTATATGAAAAGTAAATTATGATCTTAGTCAGTAAAACTTATTCTTGGCAGCTGGTGGGTTTATTCATTTCATTTTCTGATTTTTATTGTTCAGCAGTCCTTGGACGGTGAAACAAACCCTAATCTTGGACACTGAGTAAGAGTTCCTGCACACAATGTGCAATCAGTGTTGTTTACACTGGAGCTATCCTGCAATCGAATCCAATCAAGGGAACTATGCCTGTATGCCTGCTTTACCTGTGGTCAAAAGAACAGCTTGTCTTGTTAATCATTTGTCATAAATATTGGTGTCTGCGATATCGACTGACGCACTTCTGTCTCGGCCGACGTCTGCTATTACACAATACATCGAGCACTGCTCAGAATGAAGAGATAGAGCTCCAGTCACTCAGGCCTGCGCTAGCAAAAGATCACGCCCGGGTTAATACAGCAAGCCAGAGGGAGATAAAGACAAAGAGAGAGACAGGAAGGAGGGAGGGGAGAAATAAGATTTCATTTAAGAGCGTGCGCCGCTGCCTCAGAGACAGTGCAGTGATGTGAGGCTGACCTCTAGAAGGAAAGCAGCAGCAGGGGTCACAGAGGTTGATCCAATTCTGGGCAGTCAGTGCCAACACTCTGATTAAGAGGTGATGAAGGGGGCAGACCGACCGTCATCTCCACAGGCGGACTCACTCCGGGCTGCGTGTGGGGTGGGAAAGACGAGGGACAGAGAAAGTTCAAACGCCACAGCTGAAAAGATCATCAGCAAAGTTGCTAAAATTACTCCAGAGCTGTTTTTCCAGTCACGGCACTCGCATCCTCTTAATCTGTTCCAATACTTATCATCGCTGTAGATTCAACGTCATATCAGCGTAATCTCTTTTGCACTGATGATGATTCATTCTGTCTGTATTTAATTAAAGCAAGGCTGTAAAACTTTTGAAGGAAGAAACAACTTTCTCTTACAAATGAAAATGAGAAATTATGAGCAGAAACACGCATGCTTGCTCATTTCACTTCACTGAGAGATTTAGCGGCTGCAGCCTGATTTGGTCTCGTACGACCAAACTCCATATTTATGACTATTCTCTATCAGTGCTACTGTTACACTGGGTTTTACAGTAACACAGATAAACTCGCCAGACGTTTTATCACAACAGTAAACCTGTGTCCTGCTTGCTCACTGTCAGGTCACTTAATGTTGGGTTTTGAAGTGACTGAAAATAATTTGGGGAAATCCAGTGTACTTCTTTTTCTCCACGTGGCGGCCATGAGGAAGTAATCTATTTGGTTTATGTTAGTTCACTGAAAAAGCCAGGACAATACTTTGACAGGTTTGCTCTCATGCTTAAAAAGAGAACCAGCAGCACCCTTGAATATAACCCATTACTGTAAAGGATGAAAAAGAATTAGGGTCGTTTTGTCCCTTAATTTGAATTCAGGTGGAGAATTTAATTGCATGTCACCCCGTTCTCTCGCGCCGTGTTCTCTGGAGGTCTCAACTCGTGACTCAAAATGAAATACAGAATTAAAATGAAGTAAAATGGAATCCAAAAATACAAACACGGCACAGAGAGAGAAAGAGAGATAGAATTAGATGGTAATGACAAGAGAGGGATGGAAAAAGAGAGGCGACGAGGTCAAACAAAGTGCATTCAGTGTCTCCCCTCAGCCAGAGAACCAGCCAAAGTATCGGCAGCCATGTGCCAGTGTGTGTGTGTGTGTTTGCGCGGTTATGAAGCAGTGGGGCGTAGATGGCATGGAGGCGGTGGAGGTGGCAGGGAGTTCCCCTGCTGGGGCAAAAGCTGGGCGACTGCTCAACTCTAATTAGGCCTGTCTCAGCAGTCTTTCCCCCACCCTGGGTTCCCACACCTCTCTTCCTACCTGTCTGCCAGGACAGCTCAGCACACACAGACTCACAATACAGGGGCACAGACTCAGCGAGAGTTCCTTGTGTTTCAGTCTTAATGGGAATCTGTCCTTTGTTGTTTGAGAATGCAGACACAGGTAGGAGACATGAAACAGACTGACGCGCAAACACCGAGAGTGACAGCCGTAACACACAAAGATGGAGGGGCAGCCTGCAGAGAGATGAGAGAGTGCGCTAATCCACACGCCGTAGCATTTCCTCTGTGGATCTGTGTGCGTTTGAACTTTTCAAGGGGAGGATGGCAAGGAGCGATCGGCCACTCTGTAAATGTCAGTGGATCTGAGCAGCCAGAGCCCAGACAGCCTCTCGCCGTCGCCTGCCACTCACTTTGTCTCTGTCTGGGTGCTGTTTATTTTCTCCTCTCTCCTCTCCTCTCCTTCCCCGTCCTCCGTCTCCTGCCCTCTCCCACACTTTTATTATTGTCTTTTACCTCTGCCTTGCCATTGCCTGCAGGAAAATAGCACATCCTGTAATAGACAAGGATGTTTTTGTTTCTGTGTTTCTCTCTCTTTTCCTCTCCCCTTCTCGCAATCTCCGTTGGACTCAAATCCACCTCAGGTGCAATCTCTCTCTCTCACGTTACTCACTTTCATAGACCATATAGAATTCTGGCTACCCAGCTTTATTTGGTCCTAATTTATTAGCCTACCATTATTTTGCTGCGCTGGTAATTAGATTTTTTTTTCTCTTGTAGAAGGGGTTGTTTTATTTCATTCTTCAAAACCATCTTCAATTTCCTAGGGAATTATCAAGGGAGGGTTCCTTCATTTAATTTGTACGGAAATTAATTTGTCAATGTGAGAAATAGGATACTTGCTAATCTAGTTAGGCCAGCTTGTCCCCCCTCCTCCTGCATAAGGCCTACCCTAACTGTCTTTCCAGTGTTCAGGGGATGCACGAGTGAAAAGGCAGACCGAGGACAGGCAGAGTAACAACTCAAAGACAAATGAAAAGCAAATGCAGAGCTTTTTTGCGGTAAAAGAAACAGGGGAAGTGAGAAAGACACAGGGAGGAAGAGCATTAAAATCAAAATGCCGAGAGGCGGGGTCATAAAATGGCTGGCTTTATTGAGCAGGGCACAGTGGGCCAGTTGCAGCCTGCAGGCCTTTTCTAGTCTAGCTCCTTGTACTGCACTGCATCTCTCTATCTTCCTCTCACTTCAGTGGGATCCAATGAAGCTCTCCTTTCCTCTCTCTCTCCTGATGTTTTGATTTTAAAAAAATCTTCCCAAAACATGTAGATAAACGGAATGACAGGATAAAGCAATTAATAAACTGTTTAATTAAATTGTATCTACTGTATTTATAATTATTCAATTCCCAGTACAGTATAAGTTTACTATTTCAGTGCACTGATTAAGTTTGGACCATAAACTTTGTTGTTAAACTGTAAAACATCCTGCCTCCATTACATATCTCGGTTACAAGTGTTTGATATCCACGTTTGAGGCATCTTTGCAATAAATGTGTGTATTTATATATAAAGAAGAGGCGGATAATAAAGCGATATCAGAATGTTTTCACTCCCTAATATCAGTATCAGCTTTGGAAAAAGTCCAGTATTGGCCAGGCTCTATTACAAATACGTATATTTATGTTTATGTCTGTTCTACAGCATACAATGAGCTTGGGGAACATGATAATGCCCCAATACACAATTTGAGGTCTGTAACAAAAGTTTGAGTTTTGTGTTTAGGAACTCAAATATCACCCAACATCAGTGCCACTGATCACTAATGCTCTTCTGGTTGACTGGCATCAAATTCCAAATTTGTTAATAAAGGAATAGTTTGACATTTTGGGAAAATAAGCTTACTTGCTCTCTTTGCTGGGACTTATAAGACTGACTGATAACCATACCTGTATCTTTGTGATAAATGTGAAGCTACAGCCAGGAGAGAGTTTGCTTTAGCTTAGGTTAAAGTCTGGAAATGGAAACAGCTAACCAAAAAGTAAAAATGACAATTTGTGCTTTTACATTTATATTTAATGCTTGATATGAGAGTACGCAGGTCCTCGTCTAAACAAATCTTCAGACTTCACCCATCTGTACATACTAGATCCAATGAAACAAGTAGTTAAAGTAAAAGAAGTCTGAATGAAGTTGGAAGTACTCGTTTGTAAAATATGGAAATTTATGTGCATTGCAACATTTATATATAAAAAAAGAAGAAAATGTTTGGTCCCTCTCCTCAGTCACATCCCTCCTGGCCATCTCTTCTCTAGACTCAGGCAGACTCTCTGGCTGTTGTGTGTTTGTCTGAGATATGGACTTGGATGCACACTGAGCGACCGCCCACTCCACACATTCCTCTGTAGTCCGCCCGCTTCTCTTGGACGTTGAACAAATTGATTTGGCCGTTGATTATTCCAGGGGCATATTTCATAACTTTTGACTGGCTTCTCTCCACCTCCCACTCTTACTTTTCTCCATGCATCTGCCTCTCTCTCTCTAACTCACACCCATATCCAGCTGCCTCTCTGCAGGATACAGCTGAAGGAGGCCCGTGGGTCGTGTAGTTCAAGGCTCTGTCCCTGAGTCTGATTGCACTGAAGAAGATCACCGGTGTAACCTTTCTCCTCAGGGAGCCGCACAAAGTGCCCGGGCATGGCTGAGAGTCAGCGATAGAGAGACAGAGAGGATCCATCGGTAACAGTATCACTACCTGTATTTGGAATAGAGACAAACATCAGATTGCAGTGGAAATTTATTTGAGTTCTGTTGTTTTTCCGCGCAGTGTTATGGACACTGACACTAAGGAGGCAAATTCTTGCAGCCGTAGATTACACTCATGTGCGTTACTTCACATGAACGCGTCAACTTTTCCAGGCATTTAATTATTTAGTGGCACTCCCATATAGATTAAAGGGAACTGCTACAGGGAATGAAACCCATGACTGCATAAAATCTATATATGTATACCAATAATGAATATTCAAGAAAATATTGGACACCGACCAATAAAGCATTCATCACAGGGACATGAGCTGAGGCACGGCTGCAGGCACACTCCCTGCTTGTTATTAATATAAATTATCTTCACCACAAATGACTAATCGACTCCACTCCGTCCCTCTCTCTTGGGCAAGGAAGTCAAAATCTTTTTTTTTTTTTCCCCTGATGATTATTATTCTTTGAAAGAAATGTGATAAACTTACAAGGGATTGATTTACAATGCAGTACAGTTAATATTTGTTCATCCGTTCAAGGTAAAGCCTTTAGAAGGGCTGGACTAGCTCGGAAGGAGGGCTGCAAATTATTTATTTTCCAGTTCAGTCGATTAATTGCGTAGTCTATAAAATGTTAGAAAATAGTGAGATACATGCACTGTGTCCTCAGATTGTTTTGTTTTGTCTGAGAAACATCCTACACCCCCGGCGTTATTAAATTTCATACAACAGAGAAAAGCAGAAAAATGTTTGTATTTAAGTAGCTGGAATCAGAAGCTTGAAAAACGACAATTATCAAAGTAGTTGCCGATTCATTTCCTGACAGTCTAATAATTTCTGCTGTGGTCTGTAAAGAGGGTAAAAAAACAACTGCTGTGACACAACAATTCACATGGAGCTCTAACTTTCAAATAAATAGTTATTTGAAGATGACAAACAAAACCAGATTCTTCAAGATGATAAAATATCCATTCACTCAAATTGACTAACCATTCAGCCGAGACACCATCTGCAGGCTTAGATTCACAGTGTGAGGCATAAAATTGGTCAGTTCATTTAGAATGAGGCTGGCGTCCCTCTCGTAAGGGTAGACGGAAAATAAGCCGGAAAGCTCCACAACCGTTTAAAAACCACCAACAGTCACTGCTACTCTCATCAAACTCAATATATCCAGATAGATTAGCAGCGAGAAAAGACAGTGACACGCAAAAATGAGCCACAGAGTAAATGAGAGTGTTATAAAGAGAAAATGAGACACTGGTGATTAATTAACTACTCTCTCCTCCTCGTCCTCATAAGGCCAGGATAATTTTGTGACTCCATACGAGGGCTGCAGTGCTGTGTGCTCCGGCTCGCTCTCGTATACCCCAGTCAAGGCATAAAACATAGATCAAGAGGAAAGTTTGAGCAAGGAGAAAGTGTGTATTATATGAGCCTATGGTTGATTGCTCTGAAACTGGAGAAGGAGCGAGGGGGAGGAATAGCTACGGTGGACTCTCTAATACGTCAGATGTATTTCTTCCTCTTGAATGTAACACACACCACACCTTGTGTAGTACAAAAGCACTTGTGATCATAAACACTCCACCCTGATGTCCAAATCTATCCTGGACAGAAAGTTGCAGCTGCTGCTTCCCCTCGGGCCCTCAGTATGTAGTCGTAGATTGTGCGTTCGCGCGTCTGTTCATGCCAATCCATGTGTGTACGTTTTCCACTGTCCTCCAGCACTGTGCTGTAATCAGGTAAACCCAGCGGCAGAGTAATCTCAGTCAGATACTATAAACCACTAGCTAACTCCTCCGCTCCTCTCCTTTCGTCTTTCATCTCTCTTCCTCCTTTTCTTCCTCCTTCTCCTCCTCAGCAGCCTCCAGGCGCTCTAATCTGCTTCCCCTCTCTGGCTCACCTTCCTCTCCACCCTCCTCCAGCTCCCCTCTGGCACACTCTGTCACCGCATCACCGGCACCAGGCATGGGCCTGTTTCTCTCTTCATCTGGTTTCCTGGGATGGGGAGATCTGTGTTGTGTTAGATGTGCTGTAAGTGTGTGTGTGTGTGTTGGGTGGAGTAGCACGTCTATTGGGTTTGGGTGCAACATTATCTCACCCTGTGGTTTATGTGGTAACCTGTGTGTGAGATAAAAGTGATCTTATCCACATGTATGAGTACTTACTATGCAGGAGCCAGGAGCAGTAGCAGGTTGTAAGTTCAGACTTGCAGGTTAGCTGTTACTGCTTAATTCTTCTACTTAGTTGACAGCTGTTGTGTAGCTAACTGAACACAATTTATAAAGAGCTAATGTGCTAATATATTATCCTATGTCAGATACCAGTATAGTTCTGTTTAGTACACTCTGTTCTTCCTGGTGTAGTTGACTAAGTTCTGCAGTGCAGTGTGTCTCAATTTGAGGACAGCCGTTGTGCATTCACTGGAAATGATGACTGCAACATTTTTATTCATGGCTCAGGATTTACTGCTAAAATGTAAATATAAAACACATTTACAACTTACAACAACATTATACGTATATTGCAATATTCACCACAGCCGCTTCAGCTTCAGCAGCTTCCTCGGTTGCCATTCTAGCAATGTTGGCGGTCCTCCCCTTCTGCTACGTAGACAAAATGGTAACCATTGACGGAGACAAATTGAGAGTCAGCGCTGAGGTAATGTGGACATCATCTGTCCTGAGTAACATATACTTATTATTACAAAACCCTCTAAGACTAATTACAGTTAGTCATGATAGTACACAATTGTCAGTTATTATGAATTGTTATTATTATGCATATTATATTGCTGATTTTTCTGGTGGAGTTGTGTTGCAGCTTGTATTGCTTCAGTGACTTTGTGGTTGCTTGCAGATTGCAATTGAAAACCACCTGGATACCCACCTTTCGTTCCAAGCATGTCGGAGAAACTACAGTGGTTGCGAAACACGTGAAAGTTAAATGATTTAACCATTCTGTGGAAGAGGACCTACTCGCTCTGTAGATATAAAATAATATATAATATATTGTATATAATCTTATTTTCAGATGTTACACAAATGACAGCACACTTGAACGTTGTACTTTTATTCTTTCCACGTTCTCCCAAAAGATCCCTGTAAATCTTACACACTAAAACATTAATTTAAATGGTGTAACGTGATTTAGTAAACCACCAACTAGCTCAAGATAACTTCACACACAAGCTGCAGCTGGCCCAACACAATCCAGGTCTGCATATATATCTGTAATTAAAATTCAAACTACAAGCACGTTCACTGCCGATTATATGCACGAGCACAACAGGGATGTTACTTTTCAATTTAACTCTAGTCCCAACCACACACGCACACGCACACACACACAGATACACACGTGTGTATGCAGACCCACCCTCTATCTCTGTGTTTGGATTGGAAATGAAAGCTCCAGGTGAGAGTGTTTGCCGAGGTGTCTGCTCGGTGGATAGATGATTTAGTGGGTGATTCTATGAGGAGATTCCTCTGTGGTCTCAGCTGGGATGGAGCGAAAGAGATAGTGCGGAGAGACAAGTGGAGGAGACTGCCCAAGTCATTTGATGGAGAGGTGGAGTGGGAGAGGAGCCCGGGTAATAAGGCTTTGCTTGCGTCCACGTGCACACATACACACAGAATCGTCCTGCAGATTAAATGTGTTGCAGGTTGTATGAGAGCGAGAGGGAGAGACGGGAGAGATGGTGTTGAGTCAGTGTGTAAGCCGCAGGGCAGCAAAGTCTTCCTCTACCACTAAGTCAGCCACTGATCTCATTTCTCCACAGATGGACTCCTAACACACTCCCATCAGGGGACAAATATATATTCCCTGCGTCTCTTTCCTCACACATACCTGCACCATCGACCTTTTCTCTTTATTCATCTCCCACTCTCCTTCTACCTCTCTCTCTCTCTCTGTGCCCTGCTTTGTTTGTCTCCACACGCCCCGTCTTCTCTTCACTCTGTCTATATTACACTCCTCCACCCCAATATCCCCCTCATTCTCTCATACTCCATTTTTCTTTACGTCTCTGGTTTTAACCCTCTCCTCCATCCCATCACTTCATCCCGTGCCAGACCACACACCATTACCCTCTCTCCTCTTCCTTTGATCAATCACGGCCAACAGGTGCTGTAAATTGTGTCCCCTGGCGACCGGCTACCACTGTGTCTCGCGCGTGCGTTCATTCCCTGCCTCGCCTCCACCCTTGCTCTTTCTCATCTCTTGCTCGCCACATCCCTCCAGCTCTTGCCCCAGTTTGTCAGCGAAGCAAAACTGGCCGTGTCTCGGAGCCCATCATTCATACCCGCTCCCCTGCGCCCCCCACCCCATCCTGTCACATCGGCAGCTTGGCTGGTCTCAGACAAATAGCATCACAGCAGATAATACAGCCACAGCCAGAAAAGAGCCAAATAAATGGTCCCTTCTCTGCCGACCTAATGGTCCTGCATTCCACTTGGCCAGGGGACAACGCTCAGCCCAGGGACTACACGGACGCAACCAGCAGCTTCTAATGAGAAATCCCTACAAGCTTCAACTAGCCATGACATGCACACTTCACACACGCACACACCTTATGAATAAAAACCTGTCGACTGTCATATCCCCCAGACAGATATGGTGTTTGTCAGGGGAGATGGTTATTGTGTATTATAAACTCTGTGGTGATGTATAGACATCATAACAGTGAAGTAAATCGTATCTCAATGCTCCGATCAAATCACACATACATACTCGTGCAGCCCATGTCAGGGCGCTGCAAAAGATTTGTTCTGCAATTTTGAAGCAAATTTCTAAAAAGGTGGCTAAAGGACGTGCTAATCACAGCGTGTTTCCATCATTTTGTGCTACAGCGTGTGCATATTCTCAACAGGGTGTAAGAAAATTACATAATTAAATGAACACAAGTATCTCTTCTGTAAATCCAGTACATCGTGGCATTTCGGTTTTGCCTCCCACCTGAGATGGCATTTGTTTATGGCATTTGTCAAGAATTCATCTGCTCTGTCAACACACCAGGTGGTGATTTTTTTTTTTTTTTAAGCAGTCATGATTATTCTGGCTTTCTGGTAGAGAAAAAGACGAGTGTCGCAGATATCAATATGCAGATTTCTCATTGCTGCATCAACCTTAGCACATCTAAACGTTTCCATAACAGCCAAGTGTAAAAACATTTTCTTTTTCCTTTGATAGCCTGGCCTTGGAATTCCTTCCTTGCCCTTGCCTGGATTTTTTAGGTTAGGTTAACATGTGTATTAAAAACAGTTTGAATAGTTTTTTTTAACAACAGCCAATTTGCTAATTCAAATGGCCAAAGCAGCACAGCTGAGGCTGAGGCTGAGGCATGTCGATTCAGGCCTTCAAAAGTCTGACTGAAAGTCAGATTTCACAATAACTGTTGATTCCCACCAGCATTCACATGTTGGCGAGATTGTCTTTGATTGTTGTTTGAATCTTAATCCCCAAAAGCTAAACAAACATGGAAATCCTTCATCTAAGACACGTTAACTCACCTCAGTCCAACATACTTGATCTGTTAACGACAAAACGCATAATATAGGTTTTATTTGTCTGCTATGTTGTGCACAAGTCCTCCTCAACGACAAATTAAACAACAACATGTATGCTGTGGTTTTGGTTTGATTAGCTTTAGGCACCAAAATGACTTAGGGAAGGACTACCGTCACAATCTCTACTGCTGAAGACGCCTTCAGATGAGTCTAAGCTGATGTTGTTTTGGATCGTTAGTTCAAATGACTCATTTTCTTGAGAAGACCAACTGGAATGTGTGTGATTTGGCGAAATTTCATCAGCGACAGATCCCCAGGAGAAATGGAGATCTCTGCATAAAATTATCGAGTCTGCTCGATATGTATTTGGACACATCTGCAAGTTTCCGTGCCTTCATCAGCGCGCGACTGAACGAAGTGCCACCACCATAACTGCTGACGCTGACTGCGTCCTCGCTGTCTGTCTCGCACTGATGTGCCTCTTCCATTCTCCTTGATCATGGCTACCGTTGTCATCTCCTCTCCTCCAGCATAATGAGTCAGTGTGTGATGTTGGATGGCTGCTGACAGTGTGTCCTATGACTCACATCGGGGTGGTACTGCTGTCCCAGCATATCTCAATACTCCCCTCTCTCTCTGTTGTCCCACCTCCCCCCTCTTTCCTCTCTCTCTCTCTTTCAGTCTGCTTCTGTTTGGACGGTACCTTCCCCAGTGAGTAGGGACATCTGCTAATAATAAGATACTGTAAAGGTGACACACAAATGTACAAACCCCAACACGCACATGTGCGGCCCAGTTAAGTGGTTGTGCAGCTAAGCCTGTTTCCATAGTGTTTATTATGTTTTCACTGGTCACATGCTTTTTTCGACTCTGTCGAGAAATTGAAGCAAAAAAAAAAAAAAAAAAAAAGCTGGAGGGAAAAGGGAGCGAGCTGGCAGAAGGCACAAAGCGTTGGCCAGTGGAAAGTCCGATGACGATGACGGAGGCCAAATTGACATTGGAACCAAGTGAGGCTGTGTGGGTTTAATTGCATGTGCTTTTGCCACAAAGGATTGTGGTATCACAGTTTATACTTTGAGGGCTGTACACTTGTGAGATGTAGCACACAGACCACAGCCCCTTTGCAGTATTTTAATTTTTACATTGCAACAGTGTGTCTACATCGATGAAGACAGACAGAGATATGGTTGTTCCTGAACTTGATGATCAGTTTCAGCTTATCAGCCTGTGAGAAACACTAAACAGTACTGATGTGAGGACCGGCTAAAGACGGACACCTTGGCCTGTTTTATGTAAATACCACACTTAAACACTCCTGCTTTAAAGGGCCTGGGCACTCGTAAACCTTGACAGACCCTTGGGCCGTGCCGCTGCCTGTAAAACACTAACTGTTTATGGATGCCTGTACCTGCATCCTTCCACCCATAAACACTTTTCTTTGTCCTTCTGGGACAGAGTGAGTGAAGAAGAGAGAAAGGAGAAGAGCTTATGTCTTCTCAACCAGGAAGTGTTTTAGATCATGCCCGTGCTAATGCAAACTAAAACACACACACACAAAAAGCCAAACAATAGAAAGGCCCGTAAATCTCTTCAAGTGAGCGTGGAAAGTGTTTGTCACCGGAGCGAGCCTGGAAAACCGTGCGCAGCATCAGGTCAAGGTTCTCAATCCTTTAACGCATCACAGCAAAACACGTGAGATCGCGCACACATGCTGACTGAAAAGGTGCTCTTTCAGTGGGTGAAAAACTTTAAATGTAGAAGAAAAACGATGCATTTTCATGTTTATTTGCATTTGTATAGGAGCGCTCTTATTTCCCCACCGTCCATGTCCTCTGGGAACTGCTGTCCTCAGGCTTCCCGTAGCCTCTCCCTGCTGGTTCCTGTTCTGAATGCAGATGGACTGCATGCCGTCCTCTTGGTGCCATTGTCATTGTTGAACCAAAGTTCTTTTAATCATGGCGCCACCCCAACCCACCATGATTTACTAGCCCTTCGCATCCATAGGCATCCACTCCAGCCAATTGCATTAAAGAGATAAATAACCCGACCAATAAAAGTGCTGCGAGGAGGCAGAATGGGCCCTGGAAAGCTCATCGTCCATTTGGTGCAGTAAGCAATGGGAGGGAGAGCCAAGGGGGGAGGTGTGTGCGGCTTTTAGTGGAAGGTTTTTTAGGGGTGATATTGTGATTGGTGGTGGAGGTGATGTCATGTCATCCATCTTAGGGAGCCACTTCATTAGGCTAATGGAAGGGCTGGACCGCACACCGTTTGTTCCTGTATGTGAATGTGTGTGTGTGTGTGTCTGTCCTTCCATTGATGGCAGCTTCCAAGGCTAAAGTGGTTATGAAGACTAAAGTGATTTTATTAGCTAGGCACATAGCCCATCACCGCGTACTGACATAACTGTGTGTGTGCGCGTCTGTGAGCGACTGTGTGTCCAGGCAGGTGTGTGTGCTGGTCTTTTCACACAGTGCCGTAATGACACTGTTTTTGGTGAGGTGGAGATAATGCTTTGTGTCTGAGGAGCTAAAGCACACCTCATTCCTTTGATGCTTAAACTACAGTCGCGTTGTGGAGTGCAGAGAGGATACTCACCGCGCTTTAGGGTAATATCAGTGATAGACTTTGATTTGTCACTGACTTAAATTAGTATGTCACTTCAAATGTTCCTCTTGTGACGAGTGAAGAGGACAAATGGAGCCGCTCTTTGAATTTGCTGCACCGCACGGCCTCCTCTCTCTCTCCCTCTCTCTGTCAGGTCTTCCCTCTCTCTTTCTGTCTCTCCATCGCTGTCAGCTTTTCCACCTGAAGCCCACATGATTTTCTGTCTCGACATGTGCTGTCTTTACGAGAGCGATTCCTCTGATTCCATTCCTCCCTTTGTTGTCCAGGTTATTCCACCATCAGAAGCCCATACTTTATATTTTTCAGATGTCATCTGAGGCCTGCCTTTGACTCGCTTTGTAACACCCTGAGTTTATTCTGATCATCTTTTTTTCTCTCCCCAGACTTCTCCATTGTTCAGTTGTTCAGCCTTTGTCATATTTTTTCTCTGCGTGTAGATCAAACTGCAGTTAAATGTGTTACCTTTAAGCAACTGAACTTTCACTTACAACCGCACGAAGCTCACGGCCACGAAGTGGTGCCGACAACGGGCTAGCTAAGTTCATTTCAAGTTTGATTCAAGTAGTCTCGGTTTATTGTGGCCATCATTTAAATACATTAATGACATTTAAGTCAGAATCATAAAAGAAAGCCATACACCTGTGTTTATATTTAATATAAATACTGCCCTTTTTTTATTTTGTGCACAAGAGATTACGATGCAAAGTGTGCGGTCAGTATTCATCAGGAACAAAACCAGGAAAGTCCCTCCATTATCAAACTCTTCCAATTTCCCCTCTCTTCTTTTTGTGACACTCGAAAGATTTCCACGCAGCATTAACCTGATATTACATTAATCTCTTTATTCATGCTATTAAGACTATAATGCGAGTATAAATATACTATTTGTGCATACGTGCACAGTGGAGGTGTTAATGAAACAGAAAAGCAATGCTGTGTCCAATCTGTGCTGTAATGTTTCATTTAAAAGCCTCCGTTTCACAAAGAAAGTTAAAAAAAAAAACTAAAAAAAAACAACAAAAAAAGCAGTAGTAGTAGTTTCCTAACTTAAACATATGGTCTCTGTACCCATTAAGATGTGTAAATGAGAGGACAGGATGTGAAGTAGCCTAAGTAAGGCGCCGGTATCCCCCACGTATGGACACCTGCTACCGGAGCAAAGGTACACCAGCCAAGCTGTTTTCTATGAATATTAATTTCTTCGCTGTTAGCTTCTGGTGCTGAAGGTCGCAAGCCACCCGGAATAGAAATAAAAGTATACCCTGTTTTTATTTATTGCTTGTGACAGTCATTAATTGATGTCTCTATATGCTCAGATCTGACGAGGGAGCGGTGTTGTGACATTTTCCGACGAGCACTCGTCGGGGTGAGAGAACTTTGATGGCGCGACGGATTGAAGGATGAATAAGAAAAACTCGTCAATGCTTATTGGATTCCTGTCAAACGTGTTAGAAACGAGTGCTGCTGTCAGCTCGGAGCAAACATTCATCAGCTTGATGTAACACGAGATAATATTATTAGATGACTGTGCCGCTGTCTGACGAAACCTGTGGGTCACAGGTAACAAACACAGAGTTGAAGAGATATGTATGATGTTATATAGTTGTAGTCTTTACCCTCTGTGTTTCATCTTCTTCTCTGGCATTGAATTATTATTTGAGATGATGATTTGTATGGTTAAAGCAAAACACAAAAAAAAAGATAGAAAGGCTTCTCGACCACTGACTGGATATAGTTCCCGGTGAAATGTTTGCTGTCCTGCATTAGAAAGTTTAAAGACGTTGCGTTAATCTGTTAATCTGCAGTCATTTGGCACGGCTTCAGTCCATCGCGGTGCGCTCTCCGAGCTTTGTGTATATATGTATACGTGCCTACACCTGTATTAGGGGGCCTTTGCATTTCAAAGTGCAGTGCTTGTTTGGCTTGTGTGGCCTTTAACGCCTGTCCCTGGTGCAGATCGATTTTGTGCCTAGCCAGCAGCCCACCGCTAACCTTGAGGTAAGCTGGCGTAATGAGATCGCATCTGACGGCATTGACTCACACCTGACAGCACTGACACTCTCCTTCCAGGCAGGGGGAGAGACACGGGGAAAGGCTAGGTCCTCTGTGGTGGTGGACTGTTTGATTTCTCTTGATTTCACTGTACTCCTGCCTTCTGAGGAAGGTCAGGTTTTGATTGCCGGAACGGTTGACAACATGAAAAATAAAAAGATTTCTCCAAAAAAATTTCAGCTGGCAGTGATTTTTAATCACACTAGTTCTTACATTTAACGTGCAAGTGACAGAACTTGCACCATGTCTTGGAGCACCATGACAAGCTTTCTGGGTGTTTTTTTTTTTTCTTTCCTTTTTTCAGCAGCTGCTTGATGTGCCGCACAGAATTGAATTTGGAATGTAGATCTTGCTGTTGCTCTGTGCTGCGGGTCTGAAGGCAGCGCTGGGTTATGCACGGCCTCTCTGTCTGCCCGTAGCTGCGATAAGAATTACCCCGTCTGTGTATTCTGGCCCGGCAGGAAACCTCTGCTACAGCACGCCGCAGAGATCATTCATCACCAACAACGCGCTCACACTTTTGCGCCCTGAAAAACGTGTAATCTAATTTGAAAATAATTAAAATGTTGCTGCACCATCGGTGTGATATACCTGTGAACATAACATGAGATGATCATACTGAAGCTGATTCACAGATGCATGCATCAGGCTACAACTGGATGAGATGGGACTGGGATAACCATTATCTGAGTGCTGGTAATTGAAACAATAATGGACATGGTAACAGCTCGGAAAATAGCATTGATCCATCATCTAAGATGAGCCCTCTTTGTGCATTAATACCGTGACTAAATGGCGCAAACTGATATTGCTCTCGGTCATGGCTAGGTCTAGTTGGCTAATTGAAAAAGAAATGAGCAAGAAGAGGGTTTTGTGAGGTGTGGAAGAGTGATCCTCCCACCTTGCCTCAGCAGGGCTTTGAATCCCTCCCGCAGTCTGGGATTTCTAAAGGACGATTAGCCGGAGACGCGGCACGATTTTGGCGGAAGTGTGGAATTGGAATTCAATTCCTGTGTACCTACGTACAGATGTAGACTAGTAAGCCAGTGGGAGCCAGATCGATAGGAATCTAACAGCTTTAACTCCTGCGCGGCTCAGAAGCATCCTCAGCAGGATACGCCTTTGTCTCAACCTTGTGTACGCATTCCTCCGGTCTTACTTTCTGCTGTGCAATCTGACCTTGACACATTTTCCTCCACCTGGCATACTGCTTTGCTGATGTCCAACTTTCGCCGGGTTGAAATGGCAGCGAGCTGCAGCCAGCCTATAGACGGAGCGCTGCTGGGCTGGATGAACACATGGAAAATGAGATCACTGACCTACAGCAAAGGTTAGACTTCAGTAAGCATGAGCAGTCAGATGATGTCTGGTGTAGGAGTTGGGGGTTTAATAAACTACTGCAGGCCACGGGCCTATTGTTTCGCTCCTCTGCTCAAACTTCATGTGGATATCCGTGCACGCGCGTGTGTGTGTCTGTGTGTGTGTATTGTGATGCGTTTCAAGCCAAAGCTCTTATTGTGGCTAAATGAGTTAAGCTGAAATGCTGTTATTGATTACACACAAAGGTTGAGATGGAAAAGCAACAGAGTGGGAATGGGCCCAGCTCCAGGTGTGTGTGTGTGTGTGTGTGTGTGTGTGAGAGAGAGAGAGAGAGAGGACGATTGTGTATGTGAGCCACATCTGTGCTGTCCGTCAGCCTCTGGCTTATCCATTAGGGGAAAAGGGGGCTGGTGACTCTGGCAGAGGGAAATACCAGTGCGAGGAAAAGAAGAGTGTTTCAGGCCAAGATGGAAAGTAACAAAGCGATTGTACTCTACAGCTTTGAAGTACTGCTGCTGTACTCGAGTACTTTCTTTTTTTGTAATTTCCTGCTTCTATTCTATGATTCTGAATATAAGTTTAGTGTGTAAAGTGTTTAATAAGCTTCGTTTAGAGAGTTTAAACTCAACACACTGAAAGAGAACTTGCTGTTAAAACTTCCACGACTACACTTGTGCGTCCTCCATACCTGTCTCTCTTTGTCCACTTGCTCTCTCTCTCTCTCTCTCTCTCTCTCTCTCTCTCTCTCTCTCTCTCTCTCTCTCTCTCTCTCTCTCTCTCTCTCTCTCTCTCTCTGTCCTTGCCACTTGTAATTAAAGCACACTTATTCACTCACGACTGTGTGTGTGCATGTGCGCGCATACTGCTCGATATCCTCTCTCACTCTGTCTTGCAGCCTTTCCTCCGCAGACACCTGTGGTCAGGCACACACACACACACACACACACACACACACACACACACACCACACACACACCCTCCCTCTCCCTCCCTCTCTCTCTCTCAGTCACACACATACACACACCTGGTCTCTCCCACCTCTCTGCCAGAGTGTGTCTCTTTATGAAAGGCCTGCCTGATGCCCAACTGTGAGGCCCTTTTAATTAGAGCCCTGCTGTTAAGCACAGGCTTCCTCCAGTGGTCTCATCCACTCCCTACCACCTCCTCACACCTACACTCCCTCTGTCACACGCTCGCCACCACCGCGCTCTCCCTCTCTCTCTTCCCCTCTCTCTGTCCTCGTGGCAAGGTTCACACATTGTATCCACACACATCTGGATCATACTGTATTTCGCCATGTCAGATATGCATTTTCAAGGCGCCATGTGAGGTCAGACTTTGCTCACAGCTTTATTTATGAGAAACCAGTTAAAATATACAGCTTTATTTATGAGAAACCAGTTAAAATATACATTTTGAGAAGAGGATTGCACATCGCACACTCCAAAAGTAAGTGTGTGGCCCTCGGTATCTCAGGCTCCGTGTCTTCATGTAGTTTTGGTGTATTTATTTACCATTTTCAAGCAGAATATTTGAATATTTGAGGTTTAATATTTAAAATGTCACCTTTTTTTTACCCTGAACAAAAATGATAGCATGAATGACATTAATATGAGTGAAACCTACGCTTCTATATCCTCAGGAGAAAAATACTTCTTTTTTAAAGGCGTTTATGTTTAAGATTAATGGTTATGATAACTCAATCACTTTTTTTTCTGCGTCAGAAGAAACAAGGAAATTGGAACAGACAAAAGTTCTTTAAAATAATTGTATTGATTCCCAAAAGGAAATAGGGCGCCAGTGCAAAAAGTTATGTATATCCTTATGCTGATAAGATTTTTGGGTTAGGGCGATTGGGGCTTATCGGCGTACGGCTGGTGAAAGGAAAGAATGAAAACACATGTACTCGTATAACACCCTCAGTCGCACAGCTACAGTCAACCTCTGCAGAAAGAATTCCTGGAACTCGAGCTGCTCCATCGCACTCATAACCTGAATTCCTCCATTTCCCTTTTTAAGCGAGGCACGTAGCCGTTGTTTAAAAAGCCCAGATCTCACATGAATTGACTCTTTTCTGCATCTGGCTGCTGTGATCAAAGAGCTATTGTGTTGGGGGTGGGGGGGCCTCTCGTCTAAGCCGCTTTCATAAGGAACTTCTACAATCAGGGTTAAGTTGATTAGAAACAATGGCAGGTGGGTTGATATTATGTTGAATCAGCTCTGGAATTTCCAGCTAAACTTTCTAAAGCTGCTGCAGTGTGTGTGTCACCCGATCCCTGGCGGGGGAGAGGATTATAACTATACGACGTACACATAATGCATGCCAACCTCAGTCAGACATTTTAAGGCGAGGGGAGGTTACAGTCCAGCTGTGGTTAGAGTCGAATAATCTGACTGGAGTTCCCAACAGCAAACGCCCCCCTTAAAATCTATCGTCTGTATATTTGAAATTAGTCCGGAGGAACCGCCGAGCTCTGCCTGCATCTGTGGCTGCTTGTCTTCAGCTTGATGTGGGAAGACAGGTTGTTTAGGACCGTGGGGAATGAGGGATGGAGAAAGAGTAGGGTGGGAGCAGAGGAGGAGGAGGAGGAGGAGGAGGAGGAAGGCTGCAGCTGTTGTTGTTTGGAGTTTAGTGCTGGTCTGGTGTGTCTTGACAGAAATCACAGCAGAGCCAAGGAGAAGCTCAGCGCCAGATAGATAGATTAGATAGATAGATAGATAGATAGATAGATAGATAGATAGTCTTTCACCTCTTCTTTGTACCTCTGTGGTCTTCGTGCCCTCCGATCCCAGGGATTTAACTTGAAAGGTGGAAACAAAGCACTGTCTCTGTGCCACCTTCCGTTTCTTCCTCCACCTTCTGAGCAGCAAATGTCGCTGTACCGAGAATCATCCTCCACTGTCTGCCCTGTATCGACCCTTCCTCTTCCTTAGAGGAGCAGACAGCCAACTCCTGCTAGGGCCCTTTTCCCTTTTCCTTCTCTTCACAGGGCGGGAGTTTTTATTATGATTGTTTTTAAAGATTTTTCTCTCTCTCTCTCTCTCTCTCTCTCTCTCTCTCTCTCTCTCTCTCTCTCTGTGCCCATGGTTGCGGATATTGCCGAAAGCACAGAGAGAGAGAGAGAGAGAGAGAGAGAGAGACAAGGAGGGAAGAGAAGAAGAGCGAGAAAGATAAGTTATTTTGCTGAAGGACATTTACAGAGGCAGCTTTTAACACCCCCACCCTCAGTCAACCCAGCCTCCCTTCACTTCCCTCCATCCCTCCTTAAACACACTTCTCCCCTTTCTGCTCTTTAAATATTGAGAATCGTTGCAAATTCCTCTGGCCTCTTTCTTTTGATGCTGCTGGCCTCCCAGTTCAGCAACACAGATGCACTTGGAAGGACCGAGACGCTCAGTATAGCAACAGCAATTCCCCCCTTACAGGACCTTCTTGCTCCCCCCCTCCAGGCCCCAGTAAACGGGTCTGAGCTTTTCTGGTTCCCAAGCCGCACCTCTTCCCTGACTCCCCATGCTCTGCAGTCTGAAGGCCAAGCTGTCCCTCTGGGCTGGCTTTGGCTGCTCATTTTCACTGTAACAGGGGGTGGCTCTCCACAGGCCTGGCTTTTTAACCTACACCAACATGCATGCACACACACACACAAACACACACACACGCACACCGCACAGCTGAAACAGACTGTAATGGTGACCCGGCTGACTCCTGTCACTTTTATTCTTCACTTTTCACCACTCTTCCTCCCCAGCTACACACATCACAGCGTACCGTGCCTCATTCCTCCCTGATTGCTTCGCCTTTTTTTTCCCTTTTTATTGCTCAGATGGCTGCATTTTAGATGCTATTTAAGATTTTGCTAACTACTAGGGCGCACACGCCTGTGTTGTGGGTTGCTCAAGAATAAAACAGGGCCTGGGTTCAAGATACAGAACAAGCGCTTGTTCTGAAACGCTGAATTCCTGAGCATATGCAGCTATTGTTGTTGTTGTTGTTGCTCTAAAGGGGGGGAGACAGTAAATAGCTTCTAAATAAAGCAAAAGCTGTTAAAGCCGCACTGCATCCAGGCTAACCAACGGTCAAAACACGGCTGGAGAAGTCTCCCCCGTCGTTTCATGTAAAACAGGAGAGCGAATACTGAGCAGAAAGCAAGTGCAGCAGACTGAGATCATAGACGTGTTACTGCTTAACAGCCCACTTTATGGGACTGGCTGTCTTTGTGTTTTAATGAGGAGGCCATGTACGGCTGGAGAGAGAGAGAGAGAGAGACAGAGAGAGAGAGAAGGGAGGAAGTTTGGGTCTGTCAGGGAAGATGAGAGATTATAAAAGGTTGAGAAAGAATAAAGAATGGAGTGTTGGGAAGAAGTGGAAGGTTTAATGTGTCCTTCTCTCTTCAGGTCTAATTAGGATTGAAAGAAAGGGCTGAAGGGTCCCACTTAAAGTGTTGCTGTTAACACACCACAGGTGCACTTCATGATACTTCTCTTCTCTTCTCTTCTCTTCTCTTCTCTTCTCTTCTCTTCTCTTCTCTTCTCTTCTCTTCTCTTCTCTTCTCTTCTCTTCTCTTCTCTTCTCTTCTCTTCTCTTCTCTTCTCTTCTCTTCATGTCCACTCTCTTTGTTTCATAGCCTTGAGAAACTCCACAGTCTCACTCCAGGATATTATTTTGCAAACAAACTTGGAAGTCTTTCTGTGTGTGTGTTTTGTGTGTGCGTGTGTGTGGGTGTGTGTGTGTGTGTGTGCGTGTGCGCCTCATTCCTGTCTATATTTACCTCCCTATGAAAAGTGTTTTGAGCCCCCAGTGCAGTGGCATGAGATTGGCAGTTTGCTGTGTGCTGATAAAGTCACGATCTGTGTGTGTGTGTGTGTGTGTGTGTGTGTGTGTGTGTGTGTGTGTGTGTGTGTGTGTGTGTGTGTGTGTGTGCGTGTTTAAGTGTGCCTGCTGGTGAAAGAGAGGAAGAAGGAATGAGTGCAGGCTGGACACCTCAGGAATGTTTTTTCAATAACAAGTTCCCCCAGCTGAGTAGAGCTCTGTTGAACAATTTTCTGTGTTTTACTGCACTGTGTGTGTGTGTGTGTGTGTGTGTGTGTGTGTGTGTGTGTGTGTGTGTTTGCCCTGGGGGAGGGGAGCTTCTGCAGCTTTCTCGCTGTATTGTGATTGGCCACAAGTGTATTATGCTCTATGAGTCGATTGCCTCTTACCGCACACGTGCACTAATACCTGAAAAATGCAGAAGAAGGAAAAACACTAGTCCCTCATGTTGATGCTGTTGAGTTTGTTCTCTGTCGCAGATTTGGACTGAAACATCCGCGCGCACACACACACATATATGTTCCTACCTGTGGAGCGTGACGCCAGGTCGCTGCTCACGCCTCGTGTGCATCAGCGTTGTGCGACAGCAGAGCCGTCACTAACTCGGCTGTCCTTTACGCTGCTCTCCTCTCTGCCGGCTGCCTCATTAAACTTTCAGCTGAACAGTTAAAAACTCTTCTGCCGTTCAGTCCCAACTGACCACGGCGTAAGAGGACTAAATTAAATTCAGTCCGTCCGTTGGGTTTGAAGTCAGATGGAAGGATGGCATTTGCCAACTCTAGTCTACAGCGAAGCAGTGCGGCGTGGTGGTGCTTTGTGAGCCCTGGCGTCAGCGTCACAGTCAGCCACGGAGCTAAAATATGACTTGTGTAACGTTTGTTTTTGTCTCTGTCCTTGTCTCTAGTCAACTCTGGAGATGGCATCGATTACAGCCAGCAGAAGAGAGAGAACATCGGCGACCTCATCCAGGAGACTCTGGAGGTGTTTGAGCGCTACGGAGGAGAGGATGCCTTCATAAACATCAAATACATGGTGCCCACCTACGAGTCCTGCATGATCACATGAGGGGCGGGGCGCGGGGCGTCACGCTGACATTGCACAGACTCTTTACCTCACCTCTTTATCAGTCCACCTCCCCTAATCTCAGCTTGACACTCCACTGAGACCCGACGCTCCTTCCTGGGCTCAAAACGCTCTCCTCCCACCTTCATACCCCGAACACTTCCTTTTAAACCCTTCATAGATTCATAATAGCGAGTCATGAGGTATTCTGTCTCTGTGTCTGTGCATTCATCACTTATTAAATGTTTAATATGTTATGCATGTTTTGTTTTTTTTTCACTACATAATGCTTTGTTTAGCTCGCTGGTGAGAAATCCTTGATGAGTGAGTGACGGAGTGATGTGCGTCAGATAAAAGTGTGACAAAACGCTCACAGATTCTATCGATTTATCATGAAATTTCACCCCAGGTCCATCTTGCAAGTCTCAAACACCGAGCGCGATGCTTGAATGTTGACTATGAAGTGTTCGTTCTTCCAGCAGCCAGCTTAAATATATACAGTACAGATACAGTAGATTTTGTCGCATGGTGACAAGATTTCTAATGTCAACAGGTCCATAGAAACTCGACTCAACTCAAACTACTGCACAACTCTCACAATCATTTAAAATATAAACTATATAAAGCTCTTTGTTTTCCTGTGCTGAGGCAATAGACGTCTGAAAGCTGTTATCTCCACGCTGCAAAGCGCCTGATTAAAAAGGTGCTAATGCAGCTCGAGCGGTACAAAAAGGAGTTCAGTGAGACTGCAGTCATGCAGGTCTGTCTTTCCCGTGTCAGCCCATAAAGTCCATGTTGTACATCTGCGCCGCATTTTGTCCTGCTCTACGACTGCTTCTGTTCACAGCTGCGGCGCTGTTTGGTATTGTATTGTACGACTGTACCCATTCTGTCACAAACGCAGCTGGAGACAGAGCCTGTCTAAACACGCAGGGAGCGACGCAGAGGAATGACGGCCGACAGCATTCCTCCAGACAAACACACACACGCACGCATGTGCTTGTTTAACGTCCTTTGAACTCTGATACCCCACAGTGATCTCTCGTGTTTTGGGTGTGCATCTTAGTGGGCTTGTTTGTGACTCTTCTTTATGCATCACAGCGTACGTGTTTTGTTTATCCAGACCAGCCAGTAACCAACTTTTTGTTCTCACGCTGTGCAGATCGAAAGAGGTCTTCGTGGCATTAAAGTCAGAGTGGAAACTTCTTCCAACGCACAATGAAAGTTTTACCAACTGTACCACCCCTACACACACACACACACACATATACATACACAACCCTGCGACCCACAGGGGAAACAGTGTAATTGATTTCTGACACTCACAAGGACACTTGCACTGTCTCTTATTGTAAGTCATGTCTCCAGCAAAAGCAACTTTACAGGCCTGCGGAGGAATCTATTCTCAACTAGAAGACAGGTTCATAATGCTCATATTTCAACCTCAGCACATCTTGAAAAGAATGTTACTGAATAGCTTTTCCACGCTGCTGAACCCGGCCGCGCTGCACTCTGCCTGCTGCTTGATCTGTGCAGTGAGACATGAAGAGGAAATGCAGTCTGGTCCCCTTCCAATACAAAACACATATTTTATCTTAATAAGCGCAGCTGCATAATAAAAAACAAATGTAGCATTGGCAAAGGCGCTTGAACTACTTTTAAAGGGCGGAGGGGGTGGAGGGGGGGTGGAGGGGTGCCATATCTCTGTTCTTGCTTGATGAGCTGATCGAACTCTCAGCCGCCCGCGGTTCTGTCGAACTGTATCAGTGACGCCCCGCTGTCCTGCTGCACCTGTCCAATTTTACTGAGCCACAGGCTAGCAGCTAGCCAGCAAAGGAAGCAGAGTTTAGATGTAGAGGGGGCAACTGGATAAAAAAAAAGGAAAAGGTGAAACACGGTGAACAACTTTGTTAAGCCTTTTCTATCGAGTGAATCAAAATTGCTCTCCAGAACAGAGCTTGTTGGAAATTTCACCCACAGCCTTCCGCTCCGAGCTAGCATACAATGTCATACGCGTATAATGTACAGAACTTCACGTCCTCGCACTTAAAGGGCCAGGCAATCTGATTTCTTTGGCTCAATTAGGTCGCATCACAGGCGCTAATGGGCATTAAATGCTGAATGGTGTCCGTTTCGACCTCTTCGGGAACCCGCTGAAGCTCATTAAAGGAAGGTGACAGTCTGGAAAGGAACATCGGAGAATATGGTCTCCAGTCAAGAGCTACACGCAGAGATTCACACATGCACAGGCCCATGCAGACACAGACACACACACACACACACACACACACTTAATAATGGCGAACAATACCAAATAACAACACCAAGATGTAATTGCTCATGCAAGTAATAGAGTGAACTGTGAAATGAACAGGAATGGAGGCAGCCAATAAGGTTATTTGGCCTATCAAAGGCATCAACGCTTGACTGGTCCGGACCTACAGGCCGGAAAGACCAAGCATGACATTGCTTGAAATTCTCCCTTATCTCACCTCGTGCCCGTACACGAGCAGAGGCGTCAAAAACAAATGTAGCATAGAGGAGAAATTGTCCTGATCATCACATTCTAACCTTTTTGCCTTAGTCATAATGAGCAATTGATCATTTTGTGACTGCCGCTGCCCCAACATATACAAGGAAATAAATTGCTTCCCATTCAGAGTATTTCCTCCAGTCATAGAGCACAGGTTATAACATCATGCTCTACTTCTCTACAGCAGATAGTATCTGTCGCAGATAAAGCCACATTATTATTTTCAGTCGAGAGGATTTCCAAGTTTTTTCTGCGTGTGTGTGTGGATATCTTGTCTTTTGTGAAATATCTGCCTGATGGCACATGGGGGGGCGATGGTATTGATCTAACGTGTTGTTCAGCCATTTTGCAACATCTTTATGCATGCCTGTTTGCTTATTATCCTCCTCAGTCCAGAAAGGTAGCGAACGCACCTCCTGTTTCCGCGATGGTTTGCCGATGTGTGTGTATTTGTACACTCACCGCTAAGTGGATTTGAGAAAAACTCTTTATATAGCACCTCGTCAACGGCGCATGTTTTCCACTGCCGGCTCCCACCAGCCACTGAATGTGTAGTATTCCTGTGCACCTCACTTTGTCCTTAGAAGGGTGAAATAGCATTCTCTAATCCACGACCTGGCCTAACCCTCACTCTCCATTGCAACTGGACTCCGGGGGTCAACCCAAGACGTTGTGGGGGCCCTGTGGGCACTCACTCACCTCACAGGTTTATTATTAGCCTAGCTAGCTCAGCCACTCACAACAGCTGCCGCTGCCCCACAGCCAGCAATAACTCCCACTGAGGGACACATGCGAGCCATTTCACTGATGGAAACTCTAAGCATTGCGCCGACGTGGAGCGATTTATACACAGAATTCATACAGCCACACAGATCAACACGGCTGACCACCAGACAAGTGTTTACATGCACGTCTGGCTCGCGCCCCGACCAGCTCCTCCATTCTTCAGGTCGAGTTGTTATCTGGGAATGAACAGTGACTTTGTGAAAGCTGGCTCGGCGGAGCTCAAGTTTGTCCTTGTGCATCTCCGTCTCACCACATCACAGCGGTGGCAGGCCAACAAAGGCTTTTGTGTCACGGTGAGCCGTGCAACAAAAGCTACACAAAATACGCAGATAGCGTTCCGTTGACGGAGGGGGGGGGGGAAGAGATTGAGCAAAGAGAGGAAACTGAGGAAGAAAAAGACAATTATGGAAGCGGAGAGGCTGTGTGAAAATGTTGTTGTGTGTATGTGCGTGTTTGAGAGAGCGGTGAATAAAGAGGAAGACAGTGAGATACATAGCATCCGAGCTCTGAGACAGGCCGCCAGTCCGGGATGAATCCAACAGCGAAGAGAAATGAAGGGAAGGAGAGGCTGTGTGGGCCGCGTTGAGATGGATAGATGGAGGGAAGTGGGATGTTGTGTCACCTGGTAGAGAGAGCTGTCTAGCTCTGGCCAGACCTGAGATTTAGGAGCAGTCAGCTGCAGAGAGAAAGGAATAAGAGACCAAAGAAGAAGAGGAGGAGGAGGCTATAGACTCCACCACTTGGTTATCTGTGTGTGTGTGTGTGTGTGTGTGTTTTTTTTCCCCCCACAAGAGAAAAACAGAAGAGAATTGAGGTGACAACTGGCACTTAACGACATCACCACGCTCCCTTATCGGAACAAACAAGCTGAATGAGAATGCCTCGCCTTGTGCGTTGAAAATCAAATAATTCACCCGCGTGGGTCACACTCGAAGTTAGCTCGCGTGTCACATGTTGTAACCCCGTCTTGAGTGGAAGATTTATTAAGCATTCAAGGAAGTCTTCATCCGTCTTCCCCTTTATCACTTCCTTCCCTCTTTCCTCTCGTCCTTTATTCTGCTGTGCCGTGTCTCTTATTCCAATGTTATAGTCTCAAAAGGCAGGTTGTTAGGACCGGCAATGAGGGGATTGTGCTGTGCAACAGAAATAAATGCCCCCCTGGGAATGATTCGTCTTGTTCACGTCTGCCTAGCGGACTCCACGCCCGTCCAGGGAGCCACTGAGCATGTGCGGGATAGGACAGCACAATGGAGATTTATCTATCTGCCTCTCCATATGCCAGGTGATTCACAGGCTTAATTCAAGGCTGTGGAAATAATGTAAACACTTTTTTTTAAAAGATCATGTTCTGTTCTCCTCGTGCTGTCCTCCTCGAACTTCCCCTTAAATATTAATAAGGTCAAATCTCCCATCCTGGTTTCCTGTTTAGGTTTTTTGGAGCGATTCTCTTATCTGCGATCCGGTGTGCGTTTAGATCCCGGAGACGACCACGGCGCACGATCAATCCCTCTCTTGAAAAGATGTTGATCAATGAGGATTCACTCTGTCACTCTCTTTCTCCCACTTCCCCCTGTTCTTCGTCCTCCTCTTCCTCTCCTACATGTCTTATCGCTCTCAAACACTCATTTCTTTCCCCGCTACGGGCTGGCAGGCGAGTAAACAAAAAAATCGGGCATCTTCAGTAGGAACGGGAATGGATCCACACTGTTAACAATTGGCGGGGACAGATGTAGCATCGGCAGGACTTCTTTAAGCCGTATTGACACCAGTGTGTTCTCCGTGAGGTGGGGAAGAAAGAGGAGTGTGTGTGTGTGCGTGTGTGTGGGAGGGGGGGGCTTGTTTATCCTCAGCCTGTTTAAGCGCCGCTTTACTCCAAAATGTTAACTTGTGATTTGTCATTTCCTCCCGTTGATTGATGATTAGCAGGTTCGAGGTAGGTGATGTTTTCCCATCAGAGCCTTCTATCACAAGTGGCTCCAGCTGTCCCCCACCCCCCGCCCCCCTAAACCACTCTCACCCCTCAAAACCGACCCCCTCTCTCTTTTTCTCCCGGCCTGGGTGACAACAGGCAGTTCCATCACCAGATTGCCAAACCACTGGGGCATCTAGACTACAACACCCAAGGTGACCTTTCACAAAACACTAAATGGCGAGTAGCTGTGGTGGCGAGGGGAGAACGGGTTATTGGAAACGCAGAAATGTTGCAGCTTCAGATTGAATTGTGATAGATTATCTTTCTCATGCCGTTGGAGCACCTCGCTCCAGCTAGCACTTCTTCCTGATAGTGTATGAATAGTACACACTGTTTCTTGCGCAAGGTCTCATTTGTGAGGCCAGAAAAAAAATAATAAAAGAAGCCTGTCAGAGTTAAATTCTCCTCACTTTTGTCGGACTCACTGTCTGTACATCGTGCACACACTCTTCTCTGGTCCTCTCAGTACCCTTTTCTGTAACCGCAAAGAAGAAAAAACGCTGAGGAAGAAACGTTGTTATTGTTCAAGCTCAAGCAAACTATGGCACCTAAATCTGAAAAAGCATCTTTCTGTATCCGCTTTGGTCTTCCGTAACGCTGTAATCCAGTCAGCGGGTAGGTGTCAGATATAGCACGATGGCTCGAAGTCTACCTACCCCCGACACCAGACCGGCCCCTCACTCACAGCTGCAGGGAATCCGGGGGAATGTGGATTGTTTTTTGGTCCTGTCGAATCAAGGCTGAGACTCCATCCACACAAGATCAGCTAAATCTAAATCAGATAGTTCTCCGTTCACAGTAAAACTCCCGACTGATCTTTTTTTTTTGGTTGGTAAGAAACACAATTTCGCATTAGAAGATATTGTTAGTAAGAAGTGGGGCAGACGCAGCCTCAGTTCTGTCACTTCTGGCTCTCCTTGATCATCTATAATGTATCTGAATGCAGCCCGACTCACAATTTACTTTTTCTCTGTTGGATTTTTTTCTGTTTTGTGTTGTTGCATTTTGAGGTTGAATGAATGTTACCTGTTAGCCACCATGAACTGTAATTCCAGTGCTGCTCCGTCGGGACTTTGTTTAATCGTCGGATTTTATGATCGCAAAGTTGCCCGAATAAACGTAGATTTAAACGACAACTGTAACGCGCGATCAATGTATCGACATTCAAAATTAGTGCTCACGGTGACTTATAGAGGCTGTTAAACTTTTACCGTTCTTTTACAGCTGTAGTCTACAACACCAATGAAGGAAAACAACGGAGGAAAGTGGTTGATTTCACGTCAGGCCCACGAGTCCCGCTCCCTCTTCATCCTTATTGTCTACAATTCTTCCATCAGGTGATTTCAAGACAAATAAATAATGTTCAGTCGCTGACAATAACTAATGCACGCACGCCGTTCGATACGAGCACACACAAGCAAGTATGAGTGCAACAGTGCATTAACGCACGAGCGTGAGCGGGGAATTTGTCATGCCATGCCTATGATACGAGTTTAAATGAATAATAGGCACATTATGTATTTCCCTGTATATGCTGTGGTTGCTAGAAGGACATTTATTTCTGTTGCGCTGTGCTCACACCTTCCTCAAAATGTAAATGACCCAGATTCTGCCAGCACTTTTTTCCCCCCCACAGTCCCCAAACTAGTAAGTCAAAAGAAAAAGGGAAAGATGTTCTTGTTTGTATGTATGCGTGTTATCAGGGCCTGTGGGCCTCTGTTCGCCTCCTCCAGAGCTACAACCCTTATCGCAGACAGCCTTGCCTCGACAGTCTCCCACTCACTTTCCTGCGGCTGTGGCCCCCGAGGCAGGCTACAACCGGCTACAGGGCCCCTGACGAGGGCCCCCTTTGTCTCCGTCAGCACACTTTCAGTCGAAAAAAAAAAAAACCCAGGGCGCTCTTCAAGCTCATTGTGAGTGAGCTAACAGCCTCTCTTCAAAAGTGGCTAAACGCATGTTCATTAATTATCTGGATCCTTGTTAATTGGATTAATTGTTGAATAGAAACCGTGTTATTAAAAATGACGAAAACACAAGGGCAGGGGGGAGAAAAAAGGGGGATTAATATCGTTTCTGTTTACTCTCAGGCTGTCAAGACACAAGCATACACAGGCTAACACACAGATTTAGGTATGCGCTGCCTCTCTCTCTCTCTCTCTCTCTCTCTCTCCCTCCTTTAAATCTCTGCTTCTGTTTCGCACACATATCGACACACACACACACACAGGAGCGGTATGTGACCCAGTCATAAGAGTGAGCGCCAGGCAAGGTGCAAATTACCATGCACACCACTGAGATAAGAACTAAACCCATTTTCAAAGCCCAGAATAAATGCCAGATTCTTTTTGATGCAAGACGTCTGTGACTTTTTCCACCGCTTATATGCAAAGATTAAGGGAGGGAATAAAAGAGGAACATAAAGTTAACACCATGAACAATTTAGCTATCTCCAGCTCACATGAAAAATAAGGTTTCTCATCCCCTCTTCCTATCTGTGCTGCTCTTATCAGCCAAAATCACTTATCAGTGTTTGACTCTAGGGGATGTTTTATCATTCTGGCTTTAAGATAGCATGCTGATATTGCAGACCGTTTGGATGACAGGACTAATATTACACGTCCTGTGTAATTGGCGGAGGTGCAAATGACAAGCCATTATGCAAAAACATTACAATCTGTGTTTTCTGATGGTCACTGATAGAAATCCTGAGATCAAAAAATCACATGGTTAATATCAGACTCTCCGGAAGACAATGGATATGCTCAGCCTAACAAAATAACCCTGAACTGTACAGGCAAAAATCCAAGTTGAAATAAAAGTTCAAGAAATCTAAATTTCTGCTCAATCTTTAAAGAACAATCACGTCTTAAATATTTGAACTGATTCCAACTTAGATTAGGACGGGCAGGAATACACGGCATCCTTGCATTGATTCCTAATGTTTCTACAACCGTGTCCCAGACTGGATTTGTCTGAGACTCAACTGAAGCTCACCAATAATTGTAATTATATAAATAACATACTGTAGCATACTGTGTAGATGTTGGCTGAAGGGCAGGCAGAAGCAGGATCCTGTAGATGTGTTCGCAATGGTTGTTAAGGCAACTGTATCTGTCTTCCTCCTTTGATGTGGAGGCTCATGTCGCCTGCTGCACTCCCAAATGCTGTTATCTTGGCCTGAAGGACTGCTTGCAAATATATTTGAGGGTATATGTGTTTTCTGCAAGTGTGTGACGTGTCTCTTGAGTTCATGCTACAGAGACAGTCTAATTAAACTTGACACATCGCCAGATGCAGCTCAGTTAGTATTTTTTGATCAATATATTGGACATGACGCACTAATACACACATAGAGTTTGGACTTCATTTTGTCCCCTCTATACCAACATGTAGACAAACTGCAGCCAGAAGGTCATAGTGCAGCTGTTTGAGCATTCATGCACGCAGCGCGGGGACAACTTTTACAAAGACGTGAGTGGGTGAGCAGTAAGCGGACAAATTGAATGAGGGCCAAGGTCAGGGCTCAGATTTAGCCGGGCCCCTTTCAGCCAACAGCTGTTAAAATCAAAACGGACCAGTTGTGGTTTATTTTCACACTAAGCAGGATGTGAGAAGCCGGAGGTAGCTGGTTTGTGTGTGTTCCATTGATCAGGGATGTTAATCTTCAGGGATATGTATAAAGGTCCTCCCAAGGACAGGACAATGAAAAGGCTCTATTGATTACTAGAACGTTGATCAATCGGTCCCAAGACAGATAACAAGATGTACAAGTCTTGAGTAACAAAAGGCGTCTTGTTAGCTATGGACTGCATTTTTGTCATATTTCGACACCCTAAAGTGGAGCCTACACATGAACTCTACAATCAGTCATGAGTCACATAGGCTGGCCTTGGGAAATACGCTGCCTCTGTCACACACTCTGTCACTAGTTCATACCAGATCAGTTGACCCACGCCATACACGCCGTTGCTAAACCGTACGATTACACTGGTCCTTGTAAAATCTACATGACAAACGGAGCTACTGTGCTTGGTCACAGGAATGTTGTTTTCACACTGGATCCGCGACACAGAGGGCTGTGCTGAGGGTCTTGTGCAACACTGAGGACTTCACTTTCTTCACACTTCCTAAATAGGGTTACTGTAAGATTTGTAATCCTTCTACAGGGTTGTTAACCCTTTTAGTACACTACACTTTGTTACAAACTGGGTCTCTGGGGGGGAAAGAAAGCAATATAAAACCTGTTGAAATGACTCAAGGCATCAAACAACAGAGCCGGGCAACAGAGGAGCCTGTGGGTGTTGAGTCAAAATGAATAAGCATAACAAAGAGAGGACGGCTAACTCTTTAAGAAATACAGAAAATAAAACATCAGTTGACTCCACTTCCACTCCACGGGTACGGCCTTTATTTCTTATGAGAGCAGTGAAGACGGTTGCTGCACTTTAATGAGACTGCAGGAGTCTGTAAACGTTTAATTGCTGTAATGTTGCCATTAGTGAAGAAAAGGGAGAAAGAACTAAATGTGTGCTAGTCTGTGTTGACAACATTTCAGGGGCAGTATGTGCATTCCTGCGCACTGCACGCCATTGGCTGGAACACCTGCCCGTCATTCCGCCAGCCACTCCGGCCCTGCCCTCTTGGCTCGGGTGTGAGCGCTGATTGGCTCTCCCATTAGTCCCCCTGAAAGCCCCGCTGGCCAATAGCCGTTGAGGAGGGACGGAGCCTTTCCGGTGGAACAGTCTCTCGCGCCTACAGTGGTGGAATCGAACGTCCCCGAGCGCACACGGCGTAGAGGAGAGTACGGCGCACGA
Organism: Nibea albiflora; assembly: GCA_014281875.1. Classification (NCBI taxonomy): domain Eukaryota; kingdom Metazoa; phylum Chordata; class Actinopteri; family Sciaenidae; genus Nibea; species Nibea albiflora. Next base: position 23,074,175 of record CM024799.1, on the reverse strand, counting down.
GTCTCTGGAAGGAAGATAACGGTTTCTTTTTTTGCCCCCCTCTCCACTCAAACAGCAAGAACAAACCAAACCTGAATTTTAGGGGGGTTTACAGAGTCTTCTCATCACAAGGAGGAGGGAAGCGAGGGATTGGAGCCGCAAGTTTTTTTTCTTTTTTTTTTTCGTTTTTTTTTTCTCCCTTTCCCTAAAAGAGGATTCTGTGTTTTCGCGGTGGTTTGTTCTCCGCTCCTCGCCGCAAAGATGATGGTCGGAGAGGTCGAAGTGAAGGAGCGACCGAGGCCGAGTCCCGACTATTTGATGCAATTATTAAACGAGAAGAAGCTCATGACCAGTTTGCCAAATCTCTGCGGCATCTTCACACACCTGGAAAGGCTTCTCGATGAAGGTAAGCGGCAGTCTGGAGCGAAGGGAGAGGAGGGTGTGTGTGTGTGTGTGTGTGGAGGGGGGGGGAGTGCGTGACCACGGCGCAGTCCGGTGTCGGTACGGCTTCGCTGGGCGTCCCTGCTGCATAATGCTCGTACCAGCGGATACCCCGATATTGTTGCCCGTGGCAGGCGTAGTAACACAACACACCCAGAGTAATACAGCACACCCGAGTAATTAAAATAAATCCGGCTGTATCCCGAGTGAGTTTTGTTTCCCCTTAACCAACAGCGGGACGTGGGACTGGTGAGTTGCGTTGCTAACGCTAGGCGTCCACGGAGTTTGTTGCTGCACTCCTGACTTTGTGGCGACAAGGCGAAAACTTTCTCCGGCTCACTTCAGAGAAAATCAGGACTGTCAGCCACTTGTCAGCACGTTAACAAAACCCCGCTCACACGGGGGAAGTTTTTTAGGGCACACTTTGGGGTGTATCAAACGCGAAAACAGATGAACGTAGACCGGCGGAGGGGGGCCCTGGTTCCCACATGTTCCACGGCAGTTTAGCTCGCGTTAGCCACATTTTGAGCTAGCGAGCCCGGGTGCCTGCGTTCCGTTGAACTCTTCGGGAATCAGAGCGGCGGCGCTAACTTAGCTACGTCTCTAAACAAACACGGCCACAGGATAGCGGGTCGGACAAAAATAAAAGAAAAGTAACAAAAGTTGACTTTCGCTTTCCTTATTTGGGCTCAACAGGGAGGGTGGGAGGGGGGGGTTGTGTTAGTTGTTGCCCAGCGGCCGAGCTTAAAAGCACGGAGGAATGTGTCTGCTTGTTGCCCAAACAATGGCCAGTGAGTTGGTGCTAGGAGCAGCAGGAGGAGGAGGAGGGAGAGCACGAAGATTATACCAGCCGTCTAACTTTTTCATAAAAAAAAAAAAAGGGGAGGGGGGGGGGGCACCGTTTTTGTCTCCATTCACCCAGCTACTACAATATTTGTCCTCAAGCGAGGGGTATTCTCCTCGGTTATATTTCCTCCAATTTGCTGCAGTCGTCGTGTTTTCTTTTTTTTTTTGCTAGTCAAGCGTGCTCTACCAAAAAAAAAAAAAAATGCGTCGCCTTTTGTCGGCGGCGCCGTCCAGACATCCCGTGTCTGCCTTGTGCGTGTATTTTCCACGCTTTGTCACCGATTTATTTATTTATTTTGTTCACGGACAAGCCGGCGACACCGATAAACAAGGCTCTTATTCAACCTTTTATGTTGATAGTAGTCAATAACATAAGCTGATCTAAGCGGAAGGTTGGACCTATGGTTTATGTAACTGAGCTGGGGACACTAGAGAGCGCCACAGCCCCCCTAGCAGACTGTCCCCGTGCTGTGTGTGTGAGTGGTGTCGGGCTGGACACCGTGACACGTAGAAGAATTAAAAAATAATAGCTCTCCTGGTTTCTCTCTCTATATAAACGAGTGTTTTCCTCACAGGCAGCATAGGACGAGAAGAGAAGTGCATACCTCCCAGTTTCGGTTGCATGTCTGGATGAGTAGTCTCTGTAGGTATGTAGTTGCTAAACCGGTCTGCAAGGATTTTCTTGCTCCCTTGATGGGCGATAAACAAGACACTTAACACACAAAGTGGACTATTTCCTCCTTGTCCCGCTGCAAAATTACAACAGTGCAACACTAAACGTGCACCACATGAAATAAAAGTGCGAGTCCCCGAATGCAATAAGACACGATATACAGCAATATTAAAGAAATGAGCTCTTAAGTTTCAGACCGAGGCCTGCAGCAGCCCTGTGCTTTGGAAGACTGCATATTTTCCATCGGTTACCTCCCCCCAAAAAAGAGTTTAATCGCTCCCCACACCCACATAAATGTCTTCCAAATGAGCCATTATGGAGGTTTGTTTTAAATCCACAAAGGTCAGTTGTTTTTCTGGACTAAATTAGGACCGATGGGTGTGTTGGATGTTTTCATTGAGGGGCGAGTCAGGAAGCGGACCTGTTTTTCTTTTTCGTCCCCGCTCCCCCTTTTGACATTTTCCCGGCCCCCACAGTCAGTCACCCTAACAATCGTCTGAACAGTACAGAAAAGGGAGCGCGCACGCGGTCTGTGTACTCTCCCATTTACTCCTCAACAGCTCACCCGCCGCGCTGTCGCTGGTACAGTGAGATAACTAACTGAAGGCACGAAACAGTTTGTGAGCATCCGCGTGGTCGACAATTTCACCCAATGTGGAACACACTCTGCACTTATTGGCTTTTACTTTGAAGAGCCGGTCTGCTCACCAGAATTTCCAAATTTAAAAAAAAGTATTTTGGTTTGTTATATTATATATTTGTTATATTTTTTAAAATTACTGTTAACCCAAGAAAATCACAAACTTTGCCAAAAGCACAGCAGCGGTATTGAGCTATTTTCAGACGAACTGTCTCATTTTGTGTGCGAGTCACCCCTCTTTGCGTTTTTCTCTTGTTTCCTGCTCATACAAGCCACCAATGCTCAGCGCTAGACTGTTGGACTAAGGAGCAGGAGAGGAAAGGCGCCGCACTCTGCTGAGATGTTATAAGCAGTAAAGCCTGTAAGACGTGCGTCGTCACATTGTAGATGCAGCAAACACTAATTTTGACCCGAGGGGATTCAGGCTGGACGGGTTAATGTTTTGCTTCATGTCTTTAAAATAAGGCACAGAGCTGATGTCAGAAATAAAATTGTGGAACTGATTTGCTCATCACTCTTCCTTTTTAAAAATATTTTCCGACATGTCGTTTGGCTTCTTGCAGCCATGTAGTTTTGTGGTTTTGGAGGAACTGGTTTGTTACTGGTTCAGAAATCAATCCTGTAATACCGGACTGGTCTGTCTCTCCTCTATGCAGCGACTGTCCAGATAGCGAGCGGATAAAACGTTTCCTCCCCTGGTGTTTAAGAAGTCACGGCTGGGACACTCATGAACACCCCCCCCCCAGCTCCCGTCTCATTTCTCTAGAGACTCACAAGTCTGAGGTTTACAAGGGTTTCCACAGGCACCAGCCCAAACTTTACCCTGCCGCCAGAAATTATGTGTGTGTGTGATGAAAGCCACCCCAGTGCAGAGCAGGCCTGTCTGACTGTCTGGTTCCTGTTAGGGGCTGTTTGCTTTACTTTCCCCTTTGGACGGGGCTGAAGCTCAGATGTGATATTCAAGGCCAGCCCTCCTCCCACTCCCTGTCCCGTACTGGAGTATGTACTGAACCCACCCAGTGTAAAATCAAACACACATTGAGCCCGTGCGATTGTTATTTATCTTAAAAAGACAGATGGAAACAATTACCGTGTTTCAAATAATAACCCCCCCTGTAGTCTTAAAAGTTGTTGTCAAGTGTGTGTTAGTGTTAATGTGTTAGAAAAGGTGGCCCGTGCTGTCAGACTGATGCGTTTCCAGAAGCTCACAAGTCATTTTTTAAATTTGGGGTTGATGATACTTGTGGGTAATAAGAATTTTTACGACGATGATGAATGAAGCATGTTTTTTTCCCCGTCGTCTTTGCCAGCAGCACAGATAAACATCACACTCCACTGCAACCTCCAGTCAGACAGGATAGACTCCAGTGGGGAATCTTTAACTTGTGGTACTGTGGTGCGAAGGTTTGTTGAATGTTTGATCTGAAAAGTTATTTTGCTAGTTTTGTCCTCTGTCTGCCGTGGTTATAGCAGACTACTCGGTCTGTTCTGTCTCATTGAAAGTCGGTGACTTGTTAGGGCCGCAAGAAGAGTGCAGGTGCTGCATGACAGAGCTATTAGTGCTTAAACAGACGCGGAAACATAACCAGAGTGTCTAGAGTTATGAAAAATGAGAATAAAGCGTGAAGAAGAGAAAGTCAAGGCTGTCCTGAGCGGTCAAAGGCATCCGCCATCTACATTGTGCGTGCATTGTTGATAAAATTACAAAGACGGCGCTTCTCTTCCGAGGAAGCACCGTTTCATCCGCTTAAATGTGATTGAACATCTCAAATCCCTTCTTTTTATTAGACCTTAACACACCTAATAAGAGCAAAAAAAAAATCTAACCAGTTACAGCTGAACGCTTTAAACTCTTCCCCAAATTGTCCACCTCAAGAGTCTAACCCTTCGACAGCTGCACACGTCTCCCTCACCCACCCGATGGGCTGTGCGTGTCTACACAGCTGTTGTCACGGCGGTGGAAAGCTGACACCGCCCCGCGTGTGTGACGACCCCCCCCCCCCCGCCCCGCCCGCCCTTCTTCAGCGGCGCGGACGTCCCAGTTACTCTCCCAATATGCGCGTCGTCCCTCAAGGTCACTCCGGCCCGAGTGACAGGCCCCTTTCAGAAATCCCCTTGCGTTGCAGTTGTTCATCTCCCCGAGGTGACACCTGCTATGGAGTTTTTTTATTTCTCTTTACGATCTGCCAGCCAACAAGCTGCTTCAAATTGCTATATTTTCTCTTGGCAGGAGGAGACAGCCCATATAACATCTAGAGATGTAGCCCAGTAGTGAACTGCAGGCGCTGTTGTAAGGTAACGGAGCATAGGATAAAAAGAGAGGATTTAAATTTTTTTTGTTTTGTTGTCATGGAGTGTGCCACGTGTTTCTATAGGGGACATAATAGTCGGATTGATTGAATATATTTACTCAAAGCTCCCCTCACCTTTCCTCACAGGCTCGGTTTGGAGCTTTCGTTGTATAATAGATTAAATGGTCCGTTGTTCCATCGCACGCTGCGTGGCGGAGCCATGCGGTGCATTGTGCCACTTGTTCCTGGCTACAGCGTCCCCCCTTTTGCATATACAGTTCTGTGTGTGCGCCTGTTTGTCTCTGTGTGTCGTGATTTCACAGGACCTTCCCGGGAGAGCTGTCATCATTCGGAGGACAAACTGTCTGCTGTCCACTGTGGTGCCTGTGTAGGGAACTGGTCCCTGGGGAGCAGCTGTTTGGAGAGCAGATTTTGATAAATGGGAGAATGCGTTTGGTTTTCTACCTGACATCCCATATTTCTGTCAATCTGTCTGTATAGTCTTACTTTTTTTTTTTTTTTCCATTGTCTGTCTGTGTCTGGCTCCGGCAGCGCTGTGCTCTCACTATAGGTTGACCCATAGCGCTCCACAGCACAGGGTTAGACCTACACTAACCTCTGACACGCAATCAATTTAGGAGCTAACGAGATTGAGTACCGCTCGCAAAGTAAGATACAGCTCGGGGCTGTGAGGACACACAGAGACTGACAGGAAAGAGAGAATCGGGGGTGTGGACTGTTGTCGCAAGCAGAAACCTGTTATATCCCCCACCCCACACCCAACCCCAGCCCCTTTCTCTTCTCCCCACATTCTCTCCCGAAGCACCGCTTGTAAGCTGGAATTTAATTAACCACAAGCCATTCTGCGAGCTGGTTTACTGAGCCGTCACCGCCAGTGAGGAAGCAGAATTGGAGGCTTCGCGCTGTCTCTCCCTGTCTGCCTCTCTCTTGCCCTCATGCGGTCCCTCTTTCTCAGTCTCTCCTCCCTGGTCATAAATTAGGCGGTGGCATGCGTTTGACAGGGTGAGGCGCGGGGGTTGTGGCACGACCCGGCATTACCTTGCTTGTCTTGCTACTTGACGTGCATCCCTCCAGCCCCGGTACTGCGACGCGTCTCGCCTCCCCTGGCCCAACTCCAGCCCGAGCAATGCCACCCCCCAGCGGGTGCTGTATGATAAAGTCATCCAACGACAGCTCCGGGCTCTTATCTCAGGCCTCAATCCCGTGAGTGCTGGGGCCTCCTTATCACTGCTGCCTCTGCCTGGCCTCCTGTCTCCGTGCCCTACTCTGACTGCCTGGCTGACTATCTGGTTTGCTTGTCGCCAAAACTGCCTTCCCTTCTATTACTGCCCGGCCGTTAGACAACACATTGCCGGTGCGAGTTTATCTCTCCCTTTTGTTATTCTTCGGGCCTTTTTTTTAAAAGCAGAGCAATCACATCAGAATGAGCGGTGAATAAGGTGAACTGATGCACAGTGAATTTTTTACTGAGGGAGGTTTCACTGTGGAGTTTTCTCTGAGAGCGAGAGAGTCATGGGTCTGTTTGTTTCTGTGTGCATACGAGATGATGACAAGCCGTGTTAAAGAGGAAGCTGAATTAGGCTATGTTGAAATAATTATATCACAACAGCTCCCTGACAAAAACCTGTTCATTTAATTGGGTTGTTTTTCTCTCTTTTTTCTCCCATTGCCCTTGACCCAAGATAAATCAGCTTTTAGCTTTTTTTTTTTTTTTTCCCTTCCTTTTTTTTGGGTCTCAAGAAAAGAACGTCTGACGGGAAGTAACGCCCGTTTCAGACAGGAAGGGACTATGGGGAAGGCGAGTCAGTGGTTTGTTTTTCCTTCAGACAGACGGGGAGAAGGAGAGTGAGGGGGGGGTGAGCTGTTTTCTTGCTGTGGTGACAAGAGAAGCCTGCTCTCCTGCTGCCCTCTCCCACAGAGGTGGGTCTGTCTCTCAGCTGCTTTTTTCCCCTTTTTTTGACCAATTTAGACAACATCATGAATCATCGCTCCTCTCCCGCCCCCGCACATTTTTATGAATACATGCAATATTTCTCGGCATGTCCCCTCCGTTAGTGTATGTACGCATGTAATGGGCCCCACCCTGTTACATTCTTTGGGTGTTTCAAATAGCTCCCCCGCCCCCCTCCCTCTCTCTCTCTCTCTCCCTCTCACAGTAGCCCCCCTTATTGCCTCGCCTTTTCTCTTTCTGTCTCCCGAGCCTCTGAACTGTCACGGCAGATGTAGTGTCTAACAGTACAGGATCACACCGGCAACATTTGTCACCGTTTCCTGTCCTCTTCCCCATTTTTTTTTTTTCGTCATAGAAAGGAGGAGGAGAAAAAAAAAAACAGAGTTGAATACCCACTCTGTTCCTCTCTAACTCGCCCACCCCTCTGCATTCATTTTCTCTCTCTCCTTTCAGAGGAGGAATGGCAACCGAGCGTTGGCAGCCAGCTCAGGAATTTTACCGGGAGCACAGTCAGAGCACTTAACCTCCAGCCTGGTGTTTGTTTTCCCCACACACTCTCCCATAGTGTGTTTTTAGCTCTGCTTAATGTGAACGCCGTCCACAGCGAGGCATAGCAACGTCTCCTCTGCTTTCATATTTCCATATGAAAGCGTAATTTGTCTGCAGTTTTGGTCATTTCTGCTTCACAGCTGGCACCAGCAAGCTCCATTCCACTTAATAAGTAACTTATTAATCCAGTAATGTTTTCTTAACCATTGAATTTTATGACAGCCCTGTATCTTATTTCCCTGCCTGGTCCACTGGCCCCATCCTCCCTTGAAAACACCCCAGTAGATCAGCGGTTTGCAGCCTTTGCCTTGGTTTCACTAGTTTTTCAGGCTGGCCGATAAATCAAAGATGAATAATTTACCTGTCCCTCAGCAGCCCGTGTTGTTTCTGTGAGGCTTGGCAAGAGCAGGCGTTGCTGCCATAACCTTCCCTAAGGGCCACAGAGAGCGAGGTGGCAGAGGCAGCGAGATTCCTCCCGTAGCCATCAAATATGAAGCGTCGGGAACTCCACCCTCTATCAGCTGCTTCTCTCCACGTCTCCAGCTCCCACACATTTTCAGCCGCGGCCTGTCAAAATCCATATTGTACTATTCACAGCACTCCTGTTGCTCCTCACCGCTCTCTGCGTGAATGTCTTTTTTTTTTTCAGCGGAGCCATTAACAGCTTAAAAAGTTAATATTTTTGTTAAATTAGCATATATTTTGCACGGCAGGTTTCTGCACCACTCGCTTGAATCTGCATTTAAGCTGCTCTTTCTAGCTGTAGTTTTTCTACACCGTTAGAAGACTTGTTGAAGAAGCGGTTTGGAAAGGCCTGCTCTGACAACAGCACCTCCGTTTGCTATTCATGTTTTCTTTGTAGTTTACCCGGGGCAGGCTGTTATTCATCCAGCTTCATATCTCAAACGCAGATGTCTTGTAAATATGTTTACTACGCTGTTTTTAGGCGGCGTTTTAGATTTCGCAGATCTTCCTTTGAATGAAATTGACATATTGTGTGGAAGTCTCTCTAGCATATGTTGGACCGACACCTTGGGATAGCTTTTCAGCGCAGAGGAGAACGAACCGGTGCCAAAATAAGTATTGTCAACATTTTTCAAAACAACTGTAAATATCTTTTGGCTGTTATTTGATATCAAGGTAGTAGCGGTAGCGATGATAACAACCCACACAGGGCTGTAGTATTTTAGTCTTTATAGGAACTCTGACCCAAATCTCAGTTTGTTTCACCTTTTTAAGAATTCCTCAACATTTCACACGTGAACTCTTCAACTTGCCCCACTTTATGTATTTTTGATTATAAATATCGACAAATTAGTGCTGATCAGCTCAAAAACAGGCTGGACAGAGCCACTTGGACTGCGCTTTGTAATGGTCCGTTACATGAGCACCGTTGCGAGTGTGTTATTACTCAACTCTTTGGTAAGTCTATTTTAAAGACGGTGACACAGACCTGATCGGATGTTACGCGTAAAGCGGAAGCATGACAGGGGTGGAGCTGAGGGTGGAGCGTGAAGGGGAGCCTTAAGGCAGTCATGCTGCAAGGCTTTCTGTGACTCCGGTTATCTCTGTGCTGGTTTGCAGCTTTGAGATGTTTGCCGTCCGTGGTGTTTGTACTACCTGCTCTCAGTCACCCATGTCACGCCGTGCAGGCTTGTGACTGGATGCCATTGTTAGGTCAGACCAGAGAAGAGTTTGCGAGCACTGCTCCACGCTTTACGTGCCCACAGACTTCTCACACCGAGATGTCACTTACAGGTTTTTAATCCACCCCCCACCTCTCCTCATACTCAGCATAGTTTCAGCTGCTTGAGCAGGGTCCTCTCCTGTCTCACAGACACACGCTCGCACATCACGAATGTCTGGCCTAACTAGAATTACATGTGTTGCACAGAAGTGTTTTACAGTGGCTGTCTGCCCCGCAGTCTTGTGCTGTAATGTAAAACATGATTTGCTTAGCATAATTTATGCCCATGTGCAACACGTCCCGCCCAGAGTATCGGCACACGAATGAAGTTGTACGACTGCGAGGGAGACAGTTTTGCGTCTGTTCTGTTTGTTCGGAGTTTGTCGCTGTTTGTCTGTTTGTGGCGAGGCTTAAGTCTGTCTGTCCTTATCAGTTCAGTGGCTCGGAGGAGATTACCGAGTGGAAACAATGGGTGGTTTTGTATGATTAGGCTTTAATTGCTGAAACAAAGAGGCTCTTTAGCACCGTGTGTAACATAGGACAGACGGGCATAAAAGCCCTGCAGATAGCTGGCGTGTATGAAAGGGTTAGTGAGCATGAGCCTCGTCCCTCGCTCAGTTGATTGATTGTGTTCGCCGAGAGGAAAAAGGCGAGCGAGGGGAGGACGGCGAACGCGATAAAGAACAGTGGGGGGAGACAGAGGATTCCTATGTGCCGTGAATGAGGTCATCTGGTTGGTTATGAGGAAGGTCACTGACCCCCTCCCTCAGCTCCACACTCCACCCCTCTGTCTCCCCCTTCCTCCCCCCCCCAGCTAATGATACACAATGGCTTTTTGTGCTTTAATGGGACAGACGCACACACTGGGTCATTCCTACCGGTTCACATAGCGGTAGGCGCACAAGTGCTGCCGTCTGTAAATCAAGCCCGATACATTGCACTTGTTTTTTTTTCTTCTTCTTCTTCTTTGTATTGCATCTATCACTTGGTTTATTGTCTTAGCTGAATGTACAGTGCTGAATGTACTGTTCTCAAAGCTGCTGAGTGATGTGGTTTATGCAACCTAAGACCCTCCCATCTATACCATCGCGCTCACAGCCGAGTGGTGACAATGGAGACGGTTTTAAAAAAAGATCCTGCAATCTTGTTTGTAGAAAAAGCTCCTTCCAGTTTGAGACTTGGCTTTGTATCACAAAACCAACAGGAGAGCGTTAACACGCTTCTCGGGGGTATATCGTGAGCGTTTGGATCAGTGGCCGTGTCCTTTTTGGATTTTGTGACCAAAGCAAGCAAAAAAAAAAAAAAGAACAATTCCAGGCCATTTCCAGGCGATCCTTGCCCTATATTACCGTACAGAGAATGAAACAATGTACACATCATTATATTGAGTGTATGATGAATGCACAACATGTGTTGCAGCGGTGCTGCAATCAATCAAAATCTTGCTAACCTATAAAAATAATCTCTAGACCGGAGGCGTCTAGAGCCGGATCGCGAGAACACCTCCATGAAGCACATATTTCATTTTTGTTGTTGTTTCTTCTAATTTGGTCTAGCAAGAGAGGACGACGGGCACAAAAGGCCACAGGCTGGAATCGAACCTGGGTCGCCGTGGTAAAAATTCAACCTTTAGGGTCGATTCAGAACAAATCGAGCACGGTAGCCAGTCGAGGCTATGGCAGTGCGTCAAACCGCGCCGCAGTCGGCCTGAAATCGGGCGTTATCCAGGTAAAGACTAAACTATGATACTCTACCAGTTGTGTCTTGGTTTGGCTTATTTCGTGCGTCCTGCTTCTACCCGTGTGTGCACTGCTCCCTCTCGTCTACAATAGTGAAACCAAGAAGAGTCCGCTGGTTTTGTCCGTTTGTTTTAAGGGAGAGAGGCCGAGGCAGAGATGGTTACGAGGAAGCCGGTGAACCGGAGGAATAAAGTTATTTCTGGTTATTTCATCACAAACAGCACCCACCCATCCAGCTCTGTGTCTAATCACCACAGTACCGGATTTGGATTGACCACAGGCGTCTGCCAGGTGAGATACTAGGACACACTGTCAGCCGTGCGTTTGTCCTGTAATTCCCAAACATACGGCCTTCACCATACAGCTGCATTATTGCATGCTTCGTTGTTGCCTGACTCGAGGAATCTGGATCAATGATTAATACACTCCCGCTCTCTTACGCTTGGTTACATAGCTCACAAGTAGTAAATAGTCACCGCAAAGTGACGTTGCAGGTGTGCGGACACATTTCTGCTGCCACACATGACAGGTCACATAACTCTTAATTGAGGTGAAAAGAAGTTACTATGGATTGCACAACCAGCTGGCTCAGGTAACCTGTTTTGCCGTCGCCACTCCATCCCGCTTCAGCCTTAACTTCCGCCATCTCGACCCTCTGTGATTACACAGGAATGTCGGCCATAAAAGACTCCCAAGGTGTTTGTTGATTGTTGTCTTGACTCGGATTACATCTGCTCCTGTCTGGTGTATGTTTTCTTGCCAGACGTGCCAGGACACGTGGAGCAAGAACAGTGGAGCACAGTGATTTTTTTTTTTCAGAGATGCGACGATTTGACTCAATTTGGGTTTTTTCTTTTTAATGTTTGTGCTCACCTGCATCATGTTAAATAATCATTCGTAAACGTTAGTGGTCCTCCGGGGAGGTTTAAATTCAGCCGGGGACGGACGGTGTGCGGACACAGCGGGGCAGGCAGGTGTGGGCATGAGCAAGGTGACAAGTTGCCAGCTGTTGTTGACACCTCGAGGTGAAGAATAGTCTGGCAGGAGATGGACTTGTCTCCCTCTGTCCCCTCTAATCCTCCTCTCCTCTTTCCCTGTTCCACTCCGCTTTCTTGGAGAGCATTTGTCTGACACGAGTTTAGGCTGTTTGTGATGGGAGCTCTTCCCGCGACCTTATTTTTATTGAGCGTCTGACACTTTCGATGAACCAGACCTTGGTTACATCTCCCGCTCCTCCTCCCTCATCACCATGTGTATAATTCTGCTCTCCCCATCTGCACCCTGCATGCACACGAGCTTAGAGTTTGCCGTCTCCGTCTTACGTCTTCCTCTCAGTCTTAAAAACGTACGTGTCCCCCTCATCTGTTGATTTTTTTTATTGCCTTCTATCGTTGTCATTGTTTCCAAAGAAGAAAATCAGTATCTGCTCTCCCAAGAGGGAATGACTCATTTTTCCTGGCTTTGCCTTTTACCTATTTATTTTAGCAGAGTGACTCCACAGCTCCCGCCGTCCTCTCTTTCCCCCTCTTGTCTTTGCGTTCTCTTCTCTCATCTCCAGTTTCTCCAGATTTTTCTTCACGCTGCACGCTCTGCTTCCGTTTGTTTTCTCTTTTGCAGCTTCCCTCTTTGCTCGTGTGCGTGTGTGTGTATGGGGGGGGGGGGATTTCCAGCCTTGGGGCTACATTGCCTCTTTCATGTGAGGACCAGTGGTGACATTAAAGGCCCGCTACGTGGTCTGTCGGTTTGCATCAGCTCAGCTCCCGCTGTCTGCGCTCAGGACCCTCGTACGCGCTTGGCCCTACACTCGATCACTCCCAGGCTCGCAGTGTTGGTTGGTGAGAGAACAACATGCCTGCACCCGCTGGCTGTAATTGTGCAGATATATATATGCACTTGCAGAATTTTTTAAGCCCTCACACCCAGCCGATTTGAGGCACAGCGCTGTTTAAAGGCTTAAGCATAGAGGAAGCTTGGTTTAATGGCAGTTGAGTCAGAGGCTCTCGCTCTCCTCCCTTTATGACACTCTGACCCAGTTGTTAGAGTCCCTCCAACATGTTTGTTTTGAAGTGATCTAAATGGTACATTCAGCGTGACTTGGCAGACAAAACAAATCAAACCGATGATCTCCAGGAGCAGAGAACCAGACCAAACACGCAGCCAAAGAGCAGATCTGATGATCTGCAGACAGAAGGGAGTAGGTCAGGGGGAGTCTCTTCCTTTTCTTTTCATTGTCAATCTTCATATCTGGAAGTGCAGCAGACATCAAGACAGTTCACAGCAACTCTGGACAGTGTTTTTCTTCCTAAAGAATCAGTATGTTTGACCTACACTGCCTACCCTTGCTCACAATCCATCTTTGGATACTTGGCTCAGAACAATTGCAGTTTTGGCAGAGGACCATCCGTCTCCATCCAGATATTTAACACATTTCTTTCATGCCTGATTTGTATTTTGCATGAGTAGGCGTTTGAAGTGGTTAGATTCAGATCCTGGAAAATTGGTATGTCGAGGCTGTAAGGACGACGGAGAGCGGGCACACAGACATAACAACAGCTGTGATGTGAGTCTGCGTGTTGTCACACCCAGGGACAGCGACTGAGTGGCTGTTGGAGTTGAACTTAAGATGGTAGCTACAAGCCCCAGCAGGCCCTCGGCCCGGGGATGAAACAACAGCTGACACACACTTTGTGATGTAACCTGTTTGTCTTCCCGTGTTCGGAGCTCTTGTCCGTCCCTGGGTTTTTCAGCGTTGTAGTAAATGCGCTGCTGTTACCTGTAATTTCAGCTGCACTTACTTCAGAGTGATGAGAGGTGAACATGGCTAACACTGCAGGATATACACCTGCTTATTAACTATGGGAACATAAAATATACATTTTATTTCACTAAGAAACTTTGGACTAACTCTCCAATGGGAAGAGAGTTTAAACGGACCTGAATGTGTCAAAATATCGACAATTTATGAAATTAGATGTCAAAATCAGGTAAAAATGAGCTCTGTCTCTCTGCTAGGGGTGCAGAGGTGCGCTCAGGGCGGCCCCAGTGTGTCATCGAGTCACCCTTTAAGGACCGCCCACAAAACCCTGCACCGAAAACTGCTGAAAAAACATTTTAACCTTGCACTCCACATTCACTCCAAGTCCTTTCACGTGTATTCAGCAACTATTTCCGACATATTTAATGTATTTTGAAAGAAATCTCTGAATTGCCTTGGCACAGACTTTAAAGGGTCATTGTCAATAACATTCCCGATAATTATATAGCTCTGCATAGGGTGAGAAGGTGAACTGCTCTTTCATACCGTTGCAGCCATTCAGCCCTTTGCAGACGCGAGTTTGAGGTACTGCTCAATTTCAGACATTTTGACCATTTTCACCACCTCTTTTATAATTTTTAAGTTGGGCTGCATTAGATTCATCCACATCTACCTGTCAGCTGGCAGTGAGTGAGCGCGTATCAAAAAGGGAAAGGACGACATTGGGCGCTCGCTTCATTTTCTGGATTGAAATCCAATCTAATATAACGAGTGCACAAACGGCGGCATGTCACGCCACCGTGGAGTCGAATCAACGCCTCTCCGGCACGTTCTTATCAGCAGCCGAATATGATAAGACCCCATAAACGTAGGTGTTATTGCAGGACTGTTGTATTTGATTGCATCCGATTAGCAGCACATATTACCAACTTGCCAACTTGCGTCTATTGTCCCCCTTTGAATAAAAGTGTCAGCAGGTGACACGGTGTTTGTCTCCCCTCTCGCTGCAGGTCACTACGCAGTTTTAATCTTTCTGTCTGGATAGACGCTGGATGTCTGTCTGACTTGTCACAGAAAATGGGATTGCCGGATTAATTGCTAATGAGCCATACTTGAAGGCAGTTGTCACTCCGTTTACTTCGATCCGTCTATGTTTTGTGGCATCAGCGCTTTCTTGTTGTAATCAAGTGACCTCATTCCCTGATAATGAGAGCGGGAAAGGAATGTGACGGTTCCTCATTCTGTCACTCCCCCACCTACCAAACACACATTAAATAAAGAGATTTTTTTTTCTCTGTCTGTTTGTTGACATTCTTAATACTCCACTTCTGGCAGGCTCCTGCTGCTCCCATCTGTTCCTCGCCAAAAATCACTGGAGTCACAGTTGATGTAAGGATTTGCAGAAGAGTTACTGTTAAAATGCAGCCTGTGTTTCATCCCTTCTCCATGTTGCCATTTGACAGTGATTAACTGATGAGACTGACCACCTGCACGTTATCATCCCTCATCTCGTCCCCTCCACACCCGCCGTTTTCTGTCAGTTGACTTCGTAATCCCACTGAAGGCAGCGTGCTTTCTTTCTGATGGATTCAGACCATTTGGAAACATGTGTAAAATAACCCTTTGGATCAGAGGACAAAGAGAGAGGTTAGATCACATCAGAGACATGAAGTCAAAAATCTTTTTTTGAACTGATGGTGGGAAGAATGTGAAACGATCCCACCCTCCCCTCACTCCCATCTTCCCGATTGGCTGTGAGCGCTGTGGTCTCCTTAGTTACAGGGGTGGGGACAGGAAACACAGTGCATGTTATCTTCTCCAGTCACACTGACAGACAGAGCCTTTCCTTCCTCCCTCTTCCTCTCTTGTTTCCTCTCCTGACAGCTGGACCTTTCCTGGCATTGTTGCATGACGGACGTGGCAGCTGTGTAAAAGGGCCAGACACAGTCGAGATGTGTTTAATAGATTAATGGTGCTCCGCACTTTTAGGCCCTCTGATCGGTGGCCCCGCAGTGTAAGCTAACAGTTACTCTGCTGCTAGCACTTTGGTCTTTGAGGTATTTCTTATATCCTAACAAAAGCAGGCCTGCTTACAGGAAATGTCGAACTTTTCAGGCCCCTCCGGGTTGCAGGCGAGGGAAAGGGATACCCCTTTTTTACAGGCCAAAGGAAACGATTCCAGGGCAACGGTCGACAGAAACTTTGGCCATGGACCGCTTTAACAATCCACAGACATATACGCCCCGTCAGCACGCATCCTGACTCTTCATCCTGTTATTCTTCCCATTCCTTATCTCGTGTTCTCACATCTTGTTGAGCTCACAGCATGCATCCTGTGCTTCATTTTATATAGCAGCCCTTGCAAGTGCGGAAGGATACACGTGTGTACGCCCGGGGCCTCAGCGGATAACACGGCCGTGTGTTTCTAGACGCCTTGATAGTTTGTGTACATCCACCGAAACACCGCGAGTCGAGTTAAATGGGTTAAAGCAGAGCGAGCGAGGGATTCTCGAGCAGCATCTCGCAGCGCAGCCCAGGTCTCGCTTTTGTTTGCCTGCCTGATTTCACTGGCAGGTAAAGTCTGTGAAATGAGTTCCCACGAGATGCAGAAGAACCAACAGTCTGCTTGGCTGTTTGTGCGCATGCTTTGTTCACGCTCTCCGAGTCGAGTGTTTGTGTTCATACTAATTAATCCGCCGGTTTCGACTGCTCCTGTCATAACTAAACATAGCCTTCAGCCTGCATGGAACCGCGCAGATGCAGCTTATATCCTATGGAAGCAGAAGGTCTGCTTCCTCTCGGCGTTGCAGCTCGGGCTACTTATTTATTTATTTTGGTGAACCCATTTTCAGCTCACGAGGCTTCACTCTTAAAGCCAGCCTGTTAAATGACTATTGCTGTGGCTTCCAATTTAACGCTACATATCGCTCCCCCCTTTAGATGGCAAAAGCAGCAGTAAAATAGCCTATCTTTGCTTGGTATTTCAGAAGGAGCCTGAGTCTGCATTTGTGTGCATTAGGTTGGCTGTTTCAGCTGAGCTAAGGCATCGGGGCTGCTTCTCAAAGGTGAACCGAGGAGAGAGGAAGTATTAGCACATAACTCTAGCTTCTGCCGCGCCGGAGTGGAATATTTTCGCAATTGCCGAATAATTAGCAACATTATGAAACCACCCTGAGAAGGAGCATTCTGTTAACAGCCACACTAACACTCCTCTGTGTTTCCTGCGAGGGAATTGCGTCTGTGGGAGTGTGTGAAGGAAAGAGAACTGTAGTTTCCTTGTCTTGCTCACTCGCCCTGGGGTGTCACCCATAAGTTTAAGCGTGCGCGAGCGTGCATGCACACACATGTCTCACCCCAGGATCCCGTTGAAAGTCCCCCCTCACGCAGAGAGTAATGAACATTGGCCCCTCGCGGCAACCATTAAGAGTAAGCCATTATGGTTCAGTATCGAGCCAGCCCTCCCTGCCAGTTTCACCTCACTCTATGGTAGACCCCACTGAGTGCACAAAACTGGCACTCCTATGGCTCATTGAGCTGCCAGCGTGCCCCCCCACCAGCACACAGTCTCATAAAGCAGTTCCACATCATCAAATGTGATGATCCCCCATTCTAATTTTAGTCTGAAGTCTTAATAGCTCAGCAGATTCTGTCTGAACTGCTCCTTTCACTGTGCTGTTGTGAGTGAGGAGGACGAGATCGTTCTTTGCTACTTTTTAGGCATGGTGTAAATGACACAGACTTTATAAATAAAAATAGACTCTGTGACCCGTCGCACACACATAGGATTCTGGGGAGCCGTCGTGCAGCTTCGGTGCGGCCGGCTCAGCAGTCCTGACTCCACGGGTGGAGCTGAGGAGGGCCAAATGAAGCCTGGTTGCTGTAGCCAGCTGCCTTGTGACGGCGCCCACCTGTCACTCAGAGTGGCCACACTCTTAATTATGCATAGCCTTAACCCTGAATAGAATTTGAACCAGTGAGTTATAGAAAAATCCACCCCTAGCACAGCTTTCATCAAGTAGGAAATTGGCTATAGAGACCAAAACTGTTTTTTCGTGGGATATTTTTTGTGTCTGCTGTGAAGTTTGGCATTGTAATATGGGGACTTATGGAGATTGACTCCCTCTTGAAGCCAGGTTTAAGTGGCCATTTAAAGAACTGCAATTTTTGGCACTTTAGCGCTGGCTTTGGTTCACAGCCACAGAGGTTGTCCTTTACATGATTTAAAATGTGCCTGTACTTTTTAAATATTTAGTCTTTCCAGTTGATTGTTCAGAATAATTGCTATGGGGTTAATCCAGAAACATTCAACTTCATTTGGACTATGCTAAAACAATAATTGTTCCTGTGTTAGCTTTAACCACACGCATCCAAAAAAAATGGCCATCTTTCTACTTATTTTCTTGGACTGTTCAGAGCATCTTTTGTTGATCCCAGCGTCTTAAAACACTTTGTAACAGTGTTTCTCGGCCACGTGACAGTTGTTTAATGACGTTATCTCGCTGATTATCATGATCTCAAAATTGGCACCATAATGCATTCTCAAGCCTGAGTTAACTGGCCTACTTTACAGCCATGTTTTCCAGGACAATCACTGCACCTGTTCATCTGTCACTGCCGGTGCCGGGGTTGTCAAGTGACAGTAGCCCCTGTAGTCAAAGGGTAGCTTTAGTTTCGCAGGCGCTATTTGCTGTTGTGCAAAAGTAAAGACATTTCGTCAAATGTAAGACAACTTTTGCTGATATATTTTTTAAAATCTAGGCTAATAGTATTTTTTTTTTCTCGAACCTATAAATGGAAAATACATTCCCTTCCATTCCCAGTGTATCCAATCCCTTTTGTCCCACTCTGTCGCTATTTCTGTTGCCTCACCGCCTCCCCTCAGCTCTGCCTTTCCTATGGCCTCTCTCTCCTTGTCTGCACTGTCTGTTTGCTTTGTTTAATCACCAAACTAACGTGCTATGACACGTTCCTATAGCACACCGTCACCGTCGCTGCCAGCAGCCACAGAAAGCCACATTCAGCTTGGCACTTCTTCGCCTTCCTGCATGCAGTCACAGTGACAGGCCCAGAAAACATTGCATTTGCCACCGGTTATGATTAATGGCTCTGGTGATTGCGGTTCTTGGCCATCACCACACCTACACGTTCTGCTTTTAGCATACATATTCTCAGGGGTTCAGCCAGAATAGAGGAGGAGGTAAACTGTGTGTCCAACTTCTCAATGTTTCTGACATAATAAGGAATGCAGGGATGAGATAGGCCGAGGGTTTTTTGTGTGTGTGATGGAAAGAATCTGAGAGGAACCGACCTCTAACCAAACAAGCAGCAAAAAACAAGTCTTGCTCCTTGTATTGCATATTTTTATGCTAAAATACCATGTTGCATCATTTATTTGTAATCATCCTGATCTGAGAGTTGCTGCAATATTCCCATTTTTGTTCGCCGTTTCCACTGCTGTCAGTCATCACGGTAAAATATTTAACCAGCACCAGAGTCGAGGGAGATTGCGGGGTTGATGTGCAATGGAGAGCAATCTGCGTTTCTTCCCTCTGTCTCTTTTGTCAGTGAAAAAAATACGTGGCAGCGGCTAGTAAAGCAAGGTAGAGGAGATGTAGCGCTGTTTCCTGCTTGTTTTCCTCCCGTATTTGTTTAGCAGATTTTTCTCTAAGGCTGTTTCCCTCCTCCTTCCTCGTGGAGTGTTATTTCTGTGGGTTCTCTCTCTCTCTCTCTCTAGAGAGCCCTGCCTCCAAACACACAAAAGCTCATTAACTCATGCGTGTGGGGGTGTATTTAAAAAAAAAACGTACAATATGCACTCAAATTTGTGTCGGGGCAGACACATTTCTGTGCACTGTCGGACCATAGCTAAACGTTGGGCGAGTTGTTATCTTACTTGTGTGTTTTCAGGCAGCTTCGTCTCATTATTGATGATCAGCGAGTGGAACACGCTGCTTTTCGGAGCTGGTATAGAAACGCGCACATTTCCGGCTTAACCCAGCACGTATATTTTCTGCACCATATAGTGTGTGCGTGCCTTTAAAAAAAAAAGACATTGTGTCACTCTTAAGTGTGTGTGTAAGCATTTTATTGGTGTAAAAATCATCAACCGTCCGTTCCCCTATTTGGATGAAAGCGTACTTCCTCTGTGTCCTGGCTTGCCATTTACCCATTCGATGAGTAAGCATGTGTGTATGTGTATGGGAGTGCTATTCTGTAATTTAATTTTTTTTTTTTACCTCGCACAGGGAGGAGAGAATCCAGAAACCTTGTTACGCCAGCCGTTTATTTAGTGGCCTATCTACTTAAAGACCTGACGCTGGAGCTTTTTTACCCAGCCTGCCTTAGGAGAATCCCTGACACACAACATAAATCTCCTCCCTGTGGTTGCCAGCAAACCGCACCGTCATTCCTGTCTAGAGCCATTTACACCCCTCAGCCTGTTGGGACCAGAGCTGATATCCACATCATGTCAGGGTACAGGAAGCGTGCGGATGTGTCGCTGTAAACCGGAGATGTATTCCATCAGCGTTATTTTGAATTTAGTTGAAATGCACTGCGAGAGCATTAACGTTAATAAGGTTCACGTTAAACGTTTAGGTTAACACTTTTCCCAAGTCTGTCTCACAATACTCACAGGCCATATGTACGCGCTCTTCCTGTTTTTATACCGGCTGTGAAGCGATCCCGTGGTAGAGCAGCTCTTGTGTAAGAGACAGCTGATAAAATCATCTGTGCCAAAATGCTGTTGCACGGCACAAGTTCAGGCAAAGTTAACACGACGCTCCATCAGTTTGGTTTCGTCAAATCAAGTTTGTGTTTTCCACTTACTTTTCTTTTTTCGCACCGTGCAAACGACCTCTTTGTGTCACTATCTCTCTCCGACAGCTCAGCAAGGAAACACTTAAAGAGGAAACAAAGAAAAAGGGGGTGAATTTTGTGCTAAAACGACTAACACATTTGGAACGTACCCAATAAGTAATCTAATGAAAACAAAAGACAGTGTGTGTGTGTCTGTTTTGTTCCGGCTTAATTGCAAAACTATTCAGATGTGAATAGACATCATCGAGTGGGGCTCAAGCACATCCACAGCAATAAACACGCCCGCGCTGTTCATTATTGCCTCTTCTCTGCCTGAATCTGTGGTGAGGGGCTGCTTGAAAACCACGAGAGGACGACTCGCACCCCCAGTGTGTTTCAGACTACCGCAAGTAATAGACACACTTGGGTAATGCTGTCGCAAATGAGTCGGCGTGTTTGATGTGGCCATATCCTGAGACGTAACGTTGCCTTAATTGGGCCTGAGCAATGTTGATCCCACAGTTCTCGGCCGATGCACCCCTGCCTGTCCAGTGTTGCTTTTATTTACTAAGAAAACCATATTCCTCCTTCCCCCATAATCCCTTGGTTCATAGGGTCACAGAGTATCATGAATATGTCTGCTATCAAATATATAACTTTTAGGATCTACAAATTATAAACAAGCTAGTGAAGTACCGACCCGACCAAAGTTCTTATGCATACTCAGAATATTTCAAATTTAAACCCAGTATTTTCTCAGCACATATGCTGTTCTTAACTCTACTGATAACACAGCATGCACATTAACGGCGCAGGAATAGTTTGTGCACGAACAACAAAGGCTTGTGCAGCGTGGGTCTACTCTTAAATCAAATATTAGGAAGTAAAAATAAGACAGAAGCGTGAGGACATATATTTTTTTTATTTCCCTCCACAAAGAGGGAGGGGGAGAGAGCGAGAGAGGCAGCTGTGAGTTGACGATAAGACCCAGAAATGCATACGTTTTCATGGCTCAGTCACCCCCACCAATGCGCACTATACTTCTGCTCTCTGCTTTTAAAAGAAACCTCCGTCTTTCATATGCTTGGCCTGCCAAACCCCCTAAACTGTTGAAGTGGAGTGTCGTCTTGGATAAAGTCGTCTGTGCCGTGAATAAAGGGCAGGAATGCATTAAACGCCCAAATCCTTTGGCTTGCAACGGGTACCCGGGCTTTGTGATTGCTAAAGTGCACAGCTTTAAAGTGAAAAGGCTTGTTCCTCGCCTCAGTCTTGTTTCACTCGGCACTGGGCAAATTTAGGTGTATCCGTGATTGCTGTAGATTTTTGGACACGACCACCACATTTCTATGTCTATATTTATCTCGGCTTCAGAGCTGCCCCCCCCCACACCACCTCCATCGTTTAAATCATGTATTGAGCATGCATGCATGCATGTGCGAGCAGGAAAAGACAGAGGGATTTTTACACTACAGGTTTTTGATCTTAAATCCTCCCTAAAACTGTGAGGACTCGCCTGGTCCCTCTGCAGAGTTGAACATTTGATCATTTTGGCTTGGAAGATTAATTGGTGTAACACTCAATCTGTTTCAGGTGCCAGATATTATCAGCCTGATAGCAGGCATCACGAGGCATCTAAAGCTGCTCTCCTCGGGCAAAGCTGATCACACTGATTATTCACCCATTACATTTCTTTTGCTCCCTTTCCCGCACACACATACGTGGACAGATGTGCTCTGCATGGTCAGAGGACGTTTTGCTCTGAGCTACAGGGTGAGGACAAAGCAGTTATGGAGCAGGTCTATTTTTGGGCTCTTAATGGACTTGTTCCCATTCTCTAGTGGAGCAGGTCTGGCTGAATGATCTTCACCACTCTTAAACCTGATTACAATACCTCCTTCTAGGCTACATTGTCTTTAATTTTACTCTGCCCTCCGCCTATCTCTTTGCCCCATCTTTGATCTCTCCTCCATTCCCCAGGTTAGCCCTCATGCTGTGTTTACATTCATTAGATTATGTAAGGTAGAGATGGGCTGCAACATGAGAAAACAGGGATGCACAGTATTTTTTTTTTTGCTCAGCTGATACAGTAACCAGTAATTACCTTGTTCTCATGACCGATAGAGATAAATCAGTGCCACGTTTTTGTACTTTGAAAAGAAGCTCCTAACCTGTAGTTCATGGGAAAACAAGTGTAGTGAAGACAGATGGAGGACTCGTCTATCCAAAACTAACTGACATCACACATCAACACAGCAAAATCAAAAACAGTCCCGACTCTTCAAATATTTGCGTTGGCTCTCATAGACAATAAAACATTTTGATGAATTCAAAATAATTTCTTACAGGCTCTAATTTTATTATTGGAATAATACAAGAGTGTAAATTCCCCATCATGGACTAGTAATTTATCAGCCCTATTATCACGCATCCCTAAAAAATATTCCTACCTATTCTGCCTTCCCTCTCCTCGCCTCCTCATCCTTCGAACCGCTCTCGTTGATTTCTGCCAGTGCTGCTCCAACGTGATCATGTTTTTTTTGGCATCAGTCTGGGTAAATAAATGAGAAGCTTCCCAATCCCATGATGCTAAGTTCACGGTGGCTGACTCTGTCAAATATCGCTCATTCAGATGAGTAGATACACTTGATGGATGTGTTTTTCTCCGGTCCGTCCTGTCTTTCCCTCCCCGGTGCACACGACCCTCCAGCCTGGGCCTGCTCTGCCTTATCACGGGGGTAAACGGCTGCGTGGGTAAAACTCTGGTATGGCAGGGATTAAAACAATTGTGGTAGGAGCTGGAACAAAGGGCCTCATTGTGAAATCTTTGCTAGGCATGCCGCATCGCCTCATTACATGATATCAACACATTTTATATCGTTTATCAGTCAATTTAATATTTGTACTGCTAAGAACTTCTCTGTATTTACTGCCGCCATTAATGAGTTTATATATTTTCTTAGCCATAACACACACACACACACCGCATCTGCCAAACACATTTTGAAGCATGACCATAAATGTACTTGCGGTCCACTTTCAAAGCTTTCAGCAGCATCTCACGGCCATCTTCCTCGACACATGTTGTTTGGTCAGCTGTCAAAGAGACAGATCAGCTGTGACCTAAGAATAAAACGTTTGTCGCGTGGTGACAGGTGGTCATGTGTGTTACAGTCTATCACGTTACCAAGGTTTAATACTTAGGTCACATGATGGCGGCTTGTGTGACCACAGTCAGCTGGCTGAAAGCTCTTAAAAATTCTAGTAAGTGGACCTTGAGTGTTTCAGTTTTTTTAAAATCCCAAGGTCAAGACTTAAACTTTACATCCACCTCACCCCACCTCACCACACTTTGCCAGGAATCAACCACTTCCTCTCCCATACTCCTCAGTCCACCGCCTCTCAAAGCCCCACCACCTGCCATTCTCCCTCCCCACATCCTTCCCTTTGGCCACTCGATGCTCCCCCATTGCCAAGATCACCAAAGAAGATGAGGAGAAGCCGCCTCTTTATCCGCGCCTACAAAGGGCAGATGGATCCGCAGCCACAGACTGTGACATTTTCTCTTTTCGCCGCGGATTTGAGAAGAAAGGGCAGACAACGAGAGAAACCAAAAAAAAAACCAAAAACAGACAGATAAAATAAAATGTGTATTAACTTCGACTGAGGCTGAAAAGAGCAGCGCAAGTCAAGAGGAATACCGCCGCGCTCTGCTTGCTCAGCATTGCGTTCATAATTCTCCGCCTCCTTTGTCTCATCAGACCTTCTTCCTCTCTGCCCTCCAACTGCACTCAAGGTTGATTTTTTTAGTTTCTTCCTGACAGATATCTGGCTAAAACTCTAAATAGAGATATTATGATCTCTTCCCATGTCTGTGTGTGTGTGCATCCACCCCCCACAGGTAAAACAGACAGCTCTGACAGAAAATGCTGTTTATGTGTGTGGTTTGCTGAGTCAGGCTGTGGCTGACGCGCGGAGCTGAAAGATGGCTCAAAGGGAGTAACAGAGGATCTATTACTGCCCCTCGTTTAGCCGATAAACGCGCACGCACTCCAGATTTCTGCCATCTAATGCCAAAGTTTAAGAAAAGTTCCCATTTGATAGCCGACTCTTTTCTTACTCCGGCCGACTGTCGTCTTCCTTTTTCCTCTTTTGTCTGCTCTCTCCAAGATAGTAATCCTCAGTCTCCCTTCCTTGTGTCTTTCTTACAAAATCAGCCTTTTCTGCCGGGGTGGACAGCTAGACAAATGATTTTGTCGGCCGTGCAAGGCAGGGGGTAATTTTTAGGTGAGCGCAGCGCTTCAGAAAAGACTCGCTGCACTGAAATTAGAGGTTGTCAAATGCCGCACGTCTCCACTGATGGCCCAGCACGGCCCCCTTATGTTAATGTGGCATTTCAGCAGAGGAAATTAGGAGGGGGGTGGGGGGGTTGCTGCCGGTGGCTGTTGGGTAGCATTGTCACATGTGCACACTTCTCCTTTTTTTTTTTCCTCTTGTTCTCTGAAGGATGAATGTTCTTGGATGCAAATATCATACATTTGCCTTCATTGTAAGCTCTTTGCAGAGAACTCATTTTCTAACCTACAGAACATTGGCTCCTCTTTACCCATCACTGATGTCTCCTACACACATGCTTAGCCCACCTGTTAAATGGCTCTTCTGTGCTTATTAATGTTAGCTTGAAGAGACGCAGCAAGGCCGCGTCTAACCGCGAGGCCATCGTGTTCGAGTTTTATAGACGTGAGGGTTCTTTTGGACACACGATCATTTCTAATTAACTGTGCTGGTTTTCATATTCCTAGTACTCTTTGTGCTTTGCTGTCCTAATCTCCTCCCTGCATGATGTGTCACTGCCAAGCCCCTCGTTCGCATACGCGGCCTGGATGTGGGCCGGAGCTCGGCCTCGTCGGTTGGGACTGATGTAATCTGTTCTCTGGGCTAGATACCACGAGGATGAATTCATCTTAAGGGAGCGCTGGGAGTGTGCGGACCACAGCGCGCTGAGGTCATGTTGTTTGGGAAGGAGCCGCTCGGCGCAGAGTCTCCCGGCTCGTTTGCACGGCTCGGATCTGTCCCGCAGGTGCTGTCCGCACAGCTGCGGGCCAGATGTTGTTGTGTATCCTTGTCAGTATCCGTGAGCCCATCAATCACACGTTTTCGGTCGGTCATTGACAGCGTCCAGAGAAAACACTTCCAGCTCAACAAATCCCACAGACTGATTCCATGGCTAAACCAGTATTCTAACTTGAAATAAAGGCAAACACTAAAATCAAGTTAAGCAAGTCCGACCCAACCCAATTTAGCTTTAAGGTTCGGGTCCAGAGGTCAGGCACGCTCCAGTCAGGGCATCTATAGTTGAGTGTCAGATTCCCCAGCTAGAGTTTAATATAGAGCTCCCAACTGCTGGGAAGTCTCACGGGAGATGGAAGCGTTGCCTAACACCCGCCCCCACTCCACCCCGCACACATCATTCCTCGAGGCCCCACCAGCCCTACCATTTTGTTTCAGCTGTGTCACAGTTGTCCTCACAGATGCCTCCCCCCTCTCTCTCTCCTACCCTTTACTGCCAGTTTAACATTTTGGTTCAGCGGTGGCACGACTGTTTGCATAATGAGTGCAAACGTGGGAAGTTAGAAAGTGCGACACGAGTGTGTGTGTGTGTGTGTGTGTCCCCTATTAACGGGTGTTACAACTGCAGTCGTCGATCCTCATCCAACTGTGACACACTCACACACACCGTTTACACACACACGCAGGACGGGGGCAGGATGAATGAATGCTTCTTTTTTTTTTTTTTTTTCCTCAACCTGCACAGCACAGCATTCCTCTGTATGTGTGAGAGAGAATTTGTGTGAGCTACAGTCAAAGTGGGGTTTGTGCGAATTAGTGTGTGTGTGTGAGAGTTTGAGAGAGGAGGGAGAGAGGTCCATTAGTTTTATCTGACAGAAGGATCAGATCTGAAGGCATGTACCTGAATCTGAGCGATTCTCCGCGTCTCATCTCCCCACCTGCCCGGCTGCTCATAGTCGCACACGCGACTCTATTAGACAACAGCCACAGGGGGAGCACCAGGCAGAGAGGAGAGACGACGGCCTTCACCGCTAAACGACGCACAACTTAAACCTTTGTCTCTGATATATAGAGTAACCCACAATCACACGTTCACCGTTTTTCAGTCAGAGCAGTTTGTTTTGAAAAATGTCTGTTTCCTGCAGGTATTTAAGAAGCATCCATGCTCGGCTGTCATACATTTTCACACCGACGGGCTGTAATTTTTTTTGTATCCAAATTCACACAATTGTTGGTTTATAAATGACAAACAAGAGAGATTTCTGTTGTTTTTCTTTCCTTTCTTCCAACATAGATTTCTATGCTACATTAAGCCTTTGCCCAGAAGTCAAAATCAATATGACAGTGATGTATCAAACACGAGGAAAAATAAATGTTTGATTGTCCTGTTGCTCACCCTATCCGCACGTGCTCTTTGTGTTTCAGAGATCAACAGAGTGCGTAAAGACATGTACAGCGACACAGTGAATGGCCTTGTGGACAGACACCCTCTGGAGCTGCCCGAGCCTATCGGACCCATCGTCCACCTGCAGGAAAAACTGTTTGTGCCTGTCAAAGAGTACCCCGACGTAAGTAGCCATGGCAACCGTCACGGTTAATTGTCTAATATTTTCAGACTGTGGTTTTGCTTTTCCGTTTTCTTTTTTCTGCGAAATGTTCGTATCAACAGCTGCAATAGATTCCCGTTTCACGTAAGTCCGTGAACACATCCGCACACATCTTCTCGCCTTAGGCTGCAAAGCTTTGTGGTGTGCCATCAATGGAATGACAGCTGCCGATAGTTCAGCAATCTGTCAGCACCGAGGACATACCTGTTGTTTTTCTCTCTCGCATTCTTTCTGTTGTACACGCTCGCTCACTCCTTAGGGCTTTCCTCTCCTCTCCGCTGCTGCTTCTTTTCCTTCTGTTTATACTCGGTTAACGCGCAACTCCCCGTGTTGCCAGTTCACTAAACGATAGTTGCCGGACTCACAGAACGGGCACCAAGTTTTTAATGGACTACAGTTAGAGCTATATCAGGTGGCTGTCCAAAACACGGCGTGCTGGGGTGTTTATGGGCCAACTCAGCGGCAGATTAGTTCTGCGAGGGAGAGAAGGAGGGGATTGAGGGGAAGAGTCCCACGAAAAGTAAACTGCAATTCCATAAATATTCAGTCGAAGGAGGTGGAAATCTTCTGGGCAGGCCGCTTGCATTGATTAGAGCCGTGGCGTACAGCGCTCACACGGAAAGACGCGTGCGTTTGTATGTGCGCGCGCACACAGCTGGCAGCGATTTCTGCACACTGGAGCTATCATGCTGGCTGTAGAGAGGAAGAGGAAGGCAGCAACACTGAATCAGCACAGGTCTGAATTATGACAGTTGCGTTTAGTGTGTATGTACGTAGAACCCCGCAGAGAGCGAGTGTCGGTGTAATATTTTGTCCACAAAGTCAACCACCATCCTGTCCTCATGCCAATCGTCAGCACACACACACACACACACACACACGAGTGGTCATGTCGCGTCTTGCAGAGCAACGTTTCTCTTCGTAATCCCGGCAGCTTGTAGTGAGAAAATGAATGGAGGGAGGTGGCGAAGGATAACACACACTGCGGAGCGGGGCAAGGCCTAGCCGGGCGTGTATTGCATTTTCCCCCTGACAGAATTGATAAAGGGCACCAGGGACTCGGCTTAGCTCCGGCTGACCCTCGGACCAGGCTCCACCCTCCGAGCTCAAGCTAAATCAACCAACCACCGCCCAGTTTTTTCCCGTCTCGAGCAACGGGACATCAGGTCCTTGAACTGTCCTCTAACTAGCTGCGAGAGTATTATTTGCACTCGGTGCTGCTTTTGTTTGCTAATTGGTTTATTGGATTTCTTCTCTCAAAAGGAAAGTGTGTGTGTGTGTGTGTGTGTGTGTGTGTGTGTGTGTGTACGGGAAGACTGAACATGTCTGGGATGTGCAGTTGTTTAGTTAGAATTTCAATGGTTTCTGGAGTTACTGTATATTCTGTCATCAAGTATTTTATTGTCTATCTGTCTGATGCTGTGGCCTTCTTTCTGGATTGATCTATTCTTTGTAAACCATCCTATTTAAAGATGCTCTTGCCCTTTTTGTTGTGGGATCGCATGCTGTTCATTTCTAATGAAATCTCTGAAATGTCTGTTTGTTTGTGGGTGTGTTTTGGGTTCACCCCGTAAATGGCCGCATACATTTTATAGGAGCGAGGGAGGTCTGTGAAAATTTGTGGAAGAGCGGTTGACACCTGTGGCTGTAAAGACACAAATGTTACAACACACACACAGACACAGACACAGACATAAACACAAACTATTTAAAAGTGCGGCATCCTCAGATGACCCCCGTGTTTCCTTTGCTCGATCTGCCGTGCCGCTCTCGCTGTGCTGCTCTGCGCAGAGCGGGGCTGTAACTCAGTATTGTGTTTACGAGCTGACATGAAAGCTACTAAATTAATTAGGTTTCCCCCTGGTGGCCGAGATGACTCACTGATGACCTTAGCAGACAAATTTATGCACACTCTAGCATGCACAAAATGATGTGCGAGCAGAGACGAATACGCATTCGGGGCGACGTTAAAAAAATGGATATATTTCACTCGGACAGGTTTCCACTCTGTTTTGGTGCGCACATGCACATCGCTTCCACCAACTCTAGTCATTAAGTCTGCAGGAAAACAGGAAAACGGCAGATAGCTTTGTTTTATGTAGATGTGATGATCGGAACCAGGGGAAATCAGCAGCAGGTCTAAATGGATTTTATTTTCTATTTCTGCCTCTCCAGCTCTCAGAAAATATACAAGGTTTTTTGCAGAAATACTGTTAAACTGGTTACACTGAAAGGTAGTTGTTAGGATGTTAACACATATGGTTGATTACTTCCACAATTACATGCACATAGAGGACATTTTTTATAAAGTCATCTCTTTTTTGGATTGATAGTCAAAGGTATTTGTGTGCTACCAGTTTAGGCAGGTGATCCTCCTTTGTTTGCACTGCTGCTCCCACTGCCCCGTGCGATGTAAAGCAACTGAGGTGCGAAGGAGGAGAATGAAATTTGGGGTTTCGTTATTTGACCAGCAGATAAAGCGTCGGACCGAGCTTGTTTTGGGACCGGGCAGTTTGAGAACTGTTGTCCCTCCTAACTTGATACTGAGCCACAGTATCTCAGTATCAAGTGAGGGTAAAGAGTGGAAGCGTTTAGCAGCGGACTCGGAGTGGACATGACGTGGGATGCGTTTGAAAAGAGGGAGAGAGTGAAGAAAGGATGAAGGAAAAGAGGAAAAATGTCACTTCCCATCCCCGTCTGCCCACTGCTAAAAGGAGAGGAAACCGTAATGATGATTATTAGACTGGGGAATATTTTCCCCCTCTCATATTTCCATCTGATTTCCCAGATTCCCCGCCGCCTAAAAAAGCCTATGCAGATGCGCGCGCGTATATGTGTACGCGTGTCTCACTGATGCAATTCTAGGCTCTCCCAAGAAAGCAGGAAATGATGGTCCAAGTCTCTGTTTTGTGTTCCTGGCATCCGTTCACCTGCCACGGAAGATTTGTCATCGTTCATACTGTTTCCCCATCTTTTCCACACTTTGGCTTGTCATTTCGGGACACCTGCCATCTCAGTTTCCACTTTGATTTCAAAACACAACTCCCACTTACATGTACCCGCCATATCCTTATGCTGAGGTCACACTCGCTCGATGATTTTTTGGGAGGGGGGGGGCTTTCTTTGTCTCCCCTCCGTGTCCCCTGCTCTCGTTTCACCAGTAGATAATTAGATTGTCCTGGTGCCTGGATGCAGTGCAGCATGTCAATTCTACCAAAATAACTTGCCTTGCCAGCATGCTTCTACTCTAATTCCCTTAAGTGTGTCCCTCCTCTGGCCCGTGTGTGCGCTTGCCCGTGCGCCCCACATCTGTCCGTGAACGTGTTTGTGTGCTGGGTCTCTATCGTTCTGTCTGCCCGTCTGTCTGCCTACCGGCCCCCTCGCCGTTCTTCAAAGTCAGCCATTTCCCGATGTCGTCAGTGGTGCAGAGCGCTGCGAAGCGTCACCGTGGTGACTGCATCTTGACTGACAGCTGAGTCGCAGGCTATCTGATAACTTCAACCTTCAATTAAATGCTATCTGTGGCTCTGCTTTTCTCCCGAGCACACGCTCACACACACATTGATAGGCAGCTGACTGACAGCTCAGCATGTCATTTCCGTTGACCTTCAGGCATCTGATAGGATGTGTGACATGTCTTTTAAGTTTGCCTCTGTCTCCACTTTATTCCCCGCGTATTTGTATTTGCCAACTGTGGAGTGGAGGCAGGTCAGCGGGTAGTAAGGAACGCTTGGGCGGACGACACCTTTGCTGTGCTGACTCCGTGAAATGAGACCCTCGCTTAGACGTAAGCTGTTGAGCAACTGCAAAACAAGTCTGTGGACTCCTTTCACCAGCTAGTAGAGGCCTAAAAGAAGAGACGTATAGCTCTGCCGTGGTGTGCTGTTTGCATAATGTTTAGGGGGTTGTCATGGTGCTTTAGTGTGTTTACCTCACTGCTAGAATCCTTTTTAAACCCCCGATTTCTCCCCTTCTGCTCCACCTGTCACGTCCAAAGTAAATACCCTCAGAGGAGCACACGTTTGATCCCCCTGCGTTTTCACGTTTTTATTTGGTTATCAGTCCTGCGTTCTGAAGACAAATGAATCCAATTGCACGCCGCAAATGACTTGTCTGCTTAACAAAAGCCATGGGACGGTTGATCGATATAGGTGCGATGCATTCAGCTGTCAGAGAGAGGCGATTGTTTTCTGTTGTTGTTCATCGGCGTATCAAAGCAGGAAGAAAGCTCCTCGTCAACTCGCGTGGCTCGTCTCGCTGATTTCAAAAATTTGAATGGTGCCTGGTTTTTAAAGTTCAAAATGATTTACAGAATAAAAAGCGTCATTAAAACCGGAAATTAAACACTATGCACACATATAGGACAAAAATATGGGTCAATAAGTAAGTAAGTAAGTAAGACTATTATAAACTAATATTAAATGTTTGATCAAATATTAAATCAGTATTCATGAACTGTTATCACTCACTCTGCAAAAGTCTAAAATAAATCCAAAGTATATTTGTGCTCTTTGGTTCTAACAATCGAGATTCAATTTTAGTTTGTCTTTCAGCGAGTCCTGCTGCGATGGGATAAAGATGTTTAGGAATGACGCACAATTCCCATTGTTTAGAATATATATTTTTTTAATTTAACCACATGCTGTGTGTTTGTGCACATGTGCTGGAGAGAGTGTGTGCCGCTTCGGTGCTTTCCTTCGACTGCAATGCACAAATTTTTAGATATCAAAAAAAAAAACAAAAACCCCAGACTCTGGTGATTTAAGCAGACAGGATGTCCTGGACCTTTCTGTTTCACTGCAGTAAAATTGCCTGGACCAAACCATCCAGTTCCCTGCACAGGGAAAGTCATTAAGCTTGCTCCCATGAGGGTGTCATCACTTATCATGCCAGCTCCTGATATCCTTCTGACCCCCTTAAGTCATTACGAGTCCTGGAAATGTACTACCTCACACCTCACCTCGCCTCACCTCGCCGATAGAATGACAGAGTGGAGGATTTTGATATCTCTAGCTAGCCAGCCATGCGTGGTGATGATCATTTTATGAACGGATGGTTTCCTAGTTAGTTGATGGGGAGGGTAATTACAATGATAATTTAAACAGAGGACTCTATTTGTTGTAGTCAGTTAACACGACGGAGGGCAACAGCGGAAGCTGTTAGATGCGTATTTATAACTGCACTAATGCCAGTGATTGCTCGCACGTTACCGACTTGCACCCGCGCACCGTAAGGGGCCGCCCCCGAATGCTCCCTCGGCCGGTTCGTCTCTGCGGCGGTTAAGCTGAGAGGTGAAAACAGAGAATGAAGGACAAAGGAGGCAGGTTGACCACACGGCCATCAAAGCCTGCACAAAGGATGCGGTGTCGCCTTGTACAAGCGCGTGTGTGTGTGTAGAGACCAGATCCCACTGATACAGGGACTTTGAGTTTTTTTGGGGTGTTATGCATCCACAGCACCGATGCTCATATTCATTATTTACATAAACACGTCTTTGGCAATGATCTGAAGATAACCGTAGCCAATTCTGCAGCGTCTTTCATGAAAGAGTCGTGACAAAGGCGCGCACCGAACACGGAGACACTTGCCTAAATATTTCAGCAACAAGCATAAACACTTGAGCAATGGTTTACAGAATTCTGAGGTAGTTGTAAACATACATAAACACTGGATGTTAGTTCAGTCAACAATAGCCTGTTTCAGTGCTGCAGAGGAAGTCGGGATGGTGGTGCGGACAATAGCAGCTGATTAATGGCCACCATTTTAGGCCCTTCTGCGGACCTGTATAAGTGTTTGTTGGGTGCCAGTCAGCTGATGTATCAACCAGGGGATGAGCGCGAGTGGAGCGATCTGATTGCAGATCAGCTGATGCCTGAACTAGATACTGTTTCCCCTCCGTCGGATGAGAAGGTAGCACAGCATAGCTAGCGTTAGTCTAGATCTTTCCTCACTTCTGTCAAAGGGCAGTCTTCTGGCTTATTGTGACTAACTAACCCTCAGATTAATATTGAGCAAGAAACCGAATATTATTTGAGATTTCCCTGCTTCTATTTATTTATTTTTTCCTGTCAGCGTCTCGCTTATCTAAAAGTTCCCAACTTTGCGCTCGGCTCCCTTCGCTCGCACCTCCCCTAAACTTCCGACATCAATCTCTACGCTTTCCATCTCCCCGTCTCCCCTTCTCTGTATTTCCACCCTGCCTGCAACCCCAAAATAAACCCAAACAAAATTATCAAAGGAGCCATGGATTAGGCGCTAAATGCTGGATGTGCTGAATAGGGAGCTTTGAAGTCTACAGGGCTCTGAGGCTAAAATGTCACCACTGGAATCTAAGTCTAATTTTCGCTCCCTCAGCCTCACCTCTCCTGTCCCTCCTGTGGAGAAAACAAGCAAACCGCTGTAGGTTAGGCACCTGTGTGCTCTGCATCTCCATTCTCCCTCTTGTCTTTTTAGTCCGATTCAAAAGGTATGTATAGCCACTGCGTGCTCATGCGAAGGCTAAGATTGATTAATTGAAGCTGGCTGGAGGTTAGAGAGGTTGCGCGTAGTCCACGAGAAACTAATGCACTTTGGGGCAATGGCAGATTTGCACGAGAGGAGAGGTGAGATCCTGTGTACTGAGAGAAAAAGGAAAAGGAAGCCCGCTCACTTTGCAGAAACTGAAAAAAAAAAGGGAGGTGTGGACAGAGAAGAGGGGTGTTTTGGCAACTTATATCCGTGTTCAGCTGCCCTCCAAATACAGCAACATGAAGTGAAACAAGACAGAAGCTGTCTTAGGTATGAGAGGGGGGAAGGGGAGTTTTGTTTTATCAGTTGGTGAGGCCACTGCTTTGGTATGTTTCACAGTGCTGCTTTGTAACATTAAGGGAGGGTTAGAATCGAGTGAGGAAGAGGAAAGACATGCGGAGGGAGAGACGGCAGTGCCTGGTGTAACCACCACCTTGCTTTCCCTACATCGCACCGAGCGAACTGTTCCACACTTTCATAAACCCGCCGAGGCCGGCTAATAAGTGATTGGTATTCTCCTCCTGGCCTGGCCCTGCTCTTCAATAAGCTCGGCGCGCACACAGCCCGAGCCCTCGGCATGATCTCATTTCCTGTGTCTCCACCACCACAAACAAACGCCGTCAAAGGCACAATTGTTCCCCCTCTGTGAGCCCCGTCGGTGGAAGCTGCTGTTGTTTCTCAGTTGTCTGCGCAGAAACCAAAAACCCCGGCGCACACGCAGACAAACCCTCGTGACCGTCAGCTCCGGGGTGTCGAGGGCGTCTGCGAGAGTTCGCCCCATACATCGCGGTTTCGCACGCACATTCGCGCTCATAAAAAAAAAAAAAACACGTGACGTAGATATGCTCACAACATAACCCGCCTGTGGAGTAGCGATAACTGGGGCTAAACAAAGGCCCTTTAATGTCAGTGTAAGCCCTTGTCCTGAAGGGGGCTTTGTGTGTGTGTCTCTCTCTTTGTAACGGCCTGTCTTTCCATGTTTGCACAGAAATTCTGTTTGTATACTGCACGCACTTCTCTTTGCTTGTGTGTGTGTTTTTTTTTAAAAACTTGAAGAATATGAGACTGAAACAGAGAAATGGGGGGAAAAGAGTTTGTTCACAAAATGGTCTCAGTGTCTCTAACCTTCTAATGCTGTAAATGAGCAGAGGAAATAAAGACTGCAGCAAAGAGGGGGGGAGAAAAAAAGACTGCTAGCAGTTTACAAGTCAGCAAAACACATAGTTTATGCATGTATTCTGTTCACCAGATGGGTGCTGACAGTAGAGCCTGATTAAACAGAGCTGGTGGATTTACAGTACATACTCTTCTTTGTAATTATTTGGTTGAGTCCCAGAATGGCCTCGCTCTATATCAAGCGGCAGTAGGGAGGACACTATTTGTATTAATTATCTATTATTAAAAGCCTGCTAAATTTCAGCAACTCTCCCTGTCACTGGCGGCTGCCTCAAGGTCTCGCATAGGCTGCAGAGCTTTGGAAAGCCAGCCAGCGAGCCACGGTGTTTCCCAGACGTGACGGACAAGACTTCCCAGAAAAGACCGCAGTCTGGAGAGCCAGTGGCGTTGATAAAATAGAGGATGAAAACTAGCTTCTTCTCTTTTTTTTAAGTAGGTGCGGAGGAGGTTAGATAGTTTAGCAGGAGGAGGTGAAGAGCGGACAGTGTTTGGCAGCGAGGGCGCTGTATCCATCCTACTCCTCTGGCTGTACTGAGTGGAGTTCCTGGCAGGCTCAATGGCCCTGCACCCTTCTGATAACTCACCCGCTTGGCTTTCCATTGTCTCTACATTCCTGTGGCTTAAAATGGAGGTCTCCTTTTCGAACAGCGTATCAACATCCGCGAGAAGAATGTCAAACCCTCAGTACAGAGCAGGAAGCCAGCGAGCGAAGCATGCCATCCACTGCCGTTAACAGCAAGCTTTATTCCACAACTGAAATGATTTTGGCATATTTTGTGTGTGGCAGTGGAGTTACACCTCTAATAGTGAGATCTGTATTAATATGAGGCAGTGTTATTTCTTGACACATTACCAGATTGTGGCGCGATGCTCGAACCAGAAACGTTCATTTGATGTGTGCTAGTGTTGAAATTTTCCAAGTGATGTGTGTGTGTGAGTAAAACTTGCGGCAACTGCTTGGCCAGACAAATTGCCGGCTCTGTGCCGCGTCCCCGCCCATATGTTTGCGAGATTGCACACATGCCTCTGTCGCCATTAAAATACATCTGACACTGGTGCACCAGCCTTCACCCACAAACTGTTGCACCGAAGGGGACGAGGCCATAAAACTTGAGCCACATGCATGTAATGGCCTGCCCTAACCTTTTATCCCCAACTGCCCTATCGGATGGAGTCGAGTTCCACGTCTTAGAGTGCGAAAACCACGAGGATGTGGAGGCAGCCCTTCTTCTCTCGTCTAACTCGCCCCTAGTGCTGGAAAAACAAGATGTTCGTGACTTTTCCCACTCATCGTCTCTTTAACCTTTTCTCTCTTTATTTCTCTCGGCTTTCCTCCATCATGCCCTGGTCGCTGTCGAGTTCAATTGTCATCAACATATTCATATCCACAGAGGCACACTCTCCACTGTCAGGCGGAGGGTGGTATTAGCCACAATGTGGGAGAAGGGCAGAGAATAAAATATTAAACGCTCGTTCTGTTTCATTTTTGGGATTTTCCAGCTAACCTCATGCTTTGAATCTGATATACTTCTACCTTCTCGTGTTTGTTTCACTTCTGGAGCTCGCTTTGTAATTCAGCTAGTGTACATATTTAATGTATTCATGGCGTGTACGTCTGATGGAATTTTGGACTGATGGAAGATATCGCGGCCTGTTAGGCTGATGGGAAACGTTACATGTCAGCACAGAAACTGACATAAATCAGGACTCTTCTAACTTCAGGGCATCCCGGGGGTAGGAAAAAAAAAATACAACCACGGCTCTGCTATCACATATATGAAGGTGAACCGTAACATCTGAAAGCAGTGTCAGACCAGCGACCACACTAGCAAAACAAGTCGCAGAAAAGACAACGACTAAGAAGTCTTTACCGGAGTGAGCGGTGTTGCGCGTGTGAATCAGTTTAAAATCACATAACCTCCTCACATTGAACATGGCAGACAGTTGGCAAACGATTATAATTGAATCATTTCCACAGTATCTTATTTATGCCACACGTCACCTTCGATTATCGAGATAATTATGTTGCAGAAAGCCGTTTTATAATTGGGGCAGCCAGCGTTTACTCTTCAGGATGGTTTGAATTGCATTTAGGGACCGTTTGGGATGGGTGGAGGAAAAAGTCGGCTTAGAGTCCTGCATGAATAGAAACCTTTTAAACCTCGCATGTGTACATTTGTGTATTTCATGCAGTTGCTTGCAGGGTAGGTTGAACAACATTGTGATTGTAGCATCTGTGTAATAGGCTAAAGGCTGTGTGTGTGTGTGTTATATAGGAGTACCACAGCAGCACGGTGCCCAGAGCTTGGGGTTCACTCTCGTCTGCAGCAGGTACTGTGATGCAGAAAGACAGCTCTCTCCCGTGCGCCTCGAGGCCGTGTGTTTGCGTGTCTGTGTTTATGAACGAGACAGAGGGAGGTCACTGAGCGTTGTTGGTGGCTGACTGGAGGACCAGTTCCTCAAGATCTGTCAGTAGCCCCTCCACCAGTTTCCTTGATTTGAGTTAACCAAACAGACAGTTGCCTTGCGACAGAGAAACGTGCAAGCGTAAAGCCCGTGTGGCTGCATGCTACGATCACCCGCTGGGACTTAAGCATCTCAGGGTGTGTCTATCCTGCCAGCGACAGACAGGTTAAGGCTGAAGGCAAGCCCAGTGACAGGGTACCAAAAAAAACCCCAACCTCCTAGAGGTTTTGACTGTCCTCACCAGTCTTTGTGTATGCAGTTCAGATGAAATGCACCAACACTGCGTTAAATTTGTAATCCCTCTGTAATTAAATGTGACTCCTCTGATGGCCTCTTGGATTTTGCAGAGGCATTGGCGCGGTGGAGTGCGTAAGCAGATGTGACTGCGTTTAAGTATTCAATGCAACAGTGCCACAGCGCGTCATAACATTCCAGGAGACAAACAGTTGTGCTTCTCGTTGTCAGGGAAAGCTCTTCACTACGCCCGTGAGCGTGTGAAAGCTTCAGGTTTGGGCATTTTTATCCCCCTTTCACTGTCATGCTGTCCACCAGCCGCCACATGCACTGTTTAAACACGGGAGGTCTGTCACGTCACCCCCCCCCCCCCCCCCCCCCCCCCCCCTCCAATCTCTCCTCCTTTCCTTCTGTTTTTATTTTGGCTGGATTATTCCAACACATTTTCCCCTTATCCCATCGGAAGCCAGTTTCAAGTCGAGAGGATTACGTCGTTAAACACGCTTCCTTTTAGTACAAAGCTCCAAAGCCACGCACACCAGTGAAAAGGCGGCCTCGGTAAGAAAACTGACACAACCTTACCTCCCAGTTCACGTCCCCCTCGACATCCTCTCCACTCCACTTTAACTTTTGTTTCCCACCATTCTCACCCAGTCTAATTCGCCGTAGTTAATTTTCTTATCTGGGACTATTTTAACATCTAGCAGGAGTGATAATGTGGGGACCAGCCAACCCCACTGTGGCCTGCAAAATTGGTTAAAACCAACACTCTTCTTCCTTGGTATCATTTTTCACTCAGCTCTCTCCAGTCCCGCCGTCACCACAGTGAGTCAAAAACAAACACCAATGTAGCTAATTTAGCAATTCTGCAGGGGAGACCATAGCGAGGAGGGGCGTCCACCGTCTTTGTCCTAGAAAGGCAGATGTGCCGGTGTAGTCGATCTGGTGTGTGTGTGTAGTGGTGGCAGCAAGAGGCCTTGATATCCAAAAAACATGATGCCATGCTCTGGAGAAGCTCAGAGAGTGAAATCTGTATTTATCTGTCCGCGTGTTCGCAACCTCAACCGCTTGAATTCAGCCCTCGTTACTGATAGATTTTGATTGCTTCTTTCTTGGTGCCTTTGCGCGTATGTACATGTCTCACACTCTATATTCACCAGTTTATTTCTCTCTTTGCATCTGCAGTATAACTTTGTGGGGAGAATCCTTGGTCCTCGGGGACTCACAGCCAAACAGTTGGAGGCAGAGACGGGATGCAAAATCATGGTGCGAGGCAAGAGCTCCATGAGAGACAAGAAGAAGGTAAGCATAAGCAGTGTGGCAGTGTGTGTCCATGTTTTTATCTTTTGATGACGATATTACTAATTAGATTAGGTTTCACTCTCTACATTTATTGTACCCAACACTAAAAAAATCAGCTCTTTATCATCTGTTTGAAGATATTTCACAATAATGTGAAACTATCCGGGACTGCTGTCGCACAAAAAACGTCCCGCTAGCTCTGTTGAAACACGAGGCAGAGACATGCTCAGTTGATGCCTGGTGGCTGCATTCTGACATCTGATAGGGCTGTTTGCAAAACGCTGCGCAGTGGAAAGTACAGACGACAGTAGTAAAACAGACGACTAAGGCCAGGGGCAGCCTCTATTTCTGGACCCACTGAGCAGAGGTTGGAGACATAAAAGGCTAATGTGTGTCTATATATCTTTGAGACCCAAGGGGTGAACTTATGGGAAAGCATGCTGTGTTATTCTACCTGCAAATTGGGCATCTACGCAGATTTTTGCACCATACGCTTTGGCCTTAAGCCACCACGTCACCAGCGTTTGAAAATCTAGTCAAGTAATGTTGATGACAGTCAGACCGTGTTTGGCTCTATTGCTTTTGTACCAGGTCGACCTTTTTAAGTAGACGCGCGGCGTCTTTCAGCTGCCTATTGAATTTTGATACAGCGTTACATTCAACCAGAGCGGATGATTAAACAATGAAAATCTCAAATTTCAATGCCACAGCAACTTGCATGCATCCCGGGGGCTTCCACAGTGTGTCAGATCAGATTTGGTGATGCACTTTGAAGTCAGTGTTAGGACAAATTGGCACTTTTGAAAATTGTGGTATTTCAAGCATCTGTGCATGTTTTCCCCGCCGGTTTCAGTCGTGCTATAATGGCTGCTTTCGGCTGTTTTCCCTGTTTTGTGTTGGAGGATTTGTAATTTTTAAAAAATTTTTTGTCTTCATTGAGTGACACCTTTTTAGGGCTGCATCTTTGTTTTTAAATCTCATTTCATCCCTGTAACCCAGTTGCTCTGATTTGCCAGGCAGTGGTGCTATGTTACAATGCATTTGCATAAGTCGGTAATACGTGTATTTCATCCCTCGCCGTATGGGGAATCACCCTCTCTACACTTCTCTCACACACACACACACACACACAGAGTCCGCAGTGCATCGTAACAGAAACAGGGCCCATACGCAGAGATGTACCCAGATTTTTTTAGCTGAGTCATAATCTTAGAAGCTCTAGTTTGCTGGAGGGACAACGTTTTCTTCCCTCTTTCTTTTTTTTTTCTCCTTCCGCTCCTGTCCTCCATTCGTATTTTAATTTCTATCTCCACTCATTTCCCTTGGAGTGT
This sequence comes from Nibea albiflora, assembly GCA_014281875.1. Lineage (NCBI taxonomy): Eukaryota > Metazoa > Chordata > Actinopteri > Sciaenidae > Nibea > Nibea albiflora. The sequence goes on along the minus strand of CM024799.1, from coordinate 23,034,115 downwards.
GTTCATTATCACAGAACAAGATGAAGAGCACTCTGCTATGGTTCTTTCTTTGGAATTAGATCCAGAAGTAGTTAAATGGGAGTGAACACGCTCAAGCATGTACAAACCGACACACACACACACTTTTTAGAAGTTCGTCTTAGCTCATTACATGAATCTATGATTAACTTCATAATCTCTTATCTCCTTATATCGGGGAATAACTCAATATTTTAATATTCAGAGAAATACTGCAGTGGAATTATTGTATCCGCTTTGTACACAAGGCTTTAATTTCTTAATTGTCCTCCATTAAAATTACATTTCCCTTCCTCACTGCCTTTCTCTCTCTACCTTCGACTGCACTAGTAACTGGTTTGGATATTTATCAGAAATTGTGCTGGCAAAAAGATAATGGGGGGGAGGAGGGTCTAACAGTTTTTATGTCCTTGCTGCATCCGCTGTCAATAAATCATTAAAATCACCATCAGGTTAGCTCCCTGTACCCAAAACATCCTTTGGATGGCCGAGACCTGTCAGCTGTGGCTCAGCCCTAGACAAAGCCTCAGCCGTAGCCTCCAGTCGCTGCATCCTCAACCTCAGTATTTCCAGCTTGATGCCCTGTGGCAGCAGAGGAAGCCGCGGGAGCAGCTTAGCCAGTGTGTTTATTCAGGATCCATTAGCGGCAGCGTTTTTATGCTCTCAATAATTCAGCTGGTTGCTCCCTCCTGGGCCGCACTGCCTGGCGGGGAGTCGGCTCACTGGAGCTATGCAATGGGAGAGAGTCAAGCAGAGACTGAGAGCAGGAGAGAGAGGGGGGGGGGGGGAGTAAAATGAAGAACAATGGCGAGAGGAGAGAAGCAGATCAAGTAGAAAATAAAGAGGAAAGAAGCAGGTGGGGAGGAAAATGTGATATTTCACACTCTTATCAAACAAGACCCACTATAATGCTTTTAATTAGGGATGTCATGAACGCTACTTTTCACTTCCAGTCCCTTTCAAGATCTTTTGATGCCGAGTGGAGAGTTTAATTGTTTTTGCTATATCTTATTTTTTTCCTACACTGTACAGTCTCATACTGCACACCTAGTCTACACACACATAACGTCACACATTCCCCCCGACTGTTTCCCTGTAGTATTTTGTGTGCAAATTATTTTGACTGGCCATTTAATTATTCTACAAGCCTGCTGTCACGGAGTACTGACATCCTCATCCTATTTTAGCTGGCTTTTTTAAAAAAACTATGGCTTTATTGGGTTTATTTAATAGATTTTCGGTTTATATTAAAGGATGGAAGTCATTACCGCCACTGTAGGTGTGTGTACAGCTTGAGAAGTACTAGATCGCTTAGAGTGAGCCTAGCAGAAATACATTTATTGATATGGCAGTCAGAATTTGATCAAACCACTAACCTCTGCTTGTGTGTGGGCGGGACTTGATGATCAGCTCAAATAATGGCAGACAGGAGAGACGAACGCAGGATAATAACCTGTCTCAAGACTGCACTTCACGCTCTGATCAAAAGAGGCCAAATATAAGCTGTCTGCGACAGAGTATTTAGAGATGTTAGAGGAGTGTACTTGCACTTAGAGAGTACTGCAATATCCTTTTTTTTTTTGCCATATTTATAGAAGATGAGTCACACATGCGTGTTTATGACACCACTGCACTCAAGCGTTCTAACTTCCTCGAAGTTTGTTGCTTGCCTTTCAGATACTGCCCAATAAGATGGAGGCCCTGTGTGCTGTCCATTTTTTGCAATCATTATTTTAACAGTTGGAAGGAGAAAAAAAAAGGCTCCTGGAGCCATTTTCCAATCAAACCTTCATCTAATGTGGCAGCTCCGTCCCCCTGGTTTTCACTGTTACAGTCACGCTTAATGCAAAACAACAGCAGAATAACGGCAATTAAATTACAGGTACGTTATATCGACCATTGCACCGGGAGAAGCCGGGATTTCTCTCCCTTTTGGAAAAAAAACAATTCCCTAATTCTATTTTGGCTACCACACAATGTTAGATTGCAGTTAGTCCCTTAGACAGCTGTTTTAATTTGATCCACACTAAGTGTCCTTCCAGACTTGCACTTTGAGAAATGCCTCATATCAGATTTCATTTCTCTTTTTTTTTCTTCTTTTTTGTTATGACAGCTAATAGCTAAATTTGTGGTATCAGCACGGCCACTGGCAGGGCAGAAAAGGCTTCAAGCTTGGACCTTTTTCTTTTAACCTCCGTCAGCCAACAGACGGATCCACAGCACAGCTCCTACGTTTTATTGCCTAAGAACTAATGTGCGACATTGGCAATCAATATGTTAAACTTGATCGGCTTGTTGGCGCCGCAGCAAGCCAACTTGTTTTGTTTAAAGTAAGCTGACTTGTCGTCCCCCCCCCCCCCCCCTCATTTCCTGGTTTCTGATTGCTTGACCCAGTGCAACTGAAAGCTTGTTTCTTTTTTATTAAGAGTTTACAGGGAGCTATTATGTTGATGAGAAAAGCAGAGCAATATCCAAGTGTTACTTTTGGTGCTTTGGGGATTATTGGCTGGAATTGGCTCTGAGAGAAGGCAGTGGTTCAGAGCACATGGACGGCAAATTACATGAGGTATAGCGGCCTCTGGAACTTGATTTACTGGAGTTATAATTTATATAATGTCTTCTGTCGAGGTGTATGCACAGAGCTAGGAGTCCTGACGATTAGGCGACCTGTTAAGGATTACCCTCTGTTGTCCTCTTTTCTTTTTTTTACTGTTCTATTTTATAAAAGGAAATCGAATCCTGTCCAAACTCATCACGCATTAATAAGTCATGTTATATTTCCACCGCAGATTCATTCCCCCGCCCATGCTCTGATATTTGAAGGCAGTGCGTCTCCTCGGCAGCCTTGTCTGCCCTCTCTCTCTCGCTCTCCTCCAGCTCCCTCCTGCACCTGTTTGGCCTGCCGGCATTTAGCCTCAGTTGACCCCGGCTGAGAACGTCCTTTAGGATCAAGAGAGGTAGAGCTTAAATTTTATGAGCGTTTAAGTGCAACAATGCCAGGATGAAAACGGCGTGCCACATAGCCGAATAGCCCCATTCAGGCAGCGGTGAGGTATATTAAGTAGGACTGACCTTCAGCCACAACAGCAACGATTGAAAGCTTTGTGCGGGCAAATCTGTACACTCTTATGTGTCCTTGAGCAGTGCAATAAATCGCTTCCAGCTTCACGACTGGATCTGACCCTGCTGTGTAACTTTCCATGTGGAAGGGTTCGGGTGAAATGGCACCAACAGGGTTAGTGATTGGAATTATTGAATGTTTATTTGTCTTCCTATTAGACACGCATTTATTGAAAAAGGTTTGGAAAGTCTTCATTAATTAACCACCGTTTAATTCGGAATCGGTTAGCCTGTAGCAACAGTGACAGCACGAGTTTGCTGTCGGTGTTTTGTAATGTGCAACTATCAGGAACCCGATTGAACTGGCTGATTTAGTTCGACCTAAGAGAAAAGAAGGGATGGTCAGAAGAAGGAAAAGACTTCTATTTTTGTAAACTCTTTGGCCACGTGGCGCCATCCATGTTGAGAATTGAATCCTTAAAGTTTAGAGGGCTCAGGCGGAGAGGTGTGAAAGCCGGCAGGAAAACAGGTGCTGGACAGACGATGGAAGTCAGGCGACAGAACGGACAAGCAGACTTTCCCTCTGATCCTATTCTTAGATGTTGTATATAGATGCAGTGTCCGTGCTATTAATTCATGCTACATATTTTGCCCAAACCGATTACCCTCCGGTACGTGGTTATTGCCATGGCATTTGATGTCGGCCAGTGCGGACATTCTATTCAAAGGCCTTCCCGGTATTCCCTTCAGCACTAGCCTCACCTCCCCTCTCTTTTCTCACCCTGCATCCCCATCCACCCTTCCTCGTGTTTGTCATGCTGTCACTTTCTCTCAGAGGGCACACAGTGACCTTGTTCACAGACAGTCGCGCTGGTCTGCGGGTGTGTGTGTGTGTGTGCGTGCTCTTATTTCCCTTTTTTTTTACCCACCACATCTCTTTGTCCACAATCCTAACCAAGTCAGAATCTGTCACAGCATCGGCATGCACACTCAGGCACGTGATCGACTTATCTTGCCGGGTACGAGTTAAGCAACAAGCTGTCAATAAATGAGCGTTAACCTATCCACCACGTGCGTTCATACAGTGCCCTGCATGCAGAGGCAGCCAGCCCCTGTGGCCTGTCTGTCTCTGTCCCCTCTAGAAAATGCTGAGTCACCTTCTAGTCCCAGTGTCCCCTAATAGGCCATAAGCAAACAGGCATGGTGAAATAATGGCCTGACTGCTGAAACTAGGCCCTCCCCCCTGTGTGGAAAAGGGGAAAACGAGAGTGGAATATTGAACTTTCTTCAGTGTGTGTGTGTGTGTATATGTGTGTGTTGTAAAGAGCAGTGCCATGGCAACAGGTCTCCGTGGAGTAGAAAGCAGGTGGGTGGCACTGAAGCCCTATGTGTGTGTGTGTGTGTGTGTGTGCGAGCGTGCGCACCCCTTCTCACTTCGCGGTGCTCGCGCAGTGTATCCAAATCGTGTCAGGTGGACCCCCCGCAGAGCAGCGCAATGCATTGTTTGTAATTAGACACCCTCACAGTGGCCCGCTACTCACAAATGAGCAGTGATCTGAAGTGGAGGTGGTTAGTATGGGTGGGGGTTAAACGGCACGGCGTTCATCAACAGTCTGCACAAACCTGTGCCCACAGCAGGAGGGCAGGAAGCTGGGATGCTTCGAGAACCTGACCTCCTTTGGAAAAGAAATCGTGATTTCTGGAATCTTTGAGCTGTATTCCCTTTGACATTCCGGTTCTGTCTTCATAAATCCGAGCGTTGCCATTGTAACACTATAATAGGGTATTTTTTTTATGTTTTAATGTGGTGTCACACATCAGAGAATCTGAGGTTGTGTCATTTTCAGACAACCTAGACCTCAACTCCTCACCTCAGGGGGAAGTAGTCAGCTTTCAAACCGCTGGCTTTCATGGTTGTACTGTGACATGCGATACAACCTCAAAAGCTTTTTAGAGCGCTCTCAGTGTCTGCTCACTGCATTTACTGTCAGCGAGGCGACTGGAAGAGGGAGAAAGTAGCTATGCTAAATGGAGAAGCGTGTTTTTTTTTTTTTTTTAATTCAAAAAAAAAAAAAAACTTCTGTGAATGTGCGGCTACTCCATATTTGTCTCTACAGCCCCCATTTTACCTTTTCACAAAACAGTCAGGCGTGACTGAGCTTTTTCACAGCGGCACCTGAAAAAAGTAAAACGTCGTGCTCCATTTCCCAAACCTCAGCCTCCCCAATTCAAATCTTGAAATGGCTTCCTATTTAACAGTGTTGAAAAGCTATCGAGAAGCGATGTTGGTTTTGAATACGGCCCATTCTGCCTTTCAGGTACGGCTAGTGCTACAATTTGGTGCCCTCTGAGTGCTCTGGCGCTGCATTTTCAGGAGGGAAATCGACCCCCTCCGAGAGCTATTGTTAGCATTGTCCACGCAAACACAAGTCCAAGACAGAGCCACATGCTTGTAAACCTTCGCAGACGGTCCTGCGGTACTTTGAACTACATTCCCATGTATCACGATTGCATCTCCTACAAGTCAAGTTGGTGTGGTTTAAAAAATCCCCATCCATCTCTCTCTGATCCCTCCACCCATCCATCTTTTACTGATATTAATTGCTGCAGGGCTAGCTGTCGTCTTTGTCTCTGTGAAGCGAGGGATCTATTAAAGAAGGGTGTCCTTTCAAAGTTAAAGCTAAATAGCTGACTAAAGGGCTGCTCCTGTCATCCCGCTTCTCTTCACAGGGCCCCGTCGTCCTCTGTGTATGCCTGCCTCTCGCCTCCGCTTCCTCTGATATGCCGTGTTACCTGCACTGGTGCTCCAACACACCCACACTGTCACATTCACTCACCGCTTCTCTCGCTCTCTCCCTCTATTTCCGTCCAGGAGGAGCAGAACAGAGGGAAGCCAAACTGGGAGCACCTAAACGAAGACCTTCATGTCCTGATCACAGTCGAAGACTCACAGGCCAGAGCTGAGATCAAGATGAGGAGAGCAGTGGAGGAGGTCAAGAAGCTCCTCGTACCTGCAGTGAGTACATACCACACGCAGACTTCATACACACACATCTCACACACACAGTGGTAGCTGCCTATGGCCTAATAAACAATTTAATGCTCTCCGCAAGCAACACCCTTTGAGTTTCCATGAAAGTTGACAAGAGGGACGTGCTTGAGCTCTGATTTAGTAGTGCTGAGTGAGGCCTTTCCATGATCATGCTCAAAGTCCAAACAACAGGATAGTGGGGCTACATATGGCACACCACCTCTATCCCACTGCTAGCATCCTGTTTGCTTCCTTATATAGACCTGGAGAACAGGTTGGCTGTACCCCCTAATGGAGTGGAAAAACATAGCTAGTTGCACACACCTCCTGTGACTTGCCACATGTCATCCCCGCTTCCCCCCCTGCCCCAACTTCCTCGTACGCCGTGTCACCGGCGATGGCCGCTGGTTGTTGGCATGCGATGTGTATTTTTCCTTTTCAACTGTGGCGGCCATGTGGACGGGGCAGCTGAAGGCCAGGGTTTGCCGTCAGGTGGCAAAGCACAGGGCTTGGTGGTCTACAGACACGGGGCCAGGCTAAACAAGAGACGCACTCGAATTGTAATGCCGTTAAGCCGCTTTCCTCCGTGCACTTTATCCCATAAATGCAGAATTCTATTTACACACGAGCTTCATTTACATTCCTTCACTTCGGGAGAAATGCATGCAGCAAGGCCGACGTTTGCCCCAGATAGAGCTGCGTTTACAATTTATCAGCTTGTTTCTGCAGCAGAATTATGAGGCTTCCTGCCACCACTGTGCAAGTGACACCCCAAGGAAGACATCCTTTACTCATAAGCAAGTAAACAAAGAGTCGAGGCGGACGGGGAGACAGCAAATTTGTGAAATGATAGCACATCTATATGCACACTCTCAAAGATGAAAACATGCCTGGAAAGGATAAACTGCGTCTCGTCACACAGAAAATGCTGGCTTACTTTATTATAGCTATATCTAGGTGCATGAGCTGTAACTTTTTGTTCAGCTTATCTCGACGGCACCGGTTATTGAATGTAAGACCTGACACGAGGTGCCATCTTGCCAGGGTCTCCTGTCTAGTATGATTGTTTCTCCCTGTCTGTCTCAGCCAGGCCTCAGCCCGGCCTGACAATGTGGAAAGCACTTCAATTCATGTCCTCTTGTTTAAGGATCGCTTGTCTCTATTCAGCCTGCCTGTCACTTCTTGAGGCTTTTTTTGTTTTTTTTTCCTGTTCTTTTTTTGTGTGCAGGAGTGTTTCACAGCTTCCACAGCCTGTATGTACACACAGAGGATGTTGACATAGTTCTACATGCGCTGCACACTCAAAACTTGAGGGGGAACACGCATGTGTAGACACGGACACAACAAAGCCTCCTTTGGCGTCCTTTTTAAGTCAATGACAGCTCTCGGCAGCTAACACTCATCTGAATTGAGTGCCACAAAAATAGCTTCCTCACTCCTCGAGAAATCTCTTTGCCTTTTACAGCCTGGCAAGTGCATTAAAGACGGTCTGTAAATTCACTACCTTGGACCATTTATCGGGTTAAGGAGAAGCTCTCCTCCTCTCCCTTTTATTTCTCAAACCAAAAAAAAAAAAAAAGCAGCTTCGAGCTCTTTTGAGACACTAATGAAATCTTGCTCATAAAAAGTTTCACTCTACCCTTAATTCAAATAAGAGTTTTATAGAGCTAATTAATGACCCATTGCAGTCCACCAGAGGCCATTTTTCCTTCAAGCAAGGCATCTTTGTTCATTTAAATGTAATGAAAAGATCCTTCCACCAGATAGACCATTGTGTGTTGTGGTTTTCTTAGGCCATCAATTGAAGCTATAAATGCTTTGATTCTTGAGGCATAACATGTCCCTGCCTTGTTTTGTGATTTAATAATAGCAACAGTGCATTTGTCCAAACAGTGAAATGAATTACTCCGAAGTATTTTTTCAATTAATATTTTCTAATTTAAACATTTTGGCTGTTCCATTAATACTTGATAAATTCATATCAGAGGAGTGAAAGCGCACGTTTCTGTTTCATTCTGCTTACGTTGGTGGCTGGACTCTGACCCTGACCCCGGCCTGACCCTTAACCAAGGCCATGACATATTTAAATGTCAATAGAAGTGACTTAGTTTCTATAAGGCATAACAAATATCCTGTTGTCCTGTCCCTGGACGTTGGGTTAGTGCATGATCCACCCATGAACCCTTTAGGGCACTACATTTTCTTCATGTCATCGCGTGCATGCACACATGTCATGAGTGGGTGGGCGGTAGGCGGTAATGCCCTTTATCATACTAAAGTAGATTGGATTAAAGTATGGACAAGAAGGGTACGCATTGTTCTAATGAAGGGCATCTTTTCCACATTTGGCAGCGTAAAATCGACTTTATTAAATCGCACAGGAAACAAAATGAGGTCATGCTTTTTTATTCCCTTACAAGGAAACAGGCTTCACTTGTCATTGAAGAGGGCCCAGCCGCAGAAGTGAAACAAAGAGGGAGAATGGAGCGAATAACCAGAAAGTTATTTTGTCCGCAGACCCGGCGTTAAGTCGAAGTCAAAGGCTTTTAATGACAGCTTTGCTTTTAAATAATCTCATAATTGACACACTGGGGATTAGGACCCAGAAAGTCTAGCCAGGAAAAACCTATACTTAACCCGCTAAGCTAAACTCACAGTGATGTAACAGTCAGTGTTTATTCACGTGGATAGGATGTATTGTGTATAGTTGAATTTTGCAAGAACAACATGCACTTTTATCGCATGTATCACACTTTTTTTAGAAAGTTGTGGGACCAGCCAACTGTGACTCTTTATACTTCATAGACATGCACAAGTGTGTGTTGTAGATACACCCTGTCATTGTCTCGATCCATTGTCAACATTTCAGTGGTTGACATATGTTACCCGAGCAAATATTGACTATTCTGTAGGGCCCTGTCAATTGCTGCTCCTTACTGGGAGATGGATTGACAGTTGGAACTGGTGGGAAGGGTTTAAGGCTCTCGCTTTGCCCTCAGTCGTGCTCTTTTGCTCCGGGGTTCTGCGAACTCTTCAACTCTCCATGAACTGGGAGCAGGGGAACAGCAGCGGGATGAGAAAGACGGAGGGAGTGAGAGGAGAGAGATGGGTGGGAGAGCTTGATTGAGCTACTCTTTCAAGTGTGGATTTACTTCACTGATCCTGCCCTAGTACAGACACACACACACACAAAATAGCACACAGACACACACACACGGATACGCATGCCCAGAAAAATGCTTGCACATGCATGCACATACACACTCATGCACACTGACTGAAATGCTTCGCTCATCCCTTGAGTCCTTGGTTAAGGCCCTCAAACGGAGCCCGGCAGCAGAGCCCCTACTGCACTTTAGGTAACCTCCACACGGATACTCACAGAACCGTATGCATAAAACCTGGCTCGCCCACCTTTCTGTCCCAGGAAGGAGCTGGAGAGAGAGCAATAATGATTGACCTGTAGGCAGGTATCGTCCTGTGATTTACAGTCGACCACTGGCCTTTTACTTTCTAGTAGCCTCTGGGTTCTGATGAGAACCCTTCAAGATGACTTCCTATGCTGGTTAACAGGCCAAAGTGCCATGTATGCATCTTACATAGCCTTTAAAGGGTAGTGTTGTTTCTTGGTGTCATGTGCTGGTGAAGAGCAGTGGTGTGATTACTCAGTATGAACGCTGATTCTGATCAATCACCGTTCTGCAGGGAAAGAATCGGACGATCTGACACCGGGCTTGTGTTTGTGTTCACACACATGCTCGGCGCTGTTATTCCGGATTTCTGTTTTTGCGTTTGTTTCTGTGTTTTTTCTGTGCTCATTTTTTGTGGATGATTGACAGGTGTGTGCACCAGGACATTGTTATAGATATAATACACCCTCATTGGTCCCCTCAGGTCACAGCGCTGTTAAAAGGTCTCGTGGGAAAGTGACAGACAGGCAGACAATTGGACAAGGCCATCTGAGACCAGACAAAGACCTTGTCCTTAGGTAACCCTGAGTGTTTTGACCTAAAGACACCTTTTCCTATAAGCCTTCATATTAAGGATGCTAGAAGCGCTTTGTGTTTGTGTTGTACTTTTGGCTTACCCGAGTACGGCTGAATTCAGTGTTTCCTTTTGGGATAAATGAAGAAATCCTCAGATTTCCATCATGATGACTTTTGCACACACTAGTCATGCCCTCATGTCCCTCAAACCACCCCGCTTTCTCCTTTTCTAGTGTTCATCTTTTAAGAAATCTAGTATTTATAATTGTAGGAGTGCAACAGCTTTGACCTTTATGTTATTTTCAGTTGAAGTAGAAAACGAAGCACATAATTCACAAAAAAGTCACATTCGCTGCAAGTTGCACTGTAAAAATCCCAAGCAGGCTAAATCCTGAAATGTAAACACGTTACCCTGGAAACGACTCCACAGTACAGCTCCTCATGCTTTTGAGAGATCAAATTGTTATGCTCTGAAGTGATAAGTCGGATACGTGCAGGATTTTTCCGCCGGCGAAAAGTCTGTTGATTCTGGTCTTTTTGTGAATATTCGTCTTTGATCTGCAGGCAATGATCTGATTTGATTTCTAAAGATCTTTACGAGGAGTGTCTTCAGTGACAGTCCTGTACATGTTATAGCGAGAACTGAAATAACACCGTGCTATTTAAGTTATGTGAGATTTCCTGATAAAGGAAGCTCCAGACGACGTTATCTACGCTGCGCCGCGTTTGATTCAGTGTAGCGATGGCAGGCACTCCCTGTTGTTGCCATGTTAAAGAGAGGTAGCAGCCTTGAATCACACACACACACACACAGACGGACACACTCTTACCTGAGAAGCAGGAAAGGTGAGAGGAGAACAGCACACAAAGAAAGAAAGAGCTAGTTGGCACCGGGGCACTTTTGGCCCTGGAGAGCCAGGAGCATGTCTCCCTGAATGAAACTGTCATTGCCGAGAACAAAGTGAGCAGCAGCCGGAGCAGACCGGCGGCCTTGAGCGCTGCTCTCTATCTGCAACAACGTGGGAACCCGGTCCATGCTCTCTCGCTCTAGCTTACTGCTCCCTCTTGTGCTAAGTTTCTTCTCTCTCCTCATCTTGCCCCCTTTTTCTTCAAAAGTTCTATTTTTTTTGTTTCACTTACGCAGTTCTTGTCTGCATTATGGAAATTAGACGATGATTTCATTGCCCCACTTTCCCTTTTTTCATTTTTATAAATACCTTGGATAGCAAATGGATAGCAAAGTGCAGTTCTCTATCAGTTGCCACGTTTGGCTCACCAGTCTCAGCTGTAGTCTAGTCCAAGCCAAGACTAAGTATAACTTTTGGGCAAACCTGTACGCCCGTTCCTTTTTGTTCTTATTCGTGCCTTTTGCTCCTCTTCATCCTCTCTGCGATGGACTACCTTACGAGGAAGAACATACAGTAGATGGTGTTTTTGTAAAAGCTAGACAGATGGACCTTAATGGACGCCAAGTTTGGCGATCTGCGGGGTGTTGTGTCTGTACTCGCCAGTATGCATCCGGCTTGGCAGACCGCTACAACGGCAGCGCCATCAGAGGCGCTCCGACAGGAAAGGCACAGGCACAGAGAGAAGACGATGCAGAACGAGCGGAGCTAGACTTCAGCCGTGGAAGTGTGTTCTAGGCAGCACTGCACGGACTTTGCAATCAATAAACACCTCTTTTTGTTTTTCTTTCTCTCTTTTTAGCGCTCACTCTCTCCTCCTCTCTCGCTCTCTGTCAGCAGTGTCTGACAAATGAGTACAAAACACCATCTGGCTGCATCCATCCATGTGTGCTTCTCCAATTAATGATGTTTATTCTCTGTTAGGCCTACCTATCACTAGCATTCTCTTCCTATTTACTCTTAATCTACCCCTCCCCGCGCACACATCCTCTGTCATGCATGATATCCAGTCACATCCAGAGGAGCAGATTTATCATCATGCCTGGTAGATTGGCTGGGGTGGTGCATGCCTTCGACCGCGCTCGACGCACACAGCTTCTAAAGGCGGATAGCCTGCAACAGGTGTCGTGTCGACCATCAGCCACGGTTCGATTACTTTCAAACTGCAACTTTACGGTCATGGTATGTGGGAGACGATGTGCTTTTGGTTGCTGAGAGGAAAAAGGAAAGGTCTAATGACCCTAGCTTGTGTGTTTCCATCATCCCTGCAAGCTCGCTGCAAGGCCCGCCGTGCAGCTGCAGAGTAAAGGCGATGACAGACAGAGACACCCCACCCCATGTGCTTAAATAAAGGCTATAATATCTGCTCTTGTCCCACCTCGTGTGCGTTTGTGCACATGGAAATTTGATTGACAAAAGTAGCTCTTCTTTCACTATGCCAGCCCGCTCGAGTAGGCTTCAGAGGCATTGCAGGCCGGCAGTAGGCGGATGGTTTTAGTCAAGCCGGCAGCGTCCCTGTCCCTGTAGGCTGTTATTACCTTCATCAGGCTAATGAAGGAGCTGGATTGGATCATATTAACCTCCTGATCTCCACCTCCCAGGACACCGCCGTTACAACAGGCCGGACTGCACTGTTCACTGCTCTCATTATATATGTGTGTGAGATAATGGCGAGCCCATCCCACCTGCACGTAGACGCCGCATCTCCCACATGAATGTTAATCATCTTTTTAATTGGCTTCCTTGGCTTGGTGACCTCTACTTGAGACGGCAAGACTACCGCAACGCCACGCTCCTCCTCCAGTGCTGTTGTCTTTCTTTGCCTGTGGGGTGGGTGTGAGTGTGTGGGTGGGTGTGTGGGTGGGTTGGTGGGTGTGTATAGTCTTCCTTAGCTTCCATTCACTCTCAAACAGAAGAGATTGGAGCTGGCCTGCAGGCAGCGTGACCTTTGACTCCCAGCCATCCTCTTGTCGTCCACTTTCATCATTATCCGTCTTCACATCCCCACACTCTTTGTACTCATTTATTCAGCCTTCTGGTCCTTACATACCCCGCTAATACATTTGAGACAGGTACTTCACAGACACCCACTGAAACCCTGTAACCAGGAGAGCAGAGGAGAGCAAACAGTAAAACTGTGTGATGTATAAATCACCTCTGATTAATGATCTCGAGGTGATAAGTGGATAATTGGAATTGACCACTTAAACCGTTTTACCACAGGAAACAGATGTGCCTTTTCGGACACGTATGCCAATAATGATTACTGCTGCATGGCATTTGATTGGTTAGTATGTGAGAAGTGACCATGATTGGCCATGTCAGGTGAAACTCTATTTACTCGAGCATGCATGCAGACTTTTATACATCCCTGCTTTTTCTTTTTTTCTCTCTCTGTCTCTCTCCCCACAAACATCTTTGTTACACAAATAACTGGCAAGCTTAAGTCCAGCATCCACTCACAACTGCACTCCAGACACCGAAATGACAATAAAATGCTTAATTCCTCTGGCCTGGATGTTGGTATTCGCTTCAAACACCTTGAAGGCAGGCTCAGGAAGGACCCCCACCGGCATTTCAGTACAGACTGGAAATAAACACACAGGAGGACCCACACACGTGAAAAACACACAATTATTGGCAGAAGAACGTGGGAGCTATTTTTTAACTCGGCCTTACCTTTGTACCTCTGAGAGAGGGAGAGAGGACAAAGGAGAGCATTTTTGTATTCGCCTGCGCAGAAATGTGCAAAAAAGGGAAATCAGGGTGGAATTTGGTTAAATAAGTTAAATTATTTGGGAAGGTAAATTAACATAATGTAGGAGAGAAACGTGGCCTTTCAACACCGCAGTTTGTTGTGTTCATAGTAGGAGCTTTCAGAGCTTTCATGTAGTGATAGACGCCTTGTGTCCAGCTCGCTCCCTTGTGCTGGTACCCTTCTGTTTTCCCCCTTGTTTTCTTTCTCCCCATCTTTCCACACCCAGTGTTTTCTCCTCAGTGTGTTTCCTTTCTTTTCTTTTTTTTTTCCTGTATTTGTTGTGTACCCACCCTCCCTGTTGCTGTCCACTGCTCTCTTTCTCTCGCCGGGTGATTGCAGAGACAAGCCATTCACCACTCTCTTCCATTACTGTATCTGTAGTGGCCCGAAGGCCACCACATCCTGTTAGCAGCACACAGGTTACAAAGCACAGAACAGGCAGGAGAGCTGTCTGTCTCAACTATGCCACTCACACACACACACACACGCGCGCGCACAAAGAAAAAGCACGGCAGAGAGTCACTGATGCATTATAAAACTATATAAATATGTTCAATAGTCTTCAATAGACTGTGTGGAGAGGATCTGCCACAAAAAGCCCCTGTTACTTGTTTGGACCTAATTTTAACGATTCCCAAGTCGCACACATTCCTCCAGTCTAAGCTTTTTACTGCTGTACTACATTCTGTGATTATTGAGCTTCTTTCCATGTGTGCCGTGTCCCTCCTGTCAGCTCAAACCCGACAGGAGGAACGCGGTCTGGTCTTGGCCCAAGGGTTACTCCCCTGCCATCCCTCCCCTCCATATCTCCATCTGCCCGTCCTTCCTCATCTCCAGCTCTATGGCTCACCTGAGGGGCGGACAGGTGGTTCCAACCCTAAAGAAAAAGTACCCCTGCAGGGAAAAACCTGCCTAAGCCTGGCCACCTCCCCTAGTCTTGTCCTCCTCTTTAATTTCCTGGCCCCCACGACTGAAATGCACGCTGACTTCTTCGGCCAGTCTCAGCCTGGAGAGACTTGACCACTCTGCCTCCTCCTATATGTAGCTGGAAAACCCATCTACAGCAAGCGTGACCAGATAAAGCCCTTTAAATAAATGAGACTTATACACATGGTATACAGTGGTATGCTCATTAGTTGTTGTGAGGTGTGTGCCTGGACAGCCACGGTGACATAAGAAGGAAAAGGCGCCGTGTGACTTTGAATTCCGCTCTGCCTGCTGCTTCCTTCATCATCACGAGTCAGCTCACGGAGCCAGCCACAGGAAATGGTGAAAACTCTGAAGCGGGGTTGGGTGAGGTGGGAGGAGGGGGTAGATTCAGATTGCAATAACATTTGTGCTGAATGGCATCTTTCATCCTCCCTCCTCACCTCTCTTCGCCCGTTTTATTCCTCTGCCATTCACGGACTCACTGGCATGGACAATTGTGGGACAAAAAGAGAGAGGCGCGGTAACATGCATATGCATCACTGCTGTCATGTGCAATCTAGAGGCGCCCGTAGTCTTAAATTAAATAAACAAGTAAATTATGTGCAATTCATCACTGCGAGCGTCGACTTTCACTGTGACGCCGCTGCACGAGGCACAGCCGAACATATCCAAACACGAGGAACCTACGCAATAAAAACTCTTTATAGTGATGAATCCATTTACAGTGAATCATTAATGTGAGCACACATTGTAAAATAAAGTCCACCTACTTGAAGAAGTTAAAATGTGAGATCAGAGTGAAGAAGACGGGTGCCAAGTCTTTAATGTCAGCGATCGCTCGGTGTCCTCAGGTTCGGGAAGTTGTCATCCACGATCCTGAACCAGACCTCAGCCTCATCACTCCGCAATTAGCACTCTCTCTTACTCTCTCTCTCTTGAGTGCCTCCTTCCCTTCTTTCTCCTTGAAACATCATCCTGTTGCTAATCCATCTCTTTTATTTCCTCCCTCTAAGGGGAACTAGTCCTGTTTCTTCTCCTGTCTCATTCATTTAGATTTTTAAAGTCAGCCAGGATCCCCAGCGAAAGTGCATTCTATGTACACAGGCCCTCTGCACCACTTACAAAATTGCCTTGCCCACTTGGACTGTCCTTTTAATTTCAGTTCACACACACACACACACACATATACACTTGGGTCCCTAACCACTAAGGCCTCTCACATCATTGTAAAATAACCTCCTTCCTAATCCACCTGGTTGTGCTAGGCTCCTCCAGGGGGTTTTTCAAGTGTCCTAATACTGTACGCAGGAAGGGGAGGCGGGTAACAAGGCAGGCTCAGAGGCCTGGGCAGTTTTAATCTGCCCTGGTCCTCCAGTGGCAAGCAGAGGGACCCCGCAAGCCCCTAGCCAATCTCTCTGCCTCTCTTTGAAGGTCTCCTTAATCCCCTTACAGAGAGGCAAGGAAATGCAGATGTGTGTGTGTGTGTGTGTGTGTGGATTGTAGGGGAGTTGTGGTTAGGACCATGCGTCTCTAAAGGTCCAATGCTGATTGAGATTTGCACACATTGTTTCTCTTCCACACACACACGCTTGTACATTGTCCACCCACGGTAGTTTCTGAACTTCCCCTGGGGCCTTACCAGGGCCAGGCTTCACCATCTGCAAAGTGGGAACACACACACACACACACACACACACACACACACACACACACACACACACACACACAGTGCTTTCATCTCTGCTTCTCCAGCGACTGTGTCCCTGTGTTTAGGCAGGAAAATAGGATTGTGTAGAGCTCAGCGTTTAGAGAGCCCAAAGGCCGCCCTTCAAATTCAGCTCCTGCAGTCTGCGATGCTTCGCTTTGCCAGCCGTCGCTCAAGTCATTTCAAACTTCATTCTCTGAGTCCCACCAGCCAAACTCTGGACTGATGGCTTTGCCTCCACCATTGTGTCTGGAGTGTAGAAGCTTTGCTCTTATTTTTTTTTTTTTTTTCATCTCACTTGGGTTCATTTGCTTTGTTTATCACAGTCCCCTTCTCTTCTCTTACTCTTTCAGACTGTTATTGTTTGTTAGCCCGATGTTTGCAATACTTGACTCGCTGTGTATTGCACCGACTAGTTTTCCCATGGCGTAACTTGGATTGTGTTCAGCGGGGCACAGCAAAACTAAAACCAAAACATTTCTTCTTCTTTCTTTTTTTTTTGCTGTTCAAAAAGCTCTGTTGAAGTCCCAATGTCTCTTTTTTTCTTGGCAGAGAAGACACTCGTCTTTAACACTATTATATGAAGAAAATAAAATATCCTTTTCAGCGCTGCATTGTAGAGAATTTACACGCAGTAGTCAGTCACCCAAATCATCACAGCAGTCACAGTAAATGTTTTCTATGTAACATATTTTTGCATTGTAGAGAAGATCCAGTGTCTTGTGCTAAACCAAATCTGTCCCATAATCAGCCTTACATGTTTACATGTTGATGTAAGTATTTAGAGACTGACAATTGGAGCCGCGTTGGCTTACACGCTGCCCGATGAATCAAGGACACCCAGGAAAGCTAGGTAAAAACTGTGTTGCTGGGCTGACTGCATATGTCCAGGTAGATCCATCCAAAGGGTTCAAGGCTCGAATCCACGGTACTTAGATCTCTGTTTTATGAGAAGCCCCCAGTGATCAGCTCTGAGTCAGGATCTCTGAATGATGCAAATCCCCTAGCAGTATTTAAAGCTCCCAAATCATCCCCGGCCAAATCCCTTCAAGATATTCCCTGCTCGATTGGATGGCATTAAAGGATCGCAGCGACAGAACAATACACCGTCTGGCAGCCCGGTGGAATGAGGGATAAAGGGGGACGGGAGGAAAGAGGAAAAGTGGAAGGAGAAATAAAATAGAAGTGGATGAATAAGGTGGAGGGGGTGGTGGTGCAAAATTGGGAATCTGGGCTGGGAGGAAAGAGGGAATTTTAGTGGTAGGCAGGGAACAGATGATGAGGGAAGGGGGGGACAGTAGAAACAGACAGCTGTTTGGTGGGCTGTACAACATGGTGGGACTGAAGGATTCCTCCTGCTCTTAGCCTGTAACATCATCTGTTTGTGAAAGCTGTTGCAGGCCAACATGCTTTGGTAACGTACATAAATCTTGTTGTTAAATCTGTATATATTTTTCCAGGTTATTTATATGAAGTTTAATCCGCTCTTAATGCTGTTATGTTACATGAAATACCAGCCCAGTTTCTGAGGATAAACAAGATCACTCACAATTTCCGCACAGCTTTCCCCCTTGTACTATTGGAAATGCTTTTGATGGGAGAGAAAAAAATCATTTCTTTTTCTCTCTTTCAGTTCTAGAGAGCGCAGTGAGCTGGTAGAAAAACATAATTTCTTTCCTTCACTCTTTCTCTCCCTTCTCCTGTCGGTGGCACAGGGTCTGTATATATATATGTGTGTGTGTCAGTTGATATTGATGGGACTACCACAAAGCACCAAGGCTGCCCACTTCACTCTCCTCCAACACAATAAAAGTAGGCAGTTATGAGCCCCATAGATCCAGGAGCCAGCGCCAGTGCCAGGGCCCAGGCTGCGTCGGCCACCCATGCGTACTTTGCATGTTATGGATAACCTCGGGGAAGCTCCGGGAGTAAACTCGGCTCTAACGATTAATTAAATGAATACTTCTCTGAAACAAATGGCAACACCCTGAGCGGCTACCACCGCGACATTATACCGAGCGGAGGCAGCGCTTTTACTTTGAGGCCATGGCACTTAGGAGCTTTGTTATGATGCAGAAAGTGAAGTATTAACAGAAGAGTTAGTTCCTGACTTCGTAATGTGCCACAACTGTACCTCAGTAAGCTCCGTGATTGACAGTAATGGGGCGGAGCAGGCGTGATGTGTTTGTAATAATCTGACTGGAGTCAGGTTCACTTCTATGCTAATGAGCTAGTGTGTTGGTGGTTTAGCATGACTAATGGCGCACATCGCTAACAGAGCTGTCTGGGAGTGAGGAGGGGAGCAAGGGAGTAAAGGAGAAATAAAGAGGCTTTACGGGAGTGTTGTGAAGGTATAAGACAGACAGAGAGGAGAGTTGCAGGAGATTGCGTTGTTAGTCTTTTGGGAAAAGGAAAATACAGTTGAGGCCTGATTCCCTTGGCAGATATGTCCACAAAAGCCGAAGAGCAAGGAGAGAGGAAAGAAAATTGCCTTTGAAAATGCTGCAGTGAGTTTGAGAAAGGACATGCAGCACTTACTCCGGTGCACGCTTTAAAGAAGCTTTTTGTTAAAGAGAAAAGAGGCTACGCGTGTTTGTCTAGCGCTTTACATGCAGTTTTGCTGCATTTGATTGACATACAGACTTAAAGTAAAATATGTTTTTACTTGTGTGTGTGTGTGTACGTATTTTTACTTTTGCTTGAGTGGTTGTTGGCGTCAAAACACGGGAGTCGCGTTTGCCGTGCATGTGTTTTTATTTCTTACCCCAATCCAGCCCAAGTTTGCTTTAGTTGACTTGAATTGATTAAAGTTTTGTGTGACTTATTTATTTAGTGTGCCGATGTTTTGAATCTCGCTACAAGTGCTCATTCCTTCCTCCTCTCTAACCGTCCCGCTTTCTGGAGAGTGTGGAATAGTTGATAAGTCGTCTTGGCAGCGTGGCGAGAGTAATCATTTTCCTCCAGATGTTAGAGTTTGGGAAGGAACCAAAAGGGAGGTGAGGGAAGGAGGGGAACGGGAGAAAAAACAGCTGCCGCCTCTACCAGTTCCACCTCAACATGAAGTCATCTACTCCTCCCTCCCCGAGGCTCCCAAAACCACCTCCTCTACTCCACTCTGCTGGACCCCCCCCCTCCTTCCCCTCTCATTCTCAGTTCTACACATTCTGCCTCTCTGGATCCCAGGAGGCAGCCAGGGCAGGCTGTGTTTACTGCTGAGGTAATTGGAGTAGTTTGGAGAGAGCCTGACCTCGGCCCTGCTAAGGCCTAAAATATTGTGTGTGTGTGTGTGTGTGCGCGCGTGCGTATGCATTTGTGCATACGCCTGTTTGTGATGACTGGCAGTGAGGCCAGGGAAGGAAAGCAGGCCTTAGCCAGTGTCAGCCCACTAGGGAACAGACAAATTGGTTTTCACTACGCTGTCTGTCTTTTCTTGTCTCATATTCTCCAGCTATCCCTTTCTTCTCCCTGCATAGCTCTCCAACCAACTCAAAGACAATCATTCGCGCTTTCGCTTTGACTTCCTCTGCAGCGCTTTTTTTTCCCCCTCTTCCTGGAACTCTTTTGTTCCACCTCTCTTTCTATCGGGCCTTCGCTCGCTCTCTCTCTCTCTCTCTTTCTCTCTGTCTGCTCATCATTTCATCTCTCTGAGCTGTTAGCCGAACTGAGCTGCATAGACGATGACTCTTGCCAGATATGAGCAAAAGAACTCCCCCTCAGTTGCAGCCACAGACATGAGCAAATCCATCCATCCCGATCCAGGCGCCTGTTGTGTTTATCTGTGGGTGAGATGGATAGGAAGAGGGCCTGGAGCCTAGGGGTGTCACGGGGAGAGTGAGGGTGCATCCCCATAAGCACTCTCAGACAGCCACTTATCTATTGCTCACCGTCTTCCACATGCACGCAAAGCACATTGCGTTGCATCAGAAGCCCCTTTGTCCGTAACAATCGGCATTAGCTGCAGTTTGTTTCCATCAACATACGAACACGAGCTTTGATCAGGAGAGAGGCACAGAAGAGTGAAGCATGACAGTGATTTAGCATGCATCTAGTGACCTCATCGCAGGGTTGTCAGGTAGTGGCAGTGGGACACGGCTCACCTATTTTAGCTCACCGCACTGCCGTCTCCCTCCTCCCCGGCCTCCCTCCTTCCCTCATCCCTCTGTCTTGCTCCTCCCTGATAGCTTTTACCGCTCTGCTGATTTCACAAATAGGCCTCATTGATTGAATCTGATTCCTGTGGATAGAGCAGCTTTATTGAGTGGCTTTTTCGCTGATGGACAGGAGCGTGCGGGCGCGCGTGTGTTTGTTACGTGCGCGCATGTTAGGGATGATAAAAGAAAACTTCCCATCCCATCCCTCTCGTTCTGTAATCCAGCAGCTATCTCTCTCCCGGGAATTCCAGCTGCCGGATCATTACAGACACACACACCACATGCGGCATGCTCACGCGCACGGGCCTAGCGATTGCCCGCGCCTGAGTGAATGTTTTATTATGGGCGGTGCATGCTGACTGAGGAGTCTGTTAATTGTGGCGACACCTTGAGCAAGGCAACATTAAACTGCTCTCCCTGGCGCTGTTCATCAAACATTCATCTAAGCTGTGCTTCTGCGGTAGGAAGCTGGCCCAGTACACCAGGGCTGCATGATTTAAGTTGATCAAACGCCACACCAGCGTTATGTTTTTTGGTTTCTCCTGATCTCCTGTCTGCAGCCATTTTGTACGTGCCATGTTACTTGTTTTGTAGCTCCAACCGGAGCGCTAATTCTCCCAACGCTTCGCAAACATTCAGAGAACAAAAAAAAAACGGAGAAGAATATGGAAATGCTTCAGCGGGGAATTTGTATTTTGACGGAGGGTGGTGGTGGTGGTGGTGGGGGGGATTAGCTTGTTTCAGATGTAAAACAGAAATGATCTGTCGGGGTTTGGGAGCTTCAGCTAACAAACTGTGTTAGCGAGAAGATGGAGCTCTATCAGCAGCACTCCACTGGGGATACACACATTTCACACACAGCAGCGCGCACCTCATCCAAACGGCAGCATCTGTGCTCTTCCCCTCTCACTGCCCTCTATTTTGTCTCATTCCTCTCAACAGGCAGAGTGCCACCTATGCAGAGTTGGATGGATGGTGGCACCCTCTTGCCCCACGCTCATTTAACCCCCACAACCATGCAGATCCATCATCATACAACACACGCACACACACAAACACGCATAAGCAGCAGCCGTAGCACTCATATCCCAGCGTGCATCTGTCCTGAGCTGCAGCCTGCTTTTGAGCCCCCCCTTCCTTCACACGCTCTCATACGTAGTCCCATCTTGTGAGAGAGCAGCCCACCTCTAACAACCCCAAACGTGCTCATTATTTTGTCTGAAATATGCTGACGAGACTAACCTTTTAAAATTAAGTGTAGCCACAAAGACACCAGGGATCTGTAGTCCTCCAGTTTGCACTGATGTTACCGTTACCTTGCTCACCAGAGCCACCTGCGCTTGATTTGAGACAAAAGACTAAGGAGCTCTTTAAATTATTTTTGGGAGACAGCAGGCCTGTGCGTTAGGGAAAGCTTGCGACGAGTGCGGCTTCAGCAGAGTGGATGGTATTTTACACAGCTTTCCATACACTGACGATCACGTCAAAGACGTGTTTGATTTATTTCCGCCAACTTGTTAAGCTTTGAAAGCGTAACGCTTTCTGCCCCCTCCATGATTTGCATCTGGTGAAGTTATGTTCTTATTTTGTCTAGTCTCTCTCTCTCTCTCTCTCTCTCTCTCTCTCTCTCTCTCTCTCTCTCTCGCTCTCTCTCTCTCTCTCTCTCTACTTCCCTCATTTTTATATTTTGTCTAGCAAGTCGGCTTGGCCCACTTCCAAAGCAGAGTTTTTCGGGGGAGACATGCATGCACACAAGGAAAGAAAGAAGAAGACAAAGCAGCTGTGTCGAGTCGTGGGAGTCCTTAGCAAATTGGAGCAGACTTCCTTTCTCTTTTTTTATTTGTACAAGGTTGTAGAGGTCGAGGTCTGAATTTATTTGTGATGTAAATAACTTAAGAGGAACACAGAAGAGGAAGTAACAAGAGAGAAAACAATGAGAGCCCGGTGATGTTTACTTAACACTCTTTAGGTGTGATAGGCAGCTATTTCAGACCTGGTTCAGTCATGTGACGTGTTACATCATGATCGCAGCTCCTAATTGGTAGCGATTCTGTCCCTCTATTGAGGAAGGTTTACTCGCCTATATTAGCCACGCTAGCCATTGACCTGGGCCATGTTCAATTAGCGAAGTCCGGTCATTCCTGTTCACACTACATGTCAAGTGACTCTTTCTTCACCCCGGAGGCTGTTTATGAGTCAACAAAATGCGTCCTTGCAACTGTCTAAGCGCAAAGTGTGTGCGTGTGTATATTTTAGCAAATTTTAGTTTCAATTATTAAGAAATGTTCTATTTAATGTGTTGAATGACTGCAGCTTTGGGATTGGTCCGATATAACACACTCTGTTCACAGCCGTACATTACCGTCTTATATTAAACAGAATTCATTTTTCTATTTGTTCATGTATGTTGCATTACTAGAGTTTGCTTTACTAGCCTTTTGCCTGTCTTCGCAGGGGAAACTGTTGTAGCCTGGAAAAATCTTGGTGTCATTTTTGTGCTTCAAGGCTTCCCCATTAAAAGAAAAGAGATGGCACACAGTGGAGGTAGCGAAGGAGAGAAAGCAGTAGAGAGAATTTCCTTGCTTCGTTAATTGGCAGCTCTGTGGTACACTAAACACTGCACAGGCGCGCACACACACACACTCAGCTGAATACTGTGACTGCTCTGAAGCCACTGCCTTATATTTAGTCAAGGGAGACCAGCCTCTGTCACTTTTTCTCTTGCTTAACCTCGCTCTTTCTCTTCCTCTCTCTGTGGCTGTGTTGAAGAGGAGTCTCGGGGGAGGGCTTAACTCTGAGCCCTCGCCCCCCCCTCTCTCCTTTCTTTCTCTCTCCCCTTCCACGTCTTTCTTTCCTTATCGTCCTCTGAATAGAGCAGCAGACTGTTGTTAAACTTGGTCTAAGAGACAGACTCTGCGCAGAGATAGAATAGAGAAACGGAGGAGGTTCAGTATCGGCCTTCCTGCTTTTATCACCGCTGTCACTGGCGAGCTCCGCTGCCTTACTCTGTGTCTGTGTCTGCGTCTGCACGTGCGGAGTGCGTGCGCACGGGCCACCTTTCTTTGTTGAAATGATGTCGCGAACACGTGTTGAGAATTTTACCTTCTTTATGCAGCAGAAGGCATGAAATCAATAGTTCACTTAAGGTGAATTTGAGGTCAGCGAGGCTTCACACGGCTGTGTGTGCACCCTTCAGTTTGGAGAGTAATTCACAGTAAGGCCCTCCTTAAATTATGATGTACAACCTGGAAAATCACAGGGGCTTTTGTGTTGTCATGGTTATTGAGTGCTCGGTAGCTTCAGGGGAAATAGAGTTTGGGGGGGTGGTGGTGGAGGGGGCGGCAGGAGGGTGCAGAAAGGAAAAGGGGGGGAGGGATGGATGGGTGTGAGTGGGAGGAGGGGTGCTATCTTAATTGCTTTCCATGAATAATTTCAGTCCCCTAATTTGGCGATAATGACAGTGGCTGCGGCTTTTGTATTTATTTATCCAAACATTAATTGACAGGACTGACATTAGCCAGGGCGGTTATTGCGCATTTGATTGCGCACAAGGGAGCAAAGAAAATTACAGTAATTATCATTCTGATATGGATTATGAATATGCATTCCCACACTTAATGTCTCTGTCAGCATTTTAGTAACAACAAGGCACTCTGCCATGACAGCAGCATTTCAGCTGATCTCCATCTCCGTTTCCCCCAGACCCAATCCAAGCAGTGCTCGACACGTAGCGTCTAAAAGATTCGGCAGCCCTGCGTATCGGTCCAGTCCGCTGGTGAACGGGCTTCACGTTGTGTGGTGTTAGCATGTGGTGTGTTACTGAGAATGGACATTAAAGTTTGTTTTTGTTTCTGTTTCTCACAGGCGGAGGGAGAAGATAATTTGAAGAAGATGCAGCTGATGGAGCTAGCGATTCTCAACGGGACATACAGAGACAACAATATCAAAACACGTATGTGAGCTGCTATGTACACACACACATCCACAAGTCCATTTATTTTGCACCGTACATAACTAATCCTTCAACTGCATAGGCCACACTTGTTTATAGACTAACTTTTTTTTGGTGTGTTTCTCATTAATACCGTTCATTAAATGACTGTGCAGTATGGATATCCTGTGTACATACCATCATATTACCTCTGTCCACTAGCAGACCTCTCTCCTTCTCAAGCTCTCCAAACAATTCATGTGTACCTACCTACCCACCCATGAGTAGGACAACTTCCATTCTGTTCTACTACGTATTTCTTTCCTCTTCATCCATCCATTCCTCCACCCCCCCTCGACCTCCTCCCCACCAACCCCCTCCTGCAATCCAGATGCGATCACTCTGTGTCACTTGCTGTTGGCGGACTCTTTCAGCACATTGCCGTATTCCACTTGCTCAACTTTGCATGTCAGTCACTAGCTCGCACATGTACAGCGTTTTGCTCCTTAAGCACCAAATGCCATTTCTAAGTGAATAAGTACATGTATGAATTGGATGTAGTAAATCCTAACCGGCCCGGCATTCACGCTTTGTACATTCACTCCCTGGACCTTTGGCGATGTTCATAATCATCATTCAACATTGAATTTAAATATGATCCTAAAGTGGGTTCTTTCATATACTTGGGCTGAAATGAATCAAATGGAACTTTAAAGTTATTAATTTCACTGTTTAATTTCCCTTATTTAACATCTGCTCAAATGGTAGCCATGATGAACTGGCCCACCTCTTAACCATAGTTACCGCTTGATTTAATCAACCTGCCAATGGGGGGGAAGCTTGTGTGGCACGGCTCACAGCACATGCTAATGCTGAACCACTTGAAAAATGATTTTTTTTTTTTTTTTTTTCGTACGTTATCCAACTTAAATGAACTGCTGACTGCGTGTTGGGGGATCCATCTCAAGTGGAGTATGTTCCCATCGGTGCTCAAAGATCTTTAGATTCAGGCCAAACTTCCTCCTCACTGAGTGTTTCTCCTCTACATGTAGTCAACAGCTTCATTTCTGTTGTTTGTTTGTGTGTGTGTGTTGTTGTTTGTTTTACCCTTACCTGTGCCATTTCCAGTAGATGAGCTATGCCATGGTGATTTGTATGCTTTGAATGCATTGGGATGACAGCAGCATTTTGTGCTTCGTGTGTTTTGGTGTGATGGGTTTTTTTGTTTTGTTTTGGCTATGTTGACCCTTTCTTTGCAACAGATTGTGGCTTTTGTGGTTCATCACCATGATCATTGCATGGACTAATTTTCCCTTTTGCCTTCCCCCTCCTCTCCCCTCTCTACCTGCCACTTCCCGTTCCCTCTTCCTTTTCCTCCTTTTGTATTTTCACCCTTTACTGTTCATCTGTGATCATGACCAACCACACAATACTTGATCCTTTGTCCTCTTTCTTTCTTTCTACTCCTGTCCTTTGCTCTCTTGCTTATGGCAGCCACCCTTGCATTCTCTCTTGCAGCGGCGGCAGCGGCCGCTCAAGGCCCCCGTCTCATAGCGGCCCCCACGGGTCAGGTGTTGCCTCCCCCGGCACTCCGGCCCCCAACACCAGCCGGGGCCCCCATCATGAACCTCATCCGGCCCACTCAGATGGCTGCCATGCTGCCCAATGGCACCCCCACCCTGGTGCCTCCCACACCGGATGGCGGGCTTATCTACACCACCCCTTACGAGTACCCATACGCCCTGGCACCCACCTCCCTGCTGGAGTACCCCATCGAGCACAGTGGGGTTCTAGGTAAGAGAGCCTGGGGAAGCATGGGTGCGGCAGGTACAGCGACCAACTTTAGCCAGCCTGGACAGGAGGGCAGCTTGTTTTACCCCGGAATTGGGGTGCTGGACGCGGCTTCCATGAGCCACAGTCAGGACTTGTTGAAAGGTAAATATGTCGTGTCCACCTGAGGATCAAAAACAGACAAACTCACAGTGGATGTGCTGGTGAAGCTCTTGGTAATGGGATGAACAGCTATGTGGCTCATATGGACACTGTATTAAAATGGCAAAGGGGGACAGAAATTACCCTGTGAGGGCTAGGCTCTTGGAAAGTTCTCTTTATGATTTAGACTTTAGGTTACTTCACTGTCTCTTAGTTGCGCTCTCGCCAAACAGTTATGCTCTCAGGTT
Organism: Nibea albiflora; assembly: GCA_014281875.1. Lineage (NCBI taxonomy): Eukaryota > Metazoa > Chordata > Actinopteri > Sciaenidae > Nibea > Nibea albiflora. The sequence goes on along the minus strand of CM024799.1, from coordinate 23,007,460 downwards.
TACATCGCCTCTTTTCTGCAAGGTTTATATAGGAGGGCTTGCCTCGGTGTGAAATGAGGCACGCTGACAGAAACACGCTCACATACACGCAGCCTGCTCTCTAACCCTTTCATGCACTGGCCTAGAGGCATATTCAGTCTGGCGGCAGATCCCCTCGGATTTCTGCAGCTTTTGAAATCATTTCTCTGCGCTGTTCTCTGCAGGCAGGCCTTGATGCCTGTAGATAGTCCCTCTCTCACTCCCACTGGGGATGTTCATTAAATTCCTCCAGTCTTCCCTTTTTTCTTCTCCTTCCCCTCTCTCCATTGTCTTAGCTTCACCCCTCTTGAACTGGAGCCCTGTGCTAATACCTGACGTTCCCCTCAGTTTCTGTGTCAGGAGTACAGGTTCAATATGGGGGTCTATATATATATATATATTATATTCATTCTCAGTGGTGCTTTAAGCTCAACGCATACGCTACCAAAGAGACAACTGAACATCTATTGATGTAATAGTGTGTTATGAACACCGTATGTTCTACTGAGGCTGCAGTTAACTAAAGCAAAGCCATTTCCCTCACATTAAGACAGAAGAGGCCTTTGTCAGAAGCTTTAATTTGACACAGAACCTCTCTGATGTTGACCACGGCATCATCTGGCAGCAGCAGACACAAGTGTGTGTTGGGTTTGTTTTTGTTTTTTTTTAGCTGACCTGTGTATTTGAGATGCCTCTGGGAGTCATGTGTAGAACAGACAGGGGCAGCTGACTGGCTTTTCTCTCTTTAACTTGCAGGGTTACACCAGCTTAGTGCATTTTATTTACTCACACTATCGATTGGTGCCTTCAGCAACACAGGGCCCCGTGGAACACGCTCCCTCTTACACACACACACACACACACACACACTCTCGTGCACTTGGCTCAGCTGCCCGCGCTACTGTATCTAGTCACCATTGGCTCGTCTTAAAATAAGGGAATGTCAGGCCATCTGCTTCCTGAGAATGGCGTAGGTGGCTATGTAGTCACTCTTAACTTGACAATGCCAGAACAAAACCCTTGTTGAGTTTTATAACTTATTTCACATGTACCCTCTTCCTCCGGGAGGGCTCGGTTTATTTTTGTTACCTCCTGCACGCATTTCATTTTTGTAATACTTGAACATACACCGACACGCCAACCGTTTGTTTGTGTCATGTAGACGAGGCAGTATCAAGCACTGCAGTAGGATGAAATCAGTTGTGACAAATATAGGGGAGGGGGGGCGGGGTGACAGGCTCTGCTGCCAGTGAACAGATTGACCTGGAGAGAAATGGTGAAAGAGGGAAAGAGGAAAATGAAAGAGAGAGGGAGAGGCAGGTGGTGTCTGGCACTATTCAATTACCATCAGAGCTGTATTAGGATTTCCCCACCTTTCAAAATAAAGAGACAAATTTCTCTCAACCCCCCCCCCCTCTGGATCCCAGAGGAAGAAATTACCCCCCCCTCACAGACCAGGAGCCCGTACCCTTTACCTGTCCCCTTTTCAAAGAGTCCTCTATATCTAACTCTGAGCACTGTGGAATTTTATTACTTAAGTTATGCATTTTTAAATACCAAGTTAAACTCCAAAAAAGGAAAAAAAGAAAGTGTATTATTTGTTTTTCTACTGCATTTTTCTACACGTTAAAAAAAAACAAAAAGTAAAGAAAAAAAGAACCGCGTGGTGTGTGTGTATATGTACTATAATCTGTATTAGGTTGCTATTCTGTGTATTGTTGTATTATCCAAAACATTATAATGATAATGGTTAAAAATGTGAATGTTATTACTGTAAAAGATGACTGTTTTTCCCCTGCTCAAAGTGAATGGTTTCTAACCTTGTGGACCTGTTACAATCTAGGTGCAATGGCTACTAAAGTGAGACGGCATGACACGCGGGTCCATCCTTACCAAAGGATTGTGACCGCTGACAGAGGTCAGTTTAGTCTCTTAGCTACACTCTACTATTGACTGAATTTCAATGATTATTATGCCTATTATGCCTCGATGCCTTAGTTGGGAATTTATATATTGTCTGTATTGTATATTTTTGTTTTCCTCCCCCAACCCCCCCCTCCACCACCTTTCCTACCCCATACATCCACACACCAGCTAAATGGTTGCTTGTGGTCTGCACATTTTGTTTACATTTAGTACTTAACATATACAGTGTAAGTAGACTGTGTATATGTCAAAGCTCAGGCAAAAGTGATCTTAACAGCTTTTGGTTCATGCAGCTGTGAAGCCAGGACCAGGTAGTACTTTGCAGGCAGCGTTGAAGGTGTATAATGACATTCCTCTGATGTGAGATTAGAGCCTAAAATGGGGCAGGCTTGTTCCCATACATGATTTATCTCCTCGGCTCATAAGGAGCAAAGAAAAAGGAGAAGCATTTCTATACTGTATCTGAGAGACCTAGTTGGCAGAAGACAAGTAGCCATGCTGCTACCAGGCACCATTTCACCTTGAGATTTAAATTTATTTTGCATTTTATTTTTCTATGGAAGATAAGACGCACAGACATAAGCTGAGGTAGCTTGCATTCTCTCCAGTGTATTGCAAATAGATTGAATTAAAGCTAAAAATACATTTTTAATATTTCAGTTGTACATGAGGTACTGTCATTTTATATTTGAGCATTTTATATCAAATGTATTTATGGTTCTTGTGTATATTTATATTATATAAAAATATACTGCTAAATAAAGAGAAAGAATCGGAAAACATCGATTCATCTATTCATTGCACATTTGCCACTAGTCACAGTTACCCCTCACATAACACTAGTTATTGTAAGTCTCCTTACCACTAATCACACTGTTTGTAACGTGCACTCAAACTTGACAGACACTAAAACACTAGATTTTTGTTTTCTCTTATTGTGTTTGTCCGTTCGACCTCTCTTTGCTTCTGTTTTTTTTTTGGTTTGGGGGCAATGTGCGCTTATATTAAAACCACCAAGCTACCTGATTCAGGGTGGGGGCTTTAGTAGTTGGGATCATGACGTGAGAACGTCATGATTTATAATGAGATTAGCTGGGTTCATCTTCACATTGGCAGGGGATTTTAGGAGAGGGTGGGCGAGGCGACATAAGAGATTGCATTCATTTTATTGTTAAAATGATGTCATTCCAGTCTCTTCTTGCTGACACTAATATCCTTTCTATCTTTTTTTTCTGTTTGTTTTGTTTTTGTTTCTAACCACCTAGCCGCCACCGGCAACTAACACATGACCTTCTGACCTCTGAACTCTTCACCCAATGACGAGCCGCCCCAAGCCTGCCTGCTGATCAGTTAACTGGTAATTGCCTTTTGCTAGCCTCTCGGACGCAAGTGAGAGAGAGAGAGAGGCGCCTGCCCGTACAGTTACCCTAACACATTCTGACAAAAAAAAAAAAATAGAAACCAACGCAGAATCTTCACAGAAACACAACAAAACCCAACAAAGTTGTGTAATATTCATTTTTTTTCCCTCTGTTCATTGAGTTCAATTCCCATTCTTTCTCTTTCTTTTTCTTCATGAATCATATACTGGGTGGATGTGTTTGTGGTATTACTCATAAATCTGCACTGAATTATATAGCAATAAAGACCCCCACCCCGACCTGCCCACCCCCACCCTCCTGTAATCGCTCTAATTTGGTGACCTCACTTGTATGAATCAAAGTTCAATATCTATTTGACGCAAACCGCTTGGTTTCAGAGTAATGACATAACCTCCCTCAAATGTAAGAGCCCCCCTCCCACCCGCTCCCACCCTGTTCCAACCCACCCACCTAACTGGGAGAGAAAAAGAAATAGAAGGAAAGAGAACATACACTCGCATTAACTTGTTTAATTTCTGTCATTTTTCACATGTAGTGCAGTTGTTGAGCTCTAAGATGTAACTATGAGCTGACACATTCTGGGTGTGCACCTCCAAACAGCTTTTCTTGTCTGTTTTTTAAAAAGCATGGCTGAAATGATTGCAAAAGGAGCTTTTTATGATTTATGTGTTTTGTTTTTTTTATTATTTTATTCTTCTGTCTTTTTGTTGTTGTTGTGTGTTTGCTTTTACTTTTGAGTCATTTTCTCCACTTGATTTTTTTTTTTTTTGGTTTCTCTGTCGTTCATATTTGACTAATTAGCTTTGCTTAAATCGACTAGCCAAAATATGGCAGGTGGTTATCTCTGGAAAACAAACCGCAATCTGATGTTTGAAGCAGGCTGCAGAAAGTAAGGAATGATGAAGGGCAAGATGGGAAGGTCACTATTTGGGATGATGGGTTTCTTTGTGTGTGCGTGTGTGTGTGTGCGCGTGCGTGGCTGTGTGTGTGTGCGCGTTTTTAATTAATACTACAATGAAAGTAGGGTGTGCTGAGGCTTCGGGGACATTGGGGCAGTGCTTATTAGCAGCTGACCATTGCTACGCCCCCCCATCCACACTACATCCATTATACAGTGCCTGATGTATTTAGAAAAATATCTCGATGAGTTAGCTGAGCTGTGATCGAAAAGACAAAAAAAAAAAAAAGTATTAAGTGTGCATATTTAGCCAAAGGGTTTTCCAGTGAATTATATCTCTGCAATTATGCATCTGTCTCATAGAGGGCTCTCTTTGTGATTTTTAGAGTTTGGAAAGGTGTGAATTTGTGGTGCCTGCCTTCAGCTGGAACATACAGCCAGACAGTTAAATGATTTTTTTTCACCCATTAATACTCTATTTTTGTCTGAGGGGGTGAATACAGACAATTAACACTAAATCAACATGCTACTCAATGACAGTACATTGCTAGCAGGAAGGGCACTTTGAAGTTCTGTACATAGATGCTTTTGTCATGATACCTGGCTTCTATATTGAGTTGTTTCATCAGCCACATTGCCAAAAGCGTGTTTATTCCTTTGTTTATTTTTGTTTCCATCTTAACATTTGGCTTCTTTTTTTTTTTTTTTTAAGTGTATTTTTAATTTTAACCCCAGTTGAATTTTTTTGTCCGGACATCAGGTGGGCAATAATCTGAGCCTTCCTGCAAATTAGAAAAAGATTTTTTTTTTTTACAGATGAAACATTTATCATGACGTACCATCCCAAAGCGCATCCACAATGTGTCACACCTCCCTGTGATCGTAGTGTAGCTCCTGAGCCCACAATCTTTTGTTCAACTCTCTCAAGAAAAAAATAGGATGTGAAAGCCATGCCTGCCTGTTCAAATTGCTTTATACATACGTCTTATATATATATATATAAATATATATATATAAATATATAAAAATGTAGATATCTGTCATTGCATATACAAATACAGAAGAGAACAAAACATAGATAATTTTACAGGGTGCTGGAGAAGAGAAAAAAAATGAAAAATCTATTTTTGGCAATTTTAGCTTTTGATACTTTACTTGCAGTTACAAAATCAGAAAAAACTAAAATAAAAAAAAAAGGTTTAAAACAGTATAAGGGGGAAAACAGAAAAACTGAGTGGGTGAGGATAAAAAAAGTGCTGTTACCTTTTTGGATATGATTGGAAAGGAAGACGAAGACCAAAACAGTCATAACCCTTGAGAAGCTAGCGAGGATCAGACGCGAGACAGACTCCTAGAGAGTTTTAAAAGGATCAAATCAAAGTGCCTTATCAACAGTGGTTTCTGTTTTCTGAGTATTCCAGTTGTGTTCAATAATATCCAGCACCCACCAAGATGGCGCAGAGAGGAATGGCTAGTGTTACATGCTCTGAATAGTCGAGCAGGGTAGCTCCCACCATATCGTGGTGTTACCGAAGTTATTCTATGCAAAAAGAATAGCAGTCGTTTTGACCAGCTAAAATATGTGCCATGGTTTTGTCTTCCTGAAATTTCTTTTCTTTTTATTTTTACTTTTACCTTGACTTGATGGCCCTTTACTCTGCTGTATGTGCAGGTTTTGTTCTCTTTTTATTTAGATTTTAATGATCATGAAATATTGTCTTGATTATTTTTTTTTTTGGTGACTGTGACTAACTTCCTAGAACAAATTGAACTGCCAATAGCAACGCAGTAGTCTGCCAGAACATGTTTTGATCATGAGCTGAGAAAAATACATAACATTCAAGGGAAGGGATTAAAAATCATTTTTAAAAAGTAGGCGGGGGTCATCCCCGTTGATCTGCTAGTTTTTCTTTGTTTTGTTTCAACAGCTGCAAACTGAAAACATCCGGTCCATGTCTCTCTCTGTCAATTTGACAGCAAACTATCAATACAATCACGAGATCTCTAATGGACAAATGAAATGCTGGATAATGAAACAGGCAACTCTATTTCACAGCCAAATAGTTTTCAGTTATTGAAACAACTGACAGCTTGTTGCTGGAAGGTGAAATGAACTTCATAATATCAAACGGAGGAATTCTTAGACCCCGATATTCCCCTTGGCAGTTTGTTTTTTCTATTCATAGCTCTTTTCATCATGCTGTTACACCGAAAGGTCAATGAATTTTTCTTTTTCAGTGTTATTATTTTAAATTGAAATGCAATATTAAAGTGGAGCAAGAGATGGCTATTCAGCATTTGACAGTATTAAGAAAATTCCCTCTGCAATGTTACAACTTGCTGTGTCATTGTGAAAGGCTGGATAAGTCCATCAGGTGAAAGGTTAACTCTATACCTACCGTATTCTCTCTGGCCTGCCTACTACATGTATGATAATGTAATTAACAGCCATTGTTACAGGTTTATAATGTATTTTTCTAATCTCATTTTATATGTATATTAATCATGTTTCTGAGTGCTTTTTTTTTTTTTTATGAAACCCACTGCAACTTTCTTTTCCCCCTAAACTGCCCTCTCTTCCTCCCCCCTCCCTCCCTTCTCTTTTACATCTAGAAAACTGTCTCTTGTGGGGAGTGTTGCCTTTTCCCTGTTATATTTTTTGTTTTGTTTTCTTGCCAATTCCCAGCTTGTTTAACTCATTAGCTACTTTATTAGTTTTCTTGTCATAAGTATTTTTACATGCTTGCATTTAGTTTTCATGGTGTTATGCTGTTATTTTTCTTATTAACCTCTTGGCATTTATTTTAATAAAACATTCTTAGTAAGAATTTTACTAACTTGCTGATATTTTGTCTTGTGTTTTTAACCAGTTTCATGAATGTATTACCTTGGTCTGGTTCACGGACTAACACAATTAAAACTGGTGTCTGGCCACCACTCACACTGACTGACTGCCACGCACAGCACATAAAACTCAACACACTCTCACACTAGCCGAACTGTGCACATATGCTCTAAAACGCAAAAACACTCAGCACACACACACACACGCGTGCACACACACACACAACCTAACTGGAAACTGCACGAGTTGATAAGCGTCCTCCCCCCCTCACTCCCGCTCACGCACTCTCACCTCTGCGCTGGAGAAATCTGCTGACACTCTTCATACTTGCCCTCCCCGCTCAATACAAACACCGCTGCTGTGTCTCGTCGCCTCTTGTTATAGAGACAACTCTCTTGTTAGTTGTCCTGTCCTTCTGTGTCACTGACCCCCCCCCCCCACCCTGCCGCCGCCGCCACCCTCCTCCCCTGCGAGACGACAGGAAGTGCCGCAGTGTCGGTCGGGGCTGGGGGGGTGAAAACTGCACATTACTCGAGGTCACTGGTTAACTTCTGGGTGAGCTGTTCCCTCTTTAACAAAAGCACACTCTTGATCTAAAAGGGCGATTTGTCTGCACACAATGCTTTAAAAACCTAATCCCCTGGAGATAAAACTCTCTCTCTCTCTCTCTCTCTCTCGTTTTCCCCCTCTTTCTCTCACCGTTAGTTAGTGCGGGATAATCTGTGCAAAAAAAATACTGCATATTAGTCATCTCAAAAGGATTCATTTTTTTATTTTTTTTAACTGTGAACTATGCCGAGCAGGACACGTCATCTCAGCGCACATAGATGTTGTGAGTTATTTACAACACACACTCGGGGGCACATTTATAGATGACAGTTGTGTGATAGTCTAAAGCTGTCCCCGCTCTTTTGTTGTTGTTGTTTTTTTTTTTTCCCTCCATGGCTTCCACGGCTTGTTATGCCTGGATAGCAGCATTACAGTTATCACCAGCTGTTGTCTGTTTGGTGAACACTTCTCCCCATTCGGCTTATTGATATAATGGCTAATACTGGGCCATTTGGGAGCATCCATAATGCTTAGACACACACCAGTACACCATGCCAATATGAAGTACTTTGGGATCAAAACAACCATACTATTCCTTCCAGTGTAGGGGGGAAAAAAATGCTGATATGACTTTCAGCTAGCTAGTATTTATTTGTTTTTTTCTTGAGGCGAGGGTGGGGTGGGGTGGGGTGGGGTGGGTGGGTTTGTCTGAAACACTGCCAGTGTGTGTTCGCTCTACTACTGTGTCAGTGCACTCGTCCCTGGGTTCATTCAGTTCTCTCGTCCTCTATTCAGCCTTCTTCCTTCCTTCACTAATTCAAGGTATTGACACTGACACACAAGCAGAAGATTAACTTCATTAATCCTGATTATTACTTTAACCCACTGAGTGATGCCTCCAGATTTTTTTTTCTCCCCCCTCTCCCCCACTCGCTCTCTCTCTCGCTCTCTCTCTTTTTTTTTTTTTTAAATCTGCACAACAAAAGCAACTTGGCATTAACTGGCGCAAATTCTCAGCAAACAAAGAGCGAGGATTAAAAGTGTCTAACATCAAACTTAACATTTCTCTCGTCTGGAATTAACGTTCTGTCTCTCTGATCTGAAGACTGGGTGTTTTTCGCCTATAACACCTGCTTGTACACCAGCAACTAGAGACAGATTGGATTACTGGCAGCCGGCCTAAATTGTTTTCTTTCGTTTCTCCCTTTTTTCTTTTTTGTACACATTCGGTGTTGTGTGCCGTAAGCTATTTTTTATTTAATGTAGGTTCGGCCTTTAATGTTTTTGATTGGCTCCTTTTGTGCCGTAATGAGCAATTTGAGCTATAAAAAAAAAAAAAATCCGTCCATTAGCCTCGCCTTTTAGATGTCAGAGAGGTTTTCAGTGGCTTGCCTCAACCACCAAGCTGATGAAAAAGAAAGTGGCAAGTTATTTTCCACAGCACAATGTATTACAAACACTGCCTAAAATATTACATGTGTGTAGTGTTAAAAAAAAAGTGCCTTTTTCCCAAGATGATTGGGAAATTATATATTTTTCTACTTTATCATTCAAGTGCCAATTTTCTGCCTCCCTTTATCTCGCCAAAAGCTTTTTTTGTTGAGCACAAAAAAACTAAATGCCCACGCTTTTTCTTCTTTTTTTTTCTGGTATATAAAATAAAAAAACAGGGAAAGTTTGACCAAAATTTGGGAGTTTGGTCACAGACGTTTCCCACCATTAAACTTTGGTTTAATGGTTCCTGTTTTGAATCTCATGAACTGAGAACTTCTGATTGGACCACAGTATGCAGGGGGCAACGTCTGTTTGGCATACTGCTGCCGTCTCTGGCCGAGTTCTCAGCGCCTTTCCAAATCTGTCGCAGGGCATTCAGTGTATTTATCTACTAACTACTTTTCACCTGTCAAATCTTTTTATTTTTCTTCTGTTCTGTTTAACAAACATTCCTACAATGAGTTAAACGGCAGGATAACCAATCAGTATTGGTCTCAGCGATGTAGCACTCAGGTGGTTAAAGGGCAAATGCTACCAAAATACAGAATGAGAAAAATTTTAGCCCCACTGGATTTTCTTCTTATTTCTTTATTTTTTTTGACTGTGATAAAGTATACGTTTTTTTTTTCCTAAAATTATACTAGTATGGTATATACTGTAAGTTCCTCATCCATATAGTGGTGCACTAAAATCTGTGAGATTTTTTTTTTTGTGGAGTTGTAAGTTTTCATGTGAAGTAGCCTTTTATTTTGTTTTGTGTTACCTTGTTTTTATAGTGGGTTAGACTGAGAATTAGGGTGTAAAACATGTAATGCCAGTTTTTGTTGCTCACACCAAAAAGAGAAAAAAAAAAAAAGGAAAACAAATGTCATGTGTGCAATAAAGAACCATATTTACAAGCTTCCCCTTGACTGCTCTACCTGGACTGGTCCTTTGCTTTCTGCTTCTTTATCGGTGACATCATTTCTTTGGATTTGCCGTGGCTTTTTTTGACGTTTAAAGGTAGGTGCGCCGCGCTTGCAGGAAATAAAATGTTAAAGTTCAACGCTGGCAAAAAATAACTTGCTTAAGCCTTCAAAGTGAGATCAAGCCCTCTCTTGGATTTTAGTGTGATGTTGGTTAAAATGTCGACCTTTCGCGAGGGTCACAGCAAAAGCTTTCTCTCTGGAGATGGTATTTAGCGCTCCACATTCATTTCTGGCTGAAGTCATTTTTAACTGAGGAACAAGCGGCACATAAATCCTCAGCATTTCACTTCAATATAGTCCAGTCAATCTTTCTGCACCTCCAGCGACCGTGCATGACGGATGACGTGAAAGAGGGTGGCATCAGGTTAAACGCTCGCACTTATACTGCAAACTGAACGCTGACACTATTAGAGATGGATCTATTTTAATAAAGGCTGTCGAAACACAGAGAGCGTGTCATTTTCTTTTTTTTTTTTTTGCACACAGCGAACTCCTCGCAGAGGTTAACCACTCACTAAACACTGCATGCCAAAACTGAATGAGGATATTATAATCGTTAAATGTCGTAGCTCAGTCAAAACTTTTCTTCCAGCGCTCATTAAAGGTCATTTAAAATCCAATGTTTCAAGCCTCCAACAGCATAATAAAAGTAATCAACTGATCTCAGACTGTGATGTTCTTCACTCAACCCTGACGCTCATTAAATGCACTTCCTGACTTTCCTGTTTTAATGAGAACTGTGAATAAACAAAAGTTTGAAAATGACAGAAAATGACACACTGCTTCAGTTTGGGGTCAAAATATAACGGGTTCGATATGCTTCACTTCGGGACTGTGTATCTGTCTCTGTGTTTACTGTGTGTGCAGCACTGCCCCCCCTCAACACAAATCCCAAATCTATTTGAGCTTAAATAACTCCAAAGAGGTCCAACAAGGAGTTGGACATACCCGGGTCTGTCTGGAATACGTCATGACGACATACTGTACGTGGTTTTTTTTGGAAAGTAGAAGAAACACATGAACATGAAGAACACGCTACGCCAGAGTAACATAAAACATGAAACAATATTTTGTTGTCATTTCTGGGTTTTGGCAGCATCATAAAGTGTGTAAGGTCACACTGTGGTAAGACTTTTTGGGGTTTTAATAAGGTCAGAAGAACATTTTAAAAACGTTTTACAGCAGCGAAATCAGTGGGGCCCAAAACAATGAGACATCTGGATCCATCGATGTGGTCAAAGATTAATACCCAGGTAGTATCATGTCAGTTTTCTCACAGTTAGGAATGCTGCAGCTAATGTGCTGCTGTCACGTAGACGCTATATTGATGCTAAAAACAGAAGCATGAATTAAATCCACGAAAACAAACAGCACTCCATTTCTCATCGCTTATTTCGTGGCGTCGGTATGACATGTTTGCTGTAGGCTAGCACACATCCTCCCAGACATTCACCCTGATTATCAGACACATCATCAGCTCTGGGTTACTCGGGGAGTCGGATGTATGTAAATGTGCCTACAGAAGCAACAGCATCCTTAATCCTGCAATGAAAGTAATGGCAACCTGCAGCCTGAGTACGTGATTATCTCTTTCTTCCTTGTCAAACTGATGAGTCAGTACTGCGGTTTGTTCCAATTTGCACCACTGTGCAGCTCCAATGGGCTTCCCGATGACTTATGACCTGTGAGGAGGTGAAGTGAGCCAGCTGTTGTCACGCTGTGAAAGCAGAGCAGTGCAGATGTACAGTCGCAATTGGGATTCCCGCTCCTTTATATGATGCAGTCATAAAAACAAAGGGCTTTAAAGTGGACGTCTCATTACGCCTCAAACCGGCAACTCTGCAGGAAAAAAATCCAAACGACAGGGACAAATCTTCCCCTCTCTCTGTTTTCTCTCACCCTCTTGCTGGAGGACAGAGCTGCTGATGCTGCTGCGGCTGCTGAATGGGACGGTGGGGAGTAACGGTTCACGAGGGGGCTGCTGGAAGTGACTTTAATGTCATGCAGGAAACGGGGAGAGCGAGAGAAAGAGCGGAGAAGTAGAAAGGGAGGAGGCGGTGGAGGGTGCTGATGGTGGCTTTGGCCTCCGGGAAGATGCATCAAAGGAGCATTTGTCGCAGAGACCAGCTGGGAGACTAATCAGAGAAAGAGAACTGGGGGTTTGTGTGTGTGTGTGTGTGTGTGTGTGTGTGTGTGCACATGTGTGTGTTTTTGAAGGGGTAGAGTGGAAGGGTTGCATCAGTAGTGACAGATGAACCAGCTTCCTGTGGAATGAATATAGGGCATTCATCAGAGTGCAGCTGTTTCTCTCTCTGTGTGTGTGAGTGTGTGTGTGTTGCCGCCCGTGTGTGCATGTGTGAGTAAGTTGTTTTAGAGTGCACAGTTGTTGCAGGTTTCAAGTTTAGATTGATGAATGAAACTCTATAGTTCTTTGGGCACCTGTGCCGAGTGACACAGTCTAGCAGCTGGATTTTGTGTGTTTGCACTTGATTGTGTGAGAGAGAGAGAGTGTGTGTGTGTGTGTGTGTGTTAGATTGAATGAGAGGATGAGACAGAGAGACGGCAGTCTTATTTATGTTGTGGCGAGAAGAGGGTATTTGTCCTTCAGGAATAAGTAACAGAGTCATCTGGGGCCACTTTTTTTTTAAGCACAGGTGATTACGTCCTTTAAAGAGTATCTATCTTTCCGAGAAAAGCCACCGAGGAGGTTTCCAGCTCCTCTTTTACAGTTGCGTGTCAGGGTTGGTGTATGATCTCCTATTTTAGGAAACTCTTACTCCCTCTTTAAGCATTTTTACCGCGTCTAATCGGACAGGTCAGTTGACATTTCCCCCGGTTCGTCATGTCGTCGCTGTGAGGAGTCAAAGCCCGTCAGTCACGTCACACCAGCTTGGACAAAACGATGAATCTTCCTCGCCTGTCTAGCAGGCTTTTGCACTCTTTTTGTACTGAGTGATCTAGACAGGTGTGGATACTGCAGGCCTGCTGTGTCATCTAATGCTGACAAAGAATGTCTAACAGGTGTGTTTGTGTGTGTGTGCGCGCGCATGTGCGTGTTTGTCTCTTTTTGTGCCCACTGCCTTGCACGCACGCCTTCCCCAACAGTTGTTCAGTAACTAAAAAAAATAATTTTAAAAAAAGCTGTGGCGCTCCACGCTGCATTCATCTCCAATTGAATTCACTGTAAATATATAAGTCATGCTTGCGGTCCAGGAAATAACACAGCAAACCCACCGACATCATCAGTCTGAGATAATAAAAATCGGAGTCAGCTTAAGTGTCAGCAGGTGAAATGCCTTCGAGTCCAAAAGCTCTTCCCTTTCATCACACTAAATTACTCCCCATCTGGAGCTCTTCACGAGAGGCAACCACCACGACTGAGCGTTGACAGATGCACTTCCTAAATTTTCAGGCTAGCTCCAAGAAAATTTCCATCTGTATCAGAGGTGACAAAGCCAGCTCCTCTCTAATTTTGTAATCAGCTGCATTATTTAACTTAATACGTTAACTGCTTTAATTTATTTATGCGCAAGGATTTTGCCTCTTATTGCACTTTGATATGACACTAAAGAGACACAGGCTGTGTTCTATCATTTTATCCCGTTTAATAGCATGAGAGTGAAGATTTAGTGATGCTATGATGTTGGCTTGTACTAATCGCCCTGAATTACAAGATAACATAGTGTTTATCCCCCCGTTCCCCATATGTAAGTTCAAAAATCAACTTTCAGCATTTAGTTTGAAGTTGTAATTTGCAAATATATTGAGAGACTGAGGTTTAAACTGGACTAATGTTTAGATGTTTTCACCATCTAGACGTTTTTTTAATACTCAGCTCCACCCAGCCTTCACCCACCCGTTCACAGCAGCCTTTCTGACAGTTGCCATAGCTGACAAAGCACTGGCGTAGCTAACAACAGTGGCGTGGTCACACAGAGAGAGAAGCAAATTTTTGTCTCACGTTACTCATGTTTACTCATGGGAACCTTTGTGTTTTCTTGCGTGAGTAACGTGAGTTTAGATTTTTTTTTCTCCTGTGATTTCAAAAGAAATAACTACAACATGATGCTGATTTCTTAAAAGTCTAAATTCTTAGCAGATTTGTCTGCAGGACAACTTTTAAAGTGCTTGTTCTGGGAATGATTTTGGAGCCATCAGGGCTACGTTGACTAAGTTTATACCAATGGCTGGCAACAAGTAACATATTTTGAGGAACTACAGTACAGAGCTACAAGTTGGAACTCAAGATGAAGCCACTTTTTAATCCCAAATGTTTAAATCACAGCAGATTCATGTGTGACTGTGTGGGTGTTATTCCTCCAGAAGCTCCTGCTCGCCGACACTCAGCAGCAGCTCTGTCCCTCTGCTCCGCCCGGCCCATTTTACATCTATTTGCGTCTTTCCATTGACCTATGTAATATCATCACACGGAAAATTCATCTCACTGTCTGTGTAAACGCACCATAATGACCATTTTAGTGTCCCAGTAAGCAAGTGAACCTGCATGGACCGTGCAACTGGAACAGTTAAACTGAATACAGATTATTAACTCCATTAATTAGCTTACACCTTTATTTTTTTTCTAACTACGACAGCTGCTGTAAAGAAGCCTAATGGTCTGTATGTGTTTTTCATAGCTTCAAATAATTAGCGTGGTGGCAAGTATCATGGGGACATGAGCAACTTCCACGTCAGTGGTTGTGAAAACCACACACAAAGTTTATATGGACTCTTCTACGTGAACGCAGTAAATTTTTAATTTAAAGGCAGCAGTAGACTCGAACTACTGCCATGTTTTCAGGAAGTTAAACTTAACAACATTATTCAGTTGGAAGCTGAAGAAAAGCGATAAAAGCCCAGCACAGAACCAGTCTTCTGTCTCTGAGTTAATGTTTAATTAGCAAACCAGGCACCTAGAAATGTCTGCTGCGTCATCACACACTGACACAGTGTATAAAATACCATCTGACAATCAGGAGCCGTGCTTTATGTTCGTTTAAACATGAATTCATTCTTTTAAATATGTGGCAAAGGAGCTAAATCTACTGTTTATTAGCCTGTTTGTAGTTTGCTCAGCTCTAGCCTAGCTGGTGCTGGTGCTATATTCTTGCTAACAGCTGTGTATGTAAGCCGTCTTTGTGCCTGTGCTTAGCCTCATATTTAAATATCGAATATTTAGTGGGACAAAATCAAACTCTTGGGTAATATAGCACCGCTAGCTTGCTATACAAGTAGGGAATGTAGCACAGTGAACTGGGCATTGGTTCTCCCAGCAGGGTTGCCAAATCATTATGGAGAACTAGATACCTTTAGTGACATTCAACAAAAAGAGCTGGAAAACACTAAGATAAGTCAGACTGTATATTCTGTTCTTATACATGTTAAGAGGTCAGTTACCACAGAAACATCAGAGTGCATTGTCTTTTAGCCCTGAAGCGTTCATGTTGATGGTGAAGGTGTCAACCTGACTGTTATGTGAGGGGGTCACGGCTCTGAAGGGTTGAAAAGCACTGATGTAGCAGACAGGTTTGAGTCCTGCCTGTCTCGGAGCATTCAGCCTTGTTCTGCCCTGCTTTTCATCTCTGCTGATGTATTCTTCATTGTGTCTTCTGTGCCTCTTTGTTAAGCTTCTTTTGCTGCCGTTGTTGTTGCTGCTGCTGTAACAGAACCGCTTTCATGATGTCAAAATAGACTTCAGTGATGAAGTGACGGCGAGCATCAGGAAAGGTGGCCACCCTGAAGCCAGACACACAAAAGAACACAAAGTTCGGACTTTATTTTTATGGAAGCTCGATGCTCTTTGAAGGGGGTTGACCGTCCTCTGACCCGGCTCCCTTGTGGTTTGAACCCTGGACATGGAAGTGGTGTCAACAATATTTCCAGAAACATAAATAAACACAACCACAAAGTCACAAAAGCAGCCATGAAAAACAACTTCCCTCAATTTTCTTGTGTCTGAGAATCTCCTAATCCTACGTATTTGGGAAGCTTTAATGTGTGTGTGTGCATGCTTGCATACAATACGTGTGTATATGTGCGTATTCTTATACATTGCATGTGCAGGTGTGTTTATACCGGGGTTCACTTTGAAATAGTACAATTCTGTTAGTGTGTGTGTCTCTGCGTGTGTGTGCTCACCCTGGGAAATGAAAACGCTGACCCAATTTAATACACCTGTGTCTCGCTGCACTCTGGCCCAGCACTCAATCACACACACACACCTCAGCCTGACTCCAGTGGAGTAGAGCTCTCCAACACCACATAATCTGAGAGCACTGCCTCGGCTATACAGATAAGTTGAGCCAATTCAAATATAGGAGGTGTGTGTGTGTGTGTGTGTGTGTTTTTTCTCCCACTTTATTCATTTTTTTCACTTCAAAGTCAGAAAATAATAAAGCTCCAACAGGAAGATGGAGTTATAACGTGTGGACTCAACTCGTGAGATTTTTTATTAGTTTCGCTTTCCTCCGTGCGCATGATTAAGGCGGTGTGGAGACGCTCTCATTAGGCAGTGTGCACTTTTAATAACTATAAAACAAAGCTGTTTGAACTTTCAACTCATTTAAACAAAGCCATTTGTCCGTAGGTGTACCTGCGCAGAGCGGAGATGTTTAATAATACACGGAGTATTAATAATGTACACAAACATATAGTGGCACACAGCAGGTGTAAGATATTCTGGGATTGTTTTATTTGCTTACATGTTTGTGTATTATGTTTGCTGATAAGAATGCGCCTCCAAACTGGGTGTGTTTGCCCTCAGGCTGAGCTCCCAGCATGCTGTTCAGGTCCTGGCGAGCTGCTGTGTACCGGGTGGCCTCACACTGAGCGGTAAGGCGGTAATGAACTTCCTGCCATACACACACACACAAACACACACGCACGCACAGACATAATCTCATCCACATCCCACAGGCACGAAGAGATGTCACATTAGCATGGTGCTATCTTTTCTTGAATGTGTTTGTGTGTCTTCGCGTGTGTACGTGTGCGTTCAGGGAGACAAATGACTACATTGTCCCCGGATGTGTATTTCCTGTGTGTGTCTGTAATTAATCTGGGCACACGCGGGTGTAAACATTAGAAAGGACAGTTTTTTTTTTTGTTCTCTTCTCTTTTCTCCCCCCTCAGATTAATCTGTCTTGTCAGATCTGCATCCACACTAAATCTCAACACACTGGCCCAGCAGGCAACTCATCTGCACACACACACACACGCAAACACACACACAATAAAACATAGATTTAGTGAGTGAGTGTTCCTCTGCACATTTCTGTACATGTATTTGTCATGTTCTCTGTCAAGTTGTCAGTAGCCATGATTCTAATAAAATGCTGCAAATTTGAAATGGATTACTGACATTTCACCAAAAGAGGACGTGATGAGAATTAATTAAAGGCCAAGAACTCGGATACATCGCCGCATTTCTGTGCTGCTCCTCACCTCAGACGACTTTTCCATTTCTCAAATAACCATATGTACTCTAATGTATTATTTG
Source organism: Nibea albiflora (assembly GCA_014281875.1). Taxonomy (NCBI): domain Eukaryota; kingdom Metazoa; phylum Chordata; class Actinopteri; family Sciaenidae; genus Nibea; species Nibea albiflora. The sequence goes on along the minus strand of CM024799.1, from coordinate 22,989,882 downwards.
TTACTATGGTGATAGGGAGAGTGGACCACAGTTTGTCAGTGTTTTCTCTTAGAGTGAGAGCATTTAACGGTGAGTGGCAGAATGACATGAATGTTGTTTACAGTAAAAGCTTTATTTGGGAAAAATCTTTTTCCATCATCTTTTCTTTTGAGATATGCCAACTTTTAGACCTCAGCCGGGCTTAAACTGACAAAACAACCTCACTTCAAAGTCCATTTAGTCAGTGTTATGGAGCTTTTCTTTTCATGTGAAAAAAATATATCACATGGTCTTTATCAGCAGACCGAGTTTGGAATTGTAAATGTCAAAATTTCCTTCCTTCTCCTGAGTACTTTAATGGCTTCACATTAAGGTGAAATTGTTTTTGATGCCTGCTGTTTCCAAGCTCACGAATAGACTTTAAATCAAGTGGCAACCCGGTTCCCGGTTCTGGGAAATGAGACCGTACGGGAGTGCTAAAGCTGTAATTCCTCCAGCGGCCTCTTGAAAACAGGCTGCAGAAGTCAGCCAATCTCTATAAGTGCTCGAATTAAAACACCCACATTTCACAGCAGAAATAAACATGTTTACAGCCTGGACAGACAACTGTTTTGGTCTCTGTAGCTAATTTCACAATTAGTGACAACTGTAATGGGGGTGATTTTTTCTCACCCGTTGATATGATATCAAGACTTAAGGTTATGCATAATTAACAGCGTTGACGCTTGATTGACAGGTATGTGCTGGTACAGATGGCTTCTTCGAGCATGCTTCAGGTCCACTAATAAGCAGTACATGCAACATGGCATTTTTGGCTTCAAAACAGCACAAACCTACGTGTGACCTCTCTCAAGCTCTGTACATTTCTCTGTACTGTCCTAGCTTTGAACCTCCACCTTCTGTTTTTTGCAGTATTTCCCCTCAAAACACAGGTGGATGGAAACAAGAGTGCAGCCGGGCAGATCTGTTGCACGTGTTTATGCTTCTTTCAAAAGAAGTCGAAGAGGCTGAACCTTTTTGGAAGGTTTTACTTTTTAGTTTCAACCCCTTCTCTCTTCACTAGCCTGAGTTTTGCTATTTTTATCTGTAACCACCACTCATCCCCAGCTTCTCTCCTGACCTCCTCACACCCAGCTCCCCACCCTGTGGCCTTTCCCTCCCTGCTCAGCTTCTGCCCTTCAGCCCGGGTCACTATAGTGCATTCTCTCTGTGACCCCTGTTCATCCTTTTCTTTCCATTCCGCTCCTCTGATCCAAGACATTACATCTCTAATTGAAGCTGACAGCCACATCAATTTCCCAGCCTGGCGTAACGTAGAACCAGACTGTCACTGTTACACACCGCTCTACACAGGTGAGACCACAACCCAGTGAGCATGTGGAAAGCTTTAATATTATCCTATTCGTTATTAGGATGGCACATCTGGGGTCTTCATCAATACAGCTGTAATTGGCGCAGGAGGGAGAAATAATTGTGGAGTAATTAGCAAAATGAGAGAATTTGGAGCTCCTCGCCTCTCGCTGTCTCGGTATTGGAAGGTGCTGCGTGATTTTGTTTTGATGTTTTAGTAACTAATGATGTCTCCGTGCAAGCGGCTGCGTTACATGCCCGTGACATCTGGGAGAGACTTTCAGCTGAGGGAGATAAAGGCACTGAAACGCTGCAGTCACTTATGTAGCAGTGGCAGCAGAAGATATGGGAGATGATGTACATATGCAGAGGTGAAGGATGAGTGCTGGCGGAGGCAAGACAAAGAGAGAAAGGAAGAATAAGACGGGCTATGTCTGGAATCATTCACTGCGCAAGAAGGTGAGATTTTGAACAGAGACTCGTTTCAGGTGTTGGCCGTGTCTCTTTTCAGAGGTGCAGGTATTTTCCCATTTTCCATAACTGATAATATTAAAACTCAGAGGTCTATTGGAGGATTCACCATGACGCTGCAACCAACAACTATTTTCTTTATCTTCTACTTTGTTTATTAATGTTTTGACCATTTATTACTCAGACAATAGTGGAAAATCCCTGTCATAATTCACCAGAGCCCAAGGCCACGTCTTCAGATTGCTAAATATCTTTACCCAACAGTCCAAAATTCAAGGAGAAGTAGAATATATAATATCTATCAAACTGAGAAAAACAACTCATATTCGAGAAGCTGCAGCCAGCAAATTTCTGGCCCTTTTGCAACCAATCACTTCAGCACCACTTCATGCTGAAATGCGTCAGGAGATTTGTCCATCCGTTAGTTGTAAATAAACAAGACCGTTGAAGACATGAGGTGACTCTTTCACCTTTTTCTTCACTACTGGAGTGTCGACTTTTTAACATTTCATTTATTTTGTGGAGAAGAAAAAAAATCATTACATCTCTTTTTTTTTTAAAGACAGAACTCCCGCCTGACATCCAGCACAGGAGAGTCGGAAAACCATTTTTCTTCTCTAACAGTGCTGTGATTGTTGGAGGTACTGTATGTTTGGGTTGTGTATGTGAGGCCGCAGAGGGCCTTGTACATGTCTGCCCTTATCACAGTCTGCATCTGCCTGTCTCTGTGTCTTTCTCACATTTTGCCAATATCTGCCCATCCAGCTCTTTTTCATATCAGCCCGTACAGCAGCTCTCTCTACTGTCTCTTTCACGGCCTTCAGTACATCACTTCATCTAGTGGGAGGGGGTTGGGGGAGGAGGGGGGGGGGACGACAGACATAAGAACACCTTTAAATGTGTCTTTACTGTCTGCGCTTACTCATTATAATGCCATGGTTGAGATATTCCTGCTTTGATTAATTGGCAGTGCTCGGCTCAAAAGAGTGGCAACGAGTGCATGTGCATGTAAACTGGTCTTTAGAGACCAAGGTTGGCTGATTTTACATTATGAAGACGAGGGTGAGCTTGAAGATTTAAAAGGATGAGTCAACCTTGTTCACACTTTTTAAAAAATATAATCCTTTACAAGAGTGCACCTGCTCTCGGTACAGTAACACGTTTTTCGGGGTGAAGTCTATATTATGTGCAATCCCCAAGTTTGGCAGCAAAGACGTCTGAACAGGTCGTGACAGAAGTTTCTTTTTGTTGTTGTTTTGTTGTTAGACACTCCATCCTATATTTGGGCGATTAAATTAGCTGCTAACCTGCAGGGATTCCCTCTGTGGCTTTATCTGATATTGCAATAAGGCCGCATTTTAATAATATAATCCTATATATGTAGGGAGAAATGGCTGCCGCAATAACAACACAACATTGCATGTTTTAGAAAGGCGAGAAATATTTGCATTTACTGAGCTGAACAAGATCAAAAGTGTTTCCAAGGTCATTAGAGACTCGATGAGATGCAGCCCTGTCAGCGCAGATAAACCACCATACATAAAGGACTTTAATTAAATTTACTCCTTCTTTAAGTGCCCTTTGAATAAACTGCAGGAGAACATGTAAACTGAAGGCTGAATATATACATAGATAAGCAAACTTTAACAGTCTGTGTTTGTCAGGACAGAGTCAAGGCAGCCCTGCGTGTGAGCGGCCAATGAACACCCATGTCATTACATAACGAGCAATCATGAATAAATGCTAAAAATAAAGGGCAACATATGGACGCGACTTAAAAGAATGTCTTTAAAAATCTGCTTAAAAAAAACAAAACAACAGACGACAATAACATCCGCTCTCACAATGGCTGGGCGTTTTCAGTGAGCTATGTTAAGCACGGCTTATCAGCCAATCTGCTTTTTCCCCTGTCTCTCTCTCTCTCTCTCACACCACACACACACACACACACACACACACACACACACACACACACACATACACACTTCTCCACCCAATCATGTAAGCCCGAGGCAACTTTTCATTAGCGTTGTGGTATTACTTCAAACCCATTAAAATAGCCCCCTCCTAATCTAAATCCAATAATTTGTGCACTTCTCCCTCCCTTCACTGGCATCATGCTTTCCTCTATCTAACCCAATGCTAAAAGAGAAGATTCATTATCTCTGGTTTGGACAGGGATTATGCTGATCGGGGCAGCTTAAGGCAGAAGATATAAAGAATCTTAATAAAATTCTTCAGCCGTTGCAGCAGTGTGCCATCTAATTTAAAGTGCACCAACTCACACACACTCACGCGTCGCTTCCATCACCTTCCCCTTCTTACCTAAATCTCAACATGCCTTTTTTTCTCCCCCTCCATCTCCATTTCCATCCCTCACAGATCATCCCCCTTTTTCTTGGTCTTTTGTTACTAAAAGCTGCATTGAAATGTGTTTCACTAAGGAGATACATTAGGAGAGAAATATATATATATGTATATATACCAATAAAACCAAGCAAGTGTACACAAATTTTTCATGTTGCATCACCTTCAGCTTTGGAGGTAACCAACAAATTGCAAAAGTTTTGTTTGGGGATTCGTAGTCAACATCAGAACACTTAAACATACACATTTCACTAAAATACATTAGGAGAGAAATATATCTGTATATATTTGACACCAAGTGCTGTATCCTATATATCCATCAGCCATCACTTCCCACTTGATCGGTCTCATGAAGAGGACTATGCCCTGATGTGTCTCTGATCTGTCTTCCAGTATAGGCAGGCGTTGGGGAGATATGGGTTAGTGTGTTTAAAAGCCATTCTTCCAGTTTTCAAATGACCTCTTTCCAGAAAGAAGGAAACTTCTTAAAATGAGTGTATGAAGGTGACTCTTCTACTACAAGTTGTTCTGTCTGAAAGCCATCTTATGAAGTCTTACCGGTGTGTAATGCCTGTGAATGATCTTGGCTGACATTGGCTGCAGAAAAGCTAGGAGAACTATTTTTTGTTCCTTGTCATTACTGTAGTTCAGGAGCAGCTGGAGAGCCTTTTTATTGGTTTCTATTCACCGAGGCGCCAGAGTAAAAGTGTGTGGAATTCAAATGAAGAGTTCATTTCCAAAAGGAATCGTATCCTTCAGCACCTGAACGCCGCCATTCAACGCCTAAGTATTCGACACTTGAAAATGTAGAGCGTTCTGTTTATGAACACTTTTTTTCCACCTCGTCAGCAAGGGACAAACTTCAGAGAGTGCCATAATTATATTTCCTGCAATCAGTCATATCTTTAAGGTTAGCTGACACTGTTTCTCCTAAGCAGGTGGAGAGCAAACCATTTTTATTATTTAAAACTTGAGGGAAGCAGCGCCCCCAGAGGATGACGGTGTTGTTTTGATGTAGCTGATTAAGTCATGAAAGTCGGCGTGGATTAACCTATGGGGCAGCGCGGAGAGCAACCAAACTGGCAGCTCTGCAAATGTTTTCACGGTCATCTAATATGCATGAAGAAACATCTGGAGAGATGCAAAGTACTTTCATGAGCCATGCGGACGCTTCAGAGCAGGTCTGGAGGCACAGAAGCATGCGCATCCATCCATCCATCCATCCATCCATCCATCCATCCATCCATCCATCCTCTGCCTCCTTAGTGGGTTAATGATCATAGACCTCACTGCGTCGCTGTCCTTTGCAATTCAAACTCGAGTTCATTTCTTGCTGCTGTTTATGTGGCACCAGAGGCAGTTTTTATGAAGGTATCTGTCTTCTTGATGTCAGCGCCATTTGACAATTCATTGTCAGCTGAATTGGCTGGAAGAGTGACTGTTAGCCACGCTGCATTACGGAAATCATTTTAGAGGCGATTTTTTTTTTCTGCCTCACTCTGCCCTTGCCTTCGTTTATTTGTTATTTACTTCTGTGTCATTATGGCACATAATCAGCCTCATAGTATCTGAGCGCAGTTGAGTTGATGCATCTATTTAGATTTTCTGCATATTAGAATTTTGACTACGGGAGGAAAATGTAGATATTATTTGCAGAGATGGCTGAGAAGTGTGCTTAACTAAGCTGGTGTTAGAGGACATTATTCATACAGGCAGACACACTGTAAGGTCAAATGGCAACATGGGAAACGCCACACAGTCGTTTGTGGGCAGACGTCAACACACACACACACACACACACACACACACACACACACACACATACACTGATCAATTAAGATTAAATGACCAGGTTTCTGAGGTGACCGGGCAGTGAGTGTACGTCAGCTTCAGTCATCATTAATGTTAATTTACAGTCAAAACTCCTCTCTCCCAAACCTGAGGAGCAGTAGAGCACAATATCAAAATCTTTAAAACAAATACATAAAATATGACCTGTTCCGAAAGAGAATCAATATTGCATGTTTGTCTGGAGGAAAGCTGCTGATGCATTTGCTGTGCTGACTTTTCCAATTTCTACATCTGAGATTACCATCGCTTTCGAGTATGCTGCTCATTTTGAAAAACAGAATTTCATTCAGTCGCTGCTCTAGCTGTATGCCCCGAGGCTCTGTGAGAGAGGGAAAGTGTATTAATGAAATGAGAGACAGACAGTGTTATTTAAATCACCTCAACAGCATAACCTGAGGCCTTACACGAGCTCTCTGCTGCTTTGCAGACGTGTTTTCATACCTCAGCCAACCAAACCAAACTTAATCATCATATCCACATAAACTCAGTCAAAGACAACCAAAGTGAAGCACACCAAAGCCAATCTTAGCCACACGGTGTCAAATCAGTGTATTGAGTCTTCACATCAAATCAAATCAAAATGATTCAAATTAAACAGAACCAACCGCGTTCTGTAGAACACTGAGCTGACATGTACACTAAGAAATAAATGTGTGTGATGTGTTGTTGGCCAAACACGTCATACGCATTCATTTACTTGTGTATGCATCTGCCCAACCTAACAAAAAAACAAACGTAATGACACAATCATCAGTCAGCTAAGGAACAAAATCCACCTGCTGCTTCTAAAGTTAATAAACTAACATGTTTCATCGTGCTTGTTTGATTCAAGCTTAGTCCACAGGGACTTCGCCTGGGAACCAGAGGCTGGCCAAGTCCAACATGTACCATAGTACAGTGTTCCTCAGGGGAACACTGCCCTGCATGTTTTAGATGTTTCCTGCTCCAACACACCTGATTCAAATGAGTGGCTCGTTATCAGGCCACTGCAGAGCTTGATGACGAGCTTGATGATGAGCTGAATCAGGTGTGTTGGAGCAGGAAACAATTAAAACATGCAGGGCAGCGTTCCCCCGAGGACCAGGGTTGAAAAACACTGCCATAGTGTAGTAACTGGAGAGGTGCCAGTTCATGCATGTGTGGTTGTATTTTGGGTTTATATCTGTAAATCTCCCCTTGAGGTATCAATAAATCAGTAAAGTTAATCTACTTGTTCCTCTTCTTTACCGGACAGTGCAGTAACGTCCTGGAGAAAGATCATGGTAGTTAAGATTACGAAAACATCGTGGTTGGGTTACAATTATTACTTCTCTAAGGGTGTTTTCGTTGCCATGGCGACAATAATATATACAAGATCGAAGCTATGGAGCAAACATGGTCCCCCGGCTTACCCTTTTACTCCTTCTCATACTACGTCATGGTTTTGGGTTTATGGTTTTGTATTTCCTTTTTTATTCAGTAATTCTCTACTACCATGTATTTCTTGTGTTACTCTACTTCCCGCCTGTGTTTCCTGCCTCCTTTGATTACCTGTTCCACCCCGATAAGTTAGCAGTCACCTGTGTTTTGTCATCATGCCTGCTCTTCCACATTTAGTCTTTGTGTTCCTTATTTTCCTTTTTCGGGTTGTACTGTTGTAGTTTCTGAATATTGTGTAAGTTCTGTGGTTGTGTATTCTGTTTGTTTTCCATTTCTCTTCAAGTTCCTTACTTCTCTAACTGTTCCACGGTCCCTTGATTGTCTCTCCCAGTGTTCCCTGTTTGGGATTTTGTTTGTTTGGACTACACTATCCTGTAATTTACAGCAAAGACTTCACAACATGCACCTTATTACACTCTCTCTGTATGGATAAAGTTTTTAGCTTATGTTTATTAAGGCTTTAATGGCTTTCTTGGCAATGATCATAATATTTCTGCCTTATTTATTATTTAAAATTATGTATAGTGAAGTTAATTCATTTAAAATTAACGTGCGATAACTCACTACATGCATCACTTAATTCGCTTTATAGCTTAATAAGTATTAAGTTCAAATATCAACTCCGATAATTTTAACCCTGTTAGCTTTTGCCACAGCCGAATGAACTTTCTTAGTAAACACTCCTCACAGCGACTCAACTATGGACCGAAAATCCTGTTTGTGTGTTCAACAGGAAATCTCAAAGAACTAATTTGTTAAAAACACACAATGTGTGTGTGTGTGTGTGTGTGTGTGTGTGTGTGTGTGTGTGTGTGTGTGTGTGTGTGTGTGCTTTCTGCATGCCAAGACTTCAGAAGCTACCTGTTCTCCCAGAACAATTAAGCCAAGCCTCTTTACAGTATCTCCGCTCCAATTAATTTTAATATTTAAACAGCCATGCAGAGACTTCTGGACCCACTAACGCAAGATTAGAGTAAACTCAATTAAATATTGATGGCCATAAATAAACATTCTAATTTGGAGAGCTGCCACGGTGCGTAGTAAATCAAGAAAAAAAATGGTTTCAGCTGAAATGCTATGCTTATTAGCTGAGCAAATGTTGAACTGGGGAGGTCAGGAGAGGAGGTGAAAGAAAGGACAGAGGATTAATGTGGAAGGACAAGTAGGAAGAAAAACAAGAGGACACGCAGCCGTTTCTGTCCTCTCTGAAACATTACGTTTATGATTCAAGATTCAAGACTCAAGATTACTTTATTTGTCCTAAGGGAAATTTGCTCTGGACATAAAGGCTGCAACATAAAAATAAATACATTATGGCACTGTGATAGACATGAAGTGCATAGCACAGAGAAGTGCACAGTTAAGTGCAAGGTAATGTCTAGGTCGCCTACAAAGCAGAGCGACGGGAAGATTATGTATATTATCAGATGTATTTGAAGAAGTGCACGTCCTGCCTTTTCTACAAAATACCAATCAGGATTAAACTATAGCTTCAAACCTGCCTGTCTGTTGCTGTGTGTGTGATTTACTGTAATTCTAAAGGTGGGTGGCACAGAAGTGCAAAAGCCTTTTAATGTTTGTGACTGCAAAGTAGGAAAAGAAATGAATAGTTTTTAGCGTTTCACTATAATTCACATAATGGTATGAAATGTCTCAACTTTTCCACTGCGACTGTCAAGGACATTTTTAAGATTCTTTCACTGATCTGTATCTAATTGCACTATAAGCATGCAATTCATGACCACTTCTTACATTTTCTCTCCTACTGAAAGACCTGGAAGGCCTTGTCAGAGATAATTGAATTAATTAGTTGTTTAACTACATTTTGCAGAAGCTTGCTGGTCGTACAACTACATTGTGAACACGTGGGTACTTTTGAAAACGGACAGCAATGCTGCTTTTTTTGTTTCGTAATTTCAATTTCAACACATGCACATTGGTGCAAAAAAACAGTTTTGGTCTCTGTAGCTCAATTTCCTCATTCATGACGGCTGTACTGAGGCCGAATTTTTATATAACTCACCTGTTCAAATTATATTGAGGCTTAAAGTTATGCATAATTAACGGCGTAGCTGCTTTGATTGACAGGTAGGTACCATTAGGTTTGCGCAATCAGCCTGCCACAGGTCCACTGAAGATGCACGTCTTTGCCCATTTTTAGATTTGCTAACATGGCGGCAGCCAGAGTCACAGTCTTGAGCTTTAAAATGTCTTTTCAGAAACTTATGATTGACATTCTTGTTGGTGTAGTTTAATAACTAGGATGTTGCCTAAAGAATAAGATTGCGGTTATGAGAATTTTTCTTTTTCACTGTTTCTTTACAGATCTTTTTAGTCAGAGCAGGTCTGTAACACAATAAGGATGTCTGCATCATTGAAAACAGACACAGAAAATCTGACCTGAACTTCTAGGTTTAACAGAAAAATTCCAGCTTCACTTTCAAGCTCCGGTGACCTGCAGGACGCCACTGTGGTGAAGGTTTAGCACAGAAAACTCTTCTGTGACATTATAACAGCCAGTCTTCATCTTTTTATCTTAAAAAGGTTGGAGGATGTTATAGAACTTAGATAGAAAACAAATCCTTGAGAGGCTGCCCACGTGCTCGGCGGCTCTGACTGACAGTGAATCATTCATGGAGCGCAGGAAACATGATGAGAGCTTGATTAAGGACAGGGAGAGATGGGCTTCAATGTTAAATCAGTCCAGACTGAAGGCTGATTAGATGCGAACTTTTACATAACAAACTGGAGCTGTAAAATCCGGTTCAGACAGGTCGGTCAATCTCCACAAAACTGGCAACTTCTGTGAAGGTCATAACATGCACATAATTCAATGCCGGCGCCCTGCACAATATTTAACTCAAAACTTTGCAAACTTGTAAAGATTATTTCTCATCAGTGCCCATATTAATTCTTTGCAGTGCTCCATTTATGCAACATGTCATCGCAGACGCGCCACCTGCATGCAAATGTGGAATCAAAGGCATACATACACACAGACAGACAGACAGACACACACACACACACACTTACAGAGATTTTTCATCTTCAAGCTCATGAATTCATAAGACAGTGTGTATGCCGAGAAGAGCAGACTAACATGACAGCCTCCTGACAGCTCCCGTACACAGGCAGCCTGCTCTGTGTTTTAGATATACAGTATATTTTGAAAGTTATTCAAGAGCGAGGGGGGTGGGGGGAGCAGAAACACCACATGAATAAATAGAAATCAAACATTCAGCGGCGGTGGTTTTGGCACTTTGAGCGGAGATATGGGGGGAAGTGTCAGGGGGTATGGCAACAGGGTTTGACAAGGGGGCCACGACGGGCAGCAGACGCTGTCAGTGCGCCAGGTGGTGATGCGTGAATTGGGGGAAAGGAGACGTGACGTGGTGGATTCCTCCACTAGTCGCTGGAGAGGACCGGAGACTGTGGGAGGGGTCCCTGAACACACCGTTCACCTGTCAGAGCTCTGGCCAGATCCACACCGCTCACACGCATGATAGCAGACGTGCGAGTACCCCTTCATGTGGATGCAAAAAGACGCAAAGTGATTTGACAGGCTGTGGTTAGAAAGCAGACGGAAAACCACCGCCTATGTGTGGATATTAGCAGAAGTCGTATTCAGATCATGTAAAAAGACGCAGCAATTAAAAGGCCAACATTTAAAATGAGAGATCGCAGAGGAGGTTAGAGGCAGTAAAGTTACTACCCCTGAATGTGACAGGCTGGGCTTACATCATTGTTTTGCAAAAGCACAGTTTTCCCTCTGGCATTTCAAGATGTAACCACTCTGGAAACCGTTTTGGAAAAGCGGCGTATTTGAGCAGTTATATAAATTGTAACTCTCCCGAAAATTGCTCCCATATCCTGACAGAAAGGTGTAAAGGGAGGGTGTTTCAGAAATTGTTCGATGATTCAAAAAGGACTTCAAAAGGATGAAGCATACTGATGCCTACAGCCGGGCCAGACTCTGTTCTTGGCTCTTTGATTCAGTCATAAAAAAACGTATGATGAGAAAAATAGATTTTTATTCATTATCTTTCATCTAACATGCATGCTAGATGAAAGCAAATGTGTCCTTGTATGTGTTCAATATATCCTGTCTTTCCCAGTATTAGAGTGTGTTACTGTTTCCTGTGGATTCATTAGCTATAAACAGTCACGGAAAAGTAACTAAGTACATTGAAGTCCCATTTATGCAACCTTTTACTTCACTGCATTTGGATAGTTAGTTTGATTTTGCATCCCATAGCATATGATTCATTTATTAAATGAGATGTATTATTACAGATTACAGGCCCGCATACAGGTGTTTTCAGTTATGTTGCTGATTAGGCCAATATATGAGGTAATCATGTACATGTGTTGAAGTTTTTTTGTTTTTTTAAACTTTTGTGATAACAGCTCCGTGTTGCTGCATTGGCTGCATGTTCAGATTACAAATCCCCTTGTTTTTTTTTGTTTTTTTTTATTGTAAATCAATATTTATGACACAAATCATAATGGCCCTCAAATTCTGAATATGGGTTTTGATTTGATGTTGCTCCCATCTCTCTCGCTCTGTCTGTCTCTCCCCGTCTGTCTCTTTGCATTTCCTGAGGGAAAAGCTGGACAGTGGGCAGAGTGTTTTTGGAGCCGGCATGGGAAGCAAAGGCAAAAGGCAAAGAGGGGAGAGAAAAAAAAAGCTTCCATTCAGAGCCCCATAATACTCTATTCATGAAGCCCCATGTGCTTTTATTATTTAAAACATTCTCCCAGCACAGAGAGCTCCATCCTGTCTCATTGTGAAGCCATCATCTGAGGAGCTATTTCCACAGAAGCAAAAAATAGTCCTATTTGTGAAATACTGATTATCTAAAATGGGACCGCAGGGCCTCGACGGAAGGGAATACGGGATTCCACAGGCTTCCACGTCCCACTGGTGGATTATGTTTTTTTTGTTTTTTTTCTCCCTCATCTTAACTCTGCTTGATATCATTACACAAGCCTTGGTTACCAACTGTCAGAAAATGCACAGTGTAATGCATCACTTGTCAGCGTGAAAATATATAATTATGCTCATCTAACAAGTTTTCAAGGCCAAATGGAGGTAATACCTCTTGTGTGAAACAATAATCTTGCAATGCATCAGTGTAATTGAAAAAAAAAATGCTATATTTGCTTATTTGTCACCTTGTAGGAAATGTGCTGTGTTGACAGCTGAAAAAAAAATGCTGAAAGGATGCCAGTAATTAGCTTTATGTGGGAGGACTGGATGTAGATGATGAACGTGGGACTGTGCGGCTTTGTGTGTGTGTGTGTGTGTGTGTGTTTGTCCCTTTATTTGCATTACAGCGTATTGTCTTACCTGCCTGTATTGTTTGTTAGTTGAATGGTGCCATCGTCGCATGTACCTCGACACCCAGGCCTATTGTTGCCACAATCAAATCACATGAAAGCCAAACTAATTGAACATGTATTGATGGAAATGCGGTGCTCTCACTCTCCCCTCTGGCAACCCTGGAGCTGACTGCTTCACCGTCACACAGGGAGCAGGGTGCTGCCAGCGGATGAGACGCTTTAAATACACGCCGAGAGAGACGAGGGAAGACGGCGATCTCTGCAGAAATAGATAGATAGGTTAGAGCTCAGACAGACAAACATACTGTAAGAGAAAGAAGTGGAAGGATTAACAGCTACCTGTCATATGTACTGTATATGTGCAATCAGGACGATGGTGCTAAATACTGGCAATCAGGGCAAATTCATCAGAGCCTTCTTTTCCTGCCAAGGAAGGCAGCACTGTAATTATGTAGGCATCAGCCTCTGCGACAGCCACCCGCGCTAGTTGTAATTTCGCCCAATTTACGCTCAAAGGCTTCAAAGGACCTATAATTTGAATCCCTTCAGCTTTATGGTAATGTGTTAGCATTGACTGTCGCACCTTTTGTACTCGCCATAAAATGAGCACATGTGTTGAAAGATTTGCTGGAGGGATTTTTTTTTTTTTGTGACGAGAAAGCAGCCATTGCGATGACAGAGATATCGAAGACTCTTTCACACCTGTTGTTCAGTTCATTTAGTCCAAACCAGATGAAACCCCATAAAATATACACTGCTGCCTTTTAGTTCTGATCAGGCTCATGTTCACGCTGCCATCAAATGGGGCAGGAACTGCTGTACTTTTACAGGATGGTAAAGTCATAATGTGCTTTTTTAAATCTTTACTTTTAGAATCAGAAATCAGACTCAGTGTCAAGGACTAAAAGATTTAGATATACGTACAACATGTTTTCAAAATGAAAAGTGCCGTACAGGTTTGTATTCACTAGGCTCACTCTTTTCACTCACTTTTTAATGGGATAAAAATAATAACCTGATGTATTTATTAGATATCTCTCACCAGCTTCTCATGGTCTTATCGTATGCACCTGTCAATCCACAGGTGTGCAAAAGTTTTGCTATTACTGCTGATGCTGAAAATGCACGAGCTCACACACAGACAAATACTCTCATACTGTCCTGTGGTTGGTCTGTTTGGTAGTCTTGGTCCGGTTGTTTAGTCCACACCAACAACCTAAATTGAAGTGAATTTCACAATTTGTGAAAGCGGAGGGAGATGTAGGTAGGTTGTAGCCACACATGAATGATGACATGAGTCCTATATGACCTCTGTTCCTTTGCCCCGTAGCCTTCCTTTTATGTCCGTACGGTCAATTATAGGCTGTTGTTGATGTCTCAAGAGGTTATAGGTCACGGGAGACCAGTTAGTGAGTCTAAATGCTCTTCTTTTCCACGCGATGTGTCGTGTGAGAAAAAAAAAACAAGTGTTTCAGGTCAAAGTTTATGTGCTGTCTGACCAGGATTAATAACGAGGCTACTATGTCTTCTCTGCTCGCCCTTCCTCTCCCCTCCTCCCCGCTCTGTCTCTTCCTCCTCTCTGAGGGATTCTTAATGACTAACCTGTCAGGATTAGCATCTCTCCCTATTTCATACTGTGGTATCCAGCTTCCTCCTCATCCTCTAATGAACAGCCCCGGCTCCAAGGACAGAGCAGACAGGGGCGAAGACAGATGAAAAACTCAAACATGCGCATCACCGCCACCCAAGATTCACATTTCAGGAGTCCACACCACCCGCGTCGAGCCAAGCCGGCCTTTTTCCTCTCTTCTCGCCCCCTTTTAACATCCTCTGTCATTCCTGGCTTCCGATGCTTAGGACAACTTAATTAATCACAGTACAGCTCTAATGAATTGACCAGCCGGGGTGTATTGATCCCTGGGGTATCAACGGCTCGCCTTTGTGAAGTCTAATACCCTCTTCTGAGCTCAGAGATCAAACATCTTGAGAAAAAGTGGGAAGGAATATCACACTGAAACCTCTTTTTTTTTTTTTGAAGAGCAAGAGGAGGTCAGCTCCAAAGACGATGGCTGAAGCCACTTCAGCAAATATGTGCATTAGACAGAAAGCAAATCCTCATCTTCATCCCCCACGCGCTCCCCTTCTCTCGTACTCTTGCCTCAGCTTGTGTTACATGTGTCACATTTATAGAAATAACATTCCTTTCATCAAGGGAATTAGTGTTATATTTCAGGTTGTCTTAAATCAGAAGAGGAGCTTACAGCTTATTAAAGTGTCGTCACGGCACCACCACTAAGGATGCTGGGGGATTTGGCAGCCTTCTTCGAGACTGGATCGCTCAGATCTTTTTCTGGGCCGAGGTTAGATTAGGCATTGATCTGAAAGGCTAATTTGATGCCACATTACAGCTGTGAAATTACAGCACTGTATGCCTCCCATTTAGGAATATGAGCCGGACAACTCCCTCTCCACTTCTCAGAAATCAGTTATGTAAATGCGCGCTGAGTAGCAGCGAAAGCTCGGCCATGTACAATTATGGCACCAAAATGGGGGAGCAGCCGAAGAATTCAATTATTAGTTGTCAAATTTGAATCTAACACATGTTTTACACCTTCATTCGAACTACAGAGTGTTTTTGTACTCCGTCAGGTCTTACAGGTAATACTGGTCATGGCCTCCAGCGAATAAACCTTCAAACACAAACAATGTGTTAATCAGTGCACTCACTAGGTTTTGGTAAGGCTATAATTTGCACTGAAAGCGCCCATGCACCAAATGCGACGCCCCTCTATGCCCCACTATGGTGAATGTTGGGCTATTTGAAATAATAGGTGTACTTTAGAACATGTGTTCCACTGTGTTTGGACCTCAGCAGCCAGGTGTTGCCCTCTTCACCTGTTGATTAATGCTCCTTTAGCGCGTCCCTGCCCACTGGGAAAGTGAAACCAAACAAAACAACCTCTTTGTTTTTCACCTACAAACTTTACACTTCGTTGATGAGGAATTCATTCTGCTGATTGGCTGCACACACTCTCCACAAACACACACACACACACACTGAATCCCAAATTAGAGGTATGCAGTGTACGATACAGCCTGTAATTATCATCAGGCAAACAAACTGACAAAGGAGCAGAAATCCCGCTAAAGTATAAATTCACAATGCGAATTTGTTTGATTCATATAGACCATAAAGCGAATTTACATCATAAATATTTGAAAAAGTGAAGTCTCAGAACAAACAAACAAAGACACAACAGTGTTATTGAGTGTGTGGCTTTGATATGACAACAAACGAAGAGCAAACGTAGCAACAAGTAGTTTGTGGAATTCTTTCGGATTATTGTCAAGCAGCAAAGATTTTAAGGACGTGCATGTGCCTCTCGATGTTTGCATAGATTGTCAATAAAAGAAAACTAATGTCTTTCATCGCCCAATAGACGAGAAATAAGCCGCCATTAATAACAACAGCTTCTCTGACATAACGTGTTCTGTCATAGTTTTTTTAACATCAAAGCATAAAGCTGCAGAGAAGTGTACAAGTAATGCAAACATTCACAACTGATCTATGAAGCACTAATAAATTATTTTACAACTTTGCTAAAACATCACATCCTGTGCTCCAAAGAAAAAAACACTTTATGATTCATAAACCTGCATTTCATTGAAAAACCTGAACTTCCAGCCTCAGTTTTATACCGCAGAGTTTAAGTTCGCATGTTGCTCTCCCTGTCAGTCCCTTATATTTTTGCGTCTTTGTCTGAATGAGGCATTATTTCACTGCACGGCTGTGTTCCACTGTGACTCACTGAGTGACTGCCTGGCTGGAGGTGCCAGCAGATTTAAGCGTAGAGGACACTCTTTCCATCTCTGATCCACACACCACGGAGCAGCCGCACAATGGAGTTAGTCAGTGAAGTCTATCTGCCATAAACCAAATCCCTCTCACTCTCTGCAACTCCCTCCATCCCCTCTCAACTGCCCTGTCCCCCTACTCTCCCTGTTTCTCTGTCACACACACACACACACACACCACAGATCTGCACACATACGCACACACACACACACACACACAATGAAATGCTCTTTAACTCTGCTGAATGCCCAAGCGTAACCACCACCCCTCCTCCCGTCCCTCTCTTATGCTCTCATGCTGATGCACTGGCTGGGATTATGCGCGAAGGCTGTGCGCTGTGCCGTCCCCCTGCCGGGCCAGGCCGTGCGCCGCCGGCCCGTGTCTGCATGGCTGACTGTATTAAACATAAGCAGCTTTACTTGATAGGGCTCTATCCAGCTTTAATTACCACAAACTCACAAAGTCTGTGGACAGCAGTCCTCTCTCCCGCCACTCTGCAGAACAAACAAAAGCTACTCATCTGTAATTCAAACAGGGAAGAGGAGAGAGGGACACGACGGTGATGTGGCAATGACAGTTCTGACAAACTGATAGAAGGCAATAAAAGCATCAAATGTAATACTGACCGTGATGATGACTGCATGACACGATTCATTATTGCAGTCATTTGTAACAGCTGGTGCTGCCCGGAGGTAAGCGTGGCCTGGATTTGTTCGTTGCATGTGCAACTGTAAATACTGAATCTTCATAATGTGTGCACAGCATGTTAGAGCAGCAGCTAACTCTGTAATATACCGCAGAAACCGAGTAACTCTCTGCAGCCATGCCGAATTTGTTTCAGCGTACTGAAAGTTGGGATTTTGACCACATAAGACAAAAAAAAAAAAAGAGTGTAAGGATAATTTGACACATTTCACGGTGAGTTTAGTCAAGTTTTCTACAACTGACAGCCAAGCCTGGATCTACCAACAGGGCGTCCTGGGTGCTGAGCTGAGGAGCTAAGCATTCAAAATGCATTTTTTCAGAATCACTTTCTCACGAATCGAGTCTTTGTCTGACTTTTAGTGATTCATACGTTGCCTATCATCACCACTCTACCCATTCTGTTTTTATTGTCTGGTAATTTTAAGCACCCATTTTTTAAAAATTGCCCTATAAATAAAGTTATTATCATCATTTGAGGTCAACCCAGCATTCCAAAACACCCACAGTTATAATAAAGCTTATGTTGGAGGCTGTGCGCACTCACACATGTGTTTAATTATTCTGCTTGATCAGCTACAGTTTTTTTACGTCTATCAAACACTTCACATACAGAACACAGCTTCCCAAGGTCGCCCAGGTGTTTAATATCGAAGTATAGAACATAATAAAACTTGGACAGCAACCCAAAGGTCAGATCTATCCTTTATTGTCAGTATTTCTAAGCATTATGTTTCACATTTACACACAGAAAAATACTTTTTAGCGTCGTCTGTACGAGGCCACACCGTCCTGAGAGGAGGTGTAAGGAGCGAAAGAAAGAAAAAACACCTGTTTGGGTGTGCCGTGAACATGAAGGGCCTTTAGCTGTTGAGTAATATGGAGCCGGGGTGTTTTATTTCACCGGTCAGTGTTTCGCTCCTGGCTACTACTCAGTTGGGTAAAGAGGAAATTTGTGGTAATGCAACAATCCTTATAAAGGAAGAGGAGTTATGAGGCTGCCCGCCGTGAATGGGAACTAAATGAGCCGCAGTAAAGTTAACCAGAAACACAGAGGTAGCGGCAGTAAGCGCTTTCTAGTATATGAGAGCTCTGGAGCTGTTTAAGGTAAGAATCAACTGTCTATTTATTGTTTGTGTGTGACAAATAATTTATGCTTAAGACTAAATATTTAATTGATATGCAGCTGAGATGCATGAATGTTGTTTTTGTTTACCACAGAACAGCGCTGGCATATTCTTTCTGTGTTCCTCCCGTTAATGGGTCATGTTTATAGGTGACGTCTAGTGCTATCTCCTGTAGCTTTGCATGATATTCATTTTGAAGTGATATAACATGTTTGCTGTGTGACTCTCAAGTGTGCGCAGACATGTTTTGACACGGTGGGTGGCCCTTTGACCTTAAACACCCAGGGGCCGCCCGTGGAGGTCTTAATCCAGCCATGCTGACAGCCTGTCTGGCGCTATCTGAATGTCCCTGTAAACCCACTTTTCAGAAAGAATTAAGGGCATTTAAGTTTCGCCTCTGACAAGTTGACCACACACTAGAATTGCTCAAAGAGGACTGTGGGATGTCACAGTGCTGTGCCATAAATTAATTATCCTAAAGCGCTTAGTGAAAGTCATTATAATGGCTTACACTGAAGGAGAGAGGGTGAACGGAGGTGAGCGTGCAGCCATGAGTACAAGGGGAAAAACTTGAGTGACCGTAAATTCATACAGTAGTTATGAGTCTCATCAAGGCAGCTTGACTGAGTTATGGCTCGCACTGAAAATAGTGTTTGTGTCCTGACTGTGGCCTGCGCTGTCTCCCTGACTGCCCTAAGAAAGAGGACAGGAGAAGCAGAGACTTATTGTCTCATTTTATAGAGGAGAAAAATTCAAAGGCAGACGCTCGAAAGAAAACAAAAAGAAAAGGGTTTGAAGTCTGGTGGTGGTACGTAGCTTGTGTGTGTGTGTGTGTGTGTGTGTGTGTGTGTGTGTGTGTGTGTGTGTCAAGTTGCCACGGTAGCCTGCAGCCCCCTGGGAATGACCTGGCTGCCTGCTGTCAATGGAAATCATCCATCTTTCCTCTTATATTCTATGCCTCTATTTTATTCAGTCTTTGTTCACTCTCTTTCCTTTTTTCCCCCCCACAATATATATCTTATGAATAATATTTTAGCCAGCTTAGGAGACATTTGCAGACACAATTACCCCTGCAAGACAACCTATGAAAAATAGAGAGTGCATCATTTGTATATTCAATATTTAAGCTGACATTCAGGTTAAATATTTTAGTGTTCTTGTGCGCCAAACTGAATTTGGGGTTGAAGTACTTGCAGAAATCAAACCGGTGACCTCTCAGTCACACAGCAGGCCTCTGTGACCACATTACCACGCTCCTCAGATCTTGAATTGTTGGTGTCTCCTCCTCGTGTATATCTCTAAGATGTTTCTGATTTTCAAAGTTGATGCCTTAATTTGGCTTCATGCTGTGGACTGCGAGAGCGTTTGTGCTGTGTGATGTAACAAGATGACCTAATTACCCACTAACAAGTTCTATCGAGGCACAGCTGAGTACCAACATCCACTCCGACATTATTGGTCGTGCTCGCTCAACTCCCAGTCTGCTCCGTGATAGGCTGTTGCTACGTTACCTTTAATTGCAATTAAATTTGTTTCAGTTATGTTCAAAATTGTATTGCCTAATAAGGGAAATTGATTTGCAACTCAGCAGTTAAGGCCCTTAAAGAATGTGATGACCACAACAAACAGCAAATATTTAATTCACTATTGTTGTTTTAATGTGCCGTTTGCATAAAGTCACCATCAGGTTAACAAGTTTGAGATGAATGTGTTTATTTTTACACTTGAAGTTTAGAGAGGTAGTGCAGGCACATGTTTGGCAATGTCAGATAAGAAAATGAAATGTTTTTGGACATAGCTATGGTTTGATATTTAAATGTTGTGAATGCTATTTTTTAAAGTTTTAGCAGTTCTCTTTTCTGTTGCATTATGGGTAAAACATGGCACCCGTTCAGGTTCCACGAGCCATTAAAATTAATGTCACTCTGGGCTTTTTCCACAACAGTTGTTTTTATGTGACTGAACAAACCACGCATTTTCTAATGGAAAAAAAAAAACCTCAAGGTCTGATCTCATTTAAAAGAACAATTGTCCTCATTAAATCCACTTTCTCCAGCTTTAAAAGTCTAAACAGGGGCAACTTTCTTTACTACTGTACCTCCATCCCAAGGTTTTAAACGTAGCCATCAATAATGAGACGTGTGAGAAAAGGGAGTTTCACCATCGGAGATGCCAGGTTATAAATTACGTGCACACGAGGGATGAATACTTATGACAAGTGTCAGGTGTGCTGGATTTCCTGGGTTGACCACATGTGAAGCTTTTTGCCCAAAAAACTCGTAAGAACAGGGGGAGAGCAAAAGATTTCCCATCACGTCTAAGTTATTGATGAGCCTTCGAATGAAGCATGCTAGCTCATGCGGAGGATTCAGATGCTTTCTCTCTTTACCTCCCCCATTCATTCTCAGTTTTGCTCTCATCCTTCCACCCCTCTATGTCATTTGCCTGTGACAGTTTTATCTTTATGTTGTCTATCAGCGTACTCTCCCAGGTATTATACACTCCTCATTTTTACAATTTACAGGTTTACATTTTTGTCTTTCTTTGCCGCAACCGAGCAGATGCACTCATTTATCTGGCCTTGTCATCAAGAAACTTTAAAGATTCAAGAAAAACAGACACAATTTGTGTGTGTGCAAGTCAAATTCTGTAAAAAATTGTATATATATATATATAGGTAGGGGCATATCCACTCAATGAAATAAGGTTGCACAGACACAACCAACACCCACCCACGAACTCTCTGGAGTATGAAGCCCAGCGCAGTGGAGCTCATCCCACTTTTCTCTCTCACTCTGATCCCTCTTCTCCCTTGAGATTTCCTGACCCCGTCATTCCCTCAATTTCTCTCCCCACTTCCCCGTCAGGATGCTCCATTTCTCTATTTTCTACCTCGTCTTTCCAAATCAATCCCAAGAAATACTTCTAGCCTGTTCCATGCTGTTTAAGTCCTTTTCTGCTCCTTTCTCTAGCAGACCCCACCGCCGCCGCCTCTACTTTCCCCCCACTGGGGTTTTGTTCTTGATGAACTGCCGCCTCACAACTGTTTGCATCCTGCCCTCCGATGCCTCATCCTCATCACCTTCAGAGAATAGAGAAATTCAATATGAATTGCTGTCATTATTGCAAGGACAGGGTGAGAGAGAGAGAGAGAGAGAGAGAAAGAGGGAGACAGAAAGAGATAAATAGACCAGCAAGAGAGAGAGAAAAAAAGAGGTGGGAGGTGGAAATGGATAAAATCTATATTCACTCCCTCTAACGTGCCAGCGATAACCACAGAGGCCAAGCTCCTCTTTACAAAGCCGTCTAAATGAGGGCGCGACTAAAAGCCCTGAGAGCCTTTCAGCCAGGCCTCGCCACGGCTAGCCCGTCAATACAGTATGGCCACGGGCTCAGAGAGAATAAAAAATACAACAATAAAAGGAAAGAAAAACAAAGCAAAACATGCATGCACCCCGAGGCTAGGCGTAAGTCTGACATACAGTTTCTCTCTTCTCTTGTCTCAAACAGCATGCTAGCATCCAGTCTGGATCCATCATTGATTACTCAATTACTTGAGTTCGAAACAGAGGAAATACAGGAGGTTTTAGAGGGCAGTTTCTTCCTGAAATAACATGCAGAAAGAAGGAAAATGGACTGAGGGAGACAATGAAAAAGACGGGGGGGTGGGGGACAGAGACGTAGAAGGATACACACACGGGCTGTGTGAAAGCAGAAAGAGGAAAGAGTGTGGTGGAAAGTACAGCTATGCATGAGAAATGGTGCATCAAAAAGATGATGCCCCGTATGTTCTTCAATAAATGGACATTTCTTAGAGATTCAGCGATGAACAAGCTGTTTGTGACACACAGGGATGATTTAAAATGAAGAAATCCTGCCTCTCTGTAGCTTTGCAGTATTAAAATAACTGCCACTCCAGAGCCTGAATCTGACATAAAATGAAAACGCCTCTACAGCAGATATTATGCATTATGCTTCGGTATTGTATTTCTTTTTATTTTAAGTCATTAATAATGTAAGGGGGAAAGGGCTTTCCAACGCTCCAATGCTGTCCAGCTACAGCATGACCGTGAAAAATGTTACTAGCAGGAGAATTATGACTTTATGAAAAATGTCTTTTCTTTGCACTTTGGTTTTATTTGTTTGGAGGTGATTCAGCTCTCAGAAGAGCTTGACAATGAGAAAATAGTGCATTAGGGGCTTGTGATCTCAATAAAAAGACTAAGCATGCCGATGACAAGTGAGTTATGACCACAAACTGGCGTCAGTATTGTAATAATCACACTGTTTATAGCGCTGAAAATGAAACCATCGTGTACCGTTAGACCTTTAAATGCAATAAAAGTCAATAACTTTTTATATTATACTTATATCACTGCTCAAAACACAACCCAGTTGATGTTATTTTAGAGTTAGATTTACAACAGCAGGTCTGTGTTACAAACTTGGGTCATGCAGTTTCAAATTTGTTGGCTTGTTCCAGAAGGGTAAAAGCACATGTAACAAAGAGTCGCATTGCTGAAAGTGTAGGATCTAGTTTTTGTGTCGGGGTATTTCAACTCGTGCTACAGAGATTTGGATAAATCTGTCTCTTGCAAATCCCCCAACACTCTGAAGATGAAATACTAAATGACTGAGACCCGGACATTTTGCCTCCCGTCACCTTGAGATTTGTTGCTGAAAGGGTGCTGGAGCCCACCGTTGATTTTGTATTAGGCATGACAAAAGTGTCATTTGTAGAAACACAAAGAAATGGTGTGCTAACGTTGTTTTGAGTGGAGCACGCTCATGCTCATGTTTTACACCATAAATTTTCTTCCACTTTTAATCCAGTTTGTACGTTGTTGTGTTTTGCATTTACCCGAAAAGAAATGGACCTTGAACATACCAGTGCAGCCTGAAAAAATAAACACGTAGCGTTTTGATGTGATATGTGAAAAAACAGGGTGCAGGTGTCTTGAATTATGACCTTCGCACAGAAAGTTCTGATTGAATTGTAAGAGCAGGAACATTTTCCCCTTGTTTATTTGATAATCCCACAAAAAAAAATGTTTTGCTGCAACCCTTGAGACGCACATGGACATAATTTATTCAACGTCTTGATGAGCTGCATTTTGAAATATGTAAATGCTTTGAGTTGCTAATATCATTAATGATAACATCGACGGAGTGAGTGCAGCTGAAATGCGATCACAGATGACCCTGTGCTTGAAAGCTCTATCATACATCCACACACATAAAAAAGAGTGTGAACACTGGGGAACCGAGCTGATCAATAACAAGTAAATGATGAACTCCAGACTGGCTTTTAGCTTGAGGATTACTGTATATTTACTATTGGCATTACACTGAGAATATCTTGCTCAAGCACCACTGGCAATAAGGTGCAGATGGCTGCCGTGGTATAGCTTTAAAAACAATATTGTGACAGGGCAGCTGCAGTATGGGTCAGTGGTTCTGTGATGCTGCTTCAATCTACAACAGATGGGCCCTGCAGCAGCAATGGAAATCCCCTGGTATCCCCATAAAAAACAACACTGAACTCTCTGCCTCCATTTTACATCCAGGAACTGTGTTTATTTGAATAACTCCTCCAAACCCATTATCTAATGACATGACTCAATGAGTCACTATCCCCCAGATACTGCTGGGGGAGAAACGTTGGGTTTTTGGCAACGAGCAGCTTTAATGCAGTAGAAAACGAAGGATTTCAAATGAATTTCAGAGAAACAGAATATTGGAATGATTACAGCACATCGAATCTGCATATCTACGGGGAATATATGTGACTCCGAGAGAATTACCTTGACACACTTTCAAAGTGCCAAGGCTTTTCTCAACGGTGCTCACTTTCTGATTTTCATCAAACTTTAGCTTATGGTATCGCTCATCAACACGAGTGCTTCACGCTCAGCAGACCCTGACCACATCCGGTTGGAATTTACCTTGAACTCACCAGAGACAGTGTAGCTGTTCAACAACATGACCCTCTGGGGGCCCATGAACAAGCAGATGTTTCTAAGGGAGGGCCTAATGAGAAAACAATATTTAAACAACAGTCTAAGTATGACTAAGGTTTGTGTGTGTGTGAGAGGGAACATTGCAAAAATGTTTCATATGTACAAAAGAAAGCTGTTGCAGTATTTTCAAAGTTCAGTATACACAGAATATGGCTGAAATTTAATATAATATGACTATGACTATGTTTTCATATTTTTGTGTACAGTCACCTGAAAAACTACCTGTTGAAAATAGTTTGAGAGATTTACATCATGGTTACGGTTGAGGAGTGGTCGTTTTTAGTACAACTACAACTACAAAAAAAAACTCAATTTCTAGTGCTAAAATTATAACCCACACTGGTCTACCTTCTGCCTCTTTGTAGCTGTAAAATATCACGTTATTGCTGCACATTGCTTAAGTGTCTTCCTGTAGAGGACAGTCATTACATGACTGCAAGAAATGGCTTGTCAGGAAAATACAAACATGGATTATTTAAAGTCGAACAAGCAATCAATGCTGCTGTTTGTCTGCCGAGAACAGTCTCGTACCATCAGGGAGGAACAAGTTAAAGCACAGACAGACATCTAACAGAATATTTGTCTCAAATTATCAAAGAAATTGATCACATCATTATTTATTATTTCAACAGCATCAGAAAATCTCTATGTGGTGAGCGCTCATAGATGACAGTTGGGGCAGTGTTGCTAGGTTGGGGGATTTTCTGTTTTCTTCGGCGACTCGGGCAGGTGAAAAAGGTTTTGGGTGACCTGTGATAAATGGGACTTCTTTTTGTACCTTTTGTCACCGTTGTTTGAAATAAAATTGATGGATTATATTCCAGCGAATTGTTCATCTTCAGTTATTCTACAGGTTAACAGGAATGCGGTCTGCATTTCAGTTCATTGTAACTCATTTCACTTCCTAAATCACGGCTCTATGATAAAATCCTCATCATAGTTCCCACCTGCTCCTATAAGTGATTGTCTTGCACTTTTATTCAGTATGGGAAATTGTATTTTTGCTGTCATTTAAGTCCAGACTTTAAAAAAAATGTCTAAATCGATCTGTTGGCAGGCTTGAAGCTATGATTGGACTATTTTGGTGTCAGTCAAATCAGGAAACCCTGCTGATGAGTGCTAAAGCAGAACATATTTCTAAGCCAATACGCAAGATGAATAAGCTTATGTTAAGTCCAGAAAACTTGGACTCATGAAAAACAAAAACAAAATAATAATAATTTGGTCTACTGGGTCTCATTTGTACCCCATTGGAACAAGTTGATGTCTGTAGAAAACCAATCGATGCTCCGGCCCACAGTGTCTTTTGCCATCTGCTAAACATGGAGGATCTGAATGGGCACAGCCTGCTGTGTTCTTGCAGCCATTGATTGCTCTGCAGGGTCACATAACAGCAAAGCAGTATGAGGCCATTTTATGGGACCAGATGCACCCTATGGTGCCAACACTATTCCTCCATGATGTTCCCCATATTCCAAGATGATAATGACTCCTTACACACTGCTTAACATGGGTGATTTTCATGAAAAAAGGATAAAGGATAATGCCAAACACCTCACATTGTCCCCAAATTGCCATATGAGTCCATTAGTGAATCTTTATGGCAGCGCAGTAGAAAAAGTAGATGTCAGTCTTCTTAAACCCTCCAAGAATTAAAGGTTTTCTTCACTAGTAATGGCCCTGTGTTTCATCAAGGGGCTTTCATAAAATACAGTTGAGGTCAGAAGAGAATAAGTGTGTTTAAGGTTGAGTTTTAATATTTATGAAATGTTATGCATTTGAATAGAGGGAGACAGAGACTCAGACGATAGTGTCATCTATTTTTTTTTTCCAGATCTGTGACATTTAAAACTACTTGATGAATAAAAACCCAGTGACTTTTTTTTTGCTTTTCAGTCACATCTCGTTGGCCATTTTGTGAAGAGAACACATTTCCCATTTTTTACTTTCTTTTCAGTTCAGTTGGGGGCAAAATTGAAAAATCCATGTACGGATAAAAAAAAAAAAGAAGAGAGAATTCATCTTGAGTCCAACATGTTGTGTGGACATGGCACCCTGACCTCCCAAGAACAAAACCGCTACCACAAGTCCTGAGATTAGTCATTTTCAGAGGGAAGGGGGTGGGCGGGGGGGTTAGTACATGTTTCAATCGATGAAAATGTCATCAGGGACAAACCTATTTTCCTCAGCTCTGTTGTAGATAAATATTGTCCAATCCTGCACTGTCAATCCACCACTGCTATCAAATGGAGACCCCAAGACCCCCCCACCCCCACTCACTGTGCTCCACACATGGATACCCTCACACACACACACATATCACATCAAAGATTTCATCAGGACTGAAACACAAAAAAAAAAAAAAAGCCAAGGAACGTGTAGCTGCTGGTGATGTGTTTGTGTCAGATATGGATTTGTCAAGTGCTGATGAATTACATGTTTTGAAACGATAACCCCTATCAATCTTCTCGGTGCTGCTTTTGACAAAATCGATAACACAAAACTCACACGCACACGCGCATCAGAATAAGGAGACCGAGACACAGTTTATTATTCTGGCCAGCCCTGATAGAGCAACCTATCGTATAATAACTGTGATTAGCAATAGTGTTTTTCGCCATCACCCCGCACTCCAAAAGAGCAGGCGGGGGGTTTATTAGCAGATGATTTCAGGGCTCTGAAACATACAAACAACTTGACATTTTGCGCTGAATGAAATTTGAGACTCGGTGCATAGCACTACAGCTACTCATTGGAGTAATGCATGATTAGCGTTCACCGGTGAATAGAAAGAAAGTGCTGCAGGTAATGAGGTCTGCAAAATGGAGGCACTTTCTTCTTGTTCTTTGGTCGACAGCGGTGGCGTCTGGTTTGTCTGGCTTCCGAGCTGTGTTTATGACTCTTTGGTCTTTGCAGAGGCTGATTGCGAGAATCTTCTCATCAAAAATGGCTGTTGCATGAGATTAAAATGAAGATGCTTCTCTTTCAAGCGTTGCTGAGGAAACAGATAAAGTCGAGGCTTTCAATCAAATGAGTTTCAATCAACTGAGTTTTCATAGTTTCCACTGTCAGATTTATTGGAAATGAAATCAGTTGGTGTGCGACTGTGTGGGCTTTTAACTGTGTGTGTGTGTGTGTGTGTGTGATTAAGTTATCTTGACTGACTGCTGCTGCATTGTGAGGGTGCACATCTGTCCTTCTAGCGCCACACAATGACATAAACGCAGGCCTCAGCTGTAGCGTTGCAGTGGTCCCATGTATCACTCACTCTGGTGTCATGGACCCAGGCCCGATGTGGTCTGTGCGTGTGTGTGTGTGTGTGTGTGTGTGAAGGCAAAAAAGGGACATCAATTGAGGAAGTGAAAATGGATTAGGCATGTGTGTGTGTGTGTGTTTGTGTGTATGCGGCTTGCATGATTCTCTATGCATTCGTGTTTGTGTTTGCGTAAATCGGGCAGGTGGCCATCATTGGCAGAGCCCCTCTCCGAGGATGTGTCTGAATACAGAGGGCCGTTGTTAATGGAGGGTCTGTCTCTCTGTTTTCCACATCTGAGGGTCCATACAGACCTCCACAGGCGCCCGCTTCACAGTGTGTGTTGGCAAGACATTCAGTCCCATCACACTGGGACTCTCTTCCTGTTGAACACCAGGGTGTCGGGGCTTTTCACACCACAGATCAGAGTCCAAGCCAAGAGGAAGAATAGGAGAAGGTCAGAGGGGTGTGTAGACGGAGGAAATGGTATCAGGATAATGGATGCATGGCTGAACAAAACATCAGGGTTTTTTAGGCCGGAATATAATACCACAGGAAGTAGCAAATTGGCCAATCTAACATTGACTGTCCTTTTGTTTTAACAATTACATTGTCTCTTTTGTCTGTGGAATAAGTCCACACATTTGCATATTCTGACACATTGTTAATTATTGTTGCTTTAAATCACTGTGAATTATAACCAAGAGAATAAATTTAGTCATTGCTACATAAACGGAAGCAAAACACTATATATCAAATGGCTGTTTTCAGATATATGTATATGTAAGTATAGGTCAGGAGGTGTATTTTAACACGTAATTTGTGCATTTGTTAATGTTTTAGATGGCAGTAATAATTGCCACATGTATTTTTTTTTCCCTTTTCAGACTGCAACTGAATATGTTTAACTTAAAAAGCCATTCCCTGTGAAGCGCAGGCCCCCACAAGCACATAAAAGATATTAAAAGATGAAAAATAATAGAAAAATGTGGAAATGTTGTGCAAATTGGGAGGTGAGCTGTGGTGAATCAGCACTGATTATCCCTTACAGCATGTTACCCCCCGCTGCCACAGAATGAGTCGCAGACCAACTCAACTGGAGGAGGTGGACATTTCTGAATCATAGTTTTATTGGAAAGTAAACAGTCCGCAGAACATAGTGCATCATAAAACCTGCAGTACATGTTTTCAATTATTCTGTGAGTCAGTTCAAATGAGCTCTAGGAAGGGCGAGGCCAGGGACGTTCAGTCATTTTTGTCTTCGTGTCCGTCTGTGCTCTCAACTCTTCCTTTTCGCCGGCTCCATCTGATCAAATGTGTCAGAGCACAGCTAGCGTTCTCATCACATCTGGCTGGTCTTTAGGTGCAACGTGCTCAGCTCCTTTATATGTTGGCAGGATACCAGTTTGAGTGGTTTTATTTTCAAAATTCATGACATGAAACAATATGACTATAACCCAAGTAAGTGCTAATATTTAGATATTCAAAGCAACACGTAACAACGCACTGTGGGTAGTCTGGTCAGGGAGGACGCACAGAAAAGTATTTGAATATTAACAATGGCATCCACATGGTACCTTAATTTGTAAGCTTGTAAGCAAGTTAGCTTCCCCAGACCATGTGGAAAAAAAAAAAAACTCTCTCTCTCAGGCCAGATTTTTAATTAAGAAGCTAGCCAGAGGGGTTATTGTTTTCACTGTGCAGCTGAAAACAAGTTGAAACTTTTCCATGTTCCCTTCATTATGCCAGCCTTCTGAACCTGTTTGAAGACTGCTCAGAAACATTTTTCCTTTTTTGCAATGTTTTGGAGCATCGGATTGAATTATCCAATATGCCCAACAGATTTGGCGCAGAGGGTTTGAGATGCTCAGTGGGAAGATGGAAGCACAGTATGACCCAGGAGGCTGAAGTTGTCTCTCAACATTGTTTATAAGGATCTGCATTTCTCAAAGTGATTTGAGATTAAGAAATAAGGAAACTAAATAGAAACAGATACTGTGATGTTACAAATATGTAGACCTACTCAAGACCTACCTCGACGGTGTTGATAAATTATAGTCAAACTGAAATTATACTTGGGTAACACCATGCAGTGGGGGGGTCTCTCCAGGTACTCCGGCTTCCTCCCACAGTCCGAAAACATGCAGGTTAACTGGTGACTCTAAATTGCCCGTAGGTGTAAAAGTGAGTATGAATGGTTGTTCTGTCCTGTGATAAACTGCCAATTTGTCCAGGGTATATTTGCCCAATGTCAGCTGGGATTGGCTCCAGCCCTCCGTGACCTTGATGAGGATAAGCGCTAAGAGAAAAAGGAATGCATATAAATGGTTAGCTCCCAAAAACTTATCAGATGGCACCTGGCATGGCAGTCACTGCCATGTAGATATGTAGTGTGAAAACACTTTGAGTGGTCAATAGACTGGAAAGGTGCTATACAGTATAAATACAGCCCATTTACCATGCTGTCATTGGAAACAGCCACACCTGGAAGATGTTTCCACAATGTTCTTTTATTCATATTACGTACTTTTAACAAAAAAGTGAAAACAAAAAGAGAAATCAAATTTCAGTTTAATACATTTAGTTTCGATCTTGGTCTGACCATTTTAAAATAATTTTAATGCTTTATAATATCTTTTTGTGCGGAGACACAATTAACCACCTAATGTGTGTTATTTTTAAAAATTATGACTTACTCAATGCATCTTAATACTCACTTCTCTCTGTTGATGCATTCCTCACTTTGTGTGTGTAATATTGTGCACCCCCTGCCTCTCGCTTCACTTCTACCGTCCTTTGACCATTTCTCCTCATTAAACGTTCCTCCCATTTCACTGACAGTTTGTTGTGCACTTGTCTGGCTAATCAGAATCTCCCGCTGTTTCCACGTTTAACAGTGTTATGCAACATTGTTCCATAACACTAATCATTAAGTTCAATTGATTGGCACATTAATCAGAGGGAGTTAATTGGACAAGTACATGAATGCTAATAAGTGTCTGATTTGACAGAAGCAGAAATCTGTTATTAGGTCGTACATCATCATTACCCACAAACTACTGTACCCTGTGCAAAAAGTGTGAATACGTAATTTCGTGTGCATGTCTCGGATAGATGAAGTTCCTTATAATTAAGCTTTAATTGGACGGCTTTTACTGAGAATTAAGGGTGGGAGTAAGCGGGATAAAGTTAATCTCTATATGAAATTGGACTGAGTTGAAGGATGTGAAGGTGTGAGGTTGAGTTGTTTTTGTTTTTTTTTGCTTCTTCTTCGGCCTTCGTCAGCACATTCTCCAGCCAGCTTTATTCAGGCAGTTCGGGCAGTTAGCGACATCATTAGCGAGTCTCTTGGACAGTGTCTGACCTTTTCACCTCGCAGCAATCACACTCTGCATCATTTCCTGCGCACTACCAAATTTGGTCAAGTCCCTATGGTATTCTGTAAGTTCATTAGTATGGTGATGTGACAGCGCAGCAAATGGCTTTTTCCGAGACAGCAAAAAAAACAAAAAACCCTCACAGAAACCAGGAAGTAGCTTTC
This sequence comes from Nibea albiflora, assembly GCA_014281875.1. Classification (NCBI taxonomy): domain Eukaryota; kingdom Metazoa; phylum Chordata; class Actinopteri; family Sciaenidae; genus Nibea; species Nibea albiflora. Next base: position 22,958,603 of record CM024799.1, on the reverse strand, counting down.
TGTGTTTTTTAGAGTAACACAGATGTGAAGTTTTAAAGTTATCAGCAAATGATTTCCCCCAAAGAACTAACTGTGGTGGACTGTCTATAAATTGCAAGAGATTCGTATCCTGAATTAAATGTTTTATTAGTAACTTTAGTCACGCTAATAACACGGTAAAAGATATAGCAAGTTGTTTGGTCCACTTTAATACCTCAACAAATGCAAGATGGATTGCCATGAAATTTTGCACAGACATTCATGTCCCCCCAGAGGATGAATTATACAGACTTTGGAATGCACCATGAGGTTGAGATTTGTGGTGTTAAGTGAGATGTCTCAGCAGTTGGATGAATAAGATTGCCATAAAATGTGTGAATCAAATTTTATGGCAATCCGCCCAACTGTTGTTGAGACACTTCACTTCAGGATGATTTGTGGTCGCTTTGGCGATCGCGTAAACTTCTCTTCTCTCGCCATCACTCAGCTTGCACTTTGTCTGCTCGTGTTTATTAGCAAATGTTTGGTTACTGATATACTAAACAAACACAATGTCAACATGTCATTAGCTTGAAGCCATCAGTGCAGCCTTTTTGTGTTTCGTTACAAACAAAGACATCGTACATTCAAACATGAATAATGCTTGTTTATTTGGCTTTCTGCAGCATTCAGTGTACATTGCTGACGGTCATACGAAGCGACAGTGGTCCCATGTTCTTGTGGTCCCATGTTTCTACCAATCAGCTCTCCTCTCCGGAGGGCTGGCTCTCTGCCTGATGGTAAACTCCATGCCCTGCAAAAAGAGCTGGATCAATTGATAGATTGTCAGCGTATGCAGCTGCAGGGCTTTGAACCACGTTGGGAACAATTCAAACATGTGCCACCCTCCTGAATAAGTTTAATTGATCCATTGGTTTGTGGCTCCTTCTATTACTGTGCTAATAGGCCATGTGTACAAACAAATAAACTGTAACCGGAGCCCATACTGTGGATGTACAGCTGATTAAGTTATAAACAGGGAACTTACGGGGATGTAGATGGAATGTTAACAACGGCACCGATTAAAAGAAATATTTAAAAACAGAAAATACAGGCTTCTGTTTCATATGACAAGTTTTCCACCTACTCGTCTGACACTCACTCGTCTGCAGACACAGCGACTGACACGAAGTAGAACACAAGCGCACATATACATTTAGTTTCACTGGGTACACGAATAAAGAACAAGCTATCGAATTAATGTGGAAAGCTGCTTGACCTTGATATACAATATCTGACACATTAATGTTGCAAAATTATCTAAAGTACCATGAGTGCTCACTTCAATCACAAGTGAGAGAACAAGTGAGTTTGGAAATATCAGCACAACGATGCTCGATCCACTGAACAGTACACAGGATTTATTGAGTCCAATAGACAGCCTGTAGAAGTAAAGAGGATAAGCAGGAGTACATTCAGCCACATATATGATGATGATTTGTCTTAGGCTGAAACTAGTCTTGGAGCCAGGTTGAGCATGTTTGACAAAATCTCACAGCGTGTGCACAAAGATCTGCAGAATGTAGGTCTGTTTTTGTCAGTTTCATTTGCCTCTCCTGTAGTCCCGTTCCCCTGTGATGCATCCATTTCTGGGAGAGAGTATCTGTGTCAGCCATTTCTCCGATTATCAGCGCAGAGCGGGCCGACATGACTTGGTTTATTTATGGCAACTAAACATTGTACTCTTGCCAAAGAAAAGGGCAAATGCTTTGAAAGGTGTGGCAGCTGTATTCACGTTACCTCTACCTGAGACTGTTATCAACACGAGCACATGCGGGGAGAGACAGGGGAGCGAGGCTTCCAGACATTTTGGTAGACGGCGTGTAAACAGCATTTAGCGTAGAGACATGTTAGCTGCTTGCAGACTGATTGCTTCATTCAGCTGTTGTCTGGAAGCACACATGGATATAAAGTACAGTGTACACCCAGACATAACTGCAGGTGCTTTAATTAGAAACTAAATAATGAAACAGAATGGACGAGTGAGCCTAAAGCAGGAAAAAAGGACTGGTGGCCAGACTGAGGGGGGAAGAAATGTTTCTTAATCATAGCTTTGTGCCTTGGAGCATGGTAAGTTTTAATGAATGATTGAAAACCAATCATAAATGGTGGTACATTAATACTGCAGGAGACCAGATGACCTTTTCCTTTGAACTGAGTGAAAAATGACATTCCTGCTAAAAATTTTGATGGCGTTTTTTCCCCTTTCTTTTAACCTATTACATGTTTCCCCCCCCCTCCTATACCGCCACCCAATTCCTTAAGAGATTTCAATTAAATTGTCCTACTGAGTTCTTCACTTACTTCCCTTAATCTCCCTCTTGGCTTGTGGCAAAGTGTGATTTTGTTTTTTCCTCGATGTCATTTCCAATTTAATAGAAGTGCATTTTTGTTCGCCTGTGTTATGAATTAAAATGGAGTTCTTTATGGGCGGAGGTGCACGCTGCCATGGTTGAGCACCCCTTCATTCAAACTCTCTGTACCTTGAAGGTGAATAGTGCAGTGCCTATGTGAACTCCATAAATTGAGTTGTAAGAGTTCTCCTTTAGGTGGTGTTGAAGGCGAGGCTCCAGACTTGCCCTTGAGAAGGTGTTTGCGCCTGGTGAATTATAGATGCAGTCAGTGTGGATAAGTCAGTTCACTCAGAGGGTTATATTTTCTCAGGAGATATTAGACTCTCTGTGTGATGAGTATTATCTCCATTAGGAGAGACAATGTCGTGACCATTTATTTGATTCATTATACAAAAATCCAAATTAAAACCCGGCCGTTTGATGCAACTGCTCTGGTAATGTTATAAACAAAATAACACAATCATGCCTCATGCATTTCATGATTCGAGTATGACTCATGGCAGCTGACAGATCAGAAATCGCTTAGATTTTCTCAGCGAGGCCTTGTGGTTCTGGGCTTCAGATTTGGAGGCATTAGAGACTCTAATGAGGACAGCCCAAAGATCTGTGGACCGTGCAACCCATCCTCTCATTTCTCCACAACATGAAAAGGCAAGCAGAGAACCGCCTACAATCCATCCCCTAATAAATGATGGAGTCTTTCTCTTTTTTTGTGCCTGAAACCCTTTTTTGGAACAACCCAACATTCCCTCAGAGACAAGGCAATCTTTCACATCAAAACTAAAAGACGTTTTGTTCCTGCTGCCCCTGAAATTATTCCCAGCTGACACGCAGCTTGTTAGTCCCCACAGAAACCATCCCTGGGACATTTGGCATGAGGAGGGACACAGACAGTTACGTAAATGTGAATGAGTGCCTGGCAATGGGCTGACAGAGCCCTTGGGGTGTTCTCGACTGACTGTCTTTGTATGTGTCGATATGTAAAGGCGCATGTGCATCAATAATGTCCTGAATTAGTGCATGCATCTGTCAGTCTTAAGGCCTGTGCTGATGGCTTGTCATTCACGGTTGGTTAAACAAGGTCGGTCAGTCAGTGTGCGCCTTCTAGTCGCGTTCAACCTCGCTTTCAGCCTGAGGCTAGCAAGTGGCCACCCTCTGCTGTTTACAGGCAATGCCATGATACTGACATGACTCAATTATGCTTTGCAGTTATATTAGAGGATTACTGACATGCTAATTGTTCCTTGGCTAAGCTGCTATTGCTACACTGTCAAGCTTTTCAATCAAGCAACCATATAGTTTACAATAATAATGATGGCAGATTTAGAAGTAAAAAAAATCATGTTGATTTGAAACAATGACTTCTTGACTTTTGAGAGAAATGCTAAAACCAACTCTGTGATTTGGTAGAAAACTCCAACTGAGTCGCTGTGGATAGAGAACACAGTGAAAAGCACTTAAATGTGCTTAATCCATGTTGTGAAGGGCTCACTGCATTGATAAAATATGATCTCAATGAAAAAAATTGAAAAGCAAGTCTCAAAAACAATCCAAGGCAGTATGTATTTATAATGCGATACGTGCTGAGATCAACAAAGGTCTTCATCGGGGTCAGTGTCAGCAGTAGCTTACACACTTATATTGGGTTTCACTAATCAGATGAATGGGGGGAAAACAAGGGAGTGATACATCGTCAATAAAAGAAAGAAAGAATGAAGAAATGAAAGAAGGAGGATGGAAGGAAAGAAAAAGGAGACGGATTTAGAGATAAATAGGGATAAAATACATAATGTGGCTACAAATCAAGGCGGACCGTATCTTTTCTCCATATCTATCTACACAAGATAAAGTCATCGTAACAACAAGCACAAATTGAGAACAGGATTAGTAATCATCGACCATTTCTTCTTTCTGCTACTTTCCACATCATAGATCAACACTAGACTTCAAAACTATGAAATGACACATATGACTCACCTTTACATATTACAGCAATGATGGACAGTTTGATTCTCTTTACTTAGTTGAACTGTTCTTGGTGTAATATGGATTACTACAGTCGTATAGCTATTTACTGTATGACTATGCACACGTTGTGAACGACACAACACCCTCTCGAGAATCTGACTTGAGAGAACGCCAAACGCATGCAAAGCTGTCATCAAAGCAAAGCAAAAGATGGTTATTTTGAAGCACGTGTAAAACAGCCACATGACCTTGGCATGAAGTCAGCAGCTGATGAAACATGTACATGGAAACTTATTATAAGACAGTAATTTTAGCATGCTTACTATAGAAAACATGTTTAATACATATTTTACTTGTTGTTGTGAGTAATTCCAAACAGCACGTTTCACTTTTACATGAGAAAGATCTTTGAGAAGAGGACAGATGGATGAGTTCAAGATAATCTGCTCCTGAAATACTATGCAAAGCAGGGCAGTGCTGCTAATGGCTCCCTAAAATCAAAAGCAGTTGGTAGCATCTAGAACTGGTATGTCTTCTCCTTACAGTGGATGTGGAGGGCTGACCCGGGCCTTTTTGGAAAATGAAAATGTCATTTAAATACTAATTTTGCTTTGAAATCCAAAGATTGACAGGCCTGTTGTGCCTAGATACAGTTACTAAGCTATGATTAGATGGATTGGATCAATGTTAATGACTTAAAAGGCCCTAATGTCAATCAAATACTTCATAAAAGAAACAGAATCTGACAGAAACCGTGAAGTTTCTGTAAAACTGAGTGAAGTGCTTTAATGGAGAACAATATAGAAGTGGATGGACTGATGTGATTTTCTAACAATAATCATCGAGTACATTTGAAATGGAAAAACAGATTGAAGTAATAATTCTCCCTCATTCTGCTGTATAATTGCAGCGAGGCATTTTAGAGGAAAAGAGCAGCATCCAAATTTTACTCTTGAAGATTTTTAGCATTGGTTGTGGTGAGTTGTATCCTTGGAAAGTGTTTTTTTGCTGGTGTAATCATATTTGATGGCCAGACAATTTTACAGCCCCCATGTATCTGCCACAAAATGTGATTTTGTTTTGGCTACATTTGTTTTGCAAGCATTTCACGTTTTCCTGGCACGCTGCTGCTAAGTTGCATCGATTTGTCACGAGAGATATTAGCCTGTCATGATCCAGGTATATATTTTGTGGAAAGATTAACATCCTCCTCCCCCCCAAGCTCAGAATACACTTACCGTTTCCCCGTGTCCTTTATGTTTTCTTCCTTTGCTTCAGAGTGAAGAGCCAAAAATCTTAAGATGAGTATTTCTGCCAAAATATAGATCATGTGCAGACTTCTTCCTCTATATGTTTTATCTGTACTCTACAACTTTTGCTTCTATTTGTTGGGTCTTGATCCCTTAGATCATGGAACAAATTGCAATTTGACCCTGTGGTTTCACTGCGAAGAACAAATCAGTGCTGATTTTGTGCAGCCGTAAAAAAAAACAAGATGGACTAAATTCAGAACCTGATTAGCTAAAAGCATATCCAACTTGGCTAGAGAATTGTGTACTGACGAGCACATATCACAGATGGCAAACTCTGCTGGGTGATGAAGTACAAATGGGGGAGTGAAAAAAATGAATGTGTGCTGAGAAACAGAAATAACAGAGCAAAGGGAAAGAAGAAAGAAGCGATGCATGAAGAAATAAGCAGGAAAGAGGACTTGGAGCAAAGGTGGGGCGCAAAAGATCAAGACGTTGCACTGAAACTGCGGGAGCTTAGTGTAGACACAGCAGGAGGCCAGTGGAGGGAAAAATCATGACAGGGAGTATCACACTGTCACAAATCACATCGCCAACTCCCAGCTGAGATTGATCCGCCAACCTTCTGCTACCCGGCCTTTGCACACCCTTAGATTTTTACTTCCTCGCGATACAACTAAGACACTTCTCTGCGAGGAATTGCTGTGTTGTCAAGAGCAGGTGACTGTGGTACCAGTGTGGGATCACGAGGTCAGGGCTGTGACTGGAAATGGTAGAAGAGGATTAGTTGCCCAGTAGAGGGAGCGGGAGGCCTCCCTGCAGTGAAGAACCAGCTGGTCAGCAGGCCGGCCAGCCCAGTTCCATCTGTCAGTCACCTGCTCGACCCACTGGGAGCTCTGGTAAATCTCTCCACCTCCTGTAGCTTAGAGAGATTATGTCATTCAGTTTGGTGCTGAAGCACTTCATCGGTGATGGAGGTCCCGCAGAAAGAATAGAAGGTGAATGATGGACAGTAATGTAGCAGAGCCCCCTTGTCGCTGTGGATCCATGGAAAAAGGAAGTGGACAACAGGAGCCCAGGCATGAACAAAGTATTTTGTTCACAGCATTTACCGCACTGAAAATATGAATTATGGTTTGCACTGTTAATGATGAATCTAATGACTGTGAGGGGTGAAGGTGAAGGTCCGTCAACAAATATGCATCAGCATAATGTTCTATGAAAATCTGTAAGCAGCCAGACGAGGTTAACAAGTTTGTCAATGGGCAGTTAGAGAGCAGTGCACATTTCAAGCTACTTGGTGCACATAAACATACGCTACTTTGGCCTCTGCACTGCGCTCTGTGCCACATCCACTGACGGCTTTAATTAGTAAACAGCTTCCAGTTCAGGAAAGTGAAGCCGGCGTGAAGTGTCTTAAACCTGCATTCTTTCTAAATCCCAGCAGGGGACAGCAAACTTGACTGCAACAAAAAATAACTCAGCAGTAAACCGTTTGTTTATGAGTTTTCGGTCTCAATCACTAGTTTTAAGTCTCCTACTAATGAGCATGATGTTCAGTTTGTAAATTATTATTAATTATTATTCATTATAGTTAATGATTGATGATAAAGCTTTAGGGTGTGGCTATGTTGTGACTGACAAGTCTTTCTCAGTGTGTAAATCCAATGCACCACACCTGGCTTATGAACCTCAGATCAAACTGTAAAACTAAGCAGTGCTGATCAAAAAAATGAATCAAGATTCTGTCACTGCATTGCCCCAAATGTTTTCAGAAACATATTTTAGCGTACTGTTTAGCTGAAACACGAGTACGCTTATTACAAGGCAGGCCGTCTTTTTTTTTTTTTGCTTCTTGAAAATGGAAATCAGCCCAACAGCCCAACTCACAGTATGTTACCCACAAGCAGCAAGCTCCTGTCCAAACGATAATTCCTGGCTCAGCAAAAGCCAGGATGGCGACATCCATAACGCCAAACTCAAGGCTTCAAAACGGATGTCCACGAGCCAATGGGCAATGTCATAGCAGGTATACACTTGGCCTCACCGTGTGGTGAGCTCATCCCACCGATAATGTGCACAAAAACAAACATACTTTTAAAGTGAATTAAGGGGCGGTAACTCACTGACCCAGGTTCAATTCCAGCCTAGATCCTCTGCTGCATGTCACCACCTCTCCCTTTCCCCTTCATTTCCTGTCCATCTATCTCACTGCCACTGTCCAATAATGCCAAAATATATCTAAGTTATTTAGTAACTCTGGAAGATCCACGAAGCTCCTGATGCTTTGTGGTGAGACTGTGTTGCAGACTAATATCATCAGATTTTCATCCATCACATGGTTATACAGGATCACAGTGCTTATAGTAATGGGGTGATTAAGAACATCCGTTTGGAGGGCTTTTGAGGTTTCACCCCACATGTTGATAGAGCTGTGATGTACACCGAGTGGTTCACAATAAACATTTTCCAAACCAAAAGATGGAGTCAGAGGTAGCGTTGTAAATTTACATTAAAAAAGACAGGCTTTTGTTAAAGTCCTTTCCGTGTCGTATTTCATGTTCAATTCAACCCAGTTCTTTCTGGAATCTTTGAAGACTTCCTAGGAAATGTTATTTTCCCAAGCCTTCAATCACCCCAGATCTGTCACAGCTTCTGTTTCATATCTCATCTATACTCAAGTCAGGTACCAAAACAAAAGATGTTTTTTTTTTCTTTTTGTCCTCCCTCCCTATTCGAAGCGATGCTGCATTTTGTTTTTACTGCTGAATCCCTCTGACAGCTGTTGTGGGTTCCTGTCAGAAAGTGTTGTTTCCTTTTTTTCATTTTATTTCTCAGTCTCAGTCACACTAACAAGCAGTGAATAAACAGAAGGTAGAGAAGAAAAAAGGAATAACTCTGGAAATGCCTCTGCCCAAGAGAGTCAGCAGAATTCAGGAGCCAGGAGAGGTTAAACTTTATGACATGATCTTTTGAATTGTTATCTTCTTTATCTGATGTACATGCAGAAGTGTCGAGGAAAAATTATACAGCGGGAGAAAGAGTGAGTTGGAGTAGCGGTTTACGATAATGGTTTGGTTTCGCTCATGTTGCCGCCTTTGTGCTCAACACTGAAAGCTGCTGTCTCTCCCCAACAATAACAGATGTCAAAGTCATGTTCTCCTAAAAGTTTATAACTGCTGTGTGCTTATTGCAGCCATCTTAGTAGAAAGCCAATTGTGTTTGATTGACTGTGACTGTGATTGGCAGAAACTTGGCTCTATTGTTTGGCCACTCATGTTATCACATTTGAGAAGCCCGGCTAGCCTGCAGCAGTAAAAGCAAGAGGGGGATATTGGCTCCTGAGTAGCTGGCATCGAGCCTCTTTCAGACAGGCAATTCCAGGGGAGCAATTGTCTGGTTTAATTGCTCCAAAAAAGAAAGACAGAGAGGCGGTGAAACTAACAAGCTGTCTACAGAATCAGTAATTTACAGGCTCTGTGATAAAAACAGATTTCTATTTTTCTATTTTTTTCTCTTCCTGTCTGTGCTCACTCTCTCTCTCTCTCTCTCTCTCTCTCTCTCTCTCCTCTCTTGCTGTTCCAGTTATTGTAAAATATTCAAAGGGTGGGTTATTGGGCTGGTATAATTTGCAGTTGTGATTTGCTCAGTGGGACAGACACACACTGATTTCGCTAACTCTCAGACTGATTTGATAGGCCAAAGCTGTCTCCCGCCTCATCACCTGGCCCATTTCTAAACTAGAAAGCACTCAGAAAGCGCATACCTCTGCCAAGGCTGCACAGTCTTCTGTTATTCTACATCTGGATTTGGATCTACATCAAATAGACACACAGGTGGCAGATATTTACATTTCCCTCTTCAATTTGTGTAACATTTTAGGAGGAAATAGCATGTTCATCCTTTTTTTAAAAATATATTTTGGATCCAGTCCAACCCATTTGCTCCTTGGCTCATTTACTCATTTACACAGAAAATCAGTCTACTAGTTTTTCAGCTGTCTTTATAAATAGAACACAAACTAGTCCAAAAACATAACCTCCCTCCAGAAACACTCGTCTTCTTTATTTTTAGCTTCTTACGTTTCTTCTTCATCATTATTGTCACCTTTTATCATAATTTATCTACTGTAAATATTAAGGAGTTGTAGTTATAAAGGGAGGCGAGTGGTTGCAAGTTGCCCAAGCGTATAGTCTGGCGCATTCTGCCTTTCAAAAAATGTTAAAAGACAACTGATGTTCAAATGAGGTAGTCAACAAGGCAGCTACTGCAGACTGTGACAGTCTGACATTTCAGGGTAATTTTCTAGTAAGAGTTACCTGGATTTGAGCAGTACATAACCTACATTATGGAGGCAGACAAACAGCTGGCACCAGAGTGTCGGCCAAATGAAACACGAGCCTTTGATCCTACCACAGATATACCCTCCTCATCTATTGTTGTCACAAAATAGCTTCACTTTAACATAAAATTATTGATTGTTTTTCACAGAATTAATGACCTATGAAATCTGATTTAGAATCTCAGAGGTGAACACAAAGGAATACCAAAATAGGGGGGAAAATAGGTTAAGAGGAAAAATGTGTACAGTATTAAATCAATGTGTCACAGACACAAATGCAGCCTAAATATTGAACAGCTATGTCAGTTCACGCACACGCACGAAGCCAAACAAAGGGAAGTGGACATTAGAGGCGGAGGCACGTTCGCAAAAACAAAGTGCGTAGCATGTGTGTGTGTCTGTGTGTGTGTGTGTGTGTGTGTGTGTCTGTTTGTGTGTGAGGTTGTGGACCATGCCCTATTCCTCTCCCCTCTGCAGCAGCCTCCATCCATATTCATAACCTCCCACAGCGATAGCAGGGGAAAGGAGGAGGGGGAAGAAAGGAGCAGGAGGAATGAGAATTTCAGCGTGTACAAGTTAAAAGGAGAGGAATAAGGAACATAGCTGTGTGTGTGTGTGTGTGTGTGTGTGTGTATCCATATTTGTCATTAGGATATCTTTTCTTATGATCCTGGGCAGTCTTGGTTCGCAAACATGAATCGGGGTGTAAACTAGAAGCCATAAACAAGACAACTAATGACTGCTATTATTATCAATCTTTCAAACACACCATTTGCAGTGCACACTAGTTCCACTTTGTGGACTCAGCACCAATATCCAGGGTGATTTACCAGGAATAAGGGAACATTTTCCGGTTCATAACCATTAGCACTACAATTAAATTCAAATGGATGTGAAAGCTCATACAAATATGCATGGAATGCATGAAGACAAGGTCCAATTAATCATCAGTGGATGAGCCTCGGAGTTTCTGTTTCTGAAATACGCTCTCACATTTTCTCTTGTACAGAGATCCCTGATCAATAAAGTATCAAAGAATTTTGTTTTTCCAGGAGCAAGACTGTCATTACATGAAGAATTGAAGAATATGAGCGCCCACAAAAGAAGAAAAAAGCACTGCTTTTACTTGCAGTAAGTGTGTGTGTGTGTGTGTGTGTGTGTGTGTGTGTGTGTGTGTGTGTGTGTGTGTGTGTGTGTGTGTGTGTGTGCGTGTGTGTGCGTGTGTGTGTGTGCATGTGTGTAGCCTTCTACTTTCAGTACTTTAAGTGAGGACAAAGTTGAGTTTGAGGCATTAAGAGCAAGGACATTGATTGGGACATGTTGTTTGAAGTAGGAAGATAATGAAGGGAAGTCAAGTTTGAATTCTGATCAATTGAATTAAATCCATTATTTTGAGTGTATATCATATGCCGACACTGCGCTTAATATTTCATCACACAGTCATGGCAACAATAATGCGATCTTTTGTTGCAATGATTGCAAAGTAAACAGCAGAAATACAATAAGCTACCAGGAATGTGGCCTTGCATGACTGGCCAATGCAGCACTACGCCAGATGATGATGAATGGGATTGTAGGAAAAGTTAAGCTAGATTCACCATTCCTGCTGGAAAATCCTTATTCTTACAGCCGATCCCCGTCGGTTGTTGAATGAATCAGCAGGCTGCGTTTTTTCACTGTGCTGTTGTCTGTCTGAACGTTGCCTCAGGTCCCACAAACCTTCCCGTGTTCGAATTGGGAGATTGTTTTGAAACCAGCAGTCCATCACGACTCAGTGACACTTGCAATGCGATCACACATCTGATGTACTGAGAATACCCTTCCTCCACCTTTACAGTGGGAGCTATGATTACAGGAAGGGACTGTTTGCAATCATCTTGGTTTCTTGGTATCCTCGCCTTTTTAGTTGAAACAGGGAGAAAGGCTTCACGTTGGTTTGGCATTGATTGGTCTAATAGTATCACATGTGCTAATGGCTTTAGTCTTTCTATGCTGAGTTTTAACGATTCTTTTATGATTGATTGAAACAGTTGTGAAAATGATATGATTCATAGCTGAACAGCAGACAATTACCACATAAGGGAGCTTAAACTCACACTCGCGCAGACGACGTCCCTGCGGACCACTTGATGGGGTGTATAATGTGTTTGCATGTTCAAAGCATTTTACAGTAACACTTTCTTAAGGGTTTTAAAGCACACCAGACTGTTTGATCATCCACTTGACACTCCGTGGAGCTTCACTGAGCTCAAGGAGCCCACACGTCCTCTAGCCAGCCCTGGACCGCAGGAAGACAGACTCATGCTGTGGAGGGACAGAGGTTAGTGAACACATTTTAACAGAACTTGGCAAAATAAATAAATAAATACATAAATAGATGTTGCTTTAGGAAAAATAATGTTTTCTTCTCTTGCCTAGATATGAATGGACTGGTCCAGGACAGTGGTTTGGAAACACATTAGCCTGTATTTATACTGACTATAGGATGACGGTTGCAATGACAACTTAATGCATATTCTAGTGCTGCTAATAATTGCTTTTAAAAAGCATCAAAGACAACTTAAAACTTTATTTTAACCATCACATTTAACATTTATAAGCGATATATGAATAGATGAGGGTTAGCGTAACTACAACGCACTATAGTGTAGTTTTAACCAGTAAAATACTAGTATATTGTCTAGAGCCTGTGTTTAGTTTGCCCAATCTGGGATACTGTGGTAGGTAACAAAAACATGATTCTTATTTTCAGGTGATTATACACAAATAAAAAGATATTATGTATATTATATTCCCTTTCTAGCATATTCTATAGAGCGGTTAAATCTGACAAATTTGACCTTTTAGATTAGAGTTTGTGTATTAGTTGTATGACCCAATGTGGAAATGTCCACTGTTGAATAATAATTTTTAAAAAGTTGTATTTCTGCATGTATTATTGATAATCTACATTCTGAGGTTACCAAGGAAAGAGTCACAAAAAATCAGAAGCATCTATTAGCAAATTCAGTAGTTTCTGAATAATTATGAGATTTAGTCATTAAACCTAGCCCCATGTTTTAATAAATCAATGCTGCTTCACTGTCAAGTTGCAAATCATGCAGCGGCCTGAAATGGACTGAAATGATTTATCAATTAGTTGATCGATTTGAAAAACCATTTTAATTATGAATAATGATCAATCGCTTCAATTACTGTCATTTTTTCAAAGCCCAAACATTTAGTTCCAGTTTCTAAATTCATTCTAATTTCATTGTAAATTGAATATCTTCTGAGTGAAATCTTCACTAAGTGTATTAAGTGTGTGTGGAAGGCTGGTGGTGACGATAAGCATCCAGTTGTATGAATGCAAATCACTGGCAGAATAATTGGAAAGGTATCAGCAAGTAAATACCAAATTTTGACATTTAATCATGTCTTAATGCTTGTTGTTGAAATTTAAATAGCACATAATTTATTTTGCTGAAATAATCTATTACCCAAAGAGAGACAGAGACCTCAGAATAACAGCGAGCAATATGGAGTTTGGCTTCTACAAACTTTTTTGTTCTCTGCCCGTCAAACTCCGAAAAAAACATGGCATGCTGCGACGATTGCTTATAGTAGTAAAACAATGCCTTCATGCTCCTCCGTCTTTGCTTCCATTGTATTTTTTTACACACGCACGCACACACGTGTATCTTCTTTTGTTTCTTTTGTGGATGGCTACAGTCACTACTGTACAATGAATGTGCCATTCAGCAAAGAAAAATTTGAGCGCCGTGTGTTAGCAATTTTGAATTTGGGCCGTTACGTACAACACACGCAGTCGGGACGTGCCCTTGGTCTCCTGTGGGGATTGTCACCCAAAACTGTGATTACTGGATTAACTAGTAAAAAAAATGGTAAATTGATTAATTGAAAAAAACTACTGGAAGATTAAAAAGACAATAAAAAAGCTGCAGCCCTAATTACTCCCTTACATGGATATTAGTTCATATTTTTGCATTTCCTCATGCACAGCTGTGCTTCACGTCGAGTGACCAGGAACGCATCATGTCTGCTTCACTGTCTACCCAAAGTCAGGAAGAAAGTAAAGCTTACACAGCCTCTATCTAATTAGTGTATTTATGTAGCTGACACTTGAAGTTGAATGTCTTCAATCACTTTCGGATAGAGAATCCAATTCATGTACAGTATGTTCTCTGCCCACACGAGCTATTAACTACCTCCGCTTGCCTAATTACTGTCATTCATCCTTTATCAATGAGAAGTGGTGGGAAGCAGCTGCTACCGGGTGGCTGTGTTCTCATATGCATGCAAATTTACATGCACACACATGCACACACCGATAAACATGGTACACAGAATATGTCAGTCAGTTTGAGAAAAAAAAAACATGATGGAGAAATGGGGAAAGTTTCTGCATATTTTACCTTTTTTTAAGTGATCTCCCACCAATAACACAAATCTCTGTTTGGTATTCCCACGCTTTATCCTCGATAACATAGTGTAGCACATTAAGTCTCTGTATGTGATATGCAGGAATCTATTTAAGACTGCCTCTCTGAGACGAGGTGATGGCATATTTTATTAGCTCATGCTCAGGGACCAGTGAGAATCTCAGCTGAGAACTCAACTGTGACATTGTGGATCCCGAACTTCTTTGTTCCTTCTCATCCATCTTTCGTCGTCCCTCCCCGCCCACCCCCCCTTCCACACCTTAATCCCTCTGTCATTCTTACTTCACTTCTCCCCTGCTTCAATCCTCCAACCCCTCAGTCTGCTCATGGCCTTCTCATTGCATCTCCAACAACAGGTGCCTGTTATCTGGAAAGTGATCCCGCCACGCTGTTCCTCCCCCTACAAACTGGCCTCCTCTCATGACAACTGGCTAATTAGGTGTCACCACAGAAAACGAAAGGTAAACGGACAGTAGATACGGTAAAGCCATAAAGCTGACAACTCTCTCACTTTTGGAAAGAGAGGAGGAGGATTGGAAGAGAGGGAGATGAGGAAGATTAGGTATATAGAGGTCAGTAAAAGAGCATTGTGTGTTGGAAGGACGGTGAATGTATGAAGGGATTGAGAGGAATTAGAGGATTGAAAGCTTGATAAATGTGGGTGAAAACGAAAAGATGAGAGAGGAATGTATGCACTAAGAGACGTAGGCGGAAAGAGAAGGTGAGAAAGTAATATGAGAGGCAAAGGCCACTGCTGCCGTTCCCTGTGGCCACTAATAAAATGCTCGTCAGACCTCTTGTATGTGCACACATGGATGAGAAAACACGCACACACGCACACAAAGGGCAGGTGGACTTCCTGATCGATTGAGCCGTGCCCTGCTCTGACGTCTCAGCAGGCCTCAAGATGAATGAGTTGACCTACGAAGGAAAAGAGAAAGAAGAGAAAGGTGGAAAAAGCAAACCTTTGGCTTTCAAATCTCAAAGGTTTGTGTCATGTTAGTCACAGGGTGGGAGGCTGCAGCGTGTTTATCAATGCTTAGGGCTGCTTTTTATGTGTCCATGTGAGCTTGTGTGTGCGAAATGACGTTCACATCAAACTTACTTTACCAAACCTCTGCAATGGTGGAAGAAATACACAGATCTTTACTTAAGTAAAAGTGCAAACATATAAAGAACCAAAGGAAGCGGAAGCAAAAATCAAAGGTTCAAAAACTCTGCAATCATGGCTCCAAACGGGAAACATTAGAAGGAGAAGTGCAGATCAGGAGTATGTGTTTTCCAGCAGAACTTAGTTGTGGTTCTTGAAGTGGTTCCAGTTCAGGAAAGTGAAATTTTCGTTTCATTTGTTTGATGTTGGCTCCAATTTCATTGAGGAAAATGCCCATGTACTAACAAAAACTGTGACACAGAAGATCTTGGTTCTCCACATGCACAAAGCTTCCCTGTGCAAAATGTAACAAATTAGCAGTGTGCTTGTGTACGAGTGTGTCATTTGCTTTGTATGATGCATGTGTGTTTCTCTATCCATTTGTGTGTCTCTGTGTCTTTAAACTGAACCATGGCCAGAGACAGGCCTGAGCTGCTCCTGTTCCACCCTGCACTTGAGAACCATCCATCACCTTTCAGCTGATCGTCCACCACTGGCCAGCCTGTCACTGCCGCTCAGACAAAGCAACACTCACAGAGCAGCCAAGAGAATGACTGTTGTGCCCTGAAAAGGGCACATCGACTCATAATTGGAACTGTGCCCACAATGAGCTCGAGGCTAATTAGCTGTGTACCACCAAAAGTGTGACCTCCATACTAATGGAGGATATTTTGTTAGCAGCCTTTCAGTCTACGGCAGGTACTGTAGCTGACAACACACTCACCTACCATTCATATCTCCTATAGTACAATCATGAACCGTTAACATAATTTAATCACTCTCACAAATATTCAGTGATGATATTAATTCTTCATTAAGGCAATTAGGAACAAGAGCATCCAATCAATCAATCCCATTAGCTTCTTTGTCAAGTAGTCTGTCTCCCGTCCCTGCATGGCATACAGTATTTATTGCTGCGATGCTCATTTAGTGTCAGTGTTTATTTAAGTCATTGCACAGCTATGAAAATGCTCGCTTACAGATGGCTTCCTATTACGTTCCATATAGAACATATAAATGAGAATATTAGTCAGGGAGATGACTACACTGTTTCATGAGAATGGCTGTAATTTTCTATGCACAGTGATCATGACAGAGTGCAGTTCCTTGTTTAAGAGAACAGCAGGTACTGTGGCTGGGGAGCTGTAACAATCCGTCAATCTCGTACGCACATAAACATGCACGCAAAGCGCCTGTCTGGTGAACTTACAGTCATTGTCACACAGACCCTAAAACTCTACAAGCTGTTTGCAAACTTTGTTTATATGAATTTATTAATTCATGATATGGAGAATGTCGTTTGGATTGGGTAATGTGATAACTTTTTTTTTTTTAGTGACAAATTACGAGGTTCATGTTTGTTTAGTTGTGAAATCTGTTAACTCAGTTGTTCTATGTTATGTCTTGTTAGCTGGCTTCCCAACATTAGCCATCAGTGAGCTTGTCTTTACAGTTTCAACTGAAGAGGAGTCAGAGTGTATGTAATGTAATGTATGTAATATTTGTATTTGAAGGCAGAATCTGTAGACAGGGGACCAGGTTTTTGGCATCAGAAGCGCTCTGGTTTCTGCTTGTTGTCTGAATAGTATTGACCAGTCACGCTTAGGGTGCATGCAGATAAACAATCCATGCGGAGAGCAATTGACGGAGAGCACAATGGCAGAAATGCAATATCGGATCAGATATCTGTTCATAGAGATAAGGCAAAATGTGTCTTTCTTGTCATTCTCATGTATGAAGTCTCTAATTGGACTGCAGAGAAAGTCTTGGCCTGGATCTCCATTACCGTATACGGTTGTCCACTGCCTCCACAGGAAGCCTTGAAACACTGGCTGTTGTCCCCAGAGGCAAAATTTTTAGCACAACAATTACAGATGAGTCCCGAAATTATAGCATATGTGAACCCTGCAGCTACGTACATAGTGAGGAGGGGACCGCTGTGAGCAGTCACCATGGCTAACTAGTTTGCTGATGGTTAGTAAACAGTCTATCATTCATTGTTTTCCATGTCTACCTGCGTTAAATGTATGATAAATGTGATATGCCGTGTGAATGTTGGAGCCTCTGGAGTTACTTGAGGTAAACTTTGAATAATAAATAAATAAATAATAATGCATTACATTTTTAAACTTGCCCAACACTGAATTTACAATTTAAATTCTATTAATAACAAAAAGGCAAAGAGCTAAAGATTGTGTGTCCCACTTTAAACCTTAATGTCTTTTCAGTGGAACAGTCACCATGAAAATATAGCCACCGAGGCACAAGTTAGATACTGAAATTTCAATTTGTACATTTATGGCAGGCATGAACAAAAAAACGTGGTTTCTACTTGTTCTTTTGATCTGTTTACTACCACCACTGCTGATTAAGCAGACTGGGTTGTTAGAGACGTTTTTAAGCCTGGGATATGTAACGTTGCTGGCTTCATCTGCACTGTAAAAATGGTAACTAGTAATTGTTGATCTCATTAAGTTTTTTCAAATGAAACTGACTCAGAAATAAGGCTTTGCAATAGGCAATCTATAAAATCTTGTCCATCCAGCAATTTTCCCAACTCCGTGTACACACCTGATTCAAATGAGTGGCTCGTTATCAGGCCACTGCAGAGCTTGGTGACGAGCTGATCATTTCAGTCAGGTGTGGTGGAGCAGGAAACATCTAAAACATGCAGTTTTACAAGGTGCGTCTGTTGCCATCCTCACCATCCTACGAGATGAAGCTGACACCTCTGTGCGAGACCAGGCAGTTGTGTTGGAAGAGGGCATCGTGCTGCATGACACTGCAAACCTCTCAACTTCCCTGGCGTACCTCTTCGGCCTTCTGTATGCCCTCAACATTAATTACCCAAAACAGATGAGGTACACCTTCGAAGCGATGGGGCTATCTTTTTTGAGCTTGGTGGCTCTCGATGCTCACAGTGCACCAGGTCTCTCAAAATGAAGCTTTTACTTTGATTTTGATTTGGAACAGAGGTGAAGATAAACACATAGGGAGGTTGACAGCAAAACTAGAGAGATGGTTCGACATCACTTCCTCACTTCAGTTGTATTCTACTGTATTCTGTATTCTGAAGACGTTATTGAATAAGTGTAACAGCTAAAAAAGAAATTGCTTTTATTTTATTTGGGGTGGACTTAAAAGATTTGAGGTTGAGTCCCAGTTACGTTCAATAGCTGTGTTCAGACATGAAAAGAAAAACACTGCGCATATTTCAATATTGTCTTTTTTTGTTTGTTTACAAAGCCGATTAACCCGTCTGTTCGAAATAAATAATAAATATAAAGAAATATTTCAGATAATATTCAGCTGTACTCTGTTTTATCAATTATCCAACTATTGAGGATTTTTTAAATAAAATTACAGCAACAAAAAAAAATTGTACATTTATTCAACAAGAATACCTACATTTTAAGAAGGTATAAATACATAACATTGAGGGGCATAATTGTTTATTAATTCATCAAAAGAATCTGTGTTTGGTGAAGGTAGAAATACATGGCATTCAGGCAAGAATTTCTTTATTAGTCTCACAGGATTATCCTAATTAGGTGAACAAGAAGATCCAAGTTGGCAGAACTGTTTGCAGTACTTGAAAACCTTAGTTAAGCCAACAACAGCAGGCAAAAGTTGAGAAAACTCTCTTGCATCATGTTGCCTTGATATTTTACGTTTTCTCAGCTTTTTCTTTTTTACGGTGTGTCTGTTAAAGTGAGGACATTTTGTCATTCACATAACGTGTCTTTTACATTTAGATGTGTACATTTACACAAAATTTTGGCATCAGCATTCCAGTCTTCTATTTGTAGTCTGTGTAGTATTGACCAATCACGTTTGAGTTGGCTTTGACGGCATGCAGGTAAACAGACTGCATGGACAGCAAAAGAGGTGAAACACAGTGGCCGAAATGAAATCTCGAAACTCATCGGCTATCACCTGACACCGTTTTAGCTTTTTATTTGCTTCTTGTGAAACAATCTCCAGCTCCGTTCTCGCGTTTCAAGTTACTAATTGGACTGTAAACGATGCCCGACGCACGGAAGAGGAAGTCTTTGCCTGGATATCAATTATCTGTTATCTGGATATCACCTAGCTACACCAGGAGCTGTGAAACATCAGCCCCAGAGGCTAAATCATAGATGATAATCCTAAAGCATTCATATTAATGCAGTGTTTAAATACAGGAATGTTCTGAAACAGTAAATTGCCATCATGACTTCTACATAAAAATGACCTGGGTGCTTATTTAGACATGAGACCAACATATTAAATTGTCTCCAAAGGGTTTGTGTCTTAAAGGGGCTTATCAACATTACAGAGGATAAGAGGACATCTGTTAGCTACTAGTTGTTGGCTTTTAGGGTTTCTAACTATATACATCGTATTCATTCTGGACATGCGGCACACCTTTGTGTGGCATTGTCAAGATGAGCCGCTAACTTTATGTGTGTAACTCTCACTGTAAGTGTAATGAGGCATAATGCGAGCAGCGCTATAGTATAGCAGAGAAGTTTTCTCACAAAGTCATCTGAGGAAGTGTCT
The DNA here is from genome assembly GCA_014281875.1 of Nibea albiflora. Classification (NCBI taxonomy): domain Eukaryota; kingdom Metazoa; phylum Chordata; class Actinopteri; family Sciaenidae; genus Nibea; species Nibea albiflora. The sequence continues at coordinate 22,938,537 of CM024799.1, read as the reverse complement.
GCATGTGTCTGAGGGTGCTTAGCATCGTCAAGTGCCCCTGTAAAACTGGGCTTTCTTTGAAGCTACTGTTTCCAGACATGCATGGATGGCAAGAGGACAAAAAGCACCTGCACACACTTGCATGCTCGCACACACTCCCGTACAGTAACCTCAGGGGAACATCACTCAAACCACTGAAGAGCAACAGGAGGTGATTACTCTGATCTAGCTGTACTCTCCTCATACTCCTGTAATGGAGCCGGCCACAGTGATGCCTGCTGAGTTGATGTTTTAAGAGCTTTAATGTACTGGCAAGTGGCTGGGTGTTTGTGCTTTTGTATGACACACACGCACAAGCATACGAGCCAACGTGAGGTAAATATCTTTGGAGCTGCAACCTATAGAAATGTGAGGTCTTCCATTTTTAGCTATGGGCATGAAAGTACAGATTCTACGTGAAAGGCAGTATCAGTAATCTAGTCCTTACTTCGGTCACAGTGGTCCCTGTAGGCTAACAATGCTATTAGGCTAGTCTTAGCCTTAAGTGTTAATTTGTGCTTGAGATACACACAAACATTGCATTTAGGGTGCTTTAAAGGCACCATTATTATGTTGTCTGAAGGTTGCAATCACGTTATTGCTGGAGTTGAAGACAGTTTAAGTGTGTTTTTACAAGCAATGTTCTAAAAGAGCCACAGCGGGTGATTTAGTCTATCTTTAGTCTATCTCTATTATAGATAATGCTGTGTAGCTCTCCCAAGGGCTGCATTAGTGGCTCAGATTCCTTTGTATCTCCTTTAAGTTCACAATCCACTTCTTCAGTACATCTGGCTTCTGGAGGTCTAGCCTTTTTCTTTTTCAACTCATGTCTTGCTCCCGTCTTACTTCCCCATTCCCCTCTGTGCCCCGGCCTTGTGCGGTCTAGTGTAGCAGATTCAATATTGATGAAGAGGATCGATCAGAGGAGCACATCCCTCCCCTTTCTGGTCTTGAATAATCCATCCCTCATCCGATATTCTGATACATGCAATAAATGGCTGAAGTTAAAGATCCCTTCCACTTTTAGACCACAGTCTCTTGAGCAAAGAATTCTGACAGCCGAGATTTTATATATTTAGTGTTTGACTGACTATTGTATCCTGGGACGCGCAATTGTTGCCAAGTAATATTCCCACATTAGATCAATCTGGTGAGAGATAAGTAAGACTGACTTATACATGTAGACACACATTCACCTTAGTCTATTTCTCTTAGGCCAATTTATTGCATATAATCCTATTAATCAGGCCGTTACGAGTAAAGTTTGAGAAAGGTTTTATCTTTTTAAAAGAGCTGCGTGTAAGAACTTCACGTTAAAGGATTTAACTCTGCGACATGGCTAACAGTAACTAGCATTAGCTAGCAGCAGCTACAGATTGCAGCAGTTTACTGTCCATCAGGAAAGCCTGTAAATCACGGGGGAGTTGATGTGCTTCGGCCAGAGAACATCAGTGTGAAATGTGTGATTCAATTTCTCCAAAATCAGTGAAATGCTGCTCGGTGGTGTGTGACTCGGTGCAATAATGTGATGGATACTTCTTGACGCAGTCAGAAGAGCATCAGAATTATTTAAAACTGGTAGAGAAGTTGCGCACGGTCGCTCTAATGATGTCTTTGTATTCTGTTGCAAAACTATCAACTGAAGCTGGCACGCTAACCAGCTATCGAGGTGATCAGTTCTTGCATATAGCTCCTTTAACCTACAGGTCTGACCTTTAATTAATAGCACTCCCAATTCAGACACAGACCGCGGTTAAGACAATGCAATAATGAACAGAGTTATTACATATGAGGGGGAGGTGTTTTCCAATTATAAAGTCGAAGGTGAGAAAGAAGTCAGAAAGAGGATCACTGCAACCTTTTTCTTTGTTTTGACTCCTTGGACACTGTCGTATGTTCCTTTACGTTCTCGTATCCACTGACATCGTTCTGTGTCAAGCCTCTACAGTTATAAGTCGGGGTTTAATCTGAACCCGTGGCCTCTAGAGACTTCGCCACAGAAGTGATCCTTGACTGTAGCATCTCGAGTAATCACAGAGGATTATGTGACTGTTGGTCTAATACGGAGCAGTATCAATATCATAGTTTGCACTACATCTGCCTCGCCTGGAATTTAACTAGATACAAGATACTCTGATGATTGCCTTTTCCCTCAGAGACTTTAAACTGAGTTACGTTTTAATCTTCCGTCGAATCTAAGCACTATGATTTACAGTATCTAAATTAAATGAAGTGGTCTGCTCCTGCAAAACTGACACAGTGAAACAGATCTAGCAGAGCAGTAATTGTGGGAAATTAAAGTTGTGCTCTGTGTACTGTGTTGTTCACTCTGTATAAAAGAAATGTAATTACTCAGACACTGTGCTGTACAAACACTGCGAGATCCGGCTGGCTGTAGCCTGTAGGGCAACAACAGTTTGGTCGCACAACGTTTAAACCATGGTTGACAATTACCCACAATTCCACCATAACTGCTCCTGAGGGATTTTGACTAAACTCAAGCACAGCGGCTTTTTATCACAGACGATATCACAGGCAATTATTAAATTGAATATAATGCCATAATGGCACGCTGGTTGTTTGCTCATACTTGTTAATCTGGCCGCTAACGGTTTGTTTGTGTTCCCTTAATCCTCCGACAACAAGCCGGTGATGATGGTAATCAGTCTTAATTGTGAATTTGATGTATTTTGAAATTAAGGCCAAGAGTAAGCTCAGAAGAGCTCCCGGCTCAGGCCATAGCCGAATAAGTCTGATTGTTATTGATTGGCTTGAAGCATTGCGTGATTGTGTTGTGAGATATTTCTGTAACACGGTGACACACACACACACGATATACACACACCAAAGACAATGTTGTCAGATGAAATGTTAATCATTCCCCTCCCTGTGAGGACTTGAGAGGTAAACAGGGCTTATATAAATGTTCTCATACACTCCAATACTTGTTAGCACGTGCACGACAACAGGGAGATAAGCACAAATAAATGCACGCCACCGGTTCTTCATGCTGCAGCCATCATGAAAAACATGCAGAGGACAAAGGAAGAAAACGCATGCATACTCCTTGCCAAATGCACACACACACACACACACACACACACACACTTGCACTTTTACTGTGGCCAGGGTAGAGGTCTCAGCGACAGGAGCGTGTGTGATGATGGATGTTTTGTATCTACTTCCTTCAGACAGCCGGTCTGCAGTGTGGACAGAGGGACGACGAAGGCCATCGGTCAACACACACTTTAGCCCCTATTTTAACGTGTATGTGTGTGTGTTTGTGCTTGAGTGTGCATGTATGTGTGTCAGTGCGCATCCTGGCTCCTGTCCTGTCTCTGTCTCTGACCATGGTTCCTCCGGTGGAGGACTCCGGGCCACATTCTCCCTTCCCATCTGCCCCTGCACTGCCTTTGCGTCCCTCGGCTTGCCGTACTGACAGGCGGAGTTGCCACAGTGATGGATGACTGTGCGCTTAGTTTCAGTGTCAGAGTCCTGCACCTCTGCTACCTGCCGTGTGGGTCCCTGTCAAAGACTTCCTGTCAGGTCAGCTATACTCTACCTCCGCGCGCCCCCCCCCTTCTTTTTATCCAGCTCTTCATCTTCATCTTGCAGCTCTCTCGTCTCACCTTTATTTAGCTCACTAGTGGGACCTTTCTCAAAAGCTGGAGAAAAGTGTAAAATTTCCCAGAAATAAACTGTCAACCTGATAACTTTTGAAGAACCTCCAAACAAAGACACTGATTATGCATAAATGCTCTCTCGCATCACACAGAGCAACAGTTTCATTAAAAGCGATTCTCTTTTCAATCAAGTTTTAGTCTATGAAGAGTTTAGACACAAAGCATGTTAATGAAGGCACTTTTCTTAATGAGCTGCATGATGTGAAGTCACCGCTCCCTTTTAAAGCCAAGAAGTCGCGCGTGTTAGTGTGCGAAAGTGTATGAATGTCTGCGTGCGATGGCACGAGTGCACCTGAATTTGTCGACGTGTGGTCGTGTGTTCATTATACAGCGAGCTTCCTTAAGAGTGACCCCAGTTTCACGCCCTGCATTTTAAATAGTGTCCCTTTGAAATGAGGTCCATAAGCAAAGCACTCATGAGCTTTGTCTGTGAATGTAATTAGCCAATTAGTCTATTCTTTATTAGAGACCAGCAGCAGCCATGCGTCTCTGCTACCAGGGACTAGTTAGTGTGTTCTAATGAGCCTTTAGCTTCCAACCAGAAGCCCTGTCAAGCATTATTAATAAAGAGGCTATTTGTGCAGGCCTTCCAGTTTAAACACTGTTAATACAAGAGAGCCATGCTTATTAAGATTTATCTGCAGGCTTCAAGGTTGCACTGTAAAACCGCGGTAAAAGATGGTGGAAAAAGACAAAGGGACTCACGTTACAGTTTTTATTCTTTACAATTTCACACACTTTTATATTTGTTGTTGCATCTTTGACTGTGATTTCAACTATCTCCGCAATATAACAAGCTGAGATACATTTTCGGCAACATCTACTATAAATGTCCTCAGGCTGTTTTATAATTATTTTCATATTATACCCACATTTCCCCAAACCACTGTATTACACTATTAAACTGTCAGTGGCAACAGCTGCATGGCAACAATACGGAGTAAAGACACATGGAATTACTTATTCTTCATGTGGCAAAGAGAATTTGGATATTTAGGATTCAGTTCTCTGTAGCATTGCACTGAAATCATAACAGACCTGATATGCTAATAACAAAAGCAATTTGTGGCAGGTTAGTTTTAAAGTAATTGGTGTAGGATTTCCCTCAGCTTTGAATTGATCAAAGAGGCAGCAGATGAATAAAGACAGAGACCGCCGTCACATTTTGAAGGTCGAGCTTTGAAAATGATTTAAAACACCAATGCCGCACACTGGTTTTACCGCCCCTACCGCAGACTGTCAGTTACACAGGATTGAATGTTTGCACGTGTGTATGAGCCAACTAATACCAGCACATCTCTGAATATCATATTCACATAGCTCATCCAAGTGATTACAAACAGGAAAAACAGCAGTTTAACACAGCAGTCTGAAGAGAAAATAACTGTGCATCCCTAATGAAATGAAGCTAATAATCTCACTAATGCATCTTAATTAATTTAGGAAAAGAATAATGTAGGGGCTCAAGTGAAAGCTTTCACCGTACATTGAATTACTTATTTAAAGTGTTTTAAACAAAATTATGAACTAAATTATGAACTAGCTGAAACCAATGCAGTAATGATGTACCCGTCTAGCTTCCTGACATGGCAGTGCTGAGTGCAATCGAGCAGCAAGGAGAAGTTTTGTGTCGTCTTGGATTTTTCGTGGGTTGTGTCAGAAAAGAGACATCACATCCTGAGTCTATTCACTCTAATGGGAGAAGTGATTATTTTGGCCCATAGTCACTAAAGTAAATTCTAATTTTCCACAATTTAGTGTCATCTTTACACTCAGTGTTTTTTCTTATAGAGAGCAATCAGAAAACCTGAGCCAAAGACATCATTATATTGACCTTTGCTTGAGTTCATTGCAGTCAGCATCCTGTTGCTCATCATGGTTACACTATGTAGGTGTGAGCAGAGCAAACAGCATCCTGCAGACTGCGGAAGAAAAAATCAGCAGATTTTGTGAGCAATAATGACAATAATTCATTAACCTCCGGCACCATACTGATTTGTTAACACGTTAAACCGGTTTACCACGGAAACATACTGCAACACAAACACAACGCGTCGCAGTATGTAGACTGCAGTCAGCATCCTGCTACTCGTGCTCACACCGTGTAGGCGCAAGCAAAGCAAGCATTATTCTCGACATTGGCAAAAAAGTGACACACACGACTGAATCCTGGAAAATACCACATCGTTTTCAGAATAACATTTAATGCCATTTGCAGATCACCCCATCAGCCAACACCACGAAGCAACACATGCAGTGCAGCCACACCACAGCCAGCCAGCCAGCTACAGCTTAGCTTCAGTTACAGTTAGCTAGTTGGCAGCCCCTGCACGGCATCACTCTTGGCTGTCTCAAAATCAGTCCAAAAAATGTTGCTCATTAAATCATTAAGTATTGTTGTGCGGTGGTGGTGTTGTCAGGCCACACGACCTCTGCATACATGTGCATGTGTGTTTCTCAGCGTTGATAAATGTGTAGTAGGTTGTGTGAACCAAGCAGGGCTGCATCTTGCAATTTGTAATCATGAAGTCCAGCAGTGGCACACCGAGGTTTGGAGACCAACCAGGAAATGGAACAAATGGAAAAAATTGGGAGGCTGCACAGTTTAATAGAATTTACCTGCACTCCTTTGAAGTAAAGTGTTCTTTTGTTACTTTACACGTGCCTGACTTTGATGTGCATGCTCCCCTCTTATTAAGAGGTTCATCGTGTCTAGCCAATAAATAACTTTGCCACTGCTGGATGCTTGAAATTGACGCTTTGCTTGGAAACTCATCCAAAACCATGATTCACCCTGCACCCTGCGAATCTGCTGATATATGCCATGCAATGATAGATTTCTAATATTTTGTTATACTGTAGATACTACTGTATCCCTGTATGTCTTTGATTGTATGAGGCTCTTGTGGGCTGCTTTACAGCAATATTGGATTTTTATGAGTTTTGGATCAATATGATGGCTCTGGTTTCTCTGGTATTTAATTTGCTGGATTATCTGGATAATCCTTTCTAGTTATTTTATTGATAAACAGTTGGTTTTCTAGGAAACGTATTATTTCATGACTTGCACTGATATTGAGACATAAGATAACATTTACCTTGATAGAGGATATTGTTCATTTTAAATATTCCAGTGGAGCGATTGTTGCCAGAGTGACCTGGATTGATGCAGAGCTTGCAGCATAGGTGAACCTTATACGTTCTTCCTATCCTATCACGAAACCACTCGAGCCGTTCCTGCATTACGGCATGATTATTCCGGCTGTATGGAAAATTCTGCATAACAGCAGTCAAGACCTCAGCTTATCTCAAACACACAACTGTATAAACCACCTGGGACTCAGTCTGAAATGTGACTGCTGCCTCTCATTTTCTCTCTCCTTCTCCCTCCCTCCCTCCCTCCGTCTCCACACAGCCTCCCTCTCCACAACACAGGGATGAGTGATGCTGTCTCTGCTTCGTCTTTGACTGGCAGAATAAACACTGTTACCACAACAGCAATGCTGGGAGACAAACTACAAGCAACAACAGAGGTAGACAGACACACACACCACAAGTGTGACAGTATACGGCAGGAGAGATAAAGGTGTGACAGTGTTAGCAGAGATAGTTGCGTGAGCCCAGTGATGATAACAGAGTTAGGAGGCAGATATACAAGCGTGATAGTATGAGAGAAGATTTGCATTATACTGTATGAAAATATCTGTACAGGAGGAGTTCTGGGTGGGGAAACTTTGAAAGATGATGGTTGGTAGAGGAGACGACGGTGAGAGTGAAGGGTTGAGTTTGTGTTTTGCTATTGTTCTGCACATATTACTGGTACGGGAATATGGAATAGTGAAAGAGATCTTTAGAGGTATACATAGACAACATTCGAATGGTGTTTAGAGCACAGAAAGGTATGCTATTAGCACATACAGCCACAAAGGAAAACAAAAAACAGCATTAAAGAAACCTTTTAAGTCCCACCTTGCTCCGTGCTGCCTGTAATTAACACAAGAAAGAGAGATCGAGACAAAAAGGTAAAGAAGGAAATGGGTAAACTGAGGCAGGGGGGTTGGGTGTCATGCAGGAGCGAGAAGCAAACAGGAGCGAAAGATGGAGATGAAACACTAGAGGCAAAGCAAGGCGCGAGCAGGAGGAAATTTGCACAAGAACAGTAAAGCGTTCCAGAAAATGCAGCAAGGATGGAAAGACTAAAAGAAACAAACAGTAATGTATATGAATAGAAAAGGGAAGCAGTGAGGGGTAGCACAAACAGAGATAAAAGAAAGACTGACAGGCCAAAAGGGAGACCAAAGAAATGTACATACCGCCGGGCTGTTATTGTCATTCTGTGCAGCAGCCCAGCTCCAATGTGCTGATTATGAGAGCATCATTTGAGACTGACAACCTTGTTCCTATAGTACAGCATGCCAAACACATTCCCAGCCCCCATCTTTCTCTCTCCGCGTTCTCCCCCTGAGCTCGCACAATAGCTGTCTGATGAAGACTGAATGATTGGAGGGGGAACGAAGTGAAACGTGAAAGAGTAACAGAAAAACACACACTTGAAGAGGCTAATGCAGAGTGCAAAAAAAAAAAAAAAAAAAAAGCGAACAGAGGAAGAGTAGAGAGGAGGTGTGGAGAACACGGGCTCAATGCAGCTGCAATTAAGGGAGCGATTTTGTGCCAGAGAATATGCTAATTCCTCCTTTGTGTGAGCACTTGATTGGCCATTGCGCTGCACACCAGGCAGTGAGGGAAGGGGAAGTGGTAGGCCTGGACGCCTCTGCCTGGCACGGCCATCACAGGCCTCATTTAGCCACACCATCGCAGTTAGCAGCATCGGAGAGAGAGAAAGACAAAAAAAAAAAAGACACACTTTTGTCAGCTGCCTCTCAGTGCGTCAGCACGTACATCCAAGATGTAAGGAAAGAGACGCTGGCGCTCAATTAGTAAGCTCCAGAGACAGAGACCAGAGCAAAGATACTCATTAATAGTCACGTATGACCTTTATGTATGTGAGCTGAGCCTCAATTCACTAAAGACCGGTTGTAATTTTGGACCTGAGGGATTGTGGGAATATTGGAGGAGTTAAGGCTACATGAGAAGAAACTGAAGCTACTGTATAATTTCCACTGCAGTTAGATTTGTCAAGACTCAGCCAAGAAATATAATAATTTACATTTATGATCAAAAAGCCTCAGTAAGTCTTTTTTTTAATCTCCATATTAGGAACAAATGAATCACACTGTTGCCTGTTAAAGCAGCAATTTCTATAAATAATGACTTCCTATAATGCAGCAGCTGATTGTATTATTCCTTTTTGCAAATGAATCATGGATCTTATCATCACGGAGTCAGATCTAAAATAAGCTCGAGTAGACTTCTATCCTGTCTGATTCATGGTCTATAATGTTGCGGTTACCTCCACAGCATCACACACAATTACACACTCTTTTTGATATAAGCGGAGGCAGAGCGTCACAAGGCAGCGTCAGCCTGTGAGCGGAGTGTGGCTGGTGATTAGCTCCCCTTGCACAATTTGCACACCTGTCCCTATCGTATTGCACAGCATGCACTTGAACAATGACACGATGGGAAATGTGAGTTGCTATCGCTAATGCTGATCAAGCAGCCCAGGCTGATATAGGTCTTTATTTTAGCATATACTGTGGCCGTGAATCTACTTAAAATGTTTTCCTCGTCTCCACGGTCTCCCATTAATAGGTTTTTATGCTTTTAGGTTAAAAGTTTGTAAAAATCTAACTATAATTGTATTTAGAATAAAAAAAACTACTCTAATCTTTACTCTAATCTATAATTAATCACAAATGCGGGAAACACAAGACACGGGCACAATATAGAGTTGTAATCCCTAATTTAAGATAATTGGCTAAAGCCTGATCCCGCTGCAATGTGAAATGAATCTGGTCTGGCAGCATTATCAGACATACGTTCACATACGCTCCCCTCAGATTTACCCTACATACATCACTCTATTAGTAATTAGTCTCTTGCTTTGTCAGGAAATCTGGAGCAAAGGGTTTAAATTAATTAGCTTTTTTGCGTTCATTCAAGTCCACCTCATTTATGTCCATAAGTGTAGATATTAAATATTTAAAAGAATTGAAAAGAATTTAAAAGTAAAAAGATTCAATATTTGAGACACATTTCACATTTAATACAACAGCACCACAAACTGCAACCTCCAAAAATGACAATGTTGAATGACGACCTCCCTAAAAATCTTCATAAACGTAAGATCCATTGCAGGGCTGTTGCATTCCACTGCTTTACATATAGTGAGGTGAACCCAGAACAATCTGAATGTACAATAATACATGAGGACTATTACTTTTTAAACTCCTACAAGTACAATAAATAATAGTTTATCTAACAAGAATCTAAAGAGTTCTTCCACCACTGAAAATAACATGATGCTTCTGTTACAGTGAGTTTTGATTTCGGTGCTGTGTGTACGAATAAAAATAAACCAGTCTAATTTTTAAAAAACAAGTTCATACTGAAGTTGTTGATCCACATACACCTTGAAGAAAGTGCTGATTGTTCACACATGACTCCAAAGAGTTCATTTAAATCATTATGTAAAATCATGGTACTGCAGCTCTAACCACACCACCACAAGTTATATATTGCTATATGTGCTCTCTCTCTCTCTCACACCCTTTGTCTCTGAGTGATGATGTCAGAAACAGTCGGGTGGAGAGACCAGCTCCATCACCATCTGGTCCCCAGAAGAAGAAGGCACAGCAGTGCTCTCGTGATGCACACCCACTCACTAGTCCACAACACACACACACGCAACTTTACTCTAAGGCAAAAGCCAAGATCCTACAGTAACACCTACGTGAACACACGGACACACACGCCAACACACATGCTGGCGCCAATGGGAGCATTCACAAGCACACATACAGGGACATGCAGACTTTACCACCCACTTTTTCTGCAACGTGCAGTCCATCTGCTCGCTGTACCGCTCTCTCCATGGATTAAGATGGCAGTGTCCAATATGTGATGTGACTTAGCAGCTTGCTGTACCTGACAGTCCCAATAGGTGTCTGAAGTGCACATACAGTACAAACCACTAGAACAAACGCATCGGCATGGCCAGAATGATTGGCTTTTGGTTTATCTAACATAGATAACAGCGAGCATTTGTAAATATGTTAGCCAAGAAGTAACAAGCAACCACAGGCAAGGTAAGAGGCAAGGCCGAAAACTAATATTGAAGGGCCTTGACCTTCGATCCCTCAGACAGCACTGCACTGAAACCCTACGTGATAGTATTATGGAAACATAGGATATTACTGCATGGGCTTGGGAGTGCTTTGGAAAACCGTCAGCATACACAGTTTGTCGCTGGAGCTACAAATGCAATTGAAGACTCTACCACGCAAAGAGAAAACCATACAGTATCTCAGCAACATCCAGAAGCACCACGACTTCCCCGAGCTCATCCGAGTGTGTTGAATCTGTGATCTGCTTCGCAGAGTGTCCAGACTTTTTTGAAATCGGCGTTGAATTTTGAAAATTATTTAAGTCATTTTTTCTTGTAACGCTTAAATGTTAATTGGTTCCAGGTTCTCACTCACTATTTTCTGATATTTTGTAGGCCAAATGATCACAAAAGTCTTTGTTGTCCCTCTAGATAGAGGAGAAATAATCACAAGCATGAGTTTTACTCAAATGAAATGTGTCAAAATTACAACCATTTACACAGGAAAACAGCAAACCCAAAGTTCATTAATGCTGTTATGGAATTTTCTATTCTTAGGCTACACAAGGTCATGTGCGGGCCTTGAGGTCCGTGGCAGTATTAATTGTTTGCCTTTGACTGGGAACAGTAAGTGCCAGTCCATCTCAACACTGTGGTGGCCAGGGTCGAAGAAATCTGCTGCTGCCTGCTTAGACATAATAGATAGCTTGCCATTGACATTCCAATCTGCGTAAACAGACATCTGTGTCTGCAGACTAGAATATGTTGACAATGACATCTCCATGAGCAAAAAAGCATTCGCCCTCTAATTCTGGGCATATGGTAGTTGCGAATGTCATCTTGGGGTTTAAAGTCTATGCACCAGTTCATCAGAATGTGAGACCGACTCGGGCACTTCTGATGCATTATGAGAGTGTCTTTTATTCTCCTTGGCCAAGCTCCAATACTCCGTCTAAGTACAAAGTGGGAAACTGCACGTGCTCACACTCTCAACAAAACTAAATCTACTCAAAAAGTAGCAGGAACATTATGTAAGTACTTTTTATGGCAATGGAATGGCATGTGGGAAAGAGCCACAGGTCGGATTTGACCCCCATCCTTCTGCAGCAAGGACTGAGCCTTCGCACATGGGGTGGTTGCTCTACCAACTGAATGCCACCCTCAAAACAACTGAGTTTAATATGCACATCACACCTGGATAGAGGAGAAATAATCACAGGCGTGACAGCTGATATTTCTTGCACGAGAAATTTATTCAAATGAGAAAAAATTACGCGATTTCTTCAGGTAAGTGAGCAACTAAAGCAGGACAGTGCAGGATTCAGACCATCCTGATGATTAAAGTTATAAATACTTGACTTGACACATAAGAATGAAATACTAACACTAGAATAAAATACACTCACAACAGCTTAAACAGTTTTTAAACATTAATGACCATAAATTCAAGTTTGCTATATCTTGTTTTTTGAAACTTATAATAATAATAAAAATATAGACAGATTTAGATCATTTTAATATTGATACTGTAGCGGCCTTGGTGAGCTGGGCTCTACAAATCACTGGAAACAGACACTCTGACTGACAAAACCTGCACTCTGGAGAAGGTAAATACAGATATTCACCAGAAACAGGCAGACACTGCTTAAGGTCATAAAAACGCCCTGAAGCATGTTGGAGAACATACAAAGACCCATGAATAAAATATAAATCTCCACTCTTAACAGGACCTGAGGCCTAGACAGTAACATCTACACTTGTGTAAACATGACTGGAAAATAATATACCAATAAAGGAGTGTTGAGTGAGGGACTGTCACATGCACAAACATAGAGGCGGGCACACATCTGCATAAAATAAAATCCCAAAGCAATTTAATGTAGCACTGAAAGCAAAGTGAAGCTGGATGCCAATTGAGAGCAGACTACAGAGGAGATCAGCCTACGGTACAGAGCTTTGAGCGCTCAGGTTGCTTGCTGCAGCTTAAAACATCACTGATGGCTGTTTCACCCTCTGACTCACTAAATTAACTCCAAATCCATTTACCAGCGTTGCAGCTTAAGCCCTCCAGTTTGGTCTTGGTCTTCAGCGGTTTCTTCTAATTGAGTTTCTAGTAATTACCACAAGGCTAATGCATTGTAAGTGCCTTCTAAATCAGGGGTAAAGATTTTGTTTCAGACTACAAGTGCACATAGTGATTGTATGCAATGGGATGTTAAGAGAAGCATTGGGATGTATGTGGAAAAAACAATATTTGCCTACCATACCTTTGTGACATGCAGCTCCCGTCCCAGAGAGAGGATGATCGCCTGTCACATGTGCCTTGAACCCTCTCCCCTACTTCCTCTTAATCCGTGACTTTGATTCACAGTGCCAAGCGGAGGTAACCTGGCTGACACGCCGCACAGGGCCCTTTGATCTGTGCTGGCAAATTTAACAACAATGAGTGGGCTGACACTGGTCGGGTAAATACACTTGAAGCTGAACAAATTAGCTAGTTTCCTCGTGTTACCTGTTTCTCGATACCGCAAAAATAAAAAATACAGAAATAGATCAGAAGACTGTAGAATCACGATTGTGTGTACAATACCTATGGCCTTTCATTATCTCGGTACTCATTCCCCCAAACTTTGTTGTGTTGGTCAGGAGACAGTGAAGGAGAGCTCACTAGAGACATGAGTAAACACACCGCTCCCTTACCCTCATGAAGTTGCCAGAGACCTTCCCTCTCTCTGAAGACTCCTTTAATTAGGCTTTAATTGCCTTATTAGCTCTGGCTATCGATGGAGGAGGAAAGGCAGAGAGAGAAAAAGGTCAGGCAAGGAAGACAGCTGGAGAAGAGAAAAGATAACAGGGCAAATAAACAAGGGTGGGCAAAAGGGGGCAGGCGAGTCACTGGAAGATACAGAGAAAGCATCCACCCACACACGCACACACACATATCCGTGCACTGAGCGCAAGGCTGCAGGTGAATGTAAGGCCGTGTCCTGCGGGAAAGAGTTGTCAGGCGATATAAAACAAAAAGATAAGACAGAGCGCAGTAACATGACTACTCCTTCAAGAACAGGCTCAGTGGTGCTCCCAGGCAATTGACCCCTCACCCTGACCTCGGTACAGCAGGGGAGATGGACGAGGTAGAGGAGAGAGCAGAGAGGGAGAGGAGGGGCAACGAGAAATGATGAATGAGAGGGACGCGGAAGAGGAGGAGATGAGCAGGTGGAAGTGGAGGGGGAGCTGCAAAAGCAGGACAGAGAAGGAGAGGGTAAAGATGTAGAAGGCCGCAGTAAATACTCTCCAGATGACTCTCAGTACACACTCCGGGTCTCTCAAGTATCCCTGAGTGCTGCTGCTGGAGTCACTGAGATAGAAACTATGGAAATTTGCATATAATATAGATGATTAACGATACTAGCCGGATGCCTGGCTTGTTTGCTAATGATTCATGATGTAAACATTTAAAAAAGCGTATTTTGCAGGTTGCTTTGTGTAGCTTGTCTCTTACTTTGCTGCCGTGCTTGTGCACTCTCTTACCCCGCACCTTGCATACATGCAGCTCATATCTGCCTTTTAAAATTCATAGACCGAACCTGGGTTGCTAAGCCAATTTCATTTTCAATTTGTGTTTTGTTGACAGTGATCTCATCATAGCTGGCATTTGTTATTCTCATTAGCCTGTGGCTACTAATATCGGTTTCAGCTTTAATTCCGCAGACAGAGAACAAAAAAAAAAAAATTCAAAGATGTGGGACTTTGAAGTCCGGCGCATAACACTGAAATAAAACTAACATCTGTTAGGCCCAACAAGAATAATGGCTGACATTTTTTTTTTTTATCATTGCTGTAGGCCTTACCAATCCATCTGTTGCTATATCCAATCCTACCTAGTGAAGTGATACTATAAAAGGATGCCAGTGGGAGTGAAGCATTCACACAGGAGCATCTGCAGAGGCAATACAGCAAGTTACCTTTCCACTATCTCCTCTTCATCTGCCACCCACTGCATACACTCACAGACGCACACAGTACTAACGTTATAGCTGTAAAGTGAGAAAGGAAGCTCTTGTTTGTGTTCGTGCTGACTTGTGTGTCGCCACTGTAAGTGTGCTCCCGTGTGCATGCCAAAGTGCTTGCACACCTTTGCACTGCAACCGTGCACGGGCGTGCCGCGATTGTACCGGCGTGTTTGTCTGTGTGGGTGCACGGCTGAATCAATCCATCAGGGGAAGGAAGGAGTGTTTCTTCCTTTTCTGCACGTCATTCCCCAGCCTCATTAGAACCCATTCAGTCAATCAAGCATGAATCCCTAACACAATAACATGCAAAGTGCTTTGTCTGGGTGTAATTGGCCTTGCCAGAACTGTTTTTCTCAAACGGTTAGCTTCTCTTGCCTCGCCGAGACCGCAGCCAGGAGCCCCGTCCAAGAAATGCAGCTGGCTGGAGAAGGACGGAGAGATGAAACCAGTAAAAGTGAAAGGAATAAAGATAAGGAAGGCGAGGATTAAAGAGCAACATGAAAGGGCCAGTTTGAGTTATTGGCCTCTTCTGTGAATTCATTTCAGAAATAGTATTAGTAAGTACTATAAATAAATATTTATAAAGTCATTTAAACCATTTTCTATCTGCTCTTGTTCAGTCCTGATATTTTCTGTATGCATTAATCCAGCAAGTGCGTGCATGTATGTGTGTGTGCATGCACATTAGTACTGTGTGCGGTCATCCAGAACTCCTGTCTGTCACAATCACACATGTTCGCCATTACCATGACAAACCAGTTGACATCCCATTTCCCCGCTCTCACACTTAGGCCCACCACACACATGCAACGAGCTGCAAACATACATGCACACAGACAGAGAGGCATGATGGGAGATGGATGACGCACTTGGTGCAGAAATGTGGCACCCCGTCCGTATCCCCATAGGAGGGACTGTTTGTTCGCTATGATGGGTGACACGGCTGACTGACACTTTCCTCCATACCAACCCAACAGGCAACGTGCTGAAATTGTGCAGTGACATTGTTGATTAAGCAGACATTCAGTGTACAGTGCGTGCGTTGTCACAGCTTAATGGGTTCACTGGTGCAGAGGAATGCAGTCTTGGTATGTGTGTAGGTGTCCATGTATGAATGTTTGTGTGTGTTACATGTGCATTTCAAGGGCGTGCGACTGCAAGAATCAAAGCAATATGTTTGACTTTGAACCAGAGGTTTGCATGCCTTCAGCCGGCTGAGATAATCATCAGCAGTCGAGTACTGCCATCTAGTGACCTTAAAAAAGAGGTTCTTCTTGCACACACACACACATACACACACACACAGAGCCAAAAATGATCAACTGCTTTAGATGTGGAGCCACATTTACTGGAAAACTGAACTTAAGTGTGTGGAGTCAGCTAAAAGCTGAACTTGCAATAAACTTTAATTATTGGGGAAGTTTTAAATGGAGGCAGCAGGATTCCCTTTTTCTCCACAAAAATCCAGATTCATGACTTTATGCTCACTCTTCCCTGAAACTCTCCCCTCGGATCAATAGGTTTGTTTGTTCCAGCAACACCTCCCAGTGCTTTCACTTGTCCCTCTCTGCATGATGTGAATTAGACGTCCTATCTTGTGCTGTGGTTATGCTGTGAATCAAAAAAGCCAAATTAAATTGCCTAATTGGTTTCCTTGGGAAGGGTAAAACAGATTTAAATTGATTACCGGTAATGGCCTTTTGTGGAACCACATTGGCTTCTGCTGTTTGAGGAGGATTTAGCAAAACCAATTAATTTGCCTCACCTCTTACGCGCCCTCCTTCTGTTTCCCTTTGTCTCCGTCTGGGAGCTTTTTCATCTTTGCTTTTTCCAGTTTCTAATGCCCTCCTTCATACTCACAAAAATAAAAGGGATGATGATGATAACGTCACTGGATAACAATCATTCAGGCCTAATTGGCTGAACACTGTCATACCGTGGTGCTGATAAAAAGACAGAGATGTTTCCTTTTTTTCCAGGTCTGCAGTTACGAGGCTCGTCTAACAAAAGATAATATAAATCTCTCTTTCAATTACGTCGGCTGTGCCTGTTTGCTTCCACGTGACAGCTCGCGCTGCTGCAACTGCTGCTTCGGCTGAGGGAGGAAAAAGTAAGATGTCAAGGTCACATTTTGTCACACAAGCTGATTAAATCCCTAATATGTTCACCCTCTCTCTATATCCCTGCCTCAGTGTTTCTCCACCTCCCATCAAATATTATCGCAACCAGACCTAATGTGACATTTGAAATGGGGAAATTACAGGCACTTAATGTGATTTCATTAATTAAATTTGGAGCATCTATTGTGTATGATTAAAACAGATGTCATCTTCCTCATGGGAAGAAGAGAACAATCATTTTCTCAGTGAGTTTTTTTTTTCTTCTTTTTTTCTTGCAGCAAATTATAAAATATCTAAAGCCAGATCAGGAACACAGCATCATCTGTTACTGTGCTTTCCAACTAAGCGAAGTCAGATTGGTGTGCTGAACTTTTTTCAGCTTCATTGCTCACAGTAAAATTAAATGCAGTTAGGCTGAATAGCCCATGACAAATTAACAAAATAAACTCAAGCATTGTAAATTTATTTATAGCCGACTTTATGGATTACAGATGAGTGAAGCAACCTTCCGCTGCCTGAGGTTCAATAGAGATGTAAGAATAATGACTTAAGTACTTCTGTTTAGTTGGATTACACGCAAAAGCCTTAAGCATTACAAATTACTGTTGAAAGAGGCTGAACTCCATTATGGTATTACTTACATATGTGTGTATTACTTTACACCAATATAGCATGGCCATTGAACCAGAGTTGGTATACGTTTCCCTGGAAACAACGTGAGGACACCAATTTGACCTTGATGTGTGAAGTTAATTAGTTCACAAGGATGTTATACACCTGAGCAGCTACGCTGTGTGAGTGAGGGCAGAGCAGTGGGGAAGAAGAGATACCATTTTCTGCAAAACAAAGTTATAATATAATATTCTAGCTGTATAAAAGCACTGAAAACCTTTAATTGGACACATGTGAAGGGTCCAGCAGGGAGGCAAGGATGCAAGTTTATGATTTAAAAAAAAAGAAAGAAGAAGAAGAAGTAATTTACCCAAAAGACAAACTGAAGTTGAATATTAAGAGCTTCCCGAAAGAGAACTGAATCTAAAATACAGGAAACTGAACCACAACTAAACTAAACTGAAACTAAACGAAACAGCACAGATATGGTATGCTGTATGTAGGCTGACCAAACCATGACACACAAGGGGTGGACCATGACTAAAATAACTATGTAAGTATGACTGAAACGACAAAATAACTTAACTAGATGTTGCATAATTAATTTCGCAATAAACCAAGTGTAATTATAACTGGACATACTGTAAGTCTAAATGAGAAAAAGCTCAAATTAACAGAGCAGATAAGAAACTGTGGTTATTTCCATCTATCTGACTCATTTTTATGAATATTTTGTGTCCCGGTCGCTGCTTATCCCACACTCTGTAAATGATACAAGATTTTAGTATTCATCAGTGTTTTTGAAAGATGAGGATAAAACATAAATTTCTTTTATTTCTCCTTTTCTGCAGTGTCATGATCATTTATATGGAAAGCGATTCTCAAGGACTGGGCAGATCAAGTGTCATGATGAGAGGATGTGACAGGAGGAGAGGATGATCTTGAAAGCAAAAGACAGTTTGTAAAATATATTGATGGTAATAGAGGTCAAAATACATACCGCTGAGATATTTCTCTAAAATCCATAATGGCTTTTTTACCGCAGCAGACAAGAGAATCAACCGCAAAAGTGTATAATCTGACGCTCTCTTTGGCTCCGTCATTGTCTTTCACTATTATGTTCACATCTGCCACCCAGATCTGCTTTCACTTTTACCTCTTCCCTTTCTGTGGCAGCGTCCCTACCTACATATGAAAACCACAGAAAGCTAAAGAAAGTGCAATGTATCCGGGAAGATAAAGCAAAAAAAAAAAAAAAAAAGTGCTATCCAAGCAAAGCAGAACAAAAAGTACAAAGACAGCAGAAAAGACCAAAGAGGAGATATTCCTTTACCAAAATGAATTTTCCACCTCTGAAACTCCCTGCACACAGCTTTTATCTTTGGCCTGAGGTTTGCAAGTCAAAGGCCACGGCAACAGTTGGTATCAGAGGCGGCATCTGGGTCTAAACATCGGACTTTTTCAACAACAAACACAGTTGTTTTTAGTGAATAATTTATGTAAGTAAAAACTGGAATAAGCAATGAATTCAGATATGACATGAAGCCCAAAGATATGAGGATAACATCTGCTTTCAGAGATATGTTATCTATAAGCATTCTACTTGTCTACAAGCCAACTTGACTAAAGCAAATATTTTTATAATGTTAAAAGCCTCTTTTTGTATTCTGCACAGAGCACGATGTATTGTTAAAAAAAAGCCTTTAAAAGCCTTGACTGAGGTCAAACTATTAAACTGAAGTGTTTCATGTACACTGGAAATCTTGAGGCAGCTGTAATTCACTGGTAGATGTGAGCAAATATTCATCATTCGTCATTATAGAAATCATGCAAATGTACAATTTTGGAAAGTGATTAAGTCAACAGGTTCTTTTCCTGTCACAGTTTGTGTTTTCCTTTGACTGTGACTAACTGTGATTAAAACAGTGAACTGTCAGCATCAAGTGCAAGACTCATTCTGTATGTCTGCATGCTGCTGTGGCAACAAGTCCCAGCCACACGGCATCGAGAGACTTTGTGAGGTTCTTGATATGCACATGGAGTTTCCATAGCAGTTTCCACTGTTTGTACTTTTTGATCGATACATTTTAAGTAAAACTATATAAATAAATACAATAGATTTTGGAACACATCCAGAATGCACTGCTGCCAGAGTAATATACAAATTAAAAGACTGATCTGATGATGGCATTAGATCGATGACAGAGGTTTTTACAAGTATATTAAGATGGTAATCTAATCCATCAATAATTGACAAGACATTAAGCTTAAACACATAAATACTTCTGATTAATTTTTGATGTGAAAAGCTATAACTTATAAGCATCAGGTTCTATTCTGTACATGTGTATGCTACTGTTCTACTTCATGGCAAACCATTGTCTCCAACCAGCAGATGCTGAGACATTTCACCCCATTGGGGATCCATCCACTACTTGAGATATTTCCATCTGGAATTAGTTATAGATGGACCAATAGACAGAGAGATTTCTAGAGCCAAAAACAAAACAAAAAAACTGCAATTTTGGTAAAGGTTCAAGCACGGTGGCCAATGAAAAGCAATAAAATCAAAAACGCAGAATTTAAACGTTTTATTCTTTCACAATTATTTACAATCTTCATAAAAAAAGTGAAAAGTGATTCTATTAAAAGTGTGCCAGGGTACAAATTCAGTCTCTGTACCCTATTAACTGCCAAGGAACAACAAAAGGGCATTTTGTTCCATGACTCAGTTTCTTGAAATCTATTAAATTAAAGTAAATGATGTGTCACTGTTCTCCTCCTCACAGAGGAAAGTCCTGGATCTGAAAATCCAATAAACATGAACAACAACCAGTTAATGGATAAAAACAAGCAGAGTGCACGCACGCATTCTCTCAGGTGCATGTGTGCACATATAGCTTGTTTAAGGAAGAAAGGAAGTTGAGTTTCTCCTCACCAGCTCAGACCAGAGGGTAGCTGGCTGCAGTAGCAATGCCACACTGGTTGTGTTTAGTTCCTGCTCATCATGATGTATCCTTTGTCTCCCCATCCTAGACCCCAGCTACAGAAAAAGAAAATACCAACAATGTTTAGCTGCTTTATGTAAAATGGAATCATAACAGTCACAACAGCATGCAAAGACATAACTGGCTAGATAGCTAATAGCAGTGAAATAATGGTCTTAATTCATTTGGATGGTTTGTCGACATCCTGAGTGAGCGTACACTTCATTTTCACAACTATAAATACAACGCCTTCCTGCTGCTGTCTGCTTAGCTTCCTGTCTCCACTGTTACACTACTGACTGGGTAATTAATAATTTAAAGGTCCAGGGTGTGAGATTCAGAAGGCTCTATTGGCAGGATATGGCCTATATAATATTCATAAGTTTGCTTTCATTAGTGTGTAATCACCTGAAAAATAGGAATTGTGATACAGACAAACCAAACACTGCTTTTATAGTTTCTTCTACATGTTTGGAGGGGGGAGAGATGAGGTGAAGGGTATGTTGTTGGTTGCAATCTGCAACCTCACCACTAGATGCCACTAAATCCTCCACAATGGAGCTTTCAAAAAATGACCAATACTTTGTTTGTTTACCTGTTCTTGACTAGCCAGTAGTCTTTTCCGTTTTCACTGCCGTAGCCCACAGCCAATACACCATGGTCCAACTCTGTGCTGCTGCAGTCTGGCTCATCATACACTCCTAGAAACACAGATTAGACACATATATGAATAAAACTTAATAAAAATTTGATAAAATCTATTATCCCGCAGAAGCGACACAGTGTGTAAAACCTTTCACCTGACTGATAGAGCTGGAAGGACATTTGAGAGGCATCGATGCCGATGGACACAGGTCCGATGGTGGCCACAGCCTCCTGCAGGGCATCTTCATCAAACTGTTTCACATCAGTGTAGCCTGTGCATGTGGCACCAACACTGTCAGGCTTGTAGCGGCACTGACCATCCTAATTAAAAGAAAGAATCCACAACTCATCACAACCTGTTACCGTATCAGAGTTTAAGCCACTATATGTTTTGCCCACAAGATGGTGGTATTGTACATGTCTTACACGGAGGGCCATGAAACACTGAATGAGTTTGCATCTCCTGTTTTTTGAGCATAATAATCACTAATGTCATTTAGAGATGAGATCGTGACTTTTTAGAGTCAAAATGCTTCATGTTTACCTCAGCCTCATAAGGGTAGGACTCCTCTGTGTCTATCCCTCCATTTGCCTGAATGTACCGGAAGGCTTGGTCCATCAGGCCACCATTACAACCCTCGTTGCCATAGTCACCAGAGCAGTCAACTAGCTGCTGCTCGCTCAGTGACACCAACTTCCCAGTCTTCTTGAAGTGCTGACCCTCCAGCGCGCCAGTCTGCATGAGATATACATTCATTTCAAACCTGTTGTTTTTTGCATTGCCAAAAGAAAAGAAAGTTATTTGTTGCACTTACTGCACTGAAAGCCCAGCAGGAACCACACTGCTTCTGATCCTTGACATCGGTGACGTATCCCTTGTCCCTCCAGTCGACACTGCTGGGCAGTTCTGTGCCTTTAGGCAGCCGGAAGAAAGTAGAGCCACGGCGAGGCAGGGAGGCGTTGAAGGAACCCAGGCAGCCTTGAGATATCAGGCGTTTGTACTCCTCGTTTTCCTGGAGAAGAGGGTCACAACCAATCAATGTAATTTGTAATTTGAAGCTAAACGATGGTTAAAAAGCAGTCACGCGTCTGATTTCCTGTGCATACCATGTCAGCAAAGTAGGTCATGCCAAGGCGATAAGACTTGATGCCCTCATCAGCCAGCATGTTGTGCACCAGCACCAGTTTGCGATTGTTGAGCCAGATTTCCCTGCGGTGAGCCTCCTCTGATGGAGAGTTGTAGCTCCTTGCTGTCAAAGTGATCAGAAATGAATAATAAATAAGTGAAATCTCCCTTTCCAGCAAGCCATTTCCCTTTATTAGCTGACAAGCAGAGTGTAAGCTGTAAACTTCTAGACATGTCGGCATATTACAGATCCCGTTGCTTTTACCTTGAGGCTTATGTTGTGTGTGAATAAGCAGGAAAATTCAGCAGGCTCTATTACGACAAGAGACTACAAAAAAAGAGAAACCGGTTTGATAGGACTCACTCACCAAACTTAAGTTTCCAGGCATGGAACTCCAACTCTTCCAGAGAAATGCTGGCACAGCTGGCCACAGCCAGAGCAGCAACAGCAGCAATCAGCAGCAGCTTCATCCTGATCGACAGCACAAGCAGAAATGGCAAAGAGATCCTTTGTGACTTGCAGGAAACCACGCAGGTTGACTGAACTGTTTCACTTCAGCTTTGCTTCTCAAATGTCATGACGCTGGATGTCTCATGCACGCCACCATTGGACCAGCTCTGTATCTCAGTTTCTTTGAATCACTCTTTCATCTCAGACCGCTCAGACTCAACTTCTCATCTCGTCAGAGATGTTTCTTCTTTGCATCAATGCATATGTACTAAAGGTCGTGTGAGTGCGTCTTTGTTTGTCTGCATGTGTGTGTATGTGTGTCTTATTGTCTGTGCTGTAGCTGCTTACCTGACACAGTGTCGATGTGCGTGCGGTGAAGTTTGAGGTACAACCACCTGTAGGTGAAACAGGGCTGGGGACAGAGAGGTTTATATAGCCAGCTACACTTATGACTTGCAGTATGTCCAGTCAGGTGGCTGTCAGCAGCTCATAAAGTGAGAGAGAGACACAAGAGAGACAGTGGGAAAGTGGGACCTATGCAATATGGGAGAATTGCATGATTCCGTTCTTTCGGGAAACATATTTTTACAATTCAACAAAAAAAGAGGAACTGAACGTCTTAGCAGCTACTCACGCACTTTGTTGGTTAGGAAGTCAGGAAGGAACTGTCTGTGTGTTAGAGTAATGCCTTCATGTGAAAAAAACACTGTTGAGGTTGTGATTTCAGTAACATAGTGCTGGGGACTTTCTGGAAAAACAAGTAAAACAGACAAACAAATGCATGCGCCAACATGTAGCGCTGCCCACATATCATATTTGAAATCTTAGAAGCTACGTTAAGCCACGCTGGAAAATTTCTGAGCATCAAATGAAGGTGTTCTTGTTTCTCGGATATGTGGGTTAAACTTACCTATCGAAAGTTTGAATTCGATTCACATAAATGATGAGGTTTTATTTGAAGTCGTGTTGCCTCATCTTTCCCTCTTTTATAAACTCCTCCATGTGAAGTATTGTCTCCCAATTCATTTAATTTGGAGACAGACATATGGAGCAAACCATGTCGAAACGGATACCTTCCTGCAAATACACTGAACTTTTTGAAATGCACACACACACATACACACTGATAAATGTAATTCTTCTCTACATTTTGTACTTATGATTCATGAGTGTTTCCATTGACAGGTGTTCATGATTTCCTTTCTGTTTCCATACACACATCCTGTTTTCAACTCAACCGCACGGTTTGATTTGTTCTGTGAGTTTAGCCTATCCGTCATTGTCAGGAACGTGTGCAAATGTTATTTAGCAGTGAAATATGTAAAGGGGAAACAAAGTGAGCATTGTTGTCTTATCAGCCTTTTTTTTTTTTTTTTACATATGAAACGCCTCTCTCTGCCCAACCCTCTTGCTTGCCTGTTGTCTCCATCCGTCTGTCTCTCTGTCACAAGGCTTTCAGGTCATGACGGTTCTTATGATCATAATGATACAGCGGAATGAGGAAATACTGAAAGCTAAGCTAAAAGTTTACAGATGTCAGCAACCTCTCTTAGCTTGTGTCATGTTTCTGCCTGTTTGTGTTCTCAGCAGTCACACGGTCATGTGCGTGCCTGGGTTGTTTCCTATAAAAAAATAAATACAAAAATCCCAGTGAAAATAGTTTGCCAGCTAACACTGGAACGTAACCAGTGGTGGTAGAAATACTCCATTGCAAGTCAAAGTCAGCAGTCATCAGTAAATCATACTGTAAGTATCAGAAGTAAAAGTACTGGTCTTGCAGAAAAAGGTCTCCTGTGACTCATTCATTTTTGGACTTCTCTCTTTATCTCTTTGGGTGTTTTAGTTTTAGTTTTGTTTTGTTATTGGTTACTTTTATCTTTTCGTGCCACAAAAAGTCATTTAAATGAAATAATATGAGAACTTTGGGGTGTAAATTGAGGGTAATTCTTTAGTGGAAATAGTAACAACTAAACACTGAGTACAAAGTATATTTCCCCCTGAAATGTTGCAGAATTGCAAAGCAATTTAAATATTTTCTTGATACACTCAAGGAAAATAAAGTACCATAAAACACAGTACAGTAGTCTAGTTAAGTAAATGTACTTAGTGACGTTCCATCCCATCTTTTGGGGGTTTTCAATCACTTTTAACTTTACTGAGCTCAAGTTTTATATTCAAACTGAACAAGCTGAATTTTAAGTTGAGTGATGCTTTGTTTTTTGGTTTTTTATTTTTAACCCATACACACTACAAAATACAGGGTTAAAACTGAGATCAGTACAGCACAGACACACAAAGTTAGTTTTCCCCACTGGATTAAAACATCCAGTTTGAACTGGATAAAGTGAATCCAGTATTATGGCCAAGCTGTACTGATCCCACATTACGTTAATTTTTAACTAGTTCTTCAGTGTAACAATATATTACAGGTGCGTGCCATAATTGTCATTTTGTGAACACATATAGGGAGGAAAAAGTACACAAAGAGTAGCTAAATGTGTGTTTTATTATCAACGTAAGGAGTCAAGTGCAACTTCATGTATTCATAAAGTTTGTGATTCTCCTTATACACTGTAAACCATTTACAAGAACAGTCAAGTGACAGATTTAGGGCATGAGTCAGCACAATACAAATACAATATTTTTATGTTCATAGCTTTGCACGCGTTTGTGTGCATGGCCTTGGGAAAGAGCTTGAAGTGAAGCATGCAGGGAAGTTTTAAAACACTTCTTACTAGATTTAAAAGTATGCATTGGTGTGTGTAGGGGCTGACAAGTTGATTCTGGCAAAGGAAAAGCAGGAACCAACTAACTGTACGGAAAGAGAGTTTTGTGTTTAACTACCGCTGCACTGGTTGCATGTGATTAAGTTTTATTTGTCTCCTTCAGGTTGCACATGACGTTTTAGTTATGACTCCAGAAATGACACATTAACTCTCTGAAATGTTTTTTTACAGATTTAGAATCAGGTTCTAAAAAGATAAGATTACATTTCACAGTAGTTATGGAAGATATAATAACAATTGTCCTTGTTATGATTACAACATTGATTACACTGTATAATAATAAAAGCAAAATTGGAATCACATTTTTTCCAGGGCCTCTCACCAAAGTCAGCTGTGAGTGGCTCCCCTGTGACTCTGATGAGGTTAAGCGGTTACAGATGATAGATGGATTTTTTTTTATAGATATAGGAAATATTTGTATGATTCATGTTTTTGTTTGAACCTGTATCATGCACCTTTGACCAATGACTTATCTTAATATTGGTGACATCTTTGTCCTTTTGAGTGTACACTATGCTGTCTGAGGCAAAAGTCAGTATCTACATATTTGAAAAAAATGAGTTAAGAATGTGATTTTCTCACATCTTACCATTGATAAAATATATATATATCTTTTCATTATTTTAATTAATAATAGACTAAAAGAAATCTAGCAAAAGAAATTTGGTGTATTTACTTCCCATCCCCACAAAAATTCCCATTATTGTTTCCCATATCCCAAGATGACGTTTTCAATGGCTTGTACAGTTCGAACAAAGAAACAAAGAAAAGTATCTGATCTGCACATTTCTAAACCTGGAAGTGACAAATGTTTGCAACGTTGCAGATGAATAATCTGGTCAATTAATCATTTCAAAAAATTAACACAAGAGCTGACCCCACAGCTGGAAAACTTTAAACCATTTCACCTCAACTTCAGTGCTTCCATAGTTACTGCTCTCTGCCTGTGTAGGGCAGTATATCTCTTTATATATCTTTTGCAGTGTCATAAACACACCAGGAGAGGGCAGCATTTACTTAGCCTTTGCTTATACATTATTGTCTACACCTCTACTTGTATTGTTATTATTGGTCATTAGGCTTCATCCTCTGGGGATCATAAAGGTCTGTACACATTTCCAAATTGGGGATCCATCCACTACTTGAGATATTTCCATCTAGAGTTAGTTATAGATGGACCAATAGACAGAGAGTGACATTTCTAGAGCCAAACACAAAACAAAACACTGCACTTTTGGTAAAGGTTCAAGCACGGTGGCCAATGAAAAGCAACAAAATCAAAAACGCAGAATTTAAACTTTTTATTCTTTCACAATTATTTACAATCTTCATAAAAAAGTGAAAGGTGATTCTATTAAAAGTGTGCCAGGCTACAAATTCCATGACTCAGTTTCTTGAAATCTATTAAATTAATAAAATGATGTGTCGCATTCTCTCAGGTGCATGTGTGCACGTTTAACTTGTTTAAGGAAAAAAGGAAGTTGAGTGAGTTTCTCCTCACCAGCTCAGACCAGAGGGTAGCTGGCTTCAGTAGCAATGCCACACTGGTTGTGTTTGTTCCTGCTCATCATGATGTATCCTTTGTCTCCCCATCTTTGACCCCAGCTACATAAAAAGAAAATACCAACAATGTTTAGCTGCTTTATGAAAACTCCAAAAAAATTGAATCATAACAGTCACAACAGCATGCAAAGACATAACTGGCTAGATAGCTAATAGCAGTGAAATAATGGTCTTAATTCATATGGATGGTTTGTCGACATCCTGAGTGAGCGTACACTTCATTTTCACAACTATAAATACAACGCCTTCCTGCTGCTGTCTGCTTAGCTTCCTGTCTCCACTGTTACACTACTGACTGGGTAATTAATAATTTAAAGGTCCAGGGTGTGAGATTCAGAAGGCTCTATTGGCAGGATATGGCCTATATAATATTCATAAGTTTGCTTTCATTAGTGCGTAATCACCTGAAAAATAGGAATTGTGATACAGACAAACCAAACACTGCTTTTATAGTTTCTTCTACATGTTTGGAGGGGGGAGAGATGAGGTGAAGGGTATGTTGTTGGTTGCAATCTGCAACCTCACCACTAGATGCCACTAAATCCTCCACAATGGAGCTTTCAAAAAATGACCAACAGATTTGGCTGTTTACCTGTTCTTGACTAGCCAGTAGTCTTTTCCGTTTTCACTGCCGTAGCCCACAGCCAATACACCGTGGCCCAAGTGTGTGCTGCTGCAGTCTGGCTCGTCGTACACTCCTAAAAATATATATAAATAAAAATTAAAAGAGCTATCTCCCATTTGTCCTTGCATTTGATAAAATCTATTATCCTGCAGAAGCGACACAGTGTGTAAAACCGTTCACCTGACTGATAGAACCTGAAGGTATAGTGAGAGGCATCAATGGCGATGGACACAGGTCCAATGGTGGCCACAGCCTCCTTCAGGGCATCTTCATCAAACCGTTTCACATCAGTGTAGCCTGTGCATGTGGCACCAACACTGTCAGGCTTGTAGCGGCACTGACCATCCTAATTAAAAGAAAGAATCCACAACTCATCACAACCTGTTACCGTATCAGAGTTTAAGCTACTATATGTTTTGCCCACAAGATGGCGGTATTGTACATGTCTTACACGGAGGGCCATGAAACACTGAATGAGTTTGCATCTCCTGTTTTTTGAGCATAATAATCACTAATGTCATTTAGAGATGAGATCGTGACTTTTTAGAGTTAAAATGCTTCATGTTTACCTCAGCCTCATAAGGGTAGGACTCCTCTGTGTCTATCCCTCCATTTGCCTGGATGTACCGGAAGGCTCGGTCCATCAGGCCACCATTACAACCCTTGTTGTAATTGTCACCAGAGCAGTCAACCAGCTGCTGCTCGCTCAGAGACACCAACTTCCCAGTCTTCTTGAAGTGCTGACCCTCCAGCGCGCCAGTCTGCATGAGATATACATTCATTTCAAACCTGTTGTTTTTTTTGCATTACCAAAAGAAAAGAAAGTTATTTGTTGCACTTACTGCACTGAAAGCCCAGCAGGAACCACACCGCTTCTGATCCTTGACATCGGTGACGTATCCCTTGTCCCTCCAGTCGACACTGCTGGGCAGTTCTGTGCCTTTAGGCAGCCGGAAGAAAGTAGAGCCACGGCGAGGCAGGGAGGCGTTGAAGGAGCCCAGGCAGCCTTGAGATATCAGGCGTTTGTACTCCTCGTTTTCCTGGAGAAGAGGGTCACAACCAATCAATGCAATTTGTAAATTGAAAATGTAATTTGCCCCACAACCAAATCACACTGATGACATCAGTTGAAAGCTAAACGATGGTTAAAAAGCAGTCATGTGTCTGATTTCCTGTGCATACTATGTCAGCAAAGTAGGTCATGCCAAGGCGATAAGACTTGATGCCCTCATCGGCCAGCATGTTGTGCACCAACACCAGTTTGCGATTGTTGAGCCAGATTTCCCTGCGGTGAGCCTCCTCTGATGGAGAGTTGTAGCTCCTTGCTGTCAAAGTGATCAGAAATGAATAATAAATAAGTGAAATCTCCCTTTCCAGCAAGCCATTTCCCTTTATTAGCTGACAAGCAGAGTGTAAGCTGTAAACTTCTAGACATGTCGGCATATTACAGATCCCGTTGCTTTTACCTTGAGGCTTATGTTGTGTGTGAATAAGCAAGAAAATTCAGCAGGCTCTACTACAACAAGAGACTACAAAAAAAGAGAAACTGGTTTGATAGGACTCACTCACCAAACTTAAGTTTCCAGGCATGGAACTCCAACTCTTCCAGAGAAATGCTGGCACAGCTGGCCACAGCCAGAGCAGCAACAGCAGCAATCAGCAGCAGCTTCATCCTGATCGACAGCACAAGCAGAAATGGCAAAGAGATCCTTTGTGACTTGCAGGAAACCACGCAGGTTGACTGAACTGTTTCACGGTGAAGTTTGAGGTACAACCACCTGTAGGTGAAACAGGACTGGGACAGAGAGGTTTATATAGCCAGCTACACTTATGACTTGCAGTATGTCCAGTCAGACAAACAAATGCATGCGCCAACATGTAGCGCTGCCCACATATCATATTTGACATCTTAGAAGCTACGTTACGCCACGCTGGAAAATTTATGAGCATCAAATGAAGGTGTTCTTGTTTCTCGGATATGTGGGTTAAACTTACCTATCGAAAGTTTGAATTCGATTCACATAAATGATGAGGTTTTATTTGAAGTCGTGTTGCCTCATCTTTCCCTCTTTTATAAACTCCTCCATGTGAAGTATTGTCTCCCAATTCATTTAATTTGGAGACAGACATATGGAGCAAACCATGTCGAAACGGATACCTTCCTGCAAATACACTGAACTTTTTGAAATGCACACACATACACACTGATAAATGTAATTCTTCTCTATATTTTATACTTATGATTCATGACACACAGTCATGCACGTGTCTGGGTTGTTTCCCATTAAAAATAAATTTAAAAAAAAACAGTGCAAATAGTTTGCCAGCTAACACTGGAACGTAACCAGTGGTGGTAGAAATACTCCATTGCAAGTCAAAGTCAGCAGTCATGAGTAAATTATACTGTAAGTATCAGAAGTAAAAGTACTGGTCTTGCAGAAAAAGGTCTCCTGTGACTCATTCATTTTTGGACTTCTCTCTTTATCTCTTTGGGTGTTTTAGTTTTTGTTTTGTTTTGTTATTGGTTACTTTTATCTTTTCGTGCCACAAAAAGTCATTTAAATGAAATAATATGAGAACTTTGGGGTGTAAATTGAGGGTAATTCTTTAGTGGAAATAGTAACAACTAAACACTGAGTACAAAGTATATTTCCCCTTGAAATGTTGCGCGATTGCAAAGCAATTTAAATATTTTCTTGATACACTCAAGGAAAATAAAGTACCATAAAATACAGTACAGTAGTCTAGTTAAGTAAATGTACTTAGTGACTCCATCCCATCTTTATGGGGTTTTCAACCACTTTTAACTT
Organism: Nibea albiflora; assembly: GCA_014281875.1. Taxonomy (NCBI): domain Eukaryota; kingdom Metazoa; phylum Chordata; class Actinopteri; family Sciaenidae; genus Nibea; species Nibea albiflora. Next base: position 22,907,873 of record CM024799.1, on the reverse strand, counting down.
TACTGAGCTCAAGTTTTATATTCAAACTGAACAAGCTGAATTTTAAGTTGAGTGATGCTTTGTTTTGTTTTTAACCCATACACACTACAAAATACAGGGTTAAAACTGAGATCAGTACAGCACAGACACACAAGGTTAGTTTTACCCACTGGATTAAAACACCCAGTTTGAACTGGATAAAGTGAATCCAGTATTATGGCCGATAAGATTACATTTTACAGTAGTTGTGGAAGATGTAATAACAATTATCCTTGTTATGATTACAACATTGATTACATTGTATAATAATAAAAGCAAACATAAAATTGGAATCACATTTTTTCCAGGGCCTCTCACCAAAGTCAGCTGTGAGCGGCTCCCCTGTGACTCTGATGAGGTTAAGCGGTTACAGATAATAGATGGATTTTTTATAGATATAGGAAATATTTGTATGATTCATGTTTTTGTTCTGTAATCTGTATCATGCGCCTTTGACCAATGACTTATTTTAATATTGGTGACATCTTTGTCCTTGTGATTTGTTTCCCATATCCCAAGATGGCATTTTCAAATGACTTGTACAGCTGGAACAAAGAAACAAAGAAAAGTATCTGATCTGCACATTTGTAAACCTGGAAGTGACAAATGTTTGCAACGTATTATATATAATTATCTGGTCAATTAATCATTTCAAAAAATGAACACACGAACACATTTTCTTTCTAGATGCTCCGAGCATTCCCTGAGTGCAGTATTTACATTTTTAGGTATCATGTAGTGTTGTAGTATCATGTAGAAATGATTTATAGGAGTTAAAATAAGCATTGAATTTAAATTACAACCTTTCTATTTACAGTTTCCCCACAGCTGGAACCTTAAAACCATTTCATCTCAACTTCAGTGCTTCCATAATTACTGCTCTCTGCCTGTGTAGGGCAGAATATCTCTTTCTATATCTTTTGCAGTGTCATAAACACACCAGGAGGGGGCAGCATTTACTTAGCCTTTGCTTATACATTATTGTCTATCCATAGGTAAACACAGACTCCCACACATCTACTTGTAAATTGTGTCAGTAATAAAATCTACATCTACTTTTTATGCTGCTCCTGAAAATTGAACAATCTGAATCAATCAGTTCAGATCACTGTAATCAGATCGGCATCCTTAAAGTAACAGTGAGTTTCCTTCTCACATACGGTTACACTATGATGGTTACACACAGCTATTATTAAAGCTATGTAGAGTTTATTGACATCTAAGTGATATAATGTGACAATAGCTGTGGGTGCATACTAGGTCCTGGAGGATCTGGTGTGAAAAGGAAACCCTCAGGCCCAGTGACAATACTAGTGTGAAAAGGCAGTAAGATGCTTGGCATGGGAAACTGAGAGGGACGCTATCCCTGGTAAACTCTTCTAATTTCATTACTCTACATGTTTCCTCAGCTTAGAGCCAATCACATAGTTGGCTGCTTTCTAGTGGGGGTCACACATAACAGCCGCTAAATTGTGACAGTGGCCCAGACAGGCATACCTTAGCACATAATCTGATTATCGGATCAATAACGCAGCAACATTTGGTGCATAGCTGGGATGGCTGGCTTCTTCTCTGGTTACACATTGCTGGCATTCACCACTCGTTCCCACTTTATAGGTGACAAAGTGTGAATGCGAGCAGGAATTCAAATGGAAGGCCTTTTAAATAAGACGAGTTGCATAGCGTAACCTTGATCACATCTGGCTGTGCTACTGTCTCTAGGATTCACGCAGCTACTAAAATATCCGCACGCTGATATGTAGAGTGTGTGGATGAGAAACAGACCCGGCTCAAGCCTCGGTTGTCTACCAGGTGTGTAGCAGCTCTCATGTTGTACTAGGTAAGCATTTAGGAGATGTGGAACTTTACCATAAAAATATTTATTGACATCACAATCTTCTTGGACACAAAATAAGAAATGACACACACAAAGAAATTCAAAAAAAAAAAAAAAGATTTAGAAAGTCCAAATTCAAAACATCCAAGAACGACACAGAGAACTTAACTGGAACATCGTCACCAAATTGAAAGAACACAATCTTTGAGTCTGTTCAGAGCAAACAAATACTCGTTGAGCCGAACACATTTTTGATATGTTTTTGAAAATTACTTTTACTTTCCACAAACCATTCCATCGTACACAGGTGAGAAACTCCTCCAGAAACACATTGTATGGTCATCTCCATCACCTCTCTCTTTAGAAAACGCAATAAACTGAATCACAATAATTTCAGAACACTGGCCTAACCAAACATTTTAGAAATACACATAAACACCAATAAATAGAAACACTTTATTATATAATAACAACCAAAAAAAAAAAGGCATCATGATGACAGTCGCAGAGCATAAACCGCCATAATTGCTGCTCCTGTTTGTCGCTGCATGTTGCATTTGTGCAATGCAGATAAGTGGATGATGACAACCACTGTACCAACAAAGAACATGAGACAGAGATAACCAGGGACATTGGAGGGAATCCCTGCTTGCCGCTATTCATCCCTCTGTACCTCCATTCATCCCTCTATCTCTCTGTCCTCTGCAAAAGTCTGTTGTGATCCTGTCTTTCTCAGTCCAAACAGGTCACTGTGGCTCGCACCTTGCCAAGGTCTGTGCTGCACCGGCAGTGGCAGCAGAGTGAGAGAGAGAGGGAGCAAAAAGAGAGAGGAACAGCACAGATTATAAACAGCGAGAGTCTCTCCCTCGTTCTCTCTCTCTCGCGCTCCCTCGCTCTGCTTTATCTCTATGGCGCACACACGTCGACCTGGAGCAAGGCTGTATACTGGTAAGGGAGGCCAGGAGCAGAGAGAGAAGGGGGTGGATAGATGGGGATGGAGTGTGTGCGTGGTAGGTGGTGGGTGGGAGGGGTGGGGATAAAGGGACACGCTGCTTCAATAGAGGAGCAGGTCCAGGGACTAATTGGATCTGGTAATGGCTGGTCAATGTGACTGAAGGGCTCGTTAGAACCAGTACAGCTCCTTGCCTTTCTTGTGCTGCTGGAGGCCTGAGAAAAAAAGGGACAAAGAAACAATGAGAGAGGACAACAGTGAACAACAGAACACAGGTTGTCATGGAGCCTACTTTTGCCAAACATCCTGTTTTAGACGGGGGGGCTTCTGTGATGATTATGATGTATTGTGTGTGTGTGCGTTTGTGTGTGTGAGAGAGAGAGAGAGAACATGCGTAGGAGTGTCTATGGCAGGGCCCAGAGTATGCATGCATAAGTGTGTGCATCTGCGCATGTGGTTTTTCTACAAAGGGTATCATAAGGATTGAAAGTTAATGTACGTGTGTGTGTGTGTGTGTGTGTGTGTGTGTGTGTGTGTGTGCGTGTTTGTGTATGGTTGTCAGGCACGTGTTTCTCGTGTTTTTGAGCCAATTAATGGCACAAAGAAAGCAAAATCAGTACACAGTTTCAAGTGTGCTCTTGTTATATCCTATACTTGCCACTTAAATATACAGAATTGTCTGTATATTTATGGTCTGGTAGCCATTTGCCTACACTGAGACACTAAACACTAAACAGTGAGCAAAAGCCTTACAGTGTTTGCAAAAGTCTGACGTGGTTGAGCAGTTACCTGCATCCATGTTGAGTGCCAGTGTCTGGCTGACGTCTCCTGGGGGAAGCAGGCTGGGCCAGGAGGCAGTGGGCTCCAGCTTGCTCACTTCATAGTGGCTTGGCAAGGTAGGGAGATGGGGTGGCCTCACTGTGGGCATGAGCAGGGGCCCGTAGTGGGGCTCCAAAGCTGATGGTGAGTACAGTTCGTGGAGAGGCCGTGGGGGACCGTAGGCTTGGGCCTGGGGATATGCCCAGCTCTCTGGTGGGTGCGGGTGGGAGTGGGGATGAGCGTGTGGATGAGGATGAGCGTGTGGGTGCGGCAAGCCCGGGTGCAACCCTGATGCGTATGGGTCCATGGAATAGGAAGGAGTGCCCGTCTCACAGTGGGAACGGCTCTGAGGCGAGGAGTAGTTACTGTCCCAGAAGGAAGGGGGGAAGCTTCTTCGACTGCTAGGTGAGGGTGTATCTAATTGGAGAGGAAGAATGAGGATAAACAACATCAGATTTAGGCCAAGTCACGAACACTTGCACAACTGCTGTGAATCACTTGATTTATAGAGACAAACGGAACGGCTGGAGCCATGCAAGAGGAGCCACCCGTGCTAAAACGTAGATGTCACTCACATGACTGCTACACCCTCTGGCCCAGATATCTTCCCTATTGGATCATACTGTCACACAGCCCTAGCCCCAACAAGACACAGAAATAAACACAACCACGTTCTAGCAGACAGAGGGAGAGAGAGAGAGAGAGAGAAGGGGGGTGACAGTGAGAAAGGTAGAAAGAGAGACGTCCCTATATCCTAGAGTTCTATATAAGGCAGACGCTCTGACCTGGAGGGAGCCCAAGGATCACAGAGCCTTAAATCACTCGCTGTGGTGACATCTCTCACTCTCATGTCAGCCCAGTACTTCTGAAAGTCTCACAACACACTCATGCACACACACACACACACACGCAACGCTGTGCCCCGTGCTAGCACCCACCGCCCCTCTCCTCTGTCTCCCGCACCCCCACCTGTTGTTTTCTCTGCTCCCCCCTCTCCTCGCCCTTGACAGAATGTCAGCGAGCCATTATATGTTTTTAGCAGTATACTTTTATATTTAGATATTCCTCTGAAAACAGACACCCAGCGGCACCCTGAGAGGTAGTGTTTCCCTCTACCCCTATCACACAGACCACAGCATATATAAATCTGACCGGCAGGCAGGCAAGTGACTGAGCCACCATTGTGGGGCAAGAGCTGGAGCGGGAGTCAGAATGGCAGCCGCAGAGACGTTTGAAGGGGATACGCCGGCGAGGCTGTGCGCTTACGGCCATGTATAAACATAGCATCTGTTGTGAGGCAGGAAGCGTGTGTTAGTGCCGAAATGAAGACGTCCGACTGAACTAGGAAAGACTAACACGACAGCAGAGAGAGGGAGAGACTAGAGGCTGTAGGCCCTACATGGATATCCAAAGGACATCTGGAGGCTGTGGGTAGAAAGGGATTTCTGTGTCTCTAGAAGATTTGAAAATGACTACATTTGTACTTTGCAAACAAAAACAAACAAACAAATGAACACTAAATATTTTTTCTAAATTTAAACACTCATTTGATGCATTATAATTATGGAATATGCTTTCTGTGTCTACAACAGCTATATCCTAACTTCGAATAACTTCTGTGTCTGCAGTAGCAAGGTTGCCCAAACATGCCACACACGCCCGTGTAATCCCCTAACTTCAAGACTGCTGTTCGAAAGTTGCTAATAATAATTTGTATTCCTGACTTTTCACCCCAACCTAAAGCTTTCTCTCGCTTTTTTAGAAATCCTTATCCTTACCAGAGTCAAAAGAGTCCACTTTGACGTCCAACAGCTCCTGACCTCTATGACCTCTGAACCCTGCTCCCTGACCTCTCCGTGGACAACAGTCCAACAACAAGCAGCTCTTAAGTCCCGTCACCTGATCACATCACCTGTCTAATGCTCTGCTGTGCTCTGCAGAACTGTCGACTCACCCTGTGTGGCCTCAAAAAGCAAGACGCCACACAGTCAACTGTGGCACCTGTGCGCACATAAATAAAGGGAAATTATGAAACTGCAGGGAAGTAGCAGAGCGTAAAACCAACCTGAACTCAGTTTACCCAATCTATTTTCAGGCTGGCGTGAAAGTTCATGAAATAAATTTGGTGTAAACATTGCCGTGAGTCAGCTCGCCTTGACTAACATTCAGAATGAGCGCAAGGAATGATTTTTCTAAATACAATATTGGTTGTTTTCTTTATGGTCACACACTGGACGCAAGATTTACTTATTTCGGGTTTGCTTCATGGAGCGTAGCCACCTCACATCCGTTGGTTTGTTAAATCTGTCCGTTACTATTAATGGACACCATACATTTCTGTAACCTTGGACATTTAAAGCTCTTTGCATGTCCAAAATCACTACATGTGCACTGTAAGTTTGCATTGCTCTCACAAGGACAGGCATGTTCTTTTATTTGTATTAATAATCTTGATGTATGGGCAATGCAGTATACCTGTGCCCTGTTGGTCTGATGCCCGCCGTTTGCCCTCTCCATCCATGTAGGTGCTGAGGGCTCTGGAGAAGTGTTCGTCCACCACACTGCTGATGTCTCCCTGGTAGTAGGTGAAGAGAACACAGCGAGAAGTCAGGTACTCAGCCTCAGGGGCTTCCTGCTTCTCCTTGGGGCCCTCCTCTGGTCTCAAAGCTGAAGGCGTATAGGAGGACGAGGAAGAGCTGGTTGAAGATGAGGAGGAAGTTGATCCTCCAGTGCCTGGGCCCCCAGACATCCCCTCGGGACCCCTGGGAGTGTCCATAAAATCCCGGCAGTGAGAAGAAGTTCTGCTCAGACCTGTGGGAGCCTGCAGGGTGGGTGTTAGGGGTGAGGAAAGGGGGGGGGAGAGAGGATTAAGACAGGTGTTGCAGAGCTGCCTATGAGACATTTTGACATAATGTTTTTCTTTGTGTGTGGCAGCACTGGCATGTGGCAGTGCGCGCGAGCGAGCGTGCGCGCGTCAAGATATGAGTTTTGTGGGTGCAGAACGACTTCTGTGTTTGTAAAAACACAAACAACAGCACTGCCAATGTAGATAATCACAAATGTCGAGTTAAATCAAAGAAAGTCTTACATCGCAAAACATAAAACACTGACAACGGGGACGATTTTCCATCAGCTTATTTGCTTTTACGCACAAGCTGCACAAACTAGCACACAACAGTTGCTCTTCACCTTAACGACCCCCACCTCCCCTCGAACACTGGAAATAAGACGAAATATCACCCAAACATATAAATATTTGCTCAATTCCTACCTGTAAGCTATTGATAAAAGCAGGAGCAGTCGGTGCGTACGGTGCGTAATGTCCATAGGCTGGGTACATAACATCCAAACAGCTCATGGTAAATGAGCGGCGTCTTCACTGTTCTGTGGAAACCGACCTTGCTGAGAGAGAGAGTGACAACATTCCGTGGGTTTCTTTTTTTTTTCTGGCCGAAGAGATACGAGCTCGGTGATCGCTGATCAGTGTGAAAAAGCCCTCGCCACACTCGACATAGTCACCCCGAGAAGGAGCGCACCTCTCTGCTCCCTGTGTGCGCCACAACAGCTGCGGCAGCAAAATGTGGTGAGGTTTATGGAGCAAGCATGAGGGTGTCCTGTCCTGTACATCTCTGTGTCAACCCCTCCCACCTTCACCAGGCAGCTCTCCATCCCCCCCACATCACCACCACCAACACTCCCTCTTTCAGCACAGCATCTATGGCAGTATTATCGATTGCATTTTCTTTTATGTTAACAGTATATTTGCTAAGACTGTAATCACTGAGAGCGTGAGATAGTTGTCAAAAGTATAGTGTAAATCATGTCAAGTATGGAACTGCAATATTTCCATTCACCTATAAAAGATAGGCAACAGTGTTTTCTAGAAAGGCTGGAACTGACCTGTGACTAATCATGGCTCCACAACTTCTTAATCCTGGTGTAAAATAAAGGTTAAATAGAATGTCATCCAGTTACACAAATAGATTTGGATGAAGTCATTGAGCTTTATAACCAGCCACACGACAATGAGCACATGATACATGCGATTCAGTGACTTTTTATTTCTTTCCATGTACTGTGGATACTTGAAAACTTTGTGCTCAGTCCAAGCTGAAAGTGTATCCATGGTCTTAAAACAGCCATCGGTTGCCAAGTAAACCCTCAAGTCATCTGAAGTATTTAGTGTGTTCCCAGAATGACACATAGGTGTCAACTATAGGTTGCATACACTGGTCATACCAACATAGAGGAGAAAGGGACTCTGCTCAAATCTATGACAAATTATCACCTATCAGCAGTGCAAACAAAAAGATATTTTCACACACACACACAAACATACCCGATGATAATCATAAATACAGTGGGGGCACAGAAACCATCATGTAATCCTCGTACAAAATCACAAAACAAGCCATCTATGGTGCATAAAACTTAATACGCAACAAGTTAGATGCATTCTAGGCTAAGCACAGTTTAGCTCTCTTGTTTTAAGGGTTTACAGGTGTCTAATGTTTGGGCATGCCAGTCTTTTTGACAGGCACTTGCCTGTGTGCCTGGGAGAATAGTGTGGAAAATTTGCAGAATTCCATGGACGAGTGTAAGATGAGGTGGAATGTCTCTGATGTATGCGAGTGGACGAGCTTCTCGGGAAGTTACATCGTCCTTCTGCTGCGTTCTCTAGATGGAGAACATGACCAACATCTCGCTATGCATATGTCACACATAGTATGAATAACTGGTGGCAGGTTAATGGCATGCTAATGAATTGAACATGCTCTTAAATAGCGGTGGACAAAGCTGATATGCAACACTGTAGGTCTCACTTCAACCATGTCATGCATCACTGTCCTGATAAACTGATTTTAGAGCATAGCACTGCAATGTAATACCATAAACTGCTGTGTATTGTATTGCATATTGCCTCAGTAGAGCATCAACAGGGTTTCTAAAACAGATTAATAAAAAGATTCACATGTCTAAATCCACTCATCAAACAGATCAATCTTAATGCTATTTGGGCACTACTCCTACTTCAGTCCATCATCCTTGCAGCATGATGTGCAATATGAGCTACTAGAACCATATACATGCAGGGTAATGCAGGACAGAATTGGAGTCATGGAGAAAGAGAGTGATGCAATGCTAGAAAGCTCACTGTTACACCAGCGTGATCAACAGCTGCAGCTGACAGAAGGGAAGGGAGGCCACTATTAGTATTAATGGCCATGACTAAATTTCTCTCTGTGTCTCTGTCTCTCTTTCAGTCTCTGCCTCTCCCACCCACTTGTCTTCCCTAGTGATACACACACCTTTTCTCTATTTAATCGCCCTGTGTTAGCCCGGAACAGCCACCCCGACTGTCAATTGTATGTGTGTGTATGTGTATGTGTTAATGGTGCGTGTGCATGTACACGCCGCAACACTTGTCATCGACTGACCAAACTAGGAAGAGGGCAACCAGCTTGCAGAAACATGGCAGAGATCCCAAAGTTCAAAACGAAGTCAGTTGGCACTTTTGTGTTTGTTAGTGATACCATGCATGCTGAAATGTTTGCATGTAAAGAACAGTATGTGCAAGTGTCTACAGTTGCTTGCGTGAGTGTGTGTGTGTGTGTGCGTGTGTGTGTGTGTGTGCGTGTGTGGGTGCGGAGGTGTCTCTGTGTCTACATTTACGTGTATATGCTGAAAATAAACACAGGTTACATCACTCCTTGTGACCCCACAGCACATCTAGGCCCCGCCTCTCTTAAAAGAGGTCTGACCAGGCAAAGTCTCTCATTGGCTGAGATGTTGCAGGGCCAGTTGAGGTTGTAATGGCAACCTGGTTTTATTTAGACCACTATTCGCATTGCAACACCACCATTAATAGTTTATACTTTATGCTAATACCTGAGTATGTTAAATAAATAAGGGCACAGATATAGCTTTATCAACCCTGAAAATGAGCATTAAAGTAAAATTCTCATATGGTAAAAAAATAAAAAATAAAAAAATAAAACAAAGCAAAGACTCATGTATGTAAATACAAATCAGGACAATGTGATCAGGAGGCTTATGGTGGTTGTCTATAAAATGGAGCTTGTTGAGTTGTGAACCTGAAACCATATAAGCTAACTCCTGAAACAACAAGGCCTTTATTAAGGTCTCAGTCTGGCTTTGTCCCAAGGGGGTCGGACTTCAGGATTCCACTGTTGTTTATATGCCTCAATGTGTATGTGTGTCTATGTGAGTGTGTGTGTGTGTGTGTGTGTATATGTCCAAGACAGAGATGTACAGCTGCCCCGTTGTCCAGTTCCACACAAACTCATCTCAGCTGTTCAAAATCATCACTGGGTGTCATCGGAAACACAGACACCCTGGCACACACACACACACACAAAGAGCCACATATGGACAGGTTTGGCTCATTCATCCTTCTACACAAATGTTGGTGATAAATCTACTGTGATAGAATGTGCAAGTGTGCAGCTATTTTCTCCCTAAAACAACTCCCTCATTGTCAACACAGACCACCAGGGCCCAGAATTCCAGAGCAGAGCCTCAAGACAAGAAGTCAGTTTCAGAAGAATTTCAAGCATCATTTTATTTCAGCCCTTTCATTAAAAATCATGGCGACTTTATATTACTAACACCCGTTTTCTTAGTCTTGATTATTGCATTTTTTGCTTCCTTCTGGCCAGATATCAGTTTCAGTTTCAACAACTCAGTTTAAAAACGAACTTTGCAGGGACACAAACCTGATCGATAGAAATCTTGTTGCTTTAATAGTTGTGGTACGTCTAGATTTTATTGTGTAGAACATCATCTGAGATTTGGGATACTGAAAACTAAGATGATCCCAATGTCTTAAATTTTTGTATTAACAACTTTTCTTTGCTCAAACATTTCTTGAAATCTATTCAGAAAATACATAAATTCACTCCAAAAATAGACTCAATCATTGTCACTCAATGACTCATGTGTCATTCGGTCATTGTTTTATGAGATTGAGGTTGATTGATTTGCCTTTAACTTGGTGCTTTCTCAGTCCATCCAAATTCATTTTTAGGCCATACAGAAAAAGAACTGTTGACAGTGGACAGTGAAAATACTTTCCAGGAATTGAAAAACTTTTTAAAAAAGGCATCAGCAGTATTTTATGTATATTTATATTATGTAGCTCGTAATAAACTGGCATTGCAATAAACATGCAAGAACATTAGTTTGGTCCTGTTAAATGTGTTCTGTTGCCTGTCTGAGCATGTGTGTGCGTATGTGATGTGCGAAGTTATACGTGTAAAATTCAAAATTCAATAAAAATATCTGAGAGAAAAAAGTGTTCTGTTGCTTATGATTTCTTTGTTTTGTGAGCTTTAAATGTCATTAATGTAAGGAAGCAATTTGCATATTTAAATTCACACACACACACACAGAGTGCTTCTACACAGGTAACTGTTTGCTGTTTATTAAAGGCTAACCCTCTGAAATGGACAGAATGTGAATTAACAGCATCCTCAGAGAGGCTGACAAGTGCTACATTCCTAACATCCTATTACTGAGGATACCCTGCCGCAACTCTGCCACTGGGTCACTGGAGCTATGCACACACAATCACAAATTCACACACTGGATACAAACACACGCTTTGCATATAAAGCCAAGGGAACAGGTACAAACACAAAGAAGATGCACACAGAAACACTAATCTGAGCATGTGGGATTGTCACCATCCTGCCTGGCATTCCTACTACAGTGTGCCAGAGACGGCTGCAGCTAGAAGGGCACTATGGGTGGAGGGAAAGAGATGCGGAGGGTGGACGGAGGGCAGAATCACAAATGCGGCGTGTCACATGGTCAAACAGAGAAGATTTACGACTGATCAGGTTCCACATCGGCAGCATGGTGTTGTGGCTTCAGAATGCCAGGTATGGGAGTGAGATCAGTCCCCGGCTTTAGTTTGTACACCCTTTCTGGCAACTGCAGCCAATGTGACTGAAGAAGAAGGCAGTTTGGCGTGAGGTACGTGGTCTTTCATTGTCTGGTCTTTTAACATCTTCCTGTGTATACTTCTGAACATGCAGATGTAATAAAAAGAGGTGGGAACACATGCAGGGGAGGATGCGCAGAGAACTGACACAGGTTTGGAGTAAAAGCAAGGGGACAAAAAGCAGTGTAGTGTGAAATTAGTTTCACAAATATTAGAGGCATGCATACAGGTTAGGAAGAAACATGAAACACTCCCTCTTTTCTTTCTCTTGTTTTATTTCTCCCTCTACAGTCAGGGGCTATGATTTACTCACCGGTGACATCATGGAGACCACAGCTATTTTTATTGGCTGGTAAATGGCCAGCTCCTCTCTGTGCTATGCCACCTGTCCAATCCGCACCAGTCAACAAGCCCCTGGGAAAAAAAAGTCAACCGCCCAAAAATGATTGAGAGTTGAAAGGCGGAATATGATACACGCATGCCATGCTACTGTCCTAAGCATGTTTCACAAGTCAAATGTCTTGTCACTACTTCTGGTTTGCTATCCTTGCCTGTGTTATTCATACACTGAGGACAGTGCACACACTCACACACATTGCTAAGTAATGTAATGTCTTTTCCCGTTTCACCCAGCAGACTTTTTCCACACATGAAACCCTCTGTTGAGGAAACCTTGTGATCTAAATCATGTTCTCTTTTTTCGTTCTCCCCTGCAGGGTTTAGATATTTGAGTGTGTGTGTGTGTGCACGTATGTTTGTATGACAGCAAGGGTGGGGTTATTCCTGGCCCTATGTTGTATGTTCTTAGGTGCCATTTAGTCACATGCCATCTGACCAACCCTTGGCCCTGAAAAATGATAAGTACAGTAGCCAGATTTGGAGGGGGTCATCATATGACCTCTGTGTGATGTCAGCTTTTAGCACCTGGTATAAAGGTAAAGAATGACTTTAGTGACATGTACGAGATGATGGTGTTAATTAAAGAGCACCTTAATACATATGAAAATGTAAAGTTTTAATAGATTACGATATCCCAAGATTAAAGAAAGAAACTATTCAGCAAAACCAGCATTAATACAGAATCATACAAAGGACTCAGAGAGTCTAATGTATTCTTTTCTGATGTTAGTGAGGGTTTTTGAATGGGCAGGTATAGACTTGATGCATTTTAAAAGATGTCTCACAAGCTGAGACAATATCATATAGAGACACTTCTAATTAGTGTCAGAATTGGATGGAAACCAACAAGAGCACTTCACAAATGAAGAGCCTGTAAACCAAAGTTTAACACCCATTAAAGGATCTGCTGATGAAATATCTTTTATGTGTGTGTGAGTGAGTGGAATACCTTTTAGTGTGATTCACAGGAACTGAAATAGAGGACTACTCCTGAATGGTCATGTGAGATAATTGCACACCACACAGAGGGTCCTCTTGACTAAATTCATGACTGTGACTATGATTCCACCTTGTGGCGGGGGCATGAAATGACACATAATGCTATTTCTTTTGAAGAGTTCCTGATGAGAGAGAGCTATTCTGTGAAACAACGCTAGTGGGTGTTATAGGTTTAACAAAGGGAGCAACTGCCGACCCATCCAAGGAGCTGTCTAAAACATCTGTACTTTATCTGGTGTCTGATGGGACATTCTTCTTTATATTGCAGTTTGTACACTCTTGTGATTTATGATGTCTCATAGATGCCAAATCTCAGTAAAAAGAACTGTAAAGGGATAGAAAATATGATTGTGATAGCAAACACAGTGCCTTTTCTTGAAAGGAACTGCTCACAGTAATATGTTATGACATTTATTTGACATCAGTCTGTAAATTCTGTCTTGGTGCAATACATCTTCACTCTGTGAAAGCCTCTGAAGGAGAAAGTTGATCATGATCACATATTTCACTTGATATTTCTTAACTGAGTACAATTATATTCTACTTTCAAAGAAGGTTTTAGTTTTAATATGCCTAAATGTATTGCACTAAAACAAGCAAGAAAGACATTTTTCTTCTCTGAAATACCTTTTCAGCCAAGTAGCCTATGCCCCTTCAAAGCTAGAATTCAAATGTTTAGAATCTAAAATTAGATTCATGCCAACCCATTTTTATTCAGTTATAATTATTTTAGCAATTATACATCGCTGATATTAACATTATAAAAATCTCACATACCCCCTTGCAGTACTCCAGAGTTCCCCTAGAGGTATAGTACCCCCATAAAAGAAACACTGTACCTGTTTTTCTTCATAGTTTGTCTCCTTTAAAGTTTAAAGTTGCCCATTTGGTTAGACTACTACTGTCTTTTCAGCGTTTCTACTTTAAACTTAATTGTTGCCCATTTTACCCACTGTCATCGTGGTGTGTGTATATGGCAATCCACCCATTTCTTTTGCAATATTTCTGCAAAATCAGGATGAAAAATATTCTGTTTACATTTTTTTTTTACCTCATAAATTACAAAGTGATCCCACCAGTTTGTATCACAACCTCCAGGCTAACAAATGCAGGGGATAAAAAAATAAATAAATAACTAAAAGCAATAAAAGACAGGCTAAAAAGATATGTCTTAAGATTAAATAAAAAATGTCTACAGATGTGCAAATACTTCCATAGTTGTGTGCAGTGAGTAGTGTGACATTTAAACCTGACTCCTCCGCGCCACTGGGGGGCGCCTGTCGGCTGTAAATAAATGCCATCGTGGGTTGACGAGGGCCGCCCAGCCATGTTGAGGAGTCTGTCAAGCAAACTGCAGCCCGCCATTGTGTAGAAACCAGGCTCTGTAGAGAGATAGGGGCGCTTGGCTGAAACTCTTCAATATATAGACCAATTCTACACCCTGCCGCGTTTATTTAGGAGTAAATACAGTTACACAGGCTCCGGGGGGGAAAGACATGTCAGCCAGCAGCCTTCTTGAACAGGTAAAGAGAGGTATTTTCTGAACATTTACGAGGGCCAAATTTCTCAGCATCGCGACGGCTAGCGAGGATAGCTTAGCTCAGAGGCAGCGGCTGTGGCTCAGTAGTGCAGTAGGCCTGACCACCTGCTAAAGGAACTGACTGCTGAAAATATATCTCTTCATCTATTTTTCCCCTTCCTCTCTTCTCATAAATCAAACCTTCATGAATCACCTGGACCCAATCCAGAGACCGAAAGGCCAAGCTAATAAAGGTAAGAACAAATATTGTCTTAACATTTGGTTGAGTGAGTGAATGCGGATCTTTTTTTTTTTCTTTTTTTTCTTACGTGCGGTGCGCTTTGAAAAATCTTGCGTGCGCGGATGCGATAGCTTGTCTCCTAGCAGCTTGGTTAAAAACAGGCCCGTCTGTGTTTTTTAAGTTGTACATAATCGTGAAGCTAATTTGCCACACGGACGAATAGCGTGTTTCATAAGAGTCCCCTCGGCCCTTTTTTGAACTCACCGTTCGTGAGTTTCCTTTACGTCGCTAACGTTACGGTTGCCACAGTTAGCATGTAGCTAACGTTAAATGGCAACATGATACACATCAGCATCCTTTTCCTGGTTGTACTTGTAACGCTTTTTATTATCATTATTGCGCTGACAGGTGCGAGAACACACCGTTAACCGCCTCAGTCTCCCTCTACATCGGTCACCGCGAAACATTTTTGCAGTGTTGTGCCACAGGTGCCATCCTATCACGCTTGCCACTCGGCTAACGTTAGCCCCAAAGTCCGTCATGTTGAAAGGACTCTTGGCGCTCGTTAACATGGAGACGCTGCGCATTGCACGCAGCTAACCACAGAGCTAGCGTGCTAACTGTTAGCTTGTTGCTAAGTTAAACCCCCCCCCTCCTCTCCAAAAAAAAAAAAAATGACACGTCTTCCGACATGCTTTTTCCCTCCTGTGTCCAAACGGGCCTGGCGCTTTTTATCATCATCGGCTGTGATGTTATATAAACATGTGTTTACCAACGTGTGTGCGTGCTTTTACATTTAACTTGTCCATGTCAAACATCAGCTAGCTGTAGCATAAAGTACTCTGAAACTTGTGAGCACTGGTCCATTAAACATGTCACTAATGGCATAATATATCCTGTATTTTAATTCGTCTGTTTTGATGAGGGAACTTTTTAAAGTGTTACTTTATGCCCCTAAGGCCACCCAGAGCTTCACTCTAACTCACCATGCAAGCTTGTACTGTGTAACCTGAAGCATATTTAGCAATTATAGTATGTGATGTTTTAATCTGGCTCTGAAAATCGTAATTGCAGGAAGTGCGTGTTGTGTAATGAGAAAGAGTCTGATAGTGCTGATGTGAAATGACCAGATAATGTAATGTATTCCACCGCTCGCATCTCGGTGCTCACGCACACTGTTTACATCCACTGTTGTTTTGGTTTCAGTGCAAAACGGAGCTGTGACCCAAAAGGATACCTTGAATGACGATGAGTTTGAGCCTTACCTGAATACTCAGGCCAGACAGGTAAGCTTTTATCGCCTGGTGTTTGCCACCATCACGTGTTTCTTTTTGGTGAGTCGTTTTTATTATCAAAACACTAAAGTAACTTTTGTAGATAAAATCAACAGGTTGTAAATTTTTTTAATCGGTGTATCTAAGGAAATGGCAGCTTAACTCCTTTTTAAAAGAGTAACGTGTGTCAACAGTCAACAGTTTATTGATCCTGATCCTGATGATTTGGCTCAGAACATCCCTGATGTTGTTACATTACACGCTACCTTGGCATAATGTTTTTGGTAGATGTATTTGTGATGTGGGTGTATCCAAGTTATTATAACCTTTGTATGATTTGCCATACATACAGTAAGATAATGGATACATCACAAAATCCACTAGATTGTTTATTTTCAGAAGAGAGCTCCCTCTCTGAATATACAAAACACAAGCGTGTTTAGAACACATACACGAGGTCTTTTTTAAATTTTTTATGTGCATGCACATCCCTACTTTTTGCATTACTGAGGAATACAGGAAGACCTTAAGGATGTGCAGCTGGAATGAGTGCTTCTAGTTTCAAGTGGCCTTGGACTTTATGTCTCTGCACTGTGTGGTAGCTGGAGTTCCCCTTGTGTAGTAAAAGACACACACCGCCTGTGAAGTGGGTTGTAGAGGGAAAGAATGGAGTTATTTTCCCCCATTACAGAAGCATGCACCATCCTTTTGTTAAATAGACGTTTACTTTCTTCTGATGCTTCATTATTGCATGGTAAATCCTTCCTGTTTGATAATAATTGAAAAAACAGAACTCATATTTTTTGAACAAGATATAGATGTTGAATAGGAGATTGTGTTAACAATTTGTTAATGTTTTGTTATCAGTTAAAGAACAGTCTGTTTCTTCCTTCTTGTCACTAAAACAATTTCTTTTCTATTTAGAGCAATGCCTATACGGCCATGTCGGACTCGTACATGCCCAGCTACTACGGCCCCTCCATAGGATTTTCCTACTCCCTGAATGAGCCACCATGGTCCACAGGTGGGGACCCTCCTATGTCTTACCTGGCCCCTTATGGACAGCTGAGCAATGGGGAGCCCCACTACCTCCCGGACGCTATGTTTGGCCAGCCAGGGCCCCCTGGGGAGCAACCCTTTCCTGGGCCAGCATGGTTTCAACTTCTTCCCCAGTGGCATCGACTTCTCAGCATGGGGCAATAGCAGCTCTCAGGGACAGTCGGGGACACCGCAGAGCTCTGGCTACAGCAGCAGCTATGCTTATGCTCCCAGCTCAATTGGGGGTGCCATGATCGATGGACAGTCCCCGTTTGCACCTGCTGCCAACGAGCCCCTTAACAAGGCACCTGGTATGAACAGCCTTGACCAGGGCATGGCAGGGCTCAAGATTGGCAGTGCTGCTCCTGGTGGTAATGGGGATATGGCTCCTAAGGTGGTTGGCTCTGGCTTACCTGGTGGAGGTCCCCTTGGCCCTGTATCATCTGTAGGACCTCCCAGCATGCCTCCGGTCTCAATTGCCCCTGCCAAGCCTGCCTCCTGGGCCGATATTGCCAGCAAGCCAGCCAAGCCTCAACCCAAGCTGAAAACCAAGGGTGGCATGGCAGGTGCCAATTTGCCTCCTCCGCCCATTAAACACAACATGGACATCGGCACTTGGGACAACAAGGGCACCATGCCTAAAGCTGCCGCCCCTCAGCAGGTGCCCTCTATTCCCAGCAATGGGCAGCCGCCCAATCAGGCTTCCCCACAGCCTGGAGCTACTGCTGCAGGGAACCCACAAATGCCCCTCAGCAATGGACAGCTGGTACCGCCTGTTTCTCAGATGGGGCAGCATCAGCTTCCACCTGGACAACCAGGTATGGCTCAGATACCCCAGCCTCCTCTCTCCCAGGGTCCTCCTCCTCCCCCAAGCCAACAACAGCAACCTTCTCAACCTACTCGTTGGGTCCCTCCACGGAACCGGGCCAATGGATTTGGTGATGGCAGTGGGAGTGGTACAGGCCAGTCACCTCCAACCTCCTCTGGTGTGGGTGTGGTTCCTGGGGTGCCCTCTGAGCCTCACCCAGTCTTAGAGAAGTTGCGCATGGTCAACAATTATAACCCCAAGGACTTTGACTGGAATCCCAAGCAGGGCAGGGTGTTTATCATCAAGAGCTACTCCGAGGACGACATCCACCGCTCCATCAAGTACAACATCTGGTGCAGCACGGAGCACGGCAACAAGAGGCTCGATGCGGCTTACCGTTCGTTGGGTGGTAAAGGGCCGCTTTACCTTCTGTTCAGTGTCAATGGGAGTGGTCACTTCTGTGGCGTAGCAGAGATGCGCTCACCCGTGGACTACAACACGTCTGCTGGCGTGTGGTCACAGGACAAGTGGAAGGGTCGTTTTGATGTGCGCTGGATCTTTGTTAAGGACGTTCCCAACAGTCAGCTAAGGCACATTCGACTGGAGAACAACGAAAACAAGCCAGTGACCAACTCTCGGGACACACAGGAGGTACCACTGGACAAGGCCAGGCAGGTGCTAAAGATCATCGCTGGATATAAACACACAACTTCCATCTTCGATGACTTTTCTCACTACGAGAAGCGTCAGGAGGAGGAAGAGTGTGTGAAAAAGGTAAAATAATAAAATAAAGTTATGGTTGAATAAAGTGAATGCTCGAATGAATGAAAAGGAAAAAAAGTTCTGCTTTAACTTGAAAATGGTGAAGGTTGTTTGGATGTGTGCATGCACGGCCTTTCTTTTTCCATAACCAAGAAACACGGGAACCTCTTGAGGATTGACAGTCTTTGTCTGAATTTGTGATTGTTGTAAATACACATTAGATTTTCTTTTCTTCCTCTTCAGCTCTTCGCTGTGGTGATGTGTTCTGTTTTATTACTCATATGTATTGCTTTAAAATCAAAAGAATGAACACCAGAAATAATTTTGATATTTACTCAAAACTAATATCATGAAATGGAAATAATCAAAGGACTTATCTGAACATTGCATTTACTGGTTTCTATTGTAGTTTAGAGTTTATTTTTATAACCTTGGTTGGGTGTTCTGTCTTCAAACTCGGTTGTTCGGCCTCTTGAAGATATGTGAAATGTTTATCTTTTTTTAAATATGCTTGTCACATGTTGGTATAGGATGAAATCTGTTTTTTGTGTTGAACTTTTAGTGTTGAACTTTTAGCATCATCATAAAGGACAAAACTAGAACAGCCAATGCGTATTGCAGCTCACATAATGTAGTGATACTGTTTGCATTTCTTTGCAAAAAAGGATGTTTGTTTATTACTGAGGTTTTAATCTGCACAGCTCTGGTACACGTTCTATAACTTCTTTTTTTCTAACTGACAGAGGGACAAATTAAGAGAAAACTATGCCAAGACAACATAATATTCGCTTACCTTCCTTTTTAAGGAACGACAGCTCGTTAACCTTTTGTAAATTGCCATTATTTGTCTACTTGCTAGTGGGCGTAGAAAAGTTTTGTTTTTATATTTATATTCTGTGGCTGCAGAAACATTTATCTTCCAGTGTGTCGTAATTTTAGTTGGTTCATGCCAAGAACTGTTGTTTTTTTTTAGTTTTGAGATCTATATTTACTCCTAACTCCTCTGTATATTTGTATATTTGAGGCATGTTTAGGCAGCATAGAGCAGAGCTTTTTAAAACCACAGAAATGATACTGCTTGAATGTTATTGTGAGTGCTTAAAAGCCAGGACACGAGCTACAGATTTGGTGTAACACAAACTTTATCTGCTGTCCGTTTGCTCGCACTAAAACGCAAACAAAACATCTGTGCATTCATGACAATAGCAGCTGTTATTCTACAGTCATTCATATTGATGCAACTGTCTGACTTGCTTCTCTCTTTAAGTATTGATGAGATATGAAATACTGTAACCGTAATCACATTAGTTAGGGAGTGCGAAATCTTAGGCATGGCCAGCAGTGTTTCAGGACTGTCAATGTTCAGAGCTGTTTTATTATCAACAGTGTGTGATGGAGGAAGAGGTGAGCTCTGTCAGTATATCAAACCTCCAGTGACTCTTCCAGAGCATGCATTAATTCAGGTTATACTTGGCAGCAGTTTTTAAGTTTATTATGGGTCGATGTAAAAGTTTTAAGGTTTTAAATTTTGCATGCAAGACGTTGATACCGAAATCTAAGACCTGTGTGATGCCTCTAGGGCTGTGAGCTTTGCCAGACACTTATCAAAATGATCTGCAATTTCTAAATAACACTTTTGGTCAGGTTTGTGTGATGGATATGAGTTTAAAGTATAGCGACTTGTCTGCTTGGATCTGTTTCGTTGCGCTCAGTTTTCACTCCTCTGTGTGACAGGTGGAGGTCCAAGGCAGTGAGCCATATCCCAGCAACCCAAGCAACAGGAGTCATTACAGGCTTCAGGTAACTTGCTTCGTCGGTCACCATATGCAGAAACGGTTCACGTGCTATTTTTTGATCCTTAATGGATACTGCTGCAGATTGATTTTATGTTATTGGAGTTTGTGAATGTTACAGGCACCTGAAACATACCTGTCACTGTATCTGCGCTGACTTTTATCCTTCAGCAACAGTTTTGCTGTTCATAACAAACAAACTGTAAATAAAAAGGAGGCTGGGACAATAAACCAGAAGAACTTGAAGGACAAGGGTCAACCGCGGTTTAAACACACAAAGTTTTTGTCTGCCGATGTGTAACTTGCTTTCTTTTTCATTGTGTTCCAGGAGCGCCAAGGACGAGTCAAGTAACAGCTGGTGCTTTGGTCAAAAGACTGCAATGGCCCCCCCTAAAGCCCTGTCCACCCCATTACATCATTACATCCAGATCTCTAAGAAATTCTAATAGGGGTGAAGAATTAACCAAGGACAAAAAAACTAAATGAAGACTTTCTTGATTTCTTTTGACTTTAAAGACTTACTTCGAACTTGTAGTAAAAAGAAAAGGAAACGATTATTCATAGGACTACAACTAAATGCATAGCATCCTTAGGTGAAATCTTTTTTTTGCCCCACCCCATTCCACTACATATGCTTTCCCCCCTTGTATGCTGCTTCTTCCTTTTTTAAATGAAAGGATCATCCTCTGTTTTTATGGTCCAAGAGCAAGTCTGTAATTCTCACACGAACACACAAATACAATAGAGATTTGTAGTGTTTGCTTATAATAGTGTCCAAAAGTCAAGAATGGGCAGTTTGTCTCATTTTCTTTGTAAACTCCCCCTGACCCCCGACCCCGCCGTGTCTTCTGAGGATGCTCACATCTTCAACCAGGACCCAGTGGAGTTTCCTCTTAAGTGGATTTTCATCGTAGGCGGTTGTCAACTACGCTCACTCCAGTAATCTGTTTCGTACATGCTTGTCATGTTTTTTTTTTGTGTGAGACTGCAGATGTTCAGAATGGCCCTCTGTTTTGATTTTGGCATGTGTTGGACAGAGTGTGTGGGGAAGGTAGGGTCCGAAGGCTCTGGAGATGACTAGAAGGGAACGGGGGTTCAAGAGTTTGAAAGCAGAAGAAATGTTAAGTTGATGAGCCTTGCTCAGTGTATAATTTTTATGGTCTAAAAAAAGAAAATTTGTCTGGCCCTCTGTCTTCATTGGACTTTATTTACCCTATTTCTTTCTCTTGAACAAGTTAATTCATCATTGCTTTGGGCTGCTTTCTTGTTTTTTTTTTTTCCTCCTTCCTCAGTTTTCTAAAGACAGTGATGCGAGTGGCCTTGCCCCCACTCTTTCTATTAATCAGTTCAAAAGTAATAAATGTGGTATATTCAGCAGAACTCGTGTGCATTCCCCTTGTTTGACTGTAAAGCTCTTTTTTTTGTCATGCAGCGTGTCTGTGCATTCTTTTCATCTGTTTTTTTTTTCTTTCCTTTTTCCCGGATATGAATGAATGTTTTTGTCGCTAACCTTCATATTCAACCCGTCCACTCTTTATCCTGACTTCACCTTTCGTCACCGTACCCTGCATTTCTTACCTCTCTACTTTCCGAACCCGCTTTGTCCTCCACACTCCCATTTCTGACTGCTCAGCCAACTATACATACTATAATATCACAATCAGCTTCCACCATTTTCAGAATGTCATTGTTGGTGAGTTAAAAAAAGAAAAAAAAAACAAAACAAAAAAAGCAAGGTCCTCTTTCAGAACTACTGGCATTTATTTGTGGCATAATAAAGATGCTCCACAAAGTGGTGTGTGACTTTTTCTCCTTTTATTAGCTTTTTTTTTTCTTTAGTCACGTGGGTGGCCTGTTGTACCTGACTGCTTGTGTTGTATCCTTTCTTACACCAGGTGAACATGACACCTGATTGGATGTCCTGAATGAGTAAAATCTGTTTATACCATGCTGTAATTCATTTATTCTGTGGCAGTATGAAGCTAATCTAGACCTGAAATTGGCTCTGTTTGCATAATGAGCCATAATACGGTCAGAATAATGTATGAATCATGTACCTGCGTGTGTACGGAGGACTCCTCTGCAGTCCGCCATTTTCTTTCCTCGTCAGTGCGGCTGTACTGCGCGCAGTGGCCACAAGAGGGAGACACAACACAACTTACTGCAGTGTCCTGATGAGAGGAGAGACCCTTCAGCCGGAGACTGACGAGGCCTTACGTACATGCAGCCTCTTGATTGTGTCTCTTAATGACTATAAACACTGTCTCTAATCACAGACTGTGTAAAAACTTTAAATTATTCAGTGCTGTGTGATTCTATAATTTTGAGATTTGATGGGTTATTGTGGTCTATAAAACTAGAAATCACTAAAACACTGCAAACAGCAGAACACAGGAAATTTACTCAATTTCAAATTTGCCTTGAAATAAACAGGTAAGCTACCAAAAAAAATGAACGACCTCACGCATGCAAAAAAAATACAATATATAGTCTGTATGTGTGTTGTACAAATCATAATCCTAACATAGATCATATGTGAATTTAGCTGATTTGTCTTAAAAGACGTACTTTATTAATTCACACAGTCCTGCACACATTGTTCAGATGAAGAACTGAGACAGACTGAAGAACTGTATATTTTTTTATATATATTAAAATAAAATGATTCAAGTTATGACTGCCCTGCAGCTCTGTACTATATAAAACTGACGGAGTCGTAAATAAAACCCACAGCCTATACACTGATGACTTTCATTTAGAATGTTCATAATTTTCTGGCAGAATGTAAAATGTCTTTTTAAAGTCTGTATCTGGGAAACTTTGTCTGCACGGTGTGGCGTTCAAACTGAAGAATAGGGTGAGGTGCAGGTCTTAGTAAGAACTGTGTGTGCGCGCGTGCGTGCGTGGGCGCGCGTGCGTTTGCGTTGTCGACGGCACGTGTCGTGTCTGCGTTGAGGGTGCGTGGCAAACACGTTGCCTCGAGGGGATCTCCTGTGACCCTTATATGCGCGTCTCTGGGGACGCCTGTTAGCCCCTCCTGGGATGCAAATGAACGGCCATAAAAGAGAAGCAGATACAGCCACCGAGACGATGGAGGAGAAGAAAGGGGAAATGGGACCATGGGGAGAAAGTGGAGGAGGAGGAGGAGGTAGGTGGGGGGGGTAGTTGAAGGCGAGGAAGAGAAGGGGAGGAGGTCAGCACTCACAGCTCAGAGCGCACATCAAGCTAAATGCTTAGAGGAAGATGGAGAAACAGAATAAGTTGCCCTGCAGTGGTGAAAGGAGAAATTCCTCACTATTCTTTTTTTTTCTCTTTTTTTTGGTGTGTATGTGTGTGTGTGTGTGTGTGTGTGGACTTCTTTCCTTTCTTTTTTTTTTCCATGTGCAGAATCTCGACTCTATTGACTGAATACATAATAGGCACTCCAATTATTATCAGTCAATCTCCTCTCGCTGACTGCAGTGGGCTGTAGTTCAGACACAATTAAAAAGAATATATTTATTTTAAAAACAACAACAACAACAATATAAAACGACCAACAACACTTCGCTTATTTCTGCAGCGACTCATTAAAGAGATAATAAGCCTATTACTCTTTCAACGTTTCATTGTATCAGAGCCTACATTTCTGTAATCACAATATTTCAAACTATCTGTCTGTGTTTTGTCCTATAGGAAATATTATTCATTCAGAGAGTTACACATTAGGTGCGTCGTGTCTGTGGGTTCATATTGCTCTGCAAGGTCATGGTTCTGCTTTATTTTCCCCTCATTATCATAAGGCATCCATCTCTTTCTTCCATTAGTGACGCTTCACCATGTCGCCAACCCGACCTCTATTTACATGACTAAATTAGATTTCTTCTCTCTTTTCCTGCGTTTTGTTTCGCAAAGCCTGCCTCTAATATTCAAAAGGGAAAGAAGAAAAAAAAAAACATAGAACAAAAGCTTTATTTTTTAATAGAAAATCATACACCACTTTATCACTTGTATGATACAAATAAAGGATATTATAAGTTCCCTATATGTCACAATGTGTTTATGTTTTTTTCTTCAATATCAAATTTAAAATTAAACTTTTTTTTTATCATGGACAAAAATAACTGCAGGCCTATAATTCCATACATGTCACCAATAAATCAGCATTATTTACCTCACATAAGTAGCAGTATGCTTAAAAAAAATGTAGTCATATTATTGTATTTAGCAATAAGAATATGTCAAGATGATGAATGTTTTCAGCATGTGAGGGGGGTCTACGTGCGGTCACCTGCTCACCATCGCCAGGGGTCCCGCACTGTTGACATATTGAGCAGCACCCCGCAAACCCCCACCCCCACCCCCTCCACCACCATTTCTCCTAGTGTCTCGGTCCTATTGAGAGTTTTTCAAAATGCATAATGTGTAGACAGGCGAAAGGGGGCCTGGAAACAGTTGATGACCTCTGTCTCAACATATGTGGCACACTTGCCCTCTGCACGCTCTAATTGTGTGGAGATGACAGGCAATAATGAAATGTCATCCGCTGGTGTATCAAAATATAAAGAAGCATATATAGGACTAATATAGATGCAGGATGTATTCTGGTAGGGGGGAGGAGGGGGCCGCCGGGGGGGGGCACAAGCCTTTTGATTTTAAATCTCTCCAGCCTGCATCTTGTACTTACTACGATGCTATGATTCTTTTTGTGATGATTTTTTTTATCCATTCTTCCTACAATAAACACCACGAGTCATATCTCGAATAGATTATCCTTTCAAATAAAGCCGGAATTAAATCTACAGCAGTAAGTAAAACAGATCGAAAGGAATCTATACAATAATCCGGGATTTCATTTCTTTCTCTCTCTATCTTTTTTTTTTTTTTGCTTATTCCGCCTACATCATCTGAGATGTAGGTCAACACACGTCTCTATTGCCTACAGCGATTTACAGCTCGAATCATTTGATGCAGTTCTGTGATTATAGGAGTTGAAATGAAGCTCATTATTTAAATTACTTGATGTGCTTTGGGCCTCTTTTTTTTTTTTTTTTTTACCTTGAAAAGAAATACTAGATAGTACAAATAGAAATGTTGTCCATGGAATGACTTCTTTATTGAGACTTTTTGCAGCAACAGAAACACAAACAAAGGCGAAATATTTAAACTCACAAGCTCACAAAACAATGTTTTAATCGAACCTGTGAATCCAAACGAAGTGCAAAGCCGCATTTTTAGGGTATGGATGGTTGTTGTAATAAAATAAACCAGCATGCATGAGAATGACTCAGAGGAGGCTGTTGCCTTTTATGAGTACAAACACTATTTCTCCTGCAACAGCACATCATGCTCTTTTCAGGATTCTCACCCTGTTTTTCCATCTTTCTCTCAGACAGGGCAAGTGCACGCTCATGCGTAAACACACAGACCTTTGAAGTGGCCCTCTGTCACCACATGGCAAATCCCCCCGGTGTGATCCCTCTGTCCATTTGGCCACAGGACCGACACTGGTAGGCTGCCTATGGCTCTGTCTGTTCTCTCGTTATGGAAACCAGTGTCTTACTTCAACTGGTGCCCAGTGATTGTGCTGCATTTCTCTCTACTGTGTTTCCTGTATGTCTGAGTAATGCCTCTCCTAGATTTGTCTGGCTTGCACATAACTGATCTGTGCACCCGTCTTAGGTCACTGCTCTGTAACCTCTTTGCCTAATGCTTCTTCTCCGGCTTCTCTGTGACTATTAATGTCATCGCTTGTTAATCTCATAGGATTGCAGCGAACATCCGTCTGTGTAGTCACCAGTGCAACTCTCCTGTCCTGTCGTGGCTTTTATGCCGGTCTCTCAGGTGAGCGAAGACTGTGGCTTCTCTCTTGGCATTCACCGCGTGCCTTAATTGTATTGAAATTAAATCAAGGTCCACTGTGAACACAAAGAGCTCAAACCCAAACTTCCAAAATGTTTCATTTCCTGCCCTCCTCTTGTCACTTACCCTGCTTTTAGCAAACACTTTCCCCTCCTTTGTATTCATGTTCTACAGCCATTTTCAACGTGAGCGCCTGCTTTCTAAACGCTGTCACTTTCTTCAAAGTGCATCCAGTCGTTGCATTTTCTCAGTCCATCCCTGTTTGACTTTCTCCTTCCTCTCGCCTCACCTGTGATCTCTCCTCCCTGTGGGCTCACAGGCGGCTATGCGGTCCTCTCGCACGTCAAAGTACATTGCATGCTAATCTCACGCCAACATGCATTCCCTCTTTGCAAATTAAAACAGGTTTTCTATACAGGAAAAAAAACACACACACACAAAAAAAAACATATGATACAAGCCAATGTCATTGTGATTCCTCTTACTGAACAGCCCCAGAGTGTGTGAATGCATGCATGCGTTTATGGATGTGCAAGAAAGGGTGAAATGTGAACACAAAAAAAAAAAACACAAACAAAAAAAAAAAAAACTGTGATCTGATCGTCACGGCAGCAGTTGTAGCATTAAGACGTTCTCTGTATACACATACTTTAGCACATCATTAAAAAGCACCAGAGAGAGAGAGAGAGCAGAGCACAGAGAAACAGGGAGTGAGATAGAGCGAGCGAGCAAAGCTACCTTTGTTGCACCATAAAGAGAGCAGCAGCCCAGATACCTGATTGCTACCATTCCTGCAGACCATCTTCCCCTCAGAGCAAAACAAAGGATGACGACTAGATATTTATGAGTACACACTACGATGTGCCGCAATGCCTTATCCTCACCATAGCACTGCCTCCACTGTTCCTGGTTGAGAGCTTGGTACGGTTTAATCAGACCAAGCAGTTCTTCATTACAGTTGGTAAAGCTGTGTCGTTATCTCCCCCCTTTCCCTCCCTCTCTCCCTCCCTCCTACTCTCCATCTCTCCTCTCTACTGTTCTCTCTCTCTCTCTCTCTCTCTCTCTCTCTCTCTCTCTTTCTCTGTGCACTCTGCGCATGTAACTATAGCCATGTACAGACTGGAAAACAGGATCTAAATAACAACAGTCTCCATCCTCTGATTAATGTCTATACACACATTCGGATAATTTAGCAAAGAGTAAATACTGATGTATAACAAAATCAATTTTTAAAAAAAGAATAAACACAAGAGGAGGAATTTAGCTTCTTTGCCGTTACGCAAAAATACTGTCACATCCAGAAAAAAAACTGCAACTGTTACATTTAAGACCCCTTTCTTTTTAAACTCTTGACCACTATTTTCCTACAGAGTACTACTGTAGCACAAGCAGAATAGCGTTTTCTCAAATACATCCTTCCTCTCTAAAGACGAGGCAAAAAATAGCAGAGGAGCTGCAGAGTATTTCCTCCTTCAGATCCTCGGTCCTGGTTTTGTTATTGTTGTTGCTGTAGTTGTAGCTGTGACTGCGCAGCTCCATCCTGTGAAGGTCCTTGTGGGTTGGGAAGAGGAGCAAGGGAGCAGGCACACAGGGGGTTGGTGGGATGGCGGACAAGAGGGCTGAAGGGACGGGAGGCAGGCAGGTGTCACGCATGCAGTCAGGGGAAAGAGGAGAGAGGCAAAAAGGGAAGAAAAAAAAAGACAAAAACTCAGCTAAATTCTACCCAGTCACCACCATTAGAAAAAATCCATTTGGATCTGTTCAAGACAAAACCAAAAAGGAAGACAAAAAAGCCCAAGAGGTAAAATACATATATACACCAGGTTGGTATATATGTATAAGGATCCAAGGGAGAAGGAGGAGAAGGACAGAGATAAGGGATGGACGGACGAGGAGGAACAGGCAACTGGCTCACACACAGACACACTGCGCCGAGGCGAAGGCACGGGCTTCAATTTATGCTTTCTGGTCGACACCACCCCCCACCTCACGCGCACGCACACACACATGCAGTCACACACACACACACACACACACATAAGAGCGTCCCGCCCCTATCTGCCCCTGTCCCTGTCCTGTCCCGTACTGGATGCGTGGCCCAGCTGATCAGTGCAGAGGGATTAGCCAACGGGGCCAGCTGGCAGGGATTACACAGGCAAAGTGGGGGGAGGTGTGTGTGTGTGTGGGGGGGGTGGTGGGAATGGGAGGGGGGACGAAGGGTGAGGAGGGTAGTCCTAATACTGGGGTCGTGGGGTGGGGTGGGGGGGATGGGAGGCCCTGTCTTGTCCTGCACACACACACACATACGCACAGATGTGCATGTAGACACACAGAATCACATATACAGCACAGTCACATACACACTGTATGCAGATGCACACATGCATCATGCACCGGTGCTTGAACGCGATATAAAGTACGCCTTTTTTTTTGCGGCGGATGCACGGGCTGCAGCGGTGCAGGGCTAGCCAGCCAGTAATGCATGCGGCGCATCCTCGAGCCCCGGCGAGCCACGGCGACGCGTGGTGTTGATAAATGTATGTAAATGTGCAGGAGGTAGCGGGGGATGGATGGAGGAGGGGACCGAGGGAGGGAGGGAACCCCACGGGAGAGCGGGGCTAGGCTGACAATGCAAGGCTTTGACCCTTGACCCCTCTCCCCTCCATCATCCGCAGCCATCAGCTGATCCCGGGAAATGGACAGCCGCAGTAACACCCTCCTCCCCTTTTACCTCTCCTACAAACACACACATATATGCACACACACACACACACACATCCACCAAACAGTGCAGAATCTACCATGGTCCACCTCACCTCTTTTTTTATTTTTCCTTTTCCATCTCTCGCTCCCTCCAGCCCACCATTGCTTTTTCCCCGTCTCATGCCTCACTTCACCACTTAGCTCAACCCGATATCCCTGCTCCTAACCTTTCTCATTATTTTGAAATGTGTCGACATCTACAACTGTCACATCCATGCAGGAAGAGATCCATTCTTTATGAGTATATATTTTTTTATGGCTTCGTGTTTTGACTGATTCCCATTGTATTCAAGAATTTTTGCTGTCAGTCAGAGTTTTAGGATTTTTTTCCCTACAAATTGTTTAGCCCTATGCCACAGTTGTCTCATATTATAGCTGTCCTACATGTAGAAGAGAAGGGAAATGGCATTTTACAAATCAATATTTCATCAATATTTCAAATATTAATGTGCTTGAGGCGTAGTAGTGCAGAAACTGTTTTAAGAGCATTAACGTACATTTTATTGTAATATTGCCCACTGTTGAGGTGATTTTTTAGTCATGTCAAACAGACTAGTATCTCTCTGTTTTTTTTCTGTGTATGATTGTGTTTTATCTGCAATCGTGCAGTTACAAAGTAACGCTGGAAGTTTGAACCGCCTGGTTCAGTCTCCACTGGTAGTGTGATATTTGTCAGGCATTACCAAAACCATGCGAGCTAAACGGCTGCATGTTTTCCCAGTAGCGTTTTGACACACACATCCTTCACACCCTTTGATCTCCATTTTAGTAAAAGTGTAAAAATGCAGAATTACATACCTGGAGGGGATAAAATATCCTAGAATTTGATACATTATTTTCCATGGAAAATACGATCTGTCTCCCGTCTGTCACCAAATCTGCAAAAACTGCCAGGTATAGCAGGATAATTCGGAGACATGTTCGGTTAATATTAGGTGCGTCAAGTGTTATTTTGTGAGAAGCTAAATGTCAAAAGTTTTTGCAGACTGTCAACAGCAGTTTGAGCTACAGTGCATAAGACAGAGATGCGGCTCAGTCCAAACACACACCAGACACACGCTCATGCATACACATGCAAACACACCACAGACGCACGCGCACGCGGCGGCAGACATAGAGTGATTTCTGTAAAATCAAAGAGACATTTTGCAGGGCCTCGCAGGCAGAAAACAGCAACAGTGTTTTATAGTAAATATATAGAACCAGACATGGTTGATGTGTGACAAATAGGACATTAGTTTAGATCTGTTTACATGGAACGCCCAGTAACATTGCAGCAAATCTTTGGGGTGGAACGACAGAGACAGCTCGGCCTTCCATTTATGAGGGATATAGAGATGGATTTTAAGGGAGAATGTGAGTGAAGACATTCTGAATTGAAGCAAGAAAAGTGAATCCCTCTTTCCTTTATTTGTTTTGGTGGAATACACTTGTCCACACTTTCCAATTTGTGTCAAATATTTTTTTTTTTGCCTATTTCAAAATAGGCAGGAGCCTTATTATTTATGGGCATAAATTACATGCCATAAATTTCACTCGCTCTGTACTGTATATGTTTATATGTTTAGGATAGGCATGTTTACTCTTGTGCATGTTGGCATGAAGAGAGGAAGGAGATTTCTGACTGTATTTTGATGTCCTGCTACCCCGGTCTCCATTAAAAAAAAAAAAGGAAAAAAGAAAGCTTGTACATGTGAAGATGAGAGCGGGCGAAACACAGGCATGAAACCCTACAAGCAGACAGCTAGGAGGATCACAGGAGAGGCACGCAAAGAATTTTATATCATACAGAGAAATAGAAGAGCGAGCGGTTATACAAAGAGACAGGCTGGCAGAGACAGACAGGCAGGAAGGAAGACAGAGAGACAGGCCGAGACAAATAGACATTGCTCGTCCCTAGTTTGGTAATCCGATGGAGAGATTAGCAAGCAGGCAGCATTTGGGTCGGATTATCGAGTCATTAGAAAAGACTGGTGCTCCAGAGCCTCTCTCATGTGTTAATGTGGCTTTACAGATCCTCATTGCAGTCTGCGCAGATTGTCTAGATTGTGCTGAGAGTGTATACAGTACACAGTCTTTCAGTATGTAAACAGGGCCGGATAAACCCAGTGACCCCACGGATCGATTTGTTAATATTTTGTGCATATGTGCGTTTTTAATGTGCCAATTACACCAATTATTACGTGGCTATTTCTTTTAATTCATTTAGTTATTTTCCAAATTCTGTTTTATCAGCGAAGATGAAATTATGGCAGAATTTTGCAGTGCTGCAGAACTGTTTGTTGCATAATTGCAGATGTGTATCACAGATCTGTTAGTGAAAGAAGTTAAAATAAATCTAATGTATTGTCACATCCCTTGAATCCCCACTTCATGTTTGTTGTTGTACAATTTTTCATCAAAATTAGCATTTAACCGCATATCATCAGAATTTGTTTTCATGTAAACTACTTCCTATTTATTTTGAAAGTTTTTTTCCCCTCCCAAAAAAAAATTGTTGATCGAGTTTTCAGCAGTGACGCACAAATTCAGTCTCTGCGCAGAGGCATCAGCAGTATGTCTAACTGTATAGCTAGATAACTGGAGTATCTGACGCTGTAGGACAGTGGAGAATTCAGAGGTGTATGGCCTTCAGGCACTTGCAAATCATACAGCTGTGATGTTCAGTGATGACGGGATTTAAACAGGATCAGGAGGAAGCCGGAGAGCTTACGAGTGTGTGTGGGTGTCTGTGCAGGGGAATACATGTTTTTACAGTACGTTATGTGGATTTTTTTTTTTTTTTACTCTGTTAATATCAGTGGTGATACGCACAGCTTAAACGTGTGTGTGTTTAGTCGCGTCATGGGTTGGGGGTAGCTGGGCAGCACATTGACAGCTGATCAATGCTGCTGACACACTCTGTGTCAGATGTGCTGATATGGTCCAGTGACCGCAATATCAGTTTCAATTTCTCTAGAGTGGGCAATGGAGCCTCTGATGTGTGTGTGTGTGTGTGTGTGTAGTTTGTAATATTTTCTAAATACCAAAAAATGTAAGTGTGCATGAGCATGTGTCAGCAAAAAGATTTTTTTTTTTATTCCGCTCTGACCAAGCAGTTCTTGAATGAGCCGTAACAGCTTCTAACTTTACTTGCAGGTCAGACCTCACTCCCCACACACACACACACACACACACACACACGCACTAACACACACGATCTGATCTGTACTTTCCAAAAACCTTCCCTTTTGCTGCTGCCTCTGCATACACCATGCCCCAGTTCCCCACCCCCATCCCTTTTTGTCAAATAAATTGCTACGTGACCTACTTCCCATTTTGCACCATTTCTGTCATGTTCAGATATTACTGTTTGAACATGAGTGATTTGCTTTGGGGCATACAGTATCAAAGAAAACACAGTGTATATAATAACGGGCGTACTGTACAGTAAAGTGTAATGAATGAAATTTTTAAAATATCCAAACGTGAACATCTTTTTTTTCCTTCTCCGAATTATAAATCGGTGATATTGCAGCGTGGCAGCTTCTTTTAATGTGAGGGGATGGTGTTTTTTTTATTTTATTTAAGGCTTTTGTTTTTAAAATTGCCCTTGTATGATTTGTAATTAAAATGCATGGTTCACGTATTTTCTGATTAACACATACAATAATACTCATAGCCTTCATAATAACAGGATGTCTTTGTGATGGTCATAGGCTGGGGAAATAAGGTAAATCAATTTTGCAGCCTAGTTAAGCAGAAAGCACAGTGGTAATTTTCAGTAATAAGCATTGCTAATTCATTGGACCACATTGCATTTATAACCCAGTTAGGTCTGCGTTAGTTGGCATCCAGTATGCTGTTTGGACTTGAGGTTACATTTTTTGCGAGAAAGCTCCTCATGAAGGGGGATCGTATGGCACGGCACGCTGGATCCCAAATATCACATGTAGGCAGATTATACAGCTGCAAGTGTTAGTAATGCTGCAGTGACTTTTATTTTATAGCGCTACATTTATTTCATGCGTTACGCAACTTTTGTGGTCCCACAGATTTTATTTCAGGTGATGTTTTTTAAAAAAAAAAAGAGGCTTTATTTCATTTTAATAACACTGTGTGTATTTGTACATTTGTGCATAATATATACTGTATATATGTATGTCCCCCCCTGGCTTTTCCCAGCCATGCAGAGATGGCACCGGAGACCACACTGACCCTGATTTATTGGGATCAGAATCCACACGACAGCAATTAATTTACATCCATTAACTACATCGCTCGCTCTCTCCTTTCTTGCTCTCTGTGGACATTTTGCACTCTTGCACAATCACTTTGAACATTCTTCGTTTTGCCCCTCACTCTCCCACTTTTTCCTTTCTCAGCATGTTCTGTCGCTCTCTCCCCTTTAATCAGTCACTCCCCGCTCGACCAGTCACTCCAGCGTTTCGCAACACAGTGTACTGGGATTCCATAGTCCTAATCCATTTAGAAGACCTTTAGCATCCTGTCCTACCTCTACGCATCAGGCTCTGCTACATAAATTATAATGTCATCGGGTTTGTTTTGCGTGTGTTCTGTGTTTATTGTTGTGTGTGTGTGTTGGAGAACCTCTGCCTGGCTGGGAATCATAAGAGTGAATAAATAATCATTATGTTATATGTACTCAGACTTACTAATACGTGAACAGACTATCTCTGTGATCGGAGCAAATTAAACAAGTGCTCAACAAACTGGCTGATTATGATTACACAAGGAATTTGACATTAACATTATAAGCTCAGCATCTTGTGATCGTTTCGACGGATCCTCCATGCCGTTTTCTCATTAAAGCGTCCAACTCATGCAGGTTCTCATGCTCAAGGGTCTTTCTCTCTCTGCCCCCTTACGATAACGCTTTATTGCTGGCCTACATCTCTCGCTGCCTCTCTACCTCTCACTCTCCATTCTACCAGTTTCTGCCTGCCAAGTGCTTTTTGCTGGCTTTTCAACCCAAGAAAGGAGACTTTGCTTGAGGGAGAATTTGCCATTTATTTCCAAGAGACAAAAAAATGAAAAGGGGCTTTAGCACTTTGTATCTTTCTCCCCGTTTTGTCTTCATTCTCTACACATCGTTGCTCTCCGCACCATTGTCGAGTCTCTTAAATCCAACTCGGGCCTCCGTGCTTTCAGTGTGTCCTGTCCTCGGGGTGAGGGGACAGGGAGATCTCGGCTGGCTAAATGCACTGGGGATTCTGTGATTGGGACAGCGGGATGGAGGATGACTTCTCTAGACGCTCATCTAAATCCCTTGTTCATATGAATTGAGGACACACGCACACACACACACGATCATGGACAAAGATGCACACATACGCCATTACACCATTGTATGTACACCATTACGGCGAGTCCTGCTGCATGCTGTGCGCACACATGTGGTACTATAGTCATGTATTACCGTACGCTCATATGCACACATACACAAGCAAGCATTGTGTTTTATTTCATAGTGCCTGTGCTCGTCTAATTCCAAATGTATTCAAAAGGGAAAGCTGCAATGCAAAAATCCTTTGCGCACATCTCTTAACCAACATCGCTTGGGGACAGGGTCTACCAGTATCTGCTCAAGGATTGGCTGAGGATGTGGTGCGGGAGGAAAAGTTGCAGTTGGCAGCAGGCAGAAAAACACTGCAAGGGGAGCGGGGGTTCACAATAAAGGATTTTAAACCAAAGCCTCTTTGGTAAAGAGGAGGGAGGGAGGGAGGAAAGAATGGGGCTGTGGGGGTGGTGGATAGATACAGGATGACACAAGGTCCAGATTAACCCTAATCTCAGGCCTGGTGGTTTAGGTGAGGCTGAGGGACTGGAGGAAGCTGTCCCGTGCCAGGTGGTCATGAGGAGGTTAAAACTGGGAGAGGGTGGGGGGGGCATCAGGAGGATGAGGATGGGACAGTGTTGCTAGGGAAGACAGAGAAAGAGAGATTTGAGAGGAATGAAGTATTTCGATATCCTGGCTTCCAGCGTGCTTTGTTCGGCTAGAAATAAAACCTGAAAATGACTGACCAAAAGCAGAAACATTGAAGATGTTAGGGGATCCGGGTGGGGTGGGGGACAGCAGGCATGGTGACAGTGGCTGCAGGGTGATTGGGTGGTTGGTGCATGGTGACAGTGGCACATGCCCTGGTGCATGGGATTAGAGGGACAGTCAGTAATCTGCTGTTTAGGCTGTATGTAGGGCAAGAGTGGCTTAGCCCATCCACTCTTAGCACGGGTGGAGCGCCAGCCAGAGCAAGAGGGAGAGGAAGTGAACCGGCGTTATGTAGCTGCACTCAGCTCGCTTAAATCGCCGTTTATCTCTCGCTGTCGTCTTCCTTTACTTGCTCTACCTGCCATTTTGAAATTTACAACTAATGAGCAACAGAGAAAATGATTGGGAAGGACAAGCAGTCACAGAAAAAAATAAAATATGTGGTTTATATGTACAATGAATACAACTTTGTACAATTCTGAGGTACTTTACCTGAGAATTGCCATCTTGTGTGACTTAGTATTTTTACTGTTTCATATTTTGCTTTTTACTCCACTGCATCTACATAACCTCTAGTTACTTTTCAGAATAAGACATAAAACATTTACCATCAGTAATGAAATAAATCACATTTATTATAGGCTGAACGACAATAATAAAAGTATATAACATAAAGTTTGCTCAGCCTTGACTGATGTGAATGCATCATTGATAATGATCAGTCCATTTACTTTACTTAAATACATTTTGTTGCCAATACTTCTGTACTTTTACTGAAATATAAAATTGAGTGATGCGCTTTTACTCTCACAGTTTTTAAGTAAAAGATCTAAATACTTCAACTAACTCCACTGCTGCTGCTACTGTTTACAACATCATCAGAACTTTGGTGGGAAAATTGACATCGGAAAAAAGATATTTGATTAAACTAGACAAATTTGGGTCAGACCATGTAATTTCTCCAATAATGTATCCGTATAAACAAACATCGAAGAGATCCGATATAATACAGTCTGAAGGCTGCAGCTAAGGATTCATGAGAAAGACTCCCAAACAACTCATGAGTTTCCCTTCCTTCTCATGATCAAGACTGAAAAAGAGTTATTAAAATAAAACCCCCTAACAATCATTGCAACACTGTATGAAGCCCTTCAGATGCAGCAACATAAGCACTGCTTACACCACAAACGTTTTCACAATGAACTGAAGTCACTGAACAAATTAAATCTAATTATTTGAACCGCTGAAATAACAAATCCAAAACTCACAATAAAACGATATGCTACGCGGCTCTAAAGAGAGACTACAAATTGGCAGAGCCACATCCCGACCGAGTATAGGACATGGCTGCCTAAACAGGAGTGCATACAGTCTGTAATCACTGTTGAACAGGAAACATTGAGACAGAGATTCACTTCCTCTTTTAATGTTCGTCACAGTTGAAAGAATGTTACAGAAAATCACCATGACTGAGGATATTTAGGAACAATATATCAGCCGTCTCTTCTACACTCTATAATATACTCTCCAACATTTATAAGGCAGATACAGAGTTTAGATGATTAGTTGATTAAAGAGAAAATCAATCTGCAACTATTTTGACATTTGCTTGATCTAAAACTGTAGTAGTAGAAGTAGAAGTACTAGAAGCTTTTCAGAGTGTGAATATTTATTGATTTATTTGTTGATTTCCTCAGACTTCAGAATAGTAATCTGAGGATCTTTGGGTTGTGGACAGATGGTCAAACAAAACAAGACATCTGAAGACGTCACCTTGGGCTTTTTCTGACACTTTAGTGATGAAATTTGCTGATTAATCTGGAAGATAATCTGTAGATTAACGGATAATGAAAAAATAAGTTAGTTACATAACTACTGCTATTGCTATCATCAAATAATTTTGTACTTCATGTCAGTTCAATAACATTTTAAGAGGACAGAGAGAGAGAGAGAGAGAGAGAGAGAGGGATGTTACATTGCAAGGTCACCTGGTGTAACGTATTATGGCCTAAGCAGAATTTGTATTTACTCTAATTTGAAAGACACAACAACCATCCTGGAAGGTGCCACCTTGCAATTTCCCCTCAGCCTTTCATGTCATTCAAAACAAACCCCCCATCTCTTCTTTCCATTTTCCAATGAGCCAAGTGATTTATGTCAAGTGAAGTCAAGCATGGGCTAGCCTATGAATCAAAATTTGTCAAGTTGGCTTTTCCCACTCAGGTCTATGAACTGATACGGCTTAGTTTTGAATATGAATCCCCGGAGAGCGCCGCGTTGCTTTTAACTGACTGTAGCTTCAGCGGAGCAATCAAAGCCTTTGTTTTTCACACCATCCCACAATCCCACCTGCTTCGGCGAGACGATGGAGGGCCCTTTGAAAACAACGAGGCGGCATGATTTATTATTCTAATTAGGCAAAGTGAGACTTTAGCAAAGCCACAATTACACTAAATCGCCAAAACAGTTTTCTGGTTGGCTGGCTCCTGTTCTGTTCAGATGTTAATCAGAGGTAGCTATTGAGTGAAGGTGCAACCGGCTTGTGAGTCACACGACTGCTTGGTAATATCTTCAACAAACACGCAAACAATCAAACAAACAAACAAATGCTAGAGTCCTGTATTGAATTACAAATAAGCATGTTGGCCTATTAAATAAAATTGCACTTAAACCAGATAAGCATAAACATGCAGCGTTCCAACCACCTCTCAATCAAACAGCGGGCTTAACGTGCCATGATGCCCGGTTAAAAAGTACTGCAGTGTTTAATTCCAGGTCATTTCATAATCTCTTTGATACTCACTCACATCTGCACATCTCTTTGCACTCACTCACTGACAATCAAACAGCTGCAAGCTGGCACACTCGCTAAATCCTCCGGTACAACACACAAACCACGCACGCACACATGAGCATATGCAATCACCCACCGCATGCACACACATACACACAAGTGCCCGTTAGGGAGCGCACACACACACACACACACACACACACACAATGGTGCACCCAGGCGCAAACACTTAAGCATGCAAGCGTACACACACAACACGCACGCACTTTGACTCAAACTGCTACCGCAGTCATCCAAAGAATTCACCATAGATATTCGTCTGAATTAAAAGTACATGCTTCCTCCATCACAGCACACAGCATGGCCTCGGGAAAACACCAAATTTATTGATCATTTGTCAGAGGGATGCACACATTTGTTCACAGATGCAGGCACAGGCACGGGGAGGAAATTAACACACACCGTGGGCTCTCTGTATGTATGTGATTCCCATCCATTCCTGTGTGCGTGTCTTCACAATTTTGTCCCCTCCTCCCTTCTCCCCTTTCTTCTTCCTACATCCCTACACTCCCCCCAAAAACACCCCAATCATCCTGCATCAACAGGCATGTGAACCCAGTGTTCGGTTCATGTATCCATCTCGCTCTCTCTCTTTCTCTCCCTCTGCCTGCTCTATTTTCATCCTGTGTGCTTCCACTCTCCTAGCTTTCGGGTAATTACCTGGCATTTGCATTGCAAAGTCCCCTGTGCCGCCCTCAGCTCCTCCGCAGGTGATTGAGCTTCATTTCCCCGGCAGATAAGAGAGAGAGAAAGGGGAAGAGAGAGGAAGAGAGTGAGAGGAAAGGGGGATTGCAGCAGGTTGTGATGTTATTCTGGCTCGCAGGATATAGGAACAGTGGCCTGGATTCTTTGTTCCTGCTAAATTGGCTGGTTCAGAGCGTGCACAAGATGCTTAAGTTCTCACATGTAAATAATCATCCTCATTACTATCACAATGTTGGTCTGGTTGTGATGGAAATAAAGCCACTTCTGAGACTGATCTGACCAGTGCAGGCCTTTAATTGATAGAGTTATTGTTACGGTGGAGAGTCGGACAGGAAATGTGAAAGAAGAGTGAGGGACATCACAGTTAGTTTTATGTATCTTCAACCGATGTGAGTCACCGTGATTCTCTTGAAACTCTTCGTGACTCTCGTCTGAAGCTGCAGCTATCTAACTTAATCGTTTATTAAACATCAGAACATAGTAACAGAGTTTCCACAGAGAGTCAACAGTGATGTCTTAAAATGACCAACCACCAGCCCTGAACCCAAAGATGTTCACTTTACAATGATTGGCCTCACACTGAAGAAGGTAGAACCGCAGATTGCTTTGAGCTTTTTATTGTGTTGCTTTATTGTCCTTTTATTTTCTGTTGATAACAGAGTGTAATTCATGTCCAGCATTTGATGACTGAGACACATCTTGGACAATCAACATTCAGTGTTGCACTTTGTCTAGATAGTTGGTATCACTTGATGAAGACTTTGGACTGCAATCTGCAACTTGCTGTACATCTGAACTACAATAAAGACATAACATGGAGGAGATACGATCCGACCAATCTGATAATCACCTGTAAAGAGGAGAAAATAAAAATATACTGTTATATTACCGTATACTGCATACTGTTACTGTAAGATAAAGAGACCTAGAGTGGCGTAGTGTGAGGTCAAATATACATTAAATGGTATACAGTTACCTGAATGTGTGTTTAAAGGTGTGAAGTGCTAAAGTGTGTGTGAAAGACTTAGTGGCTCTGTTTACAGAATATGACAGATATTAAATATAATATGATAACTGTGTTTTCATTAGTGTATAATCACCTGGAATGAATGTTTTACCTCTGCAGGTGCCATGGATCCTCTTCATGGCTCCATTATAGAACTGAATCCCAGATCCAAAGATTGATCACTGAGAAAAGATCACTGAGAATTGACCAATTGGCACATAAAAAGGCCAAAAAGGTTTTCCTGGTTTACTTCCTGGTTATGCAGCC
This sequence comes from Nibea albiflora, assembly GCA_014281875.1. Taxonomy (NCBI): domain Eukaryota; kingdom Metazoa; phylum Chordata; class Actinopteri; family Sciaenidae; genus Nibea; species Nibea albiflora. The sequence goes on along the minus strand of CM024799.1, from coordinate 22,868,023 downwards.
CACTGAATATGTACAGTAGTGCTTGTCCTCCTGGCCCCAGTTTCCACTCGGCCTGTACACTTTACATTTTAACGACCTCACAGATTTATAAAACGCTTTTTTCAGCTTCAGGAAAGTTTTACAAATATAAAACCTCCATGGATCAAAAATGCCTAAAGAAAGAGTCAAACAAGAGACCTTGTTTACATTTGTTCAAGTGTCCTATCAACACTTTTAGACTTTTATAATTGTGGTCGAGGTCTTATTAAACATCCATGGTCCTTGTCACTGCAGAATCTGTGACACATCGTTTGTCTGGAGCTGATGAGGAAAGTAGCTAACGAGTGAGCCACCTTGCGTCCTTCTCGTCTATGTTGAGAGTTGCACATGCATATTCCCATTCCTATCATGGATGTTGTATCCCTGACGTTCATCAGAGATGCGTGGTGGCTCTGGGCGAAGCCACCTTGGCAGTCCTACCTCTTCTGCTTCCTCCTCCTGCACCAGGCTGTAAACATGTTTATTTCTGCTGAGAAGTTGGGCGTTTTAACATGGGGACTTATAGAGATTGACTCGTTTTGTAGCCAACCTCAGGTGGCCATTTGAGGAACTGCAGTTTTTGGCACTTCCGCATTGGCTTCGCTTCACAGCCACAGAGGTCGCAGCTAGGTTTATACATCCCAGTCCCCTTCCACCATTGAATCACCATTTCTCTGTGACACTAGAAAGCAGGGGATGAAATGAGGAGATTGTAACCAGCACTGAACACTGAATCCGACACACTGGTCCTTTAAATATGGGATAGATAGTGTATTGGAATCATAGTGATGCTTTTAAAGAAACAAATATGGTTGTATGGTTGAGTGACAGCTCATACCTGAACAGACACATGACCACTGCTGTTTTCTTTACAGGTGTGTGTGTGTGTGTGTTTTAATATTTAACACATGTCAGACTTGAGCCACTTGGCAGGCTATTACCGGCGGACTCTTGAAGTTGTAACTCATCAGGATGAACCCTGGACACACATGTAAAATGAACCACAAAGGGAAAAAGCTACTCATCCATACATCCATATTCTAACCTGATCCCACCGTTAAGCACCTCCCACTGAATGAGAGCCGATAATTGGCGCGAGCTCATTTGCATGCAGAACGGCATGGATATTTATTTAAATTTAATTTCGTTCCCGCACACGGTGCACTGTAGGCTTTTGTGCCAAAGTCATATTAACCCCTTGATTAGTTAATATGCAGTGCACGACGTTGCCCACGCACGATGAATATTCATATTCATGGCGCTTTCGCCGCCGTCCCCTCTACTCCTCCCTCCGCCCGCCTCTCCCTCCCTCTCTCTCTGCCGTTCAGCGTGGAGCCATGGCGGCGTACCGGAAGATTGTACCGTTATCCCAAACACAAACACTCCACATCGTTTGGCTCCTCTTACTATCCGTGTCGCTCGCTGCCGCTGACTCAATGGCAAATAAGAATGAGCTGCCGAGCAGAGACCGCGCTCTGAAAGGAAGAGAGGAGAAAATGGTCGTGGCAGGTAAAACAACACACTGTGACAAGTTGCGTCCACTCTGATGGAGTTGGCACGGTTTGACACTTGTCAAACTGTCCTCGCGAGTCAGCGAACGTGCCAGAAACGCACGCGAGCGACCTCAGTCACCGCAAAGGTAGATAAAGACGACTGAGTACAGCCAAGTGCCACACCTGGTGGACTTCAATGTTTACGTGATGTTGTTCAGCCTTTATTGAACCACAGCTCTTTAAGAAAGATATCTGAGTGAAGTAAAGGTAAGCTGACACAGACATCATGAGGACAGTTTAATGATGACGTACATTTCTCCGAACATCTGCTGGCTTTTAGGCCAGATTCAGTCACGGATTAAAGGTATCTGTCTGTGCTTCCTCAGCAAAGAGTATATTAGTCTGAGTCTGAGCTGCTCGTTTACCACTGCGTTCAAGTTTTGGGCTCCCACTCTGACAAACAAAAGGGGTGAAATGTAATTTTAAGGGTCAAAACTTTTCTTTTTTTTTCAAGTGTGCGTCTGTGTGGTTTAGAGCGCCGGTTTTCAAACTGTGGTTCAAGTGCCACTGTTGGTACGCAAGCACCCTTGAGTGGTACATAGAGGAATCCTCGAAATATCAAATTTTAATCACTCAATTGAGAAACATCAGTATGATTAATACTACTAAGTATTTGAATGAAAACACTTAAAATTGTGAGATCTGGTAATATTTTGTTTCAGTGTCATCCATTTCTTTTGTTACATTAAGTTCATGCAGGTAGCGAGCATACAAATGTGGACTATAAGGAAGAGAAGCGCAGATCAAGAGCGCCCCTTTGTTCTTGAACTGCGTCCTTTAAGGATTCAACAACAGGAAATAAAAATTCTTCCTATTAGCAATAAACCTTCCTTTGACCTACTGTATTTTAACATCTGATATATAATAGTGACATTTATATCAGATGTTTTATGGGGACAAGGCGATGAAAATGTGAGAAACACAAGACAATGACAAGTCATGACGAGGCAGTCTTTCACATGAGAACGTTTAGACGCTTTGACACACTCTGTTTGTTAGAAACGTTAAGTGCTTAGGAAAACCACAACCTAATGTTTTACTCTCAAATCAAATATGAAGTCAGTAGCATCACGTACGCTCCTGTGATTTGTTTTTACAGGAACCCAATGTAGTGCACCTAACCGTTTAAACTAAATATGCACACGGTTCATTTTATTTTTACACATGCAGTGCTTTTTAGGTCGTTTAGGCCATTTTAGTTTTTGGACAATGATGAAATCTTTGAGACAAATCACCAAATCTGAAGTGGCAGCAAAAGCCTGTTGGGATACATGGTGGGATCGTGTTACAAATAGTTGATGATGAAATCAGGATAAAACAAATCTGTATGGCTCAAGTTCTCAACACTGACAGAGACACTCTGGTACTCACTGAATATATAATGTCTTTGGTTACTCCTGTTTGAGCTGTTTTTATGAAGTCAAAGAAGATTAGACCATTCTGCCGTGTTTTCAGTGCGTGTGAACGAGTATATCTTTGGCTTCCTATTTATAATTTTACTAAGCTCCCCCTCTCGTCTCAGACCATTTTATCCTTTCATCGTCCTATTTTGGGACAGGAGGGCTATGAGACAAAGGTGAGACGTGGTGCGATTTGAACCTGTCTTTATCTGGTCTGACTGGAGCATCCACAAAGTGCATTGTGGGAGCTGGTGGGTGCATGTGCATAGGAGGAAGTGGTGCCGCAGCATCCAGGGGCCCATCTGGGCATTATGCGCATGAAGGCTCCGCCCCGTCGTAAGTTCCTGCTCCGTCTGTCGAAGCAGCTCGGAGACACCGCATGGCAGAAATCTGTTCCTCCCCTTTCACCATGGGGGGCAGCTTAGGTGGGGACGGGGTTGTTCTAGTGTGTGTATGTGTGTGTTGGTATAACGCGCTTCTGTGTTTTTCTGTGTGGGCCAGTATGCATGAGTAATTTAGGGGTTGCATGGACTTTTTCCACACATGCCCTGTGCAGTCCCAGCATTTAGTCCCCTCTCTATAATGATCACTGATTTTGAAAGTTGCTTCTATCCCTCCAGCCTCTTTAAAAAAAACCTTGTTCCTTGTTCAGACGTCCTGCGTTCCCTCCCTCGCTCCTGTCTCTATAATGTACTCTGTGACCTTGGCGAGAATGATCCAGTGGCAGATTGTTACATGGTAGGGGCACAGTAGCTATTATTTTGAGTCAGTGCAGGGTAGACTGCCAATATTTCTTCCAAACAGGATGGGGGAGGTCAGCTGACCAAAATCAATCTCTGTTACATGCTTCACTATAACTCTTTAAAGCAGGTTCATGGCGAAGATATATCTCTGGTATTATTCTCTCTTGTTTTCTCATCTCTGCTGTCTCCAGATGCCCTTGCTTTTTTGGCTTTTGCAATAAGCTCAAATGGAAAGAAAGAAAGTGCAATTGAATGGGGAAAGGATGCAAATTAAGTACACAAACATTAGATCAGTAAATGAGAGAGAATTTGCTCATGGGCTGTAATTTGGCTCAGTGACTCTTCTTATGCCTCAGCATAAGAGCGTCCTGTCCGTTTTGACCCAACCTGAAACGGGTACTTCCTATGTACTCCCTATGTCTGCTTGGGTTTCCTTCAGGTGCTCCGGTTTCCATGCCACAGACAGTGATCTGAATTGGAAACCCTTAATAGTGTATCATGCATCTGGCCCAATGCATGTTGGGATTTATTTGAGCCTCCTGTGACAAAAAAAAAATGTATATTTATATCTGTATTTGCTGTTTCTGCACAATGAGAGAGTAAAGGTAAATTTTACTATCTAGCTGAAAACGAGATGCATTTATTCATTTGTGCAGACCTGGCAGGCCCCAACAGGATGTACCTCCATCTTGCTGGAAGGAGATAATGGAGCCAGTCCTATAGTAGGGAGTCTTCTCCATAGCAACTGTCTCCGTTGCTAGGTTACAGTATGTATGGTTGGCTTCAAAGTTGTACTCTAGTCTAGAGTCTAGACAGTTTTCCCACCCTGAGCAGAGGCAGCTTTAAATGTGTGTCACGTGTGTCACTATACCAAGTTGATTGTTTTGAGGAAGAGCAGCACGATTTCTTTCACTTACCTCTCGCTGTTTTTAAAAAATCGACCACCTCCCACCAGTCTTGCCTCTTTCCTCCCCTCCCTTCTTTGCCCCACTCTTTTTCGCCCCTACCCATCCTCCCATACAGCAGAGGGTAGTTGGCACCAGTATAAAGCATCACCCTCCTCCGACGACTCGTGCCTGACTCTCTGCCAACCTGTGTGAAGCTAGAAAGAGGAATAGCAAGAGGGAGGGAAGAGGAAGAGAGAGGGGGAAAGAGAGAGTATATGGATTTTTGGAAGGAAATAAACAGAGCAGCCTGGAAATCGACCTTTCCTTTACCAGTTTTGGCATCCAGGGATAGTACCTCTCCCGTTTCTCTGCATGAGGGGGCAGCAGCGCTTGGACTTCAGTTTAACGGGTGAGAAACACAGGACCACGGGTAGAACCGGAGGGTAACAAAGACTAAATACCCGCCGAAACAAGTCAAACTGGACACTTATTATCCGCTAAGCAACAGATTGTTGTACCCTTGACTGATAGTAACCATAATACAAGCAAAGTGGCAGGGCGCCGGGTCCGATGTTTTGGTTCTGGTCCAGCCGCCTACAACCACCGTGCTAAAGCAGAAGCAACAAAAGGTGACCAAAGTATTCCGCTCCAGTCCCGCTGTACTGTATAGCGTGCACTGCGCTTTTCAGATATCCTCGAAAACAAAGGCGCACAAAGGAATTTACGCCCATATCACATCCAAGATGGAAAAAAAATCCTTTTCATGAATCTTTTCCCCATATTCAGCCTGTTTTTCTTCTTTTGTAAGCTCAGTCACCCTCCCTGCTTGTTTTTTGTCGTCCTCTGTTCTTTCTTTTGCTGGCGTAGTGAAGCAGCGTAGTGAGGGTATTCAGCCAGTTCTTTCTCTGTGCCTGTGTGTGTTAGGTGGGGTAATTCTGGCAGAATGGGGTGTGGGCGCTGGGCTGGCAGGGGGGAATGCAGGGCTAGGCACAGTGAAAGGAGCCAGCCTGGCACCACCTGGACCTCTGCCAGATGCTCCATGGGAGAAATACCCACAGCAGAGGTTGGTGTGTGAGTGATTGTTACGGCTGATTGTGTGCTTGCTCGCTCGCTTGCGTGTGCGCGTGCGCGCGTTTGTAAAAGCGGAGTGAGGGATGATGGGAAGTTGGTGCGAGGAGGAGAGTGTGAAGTGAAGATGGAGAGCAGCTGAGAGAGACGAGAGGGCGGGGTGGTTTGGCTCAGAGTTGGCTTCTCTGGACAGTGCTGTGTCGGCGTATTCTTGGCTGTCTTCATTTTTACCTCTCTTTTTTGTTTGTTTATTTGTTTGCTTGTTTGTTTTCCCTGTGTTCTCTCTTGGATGAAGTGCTTGGTCTTTTTATATAGCGCCCAAAGGCATGGTGGTCTGAAAGCCAAAAGAATCCTTCACTGCCTTTCTGCTACCCTCATCTGTTGCTTCTCACTGGCTATTTACTCCTTTTATTGTTTTGGCAAGCTGAACTCTCCTCCTCCCACTCCTCCTCCTCCATTGCACACTTGTCTCTCTCTCTCACTCTCTCATTTTTGTTCTCTGTCATTTGGCAACTTCAGTGCTTTTTATCTCTGCGGCCAGAAAAGCAGGACACGAGGGTGAGAGTAAGTGATAGAGACTAAACCAATTCACAGAAGAAGGATGGAGATTTCTCCTCTCTTCCCACCACCTTAACTCACTCCCGTGGTCTGAGAATATTTAGCCGCTGCGGTTACTGACACAGATATACTTTGATTGGAGCTGACTGTGCCCGTGAACATGACCTGGCAGTGCCAAACAACCTGCTGCTAAAAGACAGAACTGTCGCACAACAGGAGGGCAGGAAGGGACTGCCTGAAGGCGTGACATTTTAGGAGTCCTTCATGCTTCTACAATCTGTTGCTGCACAGAAAAACCAAGTTTGTCTAATATCAAAAAGTGCCCTAAGGTGGCATCATCTAAAGTGCTGTGGTGCTTCTTTTGGTTCTTATATTCTTCAAAACACGTGTTAATCTTTAGGGTCAGGCATGGTATTACTTCTTTTCAGTGCCTCTGGCTTTACAGTGATCGCTCAACCTGAAATGAACTTCAGGTGAATAGTCTGGGGCCTGTTGTTGCACTTGGACCATCCCAGGCCTGTGAAGGAAACGGACTATTATATCTCTATCAGATTAGAGATTGTTTGTATTCAGACCAGTGTCACACATCACATTCCAAAGAGGCTAGAGAGCAATCGCACATCGAACTTAGAGCAAGCATCCATTATTGGTATGTGGCTAAGCTCTTAGTGTGCCCCGTGGCCTGTTTATCTGTAGACTAATATTAGTGGTTGCAGTACAAACCAGCCTTGCTTAGTGGAGATTTGCACACTAAGTCACCTCAGTCTTCTTAAATCCTAATCCTCCTCACACATCTGTGGGCTACACACGCACACACACACACACACACACACTTCCTTTTTAGCTCTAATTCCACGCATGACAGTTGGCAGCAGAGTGCCACCCCTCTGCCACCGCCCAGCACTCCAGTTTGTTTTACTTATGAGGTATTTTTAACATGCCGAAGATTAGGGCTGCACTTGGTCTGCTTGCGAGACCCTTCCCTGCTCGTGTGGTTATACAAGAGCATGCCCCCGGAGTGCTGTCACCGGTCCGCTTTGCGGACACCCAGTGGTGCCAAGCCTAGCACTTAATACGTTTCCCATTCGAAGACGTGCAGTAGAGTGAGAGAGAGATCAGACAATAACTGCATGATTGTGTTTAATTGTGGGTATTGAGGAGAGGACAGTGGGGATAGAATGGCGGTCAAAGCTGTTTAATCTCTTAAATGTCTTCCAGCACAGAAGCCTCTGCCTCTGATCCGCTGCCCTGGGTCAGCATGTAACGAAGTGAAGACCTATGAGGCCTGGTTGAGGCCGCTAAAGGGCCTCTTTATTCACATACTATAATTTGTACTGCTGAAGCACAGTGTTATGATCTGATTTCACCATTTGCACGCTGTTTTCTTCACAGACAAGCATGCCGTCAATGGAAATCCCACTGTGGAGCCTTTTCCAGAAGGCATGGAGACCATCATGTTTGGTGAGACTGTGCAGTCACATATTTCTGTAATCAGAATCAACCCAATATGAAATCCTCTGCTACCAATATGTGGTTATTGGCCTATTTTTGGTAAATTGGTGGGCTCTCTGTGGATGGTGTGGTGTGTGTCTTTGTATGTGTGTGTTTGCACGGCGTCTTTATGTCCAGGTATGGGCTGTTTCTGGGGAGCTGAGAAACATTTCTGGCGGCTTCCTGGAGTGTTCTCCACACAGGTGGGCTTCGCCGGGGGCTTTACACCTAACCCCACTTACGAGGAAGTCTGTTCAGGTAATATTTGCACATTTTTACATGCATACTGTCTTTGATATATGCTACCTGTTCTCCCTGTGCTCCCTTCCTGTGAGGAGGTGAAGTTGGATCAGTCAGGGTTCAAGAGAGCAAAAAAATGCAAAGGGAAAAAGAAAAAGATACAGAGTTGGAAAGGGTGTTTTAAGTACAGCGCTCCCATCCTCTCGCCGCCTTCCCTTCATCTGCAGTCAACTACTCAGAATGCACTGCTCCAGATGGGCTGCACCCCCCGTCCCCACCCCCCCATGACCTACTTGTAAGGATTGGGCTCTGTACTGTGCTGTACTGCGGCGTTTTTGCCAACAGAGGTTACTGTATATGAAGCGCAATAGATGGGCTCCTTTCCCTGAGACTATGATTTGGCGAACACGCTATCAGACATAAAAGTGTGAATTCTCTGTATTTGCCATCAGAGGCCTTTGAAAATGTTTGGCTACCTGTCTACATCCAAATTTGCGTCTTTCAGTTTCCCCCCAGAATCAAATAGATGTATGTAGGGCGTTGATATATAATTAAAAAGAAGATGTCTAGCTCTGTCTTATTCTCTTGCCCATCTTGTGTTTCGCGCTGTTCATTTGAGGCTTCTCCATTTACGAGGGCAAATCATTACAGGGAGGGATGGAGTGTAGGTGCAGGCGCAGCATGGGGGACATGAAGAGGAGAGGAAAGGCGCTGTGGGCTTGGCTGGCAGACTTTCTGAGCAGAACCCTTCAAGGGATTGTATGTTTCCTATCTGTCTACCTCTCCCAGTCTCTCTCTCTGTCAGCTTCCCAGCAACAAGATGGTCAGCTATGAAGGAGGATGGAGATGGAGACTGATGACAGGAAAAGGGAGATTGAGAGCTGTGGCAAGTTAGGGAACGGGTAAAATAAACTTTTGAGGGGGAAGAAAAAGTGTGGAAAAAGAATGGTTGCCTGTCCATCGGCTGAGAGAGTGCAGGCGTCGCTCCAGTGGCCATGACGGAGCAGAACACTGCGACGGCATGAGACCGAGGAGCTGTCAACACAGCCAGGGCAGGACAGACAGCTGGACAGACAGACAGACGGACAGAAAGAAGGAGCTGATGGAACTGTCAGCAGAGCCAGGGAAGGATGGAAGGACAGACAGATAGGTGGATGGTCTGACAGACACAAATAGGAGGTTGAGGTGCAGTCAAATTTGTCTTGGGAGGACAGATGATACAGATAGCTGAGAGATGGATGGAAAGGGATGTTAATACCAAACAACACATTTCATCCTGACTAATTCACAGCATTATCCAGGCTGCAGTACATTTGCAGTACAGAATCAAGAGTTGAGAGCTGTAACCCGCACAGGGTTGCATGGGGTTAAATCCAAAAAAATCCAACAATTCTGATTCTGAAGTTTGGGAAAAACTGCTGGTTTAAGGTTAGGGAAAAGACTGGGATGATGCTTAAAACCAATGATGGACTGGGTATGAACTGCCTGCTCCTTTGTCAACGTCACTTGTTTTGTGGATGCAGACATTTTAAGGTATAAACACACCATGCTACTTCTCTCTTTCCTACTTAGCCGAGATTTAGCATAAACAAAGTTCATTTTTAAACATTTGAACAAGCTACCAGCGCTGTTGTCTTTTTTGTGGTGAGGACATTCTCTTCGCAGAGAATAATTAAACAAAAAAAAAAAGGACAACAGGATGGCATGGTGATTTTGGAGGATGATTTTATTCACCCTGCTGAAGTGTCCTTCAGCAAAACATTGAATCTCTAGCAGCTCTAATGGTGCTGATCTGCAACACTTCTCAGCCTTTCACCCCCTTCAGATGGGACAAGCGTGGAAAAACACGGTGCATATTCTTGACAGATGGTTTTGCTACATTTTCTGCTTTCTGCCGTTCTTCCAGCACCATGACGGCTAGCCTGCAACCCAACTCACTGCTGACTGTGTGACCACAGCAAAATGTATGGTGAGAGATTTGGGTAGTGGATATAATATGTTCTTACTAAATGTCACCATTTCAATATTTTTGAAGTGAACAGCACAGACAGACAATTCATTGTCACACAGTCATGACAGACTGCCAGTGTCTGCTGAATAATGTGCCAGGTCTTGATTTTGATAGCAACTGTTTAAACAGGTGAAGTCCTCCATGTTTATTTGGCATGAAGACGATCCTTTGGGTGTGCCGACTGTTATCTAGAGGCAGAAAGTGGGTCTCAGGCCAGATGCATGAATTTGGCAGACCTTCTCCTATTGTCTGCAAAGCACTCGACGCATCTATCTGTGTGGGCATGCGTGGGCATGTGTATATGTATATGAATATGTGAACAAGAAAAGAGACTGGTTACTATTCTTAAGTTAACATCTCTGCATTCTCACAGAGGTCTGTATCTGTTTGTGCTGAGGTGTGTGAGTACACTTTTTCAGCTGTGTTTCTTTGTGCACCTGCATGTTACACCTATAGTATCCCACAGTCTGAGAATGCCTGCAGGCAGCTTGTTGAAGCTTCGGGGTCCTGGCAGCTGCAGACAGCAGAGAGTGTCTGTGTGCTTTTGGCAACTTTCACCATAAGCTCCAGCCTTTTCTCTCTCTCTCTTTCTCTCCCAGGATGCCATAAGCAATGACATAGCTCCATGTGGATTCAACCTGAGTGTCTTCTACCCATGGCACATGCACTCAGTGACACTTACACCGAACTGTTGTGTCCAACAATTTTCAGCATTCAAGAGGAAAGAGTGGAATGAGGGGAAACGAGTTAGCCATGAGACAAGCTGACATCATAAAATGTCATACGGCTTGATTTGGAATAATGCAACTATTTGATTCTCCTTCAGGTCTGACGGGTCACACTGAGGTGGTGAGGGTGGTCTTCTCTCCCCGAAGACATCAGCCTTGAGGAGCTGCTCAACCACTTTTGGGAGAACCACGATCCTACACAAGGTAGCGACATGCACGTACACACAAAACCTGAAAGTCGCCATCAAATAAGGGCCATCCCGAGTGGCACGGGGTGTATTAGAGCAGAAGGATGCCCAGACGTGTGCCTGCGTTTGCGTTATAGTGGTGGGGGGGAGGTCTCATGGGTGTAAGTCCATGCCAGACAGTGTTAATGTGTCTGAGACCCAGCCATCCATGGAGAGACACACCAGTGTGGTGCGTGTTGAAGCCTTAACTGCAAAAAAAACCCCTTCTCTCTGTGACAGCATGTGCATGCACTTTATTCAGCTTAAAGCAGCCTTTTGTCATTCACTTCACATATAGGCTTGATGCAGCGGCGATACAAAATTTGCTCTTTTCTGTGTTAAGTAATGTCTGTGAGTTCTTGTATTATCATGCGTAGTGTGTTTCATGGGCGGGTTTAATCCCTTGTAAGCAATTCTGAAGTTGTTAGTCGTGGGAAACTGGTGAAACTTTATTGCGATGGTGCAACATATCCCCCAAATAACTCGGGTTTCATGTCCTCATCTATATCCCTGAACTACATACTCTGCAGCGTGCCGCACATGTTTAACTTAATAGCATTTAAATCACCACTCCTCTTTTGATGACACACGTGTCTTCCCCACCTGCCTCTCAACCCCCCCATCTTCCAGCAACAAGGACCCCATCCCCCAAAACTCATCTCTCCATCTCTTCAAGTCTCTTGCTCTCTTGTTTTCTCTGCTCACTGGAGGAGGTGATGTAAGAACATTAATGCACCGGGAGGGCAAGGGGAAGGATTGTGTGTGTGCGCGCGCATGTGTGTGTGCATGTGCGTGTATGTGTGAGAGAGAAAGGACAGGCAAATAGGTACTCTGCTCACTCATATTGAATGTAGGGAGGGCATGACAAGTTCGGAAGAGATGGATCAAAGATTCATAGGTCCGACCTTCACCATTAAAACAGGCTTACTCAGACACACACACACACACACACACACACACACACACACACATGCGCATACGCTCATTCCACACGCTTGGTGACATTGCACACGTCAATTCTGTCATGTTGTTCTCTCATACACTGCGTGACCTAAATACGCTAAAATGTCAGCTGTGTTTGCCCAGCTAAATACATACATGAGCTGACACACCAGCTGTGTGTTTTCGTAGTTATGCCCGTTCGACTAAAGGTGTGTGTGTGGACAAAAAAGAAGGAGAAGAAACAGTTTGCGTTGAAGTTCAACCGAGAGCTACTCCATCCCGATCAGATGAGAGTCTTCTCCTGTTCACCGTGACCAATGGCGGAGACACGTCTTACTACGGGCAAAGGCACAAGCAGAGTCAAGCCGACACGCCACGGGCCAAAGGCAGTGAGGCCAAAAGAGTAGTCATGCATTTCCCCTGACTCACTGCCTTGTCTCATCTCATGTTTTATTAATAGCATGCAGCTTATTGACTATGCACTCCGCTAGTTGTTTTTTTTTTTTTTTTTGTTACAGGCGACATATTCCAAAATAACCACAAACTCAAATGTACATTTTTCTTTGCCTAGGAGTGTTGCTCATTGTGCGTGACTTAAATGCGAATCCCCGCCGTTTCTCTCTCTTCTCTCGATTCCGGGTTCACGTGTAGAAGAAATTCCTCTGATTTGACAAATGTGGCGTGGAGTGGTGGAAAGAGGCCCGCTGGCTGTGCCTTCACGCATGCTTAAGCTCCAATTTATTCTGTCCACCTTAGAGCTGGGCTTAAAAGAGAATGGGGAAATTAAGGAAGTTCTCTCTTTTCCCTTTCAACTGCACAGATTCACTAGAGATCATCATATATGGAGACAAGCCCAGGAACATTATGAATTCTGTTTTCTCCTGACACGATCAACACGGAGCCCATCCTGGTTTATATATATACACACCTATGTTGGGGTGGATGTGGAACTATCATGTACAGATGCATATTCAGCTTCATGCAATACTTCCTTTTAATGCGTGTATGTCGGGTGTGTATCTCTAAGTGTGTATGCACATATGTGTGTGTATGTGTTTTGAGATCTGTGCCTCTCTGCTATGCCTCAGTTCAAAAGGGTTTAGTCCCGACAACGTGATGTCGGGCTGCGTCAGCTCCACCAATCCCAGCCTGGATAGCAACATTAGCAGCCAATCAGAAACTCCCAGCAGCCTTTGCTGTGTGCCCTCTTTCCATATTCAGCAACACTAGTCTCAATCTGCTGGCTTCCCTGGGATGTTGCATAAAGACCCCCCATTCAACACGCTCCCAAATTATAAGTTTTCCAGTCTGCATTAAGGCAACTCCTCAGTAACATCCGTTCACACCTGTGTGCGTGGAAAACACCCGAGCGCACGCAAACTCTCAGCAGTTAAAGTGACATCTACACATCAGAGGGCAACAGCAGTTCTGCTTCATCATCGGGGAGTTGAAAACATGATTTGATGTGTTTGGAGTGATCACACATTTTGCCGTTCTTTCACACACTGCAGATCAATTGCGCACACATTTCCATACACAGGCATACTGTTCACTTCACATTATGCACAAGTGCTCATTATGCCTACTCATAGTCAGCTTTACTCCATTTGTGCATACATGTGAATAGGCAGAACACACACAAAAACAAGCATACTGTGGGTGCGCGCGGCTGCACCAATGGCATGTCAGTCAGTTTATTGGGTGCTTCCTTGTTACAGAATATAGGCCCTGTCTCACTCCCTGGCTCTCCCGTTCCCTTAGTTCCCAGTGGAGGATAGAAGTATCTTACCTGGCCACTTCTCTACCCTGCCAAGCTGTCAACTCATCCCCTTTATTTTACTCTACTACTGCACACATAGTTGCGCTACCCTCCTTTTTTGCTCCTTACCCTGTTTAAACATAAGGTCGCATCCATTTCTTGTCTCCCCTTTTCTGCGATTTCCTACGCCTCTTTTCGCCCCCATCCATTTTCCCACATTCTTTCCCAGTTTCCCGCTCTCCTCTCGTCTCATCCCCCCCTCTCCCGCCTCACCCGTCTCACCTGCACCCCTCCCCCCTCCACCCTCGTCCTCTTTGCAGTGAGCGGAGCGGAGGGGCGAGTGAGTGAGCAAACGGCCTGGAGCCCGTCAGCACATCCGCAGAGCAGCGCAGTGAGTCGACCGCTCCCCGAGGCCATCCGCTCATCACACAAACACACTCGCATCCACTCACTCCACTTTTATCTCTTAGTCACTCTCTCCTCCGTGCTCCTCATGCCCACCCACCCCCACCCCATCCCCCGTTCTTCCATCTCTTCCTTCGCTCCCCTCCTCCCCACCTCCGCCGCCCTTCATCTTAACTGAGGCTTTTCCCTCCTCTTTGTTTCCTCCTCATCTCTTTTCCTCTCCTTCCCTTCCACTTCCCTTGTTCCCTCCATCCCCTCTATTTTTTGAGGCCATGCAGTATTCATGGTGTGGGCTGCTGATGCTGCGTCAGTGAACAGGCATCTCAGGCATACGGCAATAGACACAAAAATACAAATGCACAGCTAAGATGGCTGTCCTTATTTGATAACGTCTTCACGTGCATGCATGCTCACCCTTGTCGGTAGACATTGGTGGAGTCGCACTATAGGAAAGAGATAAATTACAGGCCTATTAAATACTGTAGGTTCATGCATTTTAAAAATGGATGCCATGTTTATTCAGCCTTTTCTTTTTTGTTATTTTTGTATGCTGCTGTGTAGTCGATGCATAGCATATATACTTAAAATGAACATACCAGAGAGAGCACAGAAATAGCTTATCACATGTCACACATGCATGGATGGGGTCAGACCACAAAATGGACATAAATCAAGCTGTCTTCCATCTGCCAAGTCACGCTGGTGGCAGTTACTACCTGACAAATAAGATGAGCATGAATATTCCTTTTATATAATATCTTCACCCCAGCTGGCTGCGACACACGCCAATTCCCTGTTGGGGTACCCCCATGTCCCCCTATGTCACCACATCCCTCAATTTAGGGATGTCGCAGCCATCTAAAGGCAAACCCCCGCAGGAGGTGACCTTGACCCCTGACCTCTGACCTTTGCCACCCCCATACTTCTAACCCAACCTCTTGCCTCTTCACTGGTTGGCTGAGAATGGCGTGCTCATTACCAGGTGTCAGTTATTACACCCTCACACACACTGACAGACCTAATTTATGGAGATTGCGGCACGTGTGCACACACTGTGGGGGTCGAGTTATGCGTGTCCATTTGATTATGTTGAAGTTAAATGTTAGAAGTCTTTTTTTCTATATATAAATATATATGTTTGTTTGCTTTTGATTCAAAAATTCATTTTTGTGCACAAACAATGAGGGAGAAATAAAAAAGGGGAAAGAAAAAAACAACCATTAGTGTTCAACTTGATGTTTGATTGTCGAATAGAGACTTCAGTATCAGTTTTTTGTGCAATAATGACTGATCACCAAATATTACACTCAAACACAGAGGCTAAATATTCGTAGCCTTATTAGAATTATCATTTGAGTGATGGAAAATTGAGTTGGCATCACACAAAATCACAAATTGTGAACTGTATTAAAATATTTTCTTATTTATTAGTTATTAGTGAAAAATCAACATTTTCTTACAAATATATGGCTAACAGGGAAGTGCCATTCACTCTAGACAGAACATTTAGACCTTACAGTTAATATTATTAATACATTGTTATATGACATGTAAATTTGTTAGACATTCCTAAGGCTGTGTTAGTGTAGTGAGTAATTGAAGGTGATGATAGAAATGTTCTGTTTGCTGAACTTCTTTCATGACCTAACATTATCTTATGATATCACAGATTTAAATACAGAGAATATAACTTGTGCTCTCATCCGGCCTGATTTGAGTAAAACACTAGAACAAGTTCTACTTGTTCGATTTAGATGCAGCTAAAAATAACCAGCGTAAGGGCCAGAATCACAGTGCTCTGACAACATGCCCAGAACCATGAAGTGATCATGTTAGAGAGCACTGCTCCAGTAGAGACGATAAAGCAGGAGCTAAGGAGGGAGATGAAGCAGATTTTTTAAAGAGATTATGATAGTTACTGCGGTAATCTACATGATGTGCATGCACACCTTAGAGTCATATGTATAAACACACATGCACAGTACTGTTTCCAAGGTACACACAGCTCTGCTGTTGGTTTAAGGTGTGCCTCCGTATGTGTAGTGTCACCAGCTGACAGCCAGCAGAGCATCACTTTCTGTTTTGCTATGTATGTTTGCATATGTCACATATTCACTCTCCTTACTATATATATTCTGTTTGGGTATGTGTGTGTGTGTGTGTGTGTGTGTGTGTGTGTTTGTTTGTGTGATTGCACGTGCAGGCGAGTGTATGTGTGTGTCCACTGGGGATGCTCTCACCATCCCAACTCCGTACTCTGCCTCTGTCTCCAGCGCGTCAGGAGCGGCTTACATAAGAACAGGGCAAAAATAGCAGCTGAGAGGGGAGAGGAGGAGAGGGCTCTGCTGGCACGCACACAGTCGTAACGGGACCGCGGGGCACGGCACAACCCTGAGTACTATCACACACACACACACACACACGCACAGAGGGAAGACTGCAGTTATCAGGCATTATCCTTCTTTTTTTTCTACTCGTGGTGCACTTTTTTGACAGAAGAGTAGAAATAACGATGGCTGGTCAGACTCAATGAGCTTGAAAAACGCCAAATAATCCCAGCTGATGTTTCAGCTTGGGAACAAGGTCGGAGTCCTCTCTCTAGACCTGAACTGGGTGAACAAGTATTCCATTGTGTAGGGGAGAATGTAGGTAGGGGGTAGGAATAAAGAGGCAAAAGAAGAAGAAAAAAGAAACAACATTAGGTTGTTCATTAGTGCTCACTCTGCTGCAGTCTAATTGGCACACACTGCCAAGTGCAATAATTCCGGATTCACTTCAAATGTTTCTTCTCCACGCTCAGAAGGATGCAAAAAGTCACCAATTATGCAGAAACATTTCTTAATTGCGGACACTGACAATAGCTTGACTGAAGAAATGTTTATTCTTTCTTTTCTGTAATTAAATGGTTGGGGGGTTTTTTTTGTCTCATTTGCAGTCTCCTCTTGTTTTACATCTTTTTGAGTGCTACCGATGTACAGAGGGAGTGAGGGGACCGAAAGGGACAGAGAGAAAGGAGGGACAGTACATAAAGAGGCGGAGAGGTGAGGCTAATCTTAGCTTTTACAGTTGTTAACGGATGAATGATTGTTGCGTGAAAAGACGGCAGAATAAGCCGGGTTCAAGCCAGCGGTTCTATAGAGGGGCGGGAAGAAAGGGACGCATTAAAAGTGGGACACGCATCGGTACGGTTCCCTCACTCTTTGCCGGCCTGTAATAAATTTTCATAGCAGCCAGCATTCCCTTTTTTAATCTGATTACCGTCTCACTGTTGCGTCTCTTTTTTTTTTGTGCATGCAACTTAGAATCGCATGTCTACGACTATGCTTTGTGCGTCATCACCCCTAAACCGCACGTATGCACACAAGGGTATATGCACATCTGGTGAGAGAGAATAAGGAAACAGTCAAAGACAAAAAGTGAATAAGCACGATTTGCTGAAGGTTGGAAAATTGGGAGTGGGGAGAAAAAGCAGGCTTTTATCCCCAACAGCCAGCAGGGACAAGCTGAGTGGTGCCTTTTTTTTTTTTGCATGCAAAGGTAAACGCTGGAAAAGATTTTACAGACAAGAAATCTCAGCGGGTTTAAACACAACAAGTCTAAAAAGTGTATACATGTATGTTTGTTGTACACAGGTTTTGTGCATGAAAGTGTGCTGGAGAGAGTAGTTCCTCCCGCTGAGACTCGAGATAACCTACCAAACCTCCCACTTTGTCTGATTTTGGCTCCCGTTTGTGTTGAAAGAGCTCTTCTTAAATTTCCTGATATTTGGGGGGGGCAATTAATTAATATTTTTGGCTTCGTGGGCGTAGGTCAATGACCCTGGGAGGCGGTGTTTGTGTGTGTGTGTACGTGTGTGTGTGACCCATAGCCCCTCCCCTTCTGTCCACCCCCCATTACCCTCTGCTTTCAGAGGCAAGGCTCTCATGCATAATGCAGAGAGAACAGGGAGGCTCTCATTAATAATTACTGCCGCCTTTGATGGATGGAGAAAATAACGAAGGGGGCTGTTAAAAATGGAGACAGCAAGAGGGAGATGGCAGAGGCAGGAGTGGGGAGTCGAAGTTTTTTTTGGGGGTGGTATTTGTTGCCGTTGTAGTTCTTTGAGGATTGAACGCTTGTGGGGATGGATTTGGACTAAGTACAGTTAAAACCTAGGCTGATGTTTTGGATGGCGTTCATGTTTTGATTGGGGAGTAACTCCTCTTCTGATGGTGGAGGGATCTCTGAAGATGTGATGAATCTTAATTGTCTTTGTGTTGGAAGCAGTTACAATCACTCAAGGGTGTTTTGTCTCTCAGCTTTTCTCTCATATTCTATATGATTAACCATTTCTTTGTAATGAAAAGCCTTTTGTTGTCGCTTCTTCTTTACATGAGATATTACACTTTTGTCACTGGGTAGAAAATACATTTTTGTTCTTATGGCATTCAAACCAGTTTAACGATACATGATGTTTATATTGTGTTTTCCTCTTATAGTCAATGTGCATGTTTTATCTATACATGCACAAGCATAGCTCTCTGTGTATGTGTGTGTGGTTGGGCTGGTCAGGACCTCAGGGTCAGTAGGGAAGGTCAGAGAAGACAGCAAAAGCTACAAGACCCCTGCCAGCCAGCCAATCAGAGTAAAGGCTCTGGTGGACAGCCAATGGCTGAGTGGCTTGGTGGCCTTTGATGGAGGGGCCACCATTAGCCTCATCACTGAACAACAGCACTGGGGGCAAGATGGCCGACATCCAACACTGCAGAGATGGAGAGAGAGAGAGTGAGGGTAGAGATGGATTCAGAGACAGAGGAGACAAATGAAGGAGTGGGTTGAATTGTGGTACCGTACAGTCAAGACCATACAGATGGAAGTTGAATCGGAAATATGTTTATTAAATAGCAGAATGTGAAATCGGGGATGTTTTTAGTCACCTGCAGTTGCCAACAACATGGAAGGGTGCAGGCCTCGCATGAACCCGGACAAGCTCAACTCACCTTACACAGTTGCTCCACTCACTTCAACACTTGTGCTTGCTGCATGGTTTTGCCCGTCTGTTCCAGTCTTATCCTTGTGCCAAATGTGCTGGTTTCAGTTCACTTAGGTTAACAAACTGCAGTCTACTACTCTCACCTTTGACAGTCTTATATTGGATAAGATCCAACTTCTAGAAGCTTGACAACCAATAAATGACAACATGTGACTATGACATTCACAAGGATGTTAGCATTTATTGCACTGTGCTTAAGTACAGCCTTACAGGGCCACTAACTGTACGCTCTTAGGCTTGTTTATATTGTAGTTAAGATCTGTTGACGGGACCGTCAATGATGGTAAAAAAGAATGGCAGTAAAGACAAAAGACGGAGACTGTGTTGTGGTAAATGTGGCCAAATTTGAACTTAGCAAAGAGGAGGGTACACATTCTGTCTTTGTTATCTCTCTGAGGCTAACTGTGCCAATCACCTCAGGGTGATAGACTCGTCTGTTAACTTCACTCTGGGCTGCTTTGCAAGATTTTAAATGTCAAATGATTTTCTTTTTGGAAGGGAAGATATTAAAGTGAATAAGCTCTGTGCCGAAGAAAGACTAATCATAGGCAGAAGTTTTGTAATCTTCACAACACCCCTTTATCATATTTGAACAACTCAAGCCTTTTTATATTGTTGATTAAATTTCCAGTAAAGCAAATTCTCTGAGGCATTCAGTGTGCGTCGGAGAGCAGGCGACGTCTGCTTGTCTGCCCTGATTTGAATGAAGACCAGATGAATACTTATAGCCATTATACCTGAATAGACTGTGTTGCAGATAGGTTGTGACACTCTATGATGTAAGGTAACGTTTAATCTAAAGAGAACAAGATATGCAGATCACTGTGTCAGGGAGATGTCAGCATTTTGAGACTGCGGGTTGTCTGCACATTTATTGAAAATCACTTTTCTCCCACAATATAAATAGAGGGCGAGATATGAGATACAAACAGGTGCAACATACAGACAAAATGTAAAACACTGTAAAGCTTTTATGGGCAGCAGACCTTAACCCCTGAGGAAATCTTATCTGGAGGAGCTTTACGAGTTTGGCGAGGGGCCACATCTGATTGGTTAATTGTGTTTTTTTGTTTGTTTGTTGGTTTTTTCATTGAAGGTTGTCAGCTTCCTGCAGACAGACTTGACATATGTCGCTCTGCTGTTAGAACTCATTTCATCACACAAACTGACTACCGCACACTGCGATTTGGAGAGGCACTGTTTTACTAATTTATAGCTGCACTAATCAACATTTTATATTCACAATGGATCAGTTGACCTTGTGCAGCATGAGAGGGATGTCTTGTCGTGACAAACCCGCAGAGAATTATTACTTGGCTCTGCAGTACACCTCAGCTCTATGAAGCATTTGAGCATCTTTCACTGTTTTTTTTTTTTTTCGTCTCTCAAATTACATTTTTCAGCTCGCTCTCACCTTTTTCTTTAACCTCCAGTATTTCGAGTTGCAGCAAACAGGTGTTTTTCCACCAGGAGAAATGCCACCTGAATAGCAACAAACAGCAACCAGATAAAGTTAGCAACAAGCCTGTTGATACAGTGGAGCATTTAGCTGCATAGTCATATTTGCCTCCCAGGAGTTGAAGGAGAGCCAAAAAGGTGAATAAAAGGGTGAATAACTTCAATTTAAAGGTCCAGTGTGTAGAATTTTGCTGCATTTAGTAGTCTAATTGCTGCATTGCAATCTCCTCACATCACCCTCACCTTCCTGGTGTAAAGGAAAAACAACACCTTAAAGACCCGGTTTAGAGTCACTGTTTAGTTTGTGCTAAATAAAATGTGTGTGATTGGTTGTTTGTTTCTATTTCTAAGACAAACTAGCAACTTGTCTAGGGTGTACCTCTTTCCCTAAGGATGGAAAACGGATGGATGGACAACATGAACACATACAAGCTTTAACAACAATTAAGTGAGAGTTCTTTGAACAGGAGAAGAAATGAACATTTCACCTAGATACAATAACAGTAATACTGTCAAAGTCACTGGATTTATAAGGCACAGGCATCAACACAAACTGACTGAGCTCCTCCATGGCTATCACTGATGTATTCCACTTCATTCTGATCAGCGAACACTGACCAGTAGTCTGCTATTTTTTTGATTTGTCTGCAGGCTGAAAGGCAAAGCTGTTAAAGCCATAACCATAACAGAAGTCCAAAGATTAATGAAGACAAGGATTTTGAACGATAGTTGTGTGTGAAGAATGATGTTCTTTAGCGAAGAGAAGAAACAATAGCTGAGTGGGAGAAGGAGAGAGAGAGATAAAGACAAAGAAGATAGAGTGGGCCATGGGTGCCAGAGCTGCTTAGGACTGTAGCCTTTGAAAAGCATAGAAGTAATGGTCGCTGTTTGGCCTCCTAATCAAAGTACACAAGGTCTGGGCCTCCTCCAAACACACTGATGTAAAGCTGATGAAAATTTCGACAGTGCCACATAGATGACAAAGAAGAAGTAAAAGCGCCCACCTACATGAGCTCATACACCTACACACCACAGGGCTCCCTAATGACAGCCCGAATCTGCTGTGATCTTTGAATTCATTTGGCTTCATGGATCCAAGATGCGGGATGATGACATAATTGTACATGCAAATGACATTGTGTCCGTGCTGATTATGGTACTTATGCTTGTTTGTGTCTTATTTTCCCTTTTGTGTGTGTGTGTGCGTGTGTTTATGCAGGTATGAAGCAGCATGCTGACTGTGGTACTCAGTATCGCTCAGCCATTTACACATCCAACCCCGCTCAACGTGAGCTTGCGTTGAAGAGCAAAGTGGCCTACCAGCAGGTATAATACCCACACGCACATCACAAGGTTTCATTATGACATTTACTCAAGCATGATGTTACATATTACCAAACCATGTGTGAAGTGAGGAAGTCACAGCAGAGAATCTGTTAAAATGGTGTTAAAAATGTTGAAATGTTTTTTTTTGTAATTTGCTCTTCGTTGCTGAAGCGCAACGTTTCCACAGCTTTCCACGTTGTGTGTTAAACCACGACAGTTGTGCAGTAACTTTCAACTGTAGATGTTTTTTTTTTGTTCATTGTACAATGTCAACAACAAAACGAGACCCGTCAGAATGAACAAATCATCTTTTCTTATAACTTCTTTGGCCGTTAAGTTGAGCTGTAGTTTGGTGTTGTCTCAGTTATTTGAATAACAATTAAAAGCCAGTCTCTGGAGTGGTGACCTCTTAGAGTTTGATGCTGTTTAGTTAAGCAAAGCCACCTCAGTTAAGTTGATCTCCATTTACATCCAAGCGCTGACACCCTCTTCTTCTAGGGCTGAAAAAGGAAGAGGGTCAATAGGTCATCAAAACTCATTTCTAAAACCCGCCCTCTCAGTGGCACACGCGTCCCTCTTTTGTTCTGTCGTCCATCTGTCTATCCGTCCGTCCATTAGTCCATCTATCCGTTGATCCCTGCATCCGTTTGTTTTGTTTTTTTCCATCTCTTCTCCCTCTAAATGGTATTCATGGACAAGCTAGCAGGGGGCAGAGGGGAGCAAATTATGATCGTCATGGTTACTTAGGGCTCCCGGGGTCAGCAGTCACGGGCCATGGGGCTTTCATGTTGCCATGGTAGCAACCTCCCAACCTTGGCCTTGGGCTGGGGTCAGAGGTGAGAGAGGAGCGGCAGCTGGGACCAGGAAGGTGGTGAATGGGGAGGGGAGCAAAAAAAGAAAAAGAGTGAGGCAATCAGATCAGAGGGCCATGACAGGCTATCAACTGATGGTGACCCCACACACACACACACACTCATGCATGGTTTATGAGCTGGGCACCATCATTATAAACATAAAACTAAAGCTGGACAGTGAGATGAGGGCTTAAAGTTACAACGTGTGTGAAATAAAGCAGCGTCGTTATAATATATTCATACTTTTGAGCGCTGAGGATCATTCAGGACCAAAAACAGCAGTTAACAAAACAATCTCACCTCAAGTCTATTTTGTAACTCTTCTGGAGCTTTCAGTCACATCACATGATCTTCATCAGGAGGATGGCCTAGTTTGCGCTACATTGTTTCCATTTTTTTCTTAGTGCTTCTTAACTGTGTTTTCTTGAATACTGAGAATGTTGAAATATCAGCTGATTAAATGAACTCTATTCTAATGACATGATGCTGGTCTAATAATAGAAAAAATATATAGTAATTATTGTTTAATGTAATTATAATATAATAATAATACTAATAATAATAACAATGATGATGATGATGATGATAACAACAACAACAACGACAACAACGATAATAATAATGATAATAATAATCTGATCATGTGATGTGGCCAAAAGCTCCAGAGCAGCAACTAAATAGCTCTTGGGGTGAGAATATTTTGGCAAACGAAGAACAATAGTAAGAAAATCCATGAACAGTTGGTTGGTGCTTTATTTCCCCATCAATAATTCTTTTGACATAATAAAGCTCACGATGCCCTGTGTACAGTTCGTAAATCCCTGGCTGGCTGGTACACTTTTCCAATCGCTTCACGTAGCATAATGCATATGGTGTGTGTTGAAAATATATATTTTTTAAAAAATTACAAATTAAAACAGTGTCCAAGAATATGTATAGTAGCACTGATATCCCAGTTGATGGCATATAACGTGTTTGAAAGCCAGTGGGTTATTGTATGAAGCATTATCTTCGTGTCACCTCCATGCTCGGGAATGGCTGAGATCCTTAACCCAGTTTATGGCAGACACTCACCAAACCCGCCCATTTACTAACATTCAGAGGAGAAACGGCGCTCAGACTCTTTTCTCCTTTTCCCCTTCTCTCTCCCCACCAACGCTGCTGACACCACCGATCTGTCAACCACTTCAGTGGCACCCCAGTTTCATCTGAGGGCCACTGGGACACATATCTTCTCAAAGCAGCTGACACGCTCTGAACCAAAATGGCAGCTTCCTGTCCTGAAATGGTTGCCTTGCCACATTGATGCTGAGTCTCAAGAACGCCTGGCTTGAAAATGGCATCTCTACAGAGGAAGGGCTTGCTGCGTGTGTGTGTGTGTGTCCGTCTTTGTGCACGGTTAAGGTTGTATGTGTGTATGCGTGTGCGAGTGTGTGTTTTATCCTAAAAGGCCAATGCTCTCCATCAGGAGAAGTGGGTGCATGTTCGGTAGAGTGACAAGAGAGAGTGGGTGGAGGCGATCTAAGACGATCAGAGATAAGACAGGCATCACAAAATCCAGATTCCACCCCACTGCCAGCTAGTGACTCATGCTCACTTGCATGTACGTACAGACACACACACACACACACACACACAGACACACAGACATACATTTGGCACATACACGCACAGCCCAATGAATAATTAACCCATACGAAGAGTCTCTTCTGCAGGGCTTTCAGTTTCTTAACTTCAGCACTGGGGGGGTGGGGGTGGGGAGGGTGAGGAGAGTGAGGCAGAAAAGCTTGTTTAAGCGCGAGAGCAGCGAGGGGGAGGAGAGGGAGGGGGAAGGGAGAGGGGAGAGGAGAAGGGGGTTCTCTATAATGAAATTTGAAATTTGCAGAACATCAAAGGCTTCTGTAGCCAAGCCGCTGTGGCAGCAGAGCAGAGAGGAGGAGTGCATCTCTTTCTCTCCCTCTGTCTCCCCCGTCTCTCTCTCTCTTTCCCCTTCTCCCTTTCTCTCTATCCCTCCCCTCTTTGCTGAAATGTGTCTCCCCAGAGCTGGGTGATGGTGGAGGGGGTAGCGGAGGGTGAGAGGGAGAAGGGATGGGAAGAGTTGATTAGGAGGAGAGTGCAGGGCGGTGGGGGTGGGTTGGAGATGGGTTAAGGTTTGGAGAGAAAAATGTAAGAACAGGGGTTCTATATATATATATGTGTGTGTGTGCGTTTGTGTGTGCGAGAGAATGGAGAGTGTGTGTGCGTGTGTGTGCGCGCATGTATGAACAATAGGTTTTATCAGGCCAGCTTGAATATTGCGTGTGTGCATGCACATGCATGTGTGCAGGGCCTTGGAGGGGTGAGTGTGCCCTCTGATAAGGCATCCTAACTTAATGAGCTTGAAAGGGGGAAGCAGGGAGGGGTGCACAGAGGTTCGGATGATGGTTGTGGCGGGGGGGGGGGGGGGGGTCGTTTGGGGCTAGAAGTCTTGAGGAGAAGCTCGAGGGTTTTTAAAACGGGACACAGCATGTCACACAAGCTCACGTCTCACATTTTGGAAAGTCTTCAGAAGTAAGATTTAACCTTCCAACTACACTACCCAGCTCTCATTTCATAGTCTGCCTGTGCTTTACGTTAAAATCCTCTTTTTTGCTTTGTGCTGAACTGATTGATAGCAACTAGGCATCTTTTTCATGTAACCACAAGACGGTATTGGCTGTGATGTAACAATAAATAGAAAATTGTTCTTAGTATATTGTGCACAGATAACTTTTAATTGCCGGGGGGTGAATGCTCATCCCTCTGTGAGATATTTTCGAGTAAAATGCAGCCAAAATGGTTAAAAAAAAAAATTTAAAAAAAAGGCTTTTCACAAGAATGCAGAGATGATCTTCTGCGTTTTTTCGGTCTTCAGATGTTGAGCTACTTGTTGTCTGCCCTGGAAAAAAAAAAAAAAAACAGAAAGAAAAAAAAAACGTAGGAGCGCGCAACCGCCTCGCTCTGAGACTGAAGTGTGTGCATCCTCTCTCCCTCTCAAAATGTAGGAGTGTTGGCTTCCTCGCTCACAAAATGTAGGAGCGCTCGCTGAAGATTAGAGCCCAGCTAAAATGGATGCCTGACCCGCGCTAAGGAGAAAAAAAAAGAGATGAACAGGGGCAGGGAAGGGCAGGAGGAAAAAAAATAACCTCTTCATCCTCTGTGCACACGGGGAATACACACACATACAAATGCAGTGATGCTCTTGGATGTTTTACACATGTGGAATTTTACAGAACCTCGCAGGAACTAGAAGCATAATGTACTCTTTCATTATCTTCTCTCTCTTTCTGACTTTTTTTTTTCACCACCTCACTACAATCAGTTTTCATTCAGCCTCGATAATCTCCCTTGGTCTCCTTCCTTACTGGACTCCATTTCTCCGTGCACGTCTCTGCAGTGTCTTCCTCTCCCTGACTGTCTTTCTCCTTCATCCTCTCTCGCATCACTCCTGCTCTGTCTCTCTCCCTGAGGTCATTGAGGGCAAGCATGGTGCCGCGGACTAGTCGATGAGTATCATGTCAGGCTATTTCATGTGTTTTTTAGGCAGTCGCAGTTCGGTTATACCAGCGATGCACCGCGGAGCAGCGTTTCTTTCTGCAGTACTCAAAGTGTATTTGCGTTTTTGTGATGTTCAAGGGCTTTTTGTGCTCCAGTGTTCTCGTGTGCGGCAGCAGCCAACATTACATTGGTGTTAGATCTGAAAAAATGAGACTGAAAGTTTGTGCTAACGTGTCTTTAAGTTGCAGTATTAAGTAAAACTTAAGGTTTACTTTAAGGTATTTTTATATCTACATTTCATGGGAATCTTTTTTTTTGGCACCTGTAATACCAACATTATATGTGTCAAACATTTGATCATGCAATATTATATATTTAAAATGCCTAACAGTATTATAAAGCTGTTAAATTTAGCTTCATCTAGACGAGACACATTAAATGTTACTTTGCACAGTTATGCATCAGTAACGATTTGGTAACAACACCTTTACAGGCGCCATTCAGTTGCCTTGTGTACTCTTGATGAAGAATACTTTTGTACTTCTACACAAGGAAAACGAATGTAGGCCTGAAAACAGTGCAACGCAGTGTTTTTACGCTGAGGTATTGCAATTTTTCTTAATATAATTCAATCAATACTTCTTGCTCCACTGCTAAATTATTATATTTATATTATTTCTAAAAAAATTTTAAAAAAACTTCAGCAATGCTGTCCTTCATTGTGGTAATGATAATAAATATTTGAGACCAAGACTGAGACTGAGGACACCAAGAAAAAATGAATAACCGATAAAGGTGAGTAGTCACAGAAATGGTAAATGGTGGTAACGACACACCACCACAACAGGAGCGGACTGGGGGGGGTTGATTACATAAATCACAGAATTGAGGTCATATCCCTCTTCAAATGTCTTCACCATGAGTCATCGGGTGTCACAAACTCTATGTCAGTGTACGTCTCTTCCCCACCACTCCGCAGCCGTAGGCCTTCTGAGGCGAAAAAACGGAGAGCGACAAGACAGTGGGGTAGGAAGAGAGGAGCGAGTACATTTTTCCTCCTCCCTCCCTCCCTCCCTCTTCCTCCTCCACCTCCACCCTCTCTCGGGGTGTCACGTCCTATTTGTGTCCCGGGGCAGTCTCTCTGGCAATAGTGATGGCGAGAGGGGCTCTCTCGCTTGGCTGGAGAGCAGGGAGGACTTGGTAGCACGAAGCGGTGGTCTGTGCTCACATGGGAGGGAGAGAGGGAGAGGGAGAGAAAGAAAGAGAATCAGCAATGGAGGGAGATGGAGGGAGTCAGAAAGAAGGAGACAGTGAGAGAGAGAGAGGGGAGAGAGAGATGCACCCGTTCAGCCATGTCTTTGACAGGGGAGTCTTTCCGACAGGCGTGAAGAAAGGAAGGGCTGACTGGGCTGAGTGAGCTCAGCCCTTGACACACACACACGCACACACACACACACAGTCGCAAACATGTTTTTGTCACTTACGAGGACATTGCATTTACTTACATTCATTCTCTGGAAATTTAACCTAACATCACCCATAAGCAGAACATGCTGAACCTCCCAACCCTAAAAAAACATAACCCCTGAAATTTAAAGCGTTTCACTTTTTGTTGTCAAATGGTGAGGTGAGACTCCTGAACGTGACCGTGTGATGATTTTTTTTTTTTTGTCCCCACAGTCACAAATAAACACATGCACACACACACTGGACTACACCTGACATGTGCTGTGTTCATGAGCCTCTTTCAGTCCTCTCACACACACAACATTCTCATACACAAATGCAGATGAACACGCTTCTCTCCGTATGTGCAGCCATCATCAAAAAACCTCAACTTAAGGACAGGCTTTGCTCTTCCTCTCTCGAATTTTCCTTCCTCCATCTTTGGCGTTTTTACCTTCCACATATTTCCCTCCATTCCTCTGCTGCTGCAGTGTGAGAGAGAGGGAGAGAGAGAGAGAGAGAGAAAGGGAGAGAGAGAGAGCGAAGCCACATAAGGTTATACACAGTGGCGTGACGCCATGCATTCTGATTTATAGATCTAAAATGGCGGCCATGTTGTGACTGCTGTAGAGGGCTGGATGGAGAGCAAGGGAGTCATGCGGGGATGTCAGGGCGGGGGTGTATGTTTGCCCAGAATAGCAGACCTTTTCTTGGACATTGTGTTCTCCTCACATAAAGCGTCCTCTGCCCCGGAGGGTTTGCTACTACAGTGGTTTGGTGATGACTGATTAATTAGGCCATGATGTACAAAGCTCCACGCTCGCGTCGGCTGGTTTACAATAGCTGCTGGACAGAAACAATGCGCTCTCCTGCGTCCGACTGCGCGCAGTGTGCATTTGAAAGGTAAATATGTCCACGCTTTCGAGATAGGTGTTCTGTGTTGAGGGGCTGCGTTGCAATGTAGTTTGGTTTGCAGACACTGGGTCCTTCCTGCAGGGAGATTGGAGCCCTCACATTGTAGCGGCAGCCACTGAGGACTTGGAGGTCAGCTGCTGCCTCAGCCTCTCTGTGGGGCGCAGAGCTTTGATTTACTGACTCCACTGCATCACCTCCAACACATACACATACACACATAGAGACACACACACACACACACACACACACACACACACACACACACACACAGAGAGAACTAGTACCACACTGCCTCCATGTGGACAACATTATACACTACCCCGCTGCCCTTCACTGACATTATTCCATCCTATAAATCACTCGTGGGACTTTTTTATGTACTTTTTTTTCGCCCTCTTCCTCACTGTTTCAGATTACCTAAAATTACAAACTGGAAATTGCTCTCTCCTTGCCAAAACAACATTTTTCCTATACTTTTACTCAACTCAGTCACAGCTGCAGCAAAATATGTGTCGCCAGACATGTAGAAAGCATTTTCAAGCAGGTACTCAGCCTGCTAAAACAAGCAGACATGCAACATTTGAATTATTTTGGATTCAGCTGAATCAAACCGGTGACATTTTAGTCCATAAAACTATGAGCTAAAGCTGCTGCAAAGGATTAAAATTTAGTTGATGATTACACCTTTTACATTATACTACATCTGATCCATTAATCATATAAAAAACATATATATTAGTCCATCCTGAAACATAGTTCTACAGCTCTGCATTGTCATATCTAAGGATTAAAAAGAAAGCTTTGCCTTTGGAACATGATGAGCCATTACATTTCAGTAATGGAATCGTGTATAATGCTGCAGCTGAAGCTTTTGTAATAAGACATGTTGATACTTTTATCCCCGCTGTGAAAACTTAAACCCCACGGCATCCATCATAACCTCCAAGGATTATAGCTGACCGTAAAGGGCTCTCCATAAAGGGAACAAGCTACAAACTTTAACAGCCAATTTTAAAGTTTTACTAGCTTGAGAATGAAGTTGCCCCCAAATTGCCCCAACAGTATCGGTGACAGTAACGTAACAGGCAGACGGGACGTATGCAAAAGCTGATAAGAACAGGCTGAGCCAGCAATGAATACATGCAGCTTCTGTTTCACGGTGCTTGCTGAACCCTGCCAATTGACGCCCCCATAAAGCGAAGCTCCTCAGCGCTGCACAGTGAGGTGGAGTGTGCTACATGCAAAGCTACTTGTTGCCCACAGACAGTCCCGGTGCACCTCGAACTTGTTGTTTTGTCAGCTCTCAGGAGCACCGATCTAGAGAGGCCCGAGTGCTTGTATTATTAGATAGAGAAAACCACTCAGCACAGCAGGTATTTGATAGATCTGTCAGAGCTGTTTGTGTGTGTGTGTGTGTCTGTGTGTGTCTGTGTGCCTTTTGAGTGTATTTGAAGCCTTCTCTCATGGTGTTTAGAAAAGTGTAAGTATGAAAGTGTTTTAAGGAGTGCTCAAAGAGAGCGGATACTCTTTGATGCTTTGTCCCACAGAGAGCGCCACAGAGGCAAGCTGCACTACAAAAAGAAGAAAGATGCTCCTTTCTTCTGTCATTCAATCACGCTCCTTTTCTCATTGAGGTGCAGAACCTTCTTTACTGTATTAGTGAGCAGCATTGAAAGTTCATATCCAATACACTACAGAGTAAAACAACCATTTAAGAGGTCTGTTCGTTTTGAGGAAGTTGGAGAACACGGAGAAAGTAGTGCTGAACGAACGCCATGACTGGAAAAATATGAAGGTGCTCCATATTAGATTCTGTTTGCTGTCACCTCACAGGAAAAAGGTTTCTGATTCAAGCCTGAGCTTTCTGTGTGAAGTTTGCATGTTCTCCGTGTGTCTGCGTGGGTTATCTCTGGCTTCCTCCCACGGTCCAAAGACATGCAGGTTAATTGGTAACTCTAAATTGCCTGCAGGTGCAAATGAAAAATGAAAAACATTCAGCTCACAATAATCACAATTTTACTGTTATTTGCATAGTAACAGGGTTAAAATCAGTTGAACATACGTTCATTCCAGCCTGCTGCATTATTGTGTGGAGGAATATCAGCTGAACGGCCTAAAATGTGGCTTATGTTTGTGATTTGTCCCTAGGAGCTGGATAAAAAAGGCTACGGTGCTATCACTACAGAGATCCAGGAGGGGCATCAGTTCTACTACGCCGAGGACTATCACCAGCAGTACCTGAAGAAGGTACCCAAGGGCTATTGTGGCCTCAAAGGCACCGGGGTCTCTTGTCCCATCGGAGCCGGTAAAGATGAGCTGTGATGGATTTGTGGTGAGAAACAAAGGGACGAGGATTTGTTAAGGCTGTTATATCATCAATTGCCATCCTTAATCTTTTTTTTATTTTTAAACTTAACTTTTAAAAAAATTGATATGCCGGATAAGCATGTGCACTATTTTACATAATCATTTTAATCAGTCAGATTGCAAAGAAGTTAACTTAATTCTCAGGGAATTTTGTGAACATAACATGCAAAGGTAATGTGAAGGGCTTTTACATTAGACATAGAAATGAATCAAAATAGCGTTTATAAGATCATTTTAAAAAAACAATGAAGATCCTTAAATTTTACTTTTAGCGGTGCTATAGAAGTCTCTGTTGGACTGCAGCTACAATCAGCTTCCATAGGGTGGCGACATTTCTCACAAAACACAGACAAACTCCAACATAATGTTTACATTGTATGGCATTTCATGTGCCATCTTGTAGCCAAGAAACCATGTGAAAACTTTGTCTTGCAGAGTTGCTTGGTTGGAAACAACATTAATGTTTTTTAATTCCAGCAGCCTTTTTACGTTCACCTTGTGACTGTATGAAGACAGTATGACAGAGCTCAGGTTTTATTGTCAGAGAAGCAACTTTTATGCAGATTTGTATATGAGTATTAGCTCATCTTGAATTTGTAACATTATTTTGACTTAATCTGAACAAGCGATGTAAACGAACTTACTTCAGCCAAGACAAGACTGCCTTTTGCTTTCTTAATGTCTCTCTGTGAAAACAATAAAACATAAATCCTCCGGCACCTCACTTTATGTGCCGTGCATGTGTTTGTGTGTGCGCGTCGGCGTGCTCATGCCTGCGTGTGTCAGCCCGTGTTGCTATAAACAAATATATATCCAAAGATAAACCCCCGTTTCGATTGTTTGTCCCCTTTTCTGCCCCAATTGAGATGGGACCTGCCGTACCAATAATAAATGTACATATGACTCACACAGTGACACACAGATACGACTCATTTATCTCAGGATGAGAACCACTCATGTATGCAATATGATACACACTTTGCTTAAGCCCTCACTCCACTCCCCGCAAACCCATAATTATGTGTAAACGTCCTATTATACGTCGTCTGATCACAATGAATGAAATTGAATGACGGAATAAGCATTGTGTGCAGTATTCCAGTTCCTATCAAACACATTTACTTGAAAGTCTATTTTAAAAATGAAAATCACACTCATTGTTGCGCTGAAAAAATACAGAGATGATATCTAGAAAAAGCTTTTTGGTCGACCGCAGTAGTGTGATTCACCCCGCTCTCTTTTTTTCCCCCTCCCTCTCTGCTATCTTTCTTTCTCTGTCTGTGTGTATGTGTCACATCCTGACACCTGTGTGTAGGTGTGGACCAGGGCACAGGTGCAGGTGCAACCTCTCAGGGCCTATTTTAGTATTGGGACAGATATTTTTTGCATGTGTCTGCATGCAGCAACCGTGCGTGTGTATGTGTGTGTGTGTCGGGGCATGTGAAGCTGTGGCTTACTTGATCGAACCGCGCTGAGTGGTATGTGGTCGGGCCAGCTAGCTGTTTTCCAGTCCCTGCCTATATTTTTGCATGCTGTTGTGTTTTGTCAAGTGTGCGAGAGGAGATAACCTTTTAATGAAGTGATCTTCATTTCCTCCGTTTTGAAGTGAGGACGGTGTGAAAGCTTTAATCGCTCGGCGAAATCAGGTTTTTCCGCCATCTGCGATGATGTCTGACTTCAACAAGAGATGCCTCAGTGAACCACGGCATGATTCTGTTTATTTCTGCCACATTACTGGGAAGGAGTTATCACAAACTGAGGCTTATGAGTCCATTATATGTAGGAAGGGATACAGATTAGCTGTGAAAATTAACATGTTTAATACAGATACATTAAAATTACATTCAGAAGTAGCTGCCTGTGTGTTTTCTGTGTGTTCCTTTTGTAATAGTTTAAAATGGGGCATGGAAATGCATGGTACTCTCATACGCATCCATACACAAACACAGTGAGGCAGGGCAGGACAGGAACCAGGCTGTGTGTGCCCTTCAGACAGAGCCTATTGTCTGCAGATGGGCCTTTAATGGCCCCACAGCTGGCCACAAAGAGCATACCGCTCCAGCTCACTGCTATGCCTCTCACTGGCCTATACTCAGTCACCCTGAAGAGAGGAGGCAGCTCACAGGCACACCAACACCACTGTGTGCATGCATTTGATATCTTATTCTATTGTACTCTTACGGGGCATGCTTGGTGTTTTATTTTCCTTCCCTCCTTGTCAAATTCTCTAAAACTCAATAAAGAGAAATGCTCGACAAATCGTTTAAAGAAAATAGACGTGCGGAAATGCGCGGCGGCGGGGAAGAACGGGCTGTGACAGATAGAGATGGATGGTTGTTCATCAGAAGTACTCCTGCAGTCTTACCCACACATGTGCGCGCACACACACACGTATGTATAAATATATATATAAACACACGTCCCAACCACTACCTCTGACGCCGTCCTGTACTGCCGCCTAATGCAAAAGGCAGCGCCCACGCAAAAGAAACAAACACACCAAAAAGACACCTTGCAGAGACATGCACCCACACAAATTTCTTGCACTCTGATACGCTCTGTATTGTGTCCTCCTTTCACAGCTTTTCATTTATCTTCTCCTTGACAGCTTTAATAGATCTTACCATATGTATATACAGCGCCGTGCATGTATACATGGTTTATAATAGCATTGTTTTATACCATTTCCTCTTTAGATGCTATGTGGCTAAATAATTTGTTTCTTTAGACACCCCACATGGCATTGTTTGGTAAGCCGTATAAATAGAACAATAGCGGAGAGTATTCTGGTGAAGTCCTACCAGCTGGAGAATTGTTGTGCCTTCTTGTCCTGTTCCTCACATAATTACTTTTCTAGATTGTAGAGGTAGTAGGCACACAATTGAATGTGTGTGTGGGTGTGTGTATCTTCCGCTGCATGCGTGATGGCAGAGGGAAAACAGAGCTCGCTTTACTTATATGGCCTGTACATTTTCTCACATGGTGTTATGAGAGTCGTGTGCAGGGTTTTGCAGATGCCAGATGTGTTTGCATCCCCTCCCTTGGTCTCCCTTCCCCTCCCTCTGGTTCCTGCATGGGCGCAGGGTCTCAATCAGAGCATCAGGGCTCCAGGAACCGGAGCACAGCAGTCTCTCTGTGCTGCCCAGAGAAGTGCAGCCTTGTCTGGGTCGGTGCATCTGCAGCCCGGGGGCGAGCTGGGGGAAGAGGGCGAACCCTGGTGCCCCCTTGCATGCTGGTTTCACTTGAGGTCTTCTCTGTCGGCAAAGCCTGACCCCTGAACTCTGGGGGAGAAACACAAGTTTTTCAGATACAGTATATATATATATATATATATATATATATATATATATATATATATATATATATATATATATACACACACTTCTGTGTCTCTGTCAGCTTGCACAGATTGATAACACACACAACTTTTAGACAAACTGTATCTCCAAACAGGTTAGTTTAGTACAGCATTGAAAAGAAAAACAAAAACTAAAGGCAAGCTCACACATGCTCGCACACAAGCAGGCGTGCGTTCCTTTCCCATACAGAAAATGTCACGAGCCTGGTCCTCCGTTCCACTGGGAATAGCAATGGGTTAAGGGGTGGGGGGTGCAGGGCAGCACGTGCTGCAGGGCCTAGTTGGCTTGCTAACTGGCCCACTGGCTTTCTGGCTGATGGCCCACACTGTGACACTCTGCACCTGGGAGCCTGTGTGTTGTCAGCCATGCTAGCTAGCTCGAGCTACCACCACATGACACACAGGAAACACCGAAATAACTGCTGAGTGTCTTCAGCACAGAAACCACTTACTGTGGGTGTGCTGCTGACAGAGAGGGGTGATAAGAAGGGTTAAAGGAAAGTAGGAGACAGAGGAATACTGGTTGGAATGGGGGCCGACTGGTTTGTAGCATTAGGGAGAAGAAGAATAGAAAACCGGAAAGGAAAGTGAAACACAAAGATGCTAAGGCGCTTGCACCTGTGCAGTCTTGTGTTAGCGGAAGATTCCACCAGCCTTGATTCACAACCATATGGTGCATTTATGTATTCACTGACATATGCAGCGTGTTTATCTCCTCGTTATTTTTTTTTATATAATCAGCCCACCACAAAGATGAATGCACAACAATCAAAGATTGACATTTTACAGCTGGAGTGCAACAGTTAAACTTCCAAAACATCTCTTACGTTCATTTCTCTGGCTTTATCTGCTCTGTCCATCTGCGCCTTGAGTCATCTGAGCCTCACCTCGCACAGGTGTGAGAGAGATTTCTAACGCTACCAGCAAGCCCTCGATTAGAGCTCGACACAGGAAAGTGTTGTGCAACATTTGGGCTTTCAGGTGGTGATGTGCTGATGTGTCACCATTCTGAGGAAATAGGACAGAATCAGGACACACACACACACATATGCACACACTTGTTTGCATTGCAACATGCACAAACCCTGTTTTCTGTCCGCTTGCCACAAATGGCTTATTTCTGCCAACAGTGCAGATTGAATCTCTCGTGTTCAGTTTCGGGATAAGAGCCAACATGAGACGGTGGCGCGATTGTGTTATCATCTGTTTCTGAGTATATGTTTCTGTCTATGTTAAAGATGTGAAGGAAATGAGTCGATGGAGGGAGAGAAAGAGAGAAGGGAGGAGAGATGGTGCTGGCTGCACCAGGAGGAAGCTGGGTCTGATGCTTCTCCATGCAGCTGCTCCCAAACACCCACACTCTTCCTGTTGGAGTGTGTGTATGTGTGTTGACTTTTTGTGTATAGATTTAGTGTCTTACTTCAACATAAGGAAAGGGGAACCTGTATCACTCCACTTTACTGGCTCGGCGGCTTATTTTAATTAGTATACGCAACGTTGTTTAAGCGTTTTTGAAGATGCAAAAGAGGACAGGATTTCACGGTGAAGACGAGATCAATCACCTGCGATCAAACGGAAAACGGGCTTAGAACAAAGAGAGTTCAGTGGTGCAGTTTGAGAACTCTTGAAAAGTACAACTTCAGATATCCTACAAGAGACGCAGTCTAAAATAGCTGAAGTAGGTTTCTCCTGCTTGGCTGAGGCCCTGTGTGTCTTTTCAAAGAAACACTGGCCTCAAAAAACATCCGCTGGTGGAAACACTGGCCTGACAGTCAGTGAATGGAAATGTTTGCGGTGAGAATGTGGCCACACTGAGGTGTCAGCAGGGTGTGAGATTGTGTACCTGCGACTGCGTGTGTGCACATGTGTTTATGTACACGTGTGTGGCGGTCTTTTTAAGTTTCCATCACAATGACATGCAAAGTACTTTTTTTTTTCAGCCACATCGCTGTTAACTGACTAGTGGCTTTACTTGCTTGGTATCTATTCAGGTTGACCTCTGACATGCTTGTCCTCTACAGATGGCACCGCTGTATTTTTAGCTTAACTTACATTTAGTATCAAACCACCAAGTACACATGTTCAGCTAAAAAAAAAAATAGGCTGTTCCACAATGGAAATATATCAGAAATATGACAAAATGTTTAACACAAACCAAAAATAAATAGTTAATGGCATTGTATTTTGCTCATGTAATGTATTAATATCAACAAACAGGTGAATTGGATGTATTAGATTTATCAGTGATGTAAAGATTAACTGAACCAAACTAAACGCACTTTTGTCATTAACATAACTTTCAGCTCAGCTGTGTATCCAAATTTGTAGACCACAGCCGGCATTGTCAGCTGATCAAAAGTTACCCAACATTTGAGATGATCAAATTGAATATTGGGATGCTGTGATGACTGGAGAGGTTCCTCTTTTGTATCGCTCTACACACGCACGAGCACCGCTTGTGCACTCGGGCACTGTGGCAGGATACAGTACATCTGTTTCACACTCCATAATGATGGGGGGAACAGCACGTGTTCAGCACCAAAACTGTGTGATAGACTATAACATTACAGTGGTGCCAGTTCAAAGTGGATTGCTATTATTGAAGGAAATTAGAGTTTTTTTTGGCAAATTACAGAACAAGATCCTCCAAAAATTTTGGGTGATTTTTTTCTTTTTCTTCTTTCATTTTAATTCAGACAGTTTGTTGCTATTTTCTCAGGCTGGAAGTGACCCAGTTCTAAAAAAAAAAAAAGGGGGGGACTTTTACATCTGAAATAAACGTGAAATGAATTAGCATTCAAGTGTATTTTGCTTTTAGATCTAAACCTCAGGTGTTGTTGGGGCTGTAACTTGTCAAAAATGGAACGGAAAATGTGTTTCAGCCTCTAAATCCGCTTCCTAGCCTATTTGATAGAAAACTGGTTTTTGACTAGCAGTTTAAAGAGGTCACATCCTCAGACAAAACAATGACTCAATTAATCAATAAAACAATTGACAGATTAGAAAAATAGTAATTAGTAATAGTAATTATTGTTGCTGTTTGTACTGGTTGGGTTCCCCATAACTCAGTTGTGAGAAAAATATCTGATTTTGAGAGATGTTCTGCAGTATGACTCTGTGGTGGCTACTAACGCATACTGATTCATTACATATTCCCTGAAACCTCGTATATTACCATAACCTCTGATGACAAATACATCTTCCTCTCCAGCCTCCTCTTCTACTCTTCTTTCTCCTTTTACTTAATCTGTCTTTGTCTTGCTCAGTCGCTTCGCCGTCTGTCGTGCTCTTTCCCTTCTTCTCTTGGGGCCGTGTGAGATGAGTACAAGACAGGGGAGAGTGTGTGCTGTGGTGAGCCACAGACCAAAATAACTGGTACTTTTTTTTTTATAAAAACACATGTGCATCCACCCACACATGAAGTCACACATGCGTGCACTGTCTCACACACACACACACACACACACAGAGACAGAGGTCCCTTTTACTTGAGGATCCCTGGAGAGAGGTGTAGTTGGATATATTTTGGCCGTGCCAGTAGAGATTGTGTGTGTTGATATCAGCGTGCTGAAAATGGACCTCCACAGAGAGTGAAAACAGGCCATGTGTGGATGCTGTTTACAAGTTAAGAAATTCTAACTTTTGTCACCTGTCTGGACTTGAAAGTAGAACATAATGTTCAGAGATAAAGTCATTATTTCATTCTCTCGGTTTCTACTTTTTTCTCCAATCAGCTGCGAGATACTACTCTCCGTCTCTGTCTCACTTTCTCTCTCTCTGTTGCCTTCTCTGCTGACAGATCCTGCAGCCTCCCTGTCAAGCTGGCATAGTGGCATCATTCTAAAACTGGTATTAGGCATTTCCTGCTGCGTCCGTTGGCGGGTGTGAGGGTGTGTGTGTGTGTGTGTGTGTGTGTGTGTGTGTGTGTGTACGTCCATATATATGTGTGTGTGTCACTGTGTGTGCGTGTGTGTGTGTGTGTGAGAGTGTGTGTGTCGGGGCGGAACGCACCTGGTCCGCGCAGCTGTGGGGATCCTAGCAGGGGGGAGAGAGAGAGAAAGAGAGAGATAGAGGAAGGAGAGAAAGAGAGAGGGATGGGAGGAGACGAAAAGGGGGCCCTGTGTGTGCTGTACTGGGGACCCGACGAGTTCAAATAGGAAAAGAAAGAAGAAGAAAGATGTGGGGAGAAATAAATAGGCAGGGATACGATTTCCAGGCACAGTAGCTTATCGTTAACGTGAGCTCACACTGCTTCAAAGTTGCTAGAAGTGTCCTTTTAAAAATGAGTTATTCTGTTTATGAGAGTCAGTTCAAGATTAAAAGTTTCTACATCATCTGACAGGTTAATCCTAAACATCCCACTTTAATAAATCAGTGCTATAAATAAGATCCTGTGGAGTATTAAAATGAATTTATCACAAGCATGTTAAGGAGTAACTGCATCCTGCTTTAGGTGATTCTTTCAAAATATTGCATGTCAAAGTACTTCTATTGTGCTTTAAATGCAGCTCATTTACATATTTCTGACAGCTGTGGTAACTCTCCTCCTTCCATTCTCGAGTCCCAAATACATAACTGGAAATTGTGTCAGTCTACAAGGATGCAGTTCCTCTGATCTTCTGCAGAGGGGGCAAGGAATCTGGGAAGAAAAGAATGGGAGAGCAGTGATAGAAAGATTTTACAGTGCAGATTTATTATATAAATAGGGCAACGACATGAGGAAACCATGTAGGAGCTCACACTCTGAGGAAACAGACAAATGTGGTTATCAGGCTTTTTAATTCAAAGTGCTCGCAGCTCCTCCAGGATGTAATGAGAGCACAGATGTGCTCATACATACACACACGCACGTACACACAGAGTCTATCTCACAGCTGGATGGCCAAGGGGCAGTCGGCACTGGGAAGGTCAGATGACCAGGTCGAAGGTCAAGCCACGGAGAGCTGCAGCAGAGGGAAGGGGAGCACGACGGCATCAAGCACACCACGCACACACCCTCGCACGCACATGTGCGCGCGCGTTTATTAAAGTCATCATCCAACACTGTTGCAACTCTTGAGCCTTTACTCCAGATGGGCAAAGGAGGCAAAGAGTGTCTGTCTGTCTGCATGTAAAAGCAATTTGGTCTGAATTAAAAGCTGGACACACACACACACACACACACTCAGTCAGAGTCCAGGTTGTGGTCACTTGATAAGAAGCCAGGCAGGACAACATGGGTCAACATCAAAGCAGCAGTTGAGTAGATCAGTTCCCTGTGTGTTTTCTTTCATTCTTTTTGAGGTAAGAGATTCAAATTTTTTTGCCACAGAATATGGTATAAAATGTCAAAATGTTTGAGTGATTGCGTACTTGTCACAATCTCACAAACATCCGCTCTTACAAATGTACAAAAGTCAAATTTCTATGCAATAAAATGCACACGTTCCTTAAATTCTCACTCGCAGCCGCTGTGACCGCTCTTCAGCAAAAGTGATTCGTCCCGTTTTAACTGGTGTGTAAGTTATAGATAAGAAGTGCATGAACTACTAACTGTGGCCTTATTCTGTGTTTTCTAATTCTCGCAGGAAATCCAGAATAGCTGCTTCTTAATAATATTCAGGAGATGTCAGGTCACAGCAGGTGAAATGAACCAAGTCTTAATTGCCTTGAAGTGACCGGGCTAATGCATTACACATTTGTGTGCCGGTAAGTGCTCTAATTACAGCAAAGTGGATTTAGCAGCTATTTCAAAATATCCAATGTGACCTATGAATAGATGGACATTTTGTGTGTGTGAGCGCACACAGTTGGGTCGGTTATTGTTGTTCCTAAAGATGAGTGTGAACGGTCTGTTTTGAGAGTGACAAGCAAACGACATTAGAGTTAGAGAGGATTTGTGGTTTCTTGCGAAAAGAAAACAGCCGAAACATGAAGTGGGGGAGCAGTCTGGAGATCTGTGTCAGATTTTTCATTTAGGTTTTCTAGCTTTTGGATTTATACCTATAAGAAGGATCTATTTATTCTCTGTCTTTTTACATACTGCATCCTATTCCAAACCTCTCGTAGTATCCCCAACAGCCAGGCAATCATGTGTTTGTCTAATGAAATAAAATTAACACTAGTTCCTCTGCTCCGTTTTCCCGTAACGTAAAGCAATAACACTTGACACCACTAAACTCTCTTTCCTCCACTTATCTAACAGCTACGTTGTTGTTCAGTTTGTTATTTTTACTTCAAATTAAGCGTAACACACAGACAGACAATCTTATCAGCAGATTAAGATATGCTAAGTAACATGCATGGTCAACGATGCACGTTAGTGACCCCTGAGTTCAATTAGCCCCGGCATGCAGCCTAATTTCACAGCGTGACCCCTGCTGCTGCGCAGACACACTCACACAGAGAAAACCAGTGCAACTCCCTTAAATGTCTATCTGTGTCCGCCGGTGATCAATGCACCCTTTGAAGGGAAGCACCAGCAAGGGGGTCGAAGGAGGGGACCGGGTGAGCGAACGCAGGACCCCGAGTGGGGTGAGGAGGAGGAAGAAGAGGAGGAGGAGGAGGAGAGATGCAGTTTTAGGACGAGAGGTGAGGAA
Source organism: Nibea albiflora (assembly GCA_014281875.1). Classification (NCBI taxonomy): domain Eukaryota; kingdom Metazoa; phylum Chordata; class Actinopteri; family Sciaenidae; genus Nibea; species Nibea albiflora. The sequence goes on along the minus strand of CM024799.1, from coordinate 22,827,143 downwards.
GGTGACGTTGTATTCACAGTGATTGATGGATGTTCACATACAGAGAGATAGTATCTTTAGAGGCTAGCTGACCCCTGACCCAACCCATAAGGCCTTATGTGCAGACAACAAGTCCAACATTTGTTTTGAAAGTGAGAGAGAAAGAGGTCATGAGGCAGAAATGTGTTTGTGAAGGACAGGAGACTAGTCTCAACAATAACTGAGGAGAGACACTATCATCAGGCTGACCTTCCATGGGCTTCCTTTTTCCCCCTTTACCTTTAAATTACTATAGGAAGTCCTATTGCTGTATATATTTACATCAATATTCAGTTAAGGTCACATCTTTATTTTTTGCAACTAAAAACACAAAAAGACCATGGAAGACTTTAAAAGTGCAGGTGCTATACGCAAACAACTAAAACTAAAATATACAATATAATGAAAGATTATGTTATAAACAGTGGAAACAGATGAAGAGACTCAAAGATTTAAGGATATATAGATCAAAGGGTTTATACAGGCCACAGGAAATGGTAAATAAATGAACAAATACTGCATGTTGCATAATATCTTTCCATAGAAAAAGTATTACTGTGATGTCATTGGTATTCTTCTGTTATAGTGTTGTAATCATCCATTTTAGTGCATATAAAAACACGAATAAAACATAACCTTGCTAAATGATTGGTATTTAAATGTATTCATGTCCTCATAAACAGAGGTAGTCTTAAAGAGAGGCAAAAGAAAACAACTGTGAAGCCACAGAAGCCAAAAGGAACCAACAAAACATAAAAATTTCAGGTAATATAAGCTCGTGGGGAGGAGAAGAGAAGGGGGTATGGGGAAGCCCTCTGCCCTCTCTGTCTCCAGCCAGTCTACACCAACATCTGGAGCTCACATCAGCCCTCCTCGGAGACTGGCACTGCTGGAGAGAGCGGTGAGAGGAGAGAAAGAGGAGAAAAGAGGACAAGAAAGGTAGAAAGGTAAAAAAAAAAAAAGGTGAGGGAAGAGGAAAGGAGGTGGAAGAAAGCTAATAAATGAGATGATAAATGTCATAAATGTAGTGGAAAAATAAGTTGACGAGAGAGACACGTCATATTTAGGTGCTCTCCCGAGATGCAAGATAGAGCTGAACAGTTAGTGTGTTTGTGTTCATGCATCTGTAGCTGGGTAGGGTGTGTGTGTGTGTGTGTGTGTGTGTGTGTGTGCGTGTGTGCGCGTATGTGTGTGTTGTGCTGATGATTTTCCAGTGATCATCGTCAATGCATAGCACAGAGAGCATGAACACTGGTTAGCTTCTGTGGCGAAACGCTGTGTGTGGCAGGAAGCAGAAGAACCTGTGATCTCTGCAAAAACACTAATGGAAAACCTCACTCAGATAGAAAACGTGGGTGTGTATGCATAAAAGCACGCAATCCGTGTGTTTATGCTGCGTGTTATTTGAATACCTGCATGTGAGCTGCGAGATGTCGGAATTATAATTATTACAAAACTATGCACGCTATGGCGGGTGTTTGTCTTCTTAGACAGAAATAAATGCAACCTGCATCTGCTTTTGCAGCAATTAACTCGAGAACCACAGACTTTACAGATAACAAGTGAGACTTCCCTTAGAAATGTGCAAACAAAAAACAGACAAGACAAACCCTAACCTTTAGACTTCACAACTTTTTTTTTTCAAGCAGCTTTTTTTAAACTATATGAACACCACTGTGTTCTCACCAGCTGAGCTATATTTGGTCTAACTGCTGATTTTATATGAGATATACAGTATTTAAAAAAACCCATCACTGTTGAAGCGTCAGTCTTTCCATTCGCCGCTCACTTGTTCATAGATGAATTCAAACCTGCGTTATATCATGTTCACCACTTTTCGAGTCCTTTTTTTTTAATAGGCTATTCTAATGACATATTGGTGACACATAAGGCAATAGAGCATGTGGTGTAACTGTTGAAGACAATCACAGGAAATACCCGAGAGTTTGACAAATACTCTGAATGGTGCTTTTGAAATAAACCTCATTCATCTGGCCTTCCTAGTATGTTAAAAAGAGATTCTCAGAATTACTTGGAAATTCAGTTTGACCATGATTTCTTGTAATTGCTTGCAATAGGTATTATCCCTCTGTTAGCCACACTAATCTAGATATTCTTGTTGGCCAGGGCTCGGATGACAGGCATCAGTGACTGACTCAAGTGTGTTTGTCAGGATGCCATGATGGCCTGAAAGCTGATCTCTGAGTGACATTTATCTTGGCATTTTTTTTTAGAGTTTCACCTGACTTCGTGAGACTGGTGTCTTAACTGGTTTGAGTCACACTGGTAGTTGAAGATGAGATTGATCTGAGTCGTCGACGGTTGGGAAATCAGGTTGTAACCAAACTTGCAGGTCTACCAGTGTAACTGAGGTGATAGTGTGTTTATGTGTGTGTGAGTGTCTGTGTGGGTGGATGGTGGTTGGTGGGGGTGGGGGGGGGGGGGGGGGGGGGGGGGGGGGGGGGGGGTCACAGGGATGTTCTTGCCTGTGTCATCTCCAGCAGCTGTTTCCCTCAAACCCTGCCTCGCCCCCCTCCACCCCGTTCCCACCCCATCGCCTCACAATGAAACCAATACAAAGGAACAGGAAGTGCCTCCCGTTAACTGGGGCCCAATCAAAGCCATCATTATTCCCGTGTCAGAATTTTTACAGGAAATAGCTCCTCAGAAAATATGCCAGCTGTGCAGGGAGTGTGGTATTATTGTCTCACAGGTCTTGTCTGTTTTTGCTTTCTTTTGTTTTTTTCACTTATCAGTCGCTGCTAACAAAAGGACACATAGACCCGTCTCGACCACGTGCGCGCCGCACTGTCACTGCTGTGCGTTCACAAGGCAAGCCAGGCACTGTGTTCTCTGGGGCTGGGGTGGTTATTGTGTGCACTGTGAAAAGGGCTCCCCTGCTGTGCCTGCACCGGCTTCTTTGGTTCCCATCCTGAACCGAGCAATTGTCTTTTTTTTAAAACGTGCGAGCTGAGCCGAGCCGAGCCCAGAGAGCACACAGATGCAAGGGCACATACATGATCGCACACACAATACTTAGTCACACAAACACACACGCACACACGCACAGCTTTGCCTACTGAAGCCACATCTGTAAGAACGCTGCTCAGATTTCAGCGTAAACGGTGGGTTCAGGTGAAGCCTAACGTTTGCCAGATGCTGCGGCAAAGTCACCAGGAGGTTAGCCTAACATTGGAGTGTTGTTGTTGGTCGGGGAGGGTGGAATCATCTGCCTCCTTAACAAGGAGAGGGGTTGTGGGGGGGGGGCACACATCTGGCATGAGCAGAAAAAATCATTTATGAGCATTATCTTGAACGAGCGTGAGTTACAGCACTGATGTTTTTGCTTGTGTGTCATAATTGGAGTGAAAACGAATCTTGGGATCGATTCGTCGTGAGGCCAGAAAGAAAAGGTAGCGTCTCTGTTGATCTAATCTCCAGTTTGTCCTCTGTAATCTCTCTGTCTATCTGAGGCCTTGCAGACGTCTGGAGGACAATAATTAACTCAGTCACTCCACGCGTTGACACAGGTGAGCACTACTCAGGTTGTTAAACAGTCATTATAGGGTTGCTGTGATGTGAAAGAACACACACACACACACACACACACACACACACACACACACATTTGATTGACCACTTACATTGTCATAGCTTGTCTGTCACATCAAGCTGAGGCCTATTCAGTTACAAAATGCCACTGTTGACTGTATTAACACTGATTAGATAAAGGTGATATCCCATCTGACTCAATCCTCCACAGTTTTATCCTCACATGGGAGAAGAAAAAAAAGACTTTACACTTGTGCCTTTTGTGAATACAGAGATGTGGTGATTCATATCTGTTTGACACAGTTTCTCACCTCTCATAAACTGGGGCTTTGTCAGGCCTATCTCTTGTTTTGGCCAAAGGAGCTGCTCTGCGTCCTTCACTGTGAAGCTTATCAGTGTTTGAAGTGCTCGTCTTTATCTTTGAGCTCGCTGTTGCTGGCTTCATCAGCCTGACCAAGAGGTCTCTATCTCTACTCTCAGGATCTCTCTGGTGTCTTGCTGTCCTGCAGCAGTTTTGTCCGCCCAAGGTTTGAGATATTCAACAGAGATTTTGGGGGGAAAAGGCAAAAAAAAGATTGCTCATGGTGCCTCTAATCTGATAGCATGACAGTACATTTACAAAGTAAGCAAAGACAGATTGATTGCACACAAAGGTCCTTGCCCTGAAATGAACTGGTAAAATCGTAGGCGTTCAGACCAAAAATAGCTCTGCAATTAAAACTACTGGTACAAGCAAAAAAGTAAAATATGATCCAGGAGCAATACAAAATATATAAGTTATATAAATATATAATCAATCATTTTATCCTTGGCTATAATGATATCAGGTAAAAACAACAAATTACACAACAAATAACAAATTAATCTCTGATAAATGTGTGTTTATAGTGTCTAAAGTAGTGCTTTTCTGGATGACGTAGTGTTCTCAGTGCATCAGTACAGTGCTATCATTGAAAAGCCTGAGGTATCTGCATTTATAATACATTGCTAATGTCGGCCTGCTGAACATTAGGCCTCTGAAACTATCCTATCTACGATAACTGCATCCAATCCAACGCGACTAATACAACCAGATAAACAGAGCGTGATAGAGAACTGATTAGATTATTGGGAAATGTTCAGTCTCAGAAAATGATGATGACACCAGTGGGAAAAATCACTAACCACAGCCGACTCATTTCCAAGAAGTCAACTGACAACAACTGTGACATCTGCAGATTTAAGAAATGTGTCTTTGTGCTGACTTCTACAGCTGTCTGTGGCCGTGAGAACTCTATAGCGAGGTCTGTGGATTATCCAGTGTAGGTGCCATGCCATTGTTCTAACAGCCTCTTATTCCTAAACCCCAAAGAAATGTACTATTGGTTTGAAAGCCAACAGCCCATCATCTGCAAAACAGCCATTGCTCCAAAAATACAAGCCCAGTGTAACTTGTGACGTATTTAACGTACCTCAAGTATGTAACTTAACTTAACTTAACTTTGCAGTGGGCAATGGGACATGGGTCATTGGTCTAATGGGACACATGTGACTATTGAGGTTTTGGAGTAATATGCCATCGGAACAATGCGCGGTTCCCCAAGACTAAAGAGAATAGTGTGTCTAGAAGGAGATTTGTTACATTTGTATTTACATGGCAAAATGACATTTTGTTTTCATTAGTTTGGGAGGATCAGTCCTTTAAACGTCCAGTGTGTAAGACTTGAAAACAATCTTATAATTCATCTTAGATCCCACTAAATCCTACACACTGGTCCTTTAATGTCTATTTTAATATGCATCAGTTTAATTTTAATTTCTGAATCCGTAATCTTTCTTTTTCCGTCTTGCCATATAAATACAATTCCTGCTTCCAGTTTGTGAGAACTGGCATCGGCAGACCATATTCCTCGTTTGGCCATTCTGGGGAATTGGAGGAAGCAACATTTTTAGAAATCTTGAGTGGCTTTGACCCTCCACTTTGGCCTGATTCTTAACTTAGTGGTGTGAGGATATTTTCAGTAAATTACAGAGTAGCCAGAGAATGTTAGCAGGAAATGTCCATAAAACAATACACACAGCCCAGACATGGCTAAACAGATATCGGCATTTCCTGGTAGTGTTACTCTCCTCGAGAATGACTCATGCTTGTGTTACTTAAGCGTTTATTCTCACAATTTCCTACACAGATTTTAAAGCATTTTAGCTTAGTACTGTCTATAAGCAGCAACTACAGCAGTAACTGAGGCGCAGTGGGTCACAGAGTCAGAGCATGGTCTTTTTAACTCAGGGTCATGGCATAAAGCGAAGAAGACAAGAACAGCAAAGTTTTTAAAAACCCTACGGTGAAACGCACATTAAAAATTAAGTGACATGATGTGTTTTTTCACACACTAAATTAAAACCCGGCTGAACACGGCAATGCGGAGCTGACCAGCTGGCAGAGTGTCCATTTTCCCTGAATCCTTATGTCCACGTCACACCACCGAGATTAAAGCCACCTCGAGAGGGTTCATCGGGGGTGGGGGTGAAAAGAAAACTTACAATCACGTAAGACACATATAAGACATGTATATAAATCACTCTGAATGAATGTAAGAATGTAAGAATGTAAAAAGCATGTAAGCAAGCAACTATATGACAGCCCGACAAAGTGAGAGATGTGTGTTGTGTTTGATTGGTTACGGAGCTCAGTAGTCTGTGTAAGAGCTTTAAATCAGGTCACTGAGAGTCCAGACCTCTTTGCTCCCACTCTGCCCCCTCCGTCTGGAAGGCTCCGCCAGGGGTGACCAAGAGGGGCACCACTGACCCAGATTAGGACGGGGTAAATGTGTGTATGTGTGTGTGTGGGGGAACAGTGGGAATCAGCTGTGTATCATGTCTCAATCCCCACAGTTTCAATTCATTAGCAGCGCAAGGAAGAGACAAGAGGGATGAGGAGGGGTGGCAAGTGTGTGTGTCTGTTCATGCATGTGTGCGTACATACATCCATTTGTACATGGCTATGTCCTGGAACAAGAGAATATATGTGTGTGTGTGTGTGTGTGTGTGTGCGTGTCGGGGTGGGAAGAGAAGAAAGAAAAGGTGTTAAAAGAATACAATGCCCGTGACAGAAGGAGAAAGTCACTGCTGCAGCTCATCTTAGATTTCAGGGACCCACTTGACCTAGAAACACATGACACGCACACACACAGGTGCAGAGATACCCACCGGGGACCTAATGGCCTCTGTCTGTGTGTATCTATGAAGCCTGACCAGCTGAACCCCTGCAACAGCAGCTGTAGCGTCAGGCTCTTCTGTGTCTTTCTTCCTCTCCATCGTGTCTCTTTCTACTTCATGTCAAGTCTCTCCTGCAGACATTTTTTTCCCCCCGCACTAATGTTCTCTGCCTTCTCTCAGCTTGTTCTCCTCATTGGACTCTGCTTCCTGATCACCCGTACAAATTTCCTGTTTGTATCTCTCCATCTCACTCCCCCAGTCCATGTCGCCTCCGCCACAGGAACACGTGCATGAACTTGCGTTGCGTGGGGCCTACGAACAAAAAAGAAGAGTCCACGCACTGTCCGGGCCCGTACAGTCTGTCCAGCTGAAGCTGTCAAAATTTTCATCCGGCCTTTTTTTTCGCTGCAACTTAATACGCCATTGTAATTGGTCAAATATGTTAGGATTGGTTTATTTCCATTTGAGTCGTCTCTTTCAACCGCAGCTTGCAGGCTTCTGCACTCTCTAGGTTTGGGTGTCTTTTAAATCGGGCTGCACTCTGAATACTTCCAGCATTATGTTCAACAGCAGCTTAGCAGCCAAAACGGAGCCATGGAAGTGCAGGAATGGATTCAAACTCTAAAGCATGATTTGCGTCTTCGTGTACAGGCCACGCTCCTTGTGGGGTCTCGCAAAACATGGACCCAGGCTGTCCATAATTACAAGGTCAAAAGTCCAGTTCAAGCGAGTTTAAAGTGTATTTACCACAAATGTCCCGCTTGCAAAACAACAGTAAGAACAGCAATTACACAAGAGTATTTTGTAATTATTATGGTCATCATCTGGTAGTCATCTGCAAATTGTTGCATAGGTCTCGATTTGGGTTAACGATTAAGGATGTAGTTCCACGCTGCGAGAGCCCAAGACTGGATGTGGATCAGACTCATTCCTCCCTGGCAATGCGGAGACATCTAGCAGACACAGCCAGTTTGTCTCTGCGCTGTCTGCAGACACTCATTCTCGTGTTTATTTGCAGTTTTGAAAACAGAGGAATGGTTTTTAGAAGAGAGATTAGTGCCTGCATTGCTTCCATTAATGGTCATACAGTGGAAGACGACAACAGAACGTTTGCTGTCAGCTCTAGAGAGCCTGTAAATAATCATTCTGGGTCTGACTGCTCGACAGTCTGTCGGGCAGGCTGAACAACGCACTAATGTCTCTCGTGAGCACGCTGATTTGTTATTCAGAAGTTACACTATTCAAAACCTGTTGTTTGAGAGGAATGATGGAAGGTGTTATGACTAATCAAATCACCCTCGCCTACACCAACTGGCCCCGACCATGATCACCAAGTCTGACCTTAACTATGCTTACACAAAGCCAGATGTTTATCCTCATTGGATGGCTGCAGAATAAACCGACAGTTCCAGTCAGGGACGATGAAAACGCCAAAACAATAGTGTGACCAACAGCTGGCAGCCTCTCCACCCGCCCAGGCACACTGAACTTTACAGTCAGCTTGTTTTGGCCCTGTGTTTGGTGGCCATGGGCTTTATGGCCTTCTGTGGCTTGTGTCCCACCTGCAGTACCGTTGTGTGACCTCCTTTTATTCCTGCATGGATCACTAAAATATTCACACCCAAGGACATAGACAGGGCCACCTGGCAACATGATACTGACAAGAGCAAAGTTCCCACAATGGGCAGCCACAGTGGTGTGAAACTGTTGCCATCTACTCTGTATAATGGTTTAAGGTGCTACCTTTTAAACCCCACATTACCAAATTTAGACCACTGCCAGGCATATTTAATGGACTCACTCATGTCAACAACACAGTGTACCATTGAGAGCCAGTTGGGAAACGACAGGAGTAAAGAAAATCCAAATAAATGCAGCAGAAGCTGCAGATCCTGACTTTTATTCCTACAATTCCCATAATGCAACTGTGCAACATCTCTTTGTGTAATGATCACTTCCTGATAAATGCAAACACCGTACAAGCCCCAAGATTGTTACGCAGACTTTCTGACCAAAAATTGCAGTCTCCAATTCCAAGCAGAGTCTATCCTGGTGACGACACTATCAGTAAGGTTATGTCTTCAGAACAGAGAAACACTCACTTTCACAGCCATGCAATTCCTTTAACTGACTGTGCTGTAAGCTCAAGTATATGCGTCACCATCACATGTTTTTCTGCTGCTGCAAAGAAAATTGACCAATTTTTGCTCAAACATGCAAACAGGAACTAAAACCGTGTCCAGAGTGTTGTGCACTTGGCTGTGTTCAGCTATTGTTGGAGGTTATGGAGCAAATTTGTGTGTAGCATGTTTACATTTTGTACATAACATATGCCTCTCATTTGTTAAAACCCGTAACTGTGAGACACGCAAAGACACGCAAAAGTTAATGCAGGGAAGACGAACGCGGCCCGGTGTGTAGGTTTTGCAGTGCCTCCAAACAGCCACAATGGGCACACAGTGTGTGAGTGAATGAATCAATGAATGAAGTGCGTGGGCGAGTTTCTTTCTTTAATGCATCGGGTACCCTCTCATGTAAAAATCAAGATCATTATGCGCACGCTTGGACAAGAGGCTCAAACATAAATAACAAGTGACCAGTACAAATCAACAATGTGCATAAAATGTCATGTCACCGCCTGGGTCACTAGGGACAAAAGCTTGTGATCTGTAGGCTGTTCAAAGCTGATGGAGAAGACTGTAGCTTCTTTGATGAAGGACGGAGTGAAAACGGGGAGCAGAGGAGGAGCAGAGGAATCCTGCATGACACACACCAGAGATGCAAAGAATTAAGTTTCAGTGTGTTTCTTGCCACTTAATTATCCCCCCCACCCCAAGATGGGCCTGCACTTGTGGATGAAAAAGATACCCTTCTGTATACAACACTGCCTCTCCACATGACAGTATGGTGGTTTACCCCCTCTGTCTCTCCACCTCCCTCCCTCCTTCTGTCTCATCTCACAAGATGACCCTCATTACTCTACACTCTGTTCAGTTGTCAGTAAAAAAAGAGACACTTTGCTTTGAAAGGTAAAGACGAGTGGGAGAGGGGGTGAGATTTAGGTCCTGCAGGTATGGAAACACACTCAGTCATAGAAGTGGAACAGATGTTTAGGCTTATTATCAGGCCTGTGTGATATATTTTTTAAAGTTTTTTTTTTTTTTTTAACTTCCTTATTAGTATTTGGCTGTCAATAAAATACGGTGGATCTGAAAATTTAATTGAGAGAGAGGAGTAGAGAGGAGAAGAGAGGAGGGGGCGCTGCTAATTATGCATGGCGATTGTTGATGGCTTGATTGTCTGCGTCCAGCTGCACGGAGGAGCGGGGAGAGGGAAAGGGAGGGCGGGGAGAGAGGCAGACTAACTGACGCCAGGCTCGGAATTCTCCCATCCATTGAAAGAGAGACCCGATTGTGTCCGGGGCCTTTCCGACAAGCACCTGATCCCTGCCCAGACACACTAGTGAGTGTGTGTGTGTGTGTGTGTGTGTGTGTGTGTGTGTGTGTGTGTGTGTGTGTGTGTCGCATAGATTTACGCACTGAGAGCTCTGGAATCTGCAGACAAGCGTTGTCATGGGAGGAAACTACTCTGTTGGCATTTTTGATAGCCTACAAACAGCCTCTTATAAGTTCCTAAAATGATTAAGAGCAAATGGGATAACGTTTACTCCGCATGGAGGTCTGTAATCCCAAACGCCTAATCGATTTAGCCAGCAGTGTGTATTCATTTGCTGACTGAGCAATTATATTCCCACCAGACTTGGGAAATTCGGGGCAATATTTGTTCTCCTCTTGACATATTCAAGAAAGATATTTAAGGTCAAAGTCTTGTTTGGATACTGTGCGCCGCTCACACAATATATCTCTAAAATAAGGCCTGTCTCACGGTTCAATATTGTGTTTTGCTCTAAAGTCAGCTCGCTGAGTGACTTGTCATACTGGGTCAATGGCTGTGGGGTGGAAAAGGCGGGGGGGTGTTGCCAGGAGGAAGGCAGTGACTTGAACATCTGTTAAACCTCTGCATGATGGGGGAGTTTTGTCTCAAGCCGTGCGCATTTACGCACGAATATGTCCAGATCACCATCCAGAAATAGTGTGTTAACTTGAACGCGCTCTGCTTATTGTACGTGACGTAACGCAGTGTCAGACTTGCCGACAGCCTCACCAAAGTTTTAATACCAAAGTTCACCTAAAATGGACAGATCAAAAACGTCACATCTGAGTGGGCGAGACGTTCGCAGTGGTTGCAAAATGTCTAAACGCACACCGGCTGCTACTATTCTGGCAACCACGGACTGTTGAGTAACTACTTTATCTAACCACTGAGCAGAAACTCCAGGACGTGACAGTTAGAGACATTTGTAATCGCCATATACTGTAAAGCAGTGCTCAGGGACTGTAGGTCACTGAACACTGCTTTCCTGTCACTTTTCATAAAGAGATTCGTCTCTAGGCCGTGTTGGCGTATCCATCATTACACAAGTTCTGGAGTATTTGGAAAGGTTTTCTCTGAGTGCAACTGCAGTCAGGAGGAGGGAAGCGTGAGGGCGTAGATCCACGTCCGTGAGTGACAGACGCGGCGAGCCAATCGGATCTCCGAGCGCCACTGCTTCTCTCCCCTCTGGTGCTGGACGGGGGAGGGCGGGCCGTCTGCCAAAGAGGGGAGTGCGCGTCGGGGTGAATGGATGACGTCGGGAGGCTGGCGCCAGCATGTCTGGGACTGGCGCGTTAGATCAACACAGCTGGGCCGGGATAGGACACACAGCTGGCTCAGGCCTGCATTCCTCCACAAAACAGGATTGTGAGAAAAGGGAAAAATAAGACCCAAATAGGAGCAGAACGGAACGTGCTTTGATGTAAACTAAAAGGGAACAACATTTTGGAATTGTTAAAATATGATTTTCAGAAAACTGTAACCCGAGGGGGGGTTAGATTTTAACAGTAAATGATTTGGCAGGTTAAGTGCACCCTTCATAGTCTTCGCGAGTTGGAAACATTTTTGTTAATTATACCTGACGTGTTATAAAGATATGAGAAGACCTACAAACTACCGAAACATGTGCAGTCAACCAATCCAGTCCATATCCAATAATCGCTCATCAGAATAACACGCTCCTAGCAATTAACTAATGTAGAAAAAAAGGGGCTGAAAATCCACTGACCTTTTACCTATATTATATAAACATCATATTCTCAAGATTTTATTCTTTCTATACACATTTTTCGGGCTGTGTGTCCTGATATAAGCACACACAGACTCCTTTAATTTCTACTTATCTACACATATTATCATCTACCTTTACAGCCGTGAAGACACTGTGTTTGTCCAAGGTCTTAACACAGCCAGACGTGGAGCCAAACTTCATTAAGGATTTAAAGTAATTAACAAAACATAGGCCATAATCATCCTCAGTGGAACACCTCGTCTATGGTGAGCTTTCACAAAGGCTTGCGTCTGAGATGTCTTTCATAGCTGACACCATCTGGAATTGTTCACGAAAGTAAAAGTGAGATAGAGGCTGCGGTTTAAAAAAAAACTATAATTAAAATCTCTCCTTGCAATTACTCCCAGGGAGTTGAGCCCTTGTAAACTTGAAGTATTTCTCTTTTATTCGTGTATGTATTTTTTTTTTAAACTCATGATGTGTCCCACTTTGGAGATTTGTTTGCTACCCATGTCAAATAAATACCACCACCACCTGAAAAGAGGTAACTAATTGATTGACAATCCCCTCTAGGCATCCCGGCCGAATTTCCTCATTCTTTCCAACCCGTCCACAAGGTGATAGCAGCCAATGAGAGCGCGCTTGCTCTGTACACTGGCCAATCGCGGCGCGATGCGAAAAAGGGGGCGTGAGCGGGCTCGCAGCCTATAAAGGCCTAACTGTACGTCGCTGTCAGAGCACTGTAGCGATTCAAGACAGTGACAAGCGAAGAGGAAGAGAAAGCATCGCAAACTTCCACTCAGACATCAAGTCGAGCCTTGCTGTTGTTGTTGTTGTTGTTGTTGTTTCCATCATGAAAGCCATCAGTCCCGTCCGCTCGGTGAGGAGCTGCTACAAGGCCGTGTGCTGCATTTCGGAGCAGAGTCTCGCCATCAGCCGGAATAAACACTCGTGTCTGGAGGAGCCGGTGGGCGCCCTGTGCGACATGAACGACTGCTACTCCAAGCTGAAGGAGCTGGTGCCGAGCATCCCGCAGAACCAATCGGTCAGCCAGGTGGAGATCCTGCAACACGTTATCGACTACATCTTCGACCTGCAGATCGCGTTGGAGGCGGAGGACACGGCCGCGCCGGAGATGGTTTTGTCAATAAAGGTGAGGAGGAGGAGGAGGATGGAGGAGGAAGGGGGGGAGATGCGGGCTTGCAGGGTCGAACTGGATGCTTGTCCTTCAACATCAGCACACGCTGACGTCCACTAGCGGCGGCTCCTCCGTTGGCCCTTTGCACCACGCATCTCCGCATTGACCTGAAAAGTGAAAGACGATTTCGTTCCGTGTGCAGATTTTGTGAAGTTTGTTGCACTTGGTGCTCATGCGGTCGTGCTCCGGGAACACGATATGCATCCACCACCCCCCCTCTCACTCGCTTACTTTGCATGCACTGCACTGTGTATTGTGTTTCAGACTGTTGTGATGCAGTAGCAGATGATGTGTGGTGTTGTGGGAAACACGTTACACCCACGCAAAGACAGCTATTCTTGATTGTATGCAAGCCTTTAACGCAGCTTCTCTTTGCTCTCCATTCAGACTGCGGATCTTACTCGCAATTTCTCCAAAGAAGAAGGGCGATTGTGCCATTAAGATGACATATTATGGTACGTATATGTTCTCATAATCAACCGTGTCATACGATCACAAGATGGAGTGTTTGGAAACTATCTCTGGGCAGCTCGCTTAAAATTACAGCTGTGTCTTGTTTTGAGTGTCAAAATGAAATCACTTAAAAATAGGAGTTTAAAATACCAGCGAGAATAGTGTTGGCATTGATATCCTGGGAGATGAAAGCCCCTTTACCCTCCACATTCACCACGGTTGCCAATTAGACAGGCCAGTGAATGTGTAGCGGATTCATTGCTATCTGCCTGGGGTTAATGAAAGTTCCATGCTAGGCGCCAGTCTGTCTGCTCTCCTCTGCAGGGAGGGAGGGAGGGAGGGTGAGAGGGAGAGATCTGACTTCACTTTTCTTCCTTTCTCTCCATGCAGGTGCAGGGAAACACATGTCTCCACTTCACTCCGGGCAAGAGGACAAGAGGGGCAGAAAGGGTGGGATAGGTATTTGGAAGAGAAGAAGAAGGAGGAGGAGGAGAGGAAGGAGGAGGAGGGAGGTGGAGGGTTTAAAGAAAAGAAAGAAAAGACAAGAAAAAAGTGGACCATTTCCTAGATGAGTGGGGATCAACGGTAGTGCATGAGCAAGAAAACAGAGACTCATTCTTTGGCCCCTGGACAGACAAATCAACACACCAAAGCAGAAGCCAGGACTGGCAACTGAAAGCGACCGGCTTTATATGCCCTCCTCCAAAAACCTGGGATCCCCTGTAGGTAGATGTAGAAATATTGGTACATTGTTGTTTTATTTTATGTTTTTTTTTTGTTTGTCTTTAATTATTTTTTTTTATGTCTGTTGAATTTGAAAAACTTTTTTGTGGGTCAAACTCCACAACCCAACCTGAATCCCTTTCTACACCAAGTCTCACATCATCTCACTTAATTATCCTTGCGTTATTTTCCCTCCTTAATCTGATTTTTATAATGATTCGGAGACTGTTACAACTTCATACGAATGTGTACATATCTGCTGTGGGGTATGTATGTAAGGCGTGAGTCAATTTGGATGTTTTTTTTCTGAATGGAAGTTGGGGTTTTCTTAGGTATAATCAGAACTCTATACTAGAGTTAATTGTGACTGTTTGTAGGGATTGTGTTATTTCTACAGACAATGTGCTGTGAGTTTCATAAACTCTTTATTATAAAGTGTGCTTTGTATGTATATGTTCTTATGTAATAAAATTAAAAAAAAAGATGTGAAACAGCTTGGCCTTTATGGTATGTTTGATCTCTAGTCGCGTTATTCAGATGTTAAAGGTGATGCTGACGTGACTTTCTGAGCTTTGAATGACAATGAAATGCTGATACAACAGGATGTATTGAGAAGAATCTTGAGGTTGAGTGGTTGGAAATCAAACGAAGGGAGTTTCCTGTGAGTGCTTCTAATTTTCCAAAGAATGAGTTACCAGCAGTTAAAAGCAGACGAGCTTCCTAAATGTTCAAGAAGAGAGGATGTTAGACGATCGCAAACCGACCATTCTGATCATTCATAAATCTTCAAAGCCACGGTTACATACACAGGTCTGTATCAACCTTCATGACACCAGATCAGCACGCGTATAAATAGTCTTGCTTAAAGCCTTGGAAGCTGAAGAGTATCGCCTGTAATGCAACATTCATACATCATCATAATCAGGCCTACAGAAAGAATATAACTGTCTAATGATATATGGCTTTTGGAACTTAATGTTACTGTACTTGTACTGTAGCTGGTCTTAAAAGCTGACCAAACTACTCCACCTTGTGGAATAAACGTCACATGCTACCACTGGCCTCATCTGCCACAGTGAAGACATGTTTTCTGGTTTTATTACTTATCGTGCTATTTACAGTCTCACCAAACATAACCAAACAAACAAACAAAAAAAGACAACAAGCAAAGCAATCAGACCTTAATATGTCAAATTGTTGAATAAATTGACCTAGTTCTGTCGTAATAATGACGTTACTACTCCATCTAGTGGTAAAAATAGGTTATTGGAAGAGGATTATAATTTAAGGTTACAGTAAGACAAACTGTATACTGTATATTATAGAGACTTTTAGGAAATCTGCTACAAGATGTGGACACAACTTCCACCACAGTAGACTTTTTAAAATTAATTTATTGTAAAAAGACTATAGACTGTCTATCTGTTCCAACATTTCCCCCTCTGTTAGGCGCTGCAGAGCCCATTACACCACCATCACCAAGACACAACAACAGTTTCTTTCCTCACTCAGGCCAAGACTCTCTCAAAGTGTCAGAAACAAACCGTAAAACATCCACTCACCTGCACATTATAAACAATATATTCACAGTTTAATACACACTTTTCTTTAATCACCCATCACTGTCAAGTTTAAACTAGCATGTACAGTATATATCCACCCAGATCATGTGTTTATGACTATAAAGTAATTCAATGTTTCTTCTAGCACTCGGCACCATTGCACTACTGTATGACTGTTTACAGTTTAAATAGTAATTGTATGTTGATGTTCATTGTTGCTTTTAACACATTTTGACATTAGTCTGCTTAGAAGTGTTAATTTCAGGGTCGTAGTTAGGTCAGGTGTTGCACTAGTTTGCATTATACTGTGAGACATTAAAGTCATGTGTACCTCCCCTCACGTATGCAAATGAGGGGACAATGAACCATGAACACCTTAATGTATATATTTCATTTACAAACAATGGGCTACACATTAGCCTCGAGCTAATGAATCAACATTTAACTGACACTGTCTCAAAAATAAACATTGCAACTTTTACAAAGGCAGTGTTTGTTACTTCATTTCTGTTTGAATATTTGGAAAATTACATAGTCTGAAAATAACTGCTAGCATTACCACAGAGAAGGAGAAACAACGCTCGAGGCTACAGCCCTGAAGATCAGTCCACACACCACAAGATGGGGGTGTTGGATGAGGATGCAGCAACTTGTGGCCTCCTGACATTTTAGGAATGTAAGCACTCTATGCACACACTATAAAATCGCTGCTTTAGATGTCAAAATGAACTTCTGCAGGTCAAGTGCTGTTCTGACAAACAAAAATGCAACCTTCTGACCTTGCAGCAAATCTAAGCTGCTTAGTACAAGACAGAGATCACTGAACATAAAGTGCCGTACAAAGAAACTCGGGCCTAAATGATATCTAAGGAATTCATCAGTCACATACAAGCAAATCTGAATCCAGAGCAATGTCATGGGCAAGTTTTGGCACGTGTCAACTGTGAACTTTACATATTTGTATATGACAACACCTTTTCTGTGAGCTATTTCATATTATATTTAACTACTTCATGACAATACACAACATATTAACTTTTCACGATTTAAATTCCATGTGAACTTTCTTTCAGCTTAGAACAATATTCACCAGTAATATGAAAATAATAATAATGTCATAGCTTCACAAAGGTACTTCTACATTGACCCCAGGGCATTGTAGCTACAGATAAGGTCAATTTTATGTAGTTTGATGTATTATGTAATATGTATTATTGTGCTTTGCAGACTTATACAGAGCTGGTTACAGCCCAAGGTCTCTAAAAAGACAAGGACAAAATGCATTAGAAAAGAATTACCTCAACGTTTTACAATTCAGACCACATTAAAACGAAAAGGCAACACGCGATCTGAACAAAATATGACGTGATAAGATAAAACGCGCTGTTTTGATCTCATACTGGGGAAATGTACTTGTTACAGCAGCTCAAGCTGTAACACAAAAAGAGTGATAGATGGGAAAACAGATATGTTTGATGGATGAAATAGTTATTTGAATATTAATCTGACGACATCTTAAAAGAGCTGTACCATATTTTGTAGTTTGATATGAAAGAGGAAGAAACAGGGGGTGAAGATTTATTATTATTATTATTGTTGTTGCTGTTGTTATTTCTGATGGTATTTCTTCTCTCTAACATCTGTTAAATGTTGCAATGTCATGTGAAGCAAAATTCTGAGCCAACAGACAATTAAGAATTATCTTATCTAATCCAGTTTAATAAGCAAGCAACTGTGTCAGCTCTTCCCCTCACCCTTAGCCCTTTGTATACTGTACAGAAGGTCATTAGGTGCTATCTTGAGTGAATAAAGCACAATTATCTTGTATTCAGAGCATTTTTAGATTCCAGTAATTTCATCTGACATGTGATGTTCAAAGAGAGCCATGACAATAGGCTTGATTTGGTTGGGAGTCTACTTTGCCTTGGCCAATGGGGGTCAAGTCATATGGCTTGGGTCTGGTCTGGAAGCTGTGGATGGGGGAGGGGTTGTTTTCTTTCAATATCTCCCCTGAGCCAATAAGCAAGAGTGGTGCTGAAAGAATCCAATTATCATCTACAAACTATCCCCAGTAGCACCTTACACCAGGCCGCAACACACTTTCATCATTTAAACAATAGAAATGGTCAATTTCTTACTATAGAAATGATCCGGGAAGATCATTTTATACATAATTATTACACGATATTTATATTGAACAACTTGAACAACATTTTCATTTCAACTCAAGTGTTTTTAAAGTTAGATAAAAGCATTCCCCACACCAATAAACACAGTATGTCTGTTCTTAACCTGAGACTAAACCCAACTAGTTATCAATACGCATTTTTAATTAATATTAAGTTAAATATTTAACTATAGTGCCACTTTTGTGGATGCACCATTACACCAAATAGGAAACGTTACATATTTATGTATTTTAGACTTTAAAGTTCAGGTAATTAAAACAACTATCAGTTTTGTTTTTATGGACAGGCAAAGAAGTTGAAGCTCAGGCTGCTGTATGATGCAACATATGGGTCAAATTCTTTCTTACTGTGACCTAAAACTCTGACCAACGTGTAGCAACAAGCTTACAACTCCCTTATTATAAGTCTGACCGTACAGACTGCTCTCATTCACATTCAAAGTAATAATAAAAAGTCATTGTCTCCAACTGCAGCCTGGAAATAAAAGAACATTATGTCCTGAAATCAGGCGACTGTCACTTTAAGAGCAGCAGCTCCGTCCGCGTACAACTGTTTTATGCAAATATGACAAGCCGAACGTGCCGCGAGCCAATCAGAGGCCAGTTCTAACCGCGGGAGATCTAAATTTCGCGGGATGAAGTTTGGCGCTAAAAAAGCTGTTCTTCCCCAGCCCTTGTCCCTCTTGTATGGAGAGCGGAGCTCTGAGGTGGACGGACAGGAATCACGGACCGGGTCGGATTCCGCATCAGAAGGGGTCACAATAAGCTGTAAATCTCAAGGTGGAACCCGATCTCAATGAGACCTGGAAACCTTCTGGTACTGGACTCTCTAATCCTGAATGTTTGAGCTCATTTATTTATTTAGGCAGTAGTCTTTTTAAAAAATAACTTTTAATGCGAGTTTGCTCTGCACTTTGTTACCGGACAAAGGATAACGACAGCGATCAGTCTGCTGTACACTAACGGATATTATTAGTAAACACGGCTGTTTAACTCATGCATTTTTGTATCTAACAGGCTGGGCTGTATGAGTCGCTCTGTGCTGCTCTGTTATTATAATCGCAGGTTAGACATATATTTTCATACAAAGCCTTCAGCTGCTGCAGCAACTTGCCAATAAGAGGCAACGATCCGAGCAGAGCATTAAGTGCTGATCCAGCAGCACACTTCTCCCTTCGTCCGACCAGTCCGGTTAAATTTAGTTTACTCAGGAAAATGATGCGGATGCCTAAAGGCGTCTCTCCGGCATCGGGTCGGCCACCGGTGGGGCTGCCTTCCTCTCAGCAGAAGATGAAAGTTTTGTCCACCGGAGGAGTGAAGACCGAGTTCTTCAGCACCGGACTGTCCAGCCCGCTCATGAACACGGTACCGGCCGGTTATTTCACCCAGATCTGCAACACGACCGCGGCCGAACAAAGAGCCAACAGCCTGTACTCAACCCCCCACGGACCAGAGGCTAAACCCATCAGATCATCCTCCGGGCGCCTGCCGGTACAACCAAACACACACACACACACACACACACACACACACACACAGACGCCTACACTACAAATACACATTTTTTTTTTAAATAACTGAATTCAAAGTGTGTCCAGCTCAGTTAATTATGTGGGCGGAATAATTCTTGATTTCCATTGGCATGCTTTGGAGCGTCTGGGGCCACATTCAAATATGTTTTGACGTGATAAGCCACAGAGGAGCCACTGTGACTGCTGCTGGATGCGCGCGCGCGTGTGTGTGTGTGTGTGTGTGAATAGTGTATTCCCTTTTAGCCTGCCATGTTAAGTTGTGTGACATCTTTTCCCGCAGTCCAGCTGTAGCCAGACGAGGCCAGACGCTGTGTGTGTGTGTGTGTACGTGTGTTTTTTGTGAATGGGGGTGGGGGGGTAGTTGATAGTGTTTGGGGCCCCCACTGTTCTGTTGTGAAAAGGAAAGATGACTGTCTCCTCACAGTGGGAGATAGCTGTGGTGGCTTTACACAATCAAACAATGCATACATGGCTGCTGGAAGGCATTAATGTACACACACTCTCATTTCTTCTTTTCCACGCAAAACACTGAATGTTCCCGAGCCATTAGTGGCTTGTATTTGGACAGCTACACCCGTGCGACAGCTGCTCCAACCGCACCTGTCATTAAGGCAACGTGGGACCTGCGTAACCTGTTCGTATCACTGTAGGTAGAGAGGTCAGAGGTCATAGCCATAAACAACTGGTGTGTTTTCCTGCGAGCCGGTGAGTGAATCCTCAGGTGGAAACACACCGTTTCTGTTGGTCTATGTAAGAAAAAGTCAATGTAAGTTGCGTTCAGCGCTATGTGTCCTATCCCCCGACGGCTTATTTGGACAGCTTTATGATCTGAGGGGATTGGATCGCACTCAGCGACATGTTTAGTGCCCCACACCTGCTGTTTGTTATATTTGGTCTCTTCCTTTCCAGCCACTCAGCCTTGCAGTCATTTAGATTTAGTGAATTGCAGTAAAGCTATATGGGTTAGGGGTTAGAGTGTGTGCGGGGTCTCCAAATCTCATGTTAACCCCCTGCCCTCGGAGCCTGTATTCACTAATAGGCCCTTCAAGAGGATTAGTCGGACGTAAGTAAAGTGAGAAACAAGCTACCACCTGGCTGCCAAGGTGAACGTCATAACAATTCACGGCTGTACGTATTAATGGATGTTGAAATTCTACCTTTTGTTTGCTGAAGTCTTTCCCCCCTTTTTAATCCAGCAGCAAGGCCAAGTCATGGGACAGACCCACAGCAGGCCCAGGCTAATATAGGATGTGAGCTGATAGGGTTTATTATACATGTCTTGCTGTGCTATCATCAGAAAATGGTGACAAGCCAGCGATAAGGAGCCAGTATGCTGACTGTGTTTTCACACTGATAATGGAGTCCTCCCTGCCATACATACAATCACACACATGAGTGTCTTTAGATTGTTCCGTGACCACATTAGACCACATTTTCTTTAGGTGGCGTCTTCTTAGTTGGTTATTTCACATTGTCACACGTGTAATTCGCCATGAAAATGAGGTGAGAAAGAGCAATGCACATGGGCAAGTTTCAAAAGTCCCAGTCCCACGATTACGAAACTTCCTTCACACACTGCAGCAAATTAAGTAAACTTTCAGGTCGAGGGGTAAAAAACACCTTAAAGTCTCAACATTTGTCCTTTAAAACTTAGGCGCAAGTAGGTGATTGGCTCAATCTCGTATCTTGTGTTTTGATATAAAATAAACAGAATAAATATGAAGCTTTGGATCCCATTTGATTCCCTTTTCTAAAATAGTCTGTGTCTTGTTTTCCTTCCTTCCTTTCTTCTTACCCTAACTCAAAAAAACATCTCAGCTGTGATCATCTCTAAGCTTCCGCTTTTCTAGTTTTATTCTCCATGGATTACTTCTTGAATCTTTTGGCAGTACTTAGAGGTAGCAGTAGTTTAGTTTTCTGGGTGCTGTACCGTCTGACTGACGCAGACCTGAATCTCTAAATTACTGACGCACGCAGCGTTGAGTCATTTGCAGTCACGTCTCAAACTCTACCACGTTTTGTCCACTTCGGATCCCTTAAATTGAGACATTTAGATAGACAGGACATTAATTTGATTAATCAGGGCTTCTGTTTTCAGCCATGACGCGTCACTCCTGCAGCTGGTGTGGAACATGGCTGAAAAAAATTCTCAGGTTTCATTCAACCTGTCAACATATGTTCTCTTTCTCTTTCACTATTATAAGACTCTAAAACATAATTCAAGCATGGGTCACTTTATTCACTTGGACATAAAGAAAGTCTGGCTGACTCAGGATCAGTTGGCAGGCCGACTGTCTTGCACTTTTATGCGTTGTCATGACCGAGGACAGCTAGCACGTTGCATGCATTTGATGTCTGAGTTACTTCTCTTCATCACAAAGCTTATAAATCGTGATAAGTGTCTTCTCCGTGCGCTCTGCTGACGCAGCAGCTTGCCCTGCATGTTCAGTCGTGGGTTTGATGTTTACAAGAAGTGCTGCTTCTTCATGTACTGCTCACTTCCTTCAACTTAAACAACATTATAACCACCGCACAGGATGCTCGGCTCAGCGCAAACATCTGAGTTCCCTTAACTACAATAAACAAAAATCTACATAGCAGTCATGCAGGATCTCACACTTTTCACGCTTTTGGAAACCCTCTGAGAAAAAGTTAATGTTTGACTGAACGTAGTTAACTTAAACTGAGGAGATCTCATCTCGCGACCCACCGATCATGCGAACTGTACTAAAAGACAATTGTCATTTGAGTTTTAACCAGGGTGCGTAGGCTGTTGATAGTGCTGTGTCAGTCCCGTTTCATTTCAGCCTGATAGTGATGTAAATGTGTTACAGGAGTCACACGCCACTCCAAAGTCCAGGGAAGACCTTTTCTCTCCGTGACGGCCGCGGTCCTCAAAACACTGCACGTGAATGAAATCGTCTGTTTTCACGTACAGCACACAATGTTTACCACAGCCAAATGTCAGTTTTTGGCCGGGGCTTGCATCTGTATAATATCAACCAGGAACAATGCCCCACTTCTTCCCCGCTTATGTCACATGTGCGCATTCCTAGATTTTCATGGAATGTGCACAATCTGCCAAACATGCATCAGCATTGATTTCGGCGGCTTCGCGAGCGACCGTTTCTGCTGCTTTGAAGCGAAACAAACCGCTTCAATGGGCTTTCTTATAACATCCAACTTGAATCGCCTTCTGTTTCCAGAGAACCCCCGCCGTCCCCACCTCCTCATTCACACTGATGATGACACTCTGGTGTGACATTGCCAACTTGCATGCACCCACCCAAAATTGCCCATTCTATTCCCTCATTCACCTTGTTTTACCCCAGCACTACCCCAGCCCTGGAGCATAATGTCCTCATAGCGGGAGTTTTGCATTTCAAAGCAGCCTGTCCCCCCCTTCTCTTTCTCTCCCACCAACCCCAATAGGCAGATCCACCCTTCTTTTTACCTCTTGAGGGACGTGCTGGCAATCTCATCAGCAATACAGGCATTGTTTTTTCTTTTGGCTACCCAAGGGTGTGGTTTGTGTACAGCGGAGTAGATATTTGCAGGCATACCGCAACTTGCTCTTGGCTCAGTTTGGAACGGGAGTCCCGCGCTGTCCTGAAAGACCAGGTTTGTTGGTTTGAAGAGAGGCCCGGCTAACAGAAAAGCCTTCACGTGACTGTGACTTTGTGTGTGAAATACCGCTGTGGAGATTTCAACACAGCAGAGAATGTACAACAAACACAGCAGGCCACATGCGGCCCTTGGGTGTAACTGAGCAGGCACGCAGGGTGAGGTTATGGCAAACGTGAGCAGGGTGATACTGCGAGTCTTGGAGATAAAGAGCTAATATGAGTGTATTTGGCTCGGGCCTTTCCCATTTCCTCTCACAGCTTAAACAGAGTCTTGCTTAACTGAAAACCAGTAGGTGAACTAAGTAACACGTGCTTACTATAATGTCCTTTATGCCTCTGACTGATCCGACTCATCACATTTAGTCTTTCAGGGTCTTCTGTAGGTCCTGTGTGCTTTTGACACATTCCTCTCAGCGGTCTGTAGCAAGGCTGAGTAAGAGCAAGACAGCAGGCTGTCTTTCCACCAGATGAAATGGCCTGCGTTTGCGTAATATGGTTGACTCACCAGCGAAATCCCTCATGCAAAAAAGGGAGCACCCAAGCCCCCACCCTTAACCCATACAGCTGCAGGGTGAAACCGTTGGTTCCCCTCTTACAACATGTCACCGTGCCTGTGGCCGCGACTCTGTCAGATTGTGGATCTACAAGCCTTAAGAATGCAGACACGGGTGCAGCTTGATCTACAGATTTAGGTCATGGAAGTTCTAAGTGAAGGCTGCTCTTTTTATATGTGAAACTTGGACCGAAAGAATTGGACAAGCAGATCAAACCAGACAGATCTTCTCTCTATTAAGCAGATGTCCCTGCTTGTAGACACTAACTCGTTTATATCTGATTCCTCCCTGCAGTCTCTGGTATTTGACAGCTACTGTCAAAGCCAACAACAAAAAAAACCCACACAGCTTTTAATCCCACAAGAGTCTTAATAAATGCAAACAGTCACCATTTTGTTCCGAGTAGCTTGTTTCTGTATGACTGCCCGCGAGCTGTCGGGATTAAAAACCGCCCTGCCAACAGCACATACACTTTCCACGCTGCTCCAGATGTCGCCAGTCAACAGGTGGACATGTCAGGGAGCACAGTGGGACAATGGCAGCCTTCATTATCCCCACACTTACTCAGGCCCATCCACACATGGTTAATTCACCACTTTTACCATCTCTGGAAAAGTCAGTTGCCCAAACCTGTTGGTCAAAGCGCTGCAGCGACAAAAAGGGATTGTAGTTGCCAAGTATTTGCGATGGGAAGTGGAGCAAGAAAAGCTTGTGAGACAGTACGGAGCTGAGAGGAGAAGAGAGGTCACAATCGTAGGTAACCGAGGTGAGATCCCTAACCAGATGCTACAAATTACCCAGCAGCCTCAGTTGAATATACCACCCCTCATTAGCTCAGTCACCAGAGCGTTTGCAGGAGTGAACAAATAACTAGCAGGAATCCTGCATGTTAGGGAGTCGCCTGTTTACGCAAGTTGTCATTTTTCAGTTGGTCATTTCTCAATCCTGAGCGTGAGACCGTGTTCATGTGATTTTCACTTTTGGTTTTGCCATAGCAATGTAGGTCACTGAAAAAAAAGTAAAGGTCAGATGAAGATCCGTAGTTTATATTGTGGTCCAAAGGTTGCGCGCGTGCTTTTGATTGAAGCTGCAGGTCTTGGTGATCGATGCGTGCGCGCTCATAGTCACACAATCATCTTGTGGGAAGCCTGTTTGTGAAAGAAAGGTGACACAGGGAAGCTTGAGAGGGGGAGGAGAGCTCATGGGAGTGTTTCCAGGGATTTCCTCGCATGTTGCAGGCAGTGAGTCGAGAGCTGATCGACCCCCCCCCCCCCTTCCTACTCTGCCCACACACACACACACACACACACACACAGATCACCCCCTCTTGAAAGTGCTTTGGAAAGTGTGAGGGGGGTGCTTTGTTCCTGCACTTGAGGACTGTTGGCACATTTACGACACTTTTAAAGAACCCCCCTATTTAGCACATTGATGTCACAGTTTTGTGGATGGGACTGGACTTGCCCTCCACACTCCATTGTCATGATTCAACTTTTAACTTAACCTTTAAAAAAAAAAGCAAAAGTCAATGGCAGTCAGTATGCGGGATGAAAGATTTATTTCCAGGCGACCACAAAGTAGAAAGAAATTGAAATGGGGACTATGTCCACACACACACACATATATGTTCTCATGTCGATGGAAAGATTAGGTCATAGTGAACACTGCAGCTATAAGAAACAACCTTTGCTCTTATATTCTTTTTTTTTTCTAATGCACATAAACTCTTTTCCCTCCAGGCTAAAAGGAAACTGGATCTGGAGGACCCTCTTTACCTGCCAGAGTTCCGCACACCAAAAGGCAAATGCAGCATCGCTGCCAGGATACCGAGTCCAAGAAGTGAGTACACTACTGATCGGAGCTGTTGTAATGCAGTGGCTTTTGTGGGTAGATGCTAGCGGTACGCCAATCCCAGTCTTGGTAACTGTGCCACTAACATCCCTGCGGTGTTTCTGTTTAAGTTAAGTAAGGGAGAGGCAATATGGAGTTAAGTCTGGTTTAATTATAAGAAGAGCAAGATAATGAGGCCAATAAAATGCTCTGAGTACAAAGAGATAAGTCTCAGGAAGTTACAGTTGTTAGCAATGATAATGAAGTCCAAAGGGGCCAAGCAGGTCAGGGAGGGTTTTGGTGTTTGCTGCCAGAACAGTTCAGAATATTGTGTTGGGGACCAGGCGAAACATGGTCGATATCTGCTGTTTCATGACTGCTCGACTTTTAATCTGAAATATCTGCGCGGCGTTGTCCGTCAGCCGTTCTCCTCTCACGTGCCTTTTGTCTGCCGATCTCAGCTCCGAAGTCTCCAGGCGAGCGGACGCGCTACGACACCTCCTTGGGCCTGCTGACCAAGAAATTTGTGGGTCTGATCGCCGAGTCTCCCGACGGAGTTCTCGACCTGAACTGGGCCACCGAGGTCCTGGAGGTGCAGAAGAGACGCATCTATGACATCACCAACGTCTTGGAGGGAGTCCAGCTCATCCGAAAGAAGTCCAAGAACAACATCCAGTGGCTGTGAGTAGCAATATGGAAGAAGACATGTAATATTGGGAATGATAACAGTCTTGACAGAAGGTTTATTGAAGAAGTTGCTACAAGTCACTACACTTGGTTTATACACCCCCTAGTGGCTGTTAGACAGCATTGCAACATGTCTAGATCTTGAACAGCCCCTGCTGAACGATGAGGAGTGCTTACTATACATTACAGTGTTACCTTTTTATAGCTACGGACAACAGATGTTTAATGAAATCAGATTATTACACTTTTCCTGTTGTTGATCGATAGTGTTCACGTGTCTTCTCGTAGGGTTGGAGATGTGTTTGAGGGTGGTGCAAGTGGAGGGGAGAAGTCTTGTGCCCTGAGGAAAGAGCTCGGAGACCTGGAGAGAGTAGAGAGATCTCTGGACGAACTGATCCAGTCCAGCACCACGCAGCTCAAGCAACTCACCGAACACGAAGATAATCAGAGATATCCTTTACACGCAGAACGCGTGTGTGTGTATCAACGACACATCTTTCTCTGGTCGTCTTTCGGGTCACATGCAAATATCCGCTTGTTATGTGCTACTGTTCTGACCCTTAACTCCTCACTGTACGCTGGGGTACGTGACGTATCAGGACATCCGATCCATCGGCAGTCTCAAAGACCAGACAGTCATCGCCGTCAAGGCGCCAGCTGACACCAAACTGGAGGTGCCAGACACGGCAGGGGTGAGAGAGCACGTTTGTTTGTTTCGGTTTCTAGGATGACCATGCAAATTTCCATGTGTTGATGCTGCTGACAGATGAATGAAAGCCTTGTTATATGTTTGGCAAATTAGTTTGGCAAGAATAGCCAGTAGCCCTGATTGTAGTTCAGATTTCACACATAACAGACCGGTGTAATTGTGGCTATTTGTATATTAAAGCTTTCTCTTTTTTCTGCATCCTCTTACAGCAGGGGTCATTACAGATCTATTTAAAGAGTAAAAATGGCCCCATTGAAGTCTACCTG
The DNA here is from genome assembly GCA_014281875.1 of Nibea albiflora. Lineage (NCBI taxonomy): Eukaryota > Metazoa > Chordata > Actinopteri > Sciaenidae > Nibea > Nibea albiflora. Next base: position 22,799,883 of record CM024799.1, on the reverse strand, counting down.
TGTCCAGAGGAAGGTCTTGAAGATGCTAGTCCGGTTAAAAGTGCCATCACACCTAAAAAAGAGTTCCCTCAACCCCTCGGCCCTCCAGCTACAACACAGATGGCCCTGCCAAGCTACAGCATCAAAGAGGAGCCTATTGAATGTAAGCTGGGCTCGCTGTGGGGTCACGTACAGTACAGCAGGATTATGACTGTATTTTGACATTCAAAGCTAATTGGTTGATGGGTTACTTCACGGACCTTTGCTCCGGTCTTTGAGAGCTACTTTGCTGTTCAAAGCTTTTGCTTTGTAAGCATACACTCTGAAGACAAATGAGACAGTGCTTGGGAGGCAGTTTATCTCTTGGTTCTTGCTTGCTTCTTGCAGCAAACTTCCTCCTTCCTATTGATTTTGACTGTGCCCATTTTGAGTCCAAGAGTGCTACGCTAAATTAGTGGAATCTTATGTAATACACTTTCAGTCTTTATGCTATGCTAAGCTATGCTAATCATACCCTGCAAGAAAGTCAGCTCATCTCAACCTTATTTTTATAGCACATTTTGAGGCACTCACCATATATCAATATTTATAGACTAATATAAATAATAATAATAAAACATAATAAATACTAATATCAGGATAAAAAGGATAAATGTGCAGCAGCTTAACGTAGCTTGGCAAAAGGTTTTTGTTGTGCAGTGCAGACGCACTTCAAAGCCTTGAAATAAAACTCCTCCGACCTCTCTCCTTCTCTTAAACACAGCCAACTTGTCCACAGCGGCTCTGGCCTCCTCCTCAGCCACCGCCGCCAGCTCCTCCCTACTGGACGTCGAGGGTCTGCTGGGTTTGCCTCCCAGCTTGCTCCAGATCACAGAGGACCAGCTTCCTTGCACCTCTTTCACCCCAGACCCCAACACCCCCTTTGTCAGTTTCTCTCCACCTTTGGACCACGACGACTACCTCTGGAGCCTGGAGGACGACGAGGGAGTGTCGGATTTCTTCGACACGTATGATCTTGGGGATCTGCTGAAGAGCTGAGGTGTCGATGAAGGAAATGGGGAGGAAATTGTGGAATGTGGAAGTGTGTGGGGGGTATTTAATTGAATGCCTTGGGGTAGAAAATATTACACTATGAAGCCATCACTCTTTGTTTTTGCCATGCCAGTTCTGTTTTAATGCCAGTGATTCCAAAGGAGGAGTTACTCACTATTTTAAATAAGTAAAAATGTGTACATATGATTGTAAAAATAGGAGGTTGCGTGATGCTGATGTTTGTGATCTCCAAACGTTAGGAAACACTGTTTTACAAGCAAGGATTGTTTTGGATTCTCTGTCACATTTTCAGATCGCTACAAAGAAAAAAACAAAATATATGTAACAAAAGACACATAACACATCACCAGCAATGGAATCTGATGCTTGGCTTTCAGGCAGTGTTTACATTGTGACAACTCAGGAATTTTTATTTTCTTCCTTGTTTCCAAAGTCTAAATATTTGTGCCACTCTTTGGCCCGTAGGGGGCAGCCTTGTATTACGTCAGCTTTAACTGCCGTGCAGCTTTACAGGATTCAATCACTGGATGAGAGTAAGCTAAAGCCATCGAGAACAATACACAGGGTATGTTTCTAAATCCTAGTCTCTTCAACACTGACCACATTAAACTGTGAATAACCAGTCCTTGTAAATCCCCAGGCATCTACAGCTACAGGACACTGTATTGCTTGAGATCACTTGTGTTGCTTCTGCCCGATCAGATCTTCTCTCTCCTGTCTTAAGCTTTATGTCAGGCGCTGTGCATGTTTGGTGCTGTGTCGTGTGCCAAAAATGTGAAAGGCAGTCTCTGACAGCCAGTACTGGACCCAGACACAGAGTTAATGACTGATCGAGTGTACTCGAGTCTCAACCCAACACGAGGCTCACGCCCTTCAGTTTGGCAGCTTTGTCTCAACTCCAGGTGCTCCTCTACCGATGTGAGTTTGCTGATTTTAATGGAGGATGTTTTTTATATTTAGTAGTGTAAAACTGCTATTGTATTTCTGAGGAAATAGTCCAAAAATAAATTAAATGCAGCATCTGTGTTGCAGGTGGGGTTGATTGATGTAATTAAGGTTTGATTAGAGTAGTTTTCTTCTCATCTTACCCCAAAATAAATCAAGTCTGTTGACTTGGCACTAACAGACACGATAAGACATTTGTATCTTTGCTGTTTAAATTCCAAGCCTATAAGTGCTCTCACCACGTGTGGCGGCACATCCAAGGTCAGCAGGCGTGATTCTGACCTGTTAAAGGTTTTAAGGTTTTCTAGACACATTTGGACATTTGAATTTCATGCTGATGTATTTTTTTGGCTTTCCCTCTACACTGCAGAGATAAGCTAACTGTCCTGTCCTAACAAAACTTGAAAAATGTGTGTTTGCGTGTGTATTTGACAGCTTGGGAAACGGGTGTCATGGTGCGTTTGTGTGTGAGATTTTACAGTGTAGATTAGCGGATGTGAATTTCAGATTTCAGAATTTGTAGGGTTTTTTTTTTTTCAATGAGCATTATTTTTCTGGTATTTGTACATAATTTTTTTGTGTTTGTATTTATACCCATTCTGAATTTTTTTGAAAGTTGGTGTTTTTACAGAAGACGCAGTTGTTTTTGTATAACATGCAGCACTTAATATTTTGTAATATTGTGTGGACTGTTTGAAATGATCAAATAAATACTGAAGCCATGCTTTACACTTGGAAATGTGCTTGAGTTTTATGTTACTCACTTGTCATGTAACCTGTACTTCCTGTAGACATAATTTAATGTAGCTTTCCCAGAAAAACTACATCTCGACTGCCAAAATCTTATTTTATTTTTTTATGTAATCTGACTCCTGAAAAATTTAGTTGGATTAAAAAAAAGATCTTTCATGTTGAAAATCTATAGAAGGACCGGCAGGGTGAACTGAAAATATGGAGCATTTCTGTCCAAAACCAATGAGGGGATGGTCACTGAGGATATTGATCTAATAAGAAGTGACATTTTTCCGAGGAGAGAGAATAGGTTGACACGAGAGCTGAATGGACTATAAACACAACTAGACAGGTTGACAAAAACCACCCATCATTCTTTGTGAGTTGGTTGCCTTGGAAACAAGCTCACAAAAGGGAGCAGAGACCCACAGGGTCAAAGTGCAGTGGGTCACTGTGGAACAGTTCAGGCGGGAGACATTTGCGAGAAAATTCATCCTACTTTTATGAAGAAATCTGTAGAAGATCTGCAAGTTTTATTGTCTAATCGTACATGCAGCGATCAGTCTCTTGAAATACAGCACGAAGGGGACTCGTGCCCTTTCCTAAAGGAATTTTCAAATGCTACTCAACATGCTAGCTCAGTTCTTCCTGAAGTAATTTTATATGGAACTGAAAGTTTTTGGCATTAAGAACTGCAGAGGTTGTGCTCGACAACAGGAAACACACATTTATTAAGTTCGCCACAGTGGTTGAATGTAGCCAAATACTTGCTTCTAGAAATAAATTTTAACCCTCGCGTATAAAGTCTGTCTCTTGCAGCAGTTTTCTGCAAACTCTTGCGTCTCTTCCGACCCAACATCAGGTGTCTATTAGCGCAAAGTGTCCACTAACAGATGTTGCGCACAGCAGCTCATGTGTTTAACAAGAGGTCTTAAAATTAAATGTCAGACGCCGCGTACACATGCATAGCTTTTGACTGTGTAGTTTATGTGCTATCTAAACAGCAGACCACTTCAGTTCTGTAACATCACACCTTTGCTGTGACAACAAGGGACTTAAGTAAATATTGTAAGCTGAACACTGCAGCCAAAAACATAAAAACCTCTTTGTGTGCTGGCGTGGCGTCAGCGAAAAGCAGCAACCTGTGGCCAAAACATTGCATGTCTTTGTTTAGGGCCAGAGCCACTAAAGGGACACTTAATGGGAGTATTATTTTCATTAAGCTTGGGAGCAATTTAGTGACTATGTTTGGTGTGTTTCAGGCCACACACATTCGCATTTAAAGCTACTGAAAGCCTCAAACTGACTCCGGCACAAAGTGTAACATATAGGGGTCTGAAAAACTTGTGTTTGCATGAAAGAGGGGATATAAAAACGTAACATAATTATGAATTTAACAGATATTAAAGGGATGATTGGAAGTTATTCAACAGGTAGGAGTTCATTTGAATGTTCTCAGAGTTCCTAGTTCTTCAGAAATGGTGTGATGTTATCAATTGCACGTAATACTGCATGTACAGTGGATTATGAATCACAAACCAGTTTGACAAGCAGCTCCCAGTCTGGAAAAGATCTCGTTGCCATGCCAACTATGATGACACACAGAGGGCACCTCTCAGGGCGGGGTTGACGGGCAGGTACAACACATTTTGTTGCCAGCTGACAAGCCATATGCCGCAGAGGACACGCTTACGACTGGACTGAGACAGAAACTGCTCCGTCAGTTGAGTCATGCATGACGTGCCTGCTAAAAATCACAGCTCCTTTTGCAGCACAGGTGTTTCCCAATGCTTTTTTTTTTTTCGCAGTGCAGTTGTGCAGGTTCTTGAGGTGGCTCAGTTTCCAGTTTGGGCCCCTGGCCTGTTTAAGACACTTCATAAGCTTATTCCAGAGGGAAACTGAAGACCTGTGTTAAACAATAAATCAAAACCTCTCTCTCTCTCTCCCTCTCTCTCAACTCTGTTCAATCCTCCCATTTTCAGTCATCCGTGTCGACCAGAAGAGGGGGTATTTTACGGTAAGCCTGGGCCTCCTGGCTTGACAGGGGTAGTAAATTGATAGCAGAGCTAGTGGAGCTGAGTCAACAAGCAGAGTGGAGAGGGATACGGAGGTTTTTTAGGGGGTGGGGGTGGGGGGGGGTTGGAGGACCTTGTGCTGCAACTCCACCGGGCTGCTGGGAAGGAGCAAGGAAATCCTGGCAGCTGTAATCTTTACTGGAAGATGTCGCTACGACCTCTGAGCTGCTCTGCGTGTGCGTCAGAGAGGAGCTTTGGTGTACCTCACTTCTGCTTTTTCTTTTTTTTTTTACCGAATGTGAAATTACCCTTAGCACTGGCAGGAGGGAGTATGTTCATATGGGAAGTGACAATGAATAGGTATGTGGTGTGGTGGGAAGGAAAAGGGTGGAGACAAGAAGGGAAAACATTAAGTGAGTCACTCCAGTTTGTGTCCTCAGACAATGAAGTGTCTCTCTATCTCTTTCTCCTTTCCCCTGTCATTCCACCTCTGCAAAGACAATTTCTCTCTCTCTCTCTCTCTCGATTCGCCGTTTTCCTCTCTCCCCCCTCTTTGTTTTTTGGGACTTGTATTCTGCACCATACATTGGTGCATCGCCTGAGCAGACCGGTTTGTTCAGTTTTACAATAGGACCCAGGCTGGAAGGCTGGCAAAAGCACAAAGGCCCTGCTTCTTTACTAGGAGCCGCAAAGAAACTGAAGGAGGGTATTGTTGGGACATAGCAAGCCTCTGCATTACATCAGCCCAGACATGCATGCAGAAAATAAGTGCATGCAAAATGAGGCTGCAGACACACTTTTGCAGACACGTTTATAACAACAAAGAGACACCTGTATTCATGCAAACTGTTTATTTCCATCTTTCCCCCTCGCTGGTGTTCCCTCACATACATACAGGCATGAAACAGAAACAATGATAAAATGAGGCTCTGGTAAACTGGGTCAGCGAGGCTATTTATGTGGCTCTGCATTGTTTGGAGCTGGTCGCGTGCCCTCACTTCCTCAGAAGAATGGATGCTTTTTCTTTTTTTTTTCTTAATGATTAATAAGTCGAGGAGAAGAATTTTCCAGCGTTTCCTCTGGAATGTTTCTCTAACTTATCTTCATTTCTTAACTTTAATGGGGAAAAAACATGAGAGGTATTTGTTTGCTCTTCCAGTAAAATGCAGTGAGAAAGATGTTTGATATCAACTCCTTGAAGCTCTTGTCTTTAAGGCTGTGTGTGTGTGTGTGTGTGTGCAAGATATCAAATTGTGTACACGTACATTTTGGTGTGTCTGAGGTATTTGTTCTTGTGACACAAAAATGAGTTTGTCTATCTTTGGGAGCAAACACACACACACACACACACACTGTGAGCGCACACACAGTCAATACACAACATCCATTCTGCACTGTTCACTGAGTGGCAGTAATAAGTAGTTACAGAGTGCAGATGAAAACCATTTTACCACAAAGTGAGCCTGATTTTTCCTTGGTTGAATACGGTTCAAATAACCTCAAGTTGCCTATAGAACTGGGACTAATTTTCCCTTCCTAAAGCTAATGTGGGCAAATATGTGGTTTTGTGGTAAAACCAAAGGGAGCCACTGTATTTGATGCGGCTTCCTAAAATCACATCTGCACTTCGCATTGTACTGTATCACTGCTCGGCCTGAGGCAAGGTTCAGTGATACACCTCTTTTCTTGGAGTTGACAGGTTTGACAATGCCAGGCATGCAGGAGTTATGCTCTATACACAACTCTTGTGTTTTTTTTCTTTCCACCTCTCTGATGCACTCTTTTCGCTCACATCTACTTCGTCAGTAGATTTCAGAAGAAGGTCATCGGGGAGGGACTTCAGAAATCTCTCTCTCTCTCCTCTCTCCCCCCCTCTCTCTCTATGAAAAAAAAAGTCTTTTCATGAGATGAAAAGAAGGAGGAAGAAGCTTTGGAGCCTGCAGCCAAGAGGATCGAGGTGCAAACACCCGAGGAGGCGTTACACCTCCAAACTCCTGATTAAAGGGCAGTTCCACAGCTGCTAAAACCTCGCTTGAAATGTGAGGAATATGTGCAAGGACCGCATGTGTTTTGTGCAAACAAGCATCCAAATCTGACATCAGAACTTTGAGATGGAGCATTTTTCAGTGATAGCGCATATTTGATAAAGTGTGCCTCCCTCTCAGAGCCATCCCCTCAGTCCATTGAAATTCCTCTCCCTTCAGTTTGGTCCGTGAATGAGGCATTCTGCATATCCATGGCGACCACAGTGGAGACTCTCTGGAGTTTGCATAGAAATGAGAAGTAAGAATGAAAAGAGACGAGGGTGAGGGCACACATGCACACTCTCTTCTCTGTCTCTTTCTCCTCTCTTGCAGTGTGCCAGAAAGCACAAACATTCCCACGTGATGATGGAGTTTCTCTCCCTCCCTCCCTCAATGGGGCGGACAATAGAGCGCGCCGGCGCACCTCCACGCGCGCACATTCACAGAGTGGAGTCTAAACTCGGTCAGAGACAGAGAGGTCCGATTTTAGGCAAGGATTCACCTTAAAGACGCGTTCAGGGAGCGACACTCTGAGGAATACAGCCTCTTTTCAGTTGCTTTCTTGCACACGATGGAGGAATAAACTGTGTTTTTTTTCTCAGTCTTTCTGCAAATGGGAATTACATGCGCGTGTGAAAGTTTGGCTCCCTTTTCCCTTCTGTGATTGTCAGATCCGTTTCGCTCGAAACATGCCGGAGCGAATAAGCATTTCGGACTTTGTGGTCCTGACAAACGAGGATCTGTCTTCGCCCGGGACGTCAAGTTTTCAGTCCAAAATGAGCGACTGTCGCAACACAGTCTCAACCCTGGAGGAGGTGAGAAGAGAGGTGGCGCAGAGAAACGTGCACCCGTTATTTTTTTGTCTGTTGTTTACCTGTCCCATATGAAGTAAACATTATAGGGTGAGCTCTGACTCACCTGTGGGCCACTTTACTTTTCTTAGGTGACACATTTGAGAGGTTTTTATAGCGCCGTGAAGATGAACCATTACAGGTCGTAAAATATTTTCTTTGAAGCTGTCTAACATAGTTTCCAGGTGAGAGAAACATGCAGACTTTGCCCCTAGTTTTTTCAAAACAGTTTCACTACAGTAAATGTAATATGTGCCCAATGCCAAAGGCAGCATGATGCATTGGCAAGGTGGTGCAGGTGCAAGGGGTTTATCTGTAGATCCATGTCTGCGATTGTGTGGTGGTTTTGAGGTGACCTGGTTTCCCCCAATACTCAAATTCTGGTTCTGAGCTGGTGTTTTTGCATCAGTTTGCACCCCAAAATTACCAAATGGTTCATTTACCACTGTTGTGTTTGTGTTTGTTGTGTGATGGGTGGTCCCCTCGTGCTGTCCTCAGGAGTGCTGGATGTTGGCACTCATGGTAAGTCATTCTGTTCTGCAGAAAAAGGAAAGGTTACATGAGGTAGGCATACAGAGTTGGCTTGGCTTTGTCCTCTGTCTCAGACCAAGTTGGGACACAAACAAAACACACACACACACACACACACACACACACACACACACACACACACAAACACGATATGTCAGACAGTGTTGCCCTTTGACGGATGTATTGTTTTTGTGAGTGTGCACGCTCATGCTGGTTAGCGTGTCTGTGAAGGCCACTGTGTGCATTTTGTGTTTGAACTGGTACATTGGCTCAAGCCCTGTTTGACAACTGCGTGTGTGTGTGTGTATGTGTGTGTGCATGTTTGTGTTTATTTGAAATCTGTTCTACCAAAGCTCCTCGGGCAAAGGAGGAAACAGTGTGAGGCTGCCATGAACTCTGCCATTAAACAAATAATCCAAGTGTGCACACAAGTCAGGCTTTCCGTGTCTGTCCTCTTTGGGACATAACAGTATGGTCACTGTTACCCAAGATGGAGTTCTGGTTTCAGTTAGAGCTCTCATTAGTTTGAATCACTGTGTTTTTTCTGTGACAAATTGGATTCTGAGGATAATTTGCATACACCATGCAGGGAAAATTATGCAGTTTCCAAAGCAGTTGTTGTTTGACAGCTGTAACCGTCTGTAGTCCAGATATCCTGATGTTTCACTCATATATAATGACTTACTCCATTTGAAACATCGCCAAATTACGTACAACGTCTTAAAAGGTCTGTGAAAGATGAAAGGTCTTTTGTTCCTTGCTAGAAACAGACTTCTGAGCAGAGAGGGGAACATCAGAGTCCGGGATTTATCAAGAGAACCGTTTTAGACAGCTGTCTGATGTATTTATCCTGGACTAATGTCCTTATTTATGGCCGTGACATACTGGAAAAGACATACCTCGAATAGCTGCTGTGGGGAGGGACATGCTGGAATCCTACACATGTTGTGCACACAGACAGACAAACAGACAGGCAAGCACATGCACACACAGATGTAAATGCAACAGTCCCTTTATAGATAAATCTATGGTTATTATGTTTAGTCTGCTCAGCTGGGACTGGCTTGATTAATGGCTAGGGCAATGTGTGGGCATGTGTGTGGTTTATGGCGGCAGGCCGGGATACAGAGACTCCATTTACTGCCCCATACACTTGCCTGCTTGTTACTTATTACTCCTAATTAGAGGCAAAGATAAAGGAAGAAAGGCAAACGGATAAGGAATGGTTTGGTTTCCTATTGCCATGAGCTATAATGGACTTTATGTGCTGTCCATAAAAGTTTTTTAAAGATCGTTTTTTCCCCCTATGGTTAAAATATTTAAAATGAAATACCGTAAGTTATCCTGCAGCAAAGCGTGTCATTACGCCTTGTGCAGTAATTAAGTATCAGATGTCTGTTAGTCATGAAATATTATGCCAGCAGTCGCACACACGCCCCAACAGCAGGTGTACACAACCTTGCATACGGGCACAAAAAGGCACAAAGACAGTGGAGTTCCTTATCATCAGCTTTTCTGCTCTCCAGACGGGACGCGAACACGTCGTCCTTTGTCTGACCGGGTCTGTTTGTGTGCCCGCGTGCCCAGATTTCTTTCACAAAGTTCAACGACCTGTTTCGTTGAGCTGCATCAGCTTGTTTCCACTGTTTATCCCCTGTCCACCAACCAACTTCCCAAGCAGAGGAAACTACAGCAGCAGTAGCATCAGCCAGCAACTCCCATCTCCAGTCTCCACTAAATCACTTTCCCATTCATTGTCTGCAGACTCACATTACTCAACACCCACACCACCTTTTAATTAGTGAGGCAGCACTTAGGGAGTGGACTTGACCAAGAAAGACTGGGGTGTGTAAACAACACCATCTAACAAGGCAGAGTCTCAGTTAAGTCTAGATTGCTGGCTCATTAAAACTATTCTTGGTGGCACATAGGTGGAGTGCAACATGTCTAGCCTGGTGAAACAAGTGGCCTGTGTGTGAAGAATAAACAGGATGTAGTTGGTTTGGAAGAGATTGATTGTCCAAATACAATCAAGCCTGTCATGTGTCATGTTTAAGGGAAGGTTACCTTCCACGGAGAAAATCCCCAGTCTGGTCTCAGTGTGAGAAAGTGTTGTTTCAGTCTGAATGACAAAATGACAGTCAGTCAGACAGGTGAAGGAAATGCAGTGACATCATTCGGGGATTCACATGACAATGCAAGATTGCCGTATTGGTGAGTTCTGACTCACCTGTTGGCCTTAGTCATGTTTCGTGAGAAAATTAAGCATCATTAAAGTCACGCATGCACGTAGCTGCCCGTACGGCAAACAAGCACAAGTTAATTAACAAATTCTTCCACACCGTTAAAGATCGTAACTCCTAATCTACACGGTGGAGAGAGCAATGAATGGAATGGATTTTTTTTTTCACACACTCATCTTTGTCTCTCTGTTTTATTCCAGTCTCTGGAGATGGACCACACAACTCTACAGAGGATGAAGAAGATGATCAAAAATATACACACTTCTGGACTCTGTAAGTGTCATTGTGTCATAATATCATCAACACGATACGTTACAAGTTTAAGGAAACAATCCCAACTCAAGGCTGATTTACTGCCTATTTCTGGAACTTTCAGCTGTTTTACAGTCTTAATCAGTGGATGGAGCTGTTACGATTTCACCCATAGCACTCTGAAGACTTGTTATCCATTTTGGCTTCAAGTTATATGTGAAAATGTATTCTTGAGCTTCGTTCAGCTGAAGGTCCTCTTACTAGTTTTTCTAGAGCTATCATCAGTGCATGGACCATATGGGATTCATTTGTCCAACTAGTATTTACCAAGTCAAGAATGAACTTTCATCTTATGATATTGGATAAAAGTTGTATGGTATTAATTGTAATGTAAGTTTGGTGGTTTACAGAATCCACGGGGAAGGATGTCTTTCCCCACACATGAAGCATGTCAACTCGGCATCTCGTTTTAAAATAAAGGTCATCCTCTATTATGGCAGGATGAGCTGTTCCGCGTAAAGGGTAGCCTCAACATCATTCATTGTGCAAGCTTGGTTGAGATGACCTCATCAAGCTCATGTGGGCAGTAGTGTTTATAACTGAGGCCCCTTGTTATGGGGCCGGGGTGTGTGTGATGTTGGGTGATTGTGTTTATATCCATACCAAGTGTATGGTTTGTGGTGTACACGTGTGCCTGCGCTAAAGTAAATGGTATGTGCGGTTTCGGCAACAGCGAGCTGCCATGCAGCGACCTAACAGATCCAATGGGTCACAGAGTGAATGTTATTGTGAGCATGTATGTGTCATGTGGGCTTACAGTATGTCACCATGGCTCTATCAGAAGCGAACATGCTTAAGATGTGAGTGTTCACCTCAAAAATGTGTGTGTGGGGAACAGAAAACAGCGCAACATATCCTGAAGTTGTTTTTTCTGCGCTCGCTTACAAGTCTGCTTCCCATTTTGAGGCTTTAACTCATAGTTTTTAGTAAAAATGAGTCAGCGAACCAGCTGCCCAGAATTAGGCAACCAGATAACAGCGATTGTAGCTGCAGAGAAGTACTCCATGATTGTTCTCCATACGTATCCACTCTACTTCTTTATATCCTCTGTGAGTTCATGTGGGTTAATTCCAGTAATGTAACGACGGGAGCCCCCCCCCCTCCTCCCTCCTCCTCCTTCGGCCATTTTGTTGCAGAACCCCTTAATCAGTTCTGATGCTAATCAACAGCCTGACTCACCATGCATACAGACACATTCGTACGCCCACTCCTCCCCCACAAAGTTTGATGGTCTGTTACTGTGTCATGCATGCGCACACACACACACACACACACATGGTGAGATGTTCTCCTCTTTCATTTCTATTCCCATAAACTGCTAAGTACCACTTTTCTGCCAAGATGCTGTGGCCTGTGAGTCTGCGTGTGTTCTGGCAGAGTTGAGTTGCTGTGCTGGTATCTGTTAAAGGTCAGCTGTAAGATCATCCTCTGAACTCCACTGTGACTCAGCTGTTTGTTGTTTGTTAGATGCGTGTTTGTTGTTTGTTATAATTCAGCCTTAAGCGACCATGCAGCCACGACGCTCAGCGCTGCTGCTTCCCCCTTGATTGTTGTCTCCTCCGTCCTGAAGCGTGTCTGCATTCTTTCCTTGAATTCACATTTTTTCTGTCATCCAAAATCTTCCACTTGCTTTTCAGCCAGCTGGTACAACTGTGTCTATCTCCCAGCTTCAGTCACGTTACCGTTTCTATTCCTCTTGAAATGGAAACTGGAGCAGAGATGAACTTACTGTACTCTTTCTGCCAATTTCTGTTTAGTCTGCTCTGGGAGCGTCTGCAGATGTTAGCTTCATATTTTCCTCCACTACTTCCTTTAATTGTTAATCCACAGCCACCAACAAATGATTTCATTGCTACGTTAACGTTGTTTAGTCAGTTAAGATGTTTCTGTACGACTGTGCTCATCAGACATTTGGTTTTAATTGTTCATCGGTTTAATCGGAAAACTCATGGCTTCCATGGCTCGAAATGTAACTTGTGTTTATTTGATGTCCCCCCCTCAAAATAGCTGTAGGGTAAAACCTCATTTAGTGTAATGTAAACAAAAGTGGTGCCAGTCAGGGCTCAGATTCTTTTCCTTTAGCTTTTTTTCCACATAAATTCAGCAGTCAGAGAGCCCACTGAGGTCACGACCCTTGGGAAAGTGACCTACGTGACCCAGAGAAGCATGGGTCTCTATATGTTTGCCTGTCTCTTGCTCCAGGACGGGTGGAAGCCAGTACTAATTCATCCCACATGCTTGTCTTGTTAAAATACTCTCACTGCAACAGGGCAAGTTAATCTGCCTTCTTCTTCATTTTCTGCACATGTAACTCAAGTCTGAGTCAGCCTTTAACTGCCTACGTCTATGCTTATTTGTTGTGCGTGTGTGTTGTTTTTCAGCCCACGTGGACAACAAGGAGCTGTACATCGAGGTCCTGGAAAACCTGGGGAATAGCCACCTGACCCAGGACAACAATGAAGTCTCCACAGGCTTCCTCAACCTTGCTGTGTTTACCAGAGAGGTCACAGCCCTCTTCAAAAATCTGGTGAGGAAAGAAGAGACCAGCCAACCAGGAAAAGGGGAAGGCGAAGGAGACGTTTCCTTAAATTAGCTGTCTTTACTAGAATTCAAACCACATGCAGAAAACCTAGAGGACTGTGTGGCGAGGGATGGAAATAGAGACAAAACTAAAAAAGAGGAAAAGAAGAAATCTGTTATCTATAAGTAAAAGCAAATAAATAGGCTGAATTTAGTTGGTTTATTTGAAACAGCAGCAGTTGAAAGAACCCCAAATCTCTTCCTATCAGATGTTGGGTGTATGTGTGAGTAAGAAGCGTGTATGCTAGTGTGTACATGCATGGCTGAATGGAGGAAAAGGTTTTGTTTTTTTCTTGCAGCTGTACGCTTGTTTCTCTGGGCTCCAGAATCTGGGGCAGTCCGGAACCCTCCCACTGATAGTTTCTATGGCGATGATAATTCATCCCAGACCTCCGTGCATGAGTCAACACACGCCGTCTCACACACTCCTTCCCACGTGTCAATCATGGCCTCACAGGGGACAACACTGAGCTTTACATATGCGAGAAGGAAGTGGGTGCAAAAGACGAACAGGGGGTGATTTAAGGAGTCGCACTGCTAAATCACCCTGAGCGCGTCCCTTAATGCCACGTGTGTGTGATTAAGTGCCTGTCCCAGTACCTCAGTGTGCATGTGCATTGATCCGCATCATCTTTACTGTACATGAGTTGACCCTTGGGGAGCAGGTATTTCCCTGTGGCAGAACTCCATGTATTACCTATTAACTACCTCAGCTCTTGGATGCCAACCAAAACATTCTCACCTGTCTCGAGGCCTCTGTGTCAATATTAAAAGGTCAGCCCTGCGTTCAGTTCACGGAAGTGGTTGGACAATATTTATGTTAAGTGCCGGGTGCAGCTTGGTTGTAGTCCAACGGGCTCCATGGAAAAGGCTGCAGGAACACTTACAGACAGACTCTGTAGATTTCGAAACTGGTCAACTGGACATTTCTGGGGGAGAGATGAAGGATAACATAGTCACGCTGCACGCCAAATTAAAGATATGACGTAACTCTGTGGGGGAATTTATGCTAATTATGCTTCAATCTAAAACGCGACCTGTTTTGCTTGCCGCTCTGTGACTCATTCTCCCCAGACCTCGATAGATTCAGTTCATCTCATCTCAATCCATGCCTGGAATTATCCCAACTTCCACTTTACTGTACACAAACATCATTGCCCCCCCCGCCCCCCCCATTCATCAAATATTTTTTTACAGTCCTGTGTTTTTTTGTTTTTTTTTCGGTGAATCACCAGGTCAAGATGACTGAATCACCTTATTTTGGGGTTATTCATACTCCTTCCCAGAAATGTCCCATTCCATAGAGAAATAGGAGTGTGTAGAACTGTGTGCATGTGGATGTTTGCTCAGACTGTAAATGATAAGAGCCAGCTGTAATATTGGGATATTTTACTCATTTCCTCTGTTTTGACATGTTTTAGGTGCAAAATCTCAACAACATCATGGCGTTTCCTTTGGAAAATGTGCTGAAGTCAGAGATCCGGGACAGCAGATTAGTGAGTCAAGATTTTTATAATATAATAAACGTGCTGGAAAAAATGGTTTACACATGATGATGACATTTTCAAAGTCCTTTTTTATACGACAGAGAGACTGCCCCTGTGTGATGTGTAAGTATTTCGTAGATTACACACAAGTACATTTTCAGGAATACCATAAGTAATATGGATATGATAGCCAGGCAGTCACTGTTCCTTTCACTCAGCTACAGCTTAATATTTTAAGCAAATTATATCAGCTGTCCTTCACATAGACTGTAGTCTGAAGATAACATTGATGGTAGATCCCCTGAATTATGACAATAATCATATCTGATCTTTTATTACAATAGGACGTTATTGTAAAAAGGCATTGTCAAGCAGCAACCTTTAAGCCAGCACCCATGAACCAGCTACAAACAGTTTATTCTGACTTTATATTTTTAGAGATGCTCTGATTTACTAGAGTCCGGATGTTATGGTTTTGTGGATGTCCAAAATAACTGAGATATCCCTGTGTAAAATCCTTTTTAGGGTGGATTTCCTCTTTAAGCACATAATGCTGCCTGTCTGTGTCGCAGACGCAGCTGAGCCTACTAAGATGTTGGATAAGATGAGGCTGTTTATGCAGATTAATGCGTAAGACCGAGCTATGCTCCGACACTGCACTGTGCAGTGCCTTGCCCAGTGTTTGGCCTTTTGATTTACCATGCCAGCAGACTAGTGAGTAATAGCAGGCTAATGCTTTCGTAAGCTCCTGTCACTGCCCTGTCTTCGAAACAGCTGATCTGACAGATGAACATTGCTTCAGTGTAACTGTGAAGGAAGGCACACTGCTTCTTAAATCCTGTTCAGCCAGATTGCAGTCTAGTTAGCATAACATGAGTAATCATGCCCCTGCTGCATGAACTGTCTGGCTCCACCCACGAACTACGCACTTAATAACCAGTAAACAAAGCACTGCTTCACCTGAGTGCGAAGTTATCAATGCCACTTTATTACTGTTGTCTGACTGTAACTTATCTTCTCTACAGGAGCTCAAGAAACAGATGGAAAAGAGCTGGAAGGAGTACGACATAAAAATGTAATTAACCATACTCTCAGTTACACTTACTCACATTCAGTTCTTCATCTCAGAGCCTCATTGCTTCATGAAAAAATAGAAGCTGGAGCTTGAGACGGATGTTATTGCCTAAGGAGAATCATATTGCACGTTTAGAGTTCTTTCTGGTCTTTTTCGGGGTCACAGAAGTTGGTGTAACAGCAGAAGTTAATATGATAATAGTTCATTCCTCTTGGCCTTTCTCCATTACACTGGCTGTGAAATAAGACGGAGGCATTGCACTTTGGAGCCATCATTTGATCTCATTCTGAAGTTGGTTGGTTGGAAGTGTTTTTTAATGCTGTAAGGAGAGTTCACCTCTCCCTTATTGTCTTTCATCCAGCTTCCTCTTCGCTCTCTCTTTCTCGCTATGAGGAAAGACAATGACTTAGTGGGAAAAAGAAATCCCAGAGTAAAGAGCAGATTAGAGATTTGTGAAGTACAATGTGCCGTGAATGACTAAGGATAATCTTTCTTCCTTACTTGTCTCTCCCCCTCCCTTCCCTTCCGCCCTCAGAGGGAAGTTAGAGAAGGAGAGGAAGGAGAAGACCAGGCAGCTGGGGCTGATCAGGATGGAGGGATCAGACGGAGCGGAGGACATGGAGAGAGAGAGGAGGACCTTCCAGCTGCAAATGTGTGAGGTGGGGGATTAGTGCCAGTCAAAATATCAGACTCAGACACCTTTCACATACCTGAGGTGGGCTCGATTTAGTTCACATGGGTGGTCTGCCTTGTGGATTCCATATTCCATCCACGGTGAACTGCGTGGCCAGGCTCGATCCCTTTTGTATCTCCCCAGTAACTCCTATGATGGAAAAAATATGTTTTAGAAAGTCAGGCATGAGCTTAATTGGTTGAGTCTTGCGCTGGGGCTGGGTCGTATACATTACAAGGTGCAGTTCAAAGACAGATGAAAATTCTTCATGGCCCACACCTGAAAGCCAAATTGGGGGAAATTCTTGTGAAATGCTGTGCTGTTACATGCAGGTGGTGCAGTCTCAGCTAAGTGTGTTACTGCACATGTAGCTGGAGGAAAAAAAAAATGGTCTAACCCTGACTGAGACCAGCTGCTGAGACAAAGAGGAGAGGCAGGGAAAATGGAATTTCCACTTGTTGCAAGCTGCTCCACCCCTCTGTCTGTCTGTCTGTCTGACTGTCTGTGTGTTGTATGTATGCAGCAAGACAGTCAAACTCACGGAAACATACACGGAACATTAACACCTGTCTCAGCTACAGAGAGGTAGATGGATTCGGACTTGGGTTTTATGGAGTAAAGACAATATAATCATTCCTTCCATGCAGAGCTAATATATAAACTTCCCTCAAAGCTTTTTTTTTTTCTCCCTTTTTATAAAATATGGTTTTAGATTTGGGTAGGATGGAAATTATTCCCAATAAAGCCTTCACTATGTGTCTGTGTTATTCACATTTTTCCACTTTCAGTCTACAAGGTTCACTGACTGGCCGCAGTGTCGAAATAAGGCGCATGACCGTAGAAACAATATGAAGCAGTGTCCGAGAAGGCGAGGAGCTGCACGCTAAAAAAAAAACATGCTCAAAACAGGATATTAAAGTTGTGTCAAGGATGAGCCTGAAATTACGTGGACTGGAAAACGGTGGCTTTATGTTCATGTTCAGGCTCTGTGTTTTTCGGCCATTTCTGGAGCCATTTTTAACTGTCTGTGTTTATGCTTTCAGTATCTTTTGAAGATCCAGGAGCTAAAGGTGCGTCAGGGCCCTGATCTTCTCCAGAGCCTCATCAAATATTTCCAGGCTCAGCTCAGGTCAGCCAACATCATCTTTTCTATTTTTTTGTTTTGCCTTGTTACCGTTTTGTTCTGTGTGAAATAGAACAAGTAGAAAATGTTTTGACTCTTTCATTTCATGGCTCAAAACGCATATGGCTTTATTTCCTACCTCAGCATTTTGGGATTTTGCCTAACGTTTGAGGTGCCTTGGTTTGCACTCTTCTTTTTACAAGCTATTATTACCGCCGTTAACCGTTTACACATTTTAATCATACCGTGGGTTTTTATGTGGGAGCCGAGTTGCTTACACAGCTTCAGCGTGTGGTGTTTTGGTTGGTGTGAAGTAGGATGTTTGGACTCAAGTGCCATCATGACTCAGCGTTTTGTTCTTTTTCTGATCTCAGTTTCTTTCAGGACGGGCTGAAGGCTGCGGAGAATCTCGCTCCTTTTATCGAGAAGCTTGCCGCGTCTGTTCATACGGTAAATATGCAGAGGCGGCCGCTGGTGTGTCTCTCAAACTGCATCACATCAAACAGTGTTTATAGGGGTAAATGTTAGTCATGTAGTATGTCTGCAAAGAGTTTTCTTAATGGCCAATTCTTTTCGGATTCCAGAGGAATCGTAAGGGGTTGAAGCGCTGCGCCAGTTGCTGTCATGGCTGACTCAAACTGATTTAATCACAAAACAAACACAAGCATGCATACACACACGCACACACTCTCTCACTTGTTTTCTTCATTTGTCGCCCGTTGCTCTGTCACAGCAGTAGGTAAAACCTTGTCCCAGAAGGCACTTGCAGTAAAACTGGCTGTAAATCACAGTGTTTTAGTTCCTCCTATAGGACTTTTTCTTCTGTTATCCTTTCACAACAGCCAAAACCTCAGCCACCCCCCTCTCCCCTCCTCTGAAATTTCCCCCCCAGCTGACCCCACAGGCAGGGACTGTTATTGGATTCTGTTCCCAGAATCGCTTCCCCTTATTTCCAAAAGATGAAACTGAAAGCATCCCTCATTTTCATTCTTTCCCTGGTGCTGACCTATTTCTCCAACCGCTCTGACTGGTTTCCAGTCTTCTAAAACCTTTCTGGATAGAGCGCTGGAAACAGACTGTTAACTCCGATACTGGGATCGTTAGAGGTTTTTCTGGTTCTGCATGGGCAGAGCAGAGACCCGCTCAGACATGCCAGACCTCAGCCTCAAGAAGGAAATTCAGAATACAGAATCTGTGTTGTGGTTCCCAGGAAAAATACTGAAATATTTCACTTAAACTGACTTATGTTGCATGCGAGACTGGTCACTCTGCTGCTTTAATACAAAATGAACAACCTCTGAGGGTGACACACCCCAGCACGAGCTCTGTTCTGCATTATTTAGACCATTACACAAAGCTCTGATGTATCGTCATTCCACACCCAATTCTTGGAACAAGTAAAACATTGCATATGATCAAATTAACATGGGAGAGCACCAAAACATGCTGTTTTCCCAACTAATGTGATTTCTTTATTGCTGCAATTGAATAAAGTGACTTTTATGATGTTATGCGTGTTGTAGGTGCGTCTGGACCAGGACGAGGAGGTAAAACAACTCACTCAGTTGAGGGATTCTCTCAAAATACTCCTGGGAGAGGCGAAGGAGGTATGCTTAGTCTTAATTCATCATTATTGTATCATTACATATAAGTGAAAACGTTGAGTTGGCAGACTCTAGATCTTCGGTTATTATACCGTGTTGGTATGTAAACAAAATGTGCGCTCTAAGCAGCAGACGGCTTTAATTGCTAGTTATTACAATCAGATGACTTTGTCTTGCCACATTTGTTTTATATTGTTTTCAGTTTTCATGATCTTCAGAGCTGACTTGAAGCCTTTGAAGTAAAGTCTCAAATCTGTGTGTTGCGTCCCAGGAGTATATGAACAGGAAAAACTCTGGCAACGGATACAGCATTCACCAACCACAGGGCAACAAGAAGTATGGGACGGAGAAATCTGGCTTCCTGCTCAAGAAGAGTGATGGGTGTGTAAAAGCATTTGTTACAGTGGTCAAATGTCAGGTTACGGGCGGTTTTAACACAAGTATTGTGTTAGAACGGGAACACAAGAAGACAAGATGTGAAAAACATGCACATTAGCTTGAAAATGTGCTGTGAAGCCTGCGAACAATCATGTCATTTAATGTGTCGTAGCTCGTTAACAGAAGTAATTTTTGGATGTACAAAAGCTCCAGGGTTTAATCGAATCAAAGTCTTAAACGCTGCTCACTAACTCTGTTTGGAGCAGTGGTGATCAGAGCTGAGCGAAGAGTAAGCGAGTGAGGCACAGAGAGAGAGAAAGTCAGACTTTGTCTAGCCCACCTGGTCTTCATTATTGTGAGATGAAGATTCAAGCAGGGGCCCTCCTGTGGAACTTATTGGCAGACCAGCTAACTAAGCACATCCAACTTGTGTCTCATGCACACATGTCCACACACACACACACACACACACACACACACACACACAGCTAGATTACAGTGTGATAAGGAGAGGGGATGTGGTTCAGTGGGGTGAATGGGAGACTGTAGAAGAGCAAACTTTACTCGGGCCGCTGACACAAAACAGAACACACTCTCAGTCATTTCATCAGGATAATGAAAACAAGAGTGACGCACTGTGAGCAGGAGGAGAATGGGCCAGCGCCGCGTGTACCGTCACCATTACTCAGTTCAAGGGTACATGTTAACACCGTTTCAGGTTTCTCTCTCAAAGTGAATGTTTTTCTTTATTTCCACTTGGCGTTTCGTCCTGCAGGATCAGGAAGGTATGGCAGAAGAGAAAGTGCGGAGTGAAGTTTGGCTGCTTGACTATTTCCCACAGTACGGTGAGGACACACGACTGTCACCAAGCATTTGAATTCTAGTCAAAGTGCGTCCGTCAACTGAAATTTGTCCACATTTTCCAATCCGTGCCGTGTCTGTCTTCAGATCAACCGACCGCCTGCCAAGTTAAACCTACTGACCTGTCAGGTGCGACCAAACCCAGAGGACAGGAGGACCTTTGACCTGGTTACTCGTAGGTTCATTCCTAACTTTTGACCTTTAACACTTTACCCTCCACATCTCATCATTAAAGACTCGAAAGAGTCATCTGCAGTGCAGCTGTGTGGAACCTTTCCCATTTGCTCCCCACATTTAATAGACAGATTTCACTTGATTCACTTGACTGCCAGGAAGTTCATATGATTCATCATAAACTCTTGTGATGTTGGAAGGAGTACTTGTGTGTATCATGCTTGTTTTGCTCCAAACCCTGTCATGCTACCTTAAATACCTCTATCCTGTTAACCCTCATCACTCCTTTATTTTCTTCAGATGCACTCACAATGTATGCCACTATTTTTCCCTCCCCGCAGATAATCGGACATACCATTTCCAGGCAGAAGACGAGCAGGAATGTGTGATGTAAGTGCCGAAACTGCTTTTAGGCTGCATGTTCGCTTTATTCACTTCCGTATCTCTCTGGTGTTTCCTCACTGTACAAGCAAGTTGTTACAAGTGGCCCATAGCGAGCGGCTCGTACGAGAAAGAAGTTGTGCAATGCGCTGCGTCATAATGACGAGAAGCGCACTAAAGATGACGAAATAAAAAGGTTGTGTATTAATGTGGAAGCGTTTATAATCTGATGTATGCAGTGAAGAAGGGCTGAGACAAAAAGACAGTAAAATGAAAGGATCCAGGAAAAAAAAAAGAAGCTGTCCTCTAGGAGCCCTCTGGCCCAGCTGCTCTTGGGTGGAACTTCTCTTTCTAGCCACAGACGGCAAGCAAGGGAACTTTGTTTTGTGATGTGGAGGTTGAAAGGAGCGCATGTGCGTTTTTCTGTCCCCTACCCTTCCCTTGTGTGCGGGCCTCTCGGCACGGCAGATTCTTTGATGTGATGTGGCGTGTGAGTTAAGGGACAGAGGGAGATGGAAATCGTTTGTAGAGAAATGTACCAGAGCTTCACAAATGAAAGATGTGAGGTTCAGCATGAGTGTGGGTGGTAAAGAACTCTTGAAGCTGAGAAAGTGAGAGTGATGATGACTTATTACTAGACAACTGAGTGAGTTGAGCAAAAACACATGCAAAACACATGGTGGACCACTTTTGATCTGGTGGGGGAAATGGCTGAAATGATCGATTGTTTGGTTTCTCTTTGTGCCACAAAGTGTGGGTTCCCCTCCAAGTGACCTGTTATAAAACAGAGATTGGAAAACAAAATCATCATTTGCCTCTTTTATTAACAGTTTTCCATTCATATGTTTTTTTTTCTGTACTTTTAGCTGGGTGTCAGTGCTGCAGAACAGTAAAGAGGAGGCCCTGAACACAGCGCTGGGAGGAGACCAGCTCCACCTCCAGGACAGCGGGCTCCAGGAACTCTCCCGAGCCATAATCGCCGAGCTTCGACACATGCCTGGCAACGAGGCCTGCGCTGACTGTGGAGCTCCAGGTCAGTCGGTCATGGATGTCCATGATCACTGCTGAATAAAATGTGGAAACTTTCAGGAGATTGACCGATATTTTCTAAGCACTTAGATGTATTTTATGAGCTAACGCCATTCCCAACCAACAACATTCGTCATTCAGTTCTGCGTTTTTAGAGTCAACATGTTTGTAACAGTTCTCTGTGTGTCTCAGATCCAACGTGGCTGTCCACCAACTTAGGCATCCTGACCTGTATAGAGTGCTCTGGCATCCACAGAGAGCTGGGTGTCCACTACTCCAGGATCCAGTCACTCACTCTCGACCTGCTGAGCACCTCTGAGCTTCTGGTACGAAACGCACACATGGAAACAGACACGCTCCCGGTGGATTTTGTGTTGTCAGGATTTCCTAATTACAGACATTATGTAACCGTCTGCCTTTCATTGAAATGCTTTAATATCACATCTTTCTGGCTGCGTTTGTCTCTCGCTTCAGCTGGCTGTGAGTATTGGAAACACTCGATTCAATGACATCATGGAGGCGGGCCTCCCGAATGACTCTGTAAAACCGTTGCCACATAGTGACATGTGAGTCCCTCATTTTTGTTTAAACTAATAATCCGATTGTTCAAAAGAGTTTTTTGCGATTTATATTGATTACGCTTACTGTGTTTTTCCATTAATATCTGTTCACTTAACAACCAGGAACGCCAGAAAGGCGTACATCGTGGCAAAGTACGCGGAGCGTCGCTTTGTCGTGCGCAGAGAAGAAGCAGATCCTGGCCGGTTGTATGACGCCGTGAGGAGCCGTGACCTCACTTCTCTTCTGCAGCTCTACGCCGAGGGTGCCGACCTGGCCAGACCGCTCACGCTGCCTGACGGACAGGTACAGATCATTTACAGCCGCATGTGGATTTCCACACCTGCTTCTCCTTCCTGAAATGTGTCCCATTAGGGTGGGAAACGAATGTAATAAACCCATATCACTCCCACAGATGTCATGCATTTAGGTTGACGGCTACTTCCTGCCGCCCACCCGGCTTGTTTAAAGATGCACACAGTTGTGCGATGTTACCAACTCGTTCTTGTCGCTTCAGTTCGTTGACCTCTCGCTGAAACGGCTAAAAATAGAACCATATCCTCTTGGTCTTAAAAACATGTTTAAGACGTACACTATGTAGGAGGTGTGCGGATAGTTAGAGTATGCCAAATATGTGTTAATTGTTCTCTTGTGTACTTGCTTCATGTGGGTGGGTAGTCTGAGGCCCTCCCATCTCTTTTGGCCTCTAATCTAATCTTTCCCTCCCTTTTTCTCTACTCATCCTCTCATCTTGTTTTCCTCCTCGCCTCTGCTGTCTCTCTCCGACGCCTCGGCTTCTCGTCTTTAATCACATCCTACCACCCTGTCACACACTTCCTGCTCAGCATAAGCAGCATGCGTAACACTGCTGACTTCATTGTGTGTGTGTGCGTGTACGCGGGTGTTTGTTTGTGGTGGTTGGCTCTCGTTTATTGTTTCAGCTTTAAGGTCAGAGCTCGTGTCTCTTGAGAACAAGTGAGACGAGCTCATTGAATTACGCAGACTTGCACTCCTCTGTCTTTGTCCTGCGCCTAACGTAAATAGACGTCTTCACTTCTTACCACGCAAACACAGACGGGCTGTTGCGCCATCAACCCTCTGACATCAGCTTTGCTGCGGTGAACAAAGCCACTTGACGCCTCCGACGGCGAACTGGTAAATAATCTGATTCATTCCTACTCTTCTCTTCCTGTTTCAGGGGATCAGAGAGACAGCTCTCCATCTTGCCGTGCGTCTGGAGGAAAGAAGCTCCCTGGCGCTGGTGGATTTCCTCTGCCAGAACAGGTCAGATGCTGACACGAAGTCAAGAATGATTCGTTACTCCTCTGTATGAAGAGGGATGATGATTATTGTTCGACTTTCTCGGAGAGTTGTTGTTAACGTTTAACGCCATCTGTCTATACTGTATGTTCACTCTACAGCAACTGTCTGGAGAAGAGAACAGCAGAAGGAAACACAGCTGTTCACTACAGCGTCCTGCACCACAAGCCAGAGTCTCTTAAGTTGCTGCTAAAAGCGAAGGCAGCCTTACAAACAGGTACCTTTAACTCAGGTAACTCTGTTTCTCTTTCACCCAGTGCAGCAAATACTTAAACCGTTTCCTCTTTTCCATCACCTGTAGTGAACTCCGCAGGAGAGACCGCCCTTGACGTTGCGCGTAGGCTACAGCACATGCAATGTGCTGAGCTGGTGAGACCTCCCTTTCCTTCTTTTCATTCATTTTTCTTTATCTTCATGAATTCAAAGAACACACGCGGTCAGGGGATATGTTCAATGGAGGAATCGTGTTGCAACTTTAAAATGCCTACCAGAAAGCCAACTCTAGAAACAAAACAAGACAACTTCCACAGCTGGAAATACTACCTTGAAATAACTCCCCATGCAGCAAAGCTCTCAGCTAAGGACTCACTCCCAGGACAAAGGATCATATCCTCATCAGGTCCCAGTGTGTATCATTTATAAACTGGTTTTATTTTCTTACCGGACATCTGCCCTGCTGAATCAGGCCTTCCTTGTTCCTGTTTGATTGTGGACAGGGTTGTTTCACAGGGTTTGTTGTTTGTTGAGATTAAAAAGGGTTACACAACATTTAAAATGAACCCTTTTCCCAAATTGGTTGAATTTCATTTTGCATTGAGGTGATCTCTCCCCTTTTTTTAAAGTTTCATTGAAGTGGGTTGTGGGTTGTCTCTGGTCTCTGGGGAGTTTTCTTTCAGTGAGTTAATGTGACCTGCTGCAGTGATATGACTGATAATTGCCAGTCAGCAGGGAGTTTTCTGTTGCACATCATTTATAATCTGCCCTCTATGTAACTGTTTTTACTTTATTTTTTTATTGTTGTCCCTTTGTATCACTCACAAAATGTCAAATGTCTAAATCAAAAACATGAACATATTTGTACAAGCACTCAGTTTGTACATAATAGGTGACTCATAATATTATGTGTTTATACTGGATGTGTGTAACGTGGAGACGAGTGTATCCTGAGTGTTTGTGCTCCTGTGTGTTTAAGCTGGAGCTGGCCCAGAGTGGGAAGTTTAACTCTCAGATCCACGTCGAGTTCACATGGGAGACACAGCCTCAAGAGTTTTATGACAGTGAAGATGACCTGGATGAGAGGGTAAGGAGCCAATCTCATTAATGACTTTGTCGCTCTGCCAAAAAAAAAGCCCTTACAGCATGTGGAGAAGAAAAGTTTTAGGGGTTTTCCACTGTAGTCTCGACTCAAATGATACGAATGACAAAAATGCCTCGAGAAGAAAGTTGAGAAGAGGCTAGGAATTAACACTGCGCTCTTTTTAACCTTCTAGGTGAGCCCTTTGCCCAAAAACCGTTTGCCTCTGTCCTCAAATGGAGGTGGAGGACCTCCTTTTGCACGCTGGAGTGTGGCCAATGGTGCCAACGGGGGTCCTGGAAGCAGGCCTTGTCAAACATATGAGAATCTAGATTTCTTGTACAGAAATCCTGCAGCCCACAGCGCCCCCTCTGGAGCACTGACACCACCACCACTACCAGCTAAATGCATCCAAAGAGGTGAGCAAAAAAACTTAATCTGCATTAGAAAAAGAAATGCCTTGTTACTTGTTTCTTGAGCCAATGCACTGTGCTGGTTCATTTGGACAAATCTGGGGTATTGGGAAGATGTTGATTAAATTAATGAATAACTTTTTTAAAATGAATGTTAGTTCTATTAACAGAAACGATGTACAGTGTTGCTCTTGTTCAAGTCTTGTTCCTTTTCTTCCCCTTCACAGGGCGCTCTGACCCCCAGATTTCGGTCACAACGCAGGAAGGCAACCCGATTCCACGACGCTGCTCGGCCTCGCACTCCTCCAGTCCCCAGACGCAGGCCAGACATAGCTCGCCTTCAGCCAACACAGAAAACCAAGGCCAAGTGGGCAGACCACCCCGGTCTCCCCACGGACAGGGTGGTCTGCTCAGAGGACAGAAGCAGACCTGGGAGAGCCAGCCTGGTGCTAGCTCTGGATCTCAAAGTAGTGTCACGCCAACGTCCTCTCAGAACCACATAGGGCCTGTCAGGTGAGGCAACGTCGCTACAATGTGGCAACACGTGTTTGTTAACATGATTGTGTAAAGAGAACCACTGGAAGTTGGAATATTAGAAATAAAAATGTATCTCTAGTTCATAAAACTAACCTTAGGACAGTCTTTAATGGTCCACATGGTCTGCAGATTGTCCCCCTAGTCACACTTTTAGTGTAACAGTTTGATCAGTATTATTTCATGTGACTTCTCCACCCTCCAGTTCAGAGAAGACCACATCCTATCGTCGGACCAGCAGTGGAGGAGGCAGCCAGGGAAAGTGCAGCGTGTTGTCTCCAAGTTGTGTAGGCAGCCAGGAGGAACTGTACTGCAGCTTAGTGGGGAACAGCCCGGGCCTCACACCAGCTCCGGCACCAGCACAGTCATCCTCACCTACCGTGACCTGTGCCCCGCGACCCCGCAGGAACGCTATGGTACAGTCACATAGAAACCTCCTTTCTATTCTTTCCATATCATGTGAGATTTCACAGTCAATATAAATTTGTTGGTGGCGCGCTGAAAAATATATCCTATGTCTCCTACAGGTTTCTGGCAGCAGGCCACATCAGAAGCGTGTCAAGGCTTTAGTGGACTGCAAAGCAGTCAGTTCTGAGCACCTCGCCTTTTTCAAAGATGAGATTATTGTGGTCACGGCCAGTCATGACCCCCACTGGTGGGTAAGTGCAACTACAACTTCTTTATTATTGCACAGCCTTGTCTGTTCCTCTTTTGGGTTAAAATGTGAATCATTTAACAAGAAGTGAGATATATATATATATATATATATAACACTTTTCACATGTATTCACATCATAAATATTACATCACTGTTTTTCTTTAACAGGCTGGTCACATAGAGGGGGATCCATGCAGAAATGGGACCTTTCCTGTCAACTATGTACATAAACTCACAGACTGAAGGGAAGTATAAAAAGAACTGTATGATAACATCATAGAGGAACTGAACCAGCATGGGATGCTTACTGGAAACCTTTCGTCACTACACAGTGGATTTTATCTACGGGAAAGGACACTTCTGTTCTCCTGGATTTGACTCAAACTAGAGGGTTTGAGTGCACTGTGAATACTTCCACATGAGGATATACTAACCAAAGGACACATGAGGATATAAATGGAACTGTTTTAGGCATTTTTACCCTTTAATATTTACTCATCCTGGAAACCAACAAGGGAACTGAAAAAACTCTCATTCCAAGGCCAATATTTGCTCCCATGTTCTGTCTTTAGTTTTTTTTAAAAATTGCATCAAGTTTCTCTTCTTTCCAGTTGTCTAAAATCATGAACTACTATTAATAGGTACGGATGCGTTTGTGGTTGAGGTAGAAACTGCTCTAATGTCCATTTAACTATTACTGACTCAGTATATTGCAGATGTCTAAGTTGTCCTTACTGATCTAGGATCTGTACCTAGAGGCCAAACTTACCTGCAGGGCAAAACCCTTTAAGGCACTTTAAACTCATTGAGAAGAAATCTTCTGAAGAGTTGGCAGAGCTACACATGTGTACTTAGCCAGCTGCTGTATAGGGACGGAGCTGCTCTTTGTTCTGAACGGAAACCTTTCTAGTCTTTTTAAATCACAGTATACTAAGACTTGGATTTGAGGTTCAAACCTGCCCAGTGTCTGTTGCAGCCTGCCCTGGGACTCTCAAAGGGGCTTTGTGCCTGCCAGTCTGTCTCCAACAAAGCGGCAGGCGTCTGGGCAGCCGGGGGATCTGAAACTTTAGCTCAGCCATCTTGGCTCTGGGCAGAGCTTTCTGACTGCAAGGAGGGTGGGAGGATCCAGTTTCTCCTGGCTCCAGGCGTCTGTCTCTGGAGAACCTGGAATAACGACGGTGTGTTATAAAAGAAAAAAAAAAGAGAGACTCTGTTCTACCACGAAATGGCACTTGAAGAGAGCTTGTTAGTAACAGCACCCCATTGCAGTAATTTGTTCACTGAGCACACAGTTACTGTGGAGACGTGCGTATCACCAGATATAGACACAAGCACACTTGCACTTACTACGATTGAGGATCCTTTAGGGGAGAAAGAAGAGCTGGGAGTGGGAGAGGTGTAACTTTTTATACTAGTAAGAAATACCAAAATGTAACACATTTCACAGCTATTACACACAATTTGTTGTACATACTTGTCTAAAAATGTCCACCGATGTACAGTATATATCACCTGTTTTCTCATCTGCATTATAAAGGATTGTATCATCACAGATAGTGTTGCTCCATGTTGACAGTTTGATGTCGGTTTCATTAGTTGTCCAAATGACTGTGAGAGAGCAAAAAAAGGGAATAGACACAGTTGCATAATCAGTATTCAGTGATGGGTAGCGGTGGGCACGGAGCAGATGTTCACTTCCTTTTTAATCATTCCTGACTTTAAACAAACCCGGCGAGGAGTCTGTTTGCTCATGCCGCCTTCTCCCGATATCGTCTTGTTACAGTGTTGATGTTTAAGCAAACAAATCACGAGACAGGCGTGCTATCAGATAATTGTGGAGCAGAGGATGACTGTGACTGTAAACAAGAGTAAACTGACTCATTTCAGTCAGTATATTTGTAACATACACATAAGAGGTGTTAAATAAAGTGCCATTCAGTTTTATAGTGTAAATCATGTGATATTTTTTCTTTGCCTGGTGTAAATAGAGTGGACTAATGAAGCCTATACTGTAAAGCCTGCTTCCTGGTGAAAGGGATTGTGGTTGCACCTTAGAGCCACTGTGGCCTTCTGCACACCTACACTGTTCACCATGTAGAAAAGTTGTCAGTCATCTTGATCATACAAAACATGGTGACCGGTAATCCACGTATGCACTACGTTCTGATAATTGAAAGTCCCTACCCTGAGACTATTTCATGAGCTTTCCAAATTTCATTTTTATTTTAATATTCTGGTCCTTTGAGATATTTTCCCTGCTTTATGCGCACAAACTGCAATTTCAACTCCTTAAGTTCTGGTCTACAATAAAAAGAAAAGGTATCTTAAGAATTATTTTTCTTAGTGAAACAGCCCTGGGTATAAAGGATATTCTGAAATTGAATAAAACTGAGCAAATGGAATTTTTTATGTTTAAACAATTTCCGCTTCTTTCTGCCGTTTCTGGCATCGTCACAGGTCCCCACCGGCTCCCTCTACCCTTTCTTTTATGCCTCCCTAAAGCTCAATCTCCATCCATCTTCCTTGGCAGGTTTCCCAATAGCTCTCCGTCCTTCCAGCCTCATTTTGTCTCTACCCGGACCTTACTTAGCCCTGATCCAGGATGATGAAATTCCAACCTGCCACTTACATAATCGGCCAGAATGAAACTGCCATGGCCTATTCTGCTCTGTTAACGGAGTGGCCCCTACACAGACACACATTTCCTACCATTAGGCTCGCCTCTGTGTATTCATGCATACAACAAGCACTTCCAGTGAAATGTTATTTCTGAAACATACTGCATAGTAAATGTATTCATCCCCTAATGCTCGCATCCATTTTCTGTTTATTCCTGCACATACAAACATGACAGACATATCATTTAATGTAATGTACCCACTGTGGAATATAATAGTAATCCGTAAAGTGCAGAGTAAAGCTTGCACTAATCTCTGGATTTATGTGTTTCCTGATTAGAAGACAAGTGTGGCTTTAGTCCATTATTAGCATTTTTTTAAGAGTTTATGCATCAGGGTCTGTAATCTCTGAAAATATAATATAATAGAGGATGTTCTAACTTTCTAAAACCTCAGATATTCAGATCCGCCCGCCTGAAAGCCATCTGTATGGGTAATGTCTTTCACGAAGTGAGCAACAGCAGAAACATCAAGCTTAATGTGACTTCACAAATCCTGGCTTGTGATAATGAGCACTTGGAAGTGGGATGTATTTCCAGTAATTCTGCCCTTTTCCTCTGAACACAGAGTTATCTAACATCCATTAAACCAAATAATCAGCGGGGAAGAAGCTCTGACTGAACTGAACTCTGTGTGTTTAATGTAGTTTTTCAGGACTGATGTTGTTTCTTTCTCGTCTACAGCACCTTCTTACGTCAAAGGTTAATGCTGATACGGCGCTACACTACTGCAGGCTCCTGCAAGGTGACCCCATTTATTTACTAGACCTCCCACATAACTGCAAAGGAACTGAAACTGCACCTTAAACACGATCCCAAAGAGAGACTTGGGTCAACATTTTATTCATTTAGTCCATTTATTCTAATAACTCAGTCTATATTACAAAACCTGATTATGCTTAAAATGAAAACTATCTTTTAACATTTACTAGTCTTGTACATTGTAGCTCTGTGCTCAAGTAAATAATCAAGGAATTAAAGTAAGCGTTAATTTAAGCGTTAAACACAGCAGAACATTCATTCTTTCAGAAAGCAAAAGCCTTTTCAGAAGCAGCGCTAGTATATCAGAAAGGTTTGGAGTCAACTGACTTTCTATCCAGCTGGTTTTCAGATACATTGCAAAAGTGGGCTCTCTTTCCTACGAACAGGGTCCCATAATCTAAATATAAATCTGTCAGATATGATTGGAATTAAGGCTCTGTAATTATGCAAATACATTTAACATTTAGCACAGCGAAAGCCAATTGCCTCCAAACCTGCTGTCACTATTAAGCATATAACACATTCCAAGTAAAGTTTGATATAACATTCATACTAGTTGTAGAATATACAGCTTCCAATCAAAAATATCATCATACTGTGGATAAAAGGTCATAAACACCTGATTCAAAGAAAACAAAAAAAAAAGTTCTGTGCTTGTTCCACCAGATCAGAAATACATACCACACCCCACGTCACATAAACAAACACAAAATATTAAAACATTGAAAGGATAAAGAAACATCAGAAA
The DNA here is from genome assembly GCA_014281875.1 of Nibea albiflora. Lineage (NCBI taxonomy): Eukaryota > Metazoa > Chordata > Actinopteri > Sciaenidae > Nibea > Nibea albiflora. The sequence goes on along the minus strand of CM024799.1, from coordinate 22,768,869 downwards.
AGTGTTTTTGGACCTGTGCTTGTCAGTAAAGGGCTGTGAGAGCTGTCATTGTAGGTACTCGTAGTTTCCGGTTCTGCAAACATTGATTTGTTTGGGTTGAAATCTCTTGTATCAAAAGTCATGTTATTTCAACGGCTTGAAAAATGAATACAAGAGAACGCGTTGCCAATCATAGGTTCAAACTAAATGTGATTATAATGTGTATTCAGAAAGAAAGAAAAAAAACACTTCAATAACAATTAACATTACATTCAGTCTGCAAGTGGGCCAAGAGATCTTTGGGAAATCTTTTTCATTCATAAAAAAAACACAAAAGGTGCAGTCCCACAACAGTGCATGAGTAGGTTTTTTTTTCTTCTGCCCAGATAATGATGTTTCTGGATGAGGTCTATGATGGTTATGAGTTTGCCTGTTTACCATCACCATCGTTACTATCACTGCCAATGCACAAACACTGCATAAGGCATATGAAAAGCAATATATAGGCCAGTTATAAATCTAGCTATATACAGTATATAGGACCATGAATACATGTTTAAGGCCGACTAGACCCTTTTAATCTGCACAAGCATTCTGCTAGCAACTGGCTGAATATTGTTTGGTATAGATGTGCACAAAGATGGCAAGCAGTACTTCCCTTGGTCACGTGGAATGCTTATAGAGTTGGTTAACATTCAATGATAAGGTCATCTGAAAGCTGAGAACATTAACGTTGAATCTGTAACATTTTCTTTGCTTAAAGGGGCACTGCAGCGATTTATCACTGCATCCTTCCGTGAAGGGACAGACTTAAAAAGTAGTCAAAATCGAAGCAGCAGATATCCTGATTTATATTTGCCCTGCTCCAGACATGCTGGGTCCTACATTTCCCATAATGCTAATGGTTGCCATCTTTCATTAGACCTTTATTAGGTTACAAATGTTTTCACAGCCTAAGAGTTACTTTCCAAGACGAGCAAACCGACCTTCATGTGAAAAAATCGGTGGAGTGCCCCTTTAACTGTGCTCCCAATCAACTTAGACAGACTGATCATTTAAGCCCTTATTGTCAAAATTAGAACATAACCTAAGCTAACCTGTCTCTTTGTTCTATTTTACTTGCATTAGCCTACATTATTTACCTCATATAGTCTCCATCACTATTTGTCTTTATTTTGCTTTCAGGGTTCCTGATACAGGCAGCCTGCTCAGAGCAAGAGCCATTTCTAATGCATCTCAAATGATGCAGGAAAATGATCCGATCATGCGTAGCTTTGCAACTAGGGAGCAATTAAAATTGAAATACACACGATGACATAATGGAAACATAAGCAATTATACAGTCAACCCATGTACCTCTCTTGGAAACAGCCTTGCTTTGTTCTTCGTTGAGGTCATTTATAAGAGAGAGCAAACAAAGCACCATCAGGGATCTCTGCTGCGCCTTCTCGCTCTTTTTTAAAAGTAGCATACACTGATAGATGCTAACATGCACTCACATCACCGCACATGCTTTTCCTCCTCAATGCTGCACTGAGATTGAATGCCTGCCTCTCTGCTATAACCTTCAAATGCCAAAAATAGCCATCCCTGGTGTATTGGGTGTGCTTTCTACACACACGCATACAGCTGAAGCAAGGGATTGGTAGGAACAGATGAATGCAAGAGATACTTAGTCATTGCTAATCCAAAGAAAAGAGAAATGGAAGGAAGGGAGAGAAGAATTAGGCCAAAAAAAAAAAAAAAATGAGCGTGATCTATATGTAGAAATCAGGTCATCCGAATGCTGCATATGGGACATAGATAGTGCTGTGCATGTGAGCAATCATGATAAAATTACAGATTCACCTATTAAACAAACCAAACAAACAATTTTGGCTTCGACATACAAACCCTGAATGAAGACGTATTTGTATAATTTCTTTATATGCCACAAAAAAAGCTGATTATGATACGAGTGAGGCTGTTTATTGTGCACACTATACGCTATACTTGTGTCATTCTAAAGGCTCTAACTAGTCTTGACATTGTCACATACAACACAATCAGCTAACAGTGATGGCATACCTTAGCCTTCCTTGCTAATGCATGCATGGCTTAACTTAAGTGCAAAACCCCCCTAATCATCGAATACACGAGCAGGTTCAACAACAGCTTATATCAGTAATGTGTTTGACTAAATAGCCAGTTCTAATTGGAAATAAATGCAGCAGGTTTTAAATCCTTCAAGGGGGATCCAAAGCTGTCTAGTTACGTTGCGGTTACAGTGCTCCGCCGGATACATTCTGTAGGTTGGTCGAAGCGGATTTAGGATGGAGAGATGAGTGGTTGCTAGGTGACTGGATAAAAAGAGGCCACAGGTGGAATCGTCCCAGCATGAACTCATCTCCCGCTCTCTCTCGCTTTTCCTTGTTTATGCTGCCAAAAAACAGAGGTTGTGGTGGTGGTTGTGGAGCGAGTGGTCACAGAGAAGCCAAGGCACGTTTTTCTGTGTATGTCTCAGCCACCCAAGTCCCCCACTTTGTGCATTTTCAGACTCTTTCATATTTCCTGCCTTTTTTTTTACTGCATCCTTGGTTTTATGTAACAGTGCAGCAATAGATATCGTTCACCTCTGATTCTCTTTCACTGTCCTTCACTTCTCTTGTGACACGTTGGGCAGATTGTTCAGCGCTGTCATCTGTCTCTGCATTTTTCTTTCCCTCTCCTAACCCGTCTCTTCCTCGTTCTCCTCTGCCAAGGTTTACATTGCATAACCTTTATCTTTTGCTGCGTGAGTTAAGAGATGTCAGCAAGGCTTTTGTTATCTAATAGAGCAGACTGAACCTCTCCTCCCACATAACCTGAACAAAATGACTCATCCATGCACCATGGATTCTATATCATAAGCTATCTCTCCTGCGAAAGTCCAACACCAGACTAAATTGCAAGCAACAAAGCATCTTTGAAAACAATGAAGCCATTATGACATCCTGTACCCATTGCACTGGTACTGGCTTTACTGGTTGGCTAGCCAGAGAATTTTCTCGGAAATGCACTGAACAGGAAGCTCCTTACTAGTATCTGTGATTATTGTAGGCACTCTAAAGACCTGGAGGACCAGCCTCAGGATACAAGAGCAGAAAGGTGGAAACTGGAGAGCAGCCGTGTCAATGAGTGATAGCTAAAGAATGGAAGTCGATCCTCCCATTAATGTAAAGCCCATTTCTAAAGCGATGGTGGAAATGCAAATCTCTATTGTCCTATTTGAGCTTCACAGGCCAGGGGAGGCACGTGCGGAGTCCCAGCATGGATGAGAAGACGATTGTGGGTCGATGTTTCTTGAACCTCAGGCCTTTCTTCAGCCGTTGGCTGTTCTCTGCCACATACATCTCCCCCTGCTGGGTTCCACTAGATATCCGTGACACCAGCTCCCCGTGAACCACCACCTCCTGCTCTGAGCGCACAAACACCTCCCTGAGCTCCTCCAGCCGTCGCTCCATCTCCCTGATGACACGCTGGCGTTCCTCCACCTCCAGCAGGCGCCGTCGAGCTGCCTCGAACTCCATGCTGGAGCTTGGGGTGACGAGCTTGGAGGAGGGGGCCGTAGCAGAGGTGGATGGGGGATCTGAACCAGCTAGCAGAGCCCCTGTCACCCTCCTGAAGTCTCCCATGGAAATGGAGCGCCTGGTGGCCGGAGAGGCCAGTGCCAGGAGAGCAGAGGCAGATGTAGACGGTGGCATGGCTAATGGAGGAAGAGGAGGAGAGGATGATGATGGAGAAGGTGAATCCGGTGGGTGGATATCAGGATGTGGGTCCTTGTTTTTAATAGCTGCTGCTATATCCTCATTTGTGTCCTCATCATGGGTGTTTCTTTGTCGTCTCTTCATGGTCACTGTTTAGCTGTTCCCGTACTCCTGCTGTCTTTGTTGTCAGTGTTGATGTTTTCCCGGTCTTCCTGTGTCAGAGCAGAGAGCAGCTGAGCAGCGAATGCGGAGATGTGCAGTTGATCCAGCCCGGGAACTGCTCCATTCATTAATAAGAGATCTGAGCCAGGCTAGTGCTGTCTCTGCATCTGAGTGGTTGTGCTCGGGAGGAGCCTCCCGGCATCTCATTGGCTGCTGAACTCATAAGCATGTCAGCTGATGATTGGGCAGCCTGCCCCTTTGCTGCTGATGCTTGCAGGCTGTCGTGTCCTCTGCTTGACTGTTTTGCTTCGTTGTCGTCATCTGGAGCTCTGCTTCAATCAGCTCTGCTCAGTCGAGCAAAGGCAGAGTGAGGCAAGGTTTGCAGAAGTATGAGCTCTCTCCCTCGTCTTTGCCGGTGCTGCTCACTCTCTTCAAAAAATGTCCTCTTTCTCCCATTGTCTTGCTCGCATGGTTGCCCCTAGCAACACCGTCTCCACATCAGATGGCAAAGGCAGGAGGGAGGGGTGATGCTCCAATTTCTGTCTCTCCTTTATCACTTGGTGTTCGCACCCCTTTACTGGCACTCATTCTCTCCCATATTGCCTCCCTCTTTTGACCTATATGACAGCTTTGAGCAAACTTTATCTTCCTCTTTAAGTCACTGATAAGTAACACTGTGGATCACAGATGCCCAAAACACACGCGCACTGTTTACATGTTCTGTCACAGTTGGAAATTATGAACATATTTACGCAGTACTCTCTTCGGAAGCATCGAATACTCACTGTTGCTAAGAAACTGTTGCAGAAAATGTTGTGGCTCAGGGGAAATAAGACCAAACATAATAAATTTCATTAGTTAAGTCAAACTGAAACAAAACGCATTTTAGCGTGGTACCAAGAAATCACACCAGGCTCATAAACATTCACCCACGGATACTGCAGTAGTTCTATGTACGCACATCATCCCCTATTTCAGTTTGTATGTAGTATTCACAAAGCAGAACATCAAATTATCTAAACAGTTGGGCAAAGGTGGCCCAAATGAATCATGTCAGAGCATTTAACCCAAATTAAAGCTGTTGTGAGTGTAATCCTGAATATAAATACCCTAAAATATGAATCCGTTACCAGTTCTGTGGCTTAATGGACAGGTCCACCTCATCTGTTTTTACAGCAGTGCTGCAAGATGAAAAACTGAAAACCTCATGTTTCAGATCAGAGTTGCAATCACCGATAATGGCTAGTTTACTTTATTAATTTTGACTTGAATGGTCTGACAGTAGTTACATCATTGTGATATAATACCGGGATTTTTCTTCCCCTTCTTCTTCTGCCACTCTATTAACAGCTTAGCTTACCCTCTGCGTCTAGACAAGTATTGACCGGTTCGGCTGCAGCATAATGCAGAAATGATATGATCAGATGAACGATGAAGTAAGTAAAGTAAGACGCAGTAGACACACTGTACACGCATAGACTAATATACACAGCTGAGAGCGTTACAGTGGTGCATTTGCGGCACTAAGAAGCGATGTTTTAAATAACTGCCTTCAGCCCGTGTGGATCAAAACAATGAAGCTTTTAGCAGGTCAGAGGTGTGCGTGTATGTGTGTGCTTGCATATTTGAGCGCTCACTTAGCTCTTTGCTTTTATCTCAGGATTGGCATTGCATTAGTAGCAGCTGACTGACTGATCTCCCACTGCCTTTAGATTTACAGATTTACCGATCTCTAGGGAGGAGAGAGAGAAAGGAAGACAAACACAAAAGTGGTAAGTTGTACTTTATGTGCCCCCAAAGATGTTCGGCAGGTTTATCCTGCTGCCCAAAAAGGCGGGAAAAGAAAGAGCTTTGCAAAAGGATTAGAATAACAAAGAGGATAATAAAGACAACTGTGCTGCTGTGGAGCTGCATGGAATTCAGAATTCAAAAGGTACAATGTAAAGTTAAAAAAAGGATAAAGCATGTTGATAGACAATTTAAACATTTCAAAAGGTTCACGAGGAAGCTTCCGTTTTCCATAGTACTAAATCGTGTACATACAAGACTGACTGGAAATGTGTTGCATAATTTCCCTTACTTTGTGCACAACTGTATAGCTCTAAGGGGAATTATCCTTTTTTACAGTTGTGCACAAAGTAAAGATTATAGCGATCAGGACAAGATGCAAGATGCTTTTTTTAAAAACATGATGCCCATTTTTGGAAGATTCTAGTGGTTGTGCAACATCGCACGGTTAAAAACCGCTCGCTCTAAACTAATCCCATATGGTGCCTACAGTTCTGCATGCACAGATTGCCATCGTCGCTGGCAAACATCTTGAGCAGCAGGACTTGGCCTGCCCGCAAACACAGGGATGCTTAACCAAAAAACTGTTCCGTGATGACAAAGTCAAAGCACACACTTTCTCCTGCACGTAAAAGCACACAGTAAACACCCACACACACTGTTGGAGTGTTTAAATGCTTAATCCGTCCAAAATATAATTATTTCTAACTCTAGTCCATCATCCATTTCCATCTATTTTCCTCTCCTCTGTCTTCATTGCTAAACTTGTGATGAAAACCTGTTCTCATTCTCTCATACCACAGCCTCTGTTCCATATTACTTTAATCTGTGCGGTATGTGTGTGTGTGTGTGTGTGTGTGTGCACACATGAGAGCATCTGTGTAGCTTGTCCAGTCTGCTTTGGGTTAGGCCATGATTGAGTATTTTAAGTTTCACTCAGCTATTCATCGAGTATCATAAATATGTGGCGAGTCCGCGTGTCTAGAGGAACTGCATGTTAGCAGGGCTTCAGCATGGAAGTAGTTGAGATTACATCATCAGGTATGAGTTGATTCATTAAAGTCTGACCAGCAGAGGTGAAGATGAGGAGAGAGCTGCAGCTCACATGCGGCAGTCAGTGCTCACAAACTGGACGATTGTCCTTCTATGATGCATGTCAGATTTCTAATGGATTACACTAATGAATGAAACTACAAAATTCTTAAAGCTGCTGTAATCTTTAACAATGCATCAAGTAACCGTGTGAGAACAATGAAAGCGGTTGTTTGTAGTGATGCGCCGACGGAGAACTAACACTTAAATATGAAGCTCTCACTCTCGCCGTTTTCATGGGGTCATTTTCAGCAGTTTAAAAACTCACTGTACGCTACCTGCTCAGCACCAAACAGACACAGCAGCGAGCCGGTAAACAAAGTGGAGCACTTAGCAGCTAATGCGCCTGATATTGACCTCATTAACTGGCAGAGACCAAAACCTGAGTGAGAAGACAGTGAATATTGAACTCTTTTTTTTTTTTTTAGGTGGCCAGAAACACTACTCCAGACTGAATGTTGCTGTGTATCTGCTGCACAACTGTTTTCCAAACAACGAATACAGTGATAATAAATCAATGTTGTACTCAAAATAACAAAAAAAACTAATGTCAGAGCAGCAAAGCAACTTTGGAATTGCATTATTGGAAACACTAAATAACCACTGATGTTTCAGAAGTACTTTTGACACATCACACAACATGAATAAAATGAGAAGATGTGGAAAATCAGTAGATTAGAAGACCCTAAGTCACCTCTGGGAGTATATTGCAGCAGTGCTATGAAACAATGTTGGATAACCTTCATCGCTGGTGCAGCTATTATCATATACATTGCATGTACCATGTCATACATCACATGCATCTAGCAACTGGGTGAAAGGTACACTAGCATAATTTCCAGTACAGTACAGTATGTGTCGTGTGAGGAAAAGACAGCATTGTGTTTGTGAATGTGTGCAGGGCTAGAGTGAATTATGGATGACCCTCTTGTTACCATAAAAATGATCCATTACCCTTGGAGGCATGTGCCGTACAGAGTGCTTGCATATGCAATTTAACAGAACCACAGTTCTGCAGTAAACTGAGAAGACAGGACCTGGATAAAAAACTGCACCACTTTCTTCCCTTCCGAGACAGGAGACAAATAATGGTGATGATGCTGGTTTTCTGCTGTTCTGTAATCAATATTATTTGTCTCACTCTGCTGCTGCAGGCTGACTTAGTCAGTGTGTGTGTGTGTCAGAGGAAGCAGGAAGTCATTAATCGCAGCGTGAATTACTGGTAAGGTGACGTCAAAGAGAGCAGAGCCCAGCAGGTATATATCAAGTATGAATGTGTATCAGTGTATGAATAATTGAAGAACTGTGTTAGTACATTTTTCCAGGATAAATCATGTCAGTAGGATGAAGACGAGTGAGAGAAACCAGCAGCCCCCCAAAGCAAGAGCAGCAGTTGCTGCGTGAATGTTATGTAAGTGGGTGGTGCTGTGCATACAAAGGCAGGTAGAAGTTGACACTGCAAAGCAGAATCTGCTGTAACAGTGTTAGGTGCAGGAAAGGGAGGGCACGAGGAAGAGGAAGAGGAGAGGAGGAGATGGAGTCTGAGGTTAAAATGCTACAGGCAAGAAAAGACAGGAACTATATGCAGAGGTATGCAAGCAGCAGGACACGGTGGTTAAAAGAAGAGTAAGGAAGAGTCAGTGTTATCAGTCATGGTCAGTGGTAAGTGCTTTGACAGAAAAGCATTTAACTAGGAAGGCCAGGATTCACTGTACTTTTACATAAAAACAAGCTTGCACTTTAGCTCCTCCCAGTGACCAGCTGTGGAAACACACCGAGCTGAGGGCCTGAGCTGAGGCCAGATGATAAAGTAAAGTACATACAGTAACACGGATGTCAACTCCCGATGCCAATTTTGCTCCTCAGCTTAGGATATCTTCAGATACCCCTGACCTGTCCGTGAATTGCCTGCTGTGTGGAACTACCAGCAGGTATACCAGTATTATTCTTGTTCTGTAAAGTAACACAAGGTCAGCAACATGACTGAATAACTCACAGATCGGACCATCGATGCTACGGCTGATACCTGATCCACAAGGTCAGTATCGAACTGTGTATTTCTAGCACATAAACAACAATTATTTCCTTCTTCTCTGCCAATATAGGTCCTTGCTTACAAGAGAAAAAGTCACAGACCAACAGAGTCATGGGATAATAGTAAATGAGAAAATGTTTTCAGTCACCTGAAAAGTATTTTACACTCTCTACCCATAAAGGTTACAGCTCAGTAGTGTAAAGGAGGCGCCAACCCTGAAGATGTATTCAGGGATATCTCAGCCTGACCCTGCATGGCTCCATAGATGTGATGTCAGTCGGTCCACACTGAACTATCTCAACGACTGATGTATGAATTGTCAAGAGATTAGGTTCAGACATTTATTGTCCAAATGCAAGTCAGGGATTTGAAAGGTGTGGATGTTCAACAAAGAGGGAAAGTCTAAAGAAGAAAAGCTATTAGTTGTATTCAAGCAGCAACCTCTGTGGCCGTTTAAGGAAAACAGCAGAAAACTGCAGTTCCTCGAACAGCCTGTTGAGTCTCCATAAGCCCCCACGATAAAGTGTCCAACTTCACAGCAGAAACAAACAAGTTTACAACCTGGAACAAACAAAGGTTTTGCTCTCTATAGCTAATGTCCCTGTTCATGACAACTGTGCTGACAGTGTGGCTGCTTCTGTTGACAGATGGGTGCCGGTACTTGTTTGAGCAACCAGGCGTCATTCAGCCCGCCTCAGGTCCGCTGATTATTCACGTCTTTGCCAATTTTTAGATTAGCTGGGGAGGCGTTAGAGGCTGGACTGCCAAAATGGCGCCGCACTCTGAGCACCAGAAACACTCTTCAGAAACCTACGGATGACATCACAAATACAACGTCCAATACTCAAGCGCAATGCTAAATCACTGCCACGGCTCTTCAACAAAAACAGAAAAAGAGACACAGTTTGTCATAGCAACTGAATTTTTAATATTTGTAAGATATAAAAATCTTCATCTTTATCATACAATAACATCTTACCATAAATTTAGTCAAACGAGGGAGAGTTTTGCCACCAAACAAGAATCATAATATCACTTGAATCCCTTTTTTGAGGTAAGACAGCTGGTTCATTGATTATTTAGCCACACAGGTCTTCCCTTCCACACATGTACTGGCTGTTTGATTATCCATGTAAGACATTCTGCCTCACCTGTAGGCCTATAGGCACCGAGCTGAAAGCAGGACCTACCCTATGAAGCTACTTACAATGAGACACATTTAGTCACCTATACGCTGCCTGAAATTCAGTGTCGATAAAATCAAAACGAGTCACGTAATCATCAGAATCAATGGAAATTCAAATATTATGAACGAAAGAATTCATCGCAAGACTGCTGAAGACACTCCGCGCTAATGGCAGGTCTGTGTGATGTTAATGTGACGATTTGAGTTTGGAGTGGCTGCGCTGGAGTGCTCTGACACAGTCAGCCTTTCTTCCCTATTACATTTCAAGACAGAAGGAGAGACCTGTACGGCAAGTAAGTCCACAGACTGTGATGTGCTCAGCGTATCTTTCACTATTTTTAATCACCACTTTCTTTGGACAAAAAGAAAAAAAAAAAGAAAAACAAAACAATCAACAACAAATGCAGCCAACACAGGAAACAGCATTCAATATGCATTATCCAAGAAACACAGTGGGAAAGAAATGAAAAAAACAAAACAAGAAAACAAAGCAAATCTAGAACTTTTAACATGCCACATTGTTCCCTGGGCAAGTTTTCTTTCACAGAAAGCCACCTATTTTACTAGTTTTTGTAGTAATAAAAATAATAGACATCTCAAATGGTTGCCAGCAGGTTGATCAAGCAGAGAAAATGGAAAGGAGTGAAACAAGGAAGCCACATGACATCATCACATCACCGGACCATGCACATGACCCTGCAGCATCCCGCAAGACAGTACATACACGCACACACGCACTGCAAGTCATGCAACTGACACACACCCACATCACACACACACACACACACACACGCTCTCTGTAAAACAAAATACAAGCATACATCGACATTAACCAAAACATCAGCATTTGACATTTCCCAGAATCCACGTATCCTGGATGTACCAAAGCCAAAGAGGCATTTATGGCAGAAATGTTTAATATTCATATTAATTATGCTCTTTCAAAAAACATTGAACAGCAGTTGGACAGTACTGTGTATTTGTGCTGTCGGCACAGGTTGATTTGGCAGCACACCCGGTAATATAAAGCTCAGAAACTTTACAAAAAGAACAGGAAGACTAACAACAAAAACAGGCAGACAGACAGGCGTGCAGCAAGCTGAATGACAACCGATTACAGCAACGATGAGGAGAGAAAACGGGTCATTGTCACGATCGAAAACATGGCTGCATCGACTCTGTGCCAGGTCATGCACAAACACGCTCACACCACGCACACTCACGCACCACACACACACCCACGCAGCACTATCTGCCAAAAACCTGCACCCTTTGTTTTTTTTGTTGTTTTTTTTCCACCCTTAGCGCCCGCCTCCCCCCCCATCCCTCTAGTCCACAGCAACCGATGAGCCCGAACAAGGATGATGATAGCAAGTGCAGGACAACTGATGTCACAAGATGGGGGCAGGACCACAGTCAGTGTTCCTTGGCTGGTAGAGGCGGATGGTCCCCGAGCAAGCTGACTGGGTGGTTGGAGCCAGGAGGTGCGGTTTTGGTCAGTCTCCAGTGAGCTGATTGGTTGTTTTTAAGTCTCTACAGGGAGGTGGAGGGAAGCTTCTTGACACGCCTCTGGGCTAAGAAGGAGCTCTCGATGGGCTTGAGCTCTGGAGTTGGTTGGGAGTTCTTCAGGGCAGAATAGGTGGCTGCCATCGCACCCTGTACATAAACAGCAGCATGGTGAAATAACAAGCTATCCAAAGCATAGGTATGACAAAGACAACCATTCAGGAGTGATTAAATCAGATAATGCCACATAGCAAGTGGCTACTGTTTAACATTTAATATAATATGGCACAGCTTTAAATTCAATTCATTGGCGTATTGTAACATGTACAAACTTTTTATGACATGTTTCCGTTTTATTTTGATATCAAATTGTTAACCTGTTAAAAATGAATAAAGACATGTGATCTAAGTTAAAAGGTGATCCTGTAGAATTTTCCAGTAAACACACAAAAGTCATATTTACATTGAATATGTCAAATATTCACAGATTAAGAATATTTTAAGAGAAGCTCTGTTACCTTGACCAGTTTGGGGTCATGGTGTGGGAGCTGGCTGTTGGGTAGTTTGTCTCTCTGGACAATCCAGGTGTGTTTGAGGACCTGCTTAGCAGTGAGTCTCTGATGGGGGTCCACGTGAAGCATCTTGGACACGAGGTCCTAAGAAGGAGAACACATTAAATATGAAACCGATTTCTCAGAGAAATTTATCGCCGAAAAACAGGAGCAAAGGGGCCGTTAGTCGTATCTGTAGCTCTACCTTGGCAGCATCAGACACAGTGTCCCAGTTGCCTCCAGTCAGACTGAAGCTGCCGTTGCCTATCCTGTTCAGGATCTCATTCGGGGTGTCCTCGGGTCCGTTGGCAAATGGAGTAAAACTGGTGCAATGAACAGATAAAACAGTGAGTATGAAGAGCAGCGAGGAGGAAAGACAGAAAGAAAATGAAGTAAGAAAAGGTTTTGGTATTCACCCAGCCAGCATGGTGTACAGTAAGACTCCTAGACTCCAGATGTCACATCCTTCATCATAGCCCTGACGCTTCAACACCTAAAACGAACACGTTAAAGGAAAAACACACATTTCACATTTCATTTCAATGCCTGCAATGATTTCACTTTGATCTGCGTCTGGGCAAATCTAATAATCAATGTGAGACTTAAAAGTGACTCTGCTCACCTCAGGAGCTACAAAGTTAGCAGTGTAGCACGGGGTCATCAGCAGGCCGTTGTTGGCACGCAATTGTTTGGCGAAGCCAAAGTCACAGATCCTGATAGACTCCGGATTGCCTGACTCGTCAACATAGAGGATGTTGCTGGGCTTCAGGTCTCTGTGCACCACCTGGAGGATGAAAGAAAGCAGGAAGGAGTTATAAAAGAGAGAAGTGATTACTGATAACTGTATGATAAGATGAAGTTTTGGTTGCGTACTGATTTTTGGCTGAAGCTGACTGTAATGCAGATTTTTATTTTGTCCCTAAAAGACCTTAAACAAAGTTTTATGCAGCAAGTTTATTAATGACCCCAGTTTGAAACTCAGCAGTGTAATTAATCAAAGCTTTACAGACCATCCCTAAAAATCGATACACAGATGCCAATAAACACTCCAGCAATAACTTTATTAGCTATTTTCTAGTCGTCCTCACCCCCTGCGAGTGTAGGTACTCCACAGTCTTGGTGATGGTGTGAAGCACAGAGCTGGCCTCTCTCTCTGAGAAGAACTTCTGCTTGAGGATCCGATCCAGCAGCTCTCCTCCGCGCATCAGCTCCGTCACCAGGAACACCTGCTTGCTGTTGTCGTACACCTGCGACAGAAAACGCACATTACCATGTCAACTGTGACACACTTAACGCGTCGCGAATAATAGCGTGTTTTTACACTCACGTCCTTCAGCGTTATGATGTTGGGATGCTGCCCATAGCGAAGTAGAATCTCAATCTCCTCAGAGGGGTCTGTGCTGGTCTTGTCGATCATCTGTCAATCACGAAAAGAAGCAACATCTTTAAGATGCGTGGGCTTACGTCAACATAGAGGATCTCTTTTTTGGGGGATTCCAGATTCATCCATTAAAGATTCTTATTCTTTTTTGTACATAACGTTTACTAAATACAATTTGGAATATTTCCTTCAGCGACATGAACAGATTGTTGCACTTTCAAGGTGCATGTCAAATAACTCTTTATTTACGTGTGTGTGCGCGTGTTCATACCTTGACAGCGTATTCTGTGTTGGTGGCTTTGTGCACGCATCGTTTACAGACGGAGAAGGAGCCCATGCCGATGTCCTCCTTCAATACGTAGCCGTCACTGAACAGCAGGTTCTTCCCGTGTAACTGCTGCAGAAGAACAGTTGATTGAAGAGAGGAGGGTGAGGTGACCGCGTGGAGGGCTGACAGAGTTAACAAGGTGGCGTGATACTGGTGGTTTTCAGGGAAGGAATTCTATCTATTTCTAGCAGCTTTTTTTTACGCCTCACACGCTCCAATTGTGAAACTGTCTTAATCTAGCACAGAGTTAATTACTGCTCCTGTCATGCATGAAACGGGATCTGTCACTTCACTCCCTTCATCTGCCTTTCACACACCTTGCGCATTGTATCCGTCTGTCTATTCTTTTCCCTTTTCATGTCATCACCATTGACAACCACCATACTCCAACATCAAATGCTATTGAAGGACATAATGTATGTTTCAAACTAAAAAAAACACAGTGAAGTAACTGCTTAAGTCTGACCTGGACCACTGGGTGTGGTGGAGGCTTGATCGGCTCCTACTGAACCTTCCTCCTCCAGCAGAGTCGACGCAATAAAGCTGAAGCCTCTGAAGAGCTGGTGAGCTCCAGCACTCGGGGGCACACCAGGTGAATCTGGAGGATAATACAGGAAGTATTGAAAGAAGGACGATACAAACATAAGTAATGTTAGAGATGGCCATGTTCAAACCAGCCATTGCAATAAAACACAACGCTTATGTATTTTTTTTACGAGCACTGCTATCATAAAGTGTTATTGCATCTAATGGTGCTTTAATCACGATTGTGTCTTCTTTCATCCTGTATCGATTTCTTTTGCGAGCCGACAGAGGTAAAATATACTACTTGCACTGAAATGCTTTCAGGGAGGAAAACCAGATAGGAAACAGACACGCGGTCAACTAATATTTAATCTCTGACCTTTAGGGGTGCGGGAGGTGAACTCAGAGTCAAAGTAGAAGGTGTCATCCGGACGCGCCACCGCTGGTCTGAACGGAGGCTTTACTTCTTTTCTGAAGAGTTTCTGAAACAAATAAACAACTTTTAATCACACCATATAGCGCAAGATTTTCCGCCCACAGAGAACATGGTGGGTGGTTTGTACTCAACGAAATGTTCTGCTTTGCATTCATTATAATGTCCTTGACTGTCAGACACTCACATTCCAGTCTATGGTGGAGAAGAAACCATGTCGTTTTATCTCCTCTGCACCATCAGCGCCAGATCCTGTCAAAAAAAAAAGAAAAAAAGATGAGCAGTGAGCATCTCAAACAATGAAAACGACGTGTAAAGAAACAGTTCTTAATGTTAAGACTGTACTATGTTGCCATTTGCGAGAGTCATATTAATGAGTTGATACTAACCCAGTCTGTTGGCAGGGTTCCTCTTGAACAGAGCCCGGAGCAGAGACTGGGCCTCTGCGCTCAGGAACTGAGGCATTCCCAGACGCGCCCTTCAAGGAGAGACAAATTATTTCACCAGATATCAAGAGGAGGATTTTGAACAGCAACAGTATGTGATAACTTTTTCATCCATCTAAAGAAAACTCACTTCAGAATCAGGTTCATAGTTTCTTTGCGGTCCTTCCCTTGGAACGGCAGCGCTCCGGTCAACATCTCAAACTGGCAGAGACAGAACATACTACAGTCATCCATTTGTGCGTACATGCAGTGGAGTATTTACTATTATTAAGTGTTGTTGGAAAATAATCTAATTTTTTTTTTTTTCCCTGCTCACCATTAGTACTCCAAATGACCACCAGTCGGCACTGTGGATGTGCCCCTGCCTGTTCACAACCTCTGGTGCCATGTACTCCACAGTACCACAGAAGGAATAAGCTTTCTTCTCATGATCGATGGCTTCTTTACACAAACCAAAATCTGGAAAACACACCACAAGACACAGTGAGCGGCATATCATCAATGCACAGAACACTACCTTAATTTGCAGTGTAACTATCATCGATATGAAGCCCGTGTTTCCAGCTTGCAGCACTTCATCTTTGTCGGCATCTGTCTTCATCAGTGCGACTTGTTATATCGCCTTTCTCTAATCTCCTAACGTCACCTTTGGTTCAATGGTGGCAGGACTCAGGGGTAAATAAATGGCAGTGATTACGGGCGAGGATCGAGATAAACAGAGAAGATAAAGGGTAATAATTAACTTTCCCGTACATATACAGGCTCATACGCAGATATCTGGAGGCAGCGAGATAAGGCCGTTCCCCCACTGTGAGTGATGAAGGTCAACAAGGTGGAGGCGTGGAAAGCGTGTGTGTGTGTGTGTGAAGAGACTCACCTGTGAGTTTGATATGCCCCTCCTCATCAAGGAGAATGCTAAAAAAAAACAAAAAAAAAACAGTCATATGTTAGAATAATGGATGGTTTTCTAGGTGTGAATATTCTGCTGGAGTTAAACTTAAAACTTAAACTAGAACTGTTGCAACTTAAAAAGGTTTATATTGACTTCACTAGCTACACTTTATATAACTTTGTTTTAGTTAGTGGGTTTGTATCTTGTTTATACATATACATATATGTTATATGTAACTTGGGGGAAGCATATAAATAACCGGTGGCAGTAATGCCCCATAAAAAGCAGCAAGGCAGCAATTTTAAAATAGGGAAGAAAACAATTCAAGCTGATAAAATAAAAAAATATCATGCAAATGTTTAATAAAGTAGGCCTGAATTCATGTCTGTTAGGCCTAATGGAAACACACACACACACACAACACACTGTGGTGAGAAAAGACACATCTAAATGTTGCAAATTGGAAATTCCACAGTGTTCCTTTAAAATGCAATACAATAAATACAATGACTTCTCATCTTGAAGAAAGGTTTTGTTTTAATTCCAAGCACTAGATTTAAAAAAAATCCATCACTGTTTGTTCAGGATCTTTGCCATTGCATCATTTATTAGATTACTCGAAATAAAAGCCTCTTCAGAGAGCACTGTAGAGACAAGTATGCATATTTCTTAGTACAGCTGTGGATTTACTCCCTCGAGATGTGCCAGGTTTGAGAAACATGGCGCTGACATATCCAGTTATATCCAGGTTCATGAAATATGCATTTGTTTCTATATTTCTGAGTTCAGTATGTCCATTTGCTCTTACTTCTCAGGCTTCAGGTCCCTGTAAATGATGCCCAAGCTATGGAGGTGGTCCAGTCCTAATGCCAGCTCTGCTAGATAAAACTTCACATCCTCTTCTGTGAACATCACCTAGGGAGACATGACACACGCAAAAACAGGAAGCGAAAGACAGATAAAAAGAGAGTGAAACAATGAGAAGAACAACATCTGAAGAATGAGCCAATGAGGAACAATTTGATGAATAGTAGTCTGACCCTTGGCCAGCAAAACACCGAGATGCAATGAATCACTCACCTCTTTGGAGAGTCTAGTGAAGAGATCTCCTCCTCTGAGAAAGTCCAGGATCAAGTACAACTTCCCTTCAGTCTGGAATGCTACGAATACGCAAAAGATTCAATCAAATCTGATTCAACGGTACGGCTGAAGAAAATGTCGGGAATTTAAAGCAATAAGACAGTAATGAAATGTAGATCCAATAAAAGTTGTTTTTTTCCCCCTAGACTTGGGAAGTAAAACGAAATAAAGCTTCAGGCTGACTCACCATAGTGCAGTTTGACAACAAATGGGTGGTTGACATCTGCCAGGATGTCTCGCTCCATTTTGGTTCTCACACGGTCTCTCACTGCAGGATGAATAATAGCACGCAGGTTAGTGCGCAAAAACGCGGCACATGAAAAAAAAATAATTCAAGCCTTCAACCATTTTCACTTTACTCATTGTGGTCTAGCAACAGCATGAATAAATTAGTTGTTTGGTTTTTTTAGCAGAGGTTGATGGGCCGTGCGCAGACTCAGCATGGCGCTCGCGGTTTCACTTGACTCACTTGAAAAACACACAAACTAAATGTTAAACCCAAAAACTAATGTACGGCAGACTCAGACTTGTGTGCGCGCAGCATGTTGATGACTTGTCTTTGCTGTTCACCAGCAGGTGTATAAATCATTTCGCTGGGTACACCGTGTTCTGACTAAATAATGTGAATCCAATAGTATATTGCTGTACCGCTGCATGTTAAAAGCTCATGCCAACAATAACAGAATCCGAAGATGTAAACGAGGGGGAAGGGCGTGTGAGGCTGACAGCACCTGTGCTCAACCCCCCCCCCAACCACCAAAAGCTGTGGTGGTCTATTACGCTAACTTACTTCCACTTCATGTAGTTTGTGCTCTGATTTACAGGAAAGCCCACACCCCCTTTACATGAAACTAAGGGTCTTGCCACTTGAAAAGCGGCAAAGAAGTCACCACAAATGATAAAGTGAAAGCTTTTTAAATGTGGAGCTGAGAAAGGTGCATCTCGATGAAGGAAATAAATACAGGGTTCCAAACTCTGTTGATTTTATTTAAGTGAATAAAAGTTTCAGTTTCCTGGAGCCTAAGCTGAATCGCTCGAAATTCTGCCTGACAAATTTCTTCACGAGAAGCCAGAACTGTGTGACTTGTTGTCAAACATGATCAATGCAAAATAATCTATCATTTCATCTGCTCCCCTCCCCTCTGCATCAGAATATCCGATGTCTGATCGGCTGCAGTGCTGCCCCTGGCAGCATTCATGCACTTCACGGGCTACTGTACCTTTAAGTGTGGCCTTTTTGAGGACCTTCATGGCATAAAGCTGGTTGGCGTCGGGAGGAGTCACCTTGCGCACCAGGAACACCTGCAATGAGCACAACAAAAACCTGCTTACAAAAGGAGAGTGCAAAGAAAGAAGGGAAGAAGAGTATCAATCAGGCATAGACGGCAGCTGAGAAAAAGCATGTGTGTCACCTTGCCAAAGGACCCCTGTCCCAAGACTTTGAGCAGTTCAAACTGCGAGGCATCAGCCTTCTCTGAGCCCTCCTTAACCACATGGGTGATGTTGATCTCCTTGATCTCTCCATCGTCCTAAAGAGCGCAAAAGAGAAGGGAGAAGATAAATAAATCGGTAATCACAACAACAAATCGCCAGTACAGTGAGGACACTGTACGTTTATGATGACGGTGACGACGGCAGAACATTTCTTGCTGTGTGCAGAATAGCTCTATGCTGTAAAAAGCATCATGTCACAGTAAAACCCTGCAGAAAGAGGAAGCACTAAAGTAAGATCTGTTTTTTTGCACCCAGTTGTCGTCTCTGGATGTGACAACATTAAAATCGTGCGACAGTAAACTGTCAGTTGCAAACAATGCAATATAAAATGCCACAAGTGGTTCATTGTTATGCACTTGGGCACATGTTGTGTAACCCCAAGAGACTTCTGAGACAGCCTCTTGGGTTCTTTACAGGGTGGAGCACTGGTGCTTTTGATCCACCACATGTACACTCGCCTCTGCTGACCTGGTGTCAACCTCACCCACAACTCATCCAACACCCTGAGAAAAAAGCACCAAAGCGACAACAACAACATCAACAACAAGTCATGTATTAGCGACTGTTTTTTTCAGTTCTCTGTACTCTTAATCCCTCTTGAGTTTCACGCCCTAGGCCTGCGGTGAGGCACAGAAGTTACCTGCAGGGAGCATTTAAATTTAAAAGCGTGGTTAGTGGGGGAACATGTTTTTTTTTTCCACTTCTACCCTGGAGGTTCAGAAGCTACTTACAGAGTTTAATTTCAAAATTTGGGACTGGAAAGTAGGACACTCGCCTGCTACACAGTTTGTCCTCTGCAGATGCAACGCATGCCATTATCACGAAACAGACAAGCTATTTTAATCCATTTGACCGGTGCTCAGTATAACTGGCAACAGCAGCATATAAACGTTAAAACCCCTAATCATTAAAAGTAGAGCTGAAATTATTGCATGATTAAAAACAATGGTGCTAAATTGATCAGTTAGATGATCAAAAGACGGCAGCATTTATCATTTTCTGTTGAAACATTCATCGCTTTATTTATTTTAACATTTCATGGAGTGCTTTAATGCTAAATAATTACTTTAATTCATTGTGAGACTGTAAATGAATAGACAACAATTGTGTTGTGTCAAGCAAGTCAAGTAAAAACACCAAACATCCGGTTTCAGCTTCTCTAGCGTGAGAATTTGCTGCCTTTATGGATTTTTACATGATTGTTGATCTTTTTTTATTTCGGTCTGTTCATCAGAACAAGCAATATATAAAAGTATTTAAAAAAAAATACATTCTAGGTTCTGGGAACTCCTTACTCGTGACAAGTTTCTGACATTTTAAAGGCTAAATATGGATTCATGGATTGGAAAACAATAAACAGATTAATCAAAATGGAAAGTAATCAGTGCAATAATTAGTTGCAACCCTGACCTGTTGTTTATGTATTAATCAGAGAAGTAATGACAATCAACTATGCAGAAGCTTAAGTTTCAAAACTAGTCAGTCAACAGCTGACACCACAGCCCATTATACTGTGGGACTTTATTTGACAACAGGAAACCATACTTGGTTGAACATGCAGGCTTTCAGCTGCGACTTGTTTCTAAACCTCTGATAGCAGCGAGCACCAAACCTCATCTACACTCTGTTTGTTCAATAAAAAAAAATGACACTGCTTAACAGTGCTAACAGCTCTCCGGAGACTACTCAACGTTTATCAGATGCCAACATGAGGAGGTATCACTTTACCGTCCAGTGGTTCCTTGGTGTAGGTAAAGACTCAGTGCTGGTACTTGTTGCAGCTGTTGACCTGCAGCTGTTACAGTTAGCAGGGCTGCCAGCCAGGACTTTGTTCTTTTTGCGCAGGTAGAGGGTCATCAAGCGGCCCAGGATGAACCTTTTCTTGTCCTTCTCCATCTCAGCATTTCCCAAACTTCTGCTTCAGCACGCTACCCATGTCCATAACAAGGCAAAGACTGCACTGCCTCACATAAATCATCTTAAACCTCACCTCATCTCGCTTGCAAGCACACTTCAGACTCATTTGTGCACTTATCTCAGGATTAGTTCAGCAAATAAGTATGAAAAAAACCCCTCTCAGTCTCTGTCCTTGATCTATTCTCTCTGCAGAGGCCTACTGCAGGGGCCTTCTGCTAAAAATTTTTATTAACTCTTCATCTTTTCTTTTCTATTATCTCTCCTGTCGTCTCTCTCTTGGTCTCTCTCTGTGTAGGTCTGATTAGCCCTGCGTGTCCTCGGTGACTGCAGCTGAAGTGAACTGGAACCCGACGAGGGCAGGAAGGAAGAGCCTGCTCTTATTCTCACAGTCCCGCACCCAACAAGTCCCACGCACACACACACACCCACACACAGACACAGACACACTCATCTGTCAAGAGAGAAAGTGTGTTCAACAGAGAGAGTGGGAGAATGAAATTGAAAAAATAGAAAAAGAGGAAGACAGGCAGTAAAAGTGATTAAATTTCCTTCTGCCCAGGTTGAGATTATACGTGTCACAACATCTGTGATATCTGGATTTGGACTCCAAAGCGGTTTGACCCCAAAACCCAGCTCTATGCCAGTTACCCATTCCCCATCGATAGAAGCTAGAGGAAGGAGAGGAGGTAGGCAGAGGGAAGGAGGAGGTCTCCCCCGCACAGTGTCAACACGACGATTCGGAGGACTCGCCTGTGGATGACGGAGATTTTCCTGTCTGTGGCCAGGCATGTCCCGCTCTTCCATCTCATAATAGTCTATTCCTGCTCATCCTGTCTCTTAAAACAGCTCTCACCGAGCCTAAAGTGGCCCTCTCACTTGTTTTCTTCTGTCTCTGTCTCTCTCACATTATTGCTCTTTGTACAGCAACTGCCTCTTTACCAAGAGAGCATAGGCCATTACACACCCATAGAAACAGAGGGCATGAGGGGCGTAATGATGGTGATAGTTGCCACACTATATTGACAGGAAACATCTCTTTCCTCCTAATACTTACTTCCTCTTTTCATGAACTGATCTTACTTCCTTACTGCTTGCATGTGTGTGTGTGTGTGTGTGTGTCTACAGCGGAGAGCTACATTTCCCAGCATAACTGCAGCTGAGAATTGGTTTAAATATAACCAAACTGATCTGAGTGGTCACACATGAAGTTGCCGGCAATATCTTGAATCTAAAAGTATCCAGAAATGAGCGAGTGTAGACAACACTTCCTGATTTGACTGCTTAATGGAGTCTTTGAAAGTAGGGGACGGTGTTAAGACTGAAATGAGTTGATCATTTGAATTTTTAATGGCCTTTGAACATCAAGATTTGACTGAACAGTTTCGTTTTTACTGTGATGACTGAACTATTTAGCACGACAATGCATAGGCTGAGAGTGTGCGTAGGTCCTGAACTGCCTTGAAAATCAATTACGCTTTTTGAGACAGGGCAAAAGTTTCAATGAACCACCAAACCAAGCCATGCACGACATGTTTTAGGGTTAGAGGAGGTGGAAGTTCAACATGTCCTACTGTGTTTCCTTGCACTTTCCAGCTGAGAAGATGGTAAGCTCAGCACCACATTCGCCCGCACAAAGGAAACCTCTTCCTCTCGTCCCAAAATACCACACAGCTGCCTGCAGCTTCCCTGTTCCCCCGACACCATCCATCACTCATCACCGCCCAGACTCGTAAAGACGTTCACCTCACCATCGCAAACCACACATGAAAAACAAGCGGTCACTTGCCTCTTGCGCAGGGGTTCTGGTGCGGAACAAGAGCCTCCACATGTCTGTGTCCAGATCTTTCCATGTCACTGGTGTCAGTGAGTCTCTGTGACACGCAGCCTTACAAATACGCAGCCTCTGTGTCGGTGTTAGCTAACATCTTCTGTGTGCAATACCACAGTGTCACAGATATAATCTGCATGCGCACACACACACACACGCACGCTAAAATGAGAAGTGAAGTGCTGAAAATGAATAGGAGTAACGGGCCAACTTGTTGGGGGATAGAAATGGTTCCAGAGCAGCAGGAAGTGACTCTCAGGAGGTGTTTTCTGATTGGGAGAGGCAACAGAAGCAGGAGCAGGCAGTGTTTAAGTTACAGACGGGGGAAAAGATACTGTTGTTACAGGAGCACAGAGAAGCCTTCTCAACTGCGCAACACGCTTTCTCAACTGAACATACACACGACTTTGCATAATTAGGCACTCTGTTCTCTAGGAGCTCCTGCGGTTACCCGCAGAGGCTTGCGTAATCCTACAGAGGGAAATTGA
Organism: Nibea albiflora; assembly: GCA_014281875.1. NCBI lineage: Eukaryota > Metazoa > Chordata > Actinopteri > Sciaenidae > Nibea > Nibea albiflora. Next base: position 22,745,973 of record CM024799.1, on the reverse strand, counting down.
TTGCAAGTTTATGCAGGCTTGATAAGAATCTGAGATGCCTACTGCGCAAACTTTTCATGACAAGATTCTGACGTTTTTTTTTCCACGACCAAATCAAAGCCGAACTAAACCAAACACGTCGGCCGTAATTAGAAGTCGTGTCTGAGTTTGCACTCGCACCTTCAGCAACTTGTGTGCGTTTCCTGACAGCTAGCAGCCAGATGCAACTTCTGTCAGACTACCATAGTGTAATGCTCTTTTATAAACACAAGGGGCCAGTGCAGGTCTACAGCCAGGGCAGTGGACACGGCTCCAGAGGAAAAGTGTTCCTGAGATAACAGCTTTAGCCAAGTAAGGGCATGTTCACATTGTTACCTCATGCCTCCTCCAGATCTCAGTGTTTGTTCTGACATCAACTGAAGCACTGTAGACAAAAAGGGACAGAGAGGGAGCATGTGGGAGGTGACTTAGGCTGGCCTGCTGCTTAAACCTATGTGGCCTTCCCCGCTGTGATTGGACCGTTTTTTTAAAGTGTCTGACTGGAGGCCGAACATGTTCCGTATGAGGTTTAGAAGAGAAACCCGCGAGAGAAAGAGCTGTCAAAATGGCATGAACAGGTGAAGAAGAACACGAGACAATTACAGTCTTTGTGTGTCTGCATCTCTCGCTGAAGCCTCTCCTCTTTCCTGGAAAACAGAGCAGCAGCACCTGCATGTTTTCAAATACATGACAGGACTGACTTTTGGAACAGAGAGGAGGAGAAAAAAAAAAAAAAAGAGAGAGAGAGAGAGAGTCCAGAGTGGGAGACTGCATAAATGACTAGTGTACACGGAGGGAGACAGAGTAGTCTAAACATTCATCCAACCAGTCGCGGTCCACTCTCATTACTGTGAAAACAAATATTCGACACTAGACATTGTCTGCATGAGTGCACACACACGCATACACACACACACACACACACACACAGAGGGGGTAATGTGCAGCACTAAAAACAAAGACTCTTGAATAAATAATGGGTAGCGTGTCAAAAATAACACCTTGTGTAAGAGTTTGCATAATATTTTCATGTAGTACTTGGTACTAAAACCACACTCTGTAAAAGCATTTTTAAGTTGTGGGCCCATTTTAGAGCCACGGTCAGCTGATACAATATGCCGATGTTGGCCTCTCGCACACATATTGGTATCAGTGTACATGTTATCTGATCTGCACTGACTCTTTTCTGGTACATAATGCAGAAAAAAAATTGCTTGTGGTGATATATCGGTTGCAAAGTGTTCTGTGGTGTAGGAATATTTATTGATTTGAAGTTTTCAGTTTTGAGAAAGCAGCTTCGCGTGGTCCTATCAGTGCAATAACAACACGGAAAAGGTTCGTTTACTGACATTTATGAAGCATTGATGGATTTCACAAAAACAAACGTGGATTAAATCATCAGTTGAAGCCTCTATCGGTGATAGCCTGATTGCCCAAAGTCAGTGCGCCTTTGATTTTGAGTGGCGTTGTTGAGTTTTTCAACCCCTGCAGACCTGCTGTTCTTTACTGAAGGATAACAATTCCAGCTTCGTTATTACCAATCAGCAAAGGGTAAACATCATCAAGGGGGTTACATAAATTCTGTCCATGACTGACCATGAAACATGTGTACATCCCTCATTAATCATTAGAAAAGACAATAATATTACCCATTTTACTTCTTTCCTTTTCTTACTATTGTCCCATACGGGGTATAAAATGTTCTGCAATCTTAGGTTAGGTCTTGAGAGATCATAAGGGTACAAACAGCCAGCTTGAACTGTGAAATGCATCCCCGGTTTCTCCAAACATATGCACTGATGTAGGAATTTCCACTTGAGAGCTACACAAGAGGCTTGCATTTGTGTGTGTCATTATACACTTGCGTTTCCGTGTGTCTTCGAGTGTCCAGACATGTCTGCAGGCCGGCACCCAAATCTGTCAGTCGAGAAACAGGAATGTCTCTCTCTATTTTAAAATCCATCCTCAAACTCTGTTTTGCCCCCCCCCCCCCTCCTCAACTGTGGTTGCAGCTACCAAAGAATGCTGCTATATTTTGAAGGGCATGGCTGACTCATTCATTCAGCTAGTTTTTCCCCCCCCCCATTCATTATCTTTTCTCACCACTTTAATGAACAGGCTGTTTCTGCGACAGACCTTCTTTCCAGTTCGTCCAACAGCCTCTCCATCTGTCCACCTTCATTCTGTCCTTTCTCACTTTCTCCTTTTGCCCTCTAGCAACACCTGCTGTGATAGCCACGACTGACAGGCCAGTACAAAGGGGAGAGGTGGAAAGACTAGGAAGAGGCAGCGCTGCAGATGGACATTTAACGGGGTCCCAATGCAATCTTCAGACATCCGATCATGGCGCTTTACTGCTAGCTTAGCCTGCGGCAGGCTGGGGGGGGGGGTTTAAAGTATGTCATAGAAGAGGAGACAAATGAAAAGTAAAATAAAAAGTTCAGGTTCAAGCTGGCAGACCAACCCAAAGGCTCATCGAGAACAAAGAACTAGCAGCCTGCCAAAGACTTGTAGTCTTAATCCCTCACTACTTAACGCGATTATCTCCTTCTTTGCCAATGGAGCCACAAATAGATGATGGACAAAGGCTTCATCCAGAGGCATTAGGTTTGGTGAGTGGTTTGCGGACAGTCACAAGTTGGTTGTCTGTCACTTTTGAGAGGTAACATGTTTTGACCTTTGACCCCCCCCTTGGTCGAGGCCACCACTGGGGTTAATACCTATCCTTTAGTAGACTGCACCATCTGTCTCATCTGCTCATCCAAGTACATCCATGGCATCCACACACACACACACACACACACACACACAAAACACACCACACACCACACACACACACACCACACACACACACCACACAGCCTAAAACAAATATGAAGTTGCATAAACAACCAGATTTGTAGATCAAAAAACGTACATCAACCTAGCAGTGTCGACTGGAACACATTCTAGTTTTAGATCCACTGCCATACATATGTTAAAGTGGAAGCTACAGGAAATGTACCAGAGGTAGCACAGGATTAGCACAGATGCTACAGGAAATCCTGTGTTGGCATCTGCAATATTAATAGCAGCAGCAAGGATAGCAGTAAGATGATAGGCAGTTTAGCGCTGTGCCAGTTGACATGGGTCCATAACGTGTACGCCTTGTGTAAAAATCCATCCAGAGTGGCAGTGACGGTCAATAAAAACAAATAAATATTAATAAACGAGGGACAGAAATGGTGGGCAGGAGTAAGAGAGAACAGAAAAGAGGTTAGGGAGGTAAGTGGGAGAGAGGAGGAGAAGAAACAGAGGATGCCGGCGCTAGAGACAATGAGGTCATCGGAGTTGAAGCTTCGCTGGCTGACTGCGGTGGAAATGTGTAACGCTCTACATCACCATGCACAGAATGTTGAGCAACACCTGTACACACACACACACAGCCCTAAGAGTACAGCCCTTAAACACACAAACAACAACATTGCCTGAGCTTCCTTTCGTCGGTCTGTCATATCTTATTTCTCTTCCGTCACGTAACCATTCCTGCTCTCATAGATCAATCCCTTCACACCAGTCAGAACAAGTCTAAAATAGCAGCTCCATATCTCAGTCAATACTTCCTGCTTCCTCCCTCTCGTGGCTCTCAGCTTTCCTTAAAAGAAAAAAAAAAAATCAACCAAAGACGCACATTCAAAACATACATGGACTCTGATCATAACACTGCCGTATCCTTCCTGTACCTTCCTGTCTTTAACATCGTTGATAACCTCGTGCCTTGTCCCACATGTCCGACTATCAATCTTGTTCATATGCGCGCTCCGCTCGCCTGTGTGCTTGAGATGAAAGGTTTTGTGGCAAATGTTTAACAAGCCCGGAGTCCGCCACACTTTCATTCTTCTTCAATTCTGCCAGACAAGTGCCAACTAACCTTGCTGTTTGAGGCAACACTTCACTGAGAGAAATGACGTACATTGGAGTGATGTTCAGGTCTAATGTGCGTCACTTCAGGCCGAAATGTCAATGAACATTTAGTATTGTTGTTTACACGCTTTTAGTCACAGATCCTGATGGAATATAAACGTACTTTAGGCTGAAGAATGGATTTAAATTAAGAAGAAGGAAAAACAGCATGTAAGGTTCACTAAAAGTTAAGAAAAAGAAAGGATAAAATAAGATTTTGATTGAATAAAACTAATTTTTAACTGAAATCTTCATGATTAAAAGGGATGTATTTATCTGACTGACTAATGTTGTAGCCATTATTTTTCTGGCCACTTGGGGGCAGCATAACAAGCTGTTTGGTGCCAAGCAAGTAACGTACACTGGGTTTATCAGAGCTTGTCTTTTGAAAAAAGGCTGCTAGACACAAAACCAGATGAGACTGAAACAGAAACAGTTAAACTGAGGGCCATAAAACAAAACTAATAAACTGAGCTGGAATTTTAATAAGAATATATGATTCATGTGGCTTTAACTTAAAAAAAAGTTAAAAATTATGAAGCTTGATGACTTGTCTTCTTTCCAAAGCTGCTGGACAGATGGGCAAGTACAGCCAAAATTGCTATTTGGTTTTAGGCTGGTGAAAATCTGGAGCTGTGCCTTTGGCCATGTCAGGCTATGTTAAATCAGTGTGAATGAAATTTGTCCTGATGCCCATTTTCCCATTTAGGTTCTGTATCCTTTGCGATCGACACGCAGCTAAGCTTTTTGTTCTGCTACTGTCACCAAGAGAAAATTCCTCATCTAGAGAAAATAAACAGATTTGTGGGTTTTAATCATCTCATCTGTAAATAAACTGACCATGAAATATGTTGTTATTAATGGATCTTTGCATTTCCTGACACTGCTGCCATGGAAACAAGAGGTCAAAGGTTACATGCTCCTGGGGACAACGCTTCAAACTGCTGAGAAAGAGAAACAGATGAGAAAAACGAAGAATGAAAAACAGCAACAGAACACAGAAATGCAAGACTGGAAAGATAACGCGTTAAATGGAATTATATATATATGTATATATATATATATATATATATATATATATATATATATATATATAAAAAAAAAAGGTTGCAGCGGAGGTTTTATTAAGTCAACAGAGAAAAGGCAGGGGCAGAGCAGAGAGAACAAACACCATCAGCATCCATATTAATGAGAACCATAAAGCATGAGAGCAACTGGTCGGAACATTTTCCTTAATCGACGCTGAGAGGGAAAAGCGTGAAACTATGGCAACTGTGTTCCTCTGTCTCCATCTCCCAGCATCCTTTTTGTAAGACAAGAGGTGGTACCAGAGGCAAGGCCACACACAAACACACAGGAAATGTTTTTTTTTCTGTGCTTCTAGGTAACATTTGCCAGCCTCCATCTTCACAAATAGAGCACTTCTGTCCCTTCAAACTCTACTTCAATATGCAATTTAATGCTGGAATACTCCCCACACCATCCATGCTGCATGAGGATACATTTTTCTGCGTTTATCCTGGAAGTAATATATTATGATGGCCTTTAAAGGTCGGCAATGTGGTTTATGACTCTAATATCAGACATTTGAGGATACACAGACTTATCTACAAGACAATGCACACACACACGCACTGGATGATTAATGGGGCTGCCTATCTGTCAGAGTAGCCCTGTGTAATCGCTACTGAAAAAGTGTGTGTTTGTGTGTGCGAGAGAAAGAAACTGAGCGCAGCGTTGTGTGTGTGTGTGTGTGTGTGTGTGTGTGTGTGTTCAGAGCCAAAGTGAAACATGAATGAAAATCCCTACGAGAAGACCAATGAGGATCTATGTGGAGTGTGTGTTTATGTGTGTTATCATAAAGGTTTTTGCTCCTGGCGGCACAAGTCACAATCAGGGCTTAGCGGCGGCAAGGACACAGTAACCATGACAACAAGGGCCCATAGCAGCCATGAATGGATGGAGGAGGGGATGAAGTGAATAGACGGATGGATGGAACATGAATCTGAGGGGCATCTGGTTAAAGTCTAGTAGGTTTTTAGTCAGTTCTGGGATGATGAAACTACTAATATTTGGATTTGACATGCTCAATGCTTACACACAGACTCCTGCTGCACTCATTCATGGAAACCTTCTTTGGTTGTGTCCTATATTCAGAGCGTTTCGTTCTTATGTCAACATCAGTCTGGCCTTAACAGACTTTTACACACATTACACAGAACCGTGAAGTCATTCTTGAAAGGGAAATACTCGTTTCATACAAACTAGGTCTTCATTTTGTATTTTAATCAGCAATCCTTGTAGTACAAGAGCAGTGGAGTCACCAAATTAAGCATTAAGCCCCTTAAACTAATACATGATTTTTACCACTTATTATAGGTTTGTGCACACACAAATTTCCAGTGCGATGGAGGATAACTACAACATTTACCAGTGCACTAACTTTCACTTTTACAGCCATGTACTTTAGATCAGTGTTTTTTTTCCGGCCCCCAGGCTGCTGATCTGTATCAGGCCATGAAACATTTACCACCAAGCTGCAAGGGGACAATATGATTTAGTGAAAAAAAAAAAAAAGCTGAATAATACATCACTTTATAAACTATTCATGCTGTAATTACACTGTCTGTGTCTCTGTTTGCTGCATCTTCCCTCATCAGGGCTCCCATCAACAAGATACTGATTTTGGTGGCTGGCTCACTCTTTTTTTTTTCTAGGTAAAATAAAAACAGAGTTTGAGGATGAGTGTGATACGTTCTTTGGAGGAGGTAGGTAAGGATTAACAATGACACATGTGTTATGATATAAGACTACGTTGCGCTACAAATTTGTTGATGATGTTTCAGGTTCAGATTCAATGATTGCGTATTTGAGAGTTATCATAACTGATAAAAAGGATGCAAAAATATGACTCCAAAATCGAAAGCCCTATGTCGCTGTGCGAATGATCCTTTCAATGGAATAAAACTCTGGGGAAAAAGATAGTTAAACAGCATCGAAAAGAGCAACGATCTATATAGCTGTGGCCAGAAGGAGGGCGGCACGAGTTGTTGCAATACATCCCAAGATTAGAGCTCCCTAAAGGCCATTGGCTCCCATTGGGCTGTAAACCATCTCCCAGCCTGTAGGAGTGTGTGTGTGTGTGTGTGCGCGCCTGTTTGGATGTGTGTCTGTGTGCCAACCATCACCCCAAGCCACCTAAACTGCAGCTGCCATTAACATCAGCTTCTGTTGATGATACACTCAGATAAGAGGATACCTGCTTGACGGGTACTTCAATCAAATGCTACCAATCACCCACATACACGCCGAGCTACACAGAAACACCACTAACAATCACTGATTTACTTCCTCCAACCGCTGCTGCGCATGCACACACTCGCCCCTAGGCCAGCGGAGGTAATCTCGGTACTGTAACAAGGTCTGTTAGCTACTGCAGAAAAATAAGGATTTTAATTTGTTAAGACCTTCTGGAGAGGCTCAATTAATGCGCATAAACACAACTCCCTGAGTCACACTTGATAAGACGTGAATGATGGTGTGTGCGCTTTTGTTTGCGTGTGCCTGCATGTAGATAAGCCTTGGTAATAGATTTTTTTTTTTTTTTTTTTTAAATTGCAATCAAAAGATTGTGTGAGGTTTTGTGTGTGTCAGAGCAAAGTCCGCCCGGTTTGCATAATGAAGCCAATTTTCCATTCAACACTCTTGTTAACTGACTAACTTAGCATGTAGGAGTAGGAACACCGAGACTTGTTTATACATAACAGATTAGCCAAAAGACGGCTCAGTCTATTCGAGGTAAGCTACTGATTTGTGAGACTTCATTCAATCAGGCATCACAGTGTCAGACGTCTGTTTTGTTTGCGAGACTTGGTATGACCTTGCTGAAAAACTAGCATTCAGGAGCTGACAAAAGGTGTTCAGCCTGGGTTGATTCAGGACTGTCCTCGACTTTTGTGAGACTAACTTTACAGGAAATAAGAGAAGTTTGGTTCAGAAACTTTGCGAGTACAAAAGCGAACAGCATGAAAAAGAAAAAAAAAAGGGGCAGGACAGTCAAGGACAACTGCTCAACACGTCGTTAAAGCCGAGCTTTATCTGGACTAAAAGACATAATGATGAATTAGAGGAGGAGGAGTGGTGATGGAAGATAAACGGGGAAGAAGGAGAGGATGCTGCGCTGGAATGTGCAGAGGAAAAATGATGGGGGGCAGTGAGAGGGAGAGTGCGAAAGAGGGCATCTTCAAGCTTCAGTGCCTTTTCTCATTTAGGAGTTGTGCGAGTGTGTGTGTGTCCATGTGCGTATGTGTGTGCGTCATCAGGGATCCCTCCCTGTCGTCATCTAAAGTGCTGCTGGAAAACCAGAGTGCACTCATTGCGGCACTTTGACAGAATCCAGAGACGGTTTCCACTTGTTCTAGTCACCCTGATTTTTATCGTCTCATCAAATAAGAATTAAAGGCAATAACTGGCAGGTCTGGTTGTTCCTGTTCTTGCCTGCGCGCAAAAGTAATCAAATGAAACCGTTGAGACTGACATTTTCAATCCGCTTATCATGCATGATGTACTGTAGGTAGATGGAGAGGTAGAGATAGGAACGCCAACACCAAAACAGATAAAGAGTACAAAAAAGAAAAGAGACAAGGTTGACATATTCAGGTCAAGTGTTGGCACCTACGCTGGAAGCCTCATAATGTCACGTCTTCATGATAAGATCTTAAACGTGCAACTGAGGGGCCCGTATTCCCCTATACAGACTTATTTATAAAAAAGAGCCAGATAACACCCACCACAACTTCCAGGAGGTCAAGGTGAAGTCCTAAATCAAAAAATAGTCAGTTTACCATCATGAAGACAAAGGAAAGCAGGTAATCTTAACATAAAAGAGGCTAGAACAGGGAAATATTTGGTGCTTCAAAGAGCAATAGGTGGAGATTCATTTTCTGCCAGTGGACTAATAGTACCTATTTCATCAGTATTACCAGAAGGATCTCGTTTAATTCAGGGGCTAAAACGTCAAACAAAATGTGTATTTTTACAATACAGAACACATTTCAAATGCTCAAGAGCTAAATTACTCTGCATTTTTCATACATAGTGACAATGTACCATTATACGCTCAGATATGAGCTAACATTATGAATTCTTACATGCTGAATCTTTCAAAACTAGTGTAAAAATGTCACCAAAAAAAGAGAACGAAAAGCCAAACACTCGGGCTTCTATAAAAAGGGTTTACACCACCTTTCAGTAAACACAATCACAGTCTGATAACTGAGTGGACAATTACGTGGCCACTAAATCATACTTCAGACCAACTCTTCGCCAATCACTTAAGAACCTTTTCTGGTTTAATGTCTTCTGCTGCAGCACAGATGCTGAGTGGAGAACTGTAATTAACTTCCAGAGGAGCAATACACTTCAGATAAACATTACCTTTCTGTACAACACAACCCTCTGCGGTGGCGACATTTGAGGAGACGAGTCTTTTGGTTAGTCGAAATTTCGTGGGTGAGCGTTCATCAGTTCGGTCGTGTCAAACACGGCACTGATACACACAGTCACACGGTTACATAAGTTTGTACACTGCTTGCTGCTATATAAGAAAATGTCTGCACTTAGTAAAACACTTGTAGGAATGAATGAAGATGCGTTCCACTTACTAATCCTTGCATTTTCATACAACAATCCTGGATTTTTCAACCTCTTCCAACCATTCTTGTAAAGGTCACTTGTTTTTAGGGGACACTTTTAATTCCGGCTCTGTCTCTCAAGGCTTGAGCTGCTTTTATTAGAAGGCACACACACAGAGACACACGCAGAGACACCATCTCTTTCAAATCTAGTATCAAACATTGACATCGGCTTCCAGGATGTGGCTCGCTTGTGTGGTAATATAGACATTTGCAGAGCATCAGTGACAACCATCAAAGCACAGAGAGAGTGCTCATCATGTGAGCAGTCTTTAAAGACATCTCATGAGCCCATGTTTTCTGGCAACAGCTTCATTTCTTATCAACCTAAGATTATCGCCTTCCTGTAAAATCAGTATTCAGAAGTTCTAGTGCTCATGTTGATAACCCAGCAGATGTATAATTACAAACTTCCAACAGATGTAAACGTGTTTGCTCTCCTCTCAAGCAGAAAGCGATACACAAGTGTGATCACAAACTCATTCAGCTATCACAGCCGTCTCCCCCTTAGTTAGCGCCTTTATGTTAAAATATCTTGCACTTCTCGTTCGAGTCTCATATGATCAATTAGATTCAAAGGTGAAAATTACCTTCTTTATCGAAAAAAAAAATCAATTTAGTTTCGCTTTTGCCTAAATGGCACTTCAGAGGTTCATACAGTACTTCAGGCAGATTTGCTTTTCCAACAACCAACACCAAGGCACCTGAAACACACACTGCTGTGTCTGATTTTTGATCAGGTATTATCAAACACTTCACTTGTGTAGCCACACTCCTACTAGACTTAACCTGGGTTACGTCGTGAAACCGACACCTGCCCCAATTCATTTATGTGCTTTAATCATGCACCAGATGTCCTAGTGTGGCCTTATTAACACTCAAAGACTTGAGCCTAGAATGAAGAACATATAATATACCGAACCATGTTTGAATTACTGTATAATCACCTGAAAATAAGGATGTTCAAATAACCTTAGCATGATCTTTAGACTCTGCAGGTCCACTTCCACGGAGTCTGCCATGATGCCCACTCTTTTTCTACAGTAGCCCAGAATGGACAAACTAAACACCTTTTGTGTTTTTTTTTTTTTTTACATTACACCTGCACCATAGTCCGTCATATTGGAAAGGAGTGTGCAACAAGGAGACTGTAATCATCAACTACACAGCTAGGTGCCACTAAATCCTGCACATTTCTCCTTTAAAAAAGACATGTTGTTATTTTGAAAGGGCGTGTTGTCAAAGTGTTGTTGGGGCTTGGCTGTTTGGCTTCACGTTGGCCTTTTAGAGTTGAATAGATAGGTATGCAGCTCGACGGTGGCTGTTGTGATATTTTGATCAGACCTGATCAACGAGGCGGTTAAAAATAACCAAAAATCATTTTTACAGCTTTCACACCCTTTCACCATAGCAACGTGACCTGCATTTAACATCCCTGACTTATTAGGATGGAAACAACAACACCATTAGCATACTTGTCCATTTATTTAAATGACGTCCCGTGAGAGCGGAGAGGACAGCTGGTCCAATTAAAAAGATCCCCACAAGAAGCAGAGAATGGCAGTCTGTATGAGTGGAAGCATCTTACTCCCATATAAACAAATGAGTCACTGCTAGTTCAACCCCCCCCCAAAAAAGCTGCCTCTGTAGTAGATAAATTTAGGTTAAAAGGTGCAGTGGTTTGCACTGTTGCTTCGCAGCAAGAAGGTTTTTGGTTCAAAGCTTTCTGTGTGGAGTTTGTATGTTCTCCCAGTGTCTGCGTAGGTTCCCTCTGGGTACTCTGGCTTCCTCCTACAGTCCAAAGACACTTAATAGGTTAATTAGTGACTCTACATTGTCCGTAGGTGTGGATGTGAGTGTCATTGGTTGTTTGTCTCTATGTGTCAGCCCTGTGATGAGCTGGCGACTTGTCCAGGGTGTATCCCACCTCCAGCCCAAAGTCAGCAAGGATAGGCTGACAGATAATGGATGGATAAAGTCAAACCTGTATGTGAAGATTTTCTACTTTGGGGCCACCTTGTGGTAACACATAAATTTATGTTGCTTAAAGTCACACATCAACTGCGCAAAAACTTCATAACTTGAAAGATGTTATAGCCGTATAAGCTTTTTACACTTCTTGGCTTTAAGGAAAAAAAGAAAGAAACCGCCATGTGTACTTGTCTTGAATATAAAAATCAGTCTGTGTAAACTTTAATATAATAGAACAAACTGAGTGGGATGTTTGGTGACATTTATCCCCCACTGTTCTATACGTTAGGTCTCAATATCTATATCATATAATACCAACAACCGCAACCAGTCATTATGCTATTCAGCCTCATAATATAAAGCTGTGCATAATCACAGTATAATAAAACACTGGCTGCTTTGTACTGTTCAAGGATCTTGCCAATGCAAAAAGACAGCGTGCACAGGTCTTCAGGGACGTGCTCATTTTCTGGCAGAGGAGAACACAGTGTGTTATACCTGCGAGGCGTCCAATCTTAAAGCAATCTCCATCCCAAAGGCAGTTTAAAAGCACCATCATTTCCACTGTTTTGTGATGCAAAGGTTCCTGCTTAGCAATCATGGCCTTCACATCAAATCAAACACATCTACCGTGTATCCTTTCTTCCTCTCTTCTACCATGTTCTCTCTTGTGCACTTTTACTTTATTAATCAAGGCTGACACGACTACATGGCTCCAGTTGCCTCAGGTAACACTGGAGTCTATCAACCACTGCGTCTTTACAGCACCTCTGCTCATTTTGTGACCGGCTGTAAAGGGTTGACAGAGTGGGGCTCCACCAGTCCTTCTGATAGGACCGATCTCTTTTGAGCTCCTTAACATGCAGTTATTCTGACTGGTCTAATTGCAGGACAATTATTTTCCATTACTCCTACTGGTAAATGCTGTGCCATGATTATAGCCCATGGCGACTGAGTTTATGTGTAAATCAGGTTCAGTCACGGTGCGTTGAGACCAGTGGTTATTTTTTAATGGTTGCCACTGGCACCAGGTTTGTGTACGGCTTTACAATGGAAGTGGAACACAGCAGGAACACCATGTGGGCAGAGTTTTATTACTCAGAGGATACACTGTGGAGGCATATTTGCGATTTAATGCAAACACAGACTTTTATTCTTCAAACTGCAAACGACTGTTTTATATATCCTGCTCAGTGTTTCCTTGCACATAAGAGCGTGGGAGGCAACGATACAATACTTCTACGCTAACTCCAAGATCTGTCTTCTTTTGTGCTGCATTGATTTAAGGTTTAAATAATCAGACCTCACTACAATAAAGGGACTTTAATCTTCAAATCTAATTGCATATGGAAGCATAACCTTCTAAAATGTCATCAAAATAACAGCCAATTTGAATAGATAATTCGTGCTGCCATATTCTTCAAACATTTAAGTTTTTGTTCTGGTGATAGTAAATTCCCTGCATGCTCGCCTATGGTTGCATCTCTTATGAAACAGCTCTCTTCTCATCACTGTGACAGCTAACTAGCAGCTAATCACACCACCCAGTTAATGAAAGGAAGTGCTGGGGTATAATGGATGTTACCAAGGGGAGGATAAGGAGAAAAAGAAGTAACGTAAGGGGACGGCAAAAAGCGATGAGCCGTGTCCAGCTCAACAGTCATTTCAGACAGTTTGTTAACTGTCTGAGTCACGTTAGAACTGCGAGACAGTAGACTGCAGCGCACCTAGGAGTGAGAAAGGATGAGCAATCCAACAGAAACATTCGTACGTTAGGAGGCAGACAGGCCAGTCCTGCACACTGCCTGTGTCTCTATATGTGGATCCTGTGTTTGTGTGCTTGTGTGCGTGAAGACAATGCTGTCAAAGTACTGAATGATGTAATGACAGAGCTGTCAGCAAAACAATGCTATAAAAACACAAACCCTCGAGCGGGCACCCTGCTTGCTGTTCCTATTAACTTGTGTGTGTGCGCACGTGCGTGCGCGTGTGTGTGGGAGGAACATCTGTGACGAGCCCAACCAATGTCACCTCTGAGTCTGGGCTAAAGTGCCGACATCAGCAGTTCCCCCTGCTAAAATAAAAGTTGACATTTTCTTTTTTATTTCCCCTACACCGTGTTCAATCCAAGTCACGCCGTTTGAAAAACGTGCGCGCAAAACGGACACACATACACGCCGAAACACCCACAAAAAAATACGATTAACACAGCTCATAGCTGCATACAAACAAATCCAGACAGCTGCAACGTTTTAGGTTCAACTGAGTTCAGGCCTGAGGATATTACATACACATACATACACATGCACGCTGCCACAGACAGACAGGAACACAAAACACACCCATGGCATGTGCACTGACTAGACAATAATACATTAAGTGCATGTTAGACTACATCCTGAAGCCCAAAGTGATATAATCAGTCACAGACAGCTCTATTCTCTATACCTCCAACCCCTCTCCCCGCTTCATAACCCCTCCCTCTAACCCTGCAGTGGAATGTGAAGTGTTTAGCTCCGTCGAGCTCCAAGGCGTGTCCAAACCTTGTTAATACAGGCCTCCGCTCATTGGGGAGTACAGCCAAGCAGATGCCAGCATAATGCATTAGTCCTCTGGCAAGATTTCACACTCCACGGCGAGATGGCGATCAGGTTTTTCTATGAAACATTCGACGCTCATCAAAAATGTTTGGTGATGCTGCACGCAGCGGGAAAACAGAACAAAACACAGCATCAAGATGGGAGTACAGCTTGACAACCGTTTTATGTCCCGGACATCATTCCTTCCATAAAGTTTTATCGTTTGTATTTAACCTTTAATAAGCACAGGGAGGCAGGTTATGCATTCATATTTTAGAGCTGCCTTTTCGCAAGAGTGAAATGACTGGAGATTGAGTCAGGCGGTGGGGTCATCGGAACTACTTGGCAAACAGGAGCAGCAGATGGTCGAGGAGTAGTACCATAATCAGATCGTGTCAGGTTATTTATTAAACAGAAGAAAAACTGATGCGTTCCATGTTGCAATTTTCAGCTCAACCTCCTTGAATTTTTAAGATTTGCTGCAACACATCGTCCACTCGTGAATTTCAGCTTCAGCAGAAGCTCGGAGCCACACACCTCTACTGCAAAGCTGGTCTTACGCACGAGCCCAGTTTCTTCACATAAATCCTAGCTATTAGTCAGCAAAACCCGAAAGGGGCGGGTAAGTGGAAGGATTGAAAATGATAGGATGCATCTCATCAAGAGGTAAAATACAACAAGCCTCTGCAGGGATGCAAGCCAAGAGAAAAGTAGGCAGCTAAAGTAGGAAGAGAGAGAGAGAACAGAGGAAGAGAAAATAAGCTAGAGGGTAGAAAACAAAATTACTCGGCCGTCTTTCTGCCTTCGGGCCCTTTAAGGAGAGTTCAGTAAATTTATCAGATTGAAAGCCCTCGACGGGACAATACTTGCAGAATACCTACTAAGGAGAGTGCCCTCAATAACACACAGACATAAGCGGGAAGCAAACACCCCATGTGGAGACTTCCCTTTAGGAAATGCAGAAATATGCCTTTGTTGGCGTTCTTGCTGGGATTAAGAGATGGTTGATGTCATTCCCATGTATTTCCTGTATATACAATGCTATAGCCAGCAGCTGATTGGCTTTGTTAAGCACAAAAATGGAGAAACAAAACAAACAAGTGAAGTCTGGTTGTGTCAAATCCAACACAATATGCCTACCTGCATCTATAAAACCGTGCCAACAGGTCTTTGTTTCTCCACTTACAACAACACTTTTTATTCATTTAGTTACCCCACAGCTTCTCTAGACACCAGTTTATACAATATTATCTCCAACTTCTGACAGCCGTCGTCCGTTTTAATTAGTGTCACTGGCAGTAACTTAGCAACCACAACTATTCACAAAGAGGCAGGGAGTTGTGCTTGTTTTTACTCTCCCATAAATGCAAACATAATGTACAAACACGGCTATGAACTGGATATCCTTGGAGCAGCCGCAGCAGCAGCCGCCGCAGTATTAAAGCATCATTTCCATTCATGTTCATCTTAAAATAGGAAAGTCGATAACATGTGGCAAATGACCATGAAACCCATTAAACCCTTCGACAAGAGATTCAGGATACACAAAACAGTGTACGACAGTGTGTTAAGTCTTCTGCATATAATCTAACTCCATCCAGGATTTGAAGATTATACACAGACTGATAATACAGGAATTGGAGAGGCGGGCTCTGGGGAATATGTAAGTGTGTATTTAGTGAGTGTCTGTGTGTGTGTGTGTGGGGGGGGTAATGCCACATAAATCAAGTGCGAGGTCAGGTTTGTGAAAGAAAGAGCGAGCAGTTGCCATGCCTACAACGTGCATGTGCACACAGAGAGGCTTATGGTTACACAAACACACGCCGTGAGGCTACGCAGCCCTGACTTTCCCATTTCCTGACTTGCCAGCCCCGCAGCGCTCGACGCTAGCCCAGAGGTCAAAAAGCTCATCGTGTAAGCTGCAATCCCTGCCTACACACTCTTACCACTGGTAAATATTTAATCAGTCCTGGAAACACTCCACGCCAAGACAGCAGTGAACCCACCGTGTGATTAACACACGCATGTACAGAAAGATGCGCTGCATGTGGAAACCTGTGGTTTGTGATCTGAGGATACAGACAAATTAGCCAGCGGTGCACTGGATCACAATGAGAACTTTGTGTGTGTGTGTGTGTGTGTGTGTGTGTGAGTGTGTGTGTGCACGCACATCTGCTTCACACACATCATTCCCAAGAGACCCAGAGTGTGTGTCCGAAGTTCTCAATGTTTCTGCCACTTCCTCCTTTTTGGTTTCCTGCATGCTGAGGCTTTCTTCAGTCGTCACACTGTCACAACTGACTGACTGGATGAGGAACTATGCAGGGGCACAGCTACATTTTCCTCTCCTCTCCACTCGTCTCTCTGTTCTGCACTCCTGCAGTCCTCCTATGCAGTTTGCTCCTCCCCTCTATTCTCTCTCTCTCTCTTTACAACTCCCTGGCTCCCTTCTCCCCTCCGCTGTGCCCTCTTGTCACTCGGTCAGTGAAGCACAAATACTACTTGCTCAGCACCCGAGCCGCAGTAAAAAGCCATTATCTACATTAGGGATTACAAAAAATGCCACTGACACCAATGGAAATGAACTCTTTCTGCTTTTCTGCCCTCAGGCTTGGCATGTGGGAGTTTCAGACTGTAGCGTGAATCACACCAGCAGAAATAAAAGCACACACACACACACACAGAATGAAGCTAAACTGCATATTATGCATAATTAAACGGTGCATTTGTAAACAAGATTTAGTGAGCGTTACAGATTTTTAGGGTCATTTAACGTGACATTTTTTTTGTGGGAAACCAGCACCTCGTACTTTTGACAAAACAATCTTACTCTGGCGACTCTTTAATAATCATTTGTTTCATTCATGTCATTTTTCAAGCGAAAATACCAACAATTTGTTGCTTTCATCATCAAATGTCTCATGATAGTTTTTCCTCTCACAGAGTTCTACTCACTATAAAGGTCCATTTAGTGGCTGCTCCAAAGCTTTCGATCATACCACACAACCTTCATCAGCAGAGAAATTTGCCCAGTTGACATTGAATTGTGGATGTCTATTTATTACCCCATCCTTAAAAATTATATGTTGCTTCCTATACCACTACTACAACTACTACCCAATTATGAATCATAAAGAAACCCACAAAGTTCAAGTCAGTGTAAGAACAGCATTTCATGGATTTATAGATGTGACAGGCGAGAACAATATCAAAACGTCAAAGAACGTTTTCAAACCAATCCTGAATCATAACCCACTACCACATTGTCCCGGACAGTGATATTTTGGGCTGTAAGATGTCAAAATAACAGTGAAAGATGCCCAACGCAGTTTCCTTGACCTAAACCTCATATTTTTGATGAAACCTGACTCTACCATTCCTGTCTTTGTCCTCATGCACAACCATGCTGAGCCACAATGTCAACCTGACATCCCACCTTATGACATTCAGAAAAATTATTTCTCACGAATCTTCTGGTTTGGTCCTTCAACATTGTTCTCATAATGAGTAACGCCACAATGGAACTGTGAGCTCCCCTCATATCCGTATAACAACTACAAAAGCCGTGCCCTCAGCGTGAGTCCTCCGTTTACAGGAACATAGAAAATATGGAATTATCCAATTATAAGCCTTCCTGCTTTTGCTGCGACGGCTGTCAGCAGCTCTGACGTGAAACCATAGCAACCAATTTTCACACTACGGGAATATTACAACTTCTTGAGGTCGGATGATGTTGAACTAAAAGATTTAATAAAAAGCCGAAATCGACCACCCGAAACAGTCTTTGGTAATAAACGCACGAGGCCTGGAAGGTTTGTCGTGTCTGCTTTAATGGTCACTGTTAATCATGCTCTTGCTAATTCCATATTTTTATGGAGACATCAACTGTGATTTATCATGCATGATTGGATAAAGTATAAAAAGTAAAATTTGAATCTCTTTAACATCCCTAGCTATGAATTCTCTCTGCAACATTTTGAAGTTATTTCACATACAGTGCAGTTAGAAAAAGTCAAATGACAGTCAGATGCACCACTGCAACAATCAGCCAACAAGCAGATCAAAGCTCACCCACACAGTCCTGATGAACCAGATTAGCTAAGTCTATGAGTATGTAGTCATGAATACATTTATTTAGATAAATACTCAAGTGTTGTGGAGCATTAATGTATAAATTACCATATTTTTTAATTTTACATTAATAACACATTTTGTCTATGGGTGTCTGTCACTCGCTCACACACACATTAGCACACACAGGTATAATGAATTTGTTTAAAACAAGTGACTCGGCTCAGCACAACACAATTAACCATGAGCGACTCTTGTTACTTCATTAGCAAGTCAGGCTAGTCTACAGTATTTGGCCAGGTAATTTACAACAGGCTGAATAAATTACCTCCTGCAGCCCTCGTCAAGTCTGTAGTTCGCTGCATCTGGCCATCAAAAACTGATCCGACCAGCATAGTTGAGCTGACGGTTATTCTGTTTCTTTGGTTTTTCTTAATCAGGATGTAAATGATTCTTTGAATTAGAAGCTTGTTTTCTCACTGATTGAGGTGAACAGTATGATGTATTAAGATTAAATGCCCAAATGATACGAACTGCCTAAACTCAGTAAATATTAAGTATTTTTATTATCAATTCTGGTGAAGAACATCAACGAGTCATTCTCATTGGCCAACACAGACGGTTTGAGTAATTAGGCCTGCAGCTAATGATTATTTTCTTGATTAACCAATGAAGGGCTGAGTCTAACAACAGGGGAAAAAATGAAATAAAAATAAATCAGGAAATTGTGAAAAATACAATTTCCCAAGAGTCCAAGATGTTGCTTGAGATGTTGCTTGAGGTCTTGCTTTGTCTAACCAACCAAAGCCCAAATGCATTCGGTTATATTAAGCAGCACGGCAGCTGAATCGGAGAAGCTGAAACTAGAGAACTATTTTTGATTTAGAAATAACTCAACACATCATTTGATAATCAAAACCAATGCAAATACAGCATATTTTTAAGCACGCCTGTAAAACAGTTGCCAACAACAACAACCAACCTCATGTAAGGCCACTTTTGCTTACTAGGCCAATACTTGTTTCTTCCCCTTCCCATGGCAGCTGAACTCTTACCCCATATGGCTTTTTTTTCCTCCTCAAAATCACCTCAATTTAGCATTTTTGTCTTGAAAGCTGAAGCTGTCGTATCCATTGTTTCAACTTTCTGAACAAATCTTTCTCCCAAGAGTCCTCAAGGGCAATGAGGTTGCTGGGATTCGTTACTAGAAATAGGCCAATTTCCACCCTTGTGTGAGAGCAGATCATAGTCAGCCTGGCTTATTGCCAGGGAGTAAATTGCTGGGTAATACCATCCCCCTGTGACGAGACACATCAGATGAGTATCCTCTTAGGATGACTGTGCTCTGCAGTCTGATCATCCGATCAATACACCTCACCAGAGGCCATTTGTTGTTAACGGCTACTGTACTATATCACCACCAGTACGTTTTTTTTTTTTTTTAATCTCTTTTAAACAAGCAGGGGGATGATGAGAGCTGGGAAAAGGAGAAACATCCAACAAAAGCAAAAATGCTTGTTTTGTCTCTCCACTTCTAACACCGATACTCTTACTACTGCTGAAACAATATCTTGGTTAACTGATCAGCTGACGGAAAATCAAACCAACAATAATTCTGATAATCAATGAAATGTTGAAGTAACTGATCAAGTAAAAACAATAATTATTCTCTTATTATTAATAAGCCTCATTCATCCATCCGTTATCTATAACTGCTTACCGTTATCAGGGATGCACCGTCGCCACATCATCACAGGGCTTATAGAGACACATACTTTCTCAGCTTCATTTCACTGTAAATGAAATATCTTTGGACTCTGGACAAAACAAGCAGTTCAAAGAAATCTATTATGCTGTGCTCTCTGAACTTGCCTGTGCCCCCTTATTATGAAGCACTATCTCCCTGCGAGCCTTCATCAAAAGGTTGCATGTCTATTGTTGTGAGCAGTTCAATCGAACAGTTGCTTTCGCCTCTCGGTTCGTTTGATCTGAATTATCTATATAAGCCAGGCTCAAGAAGTAAAACTATGCAGTCAATTCATGAAAAAGAAAATATTAGAGAAAAGTCTGAAAAAATTATGTTTTTTTTTACATCAGAATTGAGTTTGTTGTCATTTAACACCATTCCAATCATCTTAGGATGCCTTCAATGAATTTTGCAATTGATACATTAACCAGAAGGAAACCAATCAAAAGAACAAGACTATCGATAAATCATAAAGAATAAGCTGCAGTCATAGTCAGCACTATAGAGCTTGATTTCTACCCGGTGCCATTCTATTTTTATGTGTCCCCTGTCCTAAAACAGAAGACAAAAAAGGCACACAAAAAAATCCCTGGGTTAAAAATCAGTAGCCTGTCAGGGTGCCTTACCTACTGCAGTCACCTTAACCTACAGGTAATGGCTCAGAAAACACACAGGAGGGACAAAAGCGGCACAATTATCCGAGTAATATGCTCTTGAGCGTTCAATTTCTCACACCATATAAAGAGTCCTAGAGAGAGAGACAGAAGATGGCTCATTAGTGCCATGGATATGTTCTTCAGGGACAGAGTTAACCTCACCATCACCAGACTCCCCCTCCACACACAGACCTCACTGCTAAGGACAATCAGTTTACCGTTTTAAAGCCTATTTTGGGGCTTTAACATTAGTTCACGCAGCAAGGGCAGCCACTCTCTGTCTCCCCTAGTCTCAATCATTATCCCCCCCCCCCCCCCCTCCCCCTCTCTCTCACTTCACATTAAGTCTGCTGGAGCCAGGTAACTCCCATGGCTAGAGTAGATAACGGCAGCCATTATCAAATTCCCAGCCTTTAAACTGCAGCTCGGCATCGATCGCTGGTTTCGGCTGCCCTGTCTGCATGGTGCCAGAACACTCTAGAGACGAGGACCACCCCCATCCACGACAACTGTGATCTCATGCCTAAGTGAGACATATGTTTTATGAAGTTATTAAAAGACCGCTGACTTGATCTCGCCATGCGGCACATCAAAATCCATCCTCATATTGTGCTATCTCATGCCGTCTATTCCTTCTTGTTTGAGAAACTGGAGCTACCACTCTACAGGAGACCCACAGCAGCCCGTTTGGAGCGACGTCCTAATTAACATGATTACATAACTGATAAGATTACGGAAATACTCCCCAATCAATTAGCACAACCCGTAATGCACATAATGACAGCAGCACCCAGACCGGCGGGATAATTAAATATTTGCAGCATCTGATTGTGATGATATGATTACGATGATGTGATGTACCAATCCAAAACTGGCCGTGTTACGTGGATCAGTGCTTCAAATCAGTGTTTCTGTTATGTCATGACCCGCTGCAAACCCCTGTTTTGTGGTGGCACTGCAAACTCTGGCTTCAAATTACCTACGGAAAAAAAAAGTTCCTGGAATTGAAGATCTCGCGGAGCTCAGGGGAAGTTTGAGTACAAAATGAGTACAAGTATTGAATTGGTACCAGTAAACAACCAGAGTTAAGGTATCAAAATCGGTATTAAGTTGTCTAGGTTAATGATTTGGGCACACCCAAGTACCGTACAAGCTGAGAAGCATTGTCTTTTTTGTCCCCTTGCCATCAATGTTAATGGCTTTGACCAATGCGGCCACTGTGTGCTGACTGCTTTGACTGAAACCCCTCTTTCTCATCCAGCGCACTCAGCTCTCCTTCAGTCGCAGCACATTGTTCTGGACTGAAAGGAAAGACGACATCCTCTTCAAACTCTATCCCCCTCGAGAGCGAGGACAGAAAGAAAGAAAGAAAAAAAAAAACGAGGCTAAGCGAGAAGGAACATTTCCTTGTCCGCTGCTACATGGCTGGAGAGTAACAGTCTACAGGAGGAAACACGATCAGATTTCAGAGCCGGACAATAAAGCGCGGAGGCCAGCCAGGAGGCAGGAAAGGGCTGACTCGATGATTCTCACTGTGTGTGCTTTTGTACGTGCCAGCTTGTGTGTATTTGTCTCTATATGACGCGTTAACATGTTAGCAGGACACGTGAGGACATGCAGCATGGGTTATACTACTGCTCTATTATATTGACCCAGACACAGTAGAAGGGATGTGGCTCAATCTGCCTTGCTCAGACAGTTTTTCAGCGCATTAAACTCCAATCAGCTAATGCCCTCTGAGGGCCTTAAATGCAATTGCTGAGTTAATAAATCAACGCACAGTCACACGTTTGCGGATGTGTGCTTTCTTTTTTCCCCCCTCAGCTCAAAATGAAGATTCGCGCAAGAATTTGCCCTTTGATGGAATTCTGCTTTCTGCTGCTGGCTTCCATCGAAAAAAACACAAACAAAAGCCAAAGAATCCAATACAGCAGTTGTGTCCAAGTCCTCAGAGTAATTTACTGGATCTTAAGCTCCATGAATGTTGAGTCACATTTCTCTGTGTACGTGTGTGTGTGTATGTGTGTGTGTGTGTGTGTGTGTGTGTGTCTTTGCATTGGTGTGAGTGTGTTTCTGAGATTTCATGTACCTTGACAGCAGGCGTGACTCCATCCTCGGCGGTGCTCTGCCCATTCTGTCAAGAAAGCAGATATGAGAAACAGTCAGAGAGTGTGTGACGGTGCATATATCATACAAGTGCATGTGTATCAAGGCGGGAGGAAGAGGGAATATTTGCAAGACTGCGTGGGTGGCAACAGTCCATTGTATCCAGCACTTTGCTCCTCGGCAAACCTAATAATCTTAGGCTGACACAAATGCACACCCGTCGTCCATTCTCCAGTAGGTAAGTCTTGATGAAAAGGGTAATCATTGTTATTTGTAAAACAATGGCTCGCCAAAGCCCATGCGGAGAGCTCGACATGCTGTTCACTGCAGCAGAAGTGGGTGGCTAACTGTGAACATACAGTAGGCTTTCAGTCAAATTAGATGATCGGATGCGTCTCATTCTGCTGTACACAAAGGTAGAACTACAAGGAGAATGATAAGCAGAGGATGGGGGAGGTACCGGTGATGTAATTCTTAAAAAGCAGGGGCCATTACGATGTCAGGTCAAGTTAGGATCACTTGTCATTGCTCATTTCTGCACAAGTCTACAGAGGCTAGACAACAGAGGAGACATACAACATCAGTAAGATGGGATGTCTAACTGACTCTGGTTCCATCCCAACCACAGACTGAAAGTCGAATATGGTTATTGGTCAAGTGTGTCAAATTATGACTATTGGTGTACTTAAATATGTGTTTTGTTATTTCATTTATATTAAAGTATCAATTGTATTACCAGACTGGAGTGGAGTCAAAGATTTTGAGACCATGAGATGGTTAGAGATGCGCCAACTTCAAAACACAGGTTCCTACATATCCCATAATGCAACTTCATGTCTTTTGTCAGACCATCCCTTCATTGTATTTCAAATCTCACTCCTCTAGTTCGTAACGCAGACTTTCTACAGCGGTGATTTTCTTAGACGTGATCCACAAAAGGCTTTATACAATTGTGTTTACAGGCTGACATCTCCCTGTGACTAGTACAGTGACCATAACATGTTAAATGGACAGAGTTGAAAATAAATCTATCGTGATGATCGGCCATTTCCACAAAGAAACATTTCTGTATTCTGACCAAGTGTGACAACACCCTGAATAACAACCCCCCCCCCCCCTTCCTCTTCTTGCTTTGTCTTTCCCTTACAGAGGGGCGACCCTGATGTTGCACACTTCCTCCATGCCCTCTTTCTTCCCTCTTCCTCTTCCTCGAGACTGCGCAAAATAAAACAAGGAGTCTACACAATGACAAGCAGCGGCCTGCCACCAAACAGCTTTGTTAGGCTCATGTACACTGTGGAGAGAAACTTTCTGAACAGAAACAACCCAAGACTGCTGATCTGATTTACAGTACTGTCACAGTTCTACCTCACAGTGCATTCTTCTCCGTGCTGAGATTGGATGTGTTTGGCAACTGCATGTACTTCTTTTTCGGCCCCGAGTTTCAATCTAGCAAGAACCAACAGCTATAAATTGGACGAGCTGGGTCTTTTTTCTTTTTTTTTTTATAGAGCAACAGTTCATCTGGTTGGACCAGATGAAGCCAAACTATGCCGGTCATAAAAGAGGTTGTGAGAGCTGTAATGTGAGGTGACATCGCAGAAATGGTAACAATTAAGAGGCCAAACGCAGCTCAAAGCCAAGCACAGATGTGTTTTTCGGAGCGGTGTTTAAAAAAGCAAGAGGAAGTGAAGTGTGTGTTGTTATGCTTTGCAGACTGATTCCATCTCACTTTCAGGAACACAAGGTGAAACCTTTCCACCTCGCTACACGTCCTTGCCCTTTCCCTGCCTTTCATCTTGCGTCCCATCACTGAGGTATGTGTGGCTGGCTTTGTTTAACCCACTATGGTGAGGACCAGTGGTGGAAATCTTAAGTGTTTTTTGTCTTAACTGTCTTACGTCTGTGTGTGGTCAGCAATGCCTTCCCGACGTTGCTGCTCGACACATTTCAACCTCATTAGCTTTGCATGACTGATCCAAGTGGCCCAGTTAATGGTGCCTTCCCTCCCCTGAGCTCCTCATTGAGTGCACGGGGCAAACACGCAAACATAAACAACCACGTACATCTGCTCAAAGATGAATACATTAATAAGCAAACGTGATTTCAAAAGCAATGGAAGTAAGTGCGTGAACTTTACTGGGCAAGTAAGTATGGAGAAAAATGCTGCAAGACGCACACACACGCTATAAGAAATGTACAGGCCACAAGCATGCTGTAAAAAGGATTTACAGACAAACCTATTAAGTAAGCCAGAGCCAGAGAGGAGAACTTTTAATTTCTCACAGGACTCCTATATGATTAGACAAAGTAAACAATCTCAGGGTGCCGATGCTGTGTGCTTTTGATATATAAATCTGTGTGTTTAACAACGTGATTAGAGCAGCGCTGCACCGTAACTAGGCAACTAAGAAATACAATGATTGTGCCTGTAATCCTATCCAGCAAAATGTCTTGTAATCTCACTTGCCAGTGAGTATTGACAGCAGGTCACATTACTAATGTCCTCTTCTGGTCAATGCCAGAAAATGGACAAAAGCTATTTCTATCCGGTTTATTTGTGTGGGCGCCAAAAAGCTTGTCCCCAACATCAGCGAAGTGAAGAGAGAAGAAATTTGTTTTTAACAGATCCACATCTACACCTCTGCCTGCAGATATAACCGTGACTTCACAACATACCGTCTTCACTGACATATTTGAATTGAACAAAAGCGACGGAGGACTTACTTTCTCATGGTACTTATCAGGCAAAGTGTTGTGTTATCACATGCCCACCTAGCCCTACACCACTCCCACAGCTCAGGTGTGCCACAGGTCACACCCAGATTAGCTGCAGTTAAGCCTACGTGTGGTTACAAACACACACCACACACACGGAGCAAAGCATGAAAGTGAACTGAACTGGAGAACACACACACACACACACACACACACACACACACACACACACACACACACACACACACACACACACACACACACACACACACACACACACACACACACACACACACACACACACACACACACACACACACACACACACACACACACACACACACACAAGTGCTCGGGTGTGCACTGCTGACCACGCCTGGCTAGCAAACATGGCACGCATTCCGTCTATTAACCCTACTTTCTCCTCTACATGACCGTGTTATGCAATAATTGGAAAAACTCCAGTCTAGTTATACCATGTCCTCTTTCTTTGTCTGCCATCTAGGCTTGTACAATCCTGCTCTTTAAATCCTGGCTTGTGCATTCCTGTTATATAAATGCGTTTGTCCTTTCTTAGTTTGCTCTCTCTTCTATTCTTATGAAGCGTCACAAATAAGGCTCAATCTGTGCACTCGAAATATTTAATCCAGAACATAGAGGGATTAAATCTCACTGCAGACTGATTCAGACACTGCTATCCTGTTGCCTCACCTGTAATCTCTCAGGGGAGAAGGCAGAGTTGCCGAAGATATTAATTCAGGTTGTAAAAGTCAAGTTGATAAAAAGAAAAAAGCTGACAGTGAAAGTAATGCATTTAAAATACAGTATGTCGAAGAGTACCCACCAAACAATGCCATCTTCCAAAACTACACCAGCTAAAAGCATCTTATGAGCTCTTAACAGTCGAATAATCAGAATTCATATTAACTATGAATACAGCAAACTAATTAACAAACTAATACATGCATCCGTGCAAGTGCACCCTTTAATTAATACAAAATGTTTTGTTCACCAATTTAATCTACATCTCCTGACACTTTGGAAGTTAGACTACTACAACTTGCAAGCCATTGTGGGCATAATGATACAGCTGCAGCGTTGTTTCATGTTTCATAGCTTCAAGATTACCTGCGTGAATCAATCAAAAGAGCAAAATGTACACTCACATTTCAGGGTGAGACAGATACTCCAGGAATGTGGATTGACATAATCTGCAATAACTCAACACTGACAGAAACATGATTCAGATCTTTTAGAGGACCTTAACTTATCTATCCAGCAACGACAGTGGCCACTGCAGGTGGTAGTGATTCAGCTGGGACAGGATGGGGATGATTTGTTATCAGAGACGAATCATTGAGGAGAAGTTCATTCAACAGATGTGGTGTGGTGATGAATAAAAAAGGGCTCAATCAAACAAATAGTTGTTTTTTTTGAACAGCTCTCTTTCTTTCTCTCGCTTGCTTTGTCACAGCTTAAAGCACAAAAGGCCTTTAATCTCATTTCTGCTCGTAACACCTTCTCTGCTTCAAAAAAAAACACACCCGCACAATGAGCGACAGGGAAACCGACTTCTCCTCGGCTGCCATATCCGCAGCACATCACTTAATCTTTTGTTCTCCAGTCCTTCTTTTTCCAAAAAAAAAAAAAAAAAAAATATCAGCTACAAGTGAGTCCCTCTGTCCGTCCCATCTGTCCGCATGACTAGGCGGACTCCCATTGCTATGCCTCCCCGTTTGACTCTTCCAACATGTTTCACTGGCATGGCCCTCCAGCCTCGCTCGCTCTTTCTGCTCAATCAATCTGAGCTCTGATACATCCCTCATGTCTCTCACTGCCAACGGGAACCAAAGTGTGCAGCTGGTTGGTAGGTTGGTGACAGAGATAAATGGCACACATCCCAATGTGACTGGCAGTGACCAGTGTGATCAAATCAATTACAGATATTGGATTTAGGCAGGCCGACGCAGGGCACGCGAGAAGAGAAAGAATCTCTTCTTACAACATGTATGGTGGCGCGATTTACAGAGAGGCTGTATTTTTAGCAATTATCTCATAAATTTGGTTAACACTGAATTGTGAGCATTACACACACCAAAGGGAGGGTATTTTTACAGTATTAAACTTAGCACTCTTCACAGGTTCTGCAGCACCATCTGTTCAACCGTGATATGCTACGCAGCCAACTCATGCGCTGCAGAATACTGTAAATAGTGGAGTCTGCAGGACAAGCCCAGTCAGGATGACACGCTTTCTAAATTACCCAAAGTGAACTTGATTTTTCATTCATCGTGAGCACCAATAATAACATTTGTCTGCTCTACAATTAACTGTAATAACTGTATCTGCGCAATCAATAACGTCTACTCCCTTAACACTAGTAACACTAGTGGTAATGAGTAGCTTGATGAGTCACGACTCATTAACTCTCCTTCGGTATTCATGAATTGGGCGTCAAGCTTAATGAGCAGATTTAGGTTCTGAGGAGAACAGGCATCATTTTCCCCTGGATTCCCGCAAATCTTTCTCTTGGTGTTGCGTCCAATAAATTTTCCCTTCCACCAAAAGGTTATCGAGGCCAAGAGACGAGAGACAAATGAGACTTATTTATGATCGGGCTGATGTCTCGTGAAACAGATGGAGGACACCGTGCAATATTGTACACAGCGCTATAAATCAGAGAGATCAGACACAACGAGCGCGAACTAGTTTGACAATGAAGTGATTTTTCATGCAAAAATGGCCAAAACAAATCAAACACTTAAAAAACAAAATCATGACCTTGGACTTTAAGTGGCTGGGATGGATAGGTTCACTATTCTCTGACATATTATAGACTTGTGAGCTGTAGGTCAGGAAACTTGTGGCCCGAGGTCTGTTCTGAGCTATTGTAGAAACATGGCGGTTCCGTGGGCTACGCGAGAAGAGAAACTGTGCCATCTAGGCTCATCCTGTGGTAAGAAATTATTTTTATATTCCGTTTCTCCCATATTCTGTGAACAGAGCCGCCTAAATCCGACACACTGGACCTTTCCTTAGTAGACTAATTCAAAAGAGGCACTTTAGGCTACAGCTGTAGCCTAATGTGGAACAGGTTGTCCGCTCATCAGAACCATAATGCCATAGCGGCACATTCACTTAGCAACCAGTCTGCTCAAGAGGCAATTGAAGAGTTCATGAATAATGATGCCACCTCTGAATAATAAGAGGGGTCTGGACAACATTAGGGCGACAGAGCTCTCTTTCCTAGTCTAAATTTTAGATGATCTAAAAATGTATTATGAGAAAACTGTGAATCATTTGAACTTTACGAGAGCCCTCCTCTAGTGTAGTAATCGGACACTTCTGACAAGACAGGTTTGTTTGAGTAAAACTCTGCAGAGGAAACACACAAACACACTCATAAAGCATTCAGGCGTGGGTGTTCTGTAGCATGTTTAAGCTGTAAATCAAGAGCTCTCTGCAGCCCGCATTACTGAACTTACAGAAAAGTCCATAGCTTTAAATGTACTGCAGAGTTCAGCATATGGATGATCAGTTTAATGGGCCACATGAGGCTGGAGGAGTCTGCCCTGCCATGTGTGAAAAGACTTTACACAGAGAACAAAAACCAGTTCACAGGTGAGAGCAGTGGCAGACAGACAGATGACGAGCCCTGCACATTTCCTTCAGGTCAAAGTCCTCTCTCTTTTCTGAGCTCTGACATGGGGTGACAGACAGGAACTCATATGAAACATCCGCTTATTGGCTGTCAGTCAGAGCCTTTATAATAAGCCCCTGTATGATTGTTTCCATCATTCACCACATTTTGACTTGACCCCGATTAAAAATGCACACTACATCCTACACAGGACATACATTATGAATTATTTATTAAGTGTGTCCATCTCCTTAGCCGCGTGTGTTTAGTTTAACACAGACAAACATTCAATCATTTGAACTCTTTGAACACTTTCTCTGGAAAAGTGGTGACTGCTGAACACCTTGGACTGACGGCTGGACGCGCACCTTGCTCGCCATTTTATTTTATTTTTTCTTCCCCCACCACCACCACCACCACCAACACCTCCTCCTCTCTCACTCTCAATCAAGATTTTGGTCGAACAATGCATGCACAAATAGCCTCGATATATTTCACCTCTCATTACCTCCGTTTCGAGCTGCACTAGTTCCATCGTGGGCCATGGCTCCGCGATCTGTGCGAGAGGCATTTTCGCAGGGTTTTTTTCTTCAGTGTTTCCTCTCTGTTCGGCGGCTCAGCTCTCCCCAGATTTTTTTTTTTTTTTTTTTTGGACGGTGCAGCTCCTGTCAAGTGCAGCTCAACGAGGAGCTCCTTCACTCAGGTCCCAAAGTCCAGGTAGAGAAGATTTATCGGCACTTCGGCTCTCCGCGCGGAGAAGACTCTGCTCAAGCGCAACCAAGAGCTTTACAAACAATTGTAATCCCTTGATTTGACTTCAGCGCAGGCTCGTGTGTGTGTGTCTGTTTGTTTGAAAGTGATAATCCAGCTGAAAACACCAAACAAAACCCCTTGTCCTTCCAGGTAAGCGCGTTGGACACTCAGGATTTGGGTTTGACAAGCCGGAGAGGAGCGGGTAGCGGTGCCCAACAGTGTGATCCTTTAACGGGGCTTTGCAGGAGTCTGATACCGCCTAGAGGAATTAGCCAGAGCCTGTGCTGTCTTTGCAATCGACGTCGTCTGAGATCTAAACGTCTCCCTACCCTGTGCGTGATTTCTCCCGGGCAAAAAAAAAAAGGGGGGGGAAGACTTCGCTCCGTCCGCCGCCTGGATCCCAACAGTGTGCGATGCGCGCAGGGACCTCAGTGTCGCTCTGGAGTACGAGCACGCTCTCTAACTCGGGCTATTATTGGCAGACTCCAACAGGATTTCATCCAACCCCCTTTTCTACTTGTTCCGCCCAGGTCCGACCGTGCCATCATCCGGCGAAGAGACGAACTGCAAATACGTAATGCAGACTGGAGGCTGCTATTCATGCTTTTTTTCTCTCTCTCTTTCTTTCATGATTGTGGTGCTGCAGCAGCAGCAGCAACAGCAGCAGGTGCATCAGAGGAGTGAAGCTGTGCGTTCAAAGGAAAAAACCTGTCAGTCATTTAATAGATGGTGATGAATGGAAGCAGGAATAAAGGGATGCATGATGTCTGCTGTGGCCAGGCTGATGTGTTCAGAGTGTGTGAGTGACTTTTCATGTCTGGAGAGGCACTGATTTCCCCCCAAAGTGCTGATATATGACAATACATTTTAGTGCACGTTCCCCCTCAGAGCCACATCACCACTCGCCACTCTGGGTCAAAAAATACACGCCGCTTTGAAATTACATAACACAGATTACACAATAATTTCAATGTAAAGCGTAAAAGAGACCTGAATTTGGGTCGTGACCAGTTCTGTTTGATTCTGTCCGGACGTTACATTGATGCCAGCCCTCTCTTCATTGACAACAGCTCTTGTCATGGTCCTTGTAATCTTCAGTGATATAATACACCCCTCCACCCCTCAACACTTTGCTGCTTCATTCACCGCCGAGTGGATTTTGCTGTTGGCTAGCTTTGGTTACTATTGGCAACTGGAGACCATCAAACCGTGCCGTGAACAGATACATTTTTGATTCAAATTAAGATGAAGATGGGATTTCATGGAAACACAAATGAGATATTAACTGGTTGGGGGCAGTAAATGGAGCTCATGATGCTGGGCTTATCTGTTGATGGATGTGTTGTCTAAAATGCTGCTACCTGTTTATCATGCTAATCTACAAGTCTGAGCTTTGTGGCTGGTTAAATAGAGACCTGAACTGGAGACGGAAACATATTCAATCTTATATGAATGCATCTTGACACGTTTTGCTGCCTTTGGACTTTGTATCCACGCTGTTAACACGCAACACCTTCATTCTTCACATTCACTCATGCCTGAAGGTTTACAGCAGTTTCAACCTTTTTCGTTCATAAGGTTATCTTCCTGTAGATGATTTGCCAGTGGCCGCACAACAAGCTCACATGATCCATAATTCTTAAGTGGTGGTGCAAATGGTCACAACAGACGAATATTAACGCCTGTTTGTTTACACCTTTTCACGGAAAGGGAATTAACTCAATTGGGAGAGAATGCTCCAAAGGTTGATGTGCAGTTCATTTATTTTCGGACAGTTACATACCACCAAAGGGCGGCTGGAAGATAAGATTACAACACCGAGGAGGAGGATTATCGATCACACTCACATTGTACAGTATGTAATATTCAAAGTCACTGCCATCCCAAGGCACACATTAACCCATTGATTTCTCTTGATGGATATGCAGCTGCTATGGGAACACTCACAGCACCTCATAATGCTATATTGGTGTTCGTTATTTAGTGCAGCAGTGCGGCAGACCGTTGCTTGATTTTTTTCTTCTTTCCCCCTCTTCTCTGCCTCCTTTCATTCCTCATCCTCCTTCCTCTCATTTTTCACCCTCTTGTCCGTTACGCGGATGATATGCGCGGCACGGATGCTCAGCGTTTCTCGCTGTTTGTAGCTGCTCCTGTGTGATATGATGAATTCCAGATGTTTGGTTTGATCCTGTGGTGAAAGCTAAGGGTGTATTAAAGGGAATTTATAGGAACGAATAAAAAGAAGATGATCCGAGAGGGATGAAATGTCACGTGAGGGGGCCAGGAAACCTATTCCTAACAGTGGTACCTCCCAAAAAAAATCAATACATTGTAAGATTAGGGTCACTAGTAGAAGGAAACAGCTTCTTGTAAAAGCAGACAACCTATCAGTAAGTACATCGACATTGATTGGCATGTTGATGCTGTGGCTGTTAGATGTGAAGTACATTTCTCCACTGACTGCAGGGGATCTCTTCTATTCATGATGCTCAGTGACGTCACAGGTGACACCAATGAGTCAGAGGTATCTCCCGTCCAGTGACAGAGACTCCTGGGATACCCTACCCCCACCTTGGGCTAGACAAGAAGCATCATGGGTAATATGACTCAGTCCAGCTTGACATGCATGTGCAACAGAGCAAGACTCCACCCTGACTCGACAGCGTTAGGTAGGGTGAAGCATGTTTGTCGAGGAACATCAGATGAGCCGTGACAAAACAGGAGGCAGGTTTAGTCCCCAAACGACAGACTGCAAATTAGATAAACCGACACAGAGATGACACCATTGCTTAACCTCATTTTCAGTTTGAGTTTGGAACCACAGAGGTGGAGGAGAGGGAGTGTGATGTTGAGTGTGCAGAGGGGGAAACAATGAATCATTTAATGTGCAGTTCCCTCCTCTCTAAAACACAGACAGCAGTAAACAGATATTAAAATGCAAATACATGCACACTCCAATTCTGAAGTGGCAGCCGGTTTAGAAACAGCACCTCAAAATTCATTTGTTCATCTATTCCTGCTGTGATTTTCTTATCTGTCTTTTACTTTGCGCCGCCTTTGTCACACTTCCATTCGCATGTGTATATTTTTTAATCTATATGCTTATTTGTGCAGGTATGTTTCTATGGCAATCTACTGCTCGTTTTGTCTTTTATTTCTGCTTCTGATTTATTTCACTTATTTATTATTTCTGCTTTACAAATTTGATATAGCCACCGTATCACAGTGCTTTTGTGCATTCTTGAATTACCTGCCGCATAGCTAAAAATCTTTGAGAATGAGTGTCATTCTGTTTTCCTGCACACCACTATAAGCATGAGTAAAACTGAAGTGCATCTAAAGCTGATTAATATAGAGTTCATGCGTCGAGCAAAATGTTAATCCAAGAGATTAATTTGTTGACGCAACACAGGCACCGGGAATTAACTCCACTTAAAGACAAGAGCATCCCAGCATTAGAGCAATGCACTAAATATACGCTGGCTGCAGCGCAGATAGATACAGCACACAAAGACTAATGGACATGATATTTTCAGCATAGTACACTTCATTTCAGCTGTTCAGATGTAACACTGGGTGTATCAGGTTTCAACAAGAGTACTCTCAGATCTTTGCTAATAATTCCTGCAAAGCTGAGCTCATGTCTGCAGCACAAGGATCAACAGCGTCAGCGGGGCTGCAGCATGAAACAAATTAATTAACTGCTCAATAGTGGAGCAAGTGTAATTATCTATTCTCTGCAGACTGGCTATGGCAGGAGGCATTGCAATGATTCCAAATTCGCTCCTTGCCTTACAGAGATGATGAACAAATAGCGTTATTGTATTTCAAACATTAGTGGAATTATCATTTGTCACAGAAATGGCTGATGGGACTGCGCGGTTGCAGACGGGCCGGGAGGGGAGTATTGATCTGTAACAGAAGTACAAGAGAACTTGTAATGCATAACAGAGTCTGCTGAGTGCCTGATCTTATGACTGTAGTAATGGGTGCACTGTAAAGACAAAACAGCAAGTTGAGGCTTGAATTTGTATCTCTGGTATTTGGGCTGCGTAAGAAGGTGGGCCAAGCACACAGTCTTTACAGAAAGGAAAAAAGAAAAACACGCCTGAGATCAAGTTTAGCATAACCAATAAAGCTACAGTAATACATCACAGTGACACTTCATGTCAGTGAGAGATGGATCAAACCATTAAGGATCGGAACATTCATCAAGTCAATAAGTGCATGAGCAGAGTGTTTCTGTGGTTGTTTAAGCTGGAAAACAAGAAAGGGAAAGAGCAGCACGATCTTGCACTGCACCAGCAGTATTTCACATAAAGCGCTCCTATCGCTGGAGTAAAACCGCTGCAGTACACTAGACCTTAGCATGTGGTAGTCACGGAGACTTTAAGCAAGAGTGGGCAAGATTTTTGCAATCCATTGGTTTTCCATTACTCAAGATCAGCTTTGATTTGTCCGACTGGTGGACTGACATTCGAGCTCAGTTATTTTCCACTTTCATGAGAGAACATCTTGACTCAACAGAAGATCAATAGTGATTCTGTGAGATTTATAAGCATCAAACACCCTTTCCACTATACCATCTATCTGAACACTAGTGAGCTGATTTTTTTTCTGTTTAAGTAGTTGTCCTTCTTCTACGAACACAGATGTCAGGCCGAGATTTTTTGTGTGCAGCTCTCAACATATTTCCCTGCAATATTTGAAAACACTGGCATGAAGCTCACAGCACGCACATATAGAGACACCGTGCCATTTTGTCTGCTGACATATAAACACGACTTTTCCCCTTCCACTGTCTCTTTTGCTTTATTCAAAGAGAATAACAGCAGGGGGTGCCAGATATCAGGGGGGCAGCTCTTTCATGGCTGTAGCCTTTTCATCAGGCGGTGCCCTTTACATCTCAGGAAACATTCAACAACAGATCCACTGGGAACTGTGACATCGACAGTGATTTCCCAGTATAGCTAGCAGCACAGATTTCACAACTCACGCCTCTCAACCCTCAACCCTTTAAAGTACTCGACTTGATGTCATGAATGCAACTCACGCGACTTCAGAGATGTTAAAAAGTAGCATTTTGATCAACGACGCACATTAGTTGAACTCTGTAGTTGTGACTCACAGGTCTCCCAAGAATAAATACGTGATACTGAATTTTATGGTGGTAATCATTTAACATAAAAGGAACTTTGAACCTAGGCCTGCTTGACTAATTCTGCAGTATTTATGGGTACTAAATGACAATGAGTCAACCAGAAACTTTCTAGAGACCATATACTGTACCTCACTGTGATTAACAACACAAGAACACAATATTAGACATTTATAGCCTCCCTGTGCTCTCTCTTTGGTCAAAAGCTGTATCTGTGTGTGTGTGTTGTGGATAAATTCTGAATAAACTTTATTAGCATGCCACTGATATCTGTCTATATCTCAAACTGTACAAAACATTTGACATTAATAAAATATTGATAAAATTAAGGCTGATTTTTAAATGTCCCATATTTTACACCTTTTCTGTTATTCATTTTAAGCTTTGATATCCATAAAAATATATTTTTGTGGTTTGTGGTTTTAAGTACCAAAAAACATCTCAGTATAGATTTACCTCTCCGGTTTCACGCTTCTCTCTGGGGCTGTAGCAGGAACAGGGCGTTTTGTTCTGTGTTTTGTCTCATTAATATCAATGAGCCTCTCTTGGGAATGGCTGGGTGTGTGTTATTCGCAGGCCAGGACAACCATAGGTAATGGATTGTAGCCCCAAAAAAATATCAAGGGTAAAACAGGTGACGTTTCTGGAGAATTCCTAAGAGAGCAGCGAGAGAGCTTGGAAAAGAGGATTAGATCTCCATGGAGAACAAGTCATTCATCCCTCTAAGTCTTGTGACAGTTCATAAACTGGGGGGGAAACTGTGCATGGGATCGTACTGGTTTAGCTGCATTTTAATCATGATCAAAAGTCGGTTACTGTGCTGTTATGGTGTTCAGGTGTTGCTGTTATTCTGTCCACCCCTTGCCTCCACATGTTGCTGTGTAATACCACGTCTGCCCTACGCCTTTTTGGCGCGGATGACGTGATTGCGCAC
Organism: Nibea albiflora; assembly: GCA_014281875.1. Taxonomy (NCBI): domain Eukaryota; kingdom Metazoa; phylum Chordata; class Actinopteri; family Sciaenidae; genus Nibea; species Nibea albiflora. Next base: position 22,709,987 of record CM024799.1, on the reverse strand, counting down.
GAAACTATGAGGGAAGTTATAAAGCATTAAAGCTGCGGCTCCTTTTCGCACACACACACACACACCACACTATTCCTCCAGGTAAGGAGGGGGGTGGGGGCGCGGGGGTGAAGGAGGGAGGGGTCTTTGCTCCCGGTCGAGCCTGACAGTTCCGCACTATTGGCTGACAGCAGGGGCACTCTTACCTGTACCTGTGGGAAGGAGTGCCACTCGTCATCGTCCGACTCCAAATCAGGATCAACTTTTCCGTCTTCCAGCAGAGCGGAGAGGTAGAAGTCAGCCAGGACGGCTTGAAAGTGAAGCAGCGACCGCACCAGGACTCCGAGCATGGAGCCTATCACGTCTTGGAGCGAGGAGAGAGTCAGCGAGTGGCTTCAAGGTGAGGAACATATTGCGCTTCTTTTTTTTTTTTTACCCCTCGGCCCCCACCTCCCCCCTCCTCCTCCTCCTCCTCACTCCTCGATCGCCTCACAGGTACTTTGGCTCGGACGGGTTGAGTCAGAAATAGAAGCGCCGCGCAAATCCTCTTGGAAGTGAAAGGTGGAGGTGGAATGAGGAAGTGGCCTGTGCGGAGAGAGAAGCCGCAACAGTCTTGTTCTGATAAGTGTCAACAACTGAGGTAGTCTCATGAGAAACCGTGTACATGGCTGTCTGGTTTCTACTTTTGGAGTAAACAGCTGACTGCGCTGGACGGACTAAAGCTGTTTTATAGGGCAAAAGTAGAATATCGGCCCACAGAGCAGGTGCTAACTAAGCATTAACACTGCTGTTTACTTATCACAAGTAGTTCGTCTGGTATTTTACTATTTCAATTGAACTTTAGACTCTTACTTTGCATATATCAAAATCAAATATTGTTCTTTTTTTATCCAGCACATAGTTAATATGCATATTTGACCACAATCAGTGCATAAAACATGAAACATTGTGATTAACCAGATTATGCAACCGTACTTAATCTGGTTAAGATTACTTTCCCTCGGACCATCTAAAACAACACAACAACACAGTACCACTTTACAGTACAAATAATGCATAATAATATAATATAATATAATATTACAATAACTTGACTTTTGTTGCAAATACTTTGACTTGAGTAATGCAGAATGCATTAGTACTGTGCAAAGAGACATTTTTATAATGTAGTCGCCCAAGTAAGAAAGTTATAACACCTGGCTATAACATGTAATAACACATAAGGTATCACATCCATTTGCATTTATTTTGTCTTAGAAAATGTGCACAGATACATGACATTCATATGATAATATCATGATATGCTTTATGAAGTGTTTTGCACATAAATAAGAAATGACTCGTTTTTCACGCTCAGCGTGATGTGTTTTTTTTTCATGCTTCATACTTCACCCAGGATGCCTGCAGCCTTTTGATCCTCTACTTCTCTCCGTCCGTTCTCCCTCTGCAAGTCTCTGCCTGCCTGTGACTTTCTGACTATGTGGGCCTTCCATTTATACTTGTACACTACATGCGGTTAAATCCTAAGTGTGTGTGCTTTTGTATCCTGTTGCCAGGTCTGGATGTCCCCCTGCAACAGTACTCAGTTACTGAGTGGCATTTGTCGGGTCTGGATCTGCTCCAGTTGACCTCTCATGACCTGGAGAAGTTGGGAGTGCATAAGATTGGACACCAGGAGCTAGTGCTGGAGGCCGTGGAGAAACTCTGCTCTCTGGTGAGGCAGGAAGGGGAATCACATGTGTTCGTGTACATTTTGTGTCCATAGCAGTGGTCTGTGTATCCATGGCTGTGTGCTGAGTGTGGAGGAGCCGTGCTCTGGATGTTTACTGAGCAGTCGTTTTCTTGTCTTCCTGCGGTGTCCTGTATGTTCTGATATTAGAGCACAGAGGGGTATTTTTTTTCCACCATCACACTGTTTTTTAGACCTCTGCTCTTGTTTGCACAGTGAAACCAGCAGCTGTTTGACAAATCCAGCCAGAATACACAACTGCTCTTATTGCTATACAATGCTTGTTTCACTTAAGTGAACTCAGAGCCTTGAGCAACATGCAGCGCAAGTTTGACTTTATTGCTTCACTCTGCCCTCCCCAAAAATCAAAAATCCCCCAGTCAGGCATATCATAGTAAGATAGTTACTTTATTTTTCTGGCTGACATCAAAGGCCTAGTCATGCTTCAGCTGCAAGTAAAGCAGATTTAGAATACAAAAAATCTTGCTCCTGATACTTACCATGCAAATTTCGGAGAAAGATTGTAGTCGACTAAAAATACAAAAAGAAAAAGCCTCATTTTTGTTTGGCTTCCTAATTCATTTTCCTCTCTGTCCAATTTTAGGAGGGAGTTTAAGGACTCCTAAATAGTCGTGTTGGTGTGTGTGGGGGTGTTTGTGTGTTTTCCAGAATGGCCTTGGTTTCATTGTAAGAACTAATTGAGTAGGACGGTACCAGGCAACGTTCCAGCTTTGGTGGTGTAACAGTCTGTGAACATAAGGCCAAAAGCTCAGGCTGCTTAAACTGCCTGTTGTGGACACAGTACTGATTGAAATAGTCATTAAGCGTTCAACACGGCGTCTGAATGAGTCTGTTAATTAAGTCTCCATGTTGTGAAAGAGAGCACTTGTGTGAAACTGTTAAACATAAGGCAAATTAGAAGCCAAACATAGACATTCAAACAAATTTCGTACCGTACAGTGTGTGTATGCCTGTGTTTGCTTCTCTTCCCTTGTTGCTCTGTGAAGTGCTAACACTGAGCTCATTCATAAAAAAGCAACCATCAGATGCTCACATGGAGCAGACCAAACACGCTCAAGTATCTGGTTACATAATTAACAACTATAACGTTGACAAGGCCATGAAAAATGCATGGCCACTTGTTGCCGGAGGATTGTTCCGGCTGGTTGATGTTCAACAACAAAGCCCAGCAGGACCATATCTCTTGACCACCGATGAGTGGGTCACGACAAGTAACCTGCTCCTTCTGCAGTGGTTGTGGAGAGTCACGTCTCACGCTGCTCGCTTGGAAACAGCTGATGACAGGCACACGAGAGAGAGAGAGAGAGAGAGAGAGAGAGAGGAGCTCTGTCTTGTTCTCTGAGGAATATTTATTTCATCCCTAGCTACGGTCTCATGCGGTAGCTTTGGCTGAGATGTTTCTGATATTCCTTTCAATATAAATGGGGTGGACAAAATATTAAAACCGTCTCTCATTGTTAGAAAACTGCAGCCTCCAAAATAACCATGCGGTTAACAGCACCTCTCTAAACCCCCCAAAACTGAACATGATTTATTGCAGAGCTGTTCACACCGTATTAGTTTTAACAGAATAAAGGAAATAAGAGTGCATTTTATTACTACTTTATTACTACTTTTTGGATATTGAGCAAAAAAAACCACCAAAAAACAAAACATGATATCATGATGACATGATATGGTACAAGCATTGTTGTGGTATTTATGTCCTGTGGTGTTGCAAATCAATTGTTTTGGGAAGTGTTTTTTTTTTTTTTTACTACCTAATTTATCACATGTTGCGGCATTTGCCAAATACTAGTATTACTGTATGTTCTTTATTCTAGATTTTCCAAAAACATCTCTACATCACAGTATATATCGTGATTTAAAATGATATTCTGCAGTATAGAATTTTATTTGCATTGTCGTATCGTGACAGTTTTCCACCAGCAGTAGACTAAAAAGCACACCTTTTACTCACTTCTCACTCTGCTCTTGCTCTTAAATCAATATACATGTCAGTCACTATCATGATTGCTTTCTCAACCCGCTTGCGCAACCCCCAGTTATGCTGAAATAACTTTCTGTAAAGTGTTTTTTTAAGCAGTTTTGGGCATTTTATGACTTTTATTCAGAAGTGGGTATAAAAGAGTTACAGTATAGGTCTGCGGTAATAATAAAACCAGGGATGTTCCATTCACAGTATGTGAAATATATCTGAAACCGCAGCCCCTTCCTCAGGTGCATTCTATGAGGTGTCGAGGGACCGTACAGTAGGTGGGAACAGTAGGAAGTAATGCATCTTCACAGACTGATTATGTAGAACAGCAGGGGGTGTATTTCAAGAGTGGAATAGAGCTTTAATATGTGTGTGTGTGTGCTCTCCAGACTTACGGTATAGGTGGCTGAGAACCTACGCGGTCCTGACAGAGAAGATGCGTGCTGTTTCCCACACCCTCCAGATGGGCATTCAGGGCCGCTGGCGCCTCAACAGCTACGACGGATACAGCACCACCAAGCTGCCTGTTGGCATCCTGCAGCTTGTAGTGGAGCTCATCACCTCTGCCAAAGGGCTCTTCTCTTTGCTCAACAGGTTTGTAAAGAGGGAATTATCTAACTGTTATGTATACAGTACTCGAAATGCTGTTTTATTCTGCAGTTATTTTTCACTCAGAAAATGTTCTCTGCTGTGTCTTTTTCTTCCTTTTAATGATTTGAATCAGTGTGAAATCATTGTGTTCACTTGCTGCGGTAAGTCTTTCAAGTCTCTATCCAGGCTTGAAATATAACGTTTGTCTTTCAGGTGTCAGTTGGCCCAGCTCAGTGGATGCACCACCTCCAAGAACATATTCAGCTACTGCAGAGAGCTGAGAGACATTGTCCACAAGGTCGGCCCATTTTTACATAAATCTGTCGTTTGACATATAAGTTGTCGATCAAATGGCCCTTTTTTCAGTGCAAGCCGAATGGATATTTTAGCACACGTTACTTCATGTGTGTTTGTGAAAACGTGAGGTGTTTTATCTTAAGGGGAACCAAACCTGAGTATACCATGTTTCTAGTGGTATTGTCAGGCACACAAAACTTCCATAGAGGAACTACAACCTGTGGTGTGGTCAAACCCTAAAATACAGAGGAAAAAAGACAAAACAGAAGCACAAGCACACGCGCTCCTGTTCCTCAGCTTAGCTCGAGAAAGGCATTCTTTATCTTTGCATTCCTGGCATATTTGGAGGCGGTTTTACCTTGAAGAAGCTTAGGTTGAGAGGGGATTGCCAGAGAAGGGGGCTGGGTTTTGTTTTTGTTGACTCCGTCGTGATGGTATGAAATGTCTGAAAGAAATAGGAAGAGAAGGAATGTTTATTGCGGGATGAATGTGAAGCGGCAGAAAAGTGTTCACAGGTAGTAGAAGGGACAGGCCTGGATATGTTGTAGCGCCTGGGGGGGGGGGGGGGGGGGGGGGAGAGGAAGGGAAGCAAAGAGGAAGGCAAAGAGAGAAGGAGGAGACTACAGGGAGGGATTGCACTGTGGCTGTTTAATAACTTTTGACTGCTGGGGGAGTGCGTGTCGCTGAATGAACGGCAGAGAGCAACCGGCGGAGAGAGGACGCTATAATGACATTAGCCTGACGGAGGAGAAGACAAAAGGAAGATTCAGAGATAGCGACAGAATGAGAGATAAGAGATAATTAGAGAGAGGGACGGAGACAGAGGGGGTTATATATAACTCTTCTATAACCAGCTCTGGACGCCTGCCCAGCACGACAGGTACAGTTCTCATCACTTTAAATGGATAATTCCCCACGAGGGGATTTGCACCTGCACTTATCTACATCACTAAGTGTATTTATCGCTTGTTGGTTAAATTCAAAGTTGAAATTCATTCTCTTTTTTTAAATGCTCTGTTTTTTTGAAGAGGTAGATGAAATTTTAGAGATCATTTGAGATCTAGATAAAGGTATAAAGTTACTCGGAACCAGATTCCGTTTTTTTTTTTACACATTTAGCTAAAGTTAGAACAAGCCCACAGGACTTTCATTGAAGAAATGAGAGTTGCGGTGTACAGTAACAGTGACATTATACTGGACCAGAGAGGGAGGGAAGGAAGGAAGTATGTATTTCAGCGTTATTGAGCTTGCTGACACTGATAGGATGTTTTTGCCGCTGTGAGGTGAATCACAGTCTTTGCTGTTGTTTTCATTTACTGTCAGCTCCCACAGAGGCACGGCGCTGAGCGAGCGATAAGTGAGTTAAAACCTTAACTGCTTTGTCGTCCGTGCCTCTCAGAGGGTTGATCATCACTGGCTAATGTCTGGCCATTGTTTGCCCAATTCCTGTTTTTGAACTTTGTGCACGCGCTGTGTGTGTGTGTGTTTCTGAAGGCAGGTGTTTCAAAGGTAGGAATCACTGCTCAGTGAGTTCAGACACATTAATTAGTTTTAGAGAAGCTCACTTGCCAAACTGGCTGATCAATCATTGAAGTAGAAACAGTTTAAAATTACAGCACGGTAACCAGTTAAAAAAATCGGCGCGGCACCTGTAACTTTGCAGGTGAGCTTAAAGGTCAGTTTTGGGCAGGTGGGAAACACTCACACCTGTTTAACAGACAAGAGAAAATGAGAAAAGCCATGCACGTAAGTTCAGGTTCCATCTGTCATCACAGCATTATAAACCTGCAGACGCAGGCTTTGTAGGAGAGTGTGATGATACACACACTTGTAGTATGTAACAGTCACATCAGAGCTCATGTGCGCGTTCCTGTACTATAGCGATCACACTCACACAGGCTAGCATGATCATGGCTTGTTAAGATTTGCTCCTAGCTAACTGAGGGTAATTAATTGCCCCTGAGTGACGTCCCTGACGTGCTGTGAGGAGGCCTTTGCTTCGGTATGACGTCTTTTTCTGGAGAAATGCTTGCACAGAGGTTACACCACATCCTTCACACCAAAGAAAGGGCTGTTTTTTTCCCGTGTTTGTGTGTTTGAGTGTTTCTCCTCGCACCCTGAGGGTAATCAAGGTCAGTAGTCAGCTGTTGTTGTTGGGATCCCACACTCAAGTCTCACTTTGGCTCAGTCTGCTTTGGACCAGCAGAGCTGCAAGCAAAAGTCCAGGAGAGCCACACGGGGAGGAAAAAAGAGGGCTTGGCAAACTTGGATAAACTTGGATATTAGAGAAAAAATGAATTTCTTAGCATAAATTAAGGTATGTGAGTTTAATGCTGATTCTTCTAAAGACTTCTAAAAGATTCTTTGATATAAGAGCCACCTGAAAATGTGACTAAGTGATTTTTTTCAGTCTTTAACTTTGAACATGAACACAGAAAACTACTGAGACAATTTATGATTCATAGTTTCTTTCTTTTCTTTTTGTCTTTGACCTGAAAGATATTATAATAGAAAATAACATACTAAAATTGTTATTAAATGTTTAATATTTCTCTGCTGGAGAGAGCTCAGGATGAAGGAAATAATATGAGGGTTGAGGGCTATAACTCGTTATTATGGCGCTGAAAGAGAGAGCACAGGGAAGAAGGGAAGAAGAAAAGGAAGTAGTTTAAGATTTGGATGGAAAGTTGAGGAGCAGGTGTAAAAGAGATCTAACATGGCGATTTCTCCCAGTCTTTTTATAGCGAATCTGTGACCTGCAGATATCTTTACTTGTCCAAGTCCAAGTGTGTAAGCATACAGAACTTGACCTGACTTGACAATTCTTTTAATTCATAAGGCTTTGATATATGAAGTTACAACAACAAGAAAAAGGACGAGGCTGAAATCTGTACGTGTGTAACACAGTCTGGTACGTTCGACGTGTCGCAGCATCTTTGTGTGTTAGTTTCAGTCATTTTGTGTGTCCATGCACGCCCGCGTTCATTCTTGTCGTCCGCTTTTTTTTTTCTTTTTTTTTAAAGAATGTAACTCCCACATAATAGCTTGTCTTTGTTTCCTAGACAACTATTGAGAGAACAGCTTTCAGGCACAGAATGCTGCTGTAAAGTTAGCTCACCACCTGATCGAGCCACAGCGCAACACAACACGACACAACACAACACAAGACAACACGACACACAACACAACACAACACAAGACAACACGACACATTAGCAGTTACTTCACAGTGAAGAAGTCAAAGAAATGTCATACTTTTTAAAATTTTTATGACAAGACAGAGATTTCAGATCCCTTTTCTCAGATTCTATTATAAATCTCAGTGCAGCTCATTCTACAATTTATTGACGGTCTACATTACAGTTGGGGCTAGGCTATAACTACTGTAACCACAGTGATGTTGAATAAAAGGTCAAAGGTCTGTTGTGCTCTTCTTGGGACGTGGAGCAAAAAAGGTCCGTGAAATACAATGAAATGATTGTTTTTTTTCCGGACGACGCTGTGGGAATTGATGTTATGAGTGGCACACCTACAATCTTATCTGGATCTTTGACAGAGAACTGAAAGTGGTTTGTCACTACAGCACCTGTACTGTTTGATGTGGCGGTTAATAAATCTGGTGTTGCAGAACTTTAACATTTAACATTGGTAGCAGTTTTATTTTTTTTCAAGTGAAATATTTTATTTAATGTCTCACTGAAAGACAAAAGGGTGTGTGGAGTGTAGCGGGCACACGCTGGAGGCCGCTGGGACGAGTCTGTCCTACTGCAAACACTACAACTCCTGCAAAGACATCACGTGTTACATGAGAATCACATGCTTCATATTCACGCGTGTTCAAGCAAATAATTTTATGCTTACATTAATAATGGTGGGAATGTTGTAGCAAGTATATTGTGAATGAACAATACAGTGTTCTTTTAGACTTTGATGCTTTTTAAACACTTCATTCAGTTAACTGATTATTTGTGCATGTATTTGTGGTCGTACATTAGGCATTAGGACACAGCGTCTCATTTGTGTCTAGCAATCACTGAGGAACCAGGAGTGTGTGGGTTTGTGCACTTTCCTCATTGTTTTCCCACCACACCCTCGCGATGTCGCGTTAGTTTCAGAGCAGAAGTGTACCTGTTGCCCACCTCAGACACATCGATGTGTCACTTCCTGTTTCTAGCAGGTTTAAAAGAAATAAAGCGCAGGCTGCAACTTTGTGGTGAAGCTTTCGGTGATGTCGCTCCAAATAGGATGTTGCTGCTTTGGTGAGATCCATGAAAGAAAGAGGTGTTACTGTATTAATGGAAGCGTTCGCATGCTGACACGCTGCACTCAGATGACAATTATACCTGCAAAATATCTAGCTCTAAGCAGTGAAGCATCACAGGGCTGCTATAGCATGTCTGTGGACTCCAGTCTTGTTTTAAAACTCGTTCATAAGAGTGCCTTAAGTTTCCTGTGGTGTTATCTTGCGGTCCAAACTCCTCTTAGAGGCTAAAAGTAATCCTTGATCTATTTTCAGATGCATTCACCATGATGGTCTGTTTGCACTAATAATATGTTGTTGGTAACGTTAGCAGCCAGCTCTGACAAAGGCTAGAGCCTCTGCCCTTTCTGTATATTTTTAAGCCACGTTGCTTGTTGACGTTCTGTTTCAGATGTCTGACCTCCGCTGAATGATTTGTTCCTGTTTAGGCTGTGAATGAAGCCGGCTTGCTAAGTGACCTAACATTAGTCACTCCAGCACACAGTCCGTGTGCAGTGACAAGGCCACTTTGCTCGAGTAGGGATCAGGATAAAGATCTGAGCGTCTTTGGGTGTTTATACACAACCTTTGGTGGTTTGTTGTGATGTAAATCGATGTGCTTCTGAGTCTCTCAATTATCCACACTCAGATGCCTACGGGGAATAGCAACACACAACAAACAGACACCGAGCAGACAAGTTGAAGTGTCCGGCGGTCGTGACAGCAGCCTCTCCCAGTTGTACCCCTCCCTGCAGCCTTGTGTCACAGCCTTTAATTAGCACCGAAATCCAACCATGTCCACCGCTGATCCCTTGTTGCATTTCACAGGGATTAGTTTCCCTTTACAATCCTTTATGTAACTCAGCGCACCGTGGCTGAGGCAGCAACGGTGTGCGGCACACGTCTGTTCGGTAAATATTCTACGCCGTGTAACCTCTTCATTCAAAGCCTCCTACTCATAGTAACGACTGTAGGATGGATCATTATCGACCTCCTAACCGAAGATTAGGCAGTTTAGTTCCAGTGTACTGATTCCAGTACTGTGACTGTGTGTGTGTGTCACAATGTGTGTGTGTACACGTATAACATACCGTCTGCTCGTGGGGCTTTGTGTGAATAGCGTAACCTCCTGGGTTAAGTGGACATTACACACCGTTAAAACAATTTCCCACTTGCTCCACTGCACATTTTATACCACATTTTATGTTTTATGTGTTTTCTTCATGATCAAAGCCGGTAAAATGTCTGGAGTGAAACCTTTCTTGCCTCTGGACACTGTTTTTTTTCACCCCCCCCCCACAACTCATACTGTGAAGAGGAAATAGGCCATGAGTTTTGAATCAGACTGTCCCATTTCCACAAATCAATATCAGGATTACAGGCTGTTGTGATGTGTTTTTTTTTTGTTTTTTTTAGCTTTGTGAAAATGAAATTCATTGTTCATCAAAATCATTTCATTGTTTCGTTCAGCAGGATTCCACCGTCAGTGAAAAGGAGAAGGACATCATCTCTGTGGTGAGTCTGCCAGCCTATGTTTTTTCTACATTTTTACTTTCTAAGTATCATTAAGTCATTTCGCTTGCATTTCCTTTTTTTTTTTTTTTGAGTATGAATCAGATATTCTTGATAATAAATCGGGGTTGGTTTCATCCCAGTGCCGTCAGTTGGTGTCGGTGTGTGATGAGATCCTGAACTCCAGCCCCGAGGGACTTCTTACCCACACTGCTCAGCTCGAGAGTGTGGACTTGGTGCCTGTGTCACCTGGAGATCAGCTGGTAAGGACTTTTTGCTCTTAATAACTCTGACATTTCGTGGTTAGTAAACACAGATGTTTTTTGCAGTAACTGTACCAAATAAATACACTTTATGCAAACTTGTCCCTGATAGTGCAATCTGTGGCCCTTCACTTGTCCTTGGAGGTTTCAAACAATAGAAAGATTTATTATGATTTTATATCACTTCAATGCACTTGATATTATTTTTGTTATCAGTTGTTTAGGCCCCGGCTTTAACTTTTTTTACCTTTTTGACATTTTGTAAACTAAATGATCAATTATCATTTATCAGGAAATAATTATGAGATTAATATTGATTCGTGGGTTCACACTGACACTATTCCTGTAATTATTTCTTAAAGGAAAATTAAATTAACTGAGGGCCACTGGTTGCTGAGCCAAAATCTTCCAATAAGCATTATATGAAAGATTTAGTGTCACATTCAGTGATTGGGCAGCTCTGTTTGACTATTTTTTAGGCTCTTTTAGAAGAGTTCTTTTCTGCTCATCTGTGCAGGATCACAATGTCTCTTCATTATTTCCGTCATTTTAAAAATCCTCTCGCCGTTTTATCACTTCACTAGTTTCCTGCCAATCAACTTTTATACCTCGTCTTATTTTCTTTCATTCTCTCTCTCTCTCTGTCATTTTCTGCCTTCAGCCTTGCCTGGAGTTTTCCATCATCATTTGGGTCCACTCATCTCTTCTTTTATCTGACTCAAGGTTCTTCCTGTACTATTCTTTTCATTCTTCTTTCAACCTTCTCTCACATCTAGTTCATTCATAGACATCTTTCTGTTCCTGCCTCTTCTCCTAAGGCCTTATCATTCAGTTGGTACACTGAGTCCATCAATTATAGCTCCCTTCCTTCTTTCCTTGCCTGTCATCTAGTGTCCCTTTTTACTTATTTCTACAGAGCAATTTTATTCAGTGCATTTGTCCAATTTCCGTTCCCTTTGTGTACTCAGCTAATTAAGAAACATCTCTCATGTTAGATGATAATAGTGGTTCCATTTCCTTTTGCTCACTCGCTCACTCCAGTTCTTCTCCAGTGTGTTGTCTAAGGCATATTTGCACATTTTCTAGCTCTACTTCACCTCCGATGCCATAGACAAGCATATATTTAGTTTGTATTTGGGTCAATAAATGTATGGGTGGCTGTAGGTGTGTGAGTTTTAGCTAAACTATTGTGGGTGGCCTAATTCTTCACAACGTTTCTGCAGCAGAACAGGATCATTTTTACAAATGTGCTCAACAACTAGCGACAAAATGAGAAATTTATTGGAGCACATCACCGATAACGAGGTCTGCCTTCAAAATGATTGAAAGTAATGGGAACTGAGGGTTAAAAAAAAAAAAGGGGGAAGTGAGAGGCAGGAAGAATTATAATGCATACACAGAGAGCACAAAACATGACGCACACTCAATTCATGAAATAAATGTGAATCTAAAAGCGAAAGGTATTTTTTTCTTCTTTTCTTTCGTATTTTCGCTGGAATTCATATTTATTCTAGACACAAAGGAGAAGTATGGAGTCATTTTAAAACCTAATTTTTACATGAACTGTTGACTCAGCTCGGCCGTTATCTTTATCGATTTCTGGTAAATGTCCTAGTTTAAAGCACAGGAAGTGGATGCTTGTTACGTTTTTTTCACGGCAGCTAAAAAAGATTTTGTTTGGGCTCAGGAGAAAAAAAGAGAGGCGGTTAGCGATAGTGATTTTTGATCACATTATGTGGAGTTATTTCTGGGAATTGCTGTCAACGCACTGCATATCATTATTAAACAGGATGTCACATCATACCATTATTACCATGGTTACACATTCAAATAACATTATGGTATTTTTGTGGCACTGTAAATATAGGCAGCTTCACGTTAACACACCTCTATACAGTCTGTACGCCGTCCGTATAGAGCAGGTCAAGTTGTCATGTCATTTACAGAGACGCGGCAATTCTTGTAACTGCTCCTGTGAAGACATATTTTATACTGTTTCGCTGTAGACATTCATTATCTGTTCAAACACCAACCTCCACTCGTGGCTTATCTTTAGTCAATATGCTTCGCTGTATTTGTGAGGGTTGGAAGGAAACGATTTTCTTAGCCTCTGCTCTTTTCAGTTCACAGTTCAAATCCATTCATGTTGTCATGTTCTGGTATTGACTATGTGATCGAGGCTTTCTGGGGTGTGATTAGTTTATTCTCCCCATGTCCCAATCTGACTTAAAACAATCAATCAAGGCAGGCTGACGTGTAATTGCAGGCCGGAACCATCAATACGTCTTAAGGCAGACATCAGTTTCTCCGCAGTGTCCAACAGCGAGAGATAGAGCGGTGTTTATGAGTCCATTATGGTGAATAATTTTGACTCAGTGGTGTGCAAAATTGACTTTATGTGTTTCAAGGTATACAACATCTTCCTGTTTCTCTCACTCTCTCTCAGGGGATTGAGATAACATCTACCGGCTCCAGTAACCACTACGTGACCGGAACTGCAGCTGAGGTCAGGCTCACTCGTTTACTTTCCTGCTTTCACTGTAGACTCACAAGCCACGCAGAGTTAATCATGGCTGCACTGCCAGCGCTCTTAACCAGTCCTCTGAAGAGCGGCGTGACTCAGTCCTCCTCTTGAACTCCGGACCAAAAGGTTAACTTCAATTACAGTTTGTAATTTCTGCAACAGCCCCACGGAGAGACATCTGAAATGCCTCAAAGCGTTTCATTCCGTAGGCGGCCGTGCATTGTTAAAAACACACACACACACACACAAAGTGAGCTGTCTTGTCAGAGTGTAACAGGTAACGAGCTGCGACTCTGCTGCTCGGGCCTGTCACATGTTTCTGCGAGAGATAACACTCGTTTACACTTCTCCATTTAGGGGGGTTTGATCTGCTAAACACAGGTATTGCAGTTGTGCCGTCTGAGTGGCTCATCTAGAAGGAACTGGAAGCGTGCTTTCAGATGCGAGGGCCAAAAATAAAGAAGAAGTGTCATCGGATTTCCTTTTATTTTGGCTCCTTTTCAAAGAAAATACATCAGCTCTCTGTGTAACAAAACAGTTTAATTCAGTGATTGTTTTCAGCGGCCGGAGTATCGGTATGTTGTCTTATTATTATGAAGTCTGCTCTGCACAAACAACTGAATTCGACCTTTAATTTGAAATGCGTTTATTTTAGAAGCATGAGCTCAAGGCCACGCAGAAATCCCCTTGGAAGTATTTTTGTGTGACACTTTATTTTAAGCTGGTGGCTTATCTTTCTTTGCATCCCCGATACTTATTTATAAGTATCCACTCGAGGCTGCTGCAAACAGTAACAAAAAAACAACCACCATATAATATAAGCTGTATGTGTCAAACAGACGATCAGAATAGTTACATCCGAATAATTTCATTGTCTCACCTCAGCAGCTGATAATTAAACTTGATAGAACCAAGGGGAAATCTGGTACACAGCATTTATTCCACTAAAAGTGGTGTATTGCCTCATTATTTTATCAACCTTTAATCGATTTGTCTTCTCCGGGAAAATAAAATCATCCCATGGAAAAAGAAAAAAAAAGCAGAGATGCATGATTTTCTGAGAAAAGATCAGCCGGATCAGAGGGCTTGTAAAGAAACCCCAGAAGCGATGGGGAGACGGAGGAGTGTTTATCAGCCAGAGTAAGGAGGGCTTGTGTGAGCTTAGCTCTCCCCTGGGACAGAAAGTCGAATATGTCATTTTTCCATGATGTCAGCAGCAGAGTACCCTCGACTCCACTACTCCGCCGCTGCAGTTAAATCACTGCGACTTTACGCCATGTGTGATCTGTAATCTGATCTGTGTACTGAGAAAGCATCCATATACTGTAATCATAAACTGGGTACTGTTACTGTAATGTGCCCACAGAGTTATTATTTATTCCATTTCTGTAGATCTCTGGCTTTTCCTCAGGACATTACGGGTGGGCGATATCATGATACAGCAAGATGATATAACAGATTTGACCATACCATTCATTTTAATACCATGTGTCTGCTTTACTATCAGTTCCTATGTGATTTGTTTGTCTCTCCTTTTGCAGCCGTCGAGCGATGTCTTTGTGAAGATCTTGGCTGGTGATGAAGTGATTCAAGTCAATGACCAGATAGTGGTAAGTCTTATATACAAGCCTGCTTTATACGTGTGGTCCTCACAGTCTTAGGCTTTATATTAGTATGAGCTCTTGTATTTGCGCCAGAAGTTGAGAGAAGTCTCTGTATATTCCCTGCAAAGTGGCCCAGATAATCACCTGTTTGTCTGCATCAGGTGGGCTGGAGCAGAGGCTAACCTTGTGAAGAAGCTCCGGGAAAATCCCAACGGAGTCACTCTGGTCCTGAAGAAGATTCCCGGGTCGGCGCGACGCAGACGCCCAATCCAGGTCTCATCCGCACAGGTCAGGGATCATTAAAGTCTTCCCCGACTTCCTCCATCACTCCATCAACTCACTCAACTTCTTAAAGTAGCACAGTTTGAAAGTTTGAATACTCTATTACCTTTCTTATGTACTCTGAACACTCTGTTTAGTTGTATGATGATGAAAATGCACACCTAGCGTGCAGATTGGTTTGCTCACAGGCAGATCAGTACTTTCCATTTTGTCATGCAGAAAATGAATTTAGTTTTAAACAAATGATCTCAAAGTTTGTTCCGCTTTAATCACCTCTCCCTTCAAGACCAGCGTAGTTTTCACTTTGTGTTTGCTCCATCTAACACTTTCATAATACCTTAATATTTATCAGTCCGTGTGTCACACACAGTATCTCCTCCACCAACCACAATTTGACAGAACATTGAGAAACAACTGTACATATCATTACTGTTTACATCTATATCAAATTACTCATGGCAGACACACACACAGGGACTTTCACTTTGCTTCATATTTTCCCTCAGAAGCTTGTGTACTTTAGAAATTGTCTAATCTTTTGTCACACTCATTAGAAGAAACCCCGAGCCATTATTGCTGCGCACATATCATTTTTAATTTTGTGCTGCTCACTTCAGGATAATTGCATCTTGGGGTAAAACATCAGCTCATCATCAACACACCAACAATGGACTGCTGACACAGCTTGATTTCAGGGGAACCTGAACTTTCTGCTTCATGACAATCCCTTGGGATCCGTTTCCATAACACACTCTCTGTAGTCACTAAGCCGACTACTGGTGTTTGTCTTTGAACTACACACTGAATTATACATTGGATCTGAGACAATCACACACACACTCTGTTCATTTCACAGCCCCTTGTGACCTTTACCATGATAATCTCAGATTCAGACGCCGCCGTAGGGTGAGGAAACACACATGAAGAGATGTGAATCAGCTGTGTGTGTGTCAGCCCTGTTTTGAGCAGGAGTCTCAAAGGACGGCGTGTCTATGCGGATGTGTTTGTCTCTGTGTGCTTATCTCCGAAGCCACAGAAGCAACCTGAGGAGAAGGCCGCCATTACCATCGGCCTCTTCACCCCTCCACCAAGCCCCAAGTACACGCCGACACAGAGTTCAGTGTGCGCGCTCACATGCTTGTGTTTCTGCTGATTTCTTCTCAAAAGGAGGACGAGGAGAAAGAAGAGAGGTCAGACAAGGAAGAGGAAAGAGACGAGGAGGAGGGGAAGAGGCTCTCCGTGTTTGAGAGGGTAGCAGCTTCTGTGAGGTCCTTGTCTTTTAGGTGAGAGCATGAGATAACTTTCTCCCTAACTGTAGTCATGTCTTTTAAAATCTCTGGGCTCATTGGGCCAATTTTACTCTATAACCTGTGATATATCAGAACGATGAAAGTATTGCTGGATGTCCAGAGCGGCCTTTCATAGACGACAGCAAAAAATCTGAAAATAATAATAATCATATTAATAATCATTTTAAATTTTTATGACTGCTAGTAGCTGTATATGACTATGTTTTGTTTATTTTGTGCACATATGGGTGACACGGTCCCGCCAATGGCTTCACTTTATTCCACTGATTTGAACAGGTGGCAGTAATGTGCCAGTGTTCTGTTTTATGAGGGGAGGAAAGGTTTGAAATGTCTGAAAGGCCTCAAAGATACTCACAAACTCACTGGTTTGGTGTAAACAGAATTGGATGTGTCTGGAAGAAGTCCACAGGGTAGCTTTTATTGTAAAACACCACACACGCAAAATGAAAGTTGTAGACAATTCCCTCCGGTCTCTCCTCTCAAATATTTTTTTTTTTTGAAAATGAAAAGTATGTGTTTTAATTTCCCATTTTACCAATAAAAAAATGTAGCTGATCTGTGGGGACTTGAACTGGAGTCTGTTTTCCAGTGTAATAACTTCCAATCAGACTCAACCACCAAGGATTTACTCACTAGCAAAGCTCAAACTCCCACCGACCCCTTTGACCTCATTAATCTGGCACGACCAGTTGGATTTTTTTGCAATGGGATCAAACTGGAAATGCCCTGAATTCCTCTACGCACCCTCGCAACCCACGACTGACTGCAAATGAAAGGATAGTAAGAGACGAGGAGGATGATGACTAGACGAGACAGGTTTTGTGGAGATGAAGAAAGGCACGGACAAGCAGATGAAATAAATAGGCTGGGGGGGGGAGGAAGAGTGATGGGAGGCATAAACAGGCAAGTGAGAGCTGATAGAGAGCAGGCGTACTCAAACAAATGGAGGGAGTAGGCGGGGGACGGTGCATTAAGGTTGTAAATAATCCTGTCACTCCCTGATACGCTACAGTTCCAGAAAAGGGGAAAAACAAGTCGAACGTTTAGACTAATGGCGTAGAATCATATTTCAACTTTCAACATTAAAGGTCCAGTGTAGGATTTAATGGCACCTAGCAGTGATGTTGCAGATTGCAACCCAACGTCTCACCCTCTCCTTCCAAACTCTGACTTTAGATAATGTCCTTGTAAGCCTTTTTGCGTACTGCCTCTGAAGCACCTGAATGCCTCATCAGTCAATTCTTTTTTACTGGTGTTGTGACCTGTTTCTTTGTTTTGTTTTCTACTCCAGGAGAGCCATTCACGGGCCAGAGGTTCAGCAGCAGCCTATGGGACAGGAGGAGTCAGAGTTGGTGGACAAGGAGCTAGAGGGGACATATCAAACCCAGCAGGGGCTCCTGTCCGTGTCAGGTAGGTAAACACAAAGGGAATTACCCGGCTTTGGCAAGATGTTTTTCTCTTCAAAGGTGACAAGGTCTGTGTTTTAGAAGAAGAGCTTAAGCCTCAGGTTTTGTGGCTAATTCTCTTCTTGAGGATTATTCAAGTAAAAATGTTGGTTTTGATTTTTCAGTGACGTTAAAAGGATTTCACACTGTGACCTCACACGAATGAGATGACATCCAATCATGAAATTCTCTCTTAATGGAAAATCAGACAAAGTAATTGTTAGTGTAATGGATTTATTAGCACTTGGCGGCATGCACATCGATGAGATTTGTTGCCCACGCTCATTCTGTAAAAGGGCATTAAATGTCGATCATTGACTGCTGACACAAATTCGGTGCGAAATCCTGTGTACATACATACACACGTACTACGGTGTGTTAAAAAGCAATCCTTTTACCGTCACTTGACTGTCAGCACATTGTTTGGCGGGTTGTAATTTTACTACGTACACTGTTCACTGATGTTTCTGTGTGTTTTTCAGGGGAGTTAGAAAGTTTGGAGAGTTCAAGACGCTCTCCAAGACTCAGACGAGACCGGTCACCATCTCCCAGAAGTCCTTCTCCCCTGATATTTGACTCATTACGAAGCACTTCACCTCAGGGAGTCAACCAGGAAAGAGCTAGCATAAGTTCCTGTCCTGAAATGGTGGGACACACGGTGAGAAAATAACAACAGACGTGCAAACATTTACTACCAGACATGGTGAACCACACCTGTTGATGTTGTTCAAGTTATGCTTGAGTTACACAATATTTTAAATGTGGAAAAAACTCTTTTCAGGGGAATAAGGAGAGAGAGAGGAGCTCTACAAAAGGTAAGACTTTATGCTTTAATACTGTATATCATACAAGCTAAATACTCTATACACTGCAAAGCTTCATTTTTATGAGGTAAAAGTCAATACCTAAACCAGGTTGCTTTGATTTGACAACCAACAATGCCTATAGAGGTTCGGGGCAACTCAAGACAAAGACAGAAAGAAAGTCAACATCCTTGGGCCACTGTTTGCTGACATCTTTGCTTTTCTTGCCCTTTTCTTCCTCCCACTGTTTCATCCTCCCAGGAATGTCAACGGCCATGAGTAGGCGTCGCGTCTCCTGCCGCGAGCTGGGTCGACCCGACTGCGACGGCTGGCTGTGGAAGAAGAGAAAGGAGAGCAATGTCTTCCTCGCCCAGAAGTGGCAGCGCTTCTGGTTCATCCTCAAAGGTCCTTCCCTCTATTGGTACAACAGCCAACAGGTGGGAATAAAACTATATATTATAGAATATTTAATCTCTTCAGAACCAGACCAATGACGTAGTCCTATTGAAAAACCTGCTTCATTTCAGTATTGTTCTTGCATTTTACTGCGTTTTGTTTGCGTCTCCTTTGAATGTGCTTTTTTTTTCTTCTGTCAGTCTTACTGTAACTTCATTGGATTGTATGTTATGTATTTGTTTTCCCTGCAGGACGAGAAGGCAGAGGGGTTTGTCAATATATCCAGCTACAGCATAGAGAGCGCTGGAGAGCACAAGAGAAAATAGTAAGGACCAACTCCAAGATGGATTATATTTGCAGGCTGTTTTTTATCATTAGCGAGCTTTATCTAGGAATATGTGAGAATTTGTGTTTGGTAGAGATTATGAAAGAGAAGAAACCAGATTTGAATCATTTAGTTGTAGCTGGGTAGAAACAGAAATCTCATTGTCCCTGTGCACAAAGGATGATCTGTCTCGGCTTTATGCAACATACATACATGAAGCAGGAAACAAAATGAATCCATTTTTGTCTATTTTCAAGATGAAGGTGTCATGTCTTGAAATCCCCTCTACTGACTTTTATGTGCGCACATGTCTGCATTATTCATGTGTTTTTAATATCTTCTGTATTTAATATCTTATCTCTCTTTTTGTCTCTCTCCCCAAAAGCGTGTTTAAAATGTGCCACGTGCGATTTCAGAACTTCTTCTTTGCTGCTGAAAACGTCAGTGACATGAGCAAGTGAGTGGGATCAATTCTAAAGCCTCAGCTACAAAATATAATATATGATGTCTTTATTCATTCATTCAACACTGTGCACATTAGATAATCTAACAGGTGTTGGTCTACACTGCCCCCTACAGTTGGCTGTAATGATCCTTTGTGCTATTTGATTATTGATCACTTCTGTTGAAATTTAAAACTCTTATAGCCCAATCTTAAACATTGCAAAAACATAAATTGTATTGTGTTTTTCTATTTTTATTATTTTTCTCTCTCCAGGTGGATTAACTGTCTGATTACAGCCATACAGAAGCACAAGAAGTTCTCCAAAGGCCCAGATAACGAAGAAGGTGGGAAAACATTTGATTTATATTCTTAACTTATATTTTTACTCCTAATAACTGAACAAACTATGAATTTAGTTGTCTCACTCATCCAGAATGTCTTGCAACACCTTTGGGGCACACATAATATATTTGACTTAACTTTTTTGTGTTTCATTAATAAAAAATGACTTTTAATGGTTCAAATTACAGTTTTTATTCAGGAAATAACCAACAATGCACGATGAAGTGTCTTGTAGTAACAAATGTAATGGGCAGGATGGCTTTGTTTTCTCCATTATTTTAATATGGAGAATAATATTTATGTTGAGAAACCAAAGTCATCAAAACAGACCAATATAATCTATTTTTTTTCACAAAACGGGTAATGTAGGGTGAAACATGTTTTAATTTTA
Organism: Nibea albiflora; assembly: GCA_014281875.1. Lineage (NCBI taxonomy): Eukaryota > Metazoa > Chordata > Actinopteri > Sciaenidae > Nibea > Nibea albiflora. The sequence goes on along the minus strand of CM024799.1, from coordinate 22,689,510 downwards.
ACCTAGTCCTGCCAGCTAGTTAAAAATGATCCAAAAAGTCGAACATGCTCGACAGTTTTACGTGCATACTTAATGTTTTAAATATACTATGATGTAATGTGTAGGGGTAATACCGCTCATCTAACAAGCTTTGTTTCTTTGTTAACAGAATGTTACAGCGAGACTGAATCAGAAAGCGAGAGATCACCTTCACCCCGGAGAAGAAACAAGGTCAGCACAGTTTACAAAGGCATAAATACCCACACAGCTACACACACACACACACACACAGACAGCCACACACACCATGTGTAGTAGATTCAGATGTTTTCTGTCATTATGTGCCTCAGAAAGTGCAGTCCAACACTCTGCCTCGCCCCAAGGGGAAGACGGCGCCATTGTCGAGTCCTACAACAGGGGGCAGCAAAGGAACAGGTATGCACTGCGTAACTCTAACTCTGTCTCAGCTCCTTTCTTTCTCTTTCTTCATCATGGCATGTTTTCTTGACTTTTTCTTGCCCAGTCAACTGTGAACAAATGGATGGTGTGTGTCACCCAAATCCGACTGCTATCTTCTACATTCAGTTCCAACTCTCTCAATCTCTATTTGCTCTCACGTTGCCTCCCTGTCTGTGTCTTTGTTCCTGTGACAAGGAGGGTCGGTAGACGAGATGGGCATGATGTTGAACAACATAAAGGAAGGAGGAGTTTCCCTGATCGGCCATGAACAGCCGTTCACGCACGACCACTTCAGGAAATCGTTCATTCGACGCAACAAGAACCCTGTCATCAATGAGAAGGCCCACACGCTGCGGGCTCTCCAGAGCACCCTTAAGGTGAGCAGAGGAGTCATCTAGCACATTGCTCAGGTTCTCAGGTTACTCCTCCCTGTCCGAACTCAAGCTATATGATGACATATTGACCCAGGTCAATCACCTTCACTCGGCTTCAGTGATTCATAGTTGCCCAGGTAGAAATCACTGTAGCTGCAATCATGATTTAGTCAGTTCTTGAGTTGCTTTTGATTGAATTTTGATCTTAAACAGACAGTTTCATGTTCTGCATGTTTGCTGACAGTCTTTTTACTCGACAGGCCAAAGAGGCGGAGCTGCTACAGATCAACAAGCTCTTAGAGGACTCTGATCTGACAGCTTCAAAGTATCGTCAGTGGAAAGAGAACAACGAGGAACTCGTTCAAGAGATCGACAAACTGGCCGCACTCAAGGCTTCCAAAGCACAGGACGACGCGGCAGTGCAGGACACACCCGCTGAGGAGGTTGCCTCGGAAACGGTTGCCAAGGAAACGGCCATCACAGAGACAGAAGGCGCATACAGACTGAGCCTCAGCGACGGGGAGCAGTTAGTGGACGCAGAGCCCTCTGATGTTCTCCTGGAGATCCAAGGTTCCCCGAGTCTAGACGCCAGCCCAATGTTAGAACTGTCTCTGGGGTCGCTGCAGGAATCAATAAATAAACAGCTGAGTGAAATGGTGGAGAGCGGAGAAGCAGCTGAGAACTACTTCTACATTTAAGACCACGCCTGGAGCAGTCACATCAAAGTTGTTTACCAGAATCAGACAAATGGAAATGGTTTGTCGTGCGACAGTGTGAGAGAGGTGCATTTCACCACGTCCTCTGCTGACATTCACCAGAAAGGATTAGTTAAAAATGCCTTTGAATCAGCACTTTAATCAGGTATGTCAGTGAAATGCATCAGTGCAGACTTGACTTGCAAATTTAGACTTAGACTTGCTCACAAAAAAAAATAAATATATATATATATATATATATATATATATATATATATATATATATATATATATGACAAGTTTACAACAGAGAAAAGAACAATTTGCCAAGTGTCAATCTGTGTTCTGTATGTATTTATGGGATTCAGGCTGTCCTGTTCTTCTAATGATAAAAAGTAGAACATTTCTTCAATGTAATATAATTCATGCCTCTTCTAATGTGATATGTAAATACAGTTTTACTATAAATACTGTATGTATTTGTTTATTGACATTACCTTAATAAAGGTATACATTTGAAATATTTTGCACAGATTTTGCTCCAAAAAAAAAAACTGTCGTAGCTCCTTGTTGATCAAGATGGTCAGCCTTTTTATCCCTGTGGATAATACGAACAGTAGAGCTGTGTGACAGTTCTGGTTCAGTGTTCTTTATTGCCCAAGTCTGTAATGAATGCAGCAAGACGAGGAAAGACTCCTTAAAGCGCTGAGATGTCAGAGCTGGCCCTGCTCCTTTTCACTGTAATATTCATCAGCTTAATAAAAGGGAGCCTGATGATCACTGAAATGTGTCGTGACGTTACTGTTCAAGGTGGAGGTCAGGGTGACTGAATGGGGAATAACTGGCACACGTTGGTATTACATGTTATGCTTGATTTAGTTTGAGTCACGGACAGGATGTCATAAAAATGCATAGCTTTATGTGTGTCTGCCTGTCTTTTGTGCACGATTTTCTGCCTGCCAGACTTGTTTCGTGTGTCTCTTCCTCTTTTAAGCCGCTTGATGGAGAACGCTTCACTGCAAAAATACAACGTGGAAACTGTTCCTTTCCAGTCCACGTGGCAGGGACCTTTAAACTTGAGGTTACAATAAGTTTCAGACTTTTTTTTTTCCAAGCATCTTATAGTTTAAAGTCTGAATAGTTGAAAAACAATAAAGGGGTTTGCATGTAGCAATATATAATTATTGGTGCATGAATAGACTCACAAACACTCACCACTCACACAGGCGTTATGCAAAAGACAGACAGACTTTTATGCACAACTTCTTTTCAAATTAGGACTGACTGAATTTAATTGCATCCATGCACCGTCTCTTCCTCAACAATGACGCACGAGTGACAAATTCCCTTTATTGAACTCCTGATCTCTCACTCGTTAACGTTAACCGCTCGCTGGATGACGCCTTTCTCACATCACATCGTGATCTGTTCATGTAACAGCGCTCTATCTTTCAGTTCACCAACTGCCTCGACCTTGTCTGCTGTGCGTTGGCTGTGACGAGCTCTCAGCCTCTCAGCTTTGTGTGGAGACAATGAATTTGAATTATGGTCCAACACTTGAATAAGGTGTATAAATAGCCTCTGTGTGCATAAGGATAATATAGAAGTACATATCTGTGAAGTAAGTGCAAGAACAACTTGAAGTAAGTGCATGTAAGTGCAATCAATATGAACTGATTTACATTTTGTATATGAGCATACAGATGAATCATATATAATTATTTCACGTACAATGTGTTCTTATGTCATGTAACACATCACACGGACGCAGCACAGGACAGTGATATATTGTTGAAATGTTTTATTCAATGCAGAATGCGGCACTAAGTATAAACACACTATAACAAGTTAACGCCGACAAATAATTTACAAACAACACCCCGTTGCACATCTTCCACCCCGAACGCTTGTTTTCTTTTGACCGTGCGCGTTATCAAGTCATAAATATCACATTCATTACATGAAGGCTCCTCCGTGACAGTATCATACAAAGATTTACCCTGGACAAGCTGAGAAATTAGAACATTCTTTGTAACACGTTTCCAGTAAGCTGACTTCTAAAACTGGTCTTTGTCTTTTTTCTTATTACGACTGAATCAAGAAAACATTATATTTGTATATATTTGTAGGAAATTATTCAAGATTGTTGTCTCGATTCCAAAGAATCGTATTTGCAAAAGGGAACAGGATTTTCCTGTTTTTTTTTCAGTTTCAACAGAGCTCTCTGGTAACAAGTACAACTAGAAAGTACAGATTTTACAGCTGGTAATCTACAACTGCATCGAAAAAACAAGCTTGACCGACCATATTTAAGCAACTGCTAGTTTCCACTCCGCTTTTAGAGTTTATCACAAATATTTTACATTTCACAGTTTTATTCGGACACACACACACACACAAAAATGTACAAAGGCTTGGCTACAGTGTAAAAGGCAGCACAGAGAGACACTTCAGTCATGTTTCACTACATGTTGCAGTTTAAAGGCAGCAGGAACTTGAGCTCTTCTCAACCACGATGCTCTTAATGAATCTTTGTATTATATGCTTCATCGCTTTGTATTTTACACCCCCCCCCCCGAAATTACGCTTCTATCTACGCCAAGAGACAATTACACCCATCATGTTCACGCCTGACACTTGAGTCCAATAATCAGGTGGTGACAGTGTCCTGTGGCTCACAATCATCTATGAAGTGAGTCATTTCAGTAATTGGCAGATTTATTAGCTGACGAGCTGGAATCGACTTCAGGATTTGCTCATCTTTTTATAGTTGTCTGGAGTGTTTTAAGTCTGTGGTTCACAGTCTAACAGCTGACTTCATATACATCCGTGTCTGGCCTGTTGGTGATGTCACATGAGCGGCACGCAGGGCAGGCAGGTAGCGCTGGGCAGGACGGACAGATTGAGCATCTTGGTCGCTTGAAGCTGAACAGCAGAGCACTCCCTCCCAGCACCTGTAAACATGAACCCAGCCACCCAAAGTAGAGCGATCCGGCTGGATGCAGGCTGAGGTGTGGAAACCTGGGGTTATTCATCCCTCGACTTGGATCCACGATCCCCAGTCTTCCGAGGTTGTGGGTGTACACCCCGAGTGCGGTCAGGCTCAGCAGCCCAGCCATCACCACCAGGAGACCACCTGTAGCTGCTACACCTCTTAGAGGTATATCCGTCCAACAGCGGACCCCAATGCATGCAAGAACGATGCCGGTGCCACACAGAAACAATGAGGTCAGGATCAAACCTTGTGCTAGGCGAACTCTCGGGTCTCTCTGATATGGACCTGATACGGGCCAGCACTGCTTAAGCTCTGAGTGCTCCACCTGCAGGCAGCTCTCCCAAAGTCCATCAGATCGCAGCAAGAGCAGTGCCTCCACTGACCCAGACTTGACCCCCGTCCCCTGACCTTTCGCTCCCGATCGAAGAAGTGACGCCGGCCCTGTCATGCTCAGACGTAGCCCGTCCCTCTCTCCACTGAGGGGTGATAGCAGCGGTGAAGACAAGGACTAATCCCAAAGGGGCAAAGACAATCCCCATCACCATGGAGGCGGGAGTGTGCATCGTAAGTGTGGCGCAAACCTGATTCTCTCTCAGTTCTTCGGAGGTTTAACTAGTTCATTTTCAGTAAAAAATAAAAACAGAACAGCTGCATGGTACCTGTTCTCAAGGTGAGTTATTTTCCAAAAGATAGATGACAGCGGCTGCTGCAGCTGCTCCTCCGGACAGGGATGCTGCTTGTTATTATCATATGTCTGACTCCTCAGAGCAGGGTGGATCTATTCTGAAAGGACAAGACCACAGGATAGGGATGATAATAAAGACAAGATCTCACATATAATAAAATCCAGTCACGTTTCACAGATGTCTCCTCTGACCAGACACTGTCGAAGTTAAAACACGGAATCTTTGTCTCACAAATAGACGTAGAAATCAAAAGGCAGATTGTAGTAATAGTAATAAATAGAGGTTCATCCTTTACCTCTTCATCGAGTCTCTCCTCTGGTTCAGCTGCGGACTCTTCATTCTCACTGTCTGAGTGAAAGAGAAAGATTGAGTAAGGGAGCGGGGCTTGTGCATGTGAGGTTGAAGTGATGGAGAGAGAGAGAGAGAGAGAGAGAGAGAGAGAGAGAGAGAGAGAGAGAGAGACTGAGATAGAGATATGAGAAACAACAGAGGTGTGAAGTGGAGCTACAGACAAGGCGCTCGAGCAGCCGGAGAAAGCAGGAGGAGGTTTGGCTTCACCGCTCCAGCGCTGGACAGAAAAAGACTGAACAGTCGATGCCTGTCTCTGTTGCTAGGATACGATAACTTGGCCAGTCTCAGCATGACAGTGTGTTTGTGTGTGTGTGTGTGTGTGTGTGTGTGTGTGTGTGTGTGTGTGTGTGTGTGTGTGTGTGTGTGTGTGTGTGTGTGTGTGTGTGTGGCTTTATTTATCACAAGACCTAGTTAGACTCCTTTCTTCACAAGACCTAATTGCCTTGTGTACACACACGTTGGTTCACTTGAGTTCAGCTGTGCACGTATGCTTTTGTGCGTATGTTGCTTTGGCTGCTGTTCTCCTGACGACTGATGGCCGGCTATGACCTTGAAAGAATTCAGTCGCGTTGGTAATTATGTCAGGGCAGTGTCTGAATGTAGAGTGAGTCCATCTACAGCGTCTCAGCCCGGAGGAGAAAAGAAAGAATGCCCTCTGGGACGGCGACAAGACAACATAAAGAGGCGTGTGACTCATGCAGGCAAAAACACATAAAACGCAAGCAGTCACGATGAGTGCACATCCCATCACGTACACTGATGGTAATATGATGACTTCCTTAAATGTGGAAACTCACCCCTGCATCATTTCCCCTCTCATTTACAGTTGAACACCATTTTCCAGTACTTTTTCATCCAGAAGCCAAAGTTCCAATGTGATGACAACATTTGTGACAAATAATAAACCGTTACTGTTTCTCTGACTTTTTCAACTGAACCCTAAAAAGGTTAAACAAAGATGTTTGAAATGAAAAGCAAAATCCAATTAGACAGCTTAATAGAATTATCTCTATCTAATATATCTGCTTTGGATGAGTTCATGCTCAGTGCTAACCCACTGAAGGATTGGCTTACAAAGTGCTGAGCTGTAATGACACAGTAGGATCGTGTGCTTCCTACATGGGCACTAAAGTCACTTCTTTGTGGCACCAAAACACAACAAAAGACGGTCTGAACAGTTCTGTACCTTATAAAGCATACTGACGAGACTTGCAATCAATAATCTATCTGTCATTCTGGAAATGTCACTGGAGGGTTGATGACATTTAGATTAAGACAGACCAATCACCTTCATGAGGGCGATGGGAAATGTAATTTAGAAAGGATCAAAGACAAACGAGGAGGCATCAGCCAAGAATAGACTGATAATAAATGCCGCACTACACAAGAATAGAATATACCAGTTTGCAAAGCAGAATACTACATGGAAATTTGCCACGCGGATCCACGCCTGTATGTTGAAAAGATCCAAGCGAGTGTATTTTCATAAACGCATACCTGTTGTCAAATGCCACCTGCGTCTAAAATTATAGGCCAAGTATTTCCTGTTCAGCTACCAGAAAGTTTGGATGTTATTGACAGGAAAGTCTTCTCTGCAGTCAGACGTAAAGTCTCACCTCATTCAAGATTCACTGGTATTTGGTATGTTTTTGCGCACAGGTGTCACTTACAGACGCGCCTGCCAAGTCCACTTATCACCGTGTGTTACTGCACTTATTTTAAATCCAGCCATCAACAGACGCTCGATTTGTTTTTGTGCAGAGGTGCCAGGTGGAAATGTACAGAGGCATCTGCAGAGAGGCACAACACTGAGGAGCCTGGTGATGAAGTGAAAACGATGGACATACTGTAGATTTATTAATATCCCAGCACATTTTGAGAGAATGCAAACACACACACACACACACACACACACACACACACACACACACACACACACACACACACAGGCAGTCCATGTAGCCACTTACCATTCAGGAGGGGTTGTGGGTATCTCACTGCAGATCGCTGGCTGCCTCCCTGCTCTCATCTGAATTGCGACAACATGTTTCACTCTCTGGCAGCAGATGGTGCAACCACCTCTTCATTATTTTTGCTCTCTGTTCCTGCTCGCCTGTCCTTGCTTCAGCAGTCACCGCACCTGCGTGTGCCACCTCATTTCTTCTGCCTTCATCTCTCTGTCTGTCCTTGCGTCTGTCCCTGCTCTTTTTGTCTGCTTGCCTTGCTTGCACACACTCCTCTTTGTGTGTGTGCGTGCGTGTGTGTGTGCCTCTGAAGGATGTCTGTGTTATGTCCGCGACACAGTGCCTCGCTGCTTTTCCATGGCACCAAATAGGGATCTTTTTTGTATATAGCAACACTTCAACACGTGTGCTGCCTATTTTGGAGCACACTCGAAAAACCAAAGCATGATTTGTTTTTGTTTGTGCGTTCGCCTGCATCACACATGTAGAGGAAATACCAAAACCTCTCATGCAGATGGGATTCATACTTTTGTTTGATCTGCAGAGAGAGCTGATTGTCGTAAAGATTTCCAATATGCACTTCACCTCAAGAGATTACTTGTACTGTAATTGTACTCAGAGGAAACATCTCTCACCCTTATCATGTGTTTGTTCCAGCGATAATTGAACCAGGCAGAACAGTGAGTGGCTCACTTTTCAATCTGTATGCATTATAATGCAACTATAAACAAACAAGAGACAGCCACAGAAGCTATTATGCGTTTTCTTTATTTTCTTACAAAAGAGGCAAGATATGCTAATACAACCAGAATTTGCCGTGGTATAATAGTGAAATATTACAGGGATACATGTTTGTTTTGAAATGCTGCATCACGTATAAGGGAAAACAAAAACCCTACAGTTTTTTGCATACATACACACACACACATACTACGAAACCTCTGGCAGGCATCAGGATTTGTTTCCAGGAAAACACTGTGGTTACACCGTACGGTCAGGAAATGTCCACAGCTTTGTGCTAAATGATGGCCAATACTAACTCTTGTGTGGTTTTACGGGTGGAAATGTCTGACTTTAGGTTGTGAATTGAACCCAGTGTTGGGCCTTTTTAGTCGTGAAACTAACAGGAACCTACAGGAAGATACTCGTGGCAGTGAAAAACATTATGTTACAAGTATGTTGTGGGTGAGTAAAGAAATAATGAGTACATTGAAAAGCAGCAAGAATAGTGACCTTTGAAAATGCTGAAAATAAACTGTACACACGTCATGTACAGAGCTGGGTAAAAAAAAAGAAAAAAGAAAAATTGAAATACATAGCAATTCATGGAAAATGGATCACGACGCGCACCTAGTTAGTTTATAAAACACTGTCATATTAAAATCTATTTACATTATGTATGTACAGGCTGTTCATCATAATTGCTCTTACGTTACAATATTACACTATAACAAATATCATAAGAACCCGGCCAAGTGGTATTTACAAAAATCAGGAAACAGTTTTCTTTCTCAACTGAAGTTGGAAAATCTGGAGGGGGTCTCTTCAATCCGGTTCTCTTTACTGGTTTTGGCAGTCCACAGCTTACATTGTCTTTGACTGGGCAGTGCTCTTAGAGATGTTTTAAACTGGCAGCTGTGGTTTGTTACATCCTTCAATGGAGCAGGTTTGCTGGTTTTCATACTTCAATGAGAGTGATCTGAAACTGACCGCCGGAGACCTCGGACATCTCGATGAGGAAGGCCGACTGGTTTGTGTAGTGTTCGACGATGTTGTCGTCCATGTTGACGAAGATCCTGAAAGAGAGACGAGCAAAAACAAAAAAAGGTCAACCCAGTGATCATTGGCCGTGCACAGAAAAAGTGGGGCGAATCAAAATGCATTCGTCTGTTTGATAAGAGAAAAAAAAACATCTTCGAAACTAGGACATGCAAATTGGCTCCAAAATGTGTTGTGCTCTAGCTGTCTTTCAAGTGTGACATAATCAACAAGTCACCTGGTTTCTCGTTTGAGTTACACACAACGTGTCATTTGGTTGGAGGAAACTTGCCAGGGGAAAAACACAGCAGTGAGCGTATCTCTTGCATCAGTAGGGGTAGTAAATCAGGTCACTCTCTTCCTCCTCCCCAACGCTAACACTAACTTTTAAGTCTTTAAGGATTTAATGACTAAACTAACCACAGCGCTCATGTATTGTGCCTGCAGGGACAAGGCTGATTGAACACTAGAGCTTAGGAGGAGGGAGGGAACTGCGGCGAGAATGTAACCGAACCTGTTAGCCTAGCTTCTCCCCCTGAAGTCATGGCTGCCGGCAAGCAGCAGGAAAATAACCTTAAGGTGTTTCAGTCACCATCTGCTCTCTGATCTACTCTGTTATTTTACAGGTGACACAGGCTGTTATCAGTTTTATAGATAATGAGCGTGTGACATAAAGTTCAATACATTGAGTGATTTTGGAGCATGTTGCTCTGATAATAATTAATTTACAAGTAGCTCTCTTGTCGTGTCAAGAGAGGAGATGACATTTTAATTGCCGATGGAGTGCCACTTATTATTTCCTGATATCTCTGGAGGAAATTAAACACCTTGCAGTCCTTACTACTTTTAGGCAGGACACCGATGCAAGAAGTGCAGCTCTTATCAGACTCATCTGACCTGACCAATGTGTGTCTCGAAAAAAAAAAATCCAGAACTTGATCGACAACCTTCACCTAGCAACTAATGTTTCCAAAGCCTTCAGCATTATCAAACCAGATATCTCGTTCACTTCTAAAAAAAACTTCCCGATGGTCCGATGAGATGAGGTTATGAAAACATAAATAAGAACAACCATCAGCCATGACGCACCTGCAAGACTTTTGAAATCTTTTCATCTTCCATCAGTCACCTGTCTTTCTTTTAGAGGTGCTGCAATTAACACATTCCAGCGCTGAGCCAACTAACCTACCTACCCAGTCTGTCAACATGCGCTTCCTTAAACAAGGATGAGATTAAAATCACATACTAAGCCTTGAATTTATGCAGATCTTCTGTGTCAGAAGAACACCTTTAATCCAGCTGGTGTGCTAAGCCAGTCGTGTAGCAGCAGTGGGCATTAGGCATACCAAAGGAACTCACCCTCTCTTGCATTTCTTGTAGATTTTCCCAATGGTGTCTTTTTGCATGCCGTACTTTTCTGAAACCTGAGGGAGGAAAGAAACGCGAGACGACAGTTAGCACGACCGCCCTGCTGAAAGGAAGACGACATGCTTGAGAGATAACGTAATGTATGTTACATGTCAAATTCAGTGCTGTGCGAGCACGGCTGTGTAAGTGTGAGTTCATTGGAAGGCAACAACAGGGAAATCAGTATTCGTGCATGCGTGTGTGCGCGTGTGTGTGTTACTTACAGCTTCCCGCAGGCCTGACAGAGTTGGCGCGCTGAGCATGAGCGCGTCAAACACCTCTTCGGCGCCTGTTCTCACGTACAGAAGAACTATTGGAAGGTGGGAAAAGGTATAGAACATTTAGCATATAGCACAAGAAAAACTCAATGGCTCATTGTGTGATCTTTTTTTCTTTAATATTAGACTTTTATTTTTATATCTACCTCTTTGTGGGTCTTCTCTGCGGGCTTGCTTGCTAGGTGGAGAGCTGTTCTGGTCTCTGTCTTGATACATTCTCTTCAGAGAACTCCTGGGAAAAAAAAAACAGAACAGACATTCGCATTAGACTAAAACGGCCACTGTGTTGTTTGTTGGGAAATAACCGGTTGTGATGGCTGTTAATGTCGCTTTGTGTTCATTATCTGTGCTTACCTTTCAATCTCGTCCACGGGAGGAGCCTGGAGAGACAGAGACAGAGCAGAGAGGAGACCAGAGATCTGATTAGACGAGCATTGCTTAATGTCCCCCTTCCCACCATTGTCTGTATGCGTATGAGTACGTAATACCTTCAAAAAGGAATGTTATCATTACTCTATGGCCCCATTTCCCATAACCTCGAAGAGAACTATGTAAGCGTGGACACTGATGGAGAGACACAGATAGGACACATCCCGCTGCTTTATCGTACCGGCCAATCAAAGATGCTTTCCGCCTTAGCCATTCATAACAGGCTGTGATTGCTACTTTATTTTTCAGCCCAGCTTCACTCACAGTAAATCAGGGAAGCCACATACTCGCACACATGCCAGTCCCGACTCCGTGGCGGTGTGGGAAAACTGGCCTGCCTGTCTGAACAACGCTCCCAGCCTCACTGTTTTTGCAAGTGTGTGTGAGTAAAAGAGACTATGAGGGTGGTGCAAACTGTGCTGTCAGGTGTCTGTCTGCTGTTGCACCAGGTGTGTGTGTGTGTTTTTTTGCATGAGCCCCCATAGCTTAATCTCAGTGTCAGTAGCTGTAGCGGCTTGTACCTGTGCCTGGTTTCGACTCCAATTAGCTCATATGATCTCTCGCCTCTATTTCGCTGACACCATCCCCTCCCCTTCCCAGCCTACTTTTCCCACTACATACTTTCCCACAGTTTTTTTTTTTTCACCCCTGCCTCTCTCGTGCCTGTCCCATGGCCTGCAGGGATTTCAGGGGTCGGGAACATGATTCACTCAACACAGGAGGTAAGGGAAGGAGAGGAGAGTAAACAGCAAGAGCAAAATATAGCTAAAGAGGTCGACCTACCATGCGCTGCAAGCTGGAGATGTGAGTTTCAGGAATGAAGAGAACTGGCTGGGTGACATGGTCATCCAGGGTTTGGAAGAAGGTGTAGTCACTGCCCATGGAGCTGCTCACTAAAGATTTGTTGGCTGAAAACAAGAGGTTTCGCAGTGTTAGGACACACTCTGTGGGCACTGTGTTTGCACACGATATGCATAAGGGAGGATTATTTGATTGTTTTTAAGGCTCACTCACTGTTAGCATCGTTCTTTCCCCTCCTTTTGCTTCTCTTCCTCTCCTCATCCCGCATCTTCCTCTCTGCACCCTGAGGACACACAATAACACGGTTACAGCAAGGATTAAACAAACGCCATGTTTGTGTATATGTGTGTGCGTGATAAAAAGGTGCATGAAGAAGATGAAGAAGGGACGCACCTTATCGCAGAAAATCTTGACCTGGCATGCAGCCCTGTGGATGAGCTGGTTGGTCCCCGAGCTGAAGTCATAAGTGTCGATCTGTATGTTTAGCGGCAGGCCTTTCACTCCCTTCTGGGAAGAGAAGTCTGTGCTCAGGGAGTTGATGCCAATGTACACCTGTAAAGGAATAGGAGCAGGTATTTAAAGAACATCATATTAGCATCATGTTTTCTTGACACATAACATTTGAGCGATGTAGGCCAATGAAAACAGAATAAGCCGGGCCCGCTGGCAACAAGGTGGCATGTTTTTTTGAAGGAAACTTGGCCTCATATAAAAAAAGATCATGACAATTTGTTTTTATCATTAAAACACTGTCTCTCTCTATCCTCTTATCTATGCTAATTAAGCCCCTTCTCCCCACTTCTCGCCACCTGCACCAAGTGCGTTGCCCCTCTTCAGCACCTTTGGGACACTGAGCAACTCCAATAAGCCGTCACTGCTCTCGTCTGCTTTGGTGACAGGAGCCTCAGGGCCAAACACATTTCTGGGATTCCTCCCCTCCCTCCTCAACCACTCCTTCTCTCTCTCTCTCTCTCTCTCTCTCTCTCTCTCTCTCTCTCTCTCTCTCTCTCTCTCTCTCCACCTCCCTTCTTTACCTTTCCTCTCTTTTCTTCTAAATCTTCCACCTGCTCTGTCCCTTCCCTCTTCCGAGAACTGGCTATACCGAGTCAGGTTAACAACAACATCTATGCGCTCTTGTTTGATAATGATGTGTGTTTACCTTGGCTTCTTCACTGGGGTTCCAGACAAAGGAGAGGGCGTTGAAGGCGACCTCCTCTATGTTGCTAATGCCACTGGACACTTCTTTGTAGTCCGCTATAAAAGAAAAGAAACATACATTTTCTCTTATCACATCTTATTTTCTGCATGAATTCAAACGTTTCAGCCAGATACGAGGGGTTGATGATAGCCGACTGAGGAATTCTTTCACTTTCTCTGCTGGGTGTACGTGTCTGTTTACAGGTGCATAGCAACTCTGCAAGCGTATTTTCTTGTGTGGGGAACATACCGATGTCAATGACCCTCTGCTTGGCAGTTGGCTGACGCGCATGCCAGTGATTCCAAAAGCGGAGCTGCATTTCTGGGCTCTTGTCGTTCTCGAACACAGCCATCACCACTGTCTGACGTGGGGAAAGAGAGGTGAGAGAAAAGCAGAGAATTAGATGCGTCCTGTCAGCCTGAATGTAATCCTTTCACCTGCCTCCATCTCCAAGACCTCCATGACATTTTCATTTGTCACTCCAAATCCACCTTTTCTCCTCGCACTGTCATCACTTATTTGTAGTGAGCGGGTGTGTGTCTGTGTATATTCTTGCTTGATTTGCTTGACAAAGAAAAGAGTTGTCACCTATGTTTTAACACCACACCATAATCCCCCCCCCCCTCTCTCTCTCTCTCTTTCTCTCTCCTTTTTCACTAGACTTTTTTCCCCTTCCACTTTGTGTCGGAGCAGACAAAGTGAGCTGAGCTGAGCCCCGCTGCACTCTGGCCTCATTACACCACGGTGGGGGAAAAATTATACAGGGCAGGACACTGTCATCTTAATGGTAGCAGCCCAGTGTGTCAGCAGGGAATTAGTCAGAGAGGAGCTGGCTCCAAGGGAGGGACAGATATTTGGGAAGGGTTGGCTTGGTGGCACGCAAAGAATTTATGTATTCATGAGCCCATGAAAAAAGCCTGAAGGGAAGGATGGAATTTTTTTTTTTTTTTTTTTTACGTAACCAACACGTACAAAAAAAACAAAACAAGAACTCTGGAGAATCAAATCTAAAAATAATAATAATAAATGTTCCTCATGGCTCACCTTGACTTTAGTAGCACCAACGCAAGAACTGCTGTCCACTCCGTGAAGAGTGATGGGGTAGAACTGGCCTTTGTTCAAGTAGATCATGGGCAGCTCGTTGGATTTGTAAGGAGAAGCCAAGGGAGCTCCCAAGCAAAACTGGAACTCACTCCTGAATCTCTCTGGTGGAGAACCAGTGTAGGAGGCAGAGTAGACTGGGCTGGACTGGTCATCGGGGAAGGGATCGCTGTAGGGAAGAGTCTGAAATCCACACAAAAAAATTGTTAATACAGGAGAGGGAAAGAGGTCTAGAGACAGAAAAGCCAAATAGACAGAAAACTTTCAAATAACAACACTAAATGTACCTCAGTGCTGGGGTCTGGGAAAGCTCCGGGCTCTGGCCACTTCTGCAGCAGAGAGTCAAAGATGTTGTTGAGCTCCTGCTTGTCATAAGTGTCTGCTACAACGCTGGTCAGGGTGGCGTAGGTGTCTGAAGTGTTGGGAACAGAGACGGGCAGGGAGGCGTTCGGCTTGGATCCCAAAACTTCTTGGGGGTGGCTTAAGGAAACGCTCTCAGAGAGGATCTTCATGACGTTGGCGGAAGCATACTCATTAGTGTTGATTGGTGTCCTGCTGGAAGTAGGGAGGGAGAGAGAACTGATTAAATACAACATGAAAACGGCTTTTGTGAGGTCAGCATGACTCAGGTAATAATTCACCCAGGCACAAAGACAGGAAGCAGACAACCTTAAAGTGACTGACTATAGTGTGTCTTTATTACATTACAGAAGCCTGCGGACTGCCTGTGCAAACACACGGACTGTCCCGGCACACACAGCTACTGGAGAAACTTGCAGAAAGACATGATTTGAGTTAGGGTGGGTACTATTTGTCTCTTAATCCACCCTTTTTCTTCTCTGTGTTTGAGTTTCTCTGTTTGAGGGGACAACACACACACTGCCCCCCAACAATGGCCATTTTTCACCCACCGAACAAGAAGTGAGAATGGAGAGCTCAGTGAAGACAGAGGGAGGAGAAAACAACTGTCCGCCTGCCTGTTGGGAAACTCTTTAAGCAAGATGATGATAGAGCGGGGATAGATGGATGGACTGGAGAGGTAGATAATAATGCCTCTGACTATGTTTGACTTAAGGATTACCCATTCACCTGTTTATGACCTCCCAAAGCCCTGCCTTTCTCTTTCTGCATGAACTCTCTCTCCAATCTTATTCAGTCACGACAGCAGATGAGAAGGAAATAAAACATTTTAATTTCTGAATCATGCAGCTTCTCCTATAAATTAGGCAAGCAGCTGTTAGATGAGCAAGATGTGTCTTACCTCTCTGTTTTGGACACGTTGCCGGAGCGGTTGCAGGCAGCAATCTTCTGATCTTTCTGGTTCTGGAAAAATAAGCAGATTTTAAATAGTTAAAAAAAAAAAAAAAGTGGTCAGAGTGAGAAATGATTTAATTGTGGGATTTGTTTGGTTTCCCATTGCTACTGATTCTACATTCACTAACCTTGCACTGTTCATAAAGCATGGTTATGGCTGCCAGGTCGTCTCCTGGGTGGAGTCTTGGCTTGGAATGGTTCAGCTCCGGCGCAGGACTCTCCATGTAAGACCAGGAGTCCATGATGTGGTTAGTGTAAAGGTTAAAGTTGAAGTTCTCACTCTGAAAGACCAATCCCAGGGTCCTACGTGGGAGGAATAAAGAGATGAGAGCGATTGATTAGATTGACAGTTTGACTGATGAATCAAAATATGCACAGAATAAAGTTCAAAGTGCCGCAAAAACGTGTTTTAAATCTTTGATGGTTTGACAAAGTGAAAATAATTTTGACGGCAGTACCTGAGCCTCTGGGCACTGTACATACTTGCCCCTAAGCATGGAGGGTTTCGATTGCAAAACCACAGAGCTGACTAATAACCCTCAGAAGTAGTGGTGTCAAAAAGAGTTTAAAAAGCTACGGGCCACCCACAGACACCCCTTCTTGCACCACTCACCTCCCAGCACATACACACATCCCGTCTTGTATAAGCTCTCTTATTTGTAAAGATCTCAAAAAAGATTCTCTCAATAAATAAATAAAACCCACAATTGCCACTGAGGTGTGCTCTGGTTTTCCATATCCCCCGTGAAAAGGGAATAAAGCCCGGGATTCTGAGGATTGGATTTGTTTGGAGAGACTCGCAGTGACATTGGCCTGTAAATATCCCGCCTACTAGGATAAGCCCCCTTTAGAGTTTATCCGTAGGAGCTAATGAACAAACAGCTGCAGTTTACTCTGGATAAACAGCTAATTAAATGTGCTGACAGGAGGAGAAAGACCACACGTGTTCACAACCACAATATAACCGAAGCTCAAGGATCCAACAATTTCTCACAGGGATTAATGAAAGAATACTGCTTTTTTCAACACCACACCTAGGCTACATTTGAGCATGGAACGCTGTACATTTGAACTTTTGTTTTGATGCCCGATTGTAGCTTCACTTTATATAGGTTTGCAAATGAAGAACACCAAAACTCGTACACCTGCTCTCGGGTGCACCTGTCTCACATTCTCACACACAGCAGCCTCAGTGAACACCACCCAACTCCATTAGTTACTCTCCAATTCCCCCCTAAAACCAGCCGAGTGCAGATGTTTTTACACAGACACGGGGAGGGGGGGCTCGTGTCTAGGGTTTCGCCATTATGTAATTCAATGCATTACATGCTGTCATTGCCCTCTGTCTCTGTCCAACACCTCAAGAGGAGATTCTTATTTCCCGGTCTTCTTTTGTGTTCTGTGGCCCCTAGGTTAGTGACAAAACAAGCCGAAACAGACCCGCTACCACCCCAAACCCAACTGTGTGTGTGTGTGTTTGAGTGTGTGTGTTAAAACTATCCATATCAATTTCCCCTGCAAAACACCCCTTTCTTAAAACAGGGATCTTTCACATGGGGGTCTCATTGCAAATAGGAAGAAGGGGGATTTCTATGCCCCAGAGTGGAATTTCACACGAGCTGTTAAGGCAGTTAGTAAAAGTCTAAATGTTTTATCTTGTGGCCAAAAATCCTGAATTGGAATATTAAAAAAAAGACAAAACTTACTCAGTCTCTTTGGTCATGTCTCCAGTCCAAGTCAGTCGGAATAGGTTCCTTTGAGTTCTTCTTCTGTTTGTATGTTCTTCTCTCTCCGTGTCAGTGAGTCTATCAGTCTAGCAGAGGAGAGCAGTGACACACAAGATGAGTCAAGTGTTGTGATTCCTTCAGACCGGGGCCCAGATTTATTTCATTCCAGCAGAGCGTTTCCCTCCCTTCTCTGATTGGCTGAGAAGAGTGAAACAGGTGTCTGATAGGACAGGTGTAGGATCATTAACTCTTCACAGGCTGGAGAGAAACTGGCTTACATGTGTATGAGTGTGTGCAGCCAAGAGGACACTTTGCAAGACAATCAAATCGAATCTCATTATCGTACTGGATAAAAGAGTGAGATTGGGAATCCCAGAGGTGTGAAAGGTTTAGTAATGACCTGGAACTCTGCTTTAACATGTTAATAGGATTTCAGTATCATTTTTCACTCTCCCCCTTTATTTCCATGTCATACACAGGTTTTGGTTTCTTGGGGGATCATAGATGCAAATATGGATGCTTTAATGTTGTGGTCAAAAATCCTGAGGAGAGGTGGAAGCAAAATAAGTTGTGTTGTTTAAATGAAAGTTTAAAGTTACAGGATTTAAAAAGATTGTACATTTAGGATTTAAAACAAAACAAGAGTTGCATCGCTTACATTTAGAATTATGCAACCAATTCCTTAAATGCATCATAAAGGTTTGCTTTTTAATCTTGCATTTAAATTAATGTAAATAAAATAAAAATACGCACACAGAGAATTTACTCTCTAATTTTAATATAAACCAATAAATGAACAAAACCAGGACACAGTAAATACATTGTTAAATACATATGTTAAAAGACTTACTTTTGCTTTTGCATTTTATTTTTTAATACAAATTATTATTCCATTTAATTAAAACCAGTTAGACTGTAATAGTGATGGAGTAGTCGTCCTATGCATAAGTACAAATAGTAATTCCTTATTTTAAATGATTAGATATCATGCATATTATATGATTGCTTATGTTATGCATGCAATTATATGTACAGTAAGTAGCATTTTAATGTCACAACTGGTCCAGCTGGAGCAAATTTTAAATATTTTTAATATCAGTTTGGTCTGACAACAAGACTATGACAACTAAATGCTTTTTTGATTTTGCACATGCAGTATAGATCACAGCTACAAAGATGAAATGTTAACTTTCACAATGACTTCACATACACACAAACACACACACACACACACACACACACACACACACACACAAACACACTTCCTAACGAAAGTTCGCAACTCATGCAACCAGGAACTCAAAAAGCAGTGGAGCTTGTAAGGACTTCATGTCAGTAAGGGATATCATCTTCCACCCACACACTTACACAAACACACAGTAATATGTGTGTGTGTGTGTATAATTGCATGTGGCTGTTTATCTGTTCATTTGTGTGTGTGTGTGTGTGTGTGTGTGTGTGTGTGTGTGTGTGTGTGCGTGCGTGTGTGAGCACCTCTTGCGGCTGGCACCTGAGGGCATCTGGCGTGGTAACACACAAGGGTGCGTGCTGTGCAGCTTGCCCACACACTCACACACACCCTCATAAAGTAAGAGAGACACGGAGCCCGGAGGGCAAGTTGGCATCGAGACAGAGGAGAAAAAGAAAGAAGGAAGACTTTTCTGTATACGGCACACCTTTATTTTACGGCATACTGAAAGCAACGCTCCACAATTAAAATTAATTATCTGATTCCAGCTAAAGCTCCATCGTTCTTCACCAGACTTTCCAAAGGTGACTAAGTAAAATCTACTTTAATTTACCATTTCCATGCCCAATCACCCCACTTTTCACATATATGTTCTACCAAATATCTCATTCAGACATCATGTATAAACTTCAGAACCATAAGTTATACGTGAGAGAGAGAGAGAAGAAGTGGATGTGGGACTTTTCCACAAAGAGAGAGAGAAGCCTCTCCTTCACTTTTCATCAGCTTGTTTAGGGTGTGAACACTTTCTCTCACCTGTGGCTACTTTCTCTCTCACTCTGTCTTTCTTATTGTTTTTTTTTTTTATCGATCACTCATTAGTGCTGGGAGATTAACATATCAAACATTAAACTCCTTTATTCTCACTTCAGTCCCTCTCTCTCTCTCTTTCTCTCTCCCTGTTTCTCTCTCTGCTTCACTGCAACTACAGGAAGTGGCCCTGCTACACAGATCTAACCACTAAACATGCATACACCCACCCTAAACAAACTGGACTTTTGTGCTCAATGCTTCAACTATTTTTCTTTACTATATTCAGAAAATATTCAGTCAGCAGCAACTGATACATGCCCTCAGCAAGCTCTAAAATGACACTAAAGGACATAAATAAAAAATATTGAACATATAAATCTCTTCATGCATGACACATTTTACTATCTAGCTGAGATTTGAAACATTTTAAATTAAAGTGTAATTAAGTTTCGGTATAAAAAAAACAATTAAGTAATCTGTAATTAATTATAGGGAATGTGAATGTATTGCTAGCTGGTATTTTAGTTTGAGGGCATCAGGTCACCTGAACATGCAAAATATCTAATAAAACAATGTCTACAAGGAATGTACTTTTTTTTTCTCTATAATTTACTAATTATACTGTAGTTCCTTCCAGGACAAGTCTTAATACAACTCATGCATATAATAAATAATAATATACACATTTTTTTTTCTAAAATATGATCATTTGATATGTTTTGAGTAACCCCAGGTTAGATTAAATAGGACTATATCTCTGCAAGGATGTCAGAATCATGAGCTTGCAACAGGGGAAGTCAAGTTTCTGTCCAGTGTCTGTAAGTTTTCTTAATTTGTTGACTGTACAATCACTATAAAAAAAGAAAATCTGCACAAACCTTAACCCTAGCCTGAGTCAAATTCTATCAGACTTATTTATTAAGTCTTTTTAGTGTTAATCCTTCATGCTGTGTGAAAGTGTCGATGGCCTCATTAGGACCCGTGGCTCATTTCGACAGAGTGGGAACGATGTGGAAACAGAAGATGGATGGATGTCACAAGATGTTCAAACGGCTGACTTTCATACCTTGAAACTCACCCATGGAGCAAGAAACTAAAGCCCAAGTGTCCTCATGCTTTGGTCTGTTGTCTGTGACTGTTTTGTGTGCATGTGCATGCGAGCATGCAGCCATGCATGGTGGCATACAAACAGACATCAGCGCTGGCTCCACGCACGACTGCTGCTGAGAAGGGGTTCTCTCATCACCCTTTTCCTCCCACTATATTTCTCATTCTCTTTATCCTGTCTCCCACTCGCTCCTCCTTTCACCTTCTTTACCTGCTCCTCCATTCCCTTACGACAGTTTGCTAAATAAAATCTGACCCCGCTCCTGTTGCTAGAAAACATTTGAAACTCTAAACTTACAGCTCGCACAATTGGGATCCCTTTAACGCCAGTGAATAAGTCACGCGAGCTGAAGAAACGGATGAAAATAGAAGCCGATTCTTCCATTCAGTTCCTCCATTCTGCTGCTCATCTTTCTTATCAACTCCTACACGCCGTACATATCTTTCAATCTCTTTCTCTTTCTGCATCTCCCCATCTGTTCTAATGCCTGGTTTGTCATGGAGGAATGTGTGCTGAGGGTTGACAGAGATATAGGGAGCCCCGGGGCGTGTTACACTCTATCTCTTCTTCAGAGTGGGAAACCTGTGCGTTGTGCACCTGTTACCGTAAAGCCCTGGCATGTTCACGTAAAGCTGCAATGCTTCCTCTTCTTCTTCATCTACTTTGATTTCCTACCGTGTGACAAGTCTTGTATAATCCCATACTTTCTACTCTTCTACTAGCAATGCAAAACTTTTAAATGCATTTTATATCATAGAATTTTACATGACAAAACATGTGATGAGCGTAAAAACATAATTATTACTTAAGGTTACTTCATCATTTGCTCCTTATTGCGTTGATGCTATTTGGTATCATTCAGACTGAGTCCAAGACCAAGGCGTAGTGTCCATGCAGATAGGGCTTTAAAGTTGATGTAAAGGAAGCTTGTGAGTCCATTACTGGATGGGAAAAAGAGTGTGTGTGAATGTGTCTTCAGTTTATCAATGTGTGTGTTTGCGTGATTCATTGACCTCTGCCAGGTTCTCTGACCTTCTGAGTGGTGGGACACTGAGGTGAATGGTGAGACCTCTTTAGCAGGATCCTGCTGTCAATTTGTTTGGCCTGGACTAGGAGAGGCTCCAAGAGTCTGCAATAAGCCCCCACCTCCTCAGCCCTACTTCTTTTTAATAGTCCCCCCCTACTAGCCAGCAGCAGCCACTCCCAGAAACTGAGTGAAGGATAAGGGCTGCGGGGGGAAGATGGGAGGGGGAAAAATGGGGGAAGAGAAGGTCGGGTTGAGGGGTGAGTAAGCGTCAGCAGGTACATGGAAAAGCAGCAGATTAATGGTAAATGGCGAGTTGACAGGAGGGAACAGCAGAGTTTTGGAGTTTTATGACTACTTCAAAGTTTCACCACGTCAACATTTACATGCTGGAGGTTTAGCTGGAGGTTGGGACACTACACACCTGGGGCAACGGGAAGCTGAGAAGAAGTATATGGTTGTTGCATTGCTCAATACGAATGCATTTCTCTGAGCTCCGCTTTAGGGCAAATGGGTTACAAGTGGCTACAAGGGGATTTTACAGGAAACAAAAAAGGAGTGTTCCTGCAATTTCATGAAAAACTAATGCGCCTGCCGTGCATCCGTAAAAGGATTGCATGAATGGAAAGTGACTACAGCTTTATATGTGTGTCCCATAGAAGTAAAGCAGTGTTTAGGTTGTTGGAGAGAGAGGGAGACAGACATGTATTTTCCTGTAAGTGATAATCGAGGAATTAACATGATATAATATGAATATTTTTACAGTTTAAAATTAAGGTTAACAAAGTTTCCTTGTCTAAAATTAGCTGAGGGTCAGTGTTTGGCGTTTATTCAGGGATAAAATGTATCACGCCTGATCGTTTGGGCTTCTGCCCGAGATATTTCTGCAACGCAAACACTGAAAAGTTATTTGAATTCTTTGGAATCGCTGTGAAACAGGCTGTGTGTTTTCATTGACTTTCTTTCATTACTTCTGTCCTTTCAAACTGGCATTTTCTCTACAGTAAATCCATTCCAAGCACACTGAGAAGAACAGATCACTGATAATAGTGAAGCGCCATTTCCAAAAAAAAAGTGCACCGTCTGTTTGAAATACAAATAGAAATGAAATGAGATGATGCGATCTTCAGGCCCTCAGACAGCACTGCATCAAAGAGACACAATACTGCAGTATACATCATTTACAAAACACGGTTCATTGCTGCACCCAAAAGTGCGAGTTGAAACTCTACCATACTACCGTACTACCAAAAAAATATATTAATAAAAATATCCAGAAATGCTGCTGCCTTCTGTGGGCCGGAGCACATTTAAGATGGACTGAGGCAAAGTGGACTGATGTGGCAAAATTTAAAATTCTGTTCGGAGATCATGGATCTCCAAAATCCAGCTTCCAGGATGGTATGGAGGTGCAATAACCTGCACATCTGCGAAGGCGCCGTTGATGCTAAACAACATATACAGGTTTTGGAGCAACATATGCTGCCAAGTAGATAACATCTTTTTCAGGGATGGCCTCAAATACTACAAAGGTAACTCATTGAGCAGAAATCCTGCATCAAGCAAGAGCGGGAAAACGTTCCACTTTCAAGATTACAGCAAAGTCAGTTACGAGTGTTGTTATAATGACACGTGTACGAGTGATACGTGTTGCTGGCATCGAATTCAAAATTACGAGAGCTTTAAATTTGGGTAAACAGGGTTTTAAGTCTGATGGTATTTGCTGGATTGGTTTGAGCACAACTAAAAGAGGCGGTAAGATTGCAGCACCTGTGGAATGACACATGAATGCTGAAGGCTCACACACATCTACTTTCGCTCTCTCTCTCTCTCTCTCTTACATATAAACATGAATACTCCAGGCATACATGCACAGCAACAGACACAAACAAAAGTGGCAGATACAGACAGGTGATAATCTTGTCTGTCACACAATCTCTGCATTATCTGCCATATCGACTCGCAGACAGATAGTCTGTTAATAGTCAAAGTAATGTCAGTCGGAGGCAAACATCCGCCAAGAAACTCAAGGAGTGTCAAGATTTAGAGAAACGTTATCGCTGATAGAATATTGATTCAGTAATTTAAACTGGCAACATCTGATATTTGAATACAGATAATAGGTAAATGGAAATCTTAGAGCGGTGTGAGTGTTATTACATTTTTAATGAAGGCTGCAGCAAGATGACATGTGAGAGCCGACATCCGTCATCAGGTTTGGAGCTCAAAACTCTCACACTGCACGCTCACGAGCCAAAGTGCCGAGAAGACGGAGTTTATCATGTGGTTAAATTACAATATCAAGATTAAAAAGTGAAACTAAATGAATATGTTGAGGCTGTTGGATTGCCACACACACACACACACACACACACACACACACACACAAACCACTGCTTTATGGTGTTTAGGCTGATTGTGGTCCCACCCAAACAGAGAGTAGGTATTAGGCTCATCTCCATATCAGGTTTCATTCTGGACCCCTCAGGCCAGAGGTAGGTACAATTTTACTTTAAAGTTAGCTCCCGGGGGACACACTGCAGCAACTAAGAGCTACAAAGAAATGTGCAGGATTGCACTGTCATATAGGTTGATGGAACATTCCCAGGATGCTTCACAGAAGAGAGTCAAACATAATGTAGTAGTGCTGTGTGCAAAATTTAGAGTTCATTGGTTCAAAACAGTGGTTTTCAAAGTTTTAGCCTATTAAAAGAATATTAAGAGATTTGGTTAGTTAGCTTAGTTTAGTATGAAGACTGGAAAAAAGGGGGCCCAGCAAGAAGAACACCGCCATACAAAAACAGAAGTGTACCACAACAATCTGTGGTTTTACAGTCGGTTACGTGCCTGCCAGTTTCTTGTGACGACCCGAGATTCCACTGTACCCAGCCAAGAACTCGCACAGCACAAACACTACAATTTGTAATTTAAAATTAAACAAACACAGGTGCCGTTTGTCCTGACAAAAGAGACTCTGTCTATCAACGGTCTTCGAGCCACTAACTCGTGGAAACTCATGGCTCTGAGCCACTTTGTGTCCTATGCACAACGGTATGCGACGACCTGGGAATTAGACTCAACAGTCTGCTTTCTCCAGTGTGACGAACTCCACCTTTAAAGTTTCCAAAAATGGCAAAATATTTCTCAATGCACGGCTGGTCACTTCCCAAAGCGTGCCATAGTTTGCATAACGGATCACATATCCGAAGCAAATTTTTGTACATCAACACAAGTCAGATTTTAGAGGCCAAATTTCATACCAAAAGTCAGTGGGAAGCTTATAGCAGGGCTTCGCTTTCTCTCTGAAGACACCTGAGCATGTACGTCTCGGTCATAGCGTAGGTACAGTTACACAAACCAATCGCTTAAATAGAAATCTCTCAAAAAGTCTCTCCAGTGTTCTTCAGCTTTATTGCTGGCAGCTTGAGACACATTATGGGTGAGCTCACTTCTGTCCCCGTAGCCCGAGGCCCCTGACACCCTGGAGAAAAGCCGAGCCAGATATTTTAGCGAAAATCTCCTGCGGGCAGTAATACTACACGCAGGCGGTGTGGGTTCACAGGAGATACAGTGCAGCTCATGTTCTCCACAAAGAGACAACAATGCAACAATCTTCTCTTTATCTTCTACAGTCTGGGGAACTGTTGCAATTAAAAGACAGCATGTTCCTTGGTATGTCAGATTTTTTTTGGGTGTGTGCCTGTATTTGTGTCTGTTACATGTAAGCATGCCGTATCAGGGTGCATACAGGCATGGATGTGCACTTGCGGGTCAAAGTCAGGTGGAAACTGAAGAAGATGAGGGCATTGGTGAGAATATGTCCCTGGGAAATGACTCTCAATCAGGCATGAGTGCAGGTTCGATCAATTACCACTCGTAAATGAAGGAAACACTTCTTTACACGTCCTTTCCCCGACGATAAACATCTCTCTCTCTCTCTTGCACCCTCCCATCACCCCTTTCCTTCCCTCCTCCTCCTACTCCTTATTTTCCTCATCCACCCATCATTCCTCTCTGTCCCTCTTTTTCTATGGATGAGTGGTGATATTCCCGTGGGATAGTTGAGGAGGAGAGCTTTCCAGGGCCTGTTGCTTCATCATCACAAATAAAGCAGGGAACATGTTCAGACCACCTCACCTTGGGTTCAGTGATGAAACCCTCAGACAGAAACATCTTTTTTTTTTCCTTTTGCAGACGTGCCCTCCTTGTACACACATTCCCTTTCCATATGCTGTTATATACTTCATTCATTGTTCATTGTCTCTCTGCTGGCATCATGCCCGTTTTTTCATCTCGCATCTATTATTATGTTTTTGTCTTTTTGCCTCTTCTTGTGCGATCCGCAAATATCAAAATCTGCTAATGAAACGTGTGATCTAAACTAAATATACAGCTGTAAACATCAACTTTTAATCTGCAACGCTTTTATCATTTTTATTCTACATATTTTGAAAGAAAAAGTGATAAAAACAAACATGTCCAAATAAAAATATAGAGAAAAACTGACTTTCACCCAGTGATCTCTGATTAGAGGGAAGAAAAAATTTTCCATGTTCACGCGTGATACTTCCCCATAATCTATTTCTCTCTCTCTCCCTCCCTTTTCCTTTCTTCGTCTCGCGCCCAGTTTCAGTCTACATGTCTCAGCTCGTCCGAGGTTTAGAGGAACCACGCACTCCTTTTCTCCTCAATCCTCTGGAACAATCACAACATGCCCTGCTCAAGGGCTGCAGCAGGGTGCGTCCCAGCGAGGAGCGAGGAACAAGGAAGCCTGACGTATGGGTGCACGATCGCTATGACCTCTAGACTTGATCCGCCAAGTCTGTTGCCATAGAGATAAATTAATCACTTTGTCTGTTATTTAATCCCGTGAGGATTTATTTCACAGATTTTCTTTTTAGGTCAGAAGTTCACTTCTTTGGTCTTAAATTGTGTTTGTTTGTTTTTTTCACTCTTTTCAGCTTATACTTCCAAATTTTATTTCTTCATTTTTATAAAAAGCTTTAACTGAAATAACTTTGGTTTAAGAGAAGAGCTAAGATTGAAGTTTGTATTTTTTAAAAAATCATCGAATACTAAAAATCAGAGTTTAGGTCAATATAGAACCGAGACTTGGTTAACTAACTAATATAAATATAATACACATTGGTTGTTTTGACCCAGGGTTAGTGTTATTTTCCTATATTAATGTTATGTTGTTTTCCCCAGGCTAAATTATGGATATTTTGAGTCTTTATTTTGAAATTGCCAGAATTATATTGGCAGTTGTACAAAATGATGTGCAAAAAAAGACTTATTAACATTGTGAGTGACGTGAGTTTTAAAGTAGCCAGAGTAGATTATAACAGTTTGTAACCGTGACATAGTTTAGTTAACGCTACAGTAATATGAAAATTATCACTAACACATGGTCAAAGCAAGCCATTGTCTCATGTTTTCTACCCACGGGTGCCTGGTTAAGTGAAGTCTGTGTTGTGTTCATGGTGTATTGACCAAATCTGGCTGCAAGTACAATTGTAATGAAATACAAAACTCATACTTCGTCTTAAACTGCCTTGCATCTCTGTGACGTTACTGAGCTAGGTGTATCACATATTGATGGAACATTTACATTTTATACTGTCCCCTCAGATATCACCGCAATTATTTGCTCCATACCAGGTAAATTACTTTGTGGGAAGTGTTCAGATCTCAAAGAGAGAAATGACTGCTATTAGAGGTAAAGCCCGCAGGAACTGTGCCAAATGACAAAATGAGTGAATAAAAGGTGAAATAATCCCAGAAATTAAGATCTGTAGGAGCGATTTTACTGCCGGAGTAAAGTGAGGTTATTTACAGCAGAAAGTGTTTTGATTTGAATACTTGAATATGAAAGTGAAGGTAAAGGTACAATATTTCAAGATACATTTAGAAAGTAATAGTTTTTATAATGTAGCATGCTCTTAAATTTAGACCAAACACAGGATAAGAGAATCACTAAATGAAACACACTGAACACTAAACTAACTCTACTGAATGTTTTGGGCACTTTAAGTTCAGTCTCAGACAACATGTAAATGGGAGCATTGTATGCAGGGAT
Source organism: Nibea albiflora (assembly GCA_014281875.1). NCBI lineage: Eukaryota > Metazoa > Chordata > Actinopteri > Sciaenidae > Nibea > Nibea albiflora. The sequence continues at coordinate 22,661,781 of CM024799.1, read as the reverse complement.
AAAGGGCTTAAATCAAAGACTGTTTTAATCAGACTAGGGTTAATGGTTGGGTTATTAGAGTCCATCTAAACAGTCTTTTTGAGTCATATCCGGCAGACGTGCACCTGCTATTGTGTTACTTCAGTCTCTCCTGAAAGAGAATTCACCTGCCAGTGCAAAATGGGGGAGGAGAGGAGGGTACGAGGAGGGAAGGGATGAACAGGAAGAATAGAGGAGGCAGGGAGAGACAGTCATGCCTTCAAGACAAATGCGGCTTGTCACTCGTTTAAAAGAAAACGCAAATCAAGTCAAGGGTGTGAATGGAAGGCTGGAGAAGATGTGAGGAGAAGGAGGAAGGGGAGGGAGGGAGGGAGGGAGGGAGTTGTCTCCTGCAACAAGTTTAACCTGAACCAAAGCTAACAAGATGCCGTGATTGCAGGGCTTGAAAATATGAAGGAACTACCAAAGACAACAGAGGGAAAAAAAAAAGAAAGAAAATTAAACACAGGCTTTTGTTCGCTCTGCTCTCCTCTCTCGCCTCAGGTTTCAGACAGACGAGAGCTGTCTCTATCTCTTTGACACAAACACACACACACGCACACACACAAACACACAGACATACACACAAACAGACAAGACTGACTCCCAAAAAAAGACAGCTTTATAGGTCTGGGATGACATGTGACAGACAGGATAACGTTGTGCACAGTCGCTCGTCTTGTCTCGGCTTGGTTATGCTGCAAAGTTAGGGAGCGTGCGGACTGTGTCGGTAACGTCATTCGTGAACAGTTCTACACACACAGACGCACACACAAAGTGAAATAAAACCACACACACTGCACATCCTCGCTCCAAGACAGTTCTTGCATTCTTCTCATGCGATTGTACAGTATTCACTCAATAGTGAATACACAAAGAGAGTTGCAGAAAAATGCAACACTGTAGCATCCTGGTGGAAGAGGTAGTAGGTAGGAGTAGTAGTGGTATTTTGGTATTTTAGCAATGACAATGTGAAAATAATCTTTTTCAGTAGACAATGCTGCATTCAAAGTCTTACTTCAGGAAATTTTCTTAATTATTATCAGCAAAAGCAAATGGCCCCTTTTCAGCTTGTTAAATCATCATATTATATGATCATAGTTAAGATTATTATGACCAGCATTAATGTAAAAGCAGCATTTTAATGTGGCCTCTTACTGTTAACTGTCTCACAGTGCAAAATGTGCCAGGAAATCAGAATCTAAAATCTAAAACAAAAAGTATTTTGAAAAAGTTGCATACTGACGTGTAGAAGTAGAAATAAATCTTGTTCACATAAACTAATTCCTCAAAATAATCCCATAAAGGTCTACAGTTGAGAACCAAAGAGGGAACAAAGCAATTCACCACCTCACCTTGCACACACATACACACACCTACACACACACACACACACACACACACACACACACACACACACACACACACACAGTAAGTCACTGCGACACTCTGAGATGTGTAACCTATACAGTTCGTCGGGGTCAACAGTTGAGACAAAGTGTTATCTTACTCTCCTCATAACTGCAGGTGAGAGAAGAAAAAGGCCACAAACTATGTGAAGTGCTGAATGCGGGTTCTCACAACATCTCAGTCTTGTGTCACCGTGGTCTGGTTTCATTGAAGACTCGGTGTTCAAGTTCTTTTGGAAAATAATTGCTGAAGCCAAATTGATTAGACTAATAGCAGAATAATTTTCGATGATTACAAAATCCAGATTGAAGGTGAAACGTCCGTTTAAATATTACTCAATCATGACTCATTCTATTATGGAGCGTTGTGACTGATATGAGATCAGGACATGGACAGGTGTACTGAAGCCCTGAGTCATGTTAATGAATCATGACATAAATATGTTTTTAATTAATGAAGCTGATTTAAGTGCAATTACATTTTATAATTTATAATTTTGCGATGTCCAATGATTTGGGATTTATTACGTCAGATGATGTGACAACAAAAGACTGTAACAGACAGCAATAACTAAATAAGAAGATCATACTACATGGAAAAAATGACAATATTAGGGAAATAGTTTTTAAACACATATTAAATGAAATCAGAGAAAATGTCAACAAAGTTCCAGATACAACAAAAACTAATAATAACTCAATGAGGGGAAATAATCATCTTTTGTTTTGTTATATCTGAAATTCAATATTATTTAAAGGAAAAATATAAAGTGTGTGTGATAAAACAATCCAATGCTTTTGTCTCTTTTCACAACTAGGTATTATATTATATATTATATGTCAGACACATTATCTTAAAGGCTGTTTGACCACGAGCACAATTTAAAGAACCATAATATGATCTATATTCATATCCCAATTATTCATTAATACCACCATCTGACATGGCCCCTGTCTAAAGACTTTATAGAATGAAGGCTGAAACGTTATTCACAGCCTTTAAATACCTCTCATCATTGTTCACTCCACAAATCTGTAATTATAGAGATTAGCGCACTGTAATTCTCCTCTCACACATAATAGTCAGGTACAGCTCGCAGGACAATGAAGGTCTGGATAAGATGGGCATGCAAAGGGCCACTAGGAGGTAAGATGGACACAGTTATGTTGTTTCCATTACTATCCCAAGAGTCAGATGTGTTGGCGCATGCTTCTTTTATGAATGTGTCGGGAATACGGTTGGCTAAAAGGGACAATTACAGTGGGTTTAAACGTCGCTGGGAAATGATTGTTCTCGTGAAATAGGTTTAGAGGTTTAGCATGAAAGAGGGTTATTGTAAGACAGCTGGAATTTAATTCAATTTTAGGTTCAAATTTAATATCAAAAATTGCTTTAGATGCTCCTCATCAAGGAATTACTGTTCCACCAACAACAAACAAAGTCATAAAACGTGCTCTGGTCACATTTTAAAATAATCCAATAATAATCCAGCCCAAGAGACTCCAGATACTCCAGACATCAAACAGGAAAAACAATGAACACAAATTTGAATGAATGAAAATCCTTCTTGCATTGTTGGATTTTCATTATTCACGCACTATTGTGAGCAAAGACAGATATCTTTTGTCCCACATCTTTCCTTCGTCCTGTTTGGCTGACGTTTAAAAGCACGCACAAAGTCAGTGAAACCGGCGTTCTGGAGAGATGCCCAACAATCTCAATCTCATTATTACACCCACAGCCATGAGCTGTCCTCAGTTGTACTCAAATAGTCACTCCAGCATTTATTTCTGTCATTGTCACTTAAGGACTCATCGCTAGAAATGTTCCCGACAAGCCTGGGCCTGCAGAGGATTTAGGAAAAGCCTGCTCTTCCACCACCACTTTATAACGTGTTAACATTCCTTGACAAGACGGAGTATCACCTCATAGAGTAATGACTTCCTGTTGCACTGTGCCATATAGTAATGAATACATCCCCTTCCTTCCATGTTCCTATTTAACGTACATGCATTCTTCCGTCATTACAAATGGATGCTGGTTTGTTTGGTTTTTAAAACTGGCCTGACAGTTATTAAATACACACTGCCATGCTCGCAGCTAACGTTCACACATTCCTCCAGAGACGGTGGACGGCGCCCACGCATCACAGGCAGAAAGAAAGAAACCAGAGATATTCTGTTGAGAGTAAACAGAAAGTAGCTATAAAATATAACAACATTCAGGGGCGTCGAGACTGACGCTTTGTATTTTTGGGCTGACAAAAGGAGCTGAAGGCGAGTAATGTAAATTATAGGACGTGCTAGCTGAGAAAGCTTCTTCTTGTCACTTGTAAATTGAAGGATGCAAAAACATTTTTAAAACACGGGCACTTCAACTTGGTGCCAGAGGTGCAAAAGTTCAACAAAACGAAAAAGATGTCGGTGGAAACTTCTTTGTAACCTGAAGACAAAAGCGTGTGACTGTGACGGGTTTTCCTCTCACCTCTGCCCTGCAACAGATGCAGAGGTGTACAGAGGTCGTAGATGAAGCAATTAATAGATGAAATGATTAGAAAATGTGGCAGTTCTGATCATTGATTCATCATTTGCATCATATTTTAAGCAAAAATGGTAACAACAACAACAAAAGAAATCGTTGGTTGCAGCATCACAAGATGAATTGGACATTTGCTGACATTTTGGAGTCTAAATGACTCATTTATTAGCAAGAAAATAATCTATAATAATCTATTGAATTATTATTAACACTTGCTTTTCTGTCATTTATAACTAAATTTATTTGGTTTTGTACGTCTTAATGAGACAATACAAGATATTTGAAGAGCTCTGAGACAACATAAATGACACATTTCACTATTACTCGAGTAATCAAGAAAATAATTCATCGATTTTGGCTCAAGTCGGCTTCTTCCACACATCCATCCACGCATCAGCCTGTTAATCTATTCATTCATCCTCAGGGGCTTCAAAGCTGCCTCTTACACACACACACACACACACACACACACACACACACACACACACACACACACACACACACACACACACACAGGAGCCAGTGAACAGGTCAGTCCACTATGCAGGATGACCGGATGTCCTGAGGGACACACCTTCTAGTCCAACAGGATCTGAAGATAAGGACAAAGTCATCATAAAAATCGATTAACATTCAACCGTTAGTATCTGGATGCATGATAAATAGTCATAAATGTGTTATAGTCACAGCGTGGGGGTATAATAGTTATTCAAAATAGATGTTTTATGGAGCTATTGCATATTCTATGTCATAAAAGCACATTAAATCTGATTTCTTCATGTTTCTCTGATGACGTCTGTCTGTCAGTTGTTTTAAAAAACACTGAAGGGGTTTTAAAATGGGATTTTAATGATTCTAAATGTAATGTGAAGCAATGAGTCACTGCTCTGAAACACATTAACATTTAACATCAGATTGAGCTGATGATGCTTCATGTGTTGTATGGGCACATTTATACTGCAGTTCTATTGTGGGAAGAAGTTACATTTACATTTAGTCATTTAGCTGAGGCTTTTATCCAAAGTGACAGGGAAACTATCTTCTTCCTCTATTGTTTTACACATTGTTTTCAACATGTTACATATTTCCTTTACATTTTTATTTTCTTTTTTCCTTTAAATATTTTTAGGCATTTTAATAGATTTATATGACATAATTGCATTTATTACTTTTATATCTAATGCTCCATTGCAGTCACATCAGTGTTTGTAATAGCTCTACGATTCAAACTGACAGCATGAAACGAAGCTAGCTGCTCAAACAGAATCAACTAAATTCAATTAAAACCGAATTTGGTTCAAGTTTTTTTTACCTAAATAAAAATCCAGCACAAAGACTGAGTCATCTCTAACCTTTTGCAAGGTGCTGAATTTTCTGTTTGCTATTTTTATATTATCGACACTCTGAAAGTGACGTTAATCCAAAGGTGTACTTTATATGAGGTAATGGAGTGGAAATAGACACCTGCATACCTCCACGCACCTGTTAACACCCTCAGGAAGAAGCACCTGCTGGCTGTCTCAACCCACCCCCACCCCCACCCCACTCCTAAAACCAAAGTCTGCAAGCTGTAATCAGTGTCTGCGTGATACATATCTACGGACCATAACGCCGTGTCTCATTCCGGCAAGAATGACTTTGTAGTTTGGAAGGAGATGATGTTTTAATTACACACCGGTTCCCTGTTTTGTAAAGAACGGACTTGCACTTGGGTTATGAAGGAACAGAAAACATTTCTGATCTGTTTCAGACCTCTCACATTGCCTGGAACAGAATCTGCTTACTGTCCCCAGAGTCAAGGCTAAACAAGGAGATGCAGCATTCTGTTTTTATGCAACAGATATCTGCAGCAAACACACAGAAAGCTTCAAAACTGCTCCAACTCTCAGTTCTTCAAGCCTACATCAGGGTTTAAGACTTCTCTGTGTGCTACTGCATTTATTAAGTAAAATATTTATATGCATGAAAATGCATTCATGGTGCACTAAAAATACTTTATTTGGCTCTGTTAGAATCCTATTTATGCATGTCTTTTTATAGCTTGTGTATATGTACATCTTCTGAATGCGCAAGTTGTCCTGATTCTGAGTGCCTTATGCAAGCTTGCCTTGCCTTAATCTGCAAGTAAGTAAACTTCTACCAAATTAAAGCAGATCCTGCACACCATATATATTGGGCATGTGTGCAGTTACTGCAATCCACTAGGAGAACACACAGTATACAATCTGTCCTGATAACTCTTGTGATAACAGAAACAAGTGTTGTCAGTGGATGTTATAACAAATCTTTGTCATGCTTTTTGGATTGCATACATTTCCAATCTGAAGGAGAAAAAAAAGTCATGTCAAACATGCGCCGTCAAAAAACACATATTGAATTTCTCATATTACTTTCACGAAGAATGAATTCCGGTATTCACAGTGTCAGATCACTGCAGGCAAAGAGTGAAATTTTAAATGCCAACTGAGAATTTGAATGCCGTGGCTTTGATTTGAGCTAAGATAGTATTCACCCGGCTGCAGTGTTTCACTCCCTCTGCTGGTTAGCAAATGAAATGTGAAGAGTGTCAGAGTTTGTGTCAAAAATCAAAGAGCTCATTTTGTCATTTTGCTTCGTATTACGTTTAATGTTATCAAATTAACATCCGAGGCTAGACTAGAGTAATATCCGTACCGTGCTTTTTTTGGTGACCAACTTCAGTTTATGTTTAGTCTTGCCTATTAAAGTAAAGGTGATAAACCGCTCCTCACTAGTGTCACCCACAGCCTCAGCACTTTGCCAAATTTAATGCCAATATCACATGTGGAATCAGTGACTCATCAGTTGCTAATGATTTCTACCTGCTTCTGGAATACGGAAAAAATGACCACGGTTGTCTTATAAGACAGCGGTTAACACCCTTCATTGACCTGCCTTTGTTTTGCTGCACAGCTCCCGTTATAGAAACTGTTGCTGACGTGCTGTACTGTGCCACTCCTTCACTGCTGCAATGACACAAAGGGGAGAGAAAACATGCCACCAGTGTTAGTCAGGATCACAATATGATGGCACGGTGAGATAGTCAGCATGACTTTCTTTTTTTTTTTTTTAGTTTGAATGAAGAGGCACTGCCTACATTCACTTTAAGATTCATATTTTTTAGTGATTATGTGAGGAAATAACCCATGTGTCAGCTGATTCATGAGCAGATAATGTGGTTATGACTGATATGAAAGACTGGCCGTCTGTCAGGTGAATGACACCAACCCAGTTCCCTAAATGAGACTGACATTTGAGTGCTAATTAAATTGATTAATCGTCTTCCTCAGCACCAAGTGTCCTTGGATTAACTCTGCTCAATGGCACACCCTACTGTCACCAAGCGGTACTGCAGCCTGCAGCGCTAGACTAGAGATGCAAATTGAGTGATGCGTTTGTGAATGAACTCGGGTTTAATCACATAAACACAACAACACAAACACCATCTACGTGTCAATGTTGTCTTAATTATCTTTGTGCGTGTGTGTGTGTGTGTGTTATTAAGAAAATAAAAACACTTGATCACGTGATTCGTGCGTAACGGCCGTGCGTCAGGGCGTAGTCTGACACAGGTGGAAGCAGACAGTCCGGAAGCGAGATGCGCCTCCTCGTCACAAAGATGGTGTCTTCCTGGTCGTAATGTCAGACAAACACAAAGGATTGAGCGACGGACAGAAAATGTCACAGCGACGAGATGAAATGTCCGTCCACTGAAAGTCTGGCGGCTGTTAATGATCAATAAAGCGCCTCTGAAGGCGGACACGATGCATGCTTTCAGAGCCGACGGAGGCTCTTACACGGTGAGACCCTTCACTCTTCACTGCAATGTTTAGTTTCACTTCTCAACACGGAAAATTCAAAGTACTGTCAGATAAATTCATAGAAAACCAGCTGTTCCTTTCGTTTATGTTTAGTAGAGACACACAACATTAATAATTTGTGTAGTTTGACTTATTAAATGTGACTGAAGTCCATAATAAGGTGTTGTTTTCCTGTCTCTCCTCTTCAGGATAATCTCATCGGGACTTTACTTGCTATTTTTGGGAATCTGCTGGTCAGCATCTCCTTATGTATTCAGGTAAAAAAGCTTCACACCTCCTCAAAATGTATTTGTGTACGCGTGTGTAGTTTAAAAGTAAAGTAGTACTTGTTTTAAAGTTATCATGTCTTCCATATGGAATATCTTCTCTAATTTCTGTGTGTCATGTCTTCTGTCATCGCCTCGTTAGACTAACCCGTGTTATCAGCCTTCAGTAGAAATTTGAAATGATACACATTTATTGCCTTGTCATGATGCTATGGCCCGTCCTGTTTTGTGCTTCCAATTTAAGCAAACACAGGTAAAATGCCTTGTTTGCCTGGTTTGAGCCTGGTTTTTCGTGTTTACTTTGTTTAAGCTATGTATACTGACAACCGGCGTTGTGTTTACCTGCACTGCCTCTCGCTCGCAGAAATACAGCCATGTGACGTTAGCAGGAACCAAGGACACGCGTGCCTTCTACCGCACTAAAACCTGGTGGTGCGGTTTTGTACTGACCTGCCTTGGAGAGGGAGCCAACTTCGTCTCTTATGCCTTCGCCCCCCTCGCTCTCATAGCGCCTCTAAATGCTGTGTCCATGCTTAGTGAGTATTTGTTCCACGTTCCCAGATATTTCAGCAGTGGATGTTTGGAGATAATCTGTATTCAAATCTCGTGTTATGCATCTGTTTTGTTTGTTTTTTTGTTTTCAGCCAGCTCAATTCTGGGCCTCATTTTTCTGCGTGAGAAATCCAAGCCAAGGGACTTTGCAAGTGAGTTCAGCATACCGGTGTGTGTAACTGAAGGTGTAATTGAATGAAGGTGTCACCTGCATGCAAATAACTTTGAACTTGTCATTGTATGCAAAGTTTTAATCTGCCTCAAATTGGCAAAGCGCTCTACATACCGCCTGCACAGCTGTTGCAGAGTCACAGACCATAGACCATATAAAAGAGAAATAGTACTCTTTGTGCTGTTTATTTCATGTTTGTTAAATGTCCTAACATATTTCCTGCTTCACTGGAACTGATCGCATGTAATTCATTTTATTCCAGAGCGCTATGGGCTGTCCTTCCTGGGCTGTATCCTAACCATAGGAGGAACATACCTCTCTGTAGCATTCGGACCAAACTCCCATGAAAAGCTCAAAGCAGAGAACATTGTGAGGCACCTGGTGGGATGGCCTGTCCTCTTGTATCTGGTAAGATTCTGGTCATTTACACGAGGAGTTCAGAAGACTTGAGTTCTTCTATTGTGCTTAATTTCCACCTCACCCTCACCAAACGGATATAAGACAATTAATTCAGGTGTAGCAGCTCAAATGTGACAAGTTATGGTTACAGCTGTGGGCCTACAAAATGGAATTACTACACACCCACATCGCCATTCATGATCTGTAAATAGATCAGCCTTTAACAGCAGGACAGGTTTGGTCATTCTAACGCTGCAGTTGTTGTTTTTTTTGCTGAGACTGTAAGAGGTGTTGCATAAACTCAGAGATTTTTGTTGCTTTAGTTCGTATAGTTGTTCAATAGGTGTTTGCTGTGATCGCCGTTCTTCTTTTGCAAGTTTGCAAGTGTGTCTTTTAATACCTTTTTAAATACATAACAGCCACAGCAACTACAAAGAAACCTGCACAAGTGAGTCACGTTAGGCGGAATACCAGTGACCAGTATGTGTCACCTTTAATTCATTAAATCACCACATTTACAGCATTTAAAGACATCTTGCAGAGATGCAAGACGAGGCTTGATAGTCACTCCCCGAGCTGCTGATTCATCAGTCACGCGCACATAATATGCATAATTATGCGTGCATAACTATTTGTGTATATTGTGAATATATGTAAATCTCTTCATGTATAAACACAGTAAATATACAAAGGCTAGACAGCTGCATCAGCAGCGTCGACACTGACTGCGGTACACTTTGTAGGATGTTTTCTTTACAACACTCCGCGCTGTAGCCATAAATAGAGCTATAAATCCTCCGTCAGTCTCAGCCATAGCCAAACATTGTGAGCTTTACTAAATTGGTGTCAACTGCAGGGGCTGCTGTATTGTATCTCATGTCTGTTATTTATCACTTGGTCCCCTCCTTTTAGTTTATGTTCTACAAACCTGCACCCAGCTACCTTCCCAGGCTTGGTGACCTGTGTTATTAAGCATACATGTTTGTCTCTGGCTGTAAGATTAATTGTGATATCACTGAATGTGGCGCTGATTGTTTTGTTTGTTTTTGATATTAATCTGGTGTTTGTTGTTGTTGCTATTACCCTCATTGACAGCTCCTGGAGATCATCACGTTCTGCCTGCTTTTATACTTTTACAAACAGCGCCGCGCTAACTACCTCGTTATTATTCTGCTGTTGGTCGCTCTACTGGGTGAGTCTCCGGCATTAAAGTCGGCCAATTTCATGCCATGTCTGTGAAGTCAAGCTATTATCATACTTGATTAGAATACAATGCCACATTTCTCTCACTGTTCAAAAGGCACCTCGGCTGTTCGTTCTGTGTTTAATTGCGCTTTGGTACACAGGATCTGTCACGGTCATCACGGTGAAGGCGGTTTCAGGCATGTTGGTTCTCACCATCGAGGGCACCATGCAGCTTGACTACCCGATCTTCTCTGTCCTGTTTGTGTGCATGGTGGCTTCAGTGGTCTTCCAAGCCAGGTGAGTGAGATGGTGGCTGCAGCTGGTCATCAGTGTTTAAAAAAAAATATATATATATATATATTGGCCTGCTATTCTTTAAGGGTCATTCTTTACCATTTCATTGTGTCTTCTAGTTTTCTTTCCCAGGCTTGTCATCTATACGACTCCTCTCTGATTGCCAGCGTTAACTACATCCTCTCCACCTCCTTTGCTGTGGTAGCTGGTGAGTTGTCGAGTTGAGTGGGGGCACTGGAGCCTCATTAGCACAATGGTTTGCTCCTGCTACACACCTTTTAGAGTGTCCACTGTGTGGAAGTCAGAGTTTTTTTCTTTTCTGGTTTTCAGGAGCTGTGTTTTACTTAGAGTTTAATAACGAAGACGCCCTTCACATCTGCATGTTTTTGTTGGGGTGAGTGATCAACTTTCACCTCGTTCTCACAAAGATGACATGTCACAGCAGGAAAAGCACAGTTTATGACGTTCTTTTAATTTAAGGCTATAACTGATTATTTTGTACTTTGCACAGAGTTGCTTTCTGTTTCCTGGGCGTCTTTCTCATCACCAAGAACAGGAAAAAGACTAAGACCTTTGAGCCGTATGTCACTATGGATATGGCCAATGGTTTGTATAAACTTTAACATTAATGAAATGTATATCTCTTGAGAATTAGAGCTACACATGGCAACATTTCTAAGCATGGCGTTTTTAAATCTGCCTGTTAAACACTAAATATAAAGTCCACCTCGCACACACGTGTTTGCGTGGTCATTTTAACCTGCAGTTACTTACTTTACCTTTTCCTCTGAACCCTTTCCATCATCAGGTGTCCCAACTATTCATGACAAAGGCCTGGTGGACTTCAATGGTTCTTTCTCTTACGGAGCTCTGGTCAACAATGACGGAGTGGCTCCTGCTACTCTACCAGTAAACCAGGAACAACCACCAGTCATTTCTAGATCCACTGACGGTGTGTCTGACCTAAAGAAAGATTAAAACCGAGTATTTCTATTGTTTTTTTCCTCCCTTTTTACACTTTTCAAGGACGTTGAAAGGCCAAAATGGGTATGTTCCAATTTTTTTTTTCTCCCCCTCACGTATACACAAGACCAACCTCTGGCCCAGTAGTGGCTGTCCACTGGGTGTTTTAGGTGTTCTGTCACTTTGCCTTACACTCCTCTCCGCAAGTTTTTCTTTCCGAAACCAAACGGTGACCTTGAGAAGCATTCCTTTTTTTGAGAAGATGTCAGCTGTAGTCATTCCAAAAAACGAACGAACGGGAAACAACCTGAAGCTGCTGCGTGCAGCGGTGGACATATGACAGCAGAGACAGGTGCTGTGCCTTGAAGCTTACTGCCTGTACTCTGTGTTGGTGTTGAGATGTAAGGACTCACTTCCATGACTGTTAAGCAGTTTTGTTTCCATTCACTCATTAATGGGAACAAACGGCGATCTGTTCTTCCATTGAGTTACTCCTCAAATACCAACAACGTTGGATAATGTAGCTGCGGACTGTTTCAGAAGACTTGCCAATGAACATTTGAACTTCAAATACCTGCCTTATATGAGCAGGTTTCACTCCATTTTTCTGCCCATTATAATCTGTAATTTCATCGTATTACTGCTCTTCCTGACGTGACCAAACAATGGGTACAATTGTTTTAATTTATTGTAATGTATTTATATAGTTTTAGTGTGCCTTATAAAGTAGCAGTACACTGGATAAAATACTGTAAGGTAGCACGTAACACGGGTAGATAGATGATTGAAGCATCACTATAGCAGTTTAGTTATCAAGTGGCAGCTGTAATCTGTCAGTGTTGATTGGAATAATCTAAAAATCTAAAACCATTGAAATGAAAGACAGTAATAAATAAATAAACAATAAGAAAGTCTAAATTTAGTATATTTGTTGTGGTTGTCCCATTAACCTGATCTTGACCTGGAAGTTTGTCTTGACAAATCAAGAAATAAAAAAAGTATTCAGCTAATGTTGCTAAATTAACTTCAACTAAATGAAATGTTTTTGATTTTTCAAATGTAGCCTTTCTGTCAAATATTTACAAGCTGAATAATAATGCAATGATGAGCAAAATGGCTCTTAAGCAGTCTATGATACTAAACATATTCCACCCCATAACAATACTCCACAATGAATAAACAAATGGTGGCATAAATTGAACTCTCAACCACTATGTGGCGATGTATTTCTACAGTGTTAATAAAGCAGAGTCCTTCCACGGTGTTCAGTGCATGTTTCTTATTTTTGTTTTTTTGGTTGCACGGCACAAATCCTCTGGTTCTGAAAAACCACTTGGGTCTAGTGGTCCCAAGGTAAGATGAGCCAAATGCACAAGGTCAGCAGACAGTTTGGTGTTCAAATTTAGTGTTGTTTTCTCCATTTTAAATCATATCACCCACCAGAACGGGCCTGTTTTTCAGTCATGACTGCATGTTTCTTGGGTGGAAAGTGCAAACAACAAATGGTCCAACATGCAGTATGCAGTATCACAGTCGTATCAGCTGTGTCATAGGACACAGGGTCATCTACCAACAGGAAGATCTTTGACAGATGTAGAGTGATCCAATGCAAACTGCATATGGAAGCTGTCATTCTTCATTCAGCGGCCTTAAAACTACACTACAGTGTTTGCTGAATCATTATAAGCCTGTAATCATGTATGCAATTTGACACACTTGGCTTTATTCTGAAATCCTGCTGCTTGGTTTAGTTTTTTAAATACAATACTGAGCGCGTGCAACAGGTGGCTCCGGTGAACTGAAGTGTGTAATGTCTCTAGAACCATTTCTGTCTGTAGAGATGTGAACCCATCGTGATGATAACACTGTACCGAGACAGCTGATTGATCCACAGACTGCCTGAAACGTCAAATTAAAAGCACAGTTAAACAGCAGAGCGCTATTGTGTGCCACTTTAGCTGCCTTGGGTCGCCACCAATCTTGAATCCGAGCAGCCTCCCCCTTGCCGCGGCCTGATTGGTCGCTGCGAGCCTCCGCCGGTATTTGATTGGTCTCACCTGCGGGTCCTGACGCCGGAGTAGGCTGCATCAAACAGTGTCCAATAATCCGGTAATAACAAACACCGACGCGTCTGACAGCAGCCTCCAAAAATAAAAACGAGCGAGCAGCTTCAGCCACTTTCAGAAAACAAAACTCACCCGAGAAAGCCGCTCTTAGCCCGCTTGAAAATGTGTTGTTTCGGCCGCTGTCACTGACTCACTGTTGTGAGGTGAGTAGCAACAATTTTCACATTTGAACCGATTAGAAAGCAAAAAATAAATAAAATAAATTAAAACAGCAACTTCATATGTGCGCATGCAACCGTGACTCAGAGCTAACTTGCGTGTGTTTCCCCCTCATTAATTCCAGCTCAAACACGGTGTTTCACCCAGAATACAAAGTCAGAGAAAATGTCTTACTTTTACGATACACGCGAGTGCTGTCATTTTTTTTTTTTGCACGAGCCCTTTACGTAATATCCAGGTGTTTCCTCTGGAGTACGCGATGCAAATATTGATGTCACAAGCCTGCACGGCCATTTACTGCTGTGAGATTGATGTCACTGGTTCACCTGCTCTGTTTGCACGCCCTTTCCCAGAGCTCACGTTACAATAGGACACTGTTCTCTTCCGTCTGTAATCAATATCTAAAACGGCATTTGTCCAGAAGATTTAAGATCAGGTTGATTTTCAGGTGGTGTTGTGATTCAAATATGGATGATAAGCTTCGTTGGGTTAAACGTCCCACTAGATGGCACTCCAGTACAGTGTTGTTGTTGGATGTTTCACGTTAGGGGTCAGACTTTGCTTCATCATAACCCTTTATTTATTTTATTCATTGTTTTCATGCGTTCCCAGCGTGTTGCTTGAGAAGAATGGTTCGAGGAACTATTTAAGTTTTGAAGTTATGTTCATGAAAAAGTTAGTGCTTTGAGCCTTTTAAATGTGAATATTGACTGAACTCTTAGTCGTCTTTGACAGCGAACTGAATATCTCTGGATTTTGGAGTGTTAGTTGGACAAAATAGTAATTAAAATACATCACCTTGGACTCACCTTGGGCGTTAATTTCCTAACATTTTCATGGAATTAAAGACAGATCAGGTAATCAGGAAAATTAAGAATCATTCCTTGCAGCTGTAAAAAATAATCTACGGGTTTCTGGCATGAATATTGTTGAAAGTTAGCCTAGTGCTTAGTGAGGTGGGCTGCAAATAATTATTATTTTCTTTACTGATTAATCTGTTGATCATTCTCCTGATTAAGCTATTATCGTGTTGGGTCTCTAAAATGTCAGAAAATTGCCCAGAGCCCAAGGTGATGTCCAAAATCCAGATATATTTGATTTTCTGTCAAATGGCTGAAAACAATCAGTCACTTATCAGAATAGTTGGTGATTAATTTAACAGTCGACTATTTATCATTTAGTAGGGTAATCTTTGCAGCTCTAGCTTGTAGCGTGTGCTGTTTGAGCCAGGATAAACATTAAATACAGTCCCTCCAGGCATCATTGAAAGGTTCTCTAAACACTTTGGTAGCAGGTGGCAGATTTCCTCATAGCCACCTGTAAATGCTGAGATATAGATATGATACAGATACACAACCAGATATAGCTGATCCATGAAAAATAACAAGACCTACAAGTAGATCAAATCATGAAACATCCACCTTTCCCTTCTCCATTTTCTGTTTCTTTCCGCTCCTGATCTTTAACTGCCAGTCATTCCTTCATCTTCCTTCTTTCCCTTCTCCATTTTTGTCTTTTTTATATCACACAGCCTGTGTGTGGTAACGCACCAATATCTAGCTATCGCCTCATTGTCTCTGCGCTTTTCTCACAAGCATCCAAGCCAGTATATTCACCTTATCTCACAACTTCCACCATCACTTAACCTCCCGTCTCCCCAGTTTCCAGCATCCGTGGTCCCCACCTGCCTGTCAGCAGCCTCCTAAAAGCTTCAGCATGTTGCGAGAGAGCTCCAAGGCGTGGAGCAATGGCTCGGAGGCCTACAGCAGCGATCCCGAGGAGGACGAGGAAGAGGAAGAGGACATGGTGTTTGGGGAGACTGATCAGGACGGCATGGCGGAGGAGATGATGGATCTGAGTGACCTCCCCACGGCGCTCTTTGCATGCAGCGTCCATGAAGCTGTGTTCGAAGAGGACTCGCACAGGGTGAGCCGGCGCAAACTCACTTTCTGGGTCAAATTTTGGTGCTGTGTGTTTGTGTGTGTGGGTTGATGCGTCAGTCTGTGAACGTTTGAGTCATCCTGCCGAACGTGTCGGTGCATCTGAGATTCAAAGCCCAGCAACAAGTGCATGATGTCATCCACAGCTTTTGCTCTTGCCTGTCGGAGTCTTGTTGCTGTCTTGAGCTGCACTGCACACAAACACACACACACACACACACACACACGTACACACAAATATGCACACATACACACATCCTGATGCTGTTATTTATTTGCCAGGGAACGTGAATGCGGGGCAATGGATTGCAAAGAATCGTGACCATGCTCATTCTGTCAACACGCAGAGTGTTATTTATGCATACATGTGCGCACAGGCCTCGTACAAAAGACCCCATACGCACAAACAGTTACATTTGTGCCCATGCACACACACACTGTGTATCTTCTGTAGGACGTCCTGTTTTCCAGAGGAAGATACAAAGAAAATACGTTTAATTTTCTGCCCCCTTTAATCCAATTACGCTCTCCTACCATCCCTGCATCCTTCCAGCTGGTATCATTCTCTCAAGTCCATCCACCCATCTCTCTCTCTGTGCTGTAAGTCTCTGAAAGCTAACCACTCCATCGTCTTCCTCGTTCTGATCACTTTCTCATTAACTTTCTTCTCCTTCCCCCGTCCCAAGCGTTCTTTATTTATCCTCTCTATATATGTAAATGCAGGGAGGCTAAATGTGTCGCATGCACAAAATCCCTTTAAATGAATCACTTGTGTTTTGTGAGGTTGCTGTTTGTACACCCATTGCTCTTAGCAGTGGAGTCTGCCCCCTTCCCTCCCTTTCATTTCCCTCCCCCCTCCTCACTTCATTACAATTCATACTCCAGCTTTTAAGTGGAAATGCCACCTACACACCCTTCAGCCAGAGCATGTCAATAGATTGTTCTCCATATGGCTCAAATAAATGAGCTTCGCTAAAAATAGAACTTTTGACATTTATTTAAACTTTCAGAAAACGAGGACAGGAAGGGATGAGGTATGAAAAAATAAAAAAACAGCCTGCTTGTGATATTTTCAAAGCACAAACGGGGAATATAAGAGGTTGTTTTTGGCTTGTAGCGGTGCTGTTTGGTTCTGCAAACGCACACATACACTTACAGTCTGTAACCTATTCTAAAATAGCTAAATTTCAGCATTTTCCTAACTGCTAAAAACTTGACATCTCTAAACTCAGTGTCTACATCCTTTCAGTGAAGAACAGGGACATGGCAACCTACATTTTTGTGTCTTTGGGCTCTTGGCTCCCTCCCAACACCGACATTACCTTCTGTTTCTGTTCTCAAAGGCCTGCATGCAGGAGGAATGGCTGTTTCTGTAATCACACTGTGCTCTTTTAGACAAGGAGAGAGAGAGAGAGAGAGAGATGTGCCCTCATATTTATAAGAAGCTCTTAGCAAGCTGTAAAAGCCTTTTTTCTTTCTTCTGCATTAGTGAAAAGAAAGTAAAACCCAGTGGCACACTTTTCTCTTTTATCTGCGGTATTTTGTGCCTCTGTCTGGCTTTTAGGTAAAACAGAAAGACGCCTTAAAAGTGCTTTATGTTTCTTAAGGAAGTTCAACTGAGGTCTGGTCAGATCACCCCACTTCACCGCTGAAATTATTAGGTTTATTATTCATTCACTAATTAAAATGAATTCTCATGATTAAATGCCACTACACTTAATGATTTAAATGATCTCTCACAGAGGCCCAAATCACCAGTCTCTCCTTTAAAATAACAAATACGTATTGTTTTTAATTTGCCATGTGTCATTATCACAGGAAAAAAAAGCAATATTTAAGTTAAGGCTAGTGACATCTTTTATGCTTGTACCATTTAGCTGTTATTTTGCTTCCTGGAAAAAAAATATATTAATTGTCGTTGTAGTATTTTAGCTTTTATCTTGTAATATTTCTTAATGTCAGATACAGGATGTCCGTCTCCATCTCCCTGTGTGTAAACACACAGACAATAAGTCCAGGACTATTCAGTTCTGTTCCCAACCATGACTGAAATAAGTTGTATTTTATGTATTATTGGAACATTGTCATTAACCAAACCAATGAAAACTTTCACACAGATACCGAGTCATTTTAGATTTCACAAGGAAAATGTTGAGTCGCCTATACCTTAGACTGGTTCTCGTCATGTCCTGAGGCATGATCAGCTATATTCAGTGTATGAATACAATTAACTGCTTGGCATAGAGTGAACACAGCTGCAGCCGAAGCAGCTTCTAATTTTGACATGATTTATTATCTATAAGCCCCCACAAAAGAACAAGTATCAGAGAGTTAGACACAGGAGGTGTGAGTGGACAAACGTAAGGACGCAAAGTGGTTGTCAAGAGTAGAGTCAGAGAAGCCATTATAAGTCGTCCCTCATACGTAGAGCCAAGTGTATCAGACCTAATCAGCACAGAGCAAAGCTTCATTGCTGCTGTCAGACTGAGCTCTCCTCGATCCACAACCAGCGCAATCAGGCGAGCGCCAGCTGCAAAGCACCAAGCAGAATGTTTTTCATCTCACAGGAAACAGAAAACCAAACAAAATGTCTTTACGTTGCTGCCCTGTGCTGTTACAGGCCGGCGCTAAATAAATGATGCCAACTTAAAACCGCGCTAAATCAATATGTCAAAAATGATTAAGGGTAATGTGACGGGTTCGCTCATAAACGCACCCTGACACAAGTGTGAAATGACGCTGCAGTCTACCGTCAGCTCTACAGAGCATTTTAGTGTCTTTCAGTTCATTATTTTGGTGGTAAGAAAGGAGTTTTCAACAATAAAGTTCATGTAAACTCACTGCATACTAACTGTTCGGCATCAAATAACATATAAGTTAGTGACTAGCCGGTAAAAGCTTCAATGGCCAACTCTTCAACCTTTATTGGAAGCGTGTTTAGCTGACAGAGCTGTGCGCCTTCATGCATGATGAGGGCATAAAAGGGTACTTGACAGTTTTCAACACGTACTACGGACTCATTTTGATCGGGCATTGAGCAGCTGTTTTTTCCCCAGTGTCCCTGTTACTGTAGATAATCAACAGGACTTTGGTGGGAAATATTTCCAACGGTCTACATTGTTTTCTGTTTTCATTCCTGTTTCCAGGATTGTCCAGGGTGATGAGGATATTGTTTATTGGAAAGTGAATTTTTCTAAGAATTTTTTTTTTTTTTAGAAACAACACAATTGAACTCTCGTTTACCTCTGTTGTATTGGGGTAAAGCAGAAATCTCAAAGACTTACTACTGCTAAATAACTTGTCCAGCATCTTCACTGCAGAAGCCGTGTTCCCGTTAGCAATGCATTAGCGTCTCCGCAGCAATAGAGTACTGTAAGTATGTGAAAAGTTGAGCTGATTTTGTTGACACAGCTGTCCTACATCAGTCTAATGTGTTTGATAGTGTGACTCATATATATATCGGGCAATTAAGTAAGACAACCCCGGAGCAGAGTGGAACAACTAAAGGGACTAAAGATAGCATGATAGGGGATGTGAAAAGTGAGATGTAAAGTGAGTGTCAGTGCGTGAGTATTATGTACACGCACAATACATGAACATACAGCGTGCATGCATGTGTGTAGTAGTGATATGATATGTTTGCATGTGTCAGACTACAGTCTATTTTGGGTGTCTGTCCCTGGGGGTGAACGTGAGGGTGCGTGCGTTTGGCAGGCTGAAGGTCAGACATGATGCAGTGCAGAGTGAGTGAGTGCCGCCGGCCTCCGCTCCTGCTGCGGCCTGGATATTATTCTGGTACACTGACTGGGGTTGTCTCACCGACCTGCCGCGCTTGTTTTGCCTTTGTTTATCAAACAGGAGACAGCAAAAAGCAATTTAAGAGAAGCAGGCAACAATAGAAAGATCACTTTGGTTGAATTGCGCTGTTGTGGCACTCGGGGTGCAAGGATTTCTTTTTTTTGCGTTTGACAAGATGACAGTGTTTTCTTTCGCGGTGACAGTTTTCCATTTTCATCTGCTAAACTACATTACTCCTTGTGTTTTGATGAGCATGTCAAGTTGAAGTTACTAGATTTTCCAGCAAAATCTGAGCCTCTACTCTCTCTACTAGGCGGCAGATATAGATACAAGCTGACAAGATTATGTGACAAAGTATCTGTATCATTGTTTTTTCTGCAGAGGTCAGACACACCTATTAATAAAAGGTCTTTTCTGTAGAAATATTGGAAGCTGAAAGAATGAGTGGATAAGGTATGTAAAGTAAATGTTAAAGTTGATTTTAATCATTTGAAATCAGGTCCCGTCACAGGCCAGTATGGATGCATGATTGACATCTTCCTCACCCTCCTGCTTTACCTATTAGCAGAGAACAAAGTACACCTTAATAACTGAGTGTTCTCCAAACCAAACTGCCGCCATGCTGGTCAGCGCCGGTCAGTCCTGGTTTCCACTTCTTTTCAATTCAGTATGCAAAACAGCCTGGCAACATGCCACTTTGGCCATACTGATTTGACAGCACTTTGCGGCACATTGGCAAAATACCACATGTTCCAACAACACTGTGAACAACCCAGACTAGGATATACATATATGGTTGAATGCAAAGTCAAAGGTACTGTACTGTTTTATATACCAGATATGAACATACAGTATACGCTGTTTGTTTGTAGCTGATGTTAAATCTAATCTATCTAATGTTAGTCCGCTGTGATTAAAGTTTGTTTAGGTTTAGGCTCAAAAACGTGGTTCGAGTATGAAGCTATAGAGCAGCTGAAATGTGACAAATACTCAAGAAACTCGCTGTAGGCCGAATAAAGGCAGAAAGAAGGCGATGATTCCTCAGAGTGCACAAACAAGTCAATTAACAACTATTGTGGATAATGAATTAATCATCAGCGAAGTGCCAAACATTTGCTGGCTTTTCTTATTTTTCTGTCATTAAATATCTCTGTAAATTGGACCAAACAAATAACTTGAAGGTTTCACGCTGGGCTCTCTGAACTTTGTTTGAACTTGTGTTTTGCGGCTTGTCGCCGTCTCTCTCTGATTGAAGAATCTTTTTTATTTTTCTCACACTTCCTTATTTGCTCTTTTGTATATTCTTCAAGGAGGCTGATCCTTCGGTCTTTCTTCCATTTGCACTCAGGAGATAATGCACTGTAGTATTAAAAATATCTCTGAACACATTCAAGTGACTTAATTACCTCGTATTTTTGAAAAGCTAATTAAGCCCAGTTACATAAGTCTTATTATGTCATATTGTGCTTTCTAAAGCTCAAAGATCTATTTAAAGACAAACATCCTCATGTCCTCGTGATGTTTTTTCTCATATTGATACCCATACAATACCGTTCCCACATCATTTTTCCTCTTTGTGATGTAATTATGATTGGTCTTGTGTACGATTGCTTTGATAAAAGAGACAGCTCATCTTCCCTGAAGACTCGTCTTGCCCCGCCCTCGCCCAAAAAACACAGAGGCTGATTATGAAACTATAAGATTTCGATGCTATGTAAGCCACTGTGTTGTGTGTCCTTAGTCGTGCTCCGGCGGTTCTATTTAAATCAAGATTATTTTCTGGCTCATTCATCCTAAAGGAGTTCTGTGGATGCAGAAGAAGAATAGCACTTCAGCAACAGAATATGATCACTTATTTGACTGATATGATGTATAAATGGACCCCAGCGAATTGAGGTGTATCTACAGCACAGCCGTGCAGCCCGTGAAGTTCTTTTGTGAGAAAATTAGGGGGCTGAAATAAACCCGCAGGAAACAGGAAGTTTAGTTTATCGTGCTGTAAGGATTTATGAGAACCACTTTAAAGTAGTCACTGTGTCACAGTGAATAAGGACGTTGTGCTTCGCTGTACAGCTCTAGCTCCAGTTTGACTCGACTCTTGCCTTTCTTTTGCCTTTCTGTTTACTTACAGAAGTTTGTTGATGTGTGTGTGTGTGTGTGTGTGTGTGTGCGCAATGCCCGCTCTCCCTGAGGATGTTTTCTTGGAGTTATTTATGAGGAAAGAGGTGGGCAGACTGGCGTCCAAATCAATTTCTGCCTGTTGTCATTTACAGAAAAGGACTATTGACAGTCTGTTGTTGTTGATTTTTCTCTCTGCACTTGTTTTTCCACTTTGCCGGAAAAAGGAAACACAATTGTGTATGTGACTCCCCCCAACTGAGTTTGGTTTGTTTTGTCTCTTGTTTGTTCCTGTTTAGAGCTTTCATTTTGTTCATTTCTCCCATGAGTGCTTTTATTCTCTGTCATTTAAGTCTGTCTCTCCGTCTAACTCATTCTCTCTGCCTTTCAGTGTCTCCATCACGTTGCTTATTGACTGTCTATAGCTAAGTTAATGGCATCGAGGGGTCTGTGATCTGTACAGCTCTGCTGTTGTGGTTGCAGGTGTGTTGTCTGAGACAGATCTAGAAGCTATAGCATAACCCTTTTTGGCTTTTCATTTAGTTTGCATCCTTTTAAAGTTTGCCGTTCTCATCTCAGTTGCTATGAGAATCCCATGGCTTTAAATTAGATCTGTTTGAAGTGAAAGAATAGAGAGCTTTTCCTATCCTCTGGTGGAGAGCACAGAGAGATTTCTTTCTCTCTCTCTCTCTCTTTGTTTGCCTTCTTCAGAAAATGGCACACACTTCTCAGAGCACTGTTTTGTCTTTGAAGCTCTGAGACCGCCTCTGGTCCCTGCCCACCCTTCCCCTTTGTGTTGTGTCTGGGATTCAAGCAGCGGCGATGCTTTCACGCTGGTTGGAGAGTCCGCATAACCCCATCGAAAGATTTGACCTGATTTCAAAGCAATCAGTGAAACCATTGGCACGTGTCACTCGTGTGCTTCCTCGTCCCTCCTCTCCCTCTGTGTCTGGACTCTGTCCCGCTCACATGGCTATACTACCGCTCATCTCTCCAGCTCCTAAGCTGCTGGAGTGGGTTAAAGCACTGAACAGCTGCCAGTGGACTACCAGATGTGGGCTGTGAACCAAAATCTCTGATCTGATACATGTGATAGTCTATAGTCTGTAAAATGTTGGAAAATATTTTATTTTATTTTCCTGTCCTATCAGTCAAAAATGTTTAAAAATGTGTCTACAGTAAACTGTAAAAATAATATTATGTGGGTCATCTAATCAAATCATTGATTTAGTAGTAAATTATCAGTTTGATATTAAACTGGTTGAGGATCAACAACATTGGACTGATCCACATACTGTTCTTTAGTGACCATCAACAACAAACTTTATGGAATATTATAATTTGTATAAACATCTGTATAAAAGGAATGTTGGTGTTTATCTAATGTTCCCACCTGAGCTCCAGCCACTTCAAAGAGAGAAGAGCAAAGACAACAGACAAAATGTCTAAGTGAACATAACTGTTTGAATGTTGGAGGTTCGATTCTGGTGTCCTAACAATAACAGGAAGAAAAAAACTGCCAAACTGTACCTCTTCTCGTACAGTCGCTTGTACAAATTTCCAATGATTACCGGATCATTTTTGTTAATTAGGACACAAGAGTTACAGTCAGAGTTGGCCTCTGGGAGTCAATCACTGTTAATTAAACCCTGATTGCCAGAAGTCATGTAAAACTTATCTGTCAACATTTTT
Source organism: Nibea albiflora (assembly GCA_014281875.1). NCBI lineage: Eukaryota > Metazoa > Chordata > Actinopteri > Sciaenidae > Nibea > Nibea albiflora. The sequence goes on along the minus strand of CM024799.1, from coordinate 22,638,312 downwards.
TCACATCTCAATCACTAAACACTGCAGCGGCTACAATCTCTCCCTCACATTTCGCCCTGTCAGCTTGTCTGCAGGATATAAACCACCGCGTGAAACACATTTCTGGCTTTGAAGGTGTGTCAGTCGGGGCTATTTGTGTCATTTCCAGTTGACAGCCGGTGTCTGCTCATCTTCAGGTATTCATGCTGTCCTTTGCACCTGACAGGACCTCTCTCTTTCAGTCCCCCCCTTTCTATTTTCACTCACCCTCTCACCACTTTTATTCCCACGACTACACCATCCCACCTCTGTGTGCTTCTCTGTTCTCCCCCGCTTGTTCTCACCTACACTCTGTAGATCTATCTCTCTGCCCTGTAGACACTCTTTTATCCTACCATCCCTCTGTCTCCCCCTGGCTCCCTGCGCCTGTACTTGGCTGCTTGCTTTATAAATAGCTTGGCCTAGATTACAGCAGCTGCATTGGCGTTGGCACCGGGGTTTGGTGTGGCTCGGCCAAGCGAGGTAGCCTGTTGTAATAAAAGGTTGGCAGTGAAGGGATGAAGCATGAGTGTGTGTGCGTGTGTGTGTGTGGAAGAATGAACGTGTCTGTGTATGTTTGTGAAGATCATGAGCATAGTACAGCCGCAGCCTATCTGCATACCTGCAGTGACTGAGCTCCGGAGTTTGTTTTCATTCCTTCCATTCTCCTGCAGTCTCACACACACACAAAGACACACACACACACACGCATGCAGACAAAGCTCACATCACTGATGTGTCTGCGAGAGCCGTTGTCATATTTGTCATTTTCACGCATTTCTATTTTGGGCGAATTCCTGTAGTGAATAAATGTTTACTAATGTGCGTGTGTCTGCTTTGAATTCACATGTGCGACGGCACAAATACATTGTATATTTGCATGCAGCATGTGTATTTGTCATTGTGTTTATTTGTTGCATTGTGGCCCGTGCATTAACATACATGTGCGTATTATGAGCATGCGTATTATGAGCCCACCGTGATGATCCACTGCCCTGATTTACTCCCTCCTGCTCCTCTGCAGAGCTCCACTTCAGAATACAAATTCTGCTCGTCAGTGAGTCTTAGACACAGCGTCTCACCCTTTGAGCTTCTCTGCCTCCTCCTCTTCTCATCTTTTATAAAGTGCATCATGCACGATAGAGACTCTGCAATACTCGCGCCTCTGCTGTTCGATTAACTGCGCGCCTTATTTCTGAACGTCTGCCGCATGCTGATGACATGATGGGGGCTCAATGAAAAACAAAAATTAGACATTTACATACTTGGTTGCACTCTGGCTTTTCACTACATACACACAAAGGATCTGGATTATCCTTGAACGAATAGTTTTGGAAAATACAGCTGTTCGCTTTCTTGCAGAGCGTTAGATGAAACGATCTAAAGTAAGCTTTGGAGGCTGCATTTGAACATGCATGTACAGTATATACTGCAGTGTACATTGTAAGCACTGTAAAAGTAAACATTTGAAACATGTTGATATTAAAGTAAAATGCCTACCAATACTGTTATTAACAACCGTTACAAGTCAGCAGCATTTTAAAGGTCATAATCATGTTTTACTTTGTAAGAAGTGAGCTGTCGCTCGTCTTATTCGGAACAAAGAAAGAGTGTTTTATATTTCCCTACATGGAGTCTTGTTTGGGGTGTGCTGGCTGAGATCTAACAGAGAGAATTGTGAATGAGGAGAAGAGAATTGAGAATGAGGAGGAGGAGGAGGAGGAGGATCACTGCAGAATGAGGCCAGGGAGGAAGAAAAGTGCTTCATCATCCACAGCGATCCATCCGACTTATCGGCAGCGACAAAGGCAATCAGAGGAGTGCATCGACGCAGTGTTTTGATAGCCGACAACATTTAGGTATACGTGCGATGCACTATATCTCGGCGGCGACTACTATACAGCAGCCTTTTGTTATTTCAGACGCAACCCCACAGTCGTACGAGATGAGCTCAGTGATGACTACATCATCACAACCCAGCGTGCTCATTCATACAGCAGCAGCTGTTAATCTTTGGTCTATTACTTTTAGCTATAACTTTAACTATTTCAACCTTTTATTTCCTGTTGTTTCAGTCTTTTCTAACCACTTGTCAGTTTTAGCTCTTTAACCATTCATCCATTAGTTGTTTGTATCCTCAGTTCAGTCTGCTTCTTGTACTGTAGCTGCCTTGTTATGTAAATTTCCACCATCTCTTTTTGTTATCTATTTGTGTAATCTTATTTTTTCCTCCCAAACAAAATGTTATGGAAATAGCTATTTTATTAAATTCTGATTTTTATTTTTTTTTTTTGATTAGCTCAGCTATTCCACTGTCTTTCCATGGCAACAGCAGACCTTCCTCTCTACTCCAGGTTGTGAATCACTGCTACAGTGCAGCAGCAGCAGCAGCAGCAGCAGCACTTAAACTAGATCACATTAAACTAGATTCAACTAGTCTAAATTAAATGTCAGGTTAAGCCCAGGCAGGACGGCTTTGAGGACCCTGCGTTGATAAAGCTGAAGTTTCTTTCAGCAAGACAGTGAATCGCTGTCTTCTGTTGACCCAAGGCTTTGTAAATAGGGGCAAGTAAAAGAGAATTTTCCAACAAGGCATAAATAAATGATCACAACGTTTGGCGAGCTAAGACTACGTCAGATTCCAGAAAACAGAGTGGATTTAAAATAAAAGGCGACACAGGCGCACTGCTTTTATCACTTCTGAACTTGTGATTAATGAGCTGTGGGGGCGATTTTGAAAAAAAAAAATCTAGACCTGTCAAGTAACATCTTCCACACTGCCTGTTCTTACTGCCGTGACTTGAAAGAATAAAGCAGATTCACTCCCCACAGATGAAACAGACGACGATGCTGTTCAGGCTCCGTCCAACACGTTGCAGTGTCTCATGTGTGTCGTTTTTTGGCATTTAGAGGCAGATTGTTCCAGACTGGGTGACTGACTGATGCTGGCTGTCTAGTGGAGGAATGTCACAGTCATACTCACATATCTCAGTCATGTTCTCCGTCTGCGCAGCGTGGACAATGCCTGACACACACAGACATAAATAGCCTTCACCGCCTAGAGCCTTAATATTAATGGCTTATAGGGGACTTAGCTGTCTCGGCCGGCCGGGCAATTATTATTATGAAACAGAGGGAGGGAGGGAGGGAAAGAGAGAGATGGTCTGAGTGATGGAAGGAAGACGTGGTTTGCTAGGCTATTATGCAATGGTAGAACGTCTGTGGGAATCTTTTAAATGATTTGTCTCCAGCCAAAGTGGAACCTCGCACTGTGTCATCATAATTAAGAGAGAGTGTGTGTACAGTCAGCTTTATCAGCTGCATTACCGTGAACGATGAAGAGACAGAGCACAGTAAACAAGTCAACACTTAAAGTATTCTACGCCTCTCTTTTAAAGTTTTTTTCCAGGATCAACATGCCATCTGCCCCGAAGACTCTTAACACCCAAAATTAGACATCTATTCATTTTCTATTTCTGCTAACAGCACGCACCGGCTTTGACACCGAACGCATCAGCGTGACCATCATGTAACCGCGTTGCTTGTCTGTTACTCTGAAGCCCACGGAGCCGTAAACCATGTCAAGTGAAGGCAGCACTAACTCCGGAGCATGCAGCTGACAGACATGGTTATGCAATTACGCTGACAGGAACGCACAGTGCTGTGGATGTCTGTCAGTGACCTAGTAATTTGAGCTGGTGATTTATACAAAACAATATTTTATGGTGAAACAGCTTTTTGAAAAGTAGACTCAGACTTTGACCACAATGATATTACCAGTTAGCCTTTGTTGTTTTTTACAAAGTGATGTGACTTCGCAGGGTGAATGTCTTTAAGCTGTGAGACGTTGTAGTTGTGGTTTCCTTTGACTACCCAGTGAGACAGCGTTTATCAAGAAAAAACATAGCGTCATGTTTCTTATTTTCCAGCCCATTTATCAGTAATCATTCCAGGTTGGGAACCACCAACCACCAGCTATTTTGATAATTAAGTTGTTTATAAAAGGTCCAGTGTGCTACATTTACGTGCCTCTATTTACAGGATATGGCAGAAGTGGAAAATATTCATAACTATGTTTTTTGTAGAATTGTCTGATAATAAAAATCATTGGTTTTGATCCCTTACAATGACCTCTTATATCGACTCTATCCACAGACGACGCGGCTCATCTTCCACTGATGTCATCCACATTTTTCTACAGTAGCCTGTAAGGAACAAACTGAATAATGGCTCTAAATGGGTCCTCCTGCTTCTTTTCCATGAAAGTTTCTCCTTCACGCTAGGAAAGAGCGGCTGAGGTGAGGGTAGCTGCAGTCAGCAAACACGCTGCTGACATGCAGTGTCTTAACTGGCATGGGTCAAACTTGACGTTTTGCTTCTTATTGGGTTTTTAAACTCGACGGTAAGGTTGCATTATTGTAAGGTGTTGTCATTATTTTGTCCAAGGATAGGCTGTGCTCTCCGACACAGCCTTGAAAAATTAAACATCAGCACATTTACTGTAGGGCTTTTACATAAGGCTTGACATAGACTGGAGATGAGATGTTCCTGGTATTATGTGCACCCCCCCTGCAGCGTTGGTGTTCATTGTGCTGTATACAAAAGCATCATTCAGAGGCATCTAATGTAAACAACAGTCTCTGTCGGAATGCAGGGGGTGAGTCAGGGTGACTCTGACGTACAGTTTGTCTGATTCATTTTTTTTTTTAATTTCAAAACGGCGGTTATAGTTTTTTTTTCTCTCTCTCTCCTTCTGACATTTCAATGGACATGAAACACACCAAAAACACGAGAAAAGGCGGAATAAACCGGCCCATGAATTCTGCAGTGCATGGCTCGTCAAGGGCTGTAGTGGCGTAAAACACGACGAACGTGAGGATGGTAATGACGTCAATGTGGAGCCGGAGGGGAGGGCAAGAGAGGGAGGGAGGGAGAGAGAGAGAGAGAGAGTTAGCGCGGCTGCTGCTGCAGCATCACTCTCGTCAGTGCAGTGAGGAGTCGAGCCGCAACTCTCTCAGCTGATTATAAACCGACCAGAACAGTCCACAGGACGTAACCTCAAGTTTCTGGACCTGATAGACTCTTTCTCTGCGACCTATAGGAGAGGAAGAGGCAGACTTTTACTCCATTTCGGGTTTTTTTTACCCAACCACGAAGGGGAATGCCATCGATAAATATGAAACTGGAGATGGTGACCATCATCGCCTGCGAAGTAGACACCGAAGTGTTTACATCAGACAAAATGCAGGTATGGTTCTCACCCCCCCACCAAAACCAAAATACGCACGATGCAGCTTGTCATCACGGTTGTGCCCCTCAGTGTGGTGCGGTTTGTGCAGCACTTTGCGCTGGACCGACTGCATGCTGCCCTGTAGAAGTACATGCATGTATTGGTGACGTTGAATGCAGCCCTCTCTCTCCCCCCCCCCTCTCTCTCTCTCCCCGACGAGGATTTTTATCAATGGGAGCCGCAGCTCGCCAAGACGCGCGTCCCGCGCCGCGCGCACGGCACGATGATTGACGCGGGGTGATTTGCAGAAACGGGTTGACACTTTAAGAATGGGGACACACCAATACAAGAAACAAAGAGAGGGGGGGGTGAAATCCTAATGCGACAATTGTTGTGTGATTGCATAAGTTTTGCAGCGTGGGGTATTTGGGGAGACGATGCGCGGGTTTTTAAAGGGAGGGTGTGATGAATTGTCCATGCAAGGCACATGCAGGGAAAAGAAGTGAGGCAGTTTTTAGACGCAGTGGCGGACAGACCCTCCTCTCCCTCTCTTTATCTCTGCTCTGTCCTCATCCCAGCAGCATTGCAGGTGCACTAGGTTGGACAGGATGCCAAAAAAGAAAAAGAGCTGGAGCAATCCAATGAGAATTATTGTACATTAAATACTGTAGTATAAATAATCCAACCATAAAAATGCAGTGTAGGTAATGTGAGATTTTCGTGATGTAGTATTGAATAAAAATCGACTTACTCAAAGTACATTTACCTCAGTGTCGACTACGTAACCTAAACACCCCCTGCAGTCATATTTTATTGACTTGTCTTAAAGGCAGGTGCAGGTATTCGATATCAGATGCCTGTCAGTCACAGGGCAGCAAAGCAGTTGCACTTAAGTGTGTTCAGAGTGAGCCTTGGGACCCCACCTTTGGCACTGCAACGTGCCAGTTTCAGGGCTTAAAAGGCCACACAGATGGTCTGCCAAAGCTTGGCTCACCCACTAAACCCTTTGGAAATTCCATGTCAGAAAATATTCCCTCACCTGCTGGCTGCTTGTCTGATTTGACTCATCACCAAAAGAGACGGAAAGAGACACAAAAACAAGTGCAGCTCGGGTGTGTGTGAGACACTTGGAAGTTGGATCACCTAAAACCACGACCCCTAGTGTGTGTGTGTGTGTGTGTGTGTGTGTTCAAGAGGCACACACATCATATTTTTCTTCCTTTGTGTGAGCTGCTCGTCACTGCTGATGTGCTCTGGTGTAGTGGTGGCTGAATTCAGCTCTTTCTTGCAACCGAAAGCAGCAGTTGCAGGTTTTGAAGCACCCAGTCACCCCGCCCTCATCACCACAGCACTTTGGTCAGCCATTTTTTATCGCTTCTTTTTTTTTTTTTCTGCAACTCCACGTGTCTCACTAACCTTAGAGTAGCTGCCCCGGGGAATATGTGCGTCTGCTTTTTGTGCCTGTAATGGCATGGGTTGCACGGCCTGCGAACTGCATGTGAAAAAAAAAAACATATCTGTGAACAAATGCATGTCAGCCACTGACCCACCCTGTGGTCTGCGTTCACCCAGTGAGCCAGGCACCAGCTGTGTTTTTGCTCCCAACTCTCATTACACTTACTAACCACTGCAGACCAGCTAAGGTGAAAGAAGCCAATGTGTCATCCTGTAATTATAGGATAGCAGTCATCATTTTGGAGATTTCCCAGAGACTCTGGGCGAAACAAATACAGCTATCAGGGTAAACTGTGAAACCGCAGAGGTGTTAACTGTGCAGGATACTTATCATGACATAATGTGAGTTCGTTTACAACACAGGACTTGTGTTTGCCAGTTGAGACTCAGATGTTATTGGTTACTTTATCTTTTACTTTTAATGAAGCCTGGTTAGCGCTCTGAGTTCAGACAGGCCAGGACAGTCTGATGGGAGCGCGGGTCTCCATGCCATACAGCTCTTATCAGCCCACCTCCCTCAGACTCACCCAAGGAAAAAAGGGGGTCTGTACACAATTAAAAGAGCAGACAGAGGGCTGACTTTTCGAATGACACAAAAGAACACCACTAATCCCGGTTTCTGGCACACAGAGAGCGATGGAGAACGCCGGGGGAGAGGGCAGATTAAAGCAGCGCACGTGGGGGAGCGGCCTCTGATTGAGCTCACCTCCCTGTCAGCCCCCGCTCTTGTTTTTATTATCACTCAACAAGATCCCAGCCCGTCCGAGGCCCGCGCTTTTATTAATATCTCCAAATCTGAAGATGAGAAACAATAATCATAAGACTCCTGTTTTGCTGCAAAGCACTTTGGGTGAACTAATACATGGATTGCTGCTATTTATAGACCCTTTACAGAAAGATTAGGTAATGGCAGTGGTGTCTGAATGGGCGACATGAGGAAAATTCAGTGAATGGTGGGTTTTTAATTAGAGGAGATGCTGTGTAACTGGCTGTGGTGTTTTGGAGGCATTGTTTTGACACGGTTGAAATGGCTTGCCCACGCCTTGGCTCAGTCCCTGCCGGTTACATCGTTAATGAGCCAAACACGGAGGCTGTGGACAGGGCAGGTTGTTGTCGCAATAATGGCAGAGCTGGTGGTACAGTGGGCTTTCATAGCAAAGTGCTTTGTGTCCATTTTGGAGAAAACAGAAGGACTATTGTCGTTGAAAGGTTTAGCGAGGCCGGAGCTGTGGGCAGACGCTGTAGTGTGTCTGTTGGTCGCAACACGATAATTACCTGGAAAATCTACCAGCATCAGCAGATGATAGCACAGGACACATGGTGAAGGTCATAGCATGTTGGCAGGCAGTGAATGTATTACAGAACACAGAGTGTGACGCAAGCCTTTACAGTTACTTTGCATGCTTGATTTGACACTGGCATTTACATCGAATGTATTTATTTACTCCCCAGTTTGATAGTGGTCTATTTATTGTCCCGCTCTTTTATCTAAATTATTTATCAACCTGGCAACCTGCTCTTTCTCTCGATAAGTGCTCCTCTGACTTCAGTCTGTCACCAAATTAAATGTGTTTTAATCAAGAGGCACCGGGAGAAAACAAGATTGAGACTCTATGACCCATTCCACACTTATTAGAACACAACAGAGATTGCGTCGCGAGCCGCACAGGGCAGCTATTTTTCGACGTAAGCTTGCTCTCCCACACACAAGACGGCTGTAGTAACACTGACAAAGTCACACACTCCAAACCACAACAGTGAGTCAGCGGACTCACAAGCCAACAAACACCTCTGTCAGCAAACACACACACACAACTCCACGGGCGAGGACGCCTGGAGAAGTTTCCGTCCACCTGGGTCACTTTTCCGTCCGTTTGTCCGCCGCTTGTGTCTTATGTCTTGTTCTCAGGCGTTATCGTCACAGAAATTATGCTTGTTATGAGGAAGGAGGAGCGATTTGATGACTAATCCGCTATTTGTAGTTCAACAAAAAACTGGGGTGATTTTTCTGACGTCTGTGATGTTTTCATTCTTTCCCACGGTGTCTTTCATATACAACCTTATATAACATGTTGCCATTCTCTTTAATTTGCTACAGTTATTCTGAGCAGCTCTGAAGCAAGGTGCAGAACAATGGATCATTTTATGTGAACTCACTCTTCCCATTTCTTTTCTAGGTACTCTAAATTAACACAGTGAGATGAATGCGTATTATTTTTTAATTAATCTGCATATTATTTACTCAATTAATTAATTAAAAAGGCCCCGTCTGTTTGTTTTTTGGGTTTTTTTTTTTTTGTCCAACCAAGAACCAAAAATTCAAACGTATTCACGTAAGACAAGGAAACGCACATTAGAGGAGGTGGAACAAGGTTAGCTTTGAGATTAGTTTTCAGTTTTGCTTGAAAAATGCTAAAACATTTGCATGTTTTCTGTAGACGGACCAATCCATTAATGGTCTAATCATTTTTGGCACTAGGACAGACCTTGCTAATACTTTTTACATTAGAATCAAGTTTAAGTATCATGCTAGTCAAGTCCTTGAAGGATTTATTACCTGTCTCAATTGACTATCTGCTGTTATCAATCATTGGCCGTTTAGCCGTTTTCCTCTGCAGTGTTTTATTATTTAGAGAAAGGACACTAGCAGACTTCTCGCTTCGTACTCATCAAACATAAATCAGGTCTGAATTTTGATATGATCCAGGCCCAGCATTTATAAACACTGTTGTGAGGCACTCTGACCAGCTGTTGAGGTGAAGGCAAGAGGCAGAGGAGCAGAGGCAGGACAGACAGGATGGATGTAGACGGTGACAGTATCATGTTCTGTGCTGGTAGGAAACCAGATCTGCATCTTGGCAAGGTTGAGCGATCCTGGGCCAGAGCAGTGGGCTCAGGTGTGCCTGCTCCCCCAGTCTGGGCACTAGGCAGGTAGAGATGGGCAGCTCACATTGGCCTGAAACCCTAGAGAAGTGCCGGGGCTCAGGTGTCAGCTAAAGGTTAGCACTGCGTCCGTTAGGGTGACGTAGAACAAAGGACAGTCTCCTGGGTGGAGTGTCTGGTTACCATGTGGCCAAGACGACACGACTATGAAGTGATAAGATTAGAAGCAAAGTAAAAGGGCTCGCAATGGAATGTAGAGGCCGACAATTTACTCGCCAAGGAGGAAGAGGGGGAAAGAGCGTCACACGATGATTGGCTTTTGTTATTGAAATTGCTGGTCCAATATAATTTTCCTGTCAGAATTTCCAATAGAATTTCCAGTCCAACACAAACAGCTTTGGGAAGACAAAGCAGTTTTTGTGCCTAAAATAGCAACCGCGCACCAGTGACCTTTTAAAGAATACAGTAGGGCTCCAGTCCATTGTGTTTACAATGTACACCAAGCAAAAGGTGAACTTCATTAATGTTGTGTAAAGCAGCGTTTACACAGCCGCTGAAATAAATTTGACATTTTACAGAAAATCAATTAATCAACTGACAGTTGATTAATCATTTATCAAGCAGAAATGACAAACATTGACTTCAGCTTCTAAAACATGAACATTTTTACCTTTTACACCATGGTAAATTAAATATTGTTAAATTGTGGACTGTTGGTGGTTAGACAAGACACGTTGTAAGGAGCAATTTTACTAATTATTTTTTGTCTAATCTAATATTCTAATATATCTAACATTACCTTGATTCAACCCGTACAGTACTGTACCGTACTGTACTGTATGCAGCAGTAGTAAGTAACTATGCCTATACTGGCATAGTTAGTAAATATGCATTCAGAGTAAAAGTACAAACGGTATTTAATCAAAATATATTTAAAGTAAAAGTGCACATTAATCAAAATGTCCCATTTCAAAATTTCATTTAATATTGGATTATTATAACGGCATAATATTGCAGCTAGTAAAAGTGAGACTAATTTGAATGATTTTATGTACTCCCGGGTAATAATACATCATCATTTATTTAATGATAATTTTTTGTTTACCACGTACTAGTAGCTAAAGCATTGAAATACATTTTGTGCAGTACAATAGTTCCTTCTGAAATGTAAGAAAGGAGTCGAAGTATAAGATAAGGGAAAGTACAAGTACTTCAAAAAGTACAATACTTATACTAGTCCCACTCACCCATAAATTCTGATCCTGAAATATGACATTATATTGTGCAAGTTGTGTAGCCATGCTCCAACCTTTGCTCCAGTAATGCTTGATCATCAGCAGAGCCGGGTGCTGCATCACCACCAAGGTGATGCAACGATTGCAAGCTCACATATAAAGATCGGTCTCATCTGTCTATATGCTGTGGCGGCCCATGGTAAAAGCCGTAGCGGCTCTCAGCCACCTTATGTAATGCTGTGTAACTCTTTGGATTACCATCGCCTCTAAAGTGCGTGGATCAGTTTGTTGGGAGACTGTGTGGGCACACATGCACGCTAAACGTGTGTGATTTAAGGTAAACGCGCGTGTGTGTGTTCAACCGAGGCATAAGTGCTGCTGACTAGGAAAAGCTCCAACCTCCAATAAAAAACCATAACGACCAGATTGGTGGTAATAGGATTAATGGGTCCCCTCGTGATGTAAACTGATTTCAGCCTCCCTGCCGTGGACTCGCTGTCCCCGAGGGAGCAGCAGTGTAGCGCCGCAGCATCGACTCATGTCGATACCATTCCCTGCTCCAGCTATTGATCCCGCTGTAATAACACATACCTCCTCTGTGCTTATGTCGCCCTCGCCGTGTACACAAAGCTATTAATCATTCGCTGTTTTTGTTATTTTGTAACACTGAGGATTTGTTGCTATGCGAGTGTTGTTGGGCCGTGTTTACCTGTGAGTGTTGAGTATTCACACACCAAGCTAACTGTAGGTTACAGTCGTTCCCAATGCTAAACTACTGGGCACGCAGTTTAAGTGTTAAGCAAGCAGTGGTGTGCAGACTATGTATACATGCCAAAAGCACATTTGTATTACTCAATACAGAATTTCTTTATTAACTCTCGGGTCTTCTGAAGCAATAAAATGTCAGAGATCTTAAATACATAAGCAGGTATTTAAAAATAACATTGCTATTTCTGGCATTGACTTTCAAGACAACATTCATTTGTTCCTCCCGTCCTCGCTGTGTGTGCAGGTCACAAGACACGAGTGGCCATTTAAAGTTTTTAATGGAAACCATTGTGAAGCAGGGAAAACAGTGTTTTACAACAGATTCAGTGATAGCCATTAAAATCAGTAAAAAGATGAGATGTCATGAATAATCTTGATGACTTAGTACAAGAAGAAAACTGGAGTAAAAAAAAGAAAGTACAGACGTAGCTGTTAAATTAGTTATGTTGTCCTTCAGGCCAGGAATAAAGTATAAGCTAACTAGCAATGGACCATGAGAATTGGCAGCATTGTCGGAGGGTGTCCGATTTTTCCTATGAAAGTCGCTCAGTGGCACATGTAGCCGAGGAGCCGCTCCCTGCTGCAAAGAAATTACCCAGATGAATGCTCTATGGATCGAGCGCGTCAGACTGCCACCAGCTAACTTCCAGTTTCGCACTCCACCAACCTGAATGGAGGTAAAATAATTCAACCATGCGACTCTCCCAGACCTTCCAAATGTATTAGACCAAATACTTTTACCTGAGTTTTTTGAGCCAGTGTACGTCATGTTTCGTCATCATTGCTGTGTTTGTATTTAGCTCAGCCTCTAACCAAACTCAAAACTCACCAGAAGCTACTCGTATTGTTTTTCCACCAGTCTGACTCCTTTTTTATTCACGCCTCTGTAAGTTTATCAACGGATTCATGAAGCTGATGAATGTTTTTGCTGAAGTTGGAACATTTTGAGCTCACCCAGACGGTCTAAAAACACAGTGAAAGTACTGGCTTAGCAATAAACGGATTATTTAACTATTTAACAGTTAACAAATTACTTTTTTTTGTATTTGCTTGTTCACAATTTAGACAAAATGGTGGACCTGTGTAAACAGTGTCAGTTAAACTGCTAAAGAGCCGTGCCAGCACTGGTTGCTACTAGCAACAGAAGATTTAACTGAAACTATCTGCTGAATCGAGTAAAACATGAACTTCTCAGTAACAGGTTGATTGAGATGTGTGTTGTAGAACAACGGTTTAAAAAAAAAAGTACTGGAAACGTCTTCATTTTTTAAAAAAAGGTCTATTTGTTTTACTTTCAGCAGCGTTGGTAGTAATGCTTGGCAGCCGAGAAGGGTCTGCTGTGTTTTAAACGTAATACATTTACTTGTCATGAGTGATAGTTGTAACTGCACACAGACTTGATTGCAATGGAAAGTTGGCTCTGTTTTACGGAACAGTCACGGAAAAAAAAATATGGAATGTGATAAGCAAAAATGTGCTGGAACAGACATACATGCAGGTATGAGATCTATCATCCGGCCCCGTCTGTTATCGCTACAATCTGCCTCCCTTGTTCGACCTCATTAGACTAGTTTCCAGTTTGGCCCTTTAGGGAGGACGGTAATTAAAAATGATGGTCCACACACTTAAAGAAATGAATTATCTTAATTATTCCAACATGATCTATTTTTAGTGAAACACTGTCAACGACTCGCCCCCCAGGCTTCATGGCCTAGTTTGTTGGTTTTCACCCAAATCCCATCCAAGCACGAGGGTCTGGATTAGATTGTGCTAAAGCCACGCACATGTCGCAGAAAAAGATGAGTGATTCAAACGATAAAAAACACTGAATAACCCTTCTTTACGTCGCAATTAGGTTCTGGTTAATCTTTTCATTCTGATCCAAAATGCCAAATGGTGTAATTCAACAGGGAATTGAAGTATCTTGTGGATTACAGTGATGGATTTTGATATGAGCGCCAACGTGATTTAAATACTATACTCCCTAAAATGAGAAACCAGATCAAAATAGACTCAGTCAGTGAACTTAAATGCTTTGGCCGCAGATTTCCACACAGACAAAACAAGCTTCTAGTGACTGAATTAAGACGTTTCACTACAGTTTATTGTTCTCACTAATTATTTATCTATTGCTTGGCCTATAGCATGCTAGGCAACAGTGAAAAATGTCCATTACGTTTCCAAATTCAGAACAACAGTCTTAAACTTGAGAAGCCAAACGTGAAATTTTGGCATTTCTGCTTATTCCTGATTCCTAAACAATCATTTGATTCATTTCATGATGATCAATTAATCAACAACTATACCTATTTTGGAATTACACTCGACCTGCTGTTGGAGCTTTGGTTGAGAATACATTCATAATTGAGTATTTGTGTGTGGACATTTTGGTGCAGTTGAAGTTGCGTGTTTATCCATCATCGTGTTTACCGTGCTAACAGAACAGGATGAACCTGAAGCTCTGCTAATTGTCACTGATCCGTACACATTGGAGAAACCTAATCCTTCCTTTACATAAGATGGGAAATCACTTAAGTCACCCTCGCCTGTCACAGGGCCTACACATGATTCCACCACTTGACTGATTCACTACCTGCGGCATGTGTGAAGTAGACATACTGTTAAATACTTTTTCATTCTTCAGCTTTATCTCCTCTCCTGTGTCCCGTTTGCTCCTGCGCTGTCCTTTCAATCACTGCTGTTTATTGTTCCGCCGTCCGACTTTGCCCTCGAATGAATCCCCGTCGACATCGCCCAATAACCCCCCGCGCCTCACCCCTAAGGCGACTGATCTTTTGTTCAGATGATTGTGTGTCAGGACCGCTAGCCGACTCTGTGCCTCCCTGTGCCGCTGAATGTAAGTCATGCCCACAGACATGTCCTGTTGCCACCGTGATGACAGCCTTTCCATTACCGTCAGGAACATAACTGCCTCATTACCCAAGAGGCAATGTGCTGAAGGATGGCCCCGCAGCCTCCACCGCAGTGGCTGCAGTTCACTAGCAAGCTTCACGTCTTTCTACATTGGATTTTTATTGTGCTGGGTTAGCTTTCTGTCTCCTGATCTATATTTTTCTTTCCCCCCTCAGGACATGTGGGCTTTGACACTGTAGTCACCTGAGGGGATGTTCTCACTCAAAAGTTGATTTATTTCTTCTCTTCATATTTAACCAGTATAGTTAGGGTTCATTCTGCATAATAATATTTTGAAAATAAGTCACGATTGGCACGTTTGCGAGTTGCAAGGATCAGGGCAATTATTTTGATTGGTGAAATGTGTCAAAATGAACGTGAGAGGAAAAGGATGCAAATTTGGCGCAACAGCCGCAGGCTCGCTCAGGCGCGTCACAGCAATGCCAAGACAGTGACGACAGACGATCTATGGCAGGAAGAGGAAGGGAATTTAACCTGTTGAGGGTGGCTGTTACGTAAAGGTGACTCAGAGAAACATGCGGTCAGCAATGATGACAACACTTGCCATTTTCAATCAAGCCAAGTTGTCGGCTATGTGAGAGCCGTGACTTCACACCTCCAACTCTCGACCGTCTCCACCCCCGAACACGTCAGATCTCTCGTTTGATAAAATTCCAAATAGATCCAATTTTTTTGTTGTTGTTGTCGTTGTTTTCTGTTCCCTTGAGTGAGATAAATCATATTTTCATCCCACCTCTTCAGTAGATGTTGTCATCTGCCTTGTTTACAACAAAAAAACAAGAACATGTTGTTCTCTTCTCCTCTCTCACCTGTTGTCCTGCAGCCCTCGCTCACTGCAGATACTGTAGTAGCAGGTGCTGGATCAAGCTGTGTAAGTGTGTGTATGTGTGTGTGTGTGTGTGTGTGTGTGTGTGTGTGTTTTGTGCGGTTAAAACCAGTCTATCTCTGCTGACAAGCAAACAGTTGTCCTTCACTTGTGCTTAGACTTTAATGGTGCTACCTGTCACATTATTTCACCATGCAGACATGTCCTCTGTGTGTGTGTGTGTACAGTATATGTGTTTGTACCTACAGAAATGCCAGCAAACTATGTGGAAGAATCCTGAACACATCACACACATGCTTACTCACTTGCTCAAGTCTCTTTCACACACACACACACACATGCACAAAGACAACAAAGGGAGTGGGTCACCGCAGGGAACATTGCGATGGCAGATGAGCAGGCCACTTTTCAGCCCTGTGTAACTGAACACCCCTCTCCTCTTCCTCGGTTCCCCCCTCCTCTTCCTCCTCTCGTTCCCTCAGGATGTCCGCTCATAGAGCCCACATAAATTAGTGATCGAGCGCGCTCACTTGTTACACACCAATCAGCCGCGGGTGTATCGGCGTCAGTGTCCAGGGTTAAAAACAAACAGTACGTGCTATTATGGAACATGATCTTGGAGCTTTCCCACATCTCTCCTCATGCCAAAACATCCATTTAGGTTAAGGAAGTACCCACTGTGTGTATGTGTGTGTGTGAGAGAGAGAAAGACTACCTTATCGGTTATCACACATGGAGTTTGATGACATGTGAGTCATAGTAGCTGGCGAAGGCTCATGGAAAATTCACGGTTTGAATAAGGGCTTAAGTGGGCTCTGCAGTTAGGCTAAACAAGTGCTTTGTTGTCATTCTCGAGCTAATTACCATTAATCACAAGAGTTTGCAAACAAGCAACTAGCTGGATATTGTAAAATACTCGAAAAATGTGAGTAGGAGTTTGGCCGCAATGCAGCTATGAGCTGCACAAGACATTAAAACAGTTCCCACGCAGAGATCTAGCCAGCTGATATACTGCATTTATCAAGGAAAAAAATACTTGTATGTAAAGGGTGTCACCTGTGGCCAACCACTTAACTCTTTTCAGCATTTTTTTAGCTCATTGTTTTGATTTTACAACACACAACATCATTTTTTGGGTTCACTATAGCTGTATTCATGGAAACGTTCTGACCAGCCAGTGAACATAGTGGAGTATTTAGCAGCTAAAGAGCCAGATATCTTTGTCAGGATGTCAGGATGGACACTAATGTGTCTCTGTATCCGCTGGATGTGTAAATAAGACACTGTCTGTTCAACATATCAACTTTTAAGCTGATAATATGTTAACGTCGTGTTTTGAGCTCATTGCGCTGCCCCCAAGTGGCCAAAAACAGCAAAACTGTCCCGTTTAAAGACTACAAAAGTCCAAACTGTCTTATTGGGTCACTGAAAAATGTCCTTATTTGAACAGCTTGCCTCTTGGGTAAAGACGCAGTTATGTTCCTGACAGTAACGTAAAGGCTGGCTTCACAGTGGCACAAGGGCAGGACTGTGGGCATTATAAACAGTTTTGCTACAGGTTGCCCTGGAAACCTAATAAAAAGAGACACAAAAGTCATTGAAGTGGTACTTCGGTGATGTATTTCAGTTCCATAAAGCCGAAAGACTCACTGGAGACTGATTAAAACACAAATGTGGTTTGCAGAGGATGACCATTCAACCTCTTTGATACAACATTTGGACTTCTGCTGCTTATACCCAATTAAAGGAAGGACGCTGTTTGGTGAACTACTGTTTTGCAGTTGACTTTGTTGTCTGTTGGGGTGAGAGAATCAATTTTAAATGAGCACACTTAACACTTGGCTGTCCCTGTATCACGCTGATTCACACTCTTCCCTCTCCTCTGGCTTTTTGGGATCGTCGTGTTTTAATTGCTAAGAAGTTGCTCTGTAATTCTCCTCAAAACGCATGAAAGGAGTCAAGATATTCTCACATTCCTGCCTTGACCTCTTTTCTCCCTCCTTCATTAGAATGCACCTTGTATGGTGAACTAGAAACCTGACTAAAAATGGTATCACAGAGCCTGGAGGTGAAGTCAGCTCTGAAGTTGAAGCCAGATTCCCTGAGGCGTTTAGCAAGGGAAGTCCAGATGCACTTACGTGGGGGGAAGAAGCGAGAATGAAACAAGAAGGCACGATTCAGAGTAAAAGCGCTAATCTGCTTTGTTCTTTAAATGCAAATTGTTTTACCACAGTGTACACCACACTGCAGCATAACTGTGGTTCACAGCTTGCTCAGTCATTAACAACTCCGCATGTGTCAGACAAGATGATGATGTGATTTCTCTGCAGAGACGCAGAATACACCCTGTATTTTACAGCTTATCCTCACACTAACAATCGCTAAAAGTAGCCAGTACTTATCTTAGCTAGACGTTCATCAAGGACTGCAAAATAGTAATCCCTTAATTAATCATTCTAAAATGTGTTTGCCAGTAACGCAAAGAAGGCTTTAAGAATATATTTAGTAGTTTAGAGATCACTGAGGACAAATAATGTTAGATCTGGATTTTATTTCATTTAGTGTTGACTTTGCCTTCCAGTCCTGTAGTAGCATTTGGCGATATAGTGTTAAACGATTGGTCAATTAAAAATACCAGAGATTTGATTGTTGTGGCTTCTCAAATATACTTTTTCGTGAATGTACAGCTTCCCTCCAGGATTTGTGTGATGAATTAATTTAGTCGACCACAGAGCTGCAACAATTGTCAACTTTTTCACAAAAACATTTCAAAATACTAATTTTTCAGTTGCTCAAATGTGAATATTTCCCGCTCACTTTAGTTCTGTGGACAAAACTAGACATTTGCGGACATCACCTCAGGCTTTTCTGACTTTATGGACAGAACAACTGATCAATTAACCGAGGACAACTGATGACTGACCGATCAACATGGCTGTCACATCCGTTTTTATGATAAGCACACCCAAGTCTTTGTAGGTTAATTCAATCCTAATAAATGTTAATGTCATCGAATCTAATAAGATTTTCACAAAATGTCAAGCAAGATTAGTCCACATGTGTGTGTGTGTGTGTGTGCGTGTGCAGAAGTTTTTTGGATGGATTTGCACAGTCAGAACTCGTTCCGGTGTGCTGAGTTTACAGATATCTGGTGCCTGCCATCGCTAAGTTGTCACTAATGCGCAGAGGCAGATCTCGCAGTTGACGCGCTGCCTGTGTTCCTTCAGGTAACGCGCACCCTTTCCATCCTGGCGCGAGGTGCTGCGTCAGCTGAACCGGGGAAGTGTTGTGGGAGTATTTCAGTCTCATGTTTCCCACTGCCTGAAAGAGAAAAGGCTGTGCAATAAAACAATTACGGACTGATTTGATAGGGGTGCTTACCCAGCGATGCCACTTACTGCGCACATTATCTTTGCACAAACCGTTATTGTAAAGTGATTAAATAGCGCGTGTGATAAGTAGAGCTGTAATTGCATGATTGTTGCAGAATAGGTTGAGTCGAACAAAAGCTGAAATGAGATGGTTTGACACTCGCTTCATCAAGCATCTTGATTCTTGGAAAGACAAACTGGCTTCAGAGTCACGTTTCCACGAACCAGCTGTACTAGCGGCCCTTTTTTTTTTTCCCTCTCGCCCTCCTACTGAGCTGTTTGATTGCGTTCACAGCTGAGGAGGCCAATTTGTAGCCCCTAGAGAGGACAGAGTGAAATGACATAGGAGATGTGGGAATATATCATATGAGTATGGTTAAAGACAGAGTGGTGGTGGTGCACACGAAAGGTGGAGGTGTGATCAGAGGAAAGAGATAATTACATAAAGAGAGAAAAACAGAGAGAGTGAGAGAAGAGGACCGGGAGACAGACAGCATCAGAGAAGATTGCGGGAAAATGACGGGAACTTCGGGAAATCTAATTTCTCTATTAACACCGAGAGCAAATAAGCAGCAGTTGCCTGATGCCTGATGCTCTGACAGAGGAGTCGGTGAACAGCTTACACCCCCAAATTTTAGGTCACCCTGACTCATCGTGTCCCAACCTTTCGCCAAAAATGGACTTGTATATTTGAATTTTAGTCTGTATATGAGACTAAACAAGCAATCTCAAGATGACATCTTGGCCTCTATTCCTTTAGGAAATAAAGAATGAATTGTTAGCCCCATCTGTAACCTATGCAAACTTGCTTTGATACTATCTCACATTATTGTTCACATAAAATGGGTTTTATCCACAACAGATCGTATCTTCAGAATATCAGCAAGATACTAAATGATGACCTGCTCAGTCATTAAGTGAATCTGTCTCTTAACATTCGTACTTCTTTTATGTCTTTAATCTCCACAGGAGAGGTTCGAGGCGTTGTTTAGGATCTACGATGAACAGACAACTTTCCAGATGTTCAAAAGCTTCCGGAGAGTCCGGATCAACTTTAGCACCCCAGAGGCCGCTGCCCGCGCACGCATCGAGCTGCACGAGTCCGAGTTCAACGGCAAGAAGCTCAAACTCTACTTTGCCCAAGTGAGTGTCAGCGAAGGGATCTGGGAAAGGGCAGGCAGGGGGCCTGGGACATGTACCCTCCAAGGATAAGCAGTGCTTATTTATGGGATGTGTATCGCAGTGTATCGTTCACTACAACATGCACACGCTCACAAATCCACACACAACATGGACAAAAGGATGAAAAGTATATTTCAATGTGTAGCAAGTCCAGACAACCGATTGAAATTAGTAATTGAAGCACCTGAAGGTGCCTGGACGCCATTTGGCTGGCAAATTATCAAAATTTTGGGAAAGCATGAGTCAACTTATAATTGACGCCCATTTTCACAAATATACATCACCAGGCACGACCCCTGCTGCACCTCTAAGTACCTAAGAGGATTAAGTATTTTGCCGCTCGGACAGATGACACATGTAGGTATTGTAATTATGGCAATTGGCAGCTATCAAAATGCCACAATCTCTTCACAGGAAGGAGCCTGCAATTTGAGACTAAAAGACTGAAGCTGTGACTGGAATTAATGTGAATTAAAGTGTCTGGATTACATTTAGCACTGTTATTTTAAAGTAAAAATGTTCAGTCTGTCTTCCAGGCTTTGGTCACGGAAATAAAATATTGTTAAAGGAATTTAAAGAAAGTGCTACATGATCAGAGAAAACAGAAGAAAAAAAAACAGGCTGCGATAATTTCCTGTTGGTCAAAAGTTATAAATCCTACAACAACCAGAATGCACTGGGCCTGAAGAGAGCCCTAAACTCTTGTGGATTACATACTGCAAATTGGGTGTTTTCTTGTGTTACAGCTACATTAAAAAAATACGTACATATTTTTAGGACATTTCATATGTTGATCAGCACTAGCCAAGTTTGATCTCAGTTTCATGATACAAACATGTACAAGTTTCCCTCTGACAGCTTCTTTAGTGCGCTGCAGCCTTTATCAGCTCTCCCCTCCTCTCCGATAGGTCCAGAACGGCGACGAGGACATTGACAAGTCGTACCTGGCCCCTCCCCAGCCCGTCAAACAGTTTCTGATCTCTCCACCTGCCTCGCCACCTGTGGGCTGGAGCCAGAGCGAAGACGCTACACCGGTCATCAACTACGACCTGCTGTGCGCAGTAGCCAAGCTAGGACCTGGTCAGTAGTCAGTAACCTGCAGTACACCTACACATGTACATCAAATACACACAACACAGAGTGTATAATGAAGGCATAAAAAAAAAATTAGGTGTGAACAGTCAGACAGGAACAGGAAATCATTTCACGCTCCTCAGCAGCGTGTTATAGGAAGGTTATGAGTCTAGGAAGCAATTTGACGAATAAATTGACGTGGCATTCGTTGAATCAGCGCTGTTTTATTCTTGACTTTTCCTGCAGGCTTCTGTGGAGCAATCTTGGGTCTTATTTATTTAAAGACTGTCATTACATGCCTATGTAATGTCAATATGAATTGCATGGCATTTTGAAATTGATCTTTCTACGCGAAATGGCTGTCAACATATAATTTGCTGCTCCAGTGGTGCTGTGCACGTGGTCTTGGTGAGGCAAACAAATCAGCTTAAAGCCCCATAAATGAAATCCAAAGTGCTGGTGACCATCCATTAGTGTCAAGAGTGCTTAACCCTCACTTGCTCTGTTCTGACATCTCTATGGAAATATGCATCGATGCTGGTTTTTTCGTTTGTGTCTGGATCTGCAAAATGTAACTGTTCTCCTCCAAACGGCGACTGTTCAGTCACATCTTAGGAACGGTTATCCAGGACGACAGGCCTGTCATGTCAGAATTTAAAGAGTTCAGAGGATGGTGTCTTTTCTTAGCCTTTCCAAAGCCAGAAACACAATAAATTAAATCATAAAACAGAATCAATTAAACGGGGGGTGAAACTGTTAATATGCAGTAAGACAAGCTAAACTTATTAGCATGTCTAGCTTACTAGCTTGTTGCCTACATCCTTTACTTCCACGGCCAAGCAGCACACCGCCAGTCATGATGGAGAAACATAGTGTCATTGTCAGGATTGCCGCCTATTTTGTTGTGTCATTTTTTACATTTACATGCAAGCTACCTCAGCTAACATTACAAGAGGAAGTGCCAAACACACGGATTAGTCCTCACTCTGAAAGCTTTAGTGATGTCGGGTGAAAATAATGCAGTTTGAAAGTACGTGAGATAAACCTCCAAATACTTAGGATGAATAATCAATGAGGCATGCTCATTCCTTTAGCATGGTTGTACAGTTTGTAGCCATTACATACACGAGACCCTTTCGAAAAAGTCCTAACAAGTCAGCTGTTGTATTTTCAACCTACCCATGGAGCTCATATGAGCTAGACAGCTGAAATTTCACCCGAGGAAACTAATGATTGCGGGCTAGAAATGAGTAGTCTACTTCTTCTACTTTGAAACCATCAGCCCATCGTTTTACAGATTATTAATTATTATTATGAATTACTTTTTCATGCCCTAAATCTGTCATTATCATTGCACATGGTGTGACAAAGAGTCAATAATGTCATCTGAAAGTGAAAAATAGGAATCGTGACCACTACACAATTAACTGATGTGAGGATTATGATGCAGATCAGTTTCACTACACCACCGATAGATCTTTTTTGCATTTCCTATCCTATTACAGGTTTAGAAAGGGAAATGTGCAAGCAGCTCAGCTCAGCTCAGCTCAGCTCAGCTCAGCTCGGCACAACGCTTGGAAGGGTTTAAGATCTTTCCCAGAAACCTTGTTCCCCGGCAGCTTTTCTGCTTTTCTGATAATGTCGCCTCCGTCTGCCTTGTCGACAAGATTTTAGATTGCAGCAACCTTTATAAAATGTCACCAAACACACATGAAAAGGTGTGTCATTTATAATGTCCGTCCTTGTTTGTCTGTGTGTGCTGATGAAGTGGAAAACGTCGCTTCTAAGTTTGTATTGACCATTATCTTTTTTTAATCATAAACAAAAGCATGATTCAACTTTCCACATACTCGCAAAAATCAACACACACACACACACACACACACACACACATACACTGCCCAAGCACAGAGGGTCACTTTTGACACGTTCGGCTGTTACCATAGCAACATGAGGCATCAGGAAATTACTTTGTTCTCCGCCTCACAGCCTGGCATCTGAAATCAGATTAGTGAAGGGCTGCAGCACAGTGCGCTGACTCCCTCTGTCAACTCTCTGTGGTAACAGCAGGGCTCTATTCACTGTCCGTCTCTCTGTTTGGCACCGCGGTGAAAAGCTACGAGACCAATTTCCTCCTGTCTGCCGGCTGTCTGATCTCATCTCCATGGCAACAGTGATACAATCTAGCAAGTGTATGTTTTCAATCCGCGTCCGCTGAGTTTGGCGTCCGGACGAATGGCTATTGCCACTGGAAAGTCTGTCTGTCTTCTCTCTCGAGGCCACGTCCTTCCGCCTGAGTGCTGACCTGATGCTCAATGCGATGGAGAGACACACAGTAGACTGTTTTGTACAGTAAAAATATCCTCAGTATGTCATAAATATTAACAATACATAATTAATAAATCTTATCAGATCACAAGCAGTGCTGCTCAGGCCCACCACACTCCTAAAAGCATATATACTATGCAGAATCCTAGATGATTGTATACATTATGTTAAACTTTATGTGCCTGTAGGATCACTTCATTGTTTTCTCTGGTCTTTTCATGGGATTTTTGGACATAAGATAAATAAGACAAGTACAATACTGCAAAAACATACACAAGGCCGGCTACAGTTTCCAGAGCAACAGCCTATTTGCCATGTTTGACTGAGCTCTGGAGGAGAAAGGATATTGTTTGATATTTTTCTGTATGAATACGAGGAGTCTGTAATTGTTAACGGTAGACCGTTTTTTTTTTTTTTTTTTTTTACATGTTTGCACCATGTTGTGCAGCAGCTTACATGGAGGACACAACGTGATGCGAACGTGATGACATTGCTCTAAAGATTTTTACTCACAGGGAATGTCCTTGGTTATGCCCTTTTTCCAGGGTAGTTTCTGTGCGCATCCTCGATGTAGTAAGATACTTGGCACCTCTACCTTTTTGAATATTTCATGTCAAATGAGGGTGTTTAATGTCAAACTATTTATTTCTCTCGCTCTCCCTCCCTCCCTCCCTGCTGTCCCTCTCTTCCAGGCGAAAAGTACGAGCTCCACGCGGGGACAGAGTCCACCCCCAGCGTGGTCGTCCACGTGTGCGAGAGCGAGACGGAGGAAGACGAGGCGGCGCGGCCAAAGCAGCAGATCGTCCAGACTAGACGTCCCGAGGGACCCCCAAAAGTCTTCAACTAGAGAGGCCTCCCCCCCTTAACACCGGCGCGGCCCCCGACCGCCCCTTTAACCCGCAACACACCTGCCCTCTCTCTCTCGTCTCTGCACTCACAGAGAGCGTCGATGCCCCTCATTTCAGTTCAACTACAAGCAAAAACAAACCAACAAACATTGCTCAAAGACGGTGTTTGTGGGGAGCGTGGCGATGGAATGAGGCGGCCTGAAGGGGATGGATGAGAATCACACACAACACTCATCACATTCTGCGGACAGCGTGGGGAGTGGCGGGCATGCTTTGCCTCCACCCCACCAACCCCACTCGTTTTCAGCAAGAGGGGTCGAAATACCTGTCCCAACGCAGGCACCTGTCACTTATCTCACACACACACACACACGCACACACACTCAGCTCTCATTGCTAGTCCTGCTCAGTAGCTTGCTAGTTAGCTTTTTAGCTTGTACCTCTCCCTTCGTCTCACGGTCACATGTACAATAATCTTCGGCTGAGGTATGTGCGATACCTCCAAACAAAGACATTTTTTCTTCTCATTTTTTTTTTTTTTTACAATAAATTGTGTTTTCAGGTTATATATATATATACATATATAAATATATATACTGTATATGTCTATTTTTTTCTTCTTTTTCATCCATTTTCATATCTGCCGGTTTGTCGCTTCAGCTTGCATCCAGATCGAGTGTGTGATGTTCCCGCTCTTGTCTGCATGTATATACTGTATTACAAAAAAAATGGAAAAAAAAGATGCGAAACACAACGACTAACAAGATATATCAAGAAAAAGGAACCTATTTAACATCACACACAGCACGAAGCGCCATATGTGACTAACAAAGTTGTGGTGGTTGTTTGACTCTTTTTTCGCTCGTTTTTCGCTTTCCGTCTTTTTTATTTTATTTGGAGAGGTGTTGTTTTTTGCTAAACTACTAGATGTGTATTCTTCCTATGTATTTGATACCCCAAACACTTTTTGCATGCTTAGTTACTTCTGTAGATGAGGAGCTGAGGTGTTTTTTTTTTTGTTTGGTTTTTTTCTATTGTTGTTTGTGACGACAGGGACATAGTGTGACGCTTTTTGACGCAAGTGCATATCCCCGTCCAGAGTTTAAAGTGACAACTGTAGGATTGGCAGTTCGGTCTTTAACTTGATGGAAAATTTGCATTTGTCGCTTTTGTTGGGACTTGATGGATCAGAGACAGTTCATCCCCCTCATTTTCTTCAAGGGGTTTTTTGGATGTTGATTTTATTTTTTTTCTGATTCAGTTTGTTGTAATTCACATCTTTAATGTCTCGGTTGTGTCGTTTGCTCAAACACACTTTCTATGTGTCAGGTTTTCTCCTGAAACCTACTACTGCTTGTTTTGCACTTGAGTATCTCTTGATATCTCCAAGCAATTTTGCGGGGGGGCTCTCGACCGTCTCCCGCTGCGCACCAGAATACTGCGCTGCTTCTCGCTGTAAATAGCTGAGCGCTGGATTTGTGGAAATAGTCCTTTTAGATTTTCTAGATTACCTGAAAGCATTTTGCTGAGAAAAGGGAAAATTAGGTAGCCTCATGAGATATCAACCAAAGCATTCACTCACCTCGTATTGTCATGACAACATCAAATGATTTTTCTTACTGAGAGACGCCGGTATATATTGTTAAAATGAAAGAAATCATATTTTCCCAACATTTTAACTTTTAATTGCATGTTTTTTTTCATTTTATTTCACATTAGCACATTTTGAAGTGTACACTTCAGTCAAAACAAATGATAAACGTTCTACTTTTCTTCAGTTAATCCTCCCCCTGGTCCCATTCATACAGTATTTTTCACCTACTTAATGTAATGAAATATTTCAGTGCTTTAGAGGCAACATGAACAAATGTTCCTAACAGGGCTTTTGGGTGTCAGCGGTGAGTCTAAACTTTACTTGTCATTAGGCAGCATGAAATCTAAAAAGACTTTTTTGCTATGTAACAATATTAATAAGCAAAAGACAAGTCTGTCTGCATGTGAGCACTTTATCGTCAGTGTTTTGTTTCCTTCACCTAAAACACGTCTTTCTTGAGACAAAGTAGGAAGCACATTTCATTTCTTCTTCTTCTTCTTCTTCTTCTTCTTCTTCTTCTTACTTGTGTTTT
The DNA here is from genome assembly GCA_014281875.1 of Nibea albiflora. NCBI lineage: Eukaryota > Metazoa > Chordata > Actinopteri > Sciaenidae > Nibea > Nibea albiflora. Next base: position 22,612,034 of record CM024799.1, on the reverse strand, counting down.
TTTTTTTTTTATCTCAAGCTGAACACCTGGTTAGCCTTTTCACCAGCATATTGCAGTGAGTGAAACACTCCACTTCCTTTTTGCTAGTGTGAAACTTGAATGAATTTCAGGCCTTTTGGATCTATGGGAGTGTACTACTGTAAAGATGTAGACAGTGCAGTACAGTTATAGGTTTTAAATGAGGCAGGATGACACACACACACACACACACACACAAAAAGGAGGAAAGAAAGGGAAAAAAATCAATATCTTTGTTTCCATGTTTGTCCACATGAAACATCCATTTTATCTTCTGAGAAAGTGGAACAGTTCTTTGAAATGCAGCATGTTGACAGAGTGAAGTTTTACTGCCACTACAGTAAAACTGTCACAGTTATCTAAGCAGACAGCAGATTGGTGGAAACGCTGAGGTGGATTATGGTAAAGAGGAAGCAGCGAGCAGCAGGAGGAAGACACTCGTGAAGATTTTTTTACTCTCTGTGGTCATGGTGTTTAAAACCGGGTACATTTTGGTCACAGTTGAAATGAAAATGTATATTTATGTACATATGCCAAGTGTTGTTTTTTCTTCTTCTTCTTCTTCTTTTTTCTTTTTCTTTCGTTGTTGTTGTTGCTGAGACCAGTCCCAGTGTGCAGTTTGTTACGGCTTCTCTTGGCAATGTTGTAATGGGAAAAAAAAAAATTACAAAAATACAAAAATGTGTAACAATAAGTCCTGAAGATGCTCGATCAAAAACCAACTGTCATTGTGTTGTGTTCAACATGGACTCTGTTTGAATGTTTCTTTTATTTCTGGGGAACGTCTACTAAAAAGGTCAATAATACCGTTTGTCACTGTTGTACTGTTTCTGTTGAAATATGAATATTGTGTCTTGTATTGTAGGAATCCAGAAAACAAAGTAGCAAAACAAGCAATAATTTACAGTTCTATAATACCGGTATGTGTATTTTCATGTTCTGTACTTATTTCTCAGAGATGGTCTCTGTCTCTTACAGTATCCGCTTCTATTTGTGTAGTATAATAGCCATTTGTTTCACATAGAGAAATACATAAAGACTTATTCTTAAAAGCCATGTTTAGTGTTGTTTATTTTAGGGGTTTCTTTATATAAGGGGCTACAGACTTTAGATGCAACTGTAGGTGCAGAAAAGGAGGCAAAATTTCTAATGTAGGCTACAAATGTAGTTCATTTATCAAACATTATATTCAGATTGCATGACAGATACTTAGCTAAAGGCCACTATTTTGTATTTACATACAAAACTGCCTTGCATTATAGAAAATGAGCAAAAAGACACTTCTGGATATTGTATTGTTCAAACTAGGAAATGATGTCGCTAACTTGGAAAATGGGATAAAAATCATTTTTTGTTTGAGCAACTGACAAAATATTTGTCAACTGGATGAGCAGAAGCGTTTTTACAGTCAAGTAAGTTTGCTAATCTCATGGTGTTTAGCCATGCTAGCAACATGTGTTTGATTTACCGGTACTTATCAAATGCTATTATGCTAACTCGCTAGGTACGATGGTTAATATGGTAAACATTTTACCTGCCTAACACCAGCCTGGTAACTGCTGACAGAGTATGCATGATGTCACCCATAGATTTCTGAAGAGCCAAAGAGTTGATCCAAAAAAGAAAAACGGCAAAGACGTGGATAATCGGCGGACCTGAGGAGGACTGAAAGACACCTCAGAAGTCAATCAAAGCGGCCACGCTGTTAATTCCGCAAAACTTTAAGCCTTGACATAATTTGAACAGGTGAGTTACATGATGATCACACAAAATCAACGGGGAAATTGGCTAAAGAGACCAAAACAGTTTTTGTACCGGGCTGTAAACATGTTTGTTTCTGCTGTTATTTGGACATTTAAATATGGGGATTTATGGCTGTGGCTTCTTTTCAAAAGATTTCATAGTTCATGCCAGTGAATCAAAATGGCTGAATTCCCACTGGTGTCGCATTGACGTACGGTTATAAAATACACACAGAAAGTCTTTATCACCACATTTACATGTATTTACCTGCTTTGTAATGCTAGAATGGGGAACTCACTTGCACTTTGCACCTCATATTTCCCCCCCAAGGACAACAGGCTGTCTGGTCAGAGCATTGTTTCAATGGTAAAGATGCTAAAGAGCTATTTTGAGTTAATGATTCTTTCAGCGAGGAGCACTGGACATGGAATATATACCAGCAACTGTGTGGAAAAACATGCGTGACCTAGGGTTCACCTGCCCGTTGAATATGACAGCAGCAGTTTCCACGTGTCTGCTATGCAGAAAGGATTCCCGCTCATGAATGCAGTAACAATAGATTCCTCTTATTCATTTCCCTCTGACAAACTGTGCTTCATTATCATACGAGGGGAGAAAAAAACAACATAACAGTGGCACACTGTCCACACTGACTTGACAAAAAAGATGTTTTGATAAGAAGATCTCTATGACCGTGAAAAAAAAACACATTGTTGTCTTCCTAACCTGGGCGAAACACTAAAGCAGGTGTGCAGAGGATCCAAGGTCGTAAATCTTCCCCGTGTCACTGCTGACGTACCAAAGCTAAAAAGGTAAAAACAATGGACGCCTGTCCGCAAATTACATTTAGAGCGGACAGCTGTGAAATGAGGCGCACTCTGCGCTGCCCTGTGTCTTCCTCTTCGTGACACAAAAAGCCCTCTCTTCACGGTGCCGGGAGTGAGGAATTTCTCTTCACAATGACCCTTACTGTTGGATGCGAAGATGCATGTGCGCCTAAGAGGAACAGATCAGGTTAATGTCGCCCTCGTGGGTGTTGATGCAGCCAGTACCTCCAGAGTCCTTTAGAGGTACTCTCCAGAATGAGGCAACACGAACATCTCAGTTGCTCATGGAGGAATCTTAAGTGATACATTAGCTAGATCTGACATGAATGTATACAATAAGTATTTAGCAAAGCGGCTCCTTAAACCAACAGATATAGTATAATGGGTTTATTCTGACAGAGTTCAAATATTTACCACCGCTTTTATTTCAAAGTCCCCTAATGTAATAAAGTGATAAGTCCAGTGAGTGTAAACACTTTTATCTCCCTCAGGAAGAGTGAGTAAAGGTTGGCTGACCCTGTAAGTGTTCATATTGTCAGGAAAAGTAGAAGTACAATAACTTTTCTTATCGGCCTTGATAATAAAACTGTTTGTAATTAAAAGAAATTATCTGAAAATCACAATGGCAATGTAATGTTTGTGGTTGCTAAGAAATGACACTTCCACGATGGCGCGGTCGCTCCACGACTTTGGTCCAGACTGAAATATCTCAACGATTAGCTGGATTACCATGAAATTCAGTGAGTTATAGACATTCATGGTCCCCAGAGGATGATTTGCAGCATCATTGTTGATCTTTTAACTTTGTTTTGTTTCTCTTTTCTATTTCTCTCTGTTGTGCTTCTGTGTTATTCGACCTGCTTAGCACCGACATGTTAGCAATGTCATCCCAAGCATTGTTAGGATGGATGGAAAGGAACAGACACATTTAGAAAATTAGACAGATGAAGAAAATGCCAAAATCTCAGAACAAACATTCTGATCTCAAATTACAAACTAAATATGTCATTAACAAACTGCTGAGCCGCCTGTCCTTTCACTTTCAGTAAACTCAAACACATTTTGCACACAGGGTGTTTTTTTTTTGTCCCGGACTGAAAGCAACACAATGCCGGGTTGCCATTTTGAAAGACGCATTCTTCTCTATGAAACTTGACCTGCAGCTTTAGGCTTGTGTAATGGTCTTCCACCGCAGATGAACACGGGGGGGCATGGGGACACCAGCACTGTGCACGTACAGTATGCAGGTTAACGGGTGAAGCGGAACAATGTGTGTCTGCCAAAATGAAGTTTAGTTACACTTTCTCACAAAGGCACAACACTGACTTGCTTCATAGTCGCGGCCTCTGACTATCCCCCGGAGGTAACATGAGGCGAGATCCTGGCGACTTGTTGGCACCGTTTGGGGAAAGACTACCATGGCCGCGGCATGTTACGGGAGCTCGTGTGCTGCAGTTGGGTAGATGAGCTAATTATTGCCGGGAAAACAATATTTCCTCCTCAGTGAACACAAATGTTGCCAAGTTTTTGAGTGGAGAACAGAAAAGAAAAAGGCTTTCGCATACTTTACCTGTTCTCCAAACACGCCCAGCACCCTTTGGACAAGTATTATAATTCACATAGTTAATTTTTAACTACATACATAAAACACCTTCGTGCAAAGATGAACGGCTTTGTGATAAGTTTGAAACCGTACACTTGTGTCTACACGCTCGCACCAAACACGCACACACATGCATTCTCATTATGAGAGGCAACGATTAGATTTTATTGTTGGTCGACCATGACATGAGGAGACACGGTGCAGGCAGGTGTGTGTTCAGTGTACTAATTCATCAAGTGTGCACACACCCAGGAGTATAACATCCACCCTGGATGTGGGCATGTGAGATTTTAAGTTACTTTCCCACCCACTGGAGTTCATGCCCCCCGCCCCCCCCTCCGTGGGATGTAGCCGGTCTGATTTTGAGAGGCAGTAGTCATGGTGAGAGACGAGCCGAGCAGACGAGTCTGAAGAGGAGCCTCGCTTTTTGATCATCGTCCACGGCACGCCTAAGGGCCAGGCGGAAGGACCTGAAAAACCAGCTGCCTGAGATTATTACTTTCAGCCGGGCTTAGCTCATGAGCAACAAGTGAGCAAGCTTGGAGCCTCCTCCTCCTCATCCTCCTCCCCTTCATTTCTCTCCTCCTCCTCTTCACATAAACACTCTGATTCACACAGAAACCACGCACACACACACACACACACACACACACACACACAGAGTCACCTGTGCTTGTTTTTAAAACTCTTTTGTCCTTTCTTTGTGTCTGTCTCGCTTGTTTTTTTACCTGTGGGACTGTCACCTTAGCGGCATCTGGGACTTATATTTCCTCTGTTGGAGTTATCTCAGACTCCCCCACACCTGCTGTGAGTCCACCAGTGGACTATGCCCCCCTCGGTCAGCTGAGGGAGGGGGCTCTGAGCTGCTCGGGCTCCCGTCTGGAAAAGGCTTGAGCTGAAATCAAAGAGGAGACGGTTAGGTAAGTGTGATAACTCCTTCTTCTTGGCTGAGTTTGTTCTCATCTGAACTTTGTCTCTTGTGGTTGAGAGTGATTTCTTTAAGATGGTTACATCAGTATCAGTCCCTTCTGTGTGTGTGTGTGTGTGTGTAAACGGGGGGTTCTCCCAGACAATATGGCGGGACAACAGGTGAGTCTCAGGTGAAAGGGAATAGCTCACATTCCAAAGAGCTCTCACATTTAGAAATCTGCTGTTACTGTTTGAACCGGCGGAACGACACAGATATTCTCACACGTTTTTCCAGCTGCACTATCTCTTATTGATACGCGACTGTTTGATGGAACACATCTACCACATATCATCTCATCAGCTCCCATTACGCTGTCGGAAACTGAGAGTGATAAGAGTGGGTAGCCCTTCTGCACTGATTGGGAGCTCGCATATGTTATTTTCATATAATGGTAGCATAATGACATGGTGATGATTGATTGATTGATTTTATCATTCATTTTAAAAACACCTGCTCAGCCCCGGGAGTGAGTGCTGAGGGAAAAAAGGAGCAAGCCTGAATCCTCAGCGGTCCCTTTTGTGTGTGTGAGCCTGTTGGATCTGTAGCTTTGTTTAAGTTTTCTAGGTACACTCATTTGAAGGTATTTGGCCAGGGAAGTTGTCTGTGTACTTCTAAGAATAGAAAGGTTAACTGTTCTCTTCTCAACCAGGTCACAGCAATTACAGTAAAGTTAATTACTTTGATTGCATACCAGCTGCACCTGACCAGCTGGACTTAAAATTAGGCTGAGACAGTGGCCAGTTTATGCTGCATGTACGATTTATCCACAAAAAAACTTACAGAATATAAAAGTACAAAGAGCATTAACCCCTTCATCTGTGTTCCACGATATAATATCCACTCTTTCTTAATTATAGATCTATAAATGCAGTTATAATGAGGCTGTAACTGGACCATGAAAATGAGCTGATGATTTTCACACGAAAAGAAAAAAGAAAAAGGAAAATCACCTCTCTGGAGACGATAAGCTCACTGCTTTTGTACGCGCTCTCTTTTGTTATCGTGTTTAACTGCGATAGGAGCATTGTTTGAAAAATATGCTTTATTATCCGGCCTTAGAAAGCTGTGCACTGCGCATACCAACCGGCAAGCAAAGTTCAACTGGCAACTCATTATTTAAGTTTGGTCAAGATGCTAATCTCTCAATGAAGAGAAGAAAAATGTGTCTTTATGTGTGATACAATAAGGAAGCAACCTCAAAGGAAAACCCAGCTCTGCTAGACGGCTCCGTGTTGTTAGTATTAGTGATTAAATGCAGCATTTCAAGTATTAGTTCTATTATTGGATTAAAACAGTCATGGTGAATCTGAATATTCTGACTGGGAAATAAAATCTAGACCATTTGAGCAGCTTTCTGTCATGGAAATACCTATATTAAAGGAGATTCATACATATTTGCCACATATTTGATTTGACTCACACACACAAGCCCCTCTTTGACGGACAGATTTAGTGTAAAGCAGAATCATCCCCTAAGGTACATAAACCGAGAAAACCTGTCGCAGTATGTCAGCGCTTGTGATGTTTTAACATGTCTGCTCGGACAAGCTGTGAAATTCCAATTTGGCTGAACAATGTTGGCCTTTGTTGTCGCCTCTCATCCGCATCTAGCTGTTTCAGCTGGACCGGACGTTGACGCAAATCCCCGTTCTTCACCTGTGACGAACGGATTTAAAACCTTCCACTTTACTCGGGTCACTTGTGCCTAAACAGGCAGGCGTGGGTTTGTTTCATTCAGTTTAGATAATGACTGGATCAATCAAGAATAATGGCTTGTTTGTTCAGTCATACCGCAGAGCTTTTTAAAATGTGTGTTGACTTTCTATAAATATCTATTTCCCATGTTTTTTGTGACCGCGCCAACAATGCATCGTAAGCTACAAAGCTGTTTTGCAAACCTTCTGCACCATCGATGACCTCAAAGTCATTTTCGTCTTCGCTCTTAATCCTATTATGTGATCCTGTGATGAAAATAAAACATTCTTCTTTTGGTACGCAGATAACAGTTGCCCGTTGAAATGTGGAAGTTTTAGATGTTTCCTGGACAAAGTCTTCTGGGATTTTCTGGTGGTCAAAACTCACTCAAACACAGTCATGATATATTACCTCTTTACTGCACACATTTTTCTTTTTTTAGGTAGCTGATTTTTAAATCATCATTTACATCGAAAAACAAGCCACAGTGCCAGAGACCTGTGCTGCTGTAAGTCTGCTGTGGTGACTGATGGAGCTCTTGGAGTTAAATCCATCTTCGGCATGACATCTGGTAAATAAATACTGCGGGAAATTTACATCTGACGTGGCACAGATGACCTCCCTGCTGTGACTGTGTGCTTGCTCTTTCGGGGCTGAACTAATAGCTCCGTCTGTGTCTTATTAACCTGTTTTAAATTCCCTGCTCAAATATTGACTCTGACCATCATTTGATGAAGGTCATACTGTGAATGCGTTTATGAATGTGCGCGCAGGAGCCTGTGTCATACTCAGTGACTGGGCGAACGTGTGTAGAGGGGGAACAGTTGAGCTGCTGGACGTTGTTTTCCTCAAATATAGAAAAAAAAAAGAGGAAACTAAATTGTTCCAGTTCTGCGTTGAGAGCCGACTCTCTGAAGAGGCCAATAAATGATTTGTTTACTGAGGGTGGAAGAAAGGATATTGAATTTGCAAGCGTGAATGAATAGCTGCAATTTGTGGAACAACAAACAGACGATTATTACAGCGAGGAGAAGGAGACTGACTGATGAGGAAGTAGATGTTGACGTCAGAGCGAAGTGAGCTGATCAGATGTAGTCACAAATTCCTTAGTGTAAAATCATAAAAGACATCTTTGAAATCTAGTGTTAATATCTTTGACTGTAGTTGTACAACAAAGAGCCCAGAGGTGATTTCTGTGACATCACAGGAAGAAGAGCCTGGGTCCAAATCTGTATTTTTGTGTCATATTTCTCACATTGCGACCTGCTTTCCCATCATCCCGTCTTGACTCACACTCACATTTGGATGTTCCCTCTGTTATCGCGAGCTGGGGTTTGAGCAGGAGACTCAGTTTTCCCAGCCAAGATGTGACCATCGTACAAATCAAGGCTAGCTGTTTCCTCATGTTTCAGGTCTCTATGCTAAGCTAACCGGCTGTTGGCTGTAACCTCATATTTACAGAGATGAGAGTGAAATCTGAATGAATGTGAGGAACCAAAACAATTTGCAATTCCTTCTTGTCATCTAACTAAGTAGATAGATGACTAAAATATAGGAGGGGGTTGAACTATAGACTGACTCTTTAAGCATGTATTCATTAACTTAAGTTCATGTGTAACACTATTGGGAATGTGTGCTGTTCAGGCCACTTACAGTATATTATTTAGGCAGCGCCAAGCACAAGTTGTTTGTAGCCCAGCCTTGGGCTGACTGTCGGACGGTGAGCACTGCAGGGTTAGTCACGGATTGGAATATGAGGCATGCTTAATCATAGGTGTTTCCCCCACGGAAATTTGAAGGCACGTTACGTGACCTCTGCCTACACCTCAGCCTAACCTGTAATCAGTCTGATGTATTACCTATTTCTGCTGACACACCCCGTTCTGTTGACACACCTACAGACCACGGGTCTGTGCGCGCCATTACGAGACCGGTAATTAACCAGAGTGGTTTAGTGAACAAATGAATTAAATATTTGGTTCAACAACACAAGTTATGATGCTTCAATAGTGGTCTATTTATATATCTTTTGTGTACTTCTCATCTCTTCTTGACTTGTACAAACGGTGCTCGTACTGTAATCCGCAGCAGCATCCTGTTGCACTGGTCAAGACGATTATTTTTTGTTTTGGAGGTAGAGTTGATGCCCTCTGCAGAGGAAACACTGCTGCTATGGCACAAAACATGAGATGAGCAGCTCAAAGTCACGATCAAATTATCTTGATTGATCCAATCAAAACTGCCCTTTTAAAGCGGGTTTCCAGCTGGCCTCGGGTGATGTGTAATGCGGCGCACAGCGTTGTCTCTTCATAGGATAGATTTGCTCTGTCATCAGTATGTGATTTCAGGCGGCCGAGGTGGGATGCCATCACCCTTGTTAGCAAGATGACAACAATGCCTCCCCCTCATTAACCTGCCGGCCCCCTCTCCATCACCTTATAGCAGAGAAAGTGCAAGGGCAAACGGTTTGTTCAGTCTGGTCTGCCTGACTCACTGATGCTTTATCTGACTGACTGGCTGAATCTATGACCCCGACCATGGCTCTGAAATGTCAGCGGCCTAACTGTGCCGAGTATTGATAAATCCATGCTACTGCGCTAAAGTAGGAGATCTGCAACTGTCAGTATCATCTTGGATCAAAGTTCTCTTAACTATATTCTATAAATACTCAATTCTATAATATATAGTAGCCTGCTATGTATGCTCTATAGAGTAATGCGGAGGCGGGCTAAATGGAGCTGAGGCGGGCTAAATGACACCTGGTTGCTCAAACAAGCCGCCTGTCAATCAAAGTGGACATACTCTTAATTATGCATAACTTAAATCTTAATATAATTTGAACATGTGAGTTTTATATATATATATATATAAAAATCAGACTCCGTTTTTCGTACCAGGCTGTAAACATGTTTATTTCTGCTGTGAAGTTGGACGTTTTAACATGATCATAGAGACACGCTGCTGCCTGTAATGTTCCTTTAATCCTCCTCCTATGATGATATTCTGCAAATAAACCCAAGCCGAGCCTCTTTTGTATAAATATTTGAGCGTTTTTATGCTAGGGTTAGAGGTTGAACCGTCTCTGTATCGCTGTGTTTGGATTTTATCTTTGCTAATAAATAAATAAACTCGAGTGAAGACAAATTAATGATTTTAGATTTTAGGCTATGTAGATAAAATTGATTCGGCTGTTACACAACCTTGCCAACATGAGCCGCATACCGTATCCACCACCATGTTACCAAAACAACGGTGTTCCCAACCTTGTACAGCCTACAGCCACTTATCAGAAGCTGTCACTTCTGCAAACAGCAATCATGATATATGCCATTACTAATCTCTATGCTAAATAGATGTCAACACCGGAGAGAGCTGATTGTGTAATATTTGCTGTTGAGCAGGAAGCTGGATAACATGTACAGTGTACACGAGATCTGGTTACAAGTCGCTGTTGTGATTAAAACTTTTGATTTTTAATCACATCTCGGTGAGAAAGACTTTGTGGGATATTTTCAAAACAAATCTCAAATTTCAAATCTGGACTCTTGCTGCTGGCAGGTGTTGTGCTCTTTGTCTCATGTACATTGTGTCATACGTATGGGGGCTATAAATAGTCCTTTCACAGTGCCTCCAGGATATGGACAGCTTGGACTGAAATGTAAACCTTTACGCTCCATTAATGGTTAAGACTGTGTACACAAGACGCTGGCTTTGTCCATACATTACATGCTAAAACACAGTGTCCAGATATCATACAGAAAGCTAATCTCATAACCCCCGGGAACTGAAATGACGTAGAATTGCATTTTCAAAGTAATGTTAAACCAACATTTACTTACTATACGATTATAAAACAAGCCATTACTGGAGGAAAGCATACTTTTAGGAGAACTTTCCTGGTTAGCTGGTTAGCTTAGCTTAGAATAAAGACTGAAACAAGTGGAAACTGCTATCCCGTCTGTGTACCAGCAACAAAATTAGCACATTATATCTTGTTCGCTTAATTAGGACAAAAATCAAAACTTCAACATTATGTTTGAAGAAATTAATGAATGTATGAACTCCTAGCTGTTGGTTTGTTTTTTTTATTGTAATGACATGACAATGAGTAATATCAACTACCCTAAATCTTTGGACTAAAGCGAGTACGTGTATTTTCCAAAATGTCTAACTATTCTTTGAACAGAGGCGGTGTCTGTGGCAGAAAATAATTAGGCCACTGTAAGCGTGTGTGAACGAGAGAAGATAAAGTGTGTGAGCGTATCTTTCGGCAGCCAGGTGTTCTTCAGAAGACTACCACCTTTTATTAATAATAACAAGTTATAATAAGCTACACTAGTAGAAGTGACCCATAGAATAGAAGCTTGTATCTTTTATTCTTCCTTCTGAGCAGCTGTTGTATCATTTCTCCATCATTTTTATGAAGACTACCAACTTCAGTTTGATGTTCGTCAGCAGCCTCTCATTAATTTAACTGGTGGATTATGAGCTCGGTCATATTCAGCAGTATCTTCACAGGCAGTCAGGTGTAAAAGTTTTGCACACGGCCTTGGGAGCTTTGAATGTAATCAATACAGCAGTTAGTCTAGTTTAGTCTTTTATGGTGTATGCAAATTTTGTTCACTCGAACCACCTGTCCTGACTGTGCTGCTCATCTTCGCTCCCAGCAGGCAGCGTGCAACTCCACTCTGAACTCTTTATTGCGACAACGTTTAAATGCGATGCCTCCTTCTTCCATAAAGTCTTGTCCCCAAAATGAGACACGATTGTAGAGCCTGTCATTTCTCTGACAGTTTAACAAAATGATGATATGTCAACACACCGCCTGTCTTTAAAATTAGTCACTGAAGCTGTTAAAGGAGAAACAAAAGTGAATAATCACCCACTTTAGGATGGATCGACTACACTATTCTTTTGTATTCAAGGCCAACAAATTGAATGATAATTAGCCGATTATTAAGCATAATAATGATAATAGATCTTTTATATTTAATGACTTCATCACTGAGTCACACTTGAATGACTCATTATCTACTCTATTTTTATGTTGCACTACGTGAAGAGAGGACGAGGAACTCCCATAATGACATTTGTGTCAACGAATGTTATGGAAAATATTGCAAAATTATGTTTTATGGAACAGGAAGTGACCGCAGGTGTAATTATTTCATGAGACGTTTGCATGAGTTTCTATTTCCGAGCATGCAAAAGCGCATTATCCTAACTCAGTGCTAGTATCAGTAACAGGGACAGCCCTGACCTACAGCTGTGTGTGGATTGTTTCCTGTACAGTATCAGGGAGCCTCCTAAATAACACAGGATCTCCCCATGACACATAACAATTGTAACACAGTAGATTAGATCAAGATAAAACTTAAAGCATAATGAAGCTGCCCTGATAGTCTGCCTGAAGCAACATAACACCTGAGAATATGCTTTGTTGAGATTGCACGATTCAGTGAGTCACGACCAAGAGAACATGAATCACATCAAGGACAAGGATGTCATTTTAATAAACTTAATTTAAGACTCATTAAAGTGACACAAGTGAGATGAGAAATGAAAGATACGGGCAGATCTAGAGGGGGAAGTCTTTTGTTCACATGCTGTTGTGTTAGTCTGCCTTTCAACTTTCTGTATATTTTTAAAGTCAATCACAAATCTTTAAATTCATCTTTTTTTTCAGTTTTTTAGAAAGCATTACTCAAACAGGTGACAACGCAAGCACATTTGTTGTGGACTATTTTCTGCAGCGGATTAATACACATTTAATGCCCCACTGAATATTTACAGCAGCAGAATAGTGTGTGTGCGAAATAAACTAAACCACAGTGCCCATGTTCATAACATTTATATCTACATTTAGTCATTTAGCAGATGCTTTCATCCAAAGCGACTTACGGAAAAGGAAACAATCAAGGTACAGCGGGTTCATGAAAATGAAAGGGAGAAAAATGTGACACATGTAGCTCACTGGATGACAACACTGAGATCTATGGCACAGAGGAATAAGATAGACAGATAGACACATGGGGTTTGTAGTCAATTAGAAAAAATGTTTAAAAAAAACAACTAGTAATACTTTTGAACCTACACCAGGAAACAATTTCTCCCAAGAACACAACAACCCAAGAAATTGTTTAAATCCATTTGTACACTTGCAACATGACCCATCATGAATTTATTCTATCCAGCCAACACAAGTTGTTCAGTCACATCTTTCCAATCACCTTTAGGTCGTATGGGTCGAAACATGTTCTGCTTTAACTCTTTATTAAAATGTACAGCATGAGCTGTACTCAGAAAAGCTCTTAATGATAGCTGTAATCTGTAGTAAAGAGGTTAGTGATTAGTGCTTCATACATAATGTTCTGGTGCGGCTCCTCATTCCTGTGGTTTCTGTATAACATTCATTCAATGGGTGTCGTTTAGCTCAGTTGGTAGAGCATCCACCCCATGTACCAAGGCTCTGTCCTTGCCGCGGCATGTCAGTCTCAATCTCTCTCTCCCCACATTTCCACTCACATGTCACATGTCCTCTGCTACACCTCCTACGGTCCATTCATAGGAGATGTTTTAATCTTCAAGTGATGATATCTTCAGTCTTTTCATTTTTGCTTGCTTGATTCTCTTAAATTGTGTGTTTCAGAGAATATTCAGTCGACTAAAGCCATTTCTTCCGTTTGGTCGCATGTTTGTCTGCCTGTGTGTGCAGGTTATTGCTGAAGATGCAAGCCTCAACTGTCTCACCTGTGACCAACACTACAGCACCTTCAAACACAACCATCGTCACGAAATCCAAAGAACAAATACTCATCCAGAGTAAGTGTGTGTGTGTGTGTGTGTGTGGTGTGTGTGTGTGTGTGTGTGTGTGTGTGTGTGTGGGAACATGTCTGCATTGCATTGCATTCATGTCTGAAAGAAAACACTCCCTTGTGAATGAGAAGTTTGTTGGTGACATTGTCAGATCTTAGATCTTTTTTTCTGAGAAAGAGATTCAGATGAAAATTTTTAAATGATATGATAAGCCGCGCCTCAAATAGTGCAACCTATTGCGTCACGCAGTCTAATCTAGATGGCCTGTGCGGGAGTGGCACACATGCATTTATAGGAAATATTTGTCATGTTCTGTTTGCCTGTGAGTGATGCCGTTGCTAAGTTACTAAACAGTTGTGCGGGACACGGGAAATAAGTTGCACAGCGCCGGACAGACGTGGATTTGTGAACTGTAACATGCAAATTCTGGAGGGACAAAAAGAAAAACAACCTTTAAACATGTTAATCGCTCATTCTTCCTCTCCTCTGTCTGCCAGGTTCTGGGGCGATGATTGCTGTCATCGTCATAGGTATCATAATCATTCTCACCATTCTTCTGATCATCCTGAAGACATACAACAGGTAGGGCCGCATTCCTGTTTGACAGGACAATTCAAGAATAGTGAATGTCACGAGCCGTGAAAGAAACAAGCGAGCGGCCGTGCTATTTTTACCCGCTGCTGCTGCCTTTCGGTCTGCATCGGTGAAATTATGTGAACAGAAACATAAATCATAATTCATTTAAAATGAAAATCACACATATCAACATGTTTGAATACTTACAGCAACATGTCACCCGTGGCCAGCATGTGCCCATGGGTTGGGCGTCTGAAATGTGACGTTCCCTTTTTAGACTGAATCATCTTTACAGATAAAACTTTCCAGTATTACACAATACTAATCACAGTATTTGAGTCAAGATACTTTGCACTGCCAAACATTTATATATTACTAAGTATGAGTTATTTTATTGATTTATCGTTTTGACTGATTATTTACTTCTACGGTGTGTTTAGTTGACCTCTATGAGAGAATATGTTCCATATTTCTATGTAACTCTTGAGCACACTTTATGGAGAAACAATAACTTAACATCACATGCCATTTTGCTAAATGAAAGCCTACATCATAGTACACAAGTAAAGAGATTAGCATTGAGATTAACATTGTGGTTTACGTGTTGCCAGGTGGACACATGTGTCCAGAGTCCTGGGACCCAGTAGTGGCTCTAAACAACGAAAGAAGATGTCACAATCCACATTTCAGAGCAACGTGCCGCTGAGCCCCGTGGGAGTCAGCTCTGTGTCGGGCAGCATGGCCAATTCAAGCCCGCCGTTAGAGAATGGCTTCCGGTTGCCCAGGGTGGAGCTGAACAGCGTGGAGGAAAACCACATAGAGCAGTTCAGCACCAACAGTGGATCCACCGCAGTCACCATACATGATGTTCCATCATTAGAGAACACATAGCAACAAGACTGTGGTTTAATCTCACAACAGGCATTGACTGATGTGTTGTCTTCATCCGCGACCGCATACTGTGTGCTGACTGAATCCTGTGGAAACTCAATCCGTGACGTCAGTCCAGTCACTGTCACTATCACCGCCAACTGAGCCACTGCTGGTGACTAAATGGACAACAAGATGTCCTTCTGCTGTGCAAAAATATACATCATGAACAAATATGGCACCATAAACAGACACAATGGATTGCATGAAGGATGCTGCATGACGGAAACAGAGACTTTCCTGTGAAGAATTGCTTTTTTTCGGCTACAGTCAGTGTTCAGAGTATAGACGCCATACGTTTCTTATTTTTGTGCTTGTTCCATCACTACCAATACAATGAAGAAAATGTGTAGTAAAGACTGCAATGGCTTGACAACGTTGCTCTTAAGTGTGTACATTTCTGTATTAAAGAGGATCACTAAGGTTCATCCGTAAACGTAGAATTAGTGTAAACTTCAGAGAAGACAAAGAGAGTGTGAAAGCAGCTATGTTTGAGGAAGATCATTTTCATTGCCTTATCCTGTCTTTGTCGTCTGATCACAGATTCTCTCAGATTAGTTTTTGTTTGAAAAATATACTAAATGTCAGTGTATTTCTTTTTTTAAAACCTTGTATAATGAAGAGACCATAGAGATATTTTATGAGACATCTGGGTGTCGTCCTAACACACTGATGTGAATCCTTAGTTTGACGCCAAAGGTTTTTGCACTTTATTTTTATTGCTCCCCGTGTTTCTACTGTTCGTGGTTCTTTTAAATGAAATGAGATGAAAATAAAATGTAATATTTCTAATTGTGTCTGACTGATTTGTTCAAATGAAGTGCCATTTATTAGATAGACAGAAAACACCAGAAAAGAGTGTTGTATAATCCCAAATGTGATGTTGCGTTATTGTTAAGAAAGTTGGTGCGCCCCCAGCTGGTACATTACGGTACCATAAACGTTGAAGCATCCCGAAGCTGCATTCAAGATGACAATCAAATGTTGCAGTATATTCCAGTTTACGATTAAGACCGTCGTCGTAAAATTGTTCGGTTGTACTTTCTGTGAAAACGACTGTCTCTTACATCATACATTTAAATGTTTGAAACAGTTTATTAAACTGTCCGTTTTTAAAACACTTTTCAATAACACCTGCGCTGAAGAGCAGTCTTGAATGCGACTTCGCAGTTCACGCTACGATGGTGACATTAGGTGAGTGACTAACAAGCTAATTTATCCTCTCAAATCAAGATATTTGCTCACTTTTAGAGGGGCGTCTTTTGTGTTTTAATGTCGAATATATAAGCCAAACTATCTGCTTCCTCTTTGGCGCGAATAACACCGAAGTAACCCAAACATACCCGTGTTTGTAGCGCAGGTGCTAGCTGTTAGCCCTGTCTTTAACCCGGTAGTAGCGTGTCTGAGTCAGGTACAGGTGACACGGTGGTTGTATGTGTGTTGTAGTGGAGCTGCTGGGTCTCCTGCTGGTGTCTGTGCTGTGGGGCTGCACCAACCCGCTCCTGAAGAGAGGCACAGAGGGGATCGAACATGTGACGGAGACCAGCAGAGTCTCACAGCTGCTGGCTGAGGTCAAGTTTCTTTTCCTGAACCTCAAGGTAAATGCAGAGAGAGAGCCGCTCGTCTAAGCGCCTGGTTGATATGATTAGTATTTATGATGCATATATTATACATATACTATATATCATATCATATCTTGTGTATATATACACATATATTTATACACGAGTATAAATATATGTGTATATAAATATGAGTATATTGCAGTTATGTGTGTATGACTAATTTCTATGTGTATCTATATCTATTTACTATTATTATTATTATCTATCTATCTTCTTCTTCCAGTACCTGGTCCCATTTCTTCTGAACCAGAGTGGCTCTTTGGTCTACTATTATGTACTTTCCACCACAGGTGAGACAACATGAATTGACGTTATTTACTGTATGCTAGTAGCTTCTGCAGAGCAGAATATAGGTGGGTGAATCTGTGGTCGAATATAAGACAGGACACATAATGTATAAAGCAAAAAATAATTGACTTCCAGGTGATAGACACACATGTTTGTGCATGTTTTATGAAAGGGGGGAAGGTCACAGTTTACTGAACTTTGCTGCTTTGTTTTCGTACAGCCATGGAGGGCATGTGCATTTCAGTATGTGGAGTTAAACTCTGAACTCTGAACTCTCTGGAATAATTTGGTCATGAAACTTAAAGTACAAACATTTTCAGGTCGAGAAGATTGAATATTTTCCTGAAGTATATACTTGTTGAACACAGAATCAGGATGATGATCACAAATGTGTATGGTGCACTTGGGTATGAAGATATGTATGTATGAACAGGTATGACAGGTGTATATAGAATTTTATGTACAGGAAACACACTAAATAATTGTAATATTATATATTAAATGTGTCATTAAATTGTCCCAGTGAGCCAGTACAAACAGTACTTGAAGTGACTGACCTTAAATATAATTTGGCTCTCATCAGTGATTTTAATTAATGCACATAACTGCATTTCCTGCTATGACAAGGCAAATTGCCTTCCCCGCAGTCTGCACTAGTCATTGCAGGAAAACACAGGCGATACCAAAAACAATGGCTACGTTGTATTCAAGTGTCTCCATCTTGTGAACCATGATTGTGTGGCCATGAGTCAGCGCGCGTAATACCAAACCCATGATTTCAGCCATCATTCATTTGATCATTTGATCATTTGCACTTTGTGCTTTTCCGTCTACGACGTGTCAAAATAAAAACAAAGTGAGCTGGTAAGACTTAAAAGTCATTTTTATACAAGTCAGCGTGACTTGACAGCTAAATACAACCTGGTCAAAACACTACTAAGAACTACTACTACTAAGGAAAAGCAGCAAGTCCTCACGTGACCAGGGTATCAAATGCACGGATCATTAATCTTCATTAGAAGCACAACACACCCTTCAGGTCTATTTCCATTTTGCACAGAGATTTGCATCATCTGTGTGTAGCAGGACACACAGGTTTGCATGTTAATTAATTTTTTTTAGCATAATATTTTAAAAATTCACCGCTTCTCTTATCCAGAGTTATCTCTCGCTGTTCCCGTGGCCAACTCCCTCACCTTCCTCTGCACCCTGCTCACGGGCAAGTTACTGGGCGAAGAGTTCGGAGGCAAACGTAAGTGACTCATTTTCACGATACTCATACAGCAGCTTCCTGTTCGGTAGCAGGGCAGCCGCGCTGCATGTGCTATTAATACCCACAAGGACAAATCTAGGATGCTAAGATCCTACGAGGGACCAATTCAGTCACGTTGCATAAGCAAGTCATTACTTCACTGGCGCACCGAGACGTTATTGAGCCGTTAATTCTCTCTCGCGCCGTTACTTCCCACTCCTAAAAATACTATTCTTGTTGTGTTATATTTTAAGATTTCTTTTTTTTTTTTTTAACTTTCTGTCGTAACCTCCCTCCCCCACACACTCCATTCTCTGCAGAGGCTGTCGCAGGAATGTTCCTCACTATGACTGGCATCACTCTGTGTGTTATAAGCTCCATTGATGACAAAGATGCTGAGCAGCAGAATACGACGCAGACTGTACGCTAACGGGGGGATTAAAGCAAATTATTCTCCACCTTCAAGTGATTCCTCAGCAGGGAAGGAGAGAAGGCCCGAGCAGCGTTGGAGCAGGACTGAAGGGGGGGGGGGGGATTTAGATTCAGACAGTGACTCCTTAGAGCAACGGTTCTGGTGGGAGAATTGTGCCTAAATGAACTCAGCGTGAGCTTCAAAAGACCTGTCAAGACACTCTTACACCAAGTTGAAGGGGAAGTGGGTTCATCCAGGGTTCACTTCAGGCCTAGACTAGATTTATGGCGCTTGTATAGAAGTCGGCCGGTTGTTAACTTTTACTTTTAAGCACTCCGCTGCCTCGCCAGCTGACTGGCATCTGCATAAATGCTATAGAGACCACATGCAAATGAGGCCGGCGTTTGAAATGGACCAATTAGGTTTAACCTCCTGGTTTAACAGGGACATTTTACTGCAGTTGCCTTCTGTCTGCTGTGGTGGGTGTTTCGGGGGAGAGCAGGACACAGGGAACGACAAATAGTTTTTTAGCTCCAGCGATGTTTTTTATTTGTATTTTGTATTTTCTTCTCTTTATTCTTCCCCTGCTGCTTTGTATATGTGATGTATTACCATGGGAGATTATTTTCTAAAGTTCTTTGTGAGGAAGACTTAGTTGTTAACTGTGAGGAGTGACATGTTTTATGTTCTGGAAACAACACATCTTTTCAGTAACGAACATAGTAATATATATTTTTATTCTCACAGTATTGAATTGACACAAAACACTGTACAGATGACTTTGCTGTTGCTGCATCTATTCAGCTTGAGACGTGGCTGATATTTAATGAATAAACTGTTGGCAAAACTCTTCGTATTACGACCTCCATCAATGATTTATGCAAATCAAAATGACATTTAGCCTTAAAAGGTCCCAAAGTTTCTTATGTACATGTCGCATACGGAATAAATTGCATCGTCGAACATCTAACACAATATCTGCATCAGGACTGAGTAAAAGGTTGGACACATGTATCATAAACAGACGCTAATTCTGGGAAGCTTCTAATGTCTACCTGTTGTTCTAACTGCGGGATATACTGGAGTTTATGATAGTGCGTCCATGTTCACATTGTTGACTCTTCCAACTCAAATGAATGTTGTTACTTGGCTCATCACAACAGCTAAAGTACTATCAATTGAATCAAACATTCATTTAGCCGAATAGGTCACTGTAGAAGCGGTAATCGCCGAGTTATCTGCTGCACCCGGGGCTGGAGTGAAATTGTTGGTGAGGATGTGACCCTCCTCCTGATGAGTCTGCGCTCATCGCTCACCAGCTCTCCTGATGATGGTTCTGTTCTACTGCAATCGACGAGGCGGCCTGTAAGAGAAAAAATCACGAAGAGGCAATCAAGTGCGGTGTTTTCATTGTGTCTAGTCGCGGCGATGCCAGTAAGAAGAATCTCGCACTGCTTTATGATGTGCGGTGGGTAAACGTACCTTTTCTTCTTTGTTCTTTCCTTGGACGGAGGCGGACGAAGAAGGCCGTGACTTTGAAGGCAACTCAGGCTCCTTTTGAAATAAGAGATGCATTTTTTTTGTATCACTGAATGTTCACTGTTAGAAAATGCTCTAAGCAGTCGGCGGCGTGTTTGTGTAGGTGTGTGTACCGGTATTTCAGCAGCATATTCCTCAGTCTTAGCAGAAGTCACCACGTTTTGTTCAGACAGCGGTGCCTTTTACAGGACAAAACATATATTATATCACTTTCTGAACTAGGGCTGTCACATTATCATCACATACTTTATTATCATGGTCAAAATGAGTAAGTTGATTTTATCTTTAACTTCTGTTGTGTGTTTTATCTTTTTATTAGGAAGTAGATATTAGAATTATGTAAATGTTTCCACCCACTCATACTGTACCTGCTTTCCGTTGTGTTTGTGTAGGTGTTCTCCCTCACTGAGCTGTTCAGCCTTTGTAATTTGTGCATGCCTCTTGAGAAAAACACATGCAGAACATGAGTTTGTGACACGAATGAGGGAAATGAATGGGATGTTTGTTATTAGACCTGACTTTCTAGACAAGTTTGGGTCTAAAAGATGAGCTGTGTGATGTTTTTTTCGCTTCCATTTTCAGATAGAAATATGCCAGGTGATGTCTCATCACTCATACTTTAACTCTCAACTGATGGGCACCATAATGTATGAATACATGAATTAATTTCCCATCCAGACCATCATGGATCTTCTGGAATTGATCATTTTCTAAATTATACCCTCAATGTCTGTCTGTTAGGTAGAAAAAATTGCCCTGTACCGTACACGAGAGTGAATGAACAGGAAAGAAAAGAAGAGTTTGATTTATGCCTACCTGCTGTGTGTTGCGCAGAGAGTCGTTTTGACTGTTCAGTTCCTCGTCCTCCACTATTTCTGCAACTCTCTTCAGATGCAAAACGAGAGGCACATTTAGATTCACGTCTGCTGTAAACATTTTCAGGAACTCATTCACCCCCTTCCCTTTAATCACAGCGTTATACTATGCTGAGATGACTCGCTAACCTGGTCAACAGGAATCTCTGTAACTGTGTTTTCGTCCTCGTGCACCACCTCGGCCCCTCGTACCTCCTCTCTTCGCTTCCTTGCCGCTCTCTTAAACACACTGGGCTGGACTGTGACAGACAGAAATCAAAAAGCTCGCTTGTGCTGCTACAATAACTAACACACAACGAAGCATACCAATTGTGAATTTGAGGAAGTTGTATTTAAAAATGAGATAAAGTTGGGAATCCTAACCGGATCCATTGCTGAGTGGTGGCCTCGGCTGTCGCCTGTTGTTGCGGATCTTGACCGGCCTGGCAAAGAAGGCAGAGGTGTCATCTGCTCCCTCTCTCCTGATCCTCTGCTGTGTGGCTGCTGGAGCTGCAGCTTCATCTCCTGTCGACTTCACCCTCCGACCGTCTGACTGAAATTCACACAAATAGAACAGAATATAAGATTATATAAGTATATAACTGTGAGTGTGTTACATATCCACTTTTTATACCTCAGGGGAGTCAAGAAGAGCTGAGTCACTGTACTGGTCTTCTGGACCGCTTCCTGCTTTCCTGTTCTAAGAGAAACACAAGATGGCTGTCACTTAAACATGTTATAAATGAAGTGTGGACTGTATTTTAAGGCTCAGAAAGTAAGTAACCAAAGGTACCTCATTTCTCCTTAACTGTCTTCTCTTTCCTGGATAATATCTACAAAATAAATTAAGAAAATTGAACATTTTTTCCATCTTTTCTCATGTCTTATGTCTCTTTATTTGAGAGAACAGAACAAATTCACACACACACAACACATTCTTTCCACACACTCACAGAGGACCTTGCATAACAATACCTCTCCGTAGCTTTTGAAACCAACAGCTCCACATATGGAAGTTTCTTGAACCTCTCGGTTCCCACGGCAACGTAGAAGTTGCCGGACTCCAGCTCCACAGCCGAGGACACGGTCACCCCTTCCAGAGAGCACAACCTGGAGAAGCACAGGGGGTTATATTATATTTATTAGATCTACTTTGTATTCCACAGAGTGTATGTGATATGCGACGGCCTGTCGGTGTTACTGACCTGCGCACAGCTCCGGTCCGTAAGCTGACCTTCTCTGTGACCAGACTGAGGATCTGCTCCAGGTCCTGCCGCATGCTCCGAGGAATAATGAATCGGAACGGTTGACACAGGAGATCTCCATTACGGAAAACACTGAAAAGAGTGGATGGGTTCACATTTTTTAAATATTTTATCAATTCTGTCCTTAAATGATACTTTTACACGTACACTGAAAAAGTTATTGGTTGGTGTAATTGTCCCATGATGAGATCCTGTCCTAATGTTATTCCAGTGTAAGAGATGGGTAACAAACTCTGCAATCCTTATTTGGTGGGGAAATGCATTCTAAAGTTTCAAAAGCATTTTATTGGCGATTTCCTTTTATGCTACAGGCTCTGTGAGGCTGTACTAACTGTATGCACCACAAATCTGAACAGAGGGAAAGTCAGAATGGGGTCACCCAAGTCATTAGGGTTCATCCTCTGGGAACCTTGACAAATCATGAAATCTGTTTGGTTGATCCGCTTCTGTCTGTGCCAAAGTGAGGGATCGTCCAACTGGCTGACCATCATGACATTGCCATCCTCAGGCTGCTGAAGCCTTATATTATCTTTGGCGGAGTTTTAAAATGCATTTGAAAAATACACCTAAATGTACTAAGAATAATTATGTGTGTGTGTGTGTGTTGCACGAAGTATCTCCAACTCACTGTAAAATGCAAGGTATGGGGATGAACTTCCTCCATTTGGCTGAGACATTTGGCCTCTGGGTTATTTTGGCCTGCGGAAGACATTCAGAAAAATCACATCCATGGTACTGCGAAACATCATAATGTTGTAATTTTCTCAGCATTATCGAAAATTCCCTCATCAGTTTTATGTCATCCATAGGCTGCGCATCAATTACACTTCATGTCCATCACAGCAAAATCAGTTACTCCCAAACTGTAATGGCTGACTAACTATTCTGCTCATGCCAGCTCAAGTGCTGCAGCCATGGAAACTAACGTCACCCTGAGACTTCTCCGGTGGCACATTTCACACGTTGTGTCTGATCCAAGAGCTCTCATCATCGGCTGTAACCCACGTCGCCCCATATCAGTGAAATCTGGAGCCAATGTCCGTGTCTCTCTCCGATAACGCTGATAGACTATGTCAATCAATCGACTCAGAACAAACCAGACATCAATAATCTCCCCTTCCCTTATTACTTTTTTCCCACTTGAAGTGGCAGACATTTAATGGATTTACAGTGTCTCCGAGCAGAGAAAGGAGGCGTGTGGTGGTGAATACGGGCAGTAGGCCTGCCCAGACATGCACATAGCCGTGATAAGACTGTGCTGAGGCAGAACTCTTTTGTTTCACCAGCAGGATCAAACACAGCTCACATACGGACACACTTCCTGCATTGTTCCACAGCAACCACAACACAGGCATGTGAGACTCTAAAACCAAAGACAGCTTTCCAAATGGCAGACACCCAAGGCACACACAATTACTCTCCACTCCTTTTTTATTTTTATTTTTTCTGGAGAAGTAACACCGATGGCTTAAGACTGAGCACACTGCATTTGAAAAACTAAGCGGTCATCCCTGCCAGCTGGTCGGAATACAAAGCGAGCACTTGTCAGCATGAGTGGCTCTGTGTATGAAATCAATTTTGTGTCAGTGTTAAGGGAGCTTCTGCCTGCATATTAATGCCATCATTATCACCATGCCCTGCCTGCCTTTAAGAAAAAAACCCCCTCAAACAAACAACTACTGAGATTAAAATTAATTTTCCTGATGACGCCCAGGGAATTTTCTTCTCTCTGACGATATGCAGCTGTAATTATTGAATATAATGTCACACAATATCCTTAAAAGGGCACCCGGCAAGGCCTTAGTGACTGCTCTATGGACAGCACAATCATTAGCCCATTGTTTCTGGTAATCTACATGACAACCGGTGACATCAATGGGACAGTTAAGTGCAAAGGGTAACTTCCGCACACACCCACGAGTGCATCCAATGTAACCAATGCAAACATAACAATGTGTCGTCGCAATTAAAGGCAAATGTGAGCTAGTCTCGGTAATGGAAAATCCTGCAGTCATTCTTTCTATTTGATCTGGCAGGAGTTCAAATGGATCAACTTGATACGGGTACAAAGTGGCCTGGTGGTGCATTCCTCCTGGTTAGACTGGGATTAATGAGTGATGGAGTGTACTGTTGGCAAGTTTAAAAGCAAGCAGTTCACATGAAAATATAAAAGCCTACCTGGGTTTCTTCACGAGCAACGGGATGCTTTTTCGTTCCTGTGTTCAGGTAACTAAACAACGTGATGAAGACGAACAACAAAGAGGAAGGTTAGGATGAACTCTGAGCTAATTTAATTTTAGAGTCTCCTATTAGAAAATAGCTTTTCTACTTACTCCAGTTTCTTGAACCTTTCAAAGCCAGCAGCAACATACTGGGATCCTGTCTGAAGGTCCTCAAGGTCTGTGACCCTGTGGCCCTGTCTCGGGGTGTACAGGGTCCTGATGGCAAGTGAAGCACCGATGCTCTGGGTCACTTCAGTCAAAAAGGCCTCCATAGTGGCCACCTGTCGCTGGTTGACCACAAACCTCCGCCCACTATAGAAGGGGTCTCCATTCCTATACACCACCACACTCTTCACTGGAGGCAGGACAGTCGTGGCTGTGGTGCTGGCAGCCATCTCCGAGCCAGCTGTTACTGTCACGGTCCACAGACACACATTTTAAAAAGGCTGCTAAGTGTTTCTGAGTCCACACACACACATACGCCACATGATTCTCTTCGCATACACATAAACACCCACTAAACCTATAGATACATTTTCTGGCCATCATCATACACTCCAGACACATTCTTTAGACCACACTTCTCCAACAGCCACACATTCAAATGCATACTGCATGATCTTTGATCCACAATGACACTGCTCAGTCACTCACAAGCCCGTTGGAAGATGAAACGAGGAAATCCTGGAAGTGAAGGCAAAGGTGAGATCAGTCCCTTCTGTTGTTGTGGTCTTTCTGGACTCCCACTCGCCACTCTTTCTCCCTCTCTCTTTCTCTTTCTCTCTCGCTATCCCCCTCACACACACACACACCACATTCACCCCACACGCTACTCCACTGACGGTGGTGAGTATTTCCTGGTTGCTATGGCAGCATGACAGCAATGACTGGCTTTGTGGGCCAAACCATCAGCAGCAACCACAACAAAAGAGACAGACAGAGGAGGAGAGAATGGGTGGGTCGCTGTGTTGGAAGCTGAATCAATAAGATAACGTTGTGACTCTGTTGTCTGTATTTTTGCTATGTATTATGCATTTCCAAGCAAAGTCAAGAACCAGCAGAAATTTCTTAAAAGTGACCCTTTTTAAATATATAACATTTAAAATTAAACACACTCATATATACTCATAGATAATGCATTTTCTAGCCTCCATAAACATCTTCCTGTGGTTGCTGTTGTATGGCATAAATACTAAATGACAACAGCAGCTTAACAGCAGACAGTCGTGTTAACAGTCGCAGGCAGATCTTTTCGTGTGATGAGTGAGAGATCATTCATTGTGATCCAGATGCGAAATATGAGCTTCTCTGAGTCGCAACATGAACTTGCTCAGAGCCAAGGACTCTTCCATTGAATTTCTACTGAATGAACTTTCCTCCTACACAGAAGCAACAACTTCAACCACTCGCAAATGATGCGGTGAGGATAATATCAGCGAAACCACTGCAACGACAACAACAAAACAGAGGGAAGACTTTATAGAAAAATATAATTCATTTATTTTTTTACATTAATAAACAACATTCACAGTGCACAGGTTTCGTCAATCGCATGATAAATACTACTGAAAACAATAGATTTACTGTGTGCTTGTACATGTATAAAATGACAGATTGAACAGATGCCAAATGAGTGAGTTCAGCCCTTCAGTCTCACATTATCAAGTCCAGTTCAGATTACATCTGGATTGTCAGGATACACTCAGATACACTCCTTCAGTGACAAGT
The DNA here is from genome assembly GCA_014281875.1 of Nibea albiflora. NCBI lineage: Eukaryota > Metazoa > Chordata > Actinopteri > Sciaenidae > Nibea > Nibea albiflora. Next base: position 22,585,671 of record CM024799.1, on the reverse strand, counting down.
ACTGCAGAGGAGAAGAAAGAGAGAAAAAAAAAACAATCATTAAAAGTTTGTTTTCTGACTGATTATACCTCATGATCTAGATGGTTTGGTGACCTCAAGATTAAGATATCCTGTGTACAACTGCATTTGAAAATCAAACTGTAAGGTGCATGAGTGAATCCTGTTTTCTCGGAGTTCAGTTAACATTAGGTGTTCTTTGGGCACATTACTCCACATCTTGGCACCTTCGCACGCTCTGGAGCTGCAGGGTGATTCATGGAGGCAGTGATGCAGGATTCATGAGGACATTCATTTTGTTCGAGATAAATTAAGGCATTCAGTTGGTACACAGTCTGGGAGCAAAGAGTGCAAGCAGCTGAACATGCTAGGAAACAACATTACTGATTTATGCACTTAATACACACACTGCAGGCTGAATCGTGCACAGCATCAGTCTCTGCATTTGTAAGTATAAGTTGGCTGCATTACAACCTTCAGACATTTATTGTACTCAATAAATAGCTATTGATACTCCATATATACTATGGTAATTATTCAGGTGCAGATTTTCCAGGATAACTGATGTTTCTTGGACCCATCGTACTGACTTACTTTTGAGGTCACTAAATAAATTCAGTCTTGCAGCAGAGGCAATTGTCTTACAGCAGGAGACTGCCAACGCTGAATAAATGTAGGGAAACACTACATCTCTCCCTTGCTCCGTCGTACCTTTTTCCTGCTGTCAATGGCCTGTTGGAGCCAGAGCAGTTCCATGGTCAGGGTGTTTCTATGGAGACGCAGGGCCTCTGGGGTACGGGGCACCTCCTTAGCCAAGCAGTACTGCCTGGAGCCTGAAGGAGGGATGACAAATTCAAAATGTCTCATGAAGATAAATCAGTTTGCACGCAAGTTCAACATGTGTTTTGCAAAAAGGTCAGACTGAATCTAAATCCTGTAGATAAATATTGATTTAGTGTTTTAGTTCTTCTCTATTTGCAAATTTCCTTAGACATATGAAAAAATGTGGTGAGATGAGTTGGTTTGTATGCAATGCTATTTCTCCCATTTTGACAATTTTCTCATGAATATTTGAATCCAGGTAAGTGTCTTCAATATTTAAAACAAATCATAATGGCAACTCACTGGCAGTTTTTAATCTATCTTGTCTTGATGAAAAGAAAGAAGAATATTATTTGCAGTGCTTACAAAACAGGATTAGTATTAATCAATACATCAATTTCAAGAATTTCAAGGTCCAGTATGTAGGATTTAGCAACATCTAACGGTGAGGCTACGCACGGCAACCCCCTTGCCTCACCGTACCCTTCCAGAAATTGTGAAACTCCCCATTTAGTGGCAGTGTTTCTGTCTGCTCTAGCAATATGAAGGCATCTCCTTGAACTTGTGAGTACTGTGATGGGATTTCTCACACCATTTCTAAAATTTCAGTGATTGTGAAAACAACTGAAGCCCTAAACAAGATTCAACATTTTACCTGTGTTATAAATGCATACTGATAGATGGAGACACACAATTCACACCTTTGTGAGAGTGACCACAGTTCATATCCAGCTCCAAGCTGCTCCAGACAGTGGTGTCTCCTGTGCTCTCCATCAGCCCACCATCTTTATCCCCGACAATGCTTTCTCTTTGACCCTCTTCATGCCTTCCAACACCGCTTCTGGGGACATAGTCTGCATGTAGAGAGGCCTGTTCTATGGGTTGTGAATCATCTCTCTCTGCTTCTATCTTCTCTAGCTGTGCGCGATAATCTCTCTCCTCTGTTGACGGTGTTGTTGCTGCTGATGGGCTCTGGGGACTGGCACAAACATCTAGCGCTGGATGTGGAGGCTTGCTGGCGGAGTTGCTGGGTCGTAAAAACGGACGGTCCTGTTGGTGAATGAGAAAAAGCATGAGAACAGTACAGAGAGGCCAATTACATCACACTCTCATAAAAGTTACTTACAGTGTCTGTGAAGTGGGGAACGGGGATAACTGTCTCCCTCCACTTCAAGTGAGTCAAGCCTCCATCAATCTCTGTAACGATGTCTTCAAAGTCTTCTCGTGCACGACGGACTTCGAGTCTCACCAAGTATCCACGCGCAGATGCCTAAAGTAGAGAGGGGAGATGCAGTAACTAACTTATAGTAACAATAAGTTGTCTTATGTAGAACAAAATTTGTTATGACTTCTTAAGACTTATGCGCTTAACGCACAGTTCAGACCACAAGCAGGTAAAAAACCACAGGCTGAAACCTGAAATCAGTCTCTGTGTTTGTAGGTATACGCTGGCTTTACTGCAACTTTTAGGACATGTTTTCTGTTCTCAACAAGCAGTATTAAGATAAAATAAGACATTAATGCTCCACAGTCTCATGCAGGAGGTGAAAGGAGTTGTTGATGATGGATGCAAACTTTGCTAACATCCTCCTCTCCCCCACCTTTTCTATGGAGGGAAGGGGGAAGTCCAGGACAGAGCTGGACCTCTTAGTTTCCTTTGTTATTGATATACACTATGCTTGTTCTGACCTCTTTCTGGAGTCACTAAATAAGTTAAAGTAACGTATAGTAACGGTAACTTGCCCCATGTAGCCTAACTATACCACTTTATGTCAATGCTAACAACGCTGGCTACTATTAGCAGTCTCGCTAAAAGCGGCTAAACTGTGCAAGCTAGCAAATAAAAACATTGACTACAAATTACTGCCGGCATAAAGACGCAACTCGGTAGTTAATGAGTTGAATGGGGGCTAATTAAACAGCGTAATTACCTGAAAACAGGTGAGTATCTTCTCCCATCGACTCCTGTCCATTGCTATGGTAACATGACAGCGTCGCCCCGGTGAGCGGGAGATGAACTCGAAACGTTGATTTTGTTCCGGTGTCAGACTAAAAAAATAAAAGCATGCTTGTAAAAGTTAACCACGTAAGCGTACCGGTTTAGCTCTTGGTCTAATGGTTTGGCGTAAATATGATTTAATGGTTTATAATTACAATTTAAACTGTGTTTAAATAAATTAAATGCTCCGCAGTAAACTGTCGTTATGTATGCGGTGTTATATTTTGGTAAAAAGCGGAAGTGACCGTGTGTTTGTATATTCCTGCGGCAATGTTGCTGCTCGTCACATGCCACTTTTTCTCTCCAAGTTTTTCGCCACAGCTGAATGAAAATGAGTAGTGCTTCAAATCAGAGGACTTTGTTCCAGACGTGGGGTGGATCCGCTTCGCAAAACAAAGTGGTCCAACCGAAAAAAGATGCCAAGAAGGCCGCTGGACGGCGGAGGACAACCCCAACCAACAACACTACTCAGGTAGCTAAAGTCAACCCTCCAAGGAATCCTCTATGGCCTCAAGTAGGACAGGGGTCCACAAACACATCAGAGGAGTCTAAACCTGCGTTTGAAGACGAAGATGACGATGATCTGATGGTTATCGCTGTTTATGAAGCTGAAAGGAGCCTTCAGCTTGATAATGCAAACTCATTTCAGCATGACAACCCTGTAGCAACAGAGAGCAGTGCCTTCTCTGACCCCCCCTCCAGTGGGCAGACATATCCAGACTTTCCTGGCTTTGACAGCTCCTCAGCAAAGGTATGGATTTACCCCACCAACTATCCCATCAGGGGGTACCAGCTGAAGATATCAGAGGCTGCCCTGTTTCAGAACACCTTGGTGTGTCTTCCCACCGGTCTGGGGAAGACCTTCATAGCCTCTGTGGTGATGTACAACTTCTACCGCTGGTATCCGTCAGGGAAGATTGTATTCATGGCTCCCACCAAACCTCTGGTGGCCCAGCAGATTGAAGCCTGTTATAAAGTGATGGGGATCCCACAGGCACACATGGCTGAGCTGACTGGTAAAATCACGACACAGAAAACTCATATTTACTGTTTTTTTTAGCTTTTATTTAATGATATTAAAAAGAGTCTTATCCGCAGGCAGCACTGCAGCAAAGCAGAGACAGGAGGTGTGGAGGACCAAGCGTGTCTTCTTCCTCACCCCTCAGGTCATGGTGAACGATCTGTCCAGAGAGACCTGTCCGGCTAAGCAGATCAAGTGTGTGGTGATCGACGAAGCCCACAAGGCGCTGGGCAACCATGCCTACTGTCAGGTACGCAAACCTGCCACAGACGTGTCTTACCCAAAACACTAACATTGAAGGGTGGTTGTAAGAAGTCTGTTAGAGAGAATGGAGGCTGTGGTGCAGACTGCACATATACTATTCATGTTTTTTGTCCACTCTCCATCGTCACTTAACACAGGTGAATGCACTGTAGCTGGAACTGTAATTTAAAACAGCAAGCGCATCTTGACATTGGCTTTAATGTAATGGAGTATCTTGATTTGTCATTTTTGTAATTCATTAGATTGAATAAAATTAACATTCCCATCTGGTTATTTTATCTATTTTATTCGACAGTTGATTTTAGAGATCCACGTTTTGACATTAAATTACAGAGTGCCCTCATGCGGTAGCGTTCAAGTCCCACGTACAAAAGGTTCTCACCACTGCACCCCCATGGCCCATTGCTGCATGTCATCCCCTCTCAGTCTCCTCACTTTCCTATTCTCTATTCTGTATATACTTTCTTAGACTCTATTCAGCTGCTTCTGTCCAATAAAACCCCCCAAAATATAATACTGTCTGATTGCTCACTCCTATTTTCTAGTAGCAGGTTACCTCTTTAGGTTTGCATCCTAACGCTTTTATTCAGTTAAATATTGTGTAAATGAAGTGCTAACAATGCCCGTACCTGCTCCTCTCTCTGTTACTCAGGTGATAAAACAGCTCAGCAGCCAGACTCTGCAATTCCGCATCCTGGCCCTTAGTGCAACTCCGGGAGGAGATGTAAAAGTAAGAACAATATGCAGTACCTGTGTCCTAAAAACTCAAAGACCTTCATTTATACACTCAAATCTGATTCCGTTCTTCCTCTCTTATTTAGTCAGTGCAGTCGGTCATCTCTAATTTGCTCATCTCCCACATCGAGCTACGTTCAGATGAGAGCCCGGATATTCAGGCACATTCCCACCAGCGCAGTGTGGACAAAGTGGTGGTTCCTCTGGGAGAGATGCTTACTGCTCACCAGGCGCGCTACCTGCAGGTAGGCACAAGTCATTTTGCATCACGTTTAGCTGAACTCCTACTCCCTGTGTTTACAGCTTTTCTTTCAAATAAATACCTGACGTAACAATCAAAGTTAAGCGGATGTGACGCTCACTTCTTATAGAGTGGCAACCGCCAATAAAAGTAATTTTTCTATTCAAACTTTCCTCTATTAATCACGTTTGGTTTATCATCATGCTCTATGCATGTCTTTTTTTGGTGCACTGGTGCCACCTTGTGGTCACTATGTGCTTGCTTCTGTTGTCCTCAGCCGTGATCATCTTCTCAGCATCACGTCTTTCCTCTCACAGCATGCTTCTTACTGGGTCAGCTATCATGAAATGGATTGATTTGTCTGGAAAGCAACATCCTGTCACACTCAGTGGTCTAGCTTTAAGTGCTGGTGGACTGAACTGTTCTGGATTATTAACGGATGCTATAAGGCTTTCTATCCTTGTCACGGGTTGGTCCACTGTCTGTGTGTACTGTACCATAAATGTGCAGCCACACTTCATCTGTCTCAACTGGCTGGACAGCTGGAATGTGACACCATTTGAAAGACGAGACATGTTATACATTAGCTCTGTTAGGTCTCCTTTGTATGTTTTTTTTTTCCTCCTTTCAGGTTGTTTGCAGTATGAAAGCTTTTCTAAATAGCTTTGGCTTTATTTTTTTAACCTTCTCTTCTCATCTTGACCGGACGGTGCCTGCAACCTGCATGTTAACCTCTGTTCCCCATTCCTTAATTTGACCAGACAATAAAGACAACACTGTACTCAGGTGTGAAATTAACATAACTGCGGCCATTCAGGCGGAATTTAATGATTGTTGAGCAAATCGGTAAAATGAGGCAGTCACGCAGACAAGTTTTGTGCAATTCATTGTGTTATTTTTCTTCCAGTCTTGAAGCCCATTTTACCACAGGTATTAGCGAGGGCCAAGACCATATAACCACTAAAATAGCTTCCTTGCTTTCCGGTGTCTCGGCTCTATGATTTTGATTGAGTAAGGATGGAGGTTTTATAAACATGTGTAATGTCAGTGAATATCTAGGCCACTGTGTCCAAGGCAGTGCTAGTGTTTACACTCTATGTCGTGTTCTAATGGAAATGGATGGTATAATTTAGGGGCTAGCGCTTCAGCGCCATCCCACATACATTAGAAGTAATTTGCCCCATCAGAATTGCTGTTATTTGTTTGAACAAAGCGTGTTGTATCTCCGTCAGACATTATATACTGCTGTACTGTGTAGGGCAGTACGCTGCTGAGGTGTGCGTCTGCCGCATTTATGAGAGCTCATCATGTTACTATGCTCCAGTAACTGAGCACCAGTTCTTCTCATGAGATTGGTTATGCTATATGTTTCAGAACAAAGTAGGGTGTGACCTCTTTTTTTATTTGCCCCATTGATCCCATAAAAAGAAAAGAACACTCTTAAGGGATGTTCTTTATACGTATACAGCACTTATCACATGTACTGTATATTCCACATGTCCAAACTGGGGGTATAGCCAATGGAGGGAAATGACTTTCCCAATAATACAAAGGGATGAGGTTTATCATAAGCACCTTCTTACTGTATGAACATCATTCATTGTGTCGCGTAATACTTCGTGAACCCAGTAAAGCTACGTTTCAAAAGACAGGAGACAAGCACATATTTATTGAACAAAGGAAACCACAGTAGCTGTTGTTGATGCACTTGAATTTTCACAGTACAGCATACATTTGCAAAACACTTAAAAAAAATAAGCAAAGAGAAATAAGGAAAAAAAGAAAAAAAGTTGAATCCTCGCACCTGATGTTCCCAAATAACCGGGCTCTTAAAGGGCCAACCAGCGTGTACGTATCATGGCTTTGCAAGTGTTTAAGCACTAAAAAGTATCAACTCTACAATCATTTAATGATAAATAAATTCTTTGGATCTGGTGTCTTGATGCAGCCTTCCCCACCCATGACGACGGCTTCTTGTTTTACATTTTTAAAATGAATTAAATAAGACAAAAACCAACTTTCTCACAATTTGATCTCAAAATGACACTGTTGGGTTTACAGACATGTAATAGGCCTCAATAACAACTGCACGTCTAATCAAAAATCTTCACACAGTGATGATTTGGCTAGTGCGTTTCCAATTTTATTTCACTGCTATCCAAGCAGTAAATGTACATTTTTTTTTTAAACAAAGAAACCTTCCTACATTAGAGCACAAGCTGGTAGCTGTAGCTGGTTTGATGTATATCACATTGCATATGTTGCATATAATATAATGACACTATACATACATATTTCTTTCACCCTGACTTGACTTTATAGACTCTCAGCAGATTGATGATAGAACATTATGCAGTTTGAAGTTGAACAAAGTGTATCTTTTTCCTATTAAGTCACAGTAGAGATCTACTTTGTGCTCTATGTCTTTGCTTGTTGTATCATCTCTACGTAGCAGCAGTAATATTTGAATATTTTAGTGAATACACACTCACTAACATTGACACAGACACAGTTGCAAGTAGAGAGAGGTATAGAACTATTACTGAGTGTTAATGGACATAAACACTGACATTGCAGCGACCTGCCTTCAGAGGAAAGGATAATACTGAATATAAGTACTTCATGATTGTCATTCAGCATTAAAACAGAGTTTTTCAGTGTTTGGTTTGTAGACATGTGACATTTTGTTTTTACTATCTCTAAGCAGCTGTACGGTACATTCACGCACAAACTCCGATGAACATATTATGGTCATGGTTTTGTGTTGAGCTTATTTATGGTTTAAACCACGAGTTCTGGTCTGCATGTTGTCTTATCGGATTGTGCTGCACGTGTGGATCCCCTCTCCAACCCACCATTACATGCTCCTGAACACACCCTTAGACTGGGTTAGCTTAGTGACCTCGTAGCTGTAATAACTGGCATGTTGAGTATTGATTATCTGGTAAATATTGCACTTGAAAATGGTTGTTTTTGCAGTGTGACGTAACCTGGAGTGAACTGCTGCATGTAGTGCAGAGATTAAGAAAGAACGGATCGACGACGAGAGCTGCAATCACCTCAGCGAGCAAGAACGTGACAAACTGTTCTTCTGTTGTGCACTGACCTTTACCCCACATGACAGGACACTGTAGCTGTGCAACTGACAGAAACATAGCACATAGATAAGGCTGCATGTCTACTAGGAACCTACTTCTGCTGTGTAAGGTGGTTGCTGACAGCACGCAAGGGTCACCATGTTCACAGAGCACTAAGAGTTAACGAGGGCACTCAATGTAAGAGCAGGAGATAAATGCTACGTTGTGTGGCAGTGGTTTAGTTCAGTTCTTATTGGTGAAATGAGAAGTGGTGTAAATGAAAATTCACTGAGCGTTAAGTGAGAGGTGAAAGGTAGAGGTGGTAACTAAAAAGGTGAGGTGAAGATGTTGCATCTAAGGCTGTGGCTGGGCTGCGGCAGTATTAAGGGAGTCTTTGCGTGGCTCAAGGGATGGGATGCTGCCTAGTCCGCATGTCACTCGGGTCGCTCCAGGAACCAGATCTCATTCTGGCGGTTCCTGTGAGCGGGGTTGGGTGTAGCCAGCCACGATGAAGGAGTCTGAGATGCACACTCCAGGGGCGTCTAGAAGCTCTGCCATGGCATTAATCTGATTAATGATGGTCACTTCATTGGTTGGACCAGTGAAGCCCCTGAAAGAAACAGGGAGGAGTGAATGAGCATCAAATGAGTCATCAAATCTCAGTAATCATTCAGGAATGATACACTTGGTAATTTGTATTTATTCTCTACTGACCTTGCGTATATAGTAGTGGGGGGCCAGATCTCTATGATGATCTCACTATCAGCAGGCTGTGGCGGCTGGGCCTGATGCTCAGCGGGAAGGAAATACGCCACAGTGACATCATGAGACATCACGGAGTGGTTCTCATCTGTGCGCACCACTGTGATGATGGGGAGCGTCATGCCCAGGTATTCACCTAGAGATGTAAAGGAAATGGCACTTGCCGTTATTACCTGGCTTGGAGATGAGCGGCAAATGAAAGACAAGCTGGGAATTTAAGAGGAGAGGAGAATGTAATTGTATGTTAAGTGGTTCCTTGTGGACTTACCTAAGGAGTTCTGCTGGCAGATGTATCTCATTATTCTCATGAAAGCCATAGCAGATGCTCTGTTCATAAGTGTCCTCACGCAGCGTAATACAAGCCCAGTGGCCCTTTTCGTATTGGCGTTTCTCATACAGCAGCTCCCCGCACTGAAAAACACAGATAATGACAACAATGAGCTGAAATATTATTTCATGAATGCGGTGTCTGAAACAGCTTTTAGTAACTTTTTCTATTGAAACTGACATTGAAGATGCCAGCACACCATCTGAGAAATGCGGGAAAGTCAGCCTGTCTACAAATCACACAGACATGCAGCGTTTGGCCTTGTAAGTGTAATCAGGTAGATCCTATGAAGCTCCCAAGTATGTGAGACACATTTACAGCACTCTATTTAGACTGAATACAGTTCACAAGGGGACGTTTTGTAATACAATTATTACTGGTGCATTTCTGATTTTCAGCTACATACAACAAGTTTCACAGACTTGTCTTTAAACAACCGTATAGAGAAGTGATTTCAATTGATATGAACATTTTCTATACTTATTTAAACAGACGAATCATTGACGAAAATAAAACTATATAATACATTTTATATAATTCTTTATTTTGAACACTTTACCTACAGTTTGAGGTGTGCTTGCATTGAACATGCTGTCGTTCAAGGCACGGAAACCTTTTAACTGGGCTTTCCAGACAAGGTTTAATGAACTAATTAACTTAAGTTAAACCAATTAGCCCTCTTTATTTATATGACCCCCTGAGGACTTAAGGCGGCTTTTTGTATTGGGTGACACAATCATCTTGTCGAAAATAAATAGCTGACCCATACTCTGCACGTGACTGACAGTGTTGCTGCCGGCTTGTTTGTTGTATGTAAATGATGTTTTGTGCAACTTAAACAACAACCAGTTGTTCAGGTTTCTTACCTCTGCTCTTTTGCTTTAATTAGCTCTTCCCTTTTTTTTCATACAGAACATGAAAATGTACCGAAAGTCGGGGTCACACGAGCTGAAAGCACGTGGATCATTTGCCCTGGTGTGTGGATACCTTCTCTTTGCGTGAAAGGAGCGTGAACGGGATGTGTTCTCTCTGACCGCGTCCTTGGTTGTTGCTGGTTAGCTGCTGAATGGGCTCTGCCATATCTGTCAACAGACAAACAAATGATGTGGTCGGCTGAAACGCATGGTCAAAAATTTATGTTGGCATGAGTCAACAAACACACTGACACTTTTTTTTAAATACATTAAATGTTGTGGCTGCGTGCCGTTTTAGCCATTGACAAGATAAAAAAATGACGCCTCTTTCCTTGATACTGTGCTCCACAGTCTTTTTCCACTCACGTCATATCAACACATGCAGTCTCCTGTCTCTAATCTGTTTAAATTGTCCTCACTTTTAGTAATCTGCTGACGGGCACTGTTGGTAGTCTGCGTGAGAAAGAGTTGTCAGATGCGCAGACTGCTATGCCAGGATGTCAGAGAGAGTGTAATGTTTGTTGGAGCTGAAGGGGAACCGTGATGAAACCTGCCCAAGGCCAGGTGTGGACTGGTAATCACAGAGACATAACAGCAGTGCTGGGCATCATTAAAAAACCACCAGTACCAGTAAGTGATAAAATGGAATATTTAATTTGATACCCGCGGTCAAGAAAAACCATTGTCCTTGCAAACACAACAACTGCTTGCTTCTGCTAGCTGTAGCTGCGGAAGAGCGCTAATCATGTCACTATTAACAACTCTTCTGTGATACCCATATTGTCAGCTCCATTGTTAATCTGTCAAATACAGGGCACTCAAGGTAAACCCAATCCAATCACAATTTGTAAATCAATACGATGGAGGACAACTGTGTCAGACGGATCTGTAGTATTTAGGCGATCAATCCTTTGATAATGAACAAAGCTGTGGTTTGGTGGTTATGTTGTAAAGTCAAACATTTGACAGTTTTCTGCGTGTGTATTCAATATAAGAGACAAGAGAACACGCCACACCTTGACCCACTGCATGGTGATCCCCATATACAGGCGCACACTGCTCAGGCGTCAGGTCCCACTTTCAGTCAAGCTCCACAAACCTCTGGCCTGCAGTGTTCCTTTTCCGTCAAACTGTTGCATAATCTGGAGCTACTGCAGGTGTTTCGATCAACCTAATTTCCCATGAAGGTCCAACTTAACTTTTATATATGCTTTTTTTGATTAATGGAAAAGAAAAACTTTCTATATTAAGTTTTGAGTGTGCATTATAGTTGGGGCTTTTATTAAAAACAGGTGTGTAGTGTGACTGCGCTGCTTTCAATAATTACCTGTGGAATAGGGATAGCACTGTTTGTGTTAAGACCCAGGCCTATTGTGTTAAACCCAAAGTCACTATGCTTCTGAGACAATCTGGAGTGTGTGTTGTGATGGCCCCTGCCATTTTGTGTGTTTTGGTTGTTGTCTGTGCTCCTCCCTTCGTAGGTGCTCCCTGCCTGTGCTCCTCCTACCTCGTTGGGGAGATTCACCTCACCTGTGGCCTCATCTATAAAGGCATGGCCTTTCTAAGATGGCTCTCTCTCTTGATCCCTCATAATCTCTAGATTTAGATTTGAGAAATTACTGCTGGAGAAAGTTATGTGTTATCGTATTAACATCAGCACTGTATTGATGGGAACAGACCACAGAAATATGCTCATTTGTGTTTTTGGATTAGTGTGTTAGAAAGAAGTAAGACACTTATTATTCAATATTAGTCAATATTATTACGGGTGACCAGGACGTGCTCAGTTTTGTTCATGAACTGTTCATTTTGGGTTCACCGACATGAAGATGGCGACACACCATTCTGTCTTGTTTTCAAGCTAGAAACCCTTCAAGCATCCTCATCAGCTGATGATATCTGCTCCTCTGACCTCTTGAAAATGAAGTATGAAAAACATCATGAGGTTTTTGTGCGCTGCACTGCAAGGGTCAAACGTTAGAAAATAATATATAGACGGCTCTTATCTGGCCAACCGGTTCTCTGGAGGCTGCAATAATGTTTGGATATCATTGAAAAATACAGATCGCTCTCTGTGATATCTTTTTGACAGTGGTGAACTGTAAAAAAAAAAATAATATATATATATAAAGGTGGTGGCTGCAGTGGAGTTAAAGCTACATAATATGTAGCTGTTAAAGTTAGCCAATCAAATAGCTCCAACTGCTAGCAAAGCACAACGCCCACCTCAGTCCTGCCAGTCCTGCCCATTTAACTCCATCCCAATTAGAGAAAAGGAGTTTACTGTAGCCTTGGCCCATTACCTTAACTACAGTACTGTGGACTTACCAGCCAGTACCAGTACAGGCAAGTTGGCTAATCCCCCCCTCTGGGTTAGAAAGCCCCAACAAGTGATTTTAATCGTTCCAATTAGTCTTTTGGTCTGAGGGAGGATGTACCAGTCTGCCTGCTTAGGCAACTTGTCGTCCACCTTGGGTTGCCACTGAGAATCCAATAACACAGAGTAAAATCTAATCCTTTTTATTTTCTCAAACTTTTCTCTCTTAATGACTTTGTTCTTCATTGGCTTTTAGCCATGGCTAACAAGTAAAACCACAAAGCTGAACTAATTAAAGAGGGCTGTGGTAGTCACTTTGTTGTCACAAATTGGATGTGTGGTTGGAATGTTATTTCTCTGAAGCACAAATTAAAATGTTGAAGTCGAACTGATCTAAATGGGTCCATTGTCCTGGTGATTAGCGGTGAACTTGGTGGGTTCTAAAGTTCAAATCAACTGCTGCTGCCGTCTCCGGCTTTTATGGTAAAATCTGATTGAACTGATTGAAAACTAAAATTGAAATTTAAAATGCATCCAAAGCATATTTGCTGTCAATTTTCCAGAAGAAAAAATACAAACCCTGTCACAATACCAGAATTTTAACCTTTGATACGATTATAGTCTTTTGAGAGCAAGACAAAAAGAAAAAGAAAAGTCCATAATAATATTTATTCTTGTTTTTAAATGAACAAAACATTTTATTTGAATACATTATACCATACTTGTAGCGGGTTATTTCAAGTCTTCACTTTGTCTCCGTTGTGTACTGAACTGCTTTAACCTGCTCATCTTGCCTTCTCTGTTGTTAATGATGTCGTTGACTGAAGGTAGTAACAACCAGGTTTGTTTACTGTTGCAGGTCAGTGCTTGTGAAATAAACACTGCGTTGTGTGTGTGTGTTGTGTGTGTGTGTGTCTCCAGCGTAACACAGGTAACATTTCTCTCTCTCTCTCTCTCTCTGCGTCTCCACAGTAAAGCTGTGTGATCGGTAGACCTCAGGGTGGGAGGACAGCATGGTGGAGACTGTCTACTTTAAGTACTACTAAATTAATTAACAGAGATCGTATCATTCTAAACATGTGGTACCATTTTGTTTGTTAGCTTTTGCATACACAAGCAGAACAAGTCCTCTCTTTATTGGACAGAGCTGTGACCGGTGTGCTTACTGTGATTACATGTTTTTTGCTTGTTTCATTTTGAGGTGGAAGTAACCAAATTGTTCAAACAGCTCTGGAGCCAGTTTAATATTTTTTTGAAGATGAAAGACGACCAATTCATGAGGCAAAAATGGCAAGCACAGCGTGCAAATTATAGACTGCTCCTCGTTGTGTTTGTGTGAAAACCAGGCACTTTGTTTACCTCACAAAATCAATATTCATGTCTATTATTCTAATTCACCCCACAAAGTCCTGTAGTACCATAGACTACTGGCTATGCGGTTACGGTTTGTGTATTACACGTACTATTATAATGTGCATGATATTTTAGTCTTATCGGAATATTTAAGCCGACAAGAGGAGACAGACATTTGCTATTATAATGTCCGATAACACAGTCAGTCATGTCTTTGTGAAAGCTGTCCATGTAAATCCAATGCTGGACTTGTGACTTGTGATCTCTTTCTTTCTGTGCAACAGCGTTCAGCGACTTGAGGACTTTCCCACTGTCTTTCCACTAAGAGGATCTTCAGATTTTCATGCAATTCACAATAGACAGAAAAAGCGGAGCAGATGAACTCATCTGAGTGTTTTTGTGCGAAATTATCTTTTAATAGACAAACTACACTAACAGTCTGCAGACTTTTAGCCACTAACAAATGAGGATACTTAATGATTTCTTCAGAAAATAGAAGTTTGACGGCTACGTTGTGTCAAAAAACAACTGTGTTTGTTTGTGTGGTTGTTTGACAGCTGTGTCTTTTAAATTACAACTTTTCTCTTGTGACTTTTCTTTAAACAACATATCATAGATTAAATATTCCAGTTCACCTGAGGGGCTGGGATTGTGTCTAACTGGAACAACTTTATCAACCGCGTGTGCCTCATTGAAAACTAGGTCAGTGTACATGAGGGTATGCCTCCTGTACCTTAACTAAAGTTAAACGTGTAAAAGTGTGTAAATATTATTTACCTTCAGAAACTTCCACCTGGTGTCCTCTCGCTACGTCCTGCCAGTAATGCAGCAGTCGGCCGTCGCCTTCATCCATGGTTTCTGCCTCTTCCTCGAGGCTGCCGTTGCCCGAGTCTGATAGCTGGTCTTCCGAGAAAGACTCCAGGTCCTCCAGCGAGATCATGCCGGGTTGGTCAGGCCCTTCGCCGCCGCCGCCGCTCATTTGGCAGCCACCTCGGTCCATTTCTGTTAATAAGACTAGTACACGAGTACGTAACGAAGGAGAAAAAAAAGCTTAAATGGTCAAACTAAAATAAAATAAAAAACTAAAATGCTGTGCGAGTTCAGCTTCGTTTTAGTGTCTCTAAGTGTGTTTCCTCTTCGGACCTCGGTGAGTTGCTTATCCGGATTAGAACAACGGTTACTCGGTAGTAAACAAACCGGACTCTACGAAGCTTTCCTCGACATATTTAGCTTATTTGTAGCCGCATTGTTATATCTGACATAAAGCAGGCATATCCTTCGCCAGGTGTGTTTTTCAACACGTTAAAAAAAAAAAAGGAAAGTCGCTCCGCTCCAGCAGGGAGGACTGCGTGGAGCACCGCGTCGCCTCTGTCTTTGTAGCCGGAGGTGAACGCCGTGTTTACTAGGGACGAGGGCGGACCACGTGACGCTGCAGGATCACGCAACCCCTCCCATTCCCGCTGTCCGAGGAGATAAATACCGGAGACCCGGACCCGGGAGCAGACGTTTCTGATCCAACAGTACACCGAGGTGAAGGCGAGACGTCAACAGTAACAAAACGCGCCCACTGACAGCCAGCTTAGGTCATTTTGTTGTTTTTATTTCTTAATTTTCACAAGTGCCTATTTGTCGTATGCTGTAGCACATTAAGCTGCAGCTAGTTATTATTTTCATTATCATTTCACCTTTTATAATATTATCTTGATTCATTTATTTATTATTTAAGCTATAAAATATCAGATGGTGACAAATGCTCATTACAAAAATTAGGCATCCAGTTTATATGACACATGCAACAAAATCAATACACATAGGAATATAAGAATTAAAATCACAACAGTGAATGGGATAGTCTAAGCACTCACCAGAGCTTACAGAGAGGTATGGCTACAGTGCAAGGTGAAAAACTGCAGGTATTATAAATGTAAGGTCATTTAAAAAAGTAAAAACAGTGTAGAAATAATGGTTACTGTGGATAATGTAAATATAGTAGTAGTATAAAGTAAAAACAATTTTTTTTTGGTCTGACCAAAACCTAAAGATGTTCAATTTACAATTAAAAGCAGAGAAAAGCAGCAAAATTGCATATTTCAGAAGCTGGATTCAAAGATTAATTAGTCATCTAAGTAATTGACCATTCATTTTCTGTTAAGAGGCTAATCAACTAATCATTTTAGCACTTGAGGCAGCATTTCAACAGTTGAACTGATTTTATTGTTTTTTTCTCAGTATGTTCTAATTAATGTCTTCACCTTATTTAAATCACTTTGAATTCAACATGTTCGAAAGGTGCTATTCAAATAAAGTTGCCTTTATCCTATAAAACTATAAAGCACTTTACGCTGTATAGTTTTATAGGATTTTAAAATTATTTTAATTTACATACATACTCACTTACATACATCAACAATTCTATTTCCACAGTGAATTCATTATCTGTCACTCATAAGCTGCAAAGCGCACATGTAATTATTTGCATCGCGACCCTTTGACTGATGAGTGCCTTGACAACGGGGCATGCTGGGGTTGAGAGGCAGAAGGGAGTGGGTTGAGAGTGTGTGTACGTGACAGCCATGACTGTCCTCATAGGTACAATAGCTGAGAGAAAACACAATAAACTACAAGGACACAAAGAGAAGACTACAGGGAGAATAATGCATTTTTAAACAACATTCTCCTGTGTTCTTTACTTTGGTACATACAGTATTTATTTATTTTTTAATTCAACTTAAATCATTTTTTATTGGTGAACAAAAAAAAACTTTGCAGGGATAATAAACATATTTGAACTCATGCACAAAGGGACAGACTATACAGAATCTCCTCTGATCTGTGACGCTGCAACAGCCAACCACCATGTTGCAGGCTTCAACACACACAGCACAGCACATTATATAATCCTCTATGTCTGTGGGGGAGTCTTCATGTAAATACACACAGTATACTGATACACTCACTCTACATTACAATAAAAGGGAGTGGTGAACCAGTTCTTCATACTGTCATTGGCTGTGAGTGTTGAATAGGGCATGTGCTTGGATGTAAACCTCGGCATGTACTGCCGGATTGTATTTGTCCTTTTGTCTTCTTGTTCTAAATCCTCACAGTGATTGTATTTTGATTTACGACAGCCCAAATTAAATGAGCACCCTCGCAGCAACGATAAGGTTTGCTCATTTATCGCATAATTAACGATGTTGGAATTTCCACGCTGCATTATGTTCACCTTCATAAGTATCAGTTAAAACAAGGCAAGCTTTATCATGAAGACGCACATATATCACTAAAGTTCCTCCATTGTTGACATGCAGGAGTGGGAGTTTAGTCTAGTGTTGTCCTGTTATTAATAGCTCCTTTATAGACGGGCTTTTTCATTGATCCCCCAACGTCACTTAGTTCCATGCCCCTCAACCAATCAACTGATGGTCCCTTCTGAGCATGCTCAGAACAGCTGCCATCAGGGATGTGATTTGGCACACGTCCTCTCCTCTCCTCTCCTCTCCTCTCCTCTCCTCTCCTCTCCTCTCCTCTCCTCTCCTCTCCTCTCCTCTCCTCTCCTCTCCTCTCCTCTCCTTTAATAATGTTATGGAGGAATCCAAATCTAGCATTCACTTTGTTGTTTGTTTTCCTATTTTTATGAGTTCTTTATCCAATTCCACCCTATCCTCTGCTATTTTAAAAAGCCACAATCATTTTAATTATGATACTGGGTTGTTGATCCTAGATTACTAGTGTAAGCAAACTTGACTATGACCAAAAAAAATGGGAATCTCTCTATCTATCTCTCTATTTAAGACTTAGCCCTTTCTCTACTGATCTGCTGTTTGCGTGTGTTCTTATTTATTTGATAATAAATGTAATCTTTTGATATTTTTGGTTGTAGATAAGACAAAACAGGACTTTAGATCATTTTGTGTTCCATCTTTGATGGATAGTTTTCACTCCCTGATATTTTAGCGACTAAACAATTAATCTTTAAACGGAGAACAAAAAGTTCATTAGAGTTTCAGCCTTAGGTGAAAGCAGTGGACAGGTACAGAGTGCAGGAAGCTTGAACTATAGCACAGTTTTTTTTTTTTCTGTTATTTCACTCCACATTCCAACCAGACAAAAACGGCAACCTCACTAATCTGGTTCTGTGTAATCTCATAATCTGGCCCAGACCGCAGCGTACACATTCCCTCATTGAGCTCCTCTTGTCAATTAACTAAAGAGAGGGAGAGAACGATTTTGACTTGTAGACAACTTGTGGATCTTTTCTCTCAGTGCTGTCTGCTTCTGTCTTGACATGCACGACCGCACAGACTTGCATATGCAGTGACGTGTACACACACAGCAGAAGGCTTCAAAATACTGCGATTTTTATCATTTTAAAACAGTAAAACTACAACTCTTGTAACTCACAACTACGTTGACAGGAATAAAGACTAAACTGTACATCAGAATACTTAAATGGTTACAATAATTCAGAGACCTCATAAATCTCTGCCTGTAGTTTTAGTTGTTTCTTTATGTTTGCCAGTTGTGTTTATAGATTTTCTATGTATTCATATGGATGGTAATATTTAATATATATATATAGATGAGAATCATAATGACCTGACGAAGATCCATTATTAAACTTTTGTGGCAGTGTAGAGCTGTTATATGTTTTCCATTGATCCCAAGAAATAAACAATAGTGACATCTAACACGAAGACAATGTTTAGAGTGTTAACATGTTGGGTTAAAGAGGTTATGTCAGGTGGCTCTAAATTGCCCTGTAAGTGTAAATGGTTGTCTCTGTATTCCTCTTTCACCTTAAAAAATATCTAGTACAGATTATCTAGTACAGTTGGCATGGTAAAATGCTTTTCCCCGTTATTATAGAGATGTTGGGCAAATAGAAATTCAGCTAGTGGTGCTAGATGGAAAGCCAAGGGATCACTGAGGTAAATAGGAGTCACTCTCTAGTGACCAAATTTATCCATCGAATAGCTCTGAGGGCCACTATAGGCTACATGTTTGTAGCACCTCAAGGGCTGTTGACAGATATTATATTTTTCTTTTTATCTAACTATTCTGCAAAAACTAATTTAGCTGCCACCAAGGTTTGGTGAACAGAAGCAGGATTTAAAGCACGAACAGGCGTTTTTAGCTGTCACGCATATGAAGATATTGCTTTGGGCTTTGTTATGAGAAAGGATTGATCAATACAAATATTGTATTGCACGTAGTAATCAAAGTATGGACAAGGCTGAGTTCACACGAGCAGTACATAAACCCCTTCAGATGAAACGCTAAGGTCGAAGTGGGATGTATTTCAACAATACTATCACCCGCTAACTCTGCTCCTTTCTGCCTATTAGCATCTGTCAGTAATGGCCAAAGATAAGGTGGAGCTTTGCCACCCCTGTATTGACTTACCCCGCTGTTTTCCGATCCTCTTATGTCACCATTATTTAAAAAAAAAAACCAAACAAAGTATTTTCCGGCCCATCTGGTCTATCCGTCCCTGTACTCAGTGCTATATTAGCAGCCTTTCATTTTCTATGCCTGTTACAGCTATGATGGAACGAGCCATCCTCACCAATAATGTAGAAGTACACACACTGTACCTACACATTAAAAAGTATTACCACAGCACATTCAGTATCTGCAGTTTCATTGAAAGGTAATGGTTTCTCTGTGTTTAAAGCCCTCGTGGTAATTTAATTTGAAACTCCCTGTTTGGCCAATAATGCTTTTTTTTTTTTTTTTTTTGGTTCCGTATTTTAAAAATCACTTTTCAACTTTAAACCATATCATATGTGATGAAGCCCGATCCTAACCAGATGGCCTCCTTTCACTCTCATGAAAGGACTTGTAGGTGATAACGCTGTTGATGTTCTCTGAAAGGTCAGGGGAATTAGGGGCTGTTATTTAACTCTTTGCTTTTGTCTTCGTAAGCGACATGAAGCACGCTCACATTTCATCTCAGAAAAGCAGCATGAGCAGAAATGGGGTGAAGAGCTCAATTTACATTTCAAGAGGAATTCAGCTTGATTATAAATTTTCACATGTATAGTTGCTTGTTGTTCCTTCGTGTCTGTCAAGGTGTATTTAAAATATCTAAGATAAATTACATGTTTCAAGCTGCGCAGCTCACCAAAACAACAGCTGCTAGTTCGTGTGAAGGTGGAATTAATTCTGTTTCCAATTCGAATTCATCGCTGATTATTTTCCTTCTTTCTTTCTACTTTCCATCCTTTTTGTGTCACATGCAGCCGTGAAGAGTTTGTGTTTTTTCCTGTTTTGTCGATAATGATGAAAAATGAAAGAAACAAACAAAAAACAAAAAAATGCATGTGTCATGGTATTTTGGAAAAATGTTAACTATGTAATATACGTTTCTATTTGTATGTTAACTCTTTCCTTTTTCTAAATCTAGTTTAATTGAAGCCATTTTTCACCCTTGGTTACATCTTAAATTATCAAAGAATAACACACACATACACACACACACTATTTACAAATCCAAACAAATGAATTGCTTATCATATGTTACAAAATCTCTCTTTTTAAAAAAAGCAATTGATTTCAAAGGGCATCCCACTTCTTCTTTCAGACCACCCTTTTATCCTGTTTGGTTTCTAGAGCAGCTTGTTCCACACGGCTGAAATTGTAATGACCCAACCTCCCATCACAAGCAGTCGTGAGGATGAATAGATATTGTCAAATTGTCTGTTTGAAAAACTGCCCCCGTCTTTCCTCCCCCCCATTATAAAGAATCGAGGACAGAAGGAAGAAAGAATCCAACAACGTTTTAGTGTTTCAGAGTTATTATGTGTCTCTTGTTGAAGCAAATCATCTATATAGTCCTGTGCGAGGTCCGTTTATCAATAGTGGTAACACCTGTGTGTGTGTGTGTGTGTGTGTGTGTGTTTGTTTTTCTGTGTGTGGATGCACTTTCCAGTCTGATGCATTACCCCTCAACACAGGAAATGCCCTATCATCGCTGACCTACCCTGTATATATCTGTTTATTACTCTTCCTGCCAGGTCCTGGAGAAGTTCATGTCTCGTCTGGTTCAGAACCGCGTCATGGGACACAAAGACCTGCGGACTCTCTGTAAATACCAGCTCATCCTTGCCAGGGATCAGTTCCGGAAGAACCCGTCTCCAAACATCAAGGCACGGACACAATTTTACATGATACGTTGCGTAACCGTTTTTTCTTCTTAATGGAGCTCTAGAACTGATAAAACATGATAAAAGGTTATTGGCTAAATTAAAAATATCATTTTCAATAACTTTAATAACTAAACTGGTATGTAAGGAATGGACAGCTTTTTTTCTTCTAATGAGCTTATTTTAAAAAGGTGGTTGTCTTTAAAGGAGATATGCATATGCATGGTGTGAAGATAGAGTCAGGGGTTCTGTTAATAGTTAAGCAGCATTACATGACGGGATTAGTTTAACTTCATTATTTGCATGACAGTGCCGTTGATTACTGATGAGCCAATAATAAAGTAAAGCTCACCTTCAAGTGTAATGTTGTGATTGTGCAACAGTTACCAACAAAATACACATAAATCAAAATGGGTTCGCATACATTTTTTTTGCTTTCAAAATAAAAGACCTTTTGCTAGCGTTATCTCTGTTTCCATGGAAACATGACAGGAAAATGACAGGAAAACAAATAGTTACATCAGTAGACTCAGTAGGTTGACCCTTACAGTACATCAGGAACATGAAATGACGCGACAATTTAAATACCACTTTAGGTTAAGATTGAAAATACAAATGACAATAATGCGTTTGAAATGCGGTCAAAGCAGAGCAGTTTAAAAAGTGATCCTATACCAGTTTCTATACCTAAAGCTCAAATCTTACATATTTTAGTAAATATAGTTTTTTAAAATGCAAATCTTATCAGTGTTCTCTCGTGGACTCACATCCTCTCTTGCTCTCTAAAGAGTCCGCAGCAGGGAATGCTGGAGGGCGACTTTGCCCTTTGCATCAGTCTGTACCATGGCTACGAGCTGCTGATGCAGATGGGGCTCCGATCGCTCTTCTTTTACATCCAGGGTATCATGGACGGATCCAAAGGTCAGTCACCTTACCTCCAGGCTTTCAGTGGATTTCCTGACATAAAAAAAAAAAAAAAACATTTCTTCCTCACACCCAAAGCCCCCGGGCGTTTTAAAAACATGTGTTTTATATGAGCGCTCTCCATCGTTTGTTTCTCTCAGAGATGTCCAGGGCCAGAAACGAGCTGCAGAGGACTCCCATTTTTATGGACCTTTACCGTGAGATGGAAGCGATGTTCGTGAAGCCATCTGCTGGTACCTGAGCACTCGATCATACCATATCAAAAAATGTTTTGCCTGTCTTGTGTAGTTGTATGAGGCATTATGATGGAAGGTGACCATTTCACTCAAATTTAGAAAACAAAACACCTCATTTTACAAGACACTTAGATACATGACATCAATGACACTAACATCCTCTGTGATTAACACTTCTAGGTCTGGATGAGGCGTTCGTTTACAGTCACCCCAAATTGGAGAAACTGGAGGAGGTTGTGCTGCAGCATTTCAGACAATGGGCTGAGAACTCAGCAGACAATAATGGTGATTTACTTATTATAACAGTGCTATGCTGTGACTCATACATGCAATCATTGTTCTATATTAAAGCTGATTCTCTTCACGGAGAGCATCTAACAGTGCATTAAAGTTCTTTATCCTCGTTGCTAGGGTTACATTAAAGATGCAACACTGTGTGAGTACCGTATGAAATTGGCTCGCGCTTACTGTTTTCTTTCCTGTCTCATTAACGTACAGCTCCTCAGGAGGTAAGCACGCGTGTGATGATCTTTTCATCGTTCCGCGAGAGCGTGCAGGAGATCGCAGCCATGTTGAACCGCCATGCTCCGCTGATAAGGGTCATGACCTTTATGGGCCAAGCCTCAGCAGGGAAGGGAGTCAAAGGCTTCACACAAAAGGAGCAACTGGAGGTAGAAAATACACAAAAAGTTAGAGATATTTGGCTCTCGGATGAAATTTCAGAGTGCGGGTAAAATGCACTGTGACACTGTGTCATCATCACGCTGTCCACATTTTGACCAAGACGACGCCTAACAATCCATCAACAGTATTTATAACATATAAGTTTGCTAATGCATGTGGTGGGTAATACAACAGTGATGAGTGGTGGTGGAAACGATTTCAATAAAAACTGACACCATCCTTTCATAAAGAGAGTAAAATCAGTATCATAGGTATGTATTGGCTTGTGCTGTAGGTGGTGCACAGGTTCCGTCAGGGAGGCTTCAACACGTTGGTGTCAACCTGTGTTGGTGAGGAGGGTCTGGATATCGGAGAGGTGGACCTCATTGTTTGCTTCGACGCACAGAAGAATCCCATCCGCCTGGTACAGCGGATGGGACGTACAGGACGTAAGCGGCAGGGACGCATTGTTGTCATCCTGGCTGAGGGACGTGAGGAGAGGGTGAGTGTTGAACCCTGAGCCCTCAAATTAAGAGCGTGATGAACTTTTCTCTACTCAAAATTAGAGATGAACCCCACACGATCCACAAATCAACCAACGTTTTGACCTTTTGTTTTCCTCAGACGTACAACCAGAGCCAGAGCAACAAGCGCAGTGTATACAAGTCCATTATCAGCAACAAAAGCGGGTTCCACATGTTCCCTAACAGTCCGCGCATGCTGCCCGAGGGGGTGAACCCAACCCTGCATAAGATGCACATTACCTGTGGCCAGTTTGACCACAGGGAGAACAGCAGGCGATCTGTCAGGGGTCGACGGTCCCACTCTGAAGGACGGGGCTCACTCATCCACCCTCAAAACTTGAGTGAGTCATGGAGCAGGAGTAGATTTGGGATATTTAAACTGGAGATGGAGGAAAAAAATAATTTTATTGGAGAAAGTGGACATTTCTGAGTTTGTGTGTGTGTCTAATGTGTTAGTTCGGCAGGGTAGTGCAACGTCAGACGGGTTTCTGAGCAGTACTGAGTATGCCTTCTGGGCGTCCACCATGAAGCTGGAGGACAATGAAGCCCATCCAACCCTGAAACAGTCACACTTCTTGTCCCTACCCAATGATCTACCACCTCAGGTTTGTTTCTTTCTTTCTTTGGCAGATGAAGATAAAGCTGTTGTGTGGCCACCTTGAAGCCAGCATACTATACATATTTAATAAGAATGTTGGAATGTAGGCACATTAGAAGTAGCGACTGAGTCCCTAACGTCATGTAGAAAAATGACTTATTTAGATATTTAGATTTAGGTATATTTATTAACCCAGTGATGGAAAGTAATGCATAAAAATGACAAGTTACTGACAAGTTGTTACTAGCTTGATTAAATTGTTATTAATTTACTAACAATATATATGTTTGCAATATTTCATTTTATATCCTCTAGAAGGAAGTTTCCAAAAGTGGACCACCCCCCAGAGAGCTGTCTTTGTGGGAATGGAGACACTGGCAGCACAAAGTGCTTCCCACCCATGTTGTCGATCATTCCCACCGCTGCCACCACTTCATTGAGGTGATGGAGCTCATAGATGGCATGAGAGAGGAAAGCGAGGTGAGAGCAGAACACTACTCCGATCGTTTTCATTCTGTGAGAATCTAGACAGAAGCTAATAGCAGCCCTACGGGAAATCACTGAGCTTCACACGGCTTACATAAATGTTCATTTCATAAAAGAAAGACAGTGTTCTGAACTTTATAGGCTCGCCAGGCTGAAAGGAGTCAGCTGAGCTGTGTGTGAACTCACAACTGTGAGTTACTACATTCATTGTTTTGACCTGGAAGGCAAATTCCTGGCCTGATAAACAGGCTCCATGCATTTTTTTTCTTTATTTGTTTAGACTTATTCTTTTTGGGACTTGGGCTCTTCTTCCATAAATAATAAAGCACGGAAACTGTTATTTTAGCTCAAGATTTACTTACCAAACTATTTATCTATAGACAGGTGAACCTTTTTGTAAGTTATAAAGGTGCTAAAACAGGTTGAAAGCTTTCTGACTTAATAGTAGCAGCTCGTTTCATGGTCTTAGCTGTTAATTGATACCGATCTTGTTGTTCCGGTAGTTTTTATCATCGTGGTCATCAGACCTACTAGGAGCAGCCACACAAGAGTTACTGTTATGTTGAATCCATAGACGGTCGTCTACAGGTTTGTTGCCATGGTGTGGTTTAATAAGCAATATCAGACGTGTCATTTAGCCACGAGGCTCTTCTATCACCCTCTTCCTGACCTTGTTTACATTTTGCAAATCCCCTCCTATTACACACCTTACCACTTCCAAATGTCTGTTGTAAGAGTGTTCCAGACCTCCCGCTCTCACCATCTGCTCTAATGCAAGATTGTGCCATCGATAACACCCCTAAATTTCTGCAAATCCTTGAAATTGGGTCAGAGATTATGGTAAAACTGACTATTGGCTGGGCTAACAAGTGGGCTCTTATTACTTCTTTTTCCACTACGTGAGTCTTGACCATACATGGGAAGGAAAGAATTAGCTCACCTATAAAAACAAAACTGGATTAACAGGCAAGATGGCAACTAATGTCTCACACGCCTCCAGGGACGAATTCAGGTCATAAAGTACCCAAAGAACAAAAGAGCACTTGAGTTTAAAGATTTGATTCGACACAAATGTGGAAAAAAACAAAAAAACCAACTTGGTTCAAAGTTATTTAGTTTCCAGAAGTAAAAAAAACAGTACACTATAAAACACAAAGTACCTAAAGCTGAATTTGAAGCAGCCCAGTGGCCTTTCCTGTTTTATCTATATTGCACGTTTTTTTTTGTACACGCTGTTCACTAAGTACATTAATTGCTCATCTTCTGTTAGCTGAAGAGCTGCAGGCAGTTTTGCTTCAGTCTCACTCTGAGAGTAACTACAGTTGTCAAATAAATACAGTTGAGTGCAATATTTGCAACTGAAATGTAGTTAAGTAGAAGTACAAAGCAGCAGAAACTTGCCAAAACGCAGTATGAGTACCTTTTTTAAAGTGCACATAAACACACAGCTTGAGTCAGTGTCACATCACGCCACTTCTACGAAAGCTGCTCATCCTATAGATCTGTTATTTTAATCATTATTGAATGTGTAGACACTTTTAATCTGCATCTGCATCAAATTATGCCCATAACCCCCCCAATTCCTGTGAGTGCTGCAGTACGAGGAAGACCAGCAAAATCTTCAGGGGGAAAAACCCAAAGCTTAACTTTCCACCAAATTAAATTAAAAACAGTTTTCAGTGTCTGAGATACAGACAAAGGAATGGGACCAAAAACAAAACCTGATTGAAAGAACATTTGAAAGAACACGAAGAACATTGGACTGCCCTCGCAGTGTTTTCCTTTAAACAATTTGCTCCTTTTTTTTTTTTTTTAACATTAGCTCACCACGTAGTCGTGATGAATTGAATTTCTTACAGTCCACATGCTCTAGACAAACAGACGCGTTTCCTTCCACGCTCAAGCAGCCTGTTGCTGTTTTTCTACACTCATCTTTACCCTTGGAGGGACACCGCGGCTTACTTGCTTAGCCTGATTTCGCAGAGAGGCCTTCTGCCCCTTTTGCTCTGGAAACATCAGAGGGAGAACAAAAAAAAGATGAAGCACAAAGTAAAAGTCCAATCTTTGTTTTTCTTATAAATCTTGCCCACATATCCTCCCGCCCTCTTTTAATAGCCTCGCACTCCAGAAACCATTAATTGTATTTGAGGCAATTTTCTGTCTGGATGAATTCAGAACCATGCTGTGTTTCTCTTTGCACTGCCTCTTTCTCTTGATTATCAGGAGACAGCGCAGGCAGGCAGGCAGGCCTCCTCTCCTGCGGTTATGTAACGCTTCTCTGAACTGTTACGTAAAGCCAAGAACTGGAAGTAGGTCGGGGTTGTGACGACCTACATGTATGGAGCGCCGGGCTGCCGAGGGATGAGATTTAAAAAACAAACAGATGCAGAAACAAAAGATGGAAGAAAACACATTTCACGTGTTATAAAGAGAATTAAAGTGACAGGAAGTTCAAAATGAATTATTCACGAATATCGCATATTCAAGTGCTGTGTCTCACATTTCACGACATTCATTTCATGTTCGAGCTTGACATTGCTGCACATCTCAGCACTGGCTCACATCAGTAGTAGTTTTTTGAAAGCTCTGCCTTCAGGTCGTTCTTTTATTATCATTCTTTACTTTTAGTGCTCGATTTTCAACTTTTTCAACTCAATACATACCCCACCATAGTCTGTTGTCTGATCCAGACGGATTTATGCAGATGATGAATTCTTTGTGTGTGTGTGTGTGTCAGATGTGATATGATTTTTGTAGTGCAATCAGATGATCACCAGAGAAGAGTTTCCTCTTTGTTTCTTCCTTCATCACGCAGTCTGAAACAACACAAACCCTCTGACCCTTCATCCTCTGCAACACACTGTCCTTGTCATCAAGTTTATTTCAGTCTCTAGATCCAGAGCCTTAATCTGATCATTCATTATTTGTGCACCAGGGGGGTTTAAGGTCAGTCCTGTGTGAATCAAAGTCCAGCTGTGTTAAGAAAGGGTAGAAAAAAGCTCACAAGATATTAAAATGTATATCTTCAGGGGAGGAACATGATGATGCATTCCATCAGTGTCCAGTGTGTGCGAATACATCCTTGAATATTTAAAAACCTCGCTTCCGTTTTCCATCAGGGACGTGATGCAGCTTTAGCTTTTGCTCATCTAAGAGATGCGGGAGTTTTAACTATTTTTGTAAGATGGATTAGCCTAAAAAACAATGATTTATTACTCTGTTATAACTTCGCAATATTTCACAAGACTAACAGCAGTAAAGTATCACCAAAGAGTGCACGATATAAGTAAAAAAAAAAGTAAGTAGTAAGTATAAGTAAAAAAAAAAAAACGAGTAAAAATCTTTCTAATGAGAGCTGCAGTTCATTTCTGTTTGTTGTAGCTATGATTTCTTAATTCACAGATGTTACTAATAACATTGACAATGGCTTAGTTCTATTCAAGTGTCCCTGTAAGTCATGACAGTGAGCCAGCATGCACAAAACTATTAGCAGCTCCTTTTGAGATTATTAATATTTGTAATGTATTCAATTCAGAATTGTAGAATCTCGACTCGACTCGCCTCGCTGAGAATAATGTTTGTTAATTACAGCTCTTGTGTTCTCGCCCGCAGGCTGCTCAGTGGCTGCTCAGTATTTATCTCCAGGTATTCTCTAATCAATGTGTTTGTTATTATTTTATTTGCTTTTAACAGTAATTATTGCGGCGACTTGAGGTTTGGAGTTATTTAAGTTGATGATACCGCTATCGCCTGTGCTTTTTGAAATATCAGAGTGGAGTGTACGACATGTTTTGAAGTGAAAGATGTGTCTGTTTGCCAGAATGAACACCACACGCGATGTTCAGAGAACATTTTGTTTTGTTATCCAGCTCCTGCATGCTGAACATTGCAAACTTGTATTATTATTTTTTGTATGTACGTATGTTGGCAAACAAACTACAATAGCATGCCCCTGAGGTGTGATAGATGTGAACAATAAAAACACTAATGACACACTACCTACGTGTGGAACATTCTCTTTACTGTTGCATCACTGTTAAACAAAGTGAATGCTACAACAAAAGAGCAAACAACTGCACTTTGTCTCTGCTGATGAGAAAGATGCGTTTGCCGTATTTTTGACCAATCAGCTCCATCATACATTTCGTTGATCTGATGGGTTGTAGGTCTATCTTGATCTTCACCCCTTGATACAGCCGTTGGCGATCGGCATTATTATAATAAGTTCCTGTAACTATACAGTATTACAGAACCTCCTGAAGGACCGGTTAGGCACACTTACTAAAAGAATAAATAATAACAACAATAAATTAAAAAAATAGAAGGAGGCATCGCTTTTGTCTCCAAAATGTTAGATGATAAATAAATGCACTGTACTTCACTGTAATTCACCCGTTCACGCACTGCTCATCAGTCTTTGGGAGCTAACCCTTCATAAACATTCATACACCGATGGTGTAGCCTTCAATTTGGGGTCCAGTATCTTGCTCAAGGACACTTTGACTTACAGACTGGAGGAGTCGAGTGAGATCAAACCATCACTTGAACTTTTGTGCAGACCTTCGTGGTCCCCAGAGGATGATTCCTACTGACTTTGGTGACTTTTGACGGGAGCCTCCTAATCATTTTGGACTGCATTGTTCTTGTGGTTTCAGTGAAGCGGCTGGTGGTGACATTCTTGTGCTGAATTAAATGACAGGAATGATTTGAATTTAAATACTTACACATTCGAGTAAATCGAGTCAGTGTTGAAAGCATGTCTCGACGGCGAGTTGAATAGGTGGCGCGGCAGGCTGGTGCCATAGGACAGTACACTGACCCTCAGTGACCTGTTAATCTTCCCAACTCTATCTGGATCAAAAGGTCTGTCTGGCCTGTCCAAGTGATATAAAGCTTAGTTGCCAGCATGAATAGACCGTTTTATAACAGTGCACAGAGATACATCTTCACATGATAAATCACATTACTCATTTCTTCAACAAGGTCAGTTTCTCATGTTTAACGATGCTTGGGGCTGTTTGTTCCCCTTAAGTCTGTTAAGCATGAAGCTTTTTTCTCATCTACTTTCAGTGCCCTCTTTCTAGACGAAACCAGTGTTTTGTCCTCCATGCACACGCCGTGCCTTTTGTACATTAGACTTCTTACTTTTCTCTTCACTGAGCATCTTCACCCCGCTGGTCACAGGTTCAATGGCACCCTGTCGGCCCAAGCAGGATACCACTCTCCGTGAATCACTTCCACATCATATGGTTTGCACAGATGACAGGTGCCGGATGATTATGATGTGTGCGTACTGGGGTGTAATGAGAATGAGGTGGAAGAATATTTGAATTTTGGGCAGATTTAAAGTGGATTTGTCCTAAAAATGATTATTCTGCAGAAGATGATCTAATTATCCGTCTTTAATATAGATTTTAATGTGAATCATTACCTTAGACTTGTTCTCTGTGCTCCATGTGTGGTTCCCGTGTGTCATCTCTTCATAGGGCACTTCCTGATTAGATTACTACATGAGCATGAACTCTCAAGCTGTTTGAATTTGCCATCCTGAGCGTCACGTGTCCCAGTCCAGGGGCTGATTGCAGCTCCCTGACCATGCTTCTCCTGCAGAGGGGATCTTTTCTTATACAACTCTTCTCTGTGTGTCATCGTGTGTGTGTTTAGGGGGAATGTCGTTACGAACAGGAGCTTCTTCCTTACCTCCACAAAGCTGATGGCCACGTGAAGAACGGGCAGAAGAAAGCGAAGAGCACAAAGACTAGAAGTACCACCAACAAACCCAAGCCATCCCGCACAACGTTTTCCGATCTCGAATGCATCGACGAGGAAGCAGACGCCAAACAAAGGCTTCCTGTTCCACATGATACTGAGGCGCCTAATGATAACATCACAGATCACCCGGGCCCTGAGGCAATTTGTCCTCATTCCTCAATCAATGACTGCCCAGAAGCTGACATGGATGATGATGTTGTCATGATTAATGAGGATGTGATAAAATCAGAGCACCCGGTCAACGAGCCTTTAAATTTAGACAGAATTTCGCAGTTGATGACAAATATTGATGAAGATGAAGATGTTGAACGTCAGGCCATGTTCTACCTTCCTAAATGGGATTCACCACCTTCTCCCTCCTCTGCTAAACCCTGCCTGGGTAGAGATGAGAGTCTGAAGGTCATCCTAGCCAACGTGACGGAGCTTCTGTCCCGATCTCCACCGCCACTGGCCGAAGACTTAGAGGCCGACATGGCCGCTGAATCACTTCCTCCCTCTCCTCTGCAGCCTCATCAACCCTTCCACGTCAGCTTTACTCTGGATGTTGACGACGACGAAGATGAAGTGTTGATGAGTTGCTCTGACAATGCCTCACCGAGGCCGGACTCAGACGAGCCTCCAGTGGATAAAGAGGACAGTAAAATCTATCACGATTGGCCTCATCAGGAGCAGCAACAGAGCGTCGGCAGCAGGGGCAGCGTAGCAGCAGACAGCCCAACCTGGGATGAAGTTTTTGGGGAAGAGGAAGAGAACGATAATCATGATATAAGAGATACCAACAAGGCGACAGATGATGAGGTTTTCGAGGAAGGATGGGTTGGCGAGGACGCAGAAACTGAAATAAAACGCAAGAATCAGAGCATGACAGAGGAAAAAGAGGGTTGCTGGGGTTATGCGGGGAATCGGGAAACGGCAGACTCGACAGATGGCGGTGTGAAAGACGACGGGGACCCTCACGGCGACGACAGCATGGATCTGTTCGGGGATGACGAAGCCTTCCTACAGATGACCATACCAGACATCTCCACTCCGGGTGTCACACCCAGGACATCCCCCAGAGCTGGAGACATTCACGGCATAGCAAAGATGTCTGACACTTTACACACACACACCCCAACAGCTTCATTCAGCGCCGCACACACAGCTGAAAGCGAACGTAGGTTCAACACGGCGCATACACATGACTTAACGAGCATAACTGGCACTCCGCACGCTAAGCTCATACCTCAGGACACAAACACCCACAGCAGCGCAGATAGTAAACTTAATGCACACACACCAGCAGCAAGCAAACCTGTAACAGACAGCTCAATGACAGCTCATTGTAAATCTCCCACAGTGCAAATACATTCAGATTCATTTGGCAGCCCCCCTGACTACTTCCCTGTCAACTTCGAGCTCGGATACTCACTGGAGGACTCTGAGGAAGAGGAAGTGGAGGATGTTCTCGCCCCACGTACAACGACCTCTCCGCAGCCTAAAATGCCGGTCGTCTCCGACTCTTCCACTCCCTATAACAGCTTCCATAGACTGAGGAAGCCTCCGCAGTCCAGTGGCCCTAATTTATCTACACCACAAGTGCTGTCAGAGCACAGGAAGAGAGAAGCGTTCTCTCTTCTGGCTTCACCTTTCATGTCTTTCATGTCCAAAGGTTCCGCGCTCCCGTCTCCAATCTCATCACCAGGAGTTAGGCGGACACCCCTGCATGATTATGCCGGGCCTCGAACCCCGTCGTTACTCTCCGGGTTAAAGCGGAGACGACTGGCGGGTCAGGCAGCAGAGGCAGAGAGCACACGTCAGGGATCTCTCTGTGCCGCTGACTCCCCTCCTCATCCAGGTTTGTTCTCCATGCAAGAAATATGCTTCTTAAACGTGAAATGTCGTACTTTGTTTGCTTCTTTCTGTAAAGGTCCCCTGAAATGTTCTGTCTGCCTCACCTTCTTTCTTAGTAGAGAGCATCAGCGACAGCGAGGATGACGTCGTGGTCCCTAAAAGAAGACAACAGAACAAGGTCAACCTGCTGTCGTCCCCGGAAGTGGTGAGCAAGGCCTGTTGATATTAGTGCTGTGTTTAATGTCTTTTTAATGAATCTGGTGATTGTACGATTTCAGGAACCTAGAATAATTATTATATTTCATAAATTAACAATTATCTTAATACTGTGATTATAATTTAAAAATTTATATATGCTTTACATATATTACTTTTTGTGTGTGACAGTACAAAGAGGGGTAAAAGTAACAGAATATACAGGCATCGACACATGATGAGGTGCAAATCAGGATGTCTGATTTAGACTGCATCTGTCCATCATTTCCAAGGTGCCTGCAGTTGTCATGGCAACCTAGCCACGGTGTGTAGGTGGTGTAAGGAGCATTTTTCTTGACAACACACACGGATAAACTTGGACTGGGCGTGTTCGGACACAGAATGCAATGTGTGCGTCCAGCATGTAATGTACCGTGTTTTGTGTCTGTCAGTCAAAGACCTCCAGTGACGTGGACTCTCCCGTGGTTGTGAACAGGAAACGCGTGGCTGCACTTAATACAGTAAGATTTTCTTCATTAGCAGCAAAGTACGCCGCATGGTTCAACACAGCCGATTTGATTTGAATACTCTCACTTTAGTACTTTTAGTAACACGCAGTGTCACGAACCATTGACTGTGCAGAAAATGACTCATTCGTTCTCCTCGTTTGTTCTCCAGACTGATGAAATGGAGGGCGAAGCAGCTTCTGATGATGATTTCCAGAATGAGTCGGGATTCACACGCAGAACTGCAGCAGCTGAGAGGCAACAGGTCCAACGGGGTAAAGCCAAGGTCTGTGTGGCAACAGGCGGCTCTGTAGGATGTTATGATCTAAATCTGAACTGTATTGTGCATTTGTCATGTTTTCATATGAGCGCATACAACGGGTGACATCTGTTTGCACGCAAACACAGCTGTGGTTGTCGATTGTGTTAGAATACGTGTTAGTAGAAACGTAGCTGCTAATGTTTATCAAAATATCATCATATCACATATCAAATGTCACGTCTATAAATATCTGTCAGATGCACAGACAGCCTCAGCATCCATCAAGCTTGACATTTTCCCGCCGTTCCTTTCTTAGCACGCCGTGCGTCAAAAAGGGCGTCAGTTCCTGGACGAAGAAGCAGAGCTGTCAGAGGAAGACGACGAGGCAGATGTGTCGTCTGATGAAGAGGATGGAGAAGAGGAGGATCATTCTCTTGGAGGCTTTGTGGTCGACAACACACACTGCTCACAGGGACTCAATGGTACGACATCGTGGTTATTCCAAAACACGGTTTTAATGGGTCTTCAGTGGAGTGTCTGAGGTCAGGTGGGCTGAAAGTTTTGCGTAACATTGACATTTGGGCTTCCTGTCCTCTCTCTGTCAGAATCAGAGATGCATGGTGTTTACCTGAAGTCAGTGAGAAGCCCTGCAGTCCAGGGCAAGTTCAAAATGTCCTACAGAAATCATCACAACATGGACATATTTTCTCAGGTATACCGCCGCCAGCCTTTCTTTACTCAAAGCAAATAAAAGACTTAAACCTTATTCTAATTATTGACTCCATGTCCGTAACTTTTGGTCCCAGGTGCCTGAGATGGATGAAACCTACGCAGAGGACAGCTTTGTGGTGGGCAGTGATGTGGAGGAGCTGGAGAGCAGCGAGGAGGAGGCTGAAGACATTGAACTTATACCCGAAGATTCATACATGGACGGGAAGAGGCAGTATGCCACCAGAAGACGTGTTTTCCTGCACAAAGCCAGAGCAAGAGTCGGCACGAAGACTACAGCCGAAGCTCCACCAGAGCAGAGAGCTGGGGCGAAAACCAAGCGCCTCCGTGTCATACGCATAGACGATTCCAGTGAGGAGGAGACAGAGGTAGTTTGTAAGAAGGGAAATCTCAACACAAGAGGTGGTGTTGCTGACACCATGTGGCCAAAGGTAGTAGAGCAACAGAAGCCCTCCTCATCTTCAACCATAGCATCCAAAGTACCACTGCTGAGCAAGGCACAGAGGCGGTCAGTGGTTGAAGATCAGCAGAACGAGAGGTAAAGACAAATTTTATATCTAAAAACAAACACAAACATCCATCAAGCACTAGAGCATTGTTGTCTTTCTCCTGCAGATGTCGCCAGAGGTTAGAAAATCAGCATTTGCTCTCTGACGAATTGGACTTTATGGAGTCAGAGATGTTGTTATCCTCCAAGAAACAACCCCAGGTACGAGCAGACATGATGACACCTGTCCGTAGGGTCAGACAAAATGTGTAAAAGTAATAAAAATGATCACTAAAATGTCAGAAAAACCTAAAATGCACCATACTGAGATTTTATTTCTCTTTGTCCAGACTTTCCCTGCCCTGTCCTCAGTGCCTGAGAAGTCCACCATGCAGGATTCATCAGTCGTTGCTCCATCCACAGCGGTTTACATTCTGGTGGACAGCCGCTGTATCAGCAGCGGAGTGGAGCTGATAACCAGCCTGCGTCAGCGCCACGCGGCCACCGTCCACGTCTGCTCGCTGGACGGCAGCTACTTCATCGTCAGCAACCGCATGGCCGTGGAGAGGCACAGCCAATCAGATCTGGCCGCAACGCAGAACCGGAAGCGGTTGGCTGAAAGAGTGAACACTTTGCAGGGACTGTTTGAGCGTGTTTGTCTGATAGTGGAGAAGGACAGAACCAAGCCAGGTCAGGCCAGGCCGGGTCTTAACGTTAAGACAAATGTAGTTAAATATTAGTCTTGTACTTTACAGGTTTATCATTGATCTACTTTCTGAGATGACATATCATACCCTCCTGTTTTCTATAACTGTCCCCGTCGCAGGTGAAGTGTCACGTCCCTTTCAGCGAACACAGCACTATGACAGCACTTTAACAGCACTGGTGTGCACCGGGGTGCGCTTGCTCTGGAGCAACGACGTCGAAGAGAGCGCCGGCTTGCTGGCAGACCTGGCAAAACTGGAGCAGCGTAAAGGTCAGGGCATTGCTGTGCCGCTGGAGGCCAAAGGGCAGCACAGGCAGCAGGCCCTGCAGCTGTACTTGAGCCTGCCCTCAGTCAACCACGTCCATGCCCTCAGCTTGAGCCACAATTTCAAGTCAATTGCTCAACTTATAAACAGGTAAAGGAAGCGTGCGCGTGAGTGTATCATGGCACAGCAATATCACATCTTCTCACCTCTTTATTGCTCCTCCTGCAGCTCCATCGAAGCCATACAGAAGGGAGGCTGTATGAGTCGATCCAGAGCCGAGGAGATCTACCGCTTCCTGCGCTACTCCTGTGACTCCTTCCTCATCAAAACCAGGAAGACGCAGTAAATAGCAGCGCGGAGGAGAATCTGAGATCTATCTCAACCAGTCGTGCTTTATTTATTTTGTGTTCTAGGTCTCACCTGGGACTGTTACTATGCTGCTTAAAGTAACTGCTCTATTTAATCTCTCAATGAGGGAAGGGCCTCGTCATTTTGGTTCAACAATATTGCACAATAAGCTGAATGAGAAGCCCACTCAACCTATTTATACTAGACGGTGGGTTCCTCGATATAAGGCATATTTATTTTATGCCGTTCTTTTTAATCACTTGGGTGATGAATACTTTGATCATAAGAACCTGACATTTGATTGACACTTGAATATAAATATATATAAAATAATGAATAGATTTGGAAGAGGTAGTGTAGTCTTCAATAAACGGTGCTATTTTTGTACAATGTGTCGAAGTGTTTTAATGCTCCTCTTAAAAGATTTAAAAGTATAAGTGCAACCTGCAATACAAAATACACACTTAAGACTCATCCATCTAGTCAGTTCTTCCTTCTTATCCTGTCTGAGATTACAGCTCATAAATGTAATATACCTAGTATCCATAACTGTACCAAGAACCACTGCTTTCAGAAAGTGTGAGAACAAAATGTGGTTTTTATTTCACCATTCTCTCAACAAAAAAAAAAAAACTACACAGTGTGCATGCTGCTTTGGTGCAAGATATTGTACACAAATAACACAAAGGCAACGTTAAACAGTAAAAACAGCCCTTTTACAAATCATGCATCACCCAGCGGTACAGTCAGACAAACCTACACAAATGTACATCACGAAGTAGAGAACCGAAGTCCCGAAACAGGAAAATACAAGATTGTGATTAAAGAAATCTAAAGCCTAGAGAGATATTTACATTTAAAAAGGATGACGAGAACAAAATCCACCACATTCACAGTACATGTACATTGTTTTTGACACCGTAGTCCCAAAATCTGCCACTGATTTATAAGAAAGGTAACGTGTGGATTGGTGAAGTAATATTTCATCCATTTAAAAAAAATGTAAAACGTTTGTTAATTCGATCAGCTGTTAACTGGATAAAATACAGAGGTCAGGGCTGTGCTCTCTGACTTACACCGACTGTCTTAGCAGTTAATGGGAAATAGAAGATCTTAAAATCGAAGGGAAAAATATTCTCACTCGTGCATGTGCTTAAAATCGTAGCATAAGGTGCTTTCTCTGGACACGGTTACGATGTCCAAGGCAAAAAAAGATTGATGACTGCATCTGATTTGGTTTTAGACATCGATTGTGTAATGTGATCAAACATCTTAGAGAAATTATTACACGTTATTTTGTGTCTAAACCATTGTCATGCTAAAATCAAGCCAACATCTGTAATAATTTCATTATGACCGTCGGCATTAAAGGCAGATTATTAAAGTAGACCCCAAAAAAGAAAAAAAGAAAATGCAATAAAAAGATAGTTGTAACCTCACACTTGACTAAAACTTGAGACAGTGTCGACAACTTTGACCTCAGAAGAATACAACAATATCTACACAATTACATGCACGAGGCATTCATTGTCTTTGTAACCATTCTGATAAGAACATGAAGTGCTATGTTCACTCTGTACGGAGTTAACAGTAACGGGATGACTTGATTTGGACACCATGAGGAGAGAATATGATGGCTTGGTCAACCGCTTCAAAATGAATAAATTAAATCTTAAAAAAAGAAAAAAATCACAATTATGCCACTGATGGAAGTCTGAAAAAGCAACATTGCATGCCGGACTTTGTAACAGTCGCTGTTACTAAGACCGGTTGTTAGGATGAAGTCCAAACGTATTCCATTATGACCTGAAGCATTTCTTTTCTTTTGGACTCCACATTTTAGGAACATCTGTAACCGTCACTGCACAGTACGTCACAGTAACTCTTGTAACCGTCAAGTTTCCTAAATTAAAACTCAAGAAGTGTGTACAAAACCAAGGACGTTTAAAAACAGACCATATTTACAAATGCAGCTTTTCTTAAAATATATTATTTAAATACTACACGTGGTCACTTTGCTGAAGCTCCTGATGCTCACCTAGGGATCAGTAGGATTTGCTGATGACTGTAGTAATACCCACTGCTGCACAACGGCTTTTACATGCTGGTCGTCTGCGTCTGCAGAGGCTGCAGCTGGACGGACTGTGGCTCGGAGTCCTGAATGCTACACTCCTCTCCCTCACGCATGTACAGCAAAAACAGAGTCACCGTGGCAAACGTCGTAGCATTCACCGGAAACGCGCGGAGCAAGGTGGACGTAAGTCCGCGCGAGAACACCCTCCACCCTTCCTTCTTTACGCTCTGTCTCACACAGTCCATAATGCCGCTGTACTGGTTCACCCCGCCGACCCCGTCCGCCTGAAGACGTGATTTGATCACATCCACCGGGTAGGTGGAGAGCCAGGACGCGATACCAGACATTCCCCCGGCAAACAACAGTTTGGGGATCATGTAAGGGTCTTCTGGCTCGCAGCCCAGCGAACGTGTCAACGTGTCATAAGTGAGAAAGTACACACCGAAACCAGGCGTCTCACGCAGCAGGGTGGTCACCATGCCGCGGTTGATACCTTTGATTCCCTCTCTGTTGTAGATTCTCACCAGACAGTCTAGGGAGTTCTTGTACATCTTCCTCTTAGACTTCTTCTCTCCGGTCCCTTGCATCTGCATGCGTGTCTTGGCCAACTCCATTGGGCAGCAGATGACACACTGGATGGCTCCAGCAGAAGCTCCAGCCAGGAACTGGTTAAGAGGCGTGTCGCAGCCAAGCTTGCGCATGGCATTGCCCTGGACGCCAAAAACTATGGCATTGATGAAGGTCAGGCCCATCATTGGCGAGCCGATGCCTTTGTACAGTCCGAGAGCCTGCAGACACAAAGACCGATTGGTAAATAAGTCCTAGAATGTATGTACCATTTGACTCCAACAGCTGAGATACCAAACGTTATAAAATCCTGTTGTGACGTTTTGAAGCCTTGAGGCTGTCATGGAAACACAGCGATACTTGAGAAATATCTGCTTGTTCCTTCTTGCCTGCTGATGTAGGCAGCATTGTTGTTTGCCGTAGAAACCCTTAATTATGGCAGCTAAAGAAACAAGCAGATTAAACATAGTTCACAACACTTTTCATGCACATTTAGGAGCCCAAACCAAAAAGGTTTTAGACCCTCAATGCCTTTACAGTGTACATCATCACTTTGTTTACTTTTCTAACTGGAGCTTTGATTGTATGTACTGATTATTTGATACTTGCTGATTTCCAGAGAAGGACTTATCTAGCTCTAAATAATGAGCGAAAACAAGAGAAGGAGGAAATAAAACGCCAGACAAACGATGACAGGATCATTTAAGTTTACGCGAGTGACTGTGTAGAAGTCACTCCAATAGCTCCATGTGAAACGGCTATCAGAGATTCTTAGAGACCAAGCACGCTCCACTTCAAATGGCACGACGTCCAAAGCTTTATTTAGCACATGCAGGTCTAAGCTCCTCTCTGACCCTAGCTGACAGACACTATCCACCCCCCCCCACCTTTTCACCCCTAACGCCCCATGTTAGGAACTCGCTGAATGATGCCTGTGTTTAGAGATAGGATTGCAACTGGACACTTTAATTGGATCGGCCTCCGTGTTGGCACAGTAAGCAGCACATGGCGAGAGCTACGCACGTTACTCGACAGCCATGACATATTTAAAAAGCAGCCAGAGAAAAATAATACTATTTAAAGAAAAAAAAACACAAAACGGAGTGAAACATTAAGAGGAAGCTTACCGACTCCTGGCGTATGATTGACTGGAAGCAGTGATACGTCCCACGGTACAGAGGTTTGTCCACATTTTGAACTTGCAGCCTCACCTGTGGGTGACAGCCCTTGTGTTAGAGTTGCACGACAGCGAAATGAGGCCACAACAACTATGATCCACATGTTTTAATACAGGGTTAAAGGGAAACAAGCAGGCAACAGTGCTTTGAAATGATTGTTTTCAGGATAAAAAAAAAAGGATGCTTAGGGGGTGCAATATGAGGTAGGAGAACAAAAAAATATCTACGGATTATGAAGTTGTACAAAAAACAAAATGTCCTCTGTGCTTTTATATTTCTACAGCTCAAGACAAGACATTGGGTGATAGGGGGGGAGAAAAAAGACCATACTTGACCATACTTACTAGGTCACATTTCCATGGAGAGGTTGTTTATTTCTCTCTCTCATCTACAACACAGTGGCATTAAAAGCAAGGCACAAAAGAGCTACAACCAAACCATTCACCATCTCTGTGTGTATGCAAGTGGAAGCTGCAAATTCAAACAATTGCATGCTGTGTATTTAACGCTTTTTGTCTTTGAGCCGGAGTACTGCGCAGACAAGTCTACTGAATCATAACACACCATGCGACTCTGAATTTTTCTTAATTGAAAACTGATTTTTTTACACGATTAGAGAATGACATAACGGAAACCAATGTCCATAAAGAGTCTATGATGAATGATTATTTCGTTAAAATCGAAAAAATTGAAGGGAGTGCTCCTCCGTAAACTTCTATGTACACTGATAAAAGCTGATCATGCAAGTATCTGTCAATTGCAACAACACTACTAACTTGTTTGGTGGTGGACGACGATATAAAAAAGCTAAAATTCTCTTTTACAACCTGCTGAAGGTTTTACTCTCTATACTGTATAAATCCGGATATTATTAACAACAAAGTTAACAAACCTTCAGTTATCAATCATTCTTCTAGCTCTTCTAGTTATGTCATTCCTAGTGTAACTGTGTAACTTCAGGTTTAAAATCCAGGCTGACAAGAGAGTCGTCCGACTTACAACATTTTAACAGCGCACTACGTTGCCTAACATTAGTAAATAGTGAAGATGATCGAACAGGACACCCACCTTCACAGTGTCAAATGGATGTCCCACCAAAACACCAGCAGCACCTGAAAAACAAGAGACAAGATTTTAAAATAAATAAATATTAGTAATTACTATTAGAGGTTTCATTTATAGTGTGATTACACTATAAATGATCAATTAGTCATTGTCATCTTCTTATAAAAAGCACCACAGCGATGCCAGCTAGGGCTAAATGTTAGAAAAAGATTTCGTCCTATCGATCAATCACAGTGACGCATTGGGGACGCGGTTTGATTTGGGGGAATAAAAGAAGGTGGCGTATGATCAGGTGATTCATTTCACAACAGCAGTGTCTGAGCAAAGAATCAGCTGGTCACTGCACTATACCCAGTGACGAAAGCTTAACAGTGCCCCCGCGTCCTTGACATATACCAACGAGCCAAAAAAATCAATTCTACACATATTATATATTAACTTCTGACCATGTCATATTAGGACTTATCGGACAAGAGATATTCGGTCATCAGAGATCTAATGACGAGCTGTAACGGACTTGTGGCTGTCCGTTGTATTAGTATACAGTAGAACAGAGTGTATTGTAGAAAAGAGTTCATTTCAGTTTCATAATGAATCTTCTACTTTTCTCACACATCTCCAACCCTGTCTGCCTAAAAATGAGCTGTCATTACTGATGAAGTAATGTTGCATACAAACAGCGGAACACAAAAAGATTTTCAATTAAATTATTGCATATGTGTTGCGATGTATTTACTGTTTTTATTTATTGTGTATCAGGTCTCTTTTTAAGCAACGTGTTAAGGACCTTTTATTCATTTTTATTATGTTAAAGTTGAGGCATTAATAAAGTTTCTTCTTCGTCTTTCTTATACTACTACTGATAATAATTAATAATATTCAAACAGTGTTCGAGCACTGCTGCATGGATGTTTATCGAAGACTGTCACACTCTTACTGTGCCTTCTGCACAAAACAGTGCAGGTCACTTGTTTTTTTAATGCACCAAAACATGAAGTCAAACCTGTTTCTGACAAATGAATGAACGAATAACAAAATAATCCACAGTCGCGTTGGCATCACTCCAGAGCAGTTTTAGGGGAATATATAACTATGAACAGCACAAATCGGGATATATTCCTGCTCCAAGATTATAAACCAAGTCATCAACATGCTCAACGGCGATCTGCTTAATTCAAAAAGAAAAGATTCAACCTCGAAGTCTCAATTTATTTATTTAGTTAGTTAGTTAGTTTTTTTCTTTTAAAATCACATCTGGGCCTGCGCTCTGCAGGGAGATTATCTGGATGTGCTGCTGCAGTTTGGGATGACCTTGGCCTTGGTGGGGGGGAAAAGACAAAACAGCTGACAATATTCCCAGGAGTTTAGAGAGTTCAGAAAGAAACACAGGAAACAGAAAAAAAGCAGGAAACATGAACACCTTTTGTCCCCTGTAAGGTGTAGGTTACTCCCTGAGGAGGAATGAGTGGTGAGGGTTATTTCACAATACATGATTGATGCTGATAACGACAAAATATGAGAATAATTTGATACTTTTAGAGGATCTGACGCTGTTTATTCTTATTTTGAGGTCAGCTGGACGTGAGCCCAATGAGTAAAACTTTAATTCACATCAAACTTTGTATTTTTTTTAATGAATGACAACACAACATAAACACCACTCCCTGAGCTCCGAGTATGGAATGCTACTTCACATACTTTACGCTACATCCGGTAAATTATCCTGCCGGGTGTTTAAAGGAGAAATAAAAACCAATTTCAAGTCTCTAACCTAACCTTTATTGTTTGGGTGTTTGTTTATAATGTTTCTCATACGTGGCAGGCAGCTGACCTGGAGCCGTCCACGCGTTGCTTGATGAAAGGCTGGCTAATGCTAGTTAGCTTCTCAACTTGTTAACCTGGCTAACGCGGCTGAGCTAACTTACTTACCTCCTATACAGCCCGCAGCGAAGTCCAATGCCATTCCCCCGCAAATCTATCGTTTGAAATGTGTCAAAGCGGTGTTCGGTGGCTGACAAACTTAAAACACACAAAGCCTTTTTTTTTCTTTCTTTTAGAGGTGGGTACTTTGGTGGAAATGTCCCGGAATCTGTCTAAATTTGGTTATTTTACAAACCCCCCCTTTGCTCGGCTGAACCAAGCCGGTTAGCTCTTTCTAGACGTTGCTGATGCTGACAATCGGAGGATACCGATTTCTTCCGATTAAAGACAATCACACGGGCTCGGAACTTTCTGCTGATGTGTCCTCACTTCTCACTATCAAGGAGGATCTCCTTCTGCCAGAGCTTTTTCTATTTCTGTAGCCGTGAAATGAAGAGGCGGGTGTTCAAAGTAGGGGGAAGAAGAAGAAGCGTGTTTGCCCTTTTTTAACGCAACCCAATCGGATTACTTGGAGGTGGACAACTCCCCTAGCGGGTACTGTCCGCCCCTTAAACCCATTGGCTGCTGGAGCTGGAGCTGGAGCTGGTCACTGCAGCAAACTATCACTATCACTGCTGATCCTTCCCTTTTCCCCACCGTCAAAATCAACAGTGTTATCGTGACGGATGCCGTCGAGCCATGCCTGTGTATCCAACTAGAGTTCAGGACACCAACTTCACACACACGTGTGCAACAAGTCTCTGTGTAAATGGGAATCAGCCCAGAGAGTACACATACAAGGAATTTCATTTGGTGTTTTGGTGCACAACAACAAACATAGTAAATAAACACAAAAATATGAAATATATACGTGCAGGACTGTGAAAATGAAATGAATGTAGTGTTCGTTAGTGTGTTTTAATTAATGTAAGATCACCTGAAAATAAGAATCACTGTGTTTTGTTTGAGCCCCCTATAGATACAGTGAGAGTGGGTCCTCTTCCATGGAGTCTGCCATGTTGAACCTCCATTTTTCTACAGTAGCCCTGAGCAGACAAACCGAACACTGGCTCGCTGTCACTTTTGCTTTTTATGTGAATTTCGCAGGCCTGCGTTTTTGAGGGGTGGCTGGTTCAAATGCAGCATGGACTGAAGTACTGAGCATAGACTGATAATTGAAGAGGTGCCAGTTCACCTCCTGGGCAATGCAGAGGTTCCCTTGAGCACGATGCTGAACACAACTGCTACAGTGCTGCCCATGATTCCACCATCTCTCTGTGTACCTCTAGAATACTTTGCACATTCATAATATGGACAGCTGTACTTAAGAATTTCTTATGATTACAATACAAGAGTTGACTGCTTCGCTAACAGCTGTCCAGTGTCATACTTGTATTCTTACTTTTGGTGACGTTGTGTCAGATGCAGTGTCAGGGGACTGCCTATTTAAAACTGTCAACAAATGTACCCATGAATCACCCATGAAAATAGAGTTTCGCGCCATCTATAAGGAATGTTGTGTAACCATAGATAAATTCAAAAGAATTATGCCTTTATAATGTAATATTTACATAAAATAAAATACATATACATATATTAATGATTTGGAACTTATTTAATTTTTACATGTAATTTTAAAAGATATGTTTTATGTTGTTCATGTACATGTAATGTTTAATCTGGACATAAGTTCAGTAAAACTCTTTAGTTACCTTGAGTCAAGTCCCTTTATGATAACACTACATTTGCTTTTTTTCTTTTGAGTAAGACACTTGTCTCCTATCATCATTACAACTATCTCTTAAAACCATAAACAACATAAACACAGTGAAGCTTCTTTTTTCCCAATCAAAGTAAGACCGCTTAACCAACAGTATTCAGAGTGTGTGCGTGTAACTAAGCAGATTTATGCAACAATGTACATTTGTACTCCACTTTAATAATAGTCATTCATCCGGAGCTGATTTCAGGGCTGGTTGAACATCAGATGTTACAGCAGTGCTGCAAACACAAACACTTCATGAAGACAAATGTGTGCATTTGGTGCAGCCAGCGGGAAGCTAACAAATAGCATGACAATTAGCATGGAGGCTCGGGCAATGCCATGCTGAGTTTGACACAGCGAAGCACATCATTGTTCCAGTAATTTACATTTCAATTTCTCTCCAGTCCAGAAGCAGAGTATGTGAGAAAATGTCCGTCTTCCCGTAATAACATATTAGGATAATCTTCAATGGAAAAAGATGGATTAATTGTTTCTTCTTGTACTGGGATTTGTGACATGATGAATGTTGACCCTCAAGCAGTCTAGAATTTAAAATTTAAAGGCCTGG
The DNA here is from genome assembly GCA_014281875.1 of Nibea albiflora. NCBI lineage: Eukaryota > Metazoa > Chordata > Actinopteri > Sciaenidae > Nibea > Nibea albiflora. The sequence goes on along the minus strand of CM024799.1, from coordinate 22,541,082 downwards.
GTGTCATGAACTGCTTGACCATCTCGTCTGTGACTTGTTTGCGCCGCTCTTGATGCTGGGCGATCATTGGCTGCAGCGTCTCGATCAAAATCTTCTTCAGTTCTCCTGTTAGGAAGAGCGCCACTTGCGTAGTCCTGCGGAGAGGAGATTGAATGAACACAACAAAGGAAAGAGTGTGATTTGCACAAGAAATAAAGCCTGGACAGTATAATTTATTTTCTCTGATGTCCACCCTCACCTGTCTGATCTTCTCCAATTGTTCATCGTCTTCCAGGAAGAAGGTCAGGTACATGAAGGAGACGTCTACGTCTGGGTTTCCACCATACTTCCTGTGCTCCTCCACTGTGTCTTTTCCTCCCGAAAATGCATGTTTGTTGATCTGTGAGTAATAGTTCCATTTGTCAGAGCGGTCAGTCATCAATCATATACAACATAAATCTAACTACTGATTGTAATAACTATTAATAGCAGCACCTTGTTTTTGATCTGCTTGGGCGTGTCAGTGAGGAAGATAGAGGAGTTGGCGTCACTGGCGCTCATCTTGGTCTGTGCTCCCTGCAGGGCGGGGAAGAAGGTGGAGTGCAGCAGGGCTGGTTTGGGATAACCGATCCTTGGGGCTACATCACGGGTCATCCTGAAGTAGGGGTCCTGGATAGAGCATAGAGCGTAGATACAAATACATCATTGCAACATACAATACTAATATGTGGTATTTTTTTTTACTGTGGTGCTATCCTGACCTGGTCTATGGCGCAGGGGATGAGACACTGTATGTCCTTTCTGCTTCCGAAGATGTGTGGGAAAGAGTTACTGAAGGACGGTGCTGCCTGGATGGCTGGAAAGCTGATCTTTCCTGAATAGATGAGAAGTAATAAACACCATGAAGAACCAACAAAACCACTGACCCTTTTGTACACATGAAATCACATCTTGAAAATATCCCTTTGTGTTTGGCAGCCAAATATGAGAATTTGGCCTTTTAAAATTACAGCACTGTAACCAAACACTATACACTTGATTTCATATTTCTTGCTCTTCCCAAAGTATCGTGAGTTGAGTTTAATGATTCTTCAGTTGTCTTACCAATGCAGTCACTGTCTGTGAAGCCAAAGATGCCTTTGACCTGGTTGAATGTCACATGCTTCTGGATCTTTACCACATTCCTGTAGAATTCAGGCGATGCACTGCAGAAAGTAAAAAGAAAATAAGACTAAAATAACATTTTTATTCCAGTGTTGGGGCTTCTAATGCATCATAGGAAACCTCAGCACTGAGGTCTGCCAGATAGGAATATAAAGACAGCTTGTTGTCATATTTTACCCCATGTAGTCGAGGTCAGAGAAGATGAAGGTCTTGTTGACATCAAAGCCACAGGCAATGATGTCCTTGGCATTTTCCACAGCGAAGCGGTTACAGTCTTCTAGCGTTAGATCCTTCCACAGGTACTTCTCATCGTCAGTCAGCTGGATCACCAGGGGGATGTCAAATACGTCCTGCAACCATCTGGAACAAAGAAGTTTCAGTTATAACTCTAAGATCAGCTGTACTGGTGAAGAATTTGGATCATATTTTGAGATTGTGCCTCGCTGATTAAACACTTGACCCTGCCTTGGGTCAGAAAGCTCTTTGATATCAATATATTATCAAGGGTGAACTCACTTGGTGAAGATAAAGGGGATGAGGTGACCAACGTGCATGGACTCTGAGGACGGGCCTCTGCCGGTGTAAAGGTAGAAGGATTTGTTCTTCTCATACGCATCCAGTACCTGATGCATATCTCTGCCAGGAACAGCAACAAGGGGAAATGAATTTATTCTGTCACCTTCTCACCATCATTTGTTTAACCTAATAGGAAAATCTCAAGGTCGAGGTCCAATGTGTTCAAATGTAAATTTTTATGCTGACTAACTTCCCTTAGGTTTCAGAATAACTGAATATCAAAGAAGATGTGCCACACATCGAATTGAGAAACACGCATACAGTGGAAGTCAAGAATCAGGAACTAGAAAACAATGATGCCACAATGACTGGACATTTCTGAACCTTTCCAGTCCCTAAAATGCTCACCTGTGTGAAAAGAACATTCCTCTTCGGAGAAAGCGGTGAGGCTGCTGTCCCGCAACTTTCTCTATTCTGTCCACCAGTTCCTTGTCAATTTTACTGCTGCCAAACCTCACTATGGAAAGACATGACACAAGGTGAGTTGTATAGCTTAAATGACATTACACTTAAATTACCCCCATATTAAAAAAATATATTACTGACATTCATATTTTAAGTAAAAACTAAAACTATACATTTGACATAAAGCTCTTTTTTAGACTTGAAGACTGACAGGAAAGAGGGAGAGAGGGTGACATATAGCCAAGGGCAGAGGGCTAAAATAAAACCAGGTACCCCCAAACTTCAGCTTCAGGCCTCACTTCAATCTTACCTATGAGTTTGTCGTAATCCACTCCCTTGGCGTTGGTGGTGGAAACGTTCCATGGGTCAACTGTGTCTTCATCATCAGCGCCATCTGCTGCTGGCCCGTTGTCAGGAGCAACAGTGTTTTCTGAGGGTGGACAGCCTGCTTTGTAGTCCTGACCTGTCATCTGTTTGTAGTCCACTTTCAGTTTTAGCAGCAACTGGACAGCAGCGTCAATATCAGCCTGAGGAACCCAAACACTGCTGTTAGATGACACACAGAAATAAAAGCAGCCAAGGCCCAACAGATTTAAGTGGCGGTGTAAAAGCAATTCTCAGTGCACCCAAATTATATACCGGCGCAGTTAACTTTGTATTCAGCAATCTTATCTGCGTATTCTAAGCTAAAGCAATGGAAGGTGAATGGAATTTTATTTGTGGTTCTCACAAGAGTTAAAAACTATATTAAAGAAAAAAACTCCAGTTATAGACAGCCACGTGTCAATCGAGAAACAATGCCGGGTTACTCTGGGTAAAGATGTTACAGTTACATTTTTTTGTCTTGGATTATAAGAATATCACAGTGTGTGTCATTTTCTATCACAATATTGTGTTATATAAACGATATAGCACAAGTCTCAAAACCTACTGTAGGACTAGGTACCACTGGCAATAAGTAATAACATATTCTTTTGAAATTTAAATGAACCAATCCTTTAATAACTAATCCACAGAGTCATAGTTTATGAGCACTTACTTTCTGAGCTTTAGCTGTTTTCAAGGCTCTGACTTGGTCTCCTTGTGCTGTCAGTTTCTCGTACAGCTCCATTGGACTCATGGCTCCTTCACAGTCTGTCATCGTCTTCACACTGGCTTGTGATCAGAATCATTTAATCAGAATCAGTGAATTAAAGACGCTTTCCTGCATGCTCAAAGACACTGTCCATAAAGAGAACATCAAAGCAGCAAAGCAACATAAAACAGCACGCTAAAAACACATTAGACTGAGCTAAACATTAAAAGCTATTTTAAAAAGGTGTGTTTTTGAGAGTTCCAGGGGAAGGGGGCAGCTTCAGAGAAAGTTCTGTCGCTCCAAGTTTGGTGCTTAGTCCTGGGTGGCAAGGACAAAAAAAAACTATGTACATATAAAAAAGCAAACATGCTGTAATAAAGAATATAGTGATTAAATATAAACACATAAATGATACATCAATTAACGTGACATGTTCTGAACAACATCTAGTATGAGACAGATATATCCTGTATATATGAATACAATAAAAATACAATAGTGGAAAAAATAAAAATAAAAACACAGAATGGGACATGGACACTTAAAAAACACAAAATAAACAGGTAGATAAGGTGCAGTGGCAAGATGATGGTAACAGTACTGATGATATGATGGCAGTGTTATTATTAATAACAGTATATAGCGATAATAACAGAATTACGGAGGCTTTATCTGCTCTGGCATTACTGTGCCTCCCTCCACAGCAGCTGTGAACATGCTCAATATGTGAACACACCACAGCTAACTGAGCTCGCTAATCGTCTGTTACTAGATTCACTTCACGCTGCTGCCATGTGTCATAAAGGATAAACTTCCAGACAGTACATTAAATGATTGATTAACTGACGTAATCATAGATAAATACAGTGATCATACCGCGCAGTATTCTTCACACAGCTGACAGCTCACTCATTTAACTTGCATCAGCCTGTGTGAGGTAGTGTTTGAATCAAACTCTCCCCTCGGAAAAAGGGGGTTGCTCAAAAGTTCCGCTATGAATTAATCGACGGGAAAAGGTGCCAGCTTTGAAAACCCCGTTGAATAAATTCAAAATACACGTAATGTTTACTGTATTTTATCATAAACCGCAGTTAATTCAGCTAAATATAGTGTAACACGAGGCAGCTTCGGTGATACTAACCGTCTCTGCTGCTAATACGATTCGGAGGAGTGAGACAGCTGCTTCTGTTTCCGGTGTCTTTCAAAATAAAAGCTTTTACGCACGGGCAGGCACTGACATGAGTTGACAAATAGAAACACCGCTTTTATTTTGAAGCTCTGCATTAACGCCTTTAATTTTGCGGGATTTTGGACTGTTTGTTTTTGTGACCGTTCAACGCACAGAAGTCCGATTATCGATGCTTTAACCAGGTGACAGGTAGCTACAACAGTTTGCTGTCAGGTCAAGCTTTAATTTATGGACTAAACGAGGCTTTCAAACAGAAATACAAACCAGTAATGGTAACTGGTAGCTAGTTTTGCTATAGTGACAGGCTGTTAGACGCAAACTTGGTGCCCACGTTGTGTGACAGCGTCAAGTCCTACTGTCTCCAAAATACGTTTATAAGTCAGCTAACGTGAACAGACAACATAATTTGGATAATAGTGACTTTGCTGAGTCCAAACGTGGTAATTCAGCCAGCCATGAGCTCTCTGTTTTGGCTATGTGTTGACTTAACAAGATAATTTACCCACGTTTAACTTAACGTCGGTTACAGTGCTGCTCAAAGGTTTGTGAACCTTACAGCGATTGTCAGATTATTTTGTAAAAAAAATACTAAAATAACCTTATTTAATGTTAAAGCTCTAGTGTGTAGAATTCAGTTGCACCTAGAGGTCTAATTGCTGTATTGCAATCTCCTCACATCACCCTCGCCTCCCTAGAAACAACACTCTAAAGCAGTGTTTTTCAACCCTGGTCCTCGGGGAACACTGCCCTGCATGTTTTAGATGTTTCCTGCTCCAACACACCTGATTCAGCTCATCATCAAGCTCGTCATCAAGCTCTGCAGCGGCCTGATAACGAGCCACTCATTTGAATCAGGTGTGTTGGAGCAGGAAACATCTAAAACATGCAGGGCAGTGTTCCCCGAGGACCAGGGTTAAAAAAAAACACTGCTCTAGTCACTATTTAGTTTGTCTGTTCTGGGCTACTGTAGAATCTCTGTGTTTCAATATGGTGGCCTCCATGAAAGAGGACCCCCTCTCACTGTAGATATAAAAGGATCATTTTAAAGTAACAAAAACAAATGGATTCTTATTTTAATGTGGTTATACATGCTTGAAAACATAATAATGAATATTATATTTCAGGTCTACCTTATTCTGAAAATAAAGTCCCCAAATTTTACATGCTGGACCTTTAAGTTACACCCCAATTCACAATACTGACATTCCAAATAATGGACACAAACAAAAGAAATGGTTATATTGTCATTCTTTATTTAAAAAAAATCACATTTTATGGGTGCAAAAGTATTTGAACCCCTCCAGTTAATAGGATATTGCAACTCCTAACCTCAACCAAACGGTTTCTGTAGTGACTCATCAGTCTCTCACGTCTACTTTGGAGGATATTTGCCATTACCAATGTCCTTGTGTCTCTTGCTGATATTTCAGAAGTTTCTTCACTTCTGGGCAGGGTTTTGACTACAGACTAAATTAGTCTGTATATTGAATTGATCAACCTGTTTTCATATAAAAAAATAATGGAATTGTGGCCAAGCAGCCACTAGATGTCACCATTGGGCCTCTAATGGATTACCTGTACTGACATCTCACGTTGTGTTGTTGTTGTGTTCCCTTTATTTCCACACAGAGTGTCATCATGTTGAGATGTCTTCATTAGTGGCCTACGAGGATTCGGAGTCAGAGGATGATTCTCTTGAGCAAACGAAGGAGCGACCGCCAGCTGCCGTCCAAACTGGATTTTGTGAACAAAACCAAGAGGTCAGAGTGTGTAATTCCTTGGAGGTAACACCAAGCACTCACAGCTTCACACCTGACCCTGAGTCAGTGTTGGGACATCATGGAAGTAGCAGTTCTGCAGCACAGCTGCACTCACAGCCGCACAGCTGTTTTGATTGGGAAAGAAAATACTGCAGTGATGTTAGAGCACAAGAGAAACAATTTAGATGTACCACAGATCCACAGAGTTTACGTGCAACTCAGGGAAAGATCTCAGCACTGCAGACTCTTCACAAGCCAAGCGATGGGTTAAAACCAGAAAAAAGGCATCACGCTGTCCCATCTGTTGTCAGACCGTACATCCCCAAGAGACAGAGACTTGCTACTTCAGTAGAGACTGCGGACCCAAAGTATTCAGCAGAACAAGTACCAGGGAATCAGACCAGGACAGGCCAAATTCTGTCAGAAGTGTCGCCGAGAGTAAAACCGTATCTTGCGCACAAGCCCGGTGCCGCAGGGATACCGAGGAGGCTTCTGATGAGCCTGGGAGGCCACCAGGGTCCAGTCAACACAGTGCAATGGTGTCCCGTGCCTCATCTCAGTCACCTGCTGCTGTCTGCGTCCATGGACAAGACTTTCAAGGTATGATTCAGTAAATGTGCTGACTTCCAGAGGCTATGAAATGTGAAAAGTGTTGTGCAGCGCTTTCAATCTGTTGTATTGTATTTTATTTAATCTGACTTCAAAATTCATGTTTTAATCATAATTCTGATGTTTATCCCATGTGATAAAATGTGTCCTCCTTTCTCAGCTTGACTGCTCCAAATACAAGGTGGTCTAAAATGCTGTTTTTTTTTTTGTTTTTGTTTTTTGCCTGGCACAATAATCCATTTATCAGTATAGTTTCAGGCAGGTGCCAAGCGCATCAGGGAGGTCTAAGGGGATGATCACTCACCTGACACTGAGTGTAATTGGCACAGCGTTAAAGGCAATGTGATAATATCTGTCCCATAGACTGTGGCCCTGCTGTGTCAATTTATAAATGTACCACAAAAACACTTTCTTTAGAATCATATCTGTCACTGTCAGTTGAATGTGTGTCAGGACCCACGGGACTTCCTATCTCTCTCTCTCTCTCTCTCTCTCTCTTTCTGACTCCCCCTACCATTCTTCCTTTTCTGCATTTCACGCCAGGAAAACAATCCCTCATTTCCCTAGCATAAAGGTCAAGTCATGCAGGTGTCTGCCGGTGACTAAATATTTCTATCCCAGCACAAAACCACGCACGCCACCAATATCCTAAGAGGACTCTAAATAATTAATAATTTAAATATGCATGAGCCAATTTGCATAATCATACAAGTGCAGCAGTATGGCAGCCACCTCCTTTGGCACCTGGAACGGGCGGTTTAGAGCAGATGGTCGAGACGAGGAGAGGAGGAGACTTGGCTGTTTGTATGCGAGGGTTTCTCTTCTTCTCTGTCTCAGAGTGTTAAACCAATAGATAAAAAAGCATATGAAATACTCTTACTCATCTGTGCATGTTTGGTGAGACGCTCAATTTCAGTGGAGGGTTTTCAAATGCACCAGAGATCTTAAGATCATCTTTTAGCTAATTTAAGATAGCCCATTGTTGGAACTGACTTGATTTAGACCAGAATTTGGCGGATTCTGAGGTGATATGAAGACTTAATTCTCTAATAGGTTAAATTGCCCCCAGACGTGAATGCGAGGGTGAATACTTGTTTGTCTCTATGTGTCAGCCCTGTATTGAAATGTACCCTGCCTCTCGCCCAGTGTCAGCTGGGATCGGCTCCAGCCCCCTGCAACGCTGATAAGCATAAAGCGGTCATGTAAAAAGGAATGAATGAAAAACCTACGGGCTCCTTTTACTGTGTTTAATGTGTGACTCAGTTATTTCTATAAAGACACTTAGATACTTTTTATGCCATGGTTCCAGAAAATACTATTTTGCACAGTGTGATACCTCAAAATACAGTATAATAAACTGCAGGTAACCATAGTAACAATACTTCCAAACTGAGTTACCAGTTAACTCTCATTGATAAAACCTAAATTTGGACAACTTACATTTGTTGTCAAATATTTATAGAAGAAAATCAAAATGTTCACCACAGTTTGATTTGTTGCACGTCATACCACGCAGTCTATAACTTTGTTAGTATAGTAGTAAAGTATAATAGTAGACTTTCAGGTGTCCTGGTTTATGAAATTACAGGCACACACGTCAGAATGCCGCTCCACGCCGTTGTTTGTTTTCTTGTGTCATGTCGGCTTGTCATACATTATGGCTTCCTTATTGATACTGCCGTGCAGCTACATCGGTTATGTCTCTCAGCACTCTTGCACTCTGTCCACAGCTATTCCGTTCTGTTCTCAGTGTGAAGACACAGAGGGGACACACTCCATCAACACTTAGCTCTTTGTGCTTATGTTTCCTCGCCAACACCCTTCAGGCTTCCGCCTTCTCCTCCTCCATCCTGTCTGTCAGTTTCTCAGAGGCAGAGACTCAGACTATTATTATTCCAGCCTGTTTGTAGCTGTTGTCGCCATGGCTACGGCAGGTGTAAGGCAGTGGTTTTAAGCTGATAACACGAATACCAATTTAGTTTTAATTACCGAGAGTCATTTAGGGAGCAGATTACCCCGATGAGTCATCTGCAAGGATCCGCTCTGCGTGTCTGTTAAGTGGTCAGTGAAATTAAAGGATGCAAATAAACAATCGCTCATTTTCGCCCACGCCGAAGTCTCTCACGTTATTGCAGCGGTGTGTGCGTTGAATGGCGCTGTTATGGTGAATGTGTCTCGCATCAGAGACGGGGCTTAAACAACTTGTCACGTTGTCAGACTTGTTATGTAAAAGTGTTGAGTTGAGTATCTTGTGACTTTAGATGATATCATCAGTTCCTGTTCAACAGTTTTCCGTGTTGCCTTGAGATGGCAGTGTTTCCCTGAGCCAAAGCTCATACAGAGACGTGGCACAACCTGCTGTGCAATGAATGGAAATATTCTTAATAGATGCGTCGCTACAGTATTTAGCTTTTTTGCAATTAAAAGTGTGATTCTCTGTCCCTCTCTCTCTCTGCTCTCTTCTCACCCCAGAGGCATCTCTGGCATTCTGTTTGTTAAACCACTGCCCGCCGAATTGATATGTCACTCTCCCCTCGTCCATCGCTCTCCCCCGCCCTCCCGCCTGTCTCCTGTGGGAGTCGCGGTACAGAATTTCTCAATGTGTTTCCTATGCTGTATGGAGAAATCATCTTTAATAATGAAACAGAGAGAGAGAGAGGGAGGCAGAGAGGGATCTGCAGAGCCCCACAGATCTTCAAAGTTCCTCTGTGGCCCTGTCATTGCCGGTGAAGCAAAAAATACTTCATCATTAGTGTAATGCAGTTCACCTCAGCGTGGCAGCAGACCAGACTACCCACCGGATTTCAGGCTGGGCTTCAGGGAGAGGCATTTCTCTTTTGACACGTCCGCGAGAAAATCACACTCTTCATCAACAGGACATCTGATGAAAAACAGGTCACAATATTGACCAGCCTGGGTGCCAAGTGATCCTTTTGAAGCACATTACAAAAAAAAACACACACACACCACAGAAACAACTCAAGCCAACGACAAATTCAACAGTAGAACACGCTGGCAGATTAACACCTCATTCTTAATTAACTGTCTGCTTTTTTTTAAAACCTCTTTTTGCACTTTATTTGCACCGTGATAGCACATTAAAACCAGCGAGCCTGTACATAATGTAGCCATGGCAGTCACCGCTAACAGGAGGCAGCAGGGTGCTTTTCACTTCTGCTCTGTCTATAATCAGGCAAACCTCTGACTATGTGAAACCATTAAAGCCATTAGACCCCCCAGGAGAATTGATTTATAGGCACACTCAAAGGTAATTAGTTTGATTAATTAATTATAAAGGTTGCTTTTGGTTCCCAAATCCAGCAAATAAGCCTGATTTGTATACATATTGTGCCAATATATCCACCGGCACTTTGCTGAGTAATTTCATTTTGTTTCATAACAATTGAATTTAGATGAGGCTTAGATGATATCTTTCGCCGCTTTGAAAAAAGGAGAGACTGCATTCACCAATTCTCATTCACTCAAGGAAAGATTTTCAGGGCCGGAGGAAACATTACATTCATCATCTGCAAAGGCAGAGCAGAAAGATTTCACTTTGTTTCCTCTTTTCAGTTGGAGAGCGGAGCAGTGGCCGCCAAACCAGGCCTGGACTATTTAATTCTCAGTAAACTACCTTGAAAACTCATCCAAAGCACGCCGGTCCTTTCCTCTTGTTTGAAACACAGTGTGTCATTGCTGTCTGATGTCTCCTTTGTTCTTTTTTTTTTTCCACTGCTTCTTTCGCTCATGCCGCATGTTATGTCACCTGGCGTTTGAGGTGTAAAGGATCCCCGGGTCAGCTTTTGCCTGTTAGCACACCTACAGCAACTATTCTTTGTATGTCAGTGATGCGAGGAGTCAAAGGAACCTACAAAGACTGAGCGCAAACTACTGATATAACCTTGCGTTTTGGATTTGCCTGTTTAAACTCATCCATCATCAGTTGAAATGGAGGTTGTGTATTTCACACAGCAGATCTATTGAAAACTTTCCCCCAGAACTGTTTGAGCACAGTCAAAATGACTTTGCTGCTGCAGTCTGGGTGTGTTATGAGTTCCGCTTGATGTGATGTGGCCGTGTCTGTCAGGTGTGGGATGGAGCAGAGAGCGGGCGATGCCTGAGGGTTTACACCTGCCATTCGGGAGCCGTGCGCGATGCCTGTTGGACCCCCTGCGGGCGACACCTTCTCACCGGCTCATTTGATAACTCTGCTGTGATCACAGACGTGGAGACAGGTGAGCAGCAACATTTCTTTTCTGCGGGTCCGTTGAGCACGATGTCACATAACAAAACACTCGAAGGTACAATAAACTTGAATAACCTCAAAGTTTTGAGGATGTGGAAGTCAAACCGCATCACATTTACTTAATTAGAATTCAGCTTTTCAACAAACATGTTTCTCCGAGCACATTGCTGCCGTTGTGGGAAAACAAAACTTCTTGGCCATTTTTTTTTTCTAACTCAAATTTAAAGTTAGTCTGGTAATTTATGTGTGCAGTGCCTCGGTCCCCAAAACTTGTTATAACTAAAGCCAATTGCAAAGCTGCATCTCGCTCTCTCTCTCTCTGTAGTCGTGACCCATCTCAGGTGCAACCTTTAAATTTTTCAATAAAGACGTTTATTTATTGCAACGATATATTGGCCATGTAATGCATCTAGATACTTTTTTTATGCCGTGGTTGCAGAAAGCACTACTTTGGCTGGCAGGTGTTCATTAAGACTGCACAGTATGATACCTCAAAATATCAGTATAATAACCTGCAGGTAACCATAACAACAATCCTTCCAAACTGTGTTCATGCTCATTAATAAAACCTAAATTTGGACTACTTGAATTAAATAAATAAAAAACGTATATAAAAAAAATACAGGGCCACACGTAGTCTTGTCATTTAGATTCATTAAAAAATGTTCATTACATTTTATTATATTATGTCTTTGTTTTGATCAAATATTCACAGTGATGCATTTAAAAGAAGGAACTGATAAACAGTTTGGTTTGAGAAGGAACTTGACTGATTATCAGTTATCTGAATAGTTGCACAGAGCTCTGCGGCCCTGCCGGCCGCTTGGTTACGGAGCTTTTGACCTAACTGCAGCATCTACATCCATGTCATACTGTACCACGCAGTCTTAAGCACGTTTGCTTGAATAGAATTCAGCTTTTCAACAAACATTTTTGCTGGTGTTGTGGGAAAACAAAACTTTAAAGTTAGTCTGGTAATTTATGTGCACAGTGCCTCGGTCCCCAAAACTTGTTATAACTAAAGCCAATTGCAAAGCTGCCTCTCTCTCTCTCTCTCTCTCTATCTCTGTAGTTGTGACCCATTTCAGGTGCAACCTTGAAATCAGCATTTTTAGAGCAAATACATCATAACCATTCAACTATCCCATCATCCCACCGAGTGCAGCCGAGAAATGCTTTCCCTATAAAAGCCTTTTCCCCAAATCCACTGGGCTCCAGACCCCTTTTTAAATGGCCACATTTTCCATTTCATTGTTCTCTGTTTAGACCTGAAAACCTGCAGTGACACTATAGTCTCATTTAGGGAAGAGGTCGATCCTCTAAATTCAGTTCTATGGAGGACAAACGCTCGCTTCAATGGAGATGGTGCCGAAAATGGGACAGCACTCTCTCTCACTCTCTCTCCTTCTACACATAACTGTCTCTATCTATCTGTAGCTCACACACATGTATGTACAGCACAGTAAAGAATACAATACGCTGGCTCATAGTGTTTGCCGACCCTTTTGTCTGATCATACAAACCGTTTTGGTTCGAAAAGCTTCACTTTCTGGAATTCTGCCAACCTTTAACAAGCATGGCAGAAAAGATGAGAACAAGTCATACAGCCGGCGTACAACAGGGAGACCGCTTGTTCAGCACTTCATTTGCTTCATCTGAGACAATTCATGAATTCCTCAACGGCTGAAATAAAAAATATTTCTGCTTCAACTGAACAGAGCCTCCGCTGCCCGTCATGTCCATTCAACATTTAATGTTCCAGTGTTCATATATGTAGGCAAAGACTTCAAAGAGGTCCAACACACTCTGGACATTATTCCGAGGCCCCTGTGGCAACTACATCTCTTGGGTCAACACATCGCTGTGATGACTTGCTGCCGTTTGCACTTCCCCTCTCAGCATGTCTGTCAATACTGCCAATAAAGCCTATGGATAATAGCTTGGCCAGCCCATTAAACACACAGGCAGCTCCAGGAAGGGGATCAATAATGGATACATTACCACAGGAGCAGCCGCCATGACCTTACACCGGAACGTCACAAACCACAAACATAAACAAACAAACGTTTATTTCGGTCCTATACTTTTGGTAGCCACCGATGGCTCGCTCGGCGCTTCTGAGATGTCCTAGTGGGTTCAGACTAACAGCTTTGAAGTAGTGTCAGACATCCAAAGAACCCTCACACATCAATCCTGCAGCGCTCTTTTCTATTTTTTAATGATATTTTATTATTCTTATTTATTTTCTTTCCACCATTATTATTTATTTGGACGAGAATTGAATAAACCATATTGTTTCCGAGGATGAAAGGGCCCTGCAGACGTGTGCTGGCACTGCGGAGCAATAAGCAAGCATTCATATGGCAGCGCGAAATGAAGAAAATTTAATTTAGTTGCATATTAATATGGGAGTTGGGAATTCCTGCCCAGTTTCTGCACAGTCGTGGCGCAATTTAATGCATTACAGCTTACACCTCTGCACTGACACTTTAAAACCAATCATCCAGTATTCAAGCAGTGAAAAGGATATAGAGGCCAAGCTGCATACTTAATTTGCCTCATAGTTAGCAACCGGGTAAGCTCTTTATATGTCTGACACATATGACTCATAACAGGGCTTCGCCAAGGATTTGGCATAATTATGACAGTGATACTTAAAAACTGAGAAACCTCCCGACAATCGTTTGATCTACGGAGAGTGATGGGATACTGAGCGAGCTGAGTGTTTACCACGTCAAACTGTAATCAGGATGAATGTGATCTTTATGCTCTTCACAGTAATGCAGAGCCTCTCAGCGTTAACAGGGAAGGCAGCTGGGCCGTATTCTGTTCAACCGAGCTCTGTTTGGAGACGTGTGCAGGCCCTTTTAATGGCCAGGGAAGAGTCTTGTCGAACACTTGACCCTGTATTTCACCACAGCGTAACCTAACCAAATGCTGCACCTATTGCCGTGTTTACAGAGAGATGGAGCCTATGCATACACAATGATGTGTGTGCCCATTTTTCCGTGGCCATCTTTGCAGTTGTTTCTGTGTCCAATTTAATTTGTACAATCTTATATCCACTCCCAGTGGGCCACAGACAGCCTGTCACGGCTGAATAGCAACAGTAGAAGGAGGATATAGGGAGAGCAGGTTAAGAGGCATAATGCAGAAAGAGAGGGAGGGAGGGGGGGAATGCAAAGAGAGAAAGAAATCAAAAGAGGCAGAATAAATTCAGAGAAAAAGAAACAGAGAGAGCAGGAGTTGGGGAGTGGAATAAATGAATTTCATCTGGAGGGCATTAGTGTGAAGTGGCAGCTGTTGTCCAGCGCTGTCACGCCTGTCCTTGGTAAAGCTGATTGGTGGAGGCTGGCAGAGGAAACTCTGCCCACCTACCCACGGGCTGCCACAGGTTGAAGTGTCAGTTTGTGCATGCCGGGCTTGAGTTCTCTGTCCAGGTTCCCTCGGGCACTGGCAGAATGGAGCTCGTCCTCGCTTTCCATGAAGTAACACACAAAGACAGTGCCAGTGTTGGAGTGGGCTGTACGTTGAGGTGAGGTGGAAACCTCGCTTCAACAATAGTTAAATTGTAAGATGGAGTTTCACAGTTTTTACAGAATGAGCTCCATGTGCCAGTAGTTCATCCATCCATCCATCCATCCGTCCTTCACTTATACTTGCTTATCTTTTAGAGGCTGGTGGGTGGCTGGAACCGATCCCAGCTGACATTGTGTGAGAGGAGGGGTACTCCCTGGACAGGTCGGCAGTCAGTCACGGGGCTGACGCGTACAGACAGACAATCATTCATGTTCAAAGTCACACCTACGGGCAATTTTCTGTGCCAGTAGTGCAAGAGCAAAATAATGAGTCACATTGGGGGTTTGAGACCGTGGATCATCCCACAGAAAATTGTTTGTTTTTAAAATGTAACACTTCAGTATATTTCTGAGCCAACCATGCAGTCCGTGTGGAGAAAGTGCCCGTTCTTTTACATACCGAAATTCATGCCCTGTATTTATACTGGATTTCCAGCAGTTACAGGCCACTAGCACACCAGTGGGACACGCTATTGCTGCTGCTACTTTAGGTACATCATTTGTAAAACAAAAAAGTAAAATAATGTTATTTACACATAATTGTTTTCACAGATTTAATTGTGATTGCTCCCAATTCTTATCTCCAAAACCTACATCCTGTCACTTTATGTAATCATAACCTAGTTTAGCATTTATGAGACCGATCCAAGTGTTTTAATACCAGTTTCTTATAAATGTTCCAATAACATTAGCTGTTAGTTTTCAATGTTTTTTTTGTGTGTGTAATCAATGTATTTTCTTTGATAGTTTCTATTCTGCCTTGTTAACACCTGCTTTACATGTTCAGGGAGGCACCTGCACAGCAGGAGACAATGCAGTGCAACGCGCACACGCACACGCGCCTCCATATGCCACTGGCAAGCATATCTGCATTTTGACCTACTTTGAAAGCTTACTTGCGAGGTTAACGTGGCTCTTACATGTTATGTGACAGAAAAAAACAAAACTGGCACATACGTAATAATATTCATCAACATCCAGCATTTGGTGTTTTGGAGCTGCTTGAATTATTTTTACTTTTCAGAGGGTCCCATCTCCCTGCCCCCTTCAGGAATTATGCTTTATGCCCGAGTGAATATCTGCAGTATATTAAGTGCAATTTGCAACACTCATGTTATTAGCAGCCCTTGATGGGAAACATAAGTGATAACTATAGCCTACTTAGAGTTAGAGTGTGCAGACCTTGTACTCTTCAAGATCATTGAAACAGATCCAAGCCTTAACCATCAAGGTGAAATTTGCTCTTACAATGCATAAGCACCTCCTAAATGTAGCTAGACTTGACTTTGCATAGTGTTTGTGCTTGCACGCTGTGGAATTATGTGATCTTTTCAGATACTGAGGGCCTGACGCTTCCTCACTGTGTTTCCTTTGGATGTCAGTTGAGCTTTGAAGCTTCATTGTCTGCCTTGCAAACAGCAGTCTAAGTAAAAAATGAAATAAAATAACAACACAAAGTAAGGTTTACTTTGCATCCCAGGGCCTTCTCTGGTGCGTGGAGATGTTTTGTTGTCACAGAGCTGATTTAGTTGTTATCATGTGACCTATATTTGGACTTTGGTCAGCTGAGAGCATTTGGTCGTATATTTTATGGTCGTATTTCAGTTGTTATGGCACTTTCTTCCTATCATGATTCATTGTTTAACACTGAGTCTTGAACGTCTGGCTGTACTGCGTCGAAGGAAGCATGTAAAACACTTGATAAGTGAATTAAATTAAGTAATATTAAGATTTCAAAGCACTTTCTTCATGCAGACTGTCATTAAAACATCAACATAATTATAAATATAACCTACAAGGTCTATTTTTAAAATATATTTTAGGTGCAGCTTGTTAGAACCAAGTAATGTGCTTCTCACCAGTGCTTGTGTTGCAGTGACAGCACCCTACTTCGCTGGATCCAGTAATGAGGGAGAATATCCATTTCATCCCAGCTTCCCTCTGCTCTAAGGGGCTCACCCCCGCCATCCCAATCATCCCTAATGTCCTCAGCGCTGTAGTCATCCACTGAGTGTCAGCTCCGCAGCACGACCACAGTTTCTTTCAGGACTACAAAGTAAACCGTCTAGGAGGAAGGGACAGATCACTGCGGCCTTTCCTTATCTCCCCTCTCGAGCAGGCTAATTAATCTTGCTTAATTAAAACATGACGAGGCCCTATTTATTATGAAGAGAATGTTGATTTTTGCATCGTCTTGCCAAACATGAGTTTTAAATCTCAATGACAGATCTTTTCTGTATCGCTACGGGTAAGCCAATTAAGCAGGAAGCGCGAGCCCGACGGCAATGCCTTTCTAAAACTTTGGATCAATGCAATCAAAATTTGGGCGCTTGCTGGCCGACCCCCTAGTGAAAGAAGGTCCATTTTTTGCCGCAGTTTATTAGCGGTGACTCATTCACCCTTCTAAAAAGACTCTGTAGGAATTGGAACAAGTGTGTAATGAAAGTGCTTTTTTTTGTTGTGCGCTAACTGCCAAACACTGTTTCAGATTGGGTCTTTGTTGTTCGATGAATTAATGAGGAGCCGTTGAACCCCGAAGGTGTTCTACTTTGCATAGCCTTTTGACTGAGCTGCTGGCTCATTGTCTGGCTCGGTTCCTCGTGTAGCCTTCTTCATCGTTTTCCCAGGAAACTAATTTTTGGTCGCACCCTGTCAGGCTTAATTATATTTAAGCCCCTCAGTGTTTTTGTTTTGTTTTTGAGTATGACAGTTTTTAATTGATTTAGATAGAGCCGCCTCTAGCCAAAACAGTGTTTTCATACTCTCTCGTCTCCTCGTTGGGATTATCATTTTGTCCTGAGTGATGGTTAAATCAGGTTTCTTTTTAGAGACTGATACGTATCATGCACTGCTGTGCTGTCTGGAAATATCTTAGCCACGCTCTTGCAAATGCACTGAAGGCTGCACGCAAAGGCTGTGCAATCTCTTTCTGGTCAGTCCCGTCATCTTCAATCATTAGAATTCTTCAGATGGACAGTTCAGTTGTTGCGCTTTTCTGGGGCACCAAGTGATTAAAAATACAAGATTCATTTCATCACAGGAAACTGTGAGATTATGTGAAGCGTTTTCTTTTTAGTGACAGAAGGACGTGATCGGAATCTGATGGAAGTGGTCTGTAAAGCTCACGTCCGCGCGTCTGACCGGAGATCTTCACAGGAAGCTTCTCATCCCTCCTCACAGATCACTCCTTCATGAATTTCAGAAGGTGCACTGAGATGAGCCGGGATCTTTGGCAGCAACTTACTGCGCTGATTTACTGTATTTTTTTTTTTTTATCAGTGAGCTTGTTTTCGAATCACTTTTTATAAGCAAAGGCGACAGCACAATTTAATTACACGCAATCTTTACTGCACAGGAATCTAATGGGCGATTCACAAGGAGGATTGGATCCTTGCACTGTGCTCAATTAATAAACCAAAGAGAAGTTTCGGCAGCATCTAAGAGGAAATATAGTTGAACTTTATGTTGTGTTTATGTTAGTCTTGACAGCAGGGAGAGACAAAATATCTAATCAAGCTTCTCATGCAGCACGAACCGCAGTAGTTTGTTCGTTAGTTTAATAGTCTGAACCTTTTTATTCAGTTTGAATGCGTAGAAGAACACATACATCTGCGCTCTTAGTTTGTTTTAAGCCTAACAACACTTACAAACTCATTCACGCAGAGTTTATTGGTCTGTTTAGACGGATGTGAGCTGAAGGAGTGATACTCTCTGGGCAGAGATTAAACAGCCGTGAGGTGATTGCTTGGCGTCTCGGGGGAGAGAGGACAGAAAGCAGCCAGGGGTCAGAGTTGAGCTGGAAACGTGTTCCTTAGGGCTGAGTAGGCAATATAACAAACACTGCAAGCAGTCACATATACACTGTTCATCAAACATCAAGCATCACCTAGTGGACAATGTATTGTTTCATGGATCAAGAAGATTATTAAATGACAATATATGCATACACTTATACTGCTGTATGTAGTAATGTGAAGCATGGTCAGTGAGTGTAAACATAAGTTGTCCTCTGCAGTTTCCTTGCAGAACTCCTTTAATTGTTCTGTTTCCTGTGAATTATATATCTGATATCGATGTATGAACAATGAAAAGTATATTTAAACATGATAGTATGGAAGCCATGCTGAACTTGTTGATAGCAGGGCTGCAACTGCAGATTTTTTTTTTGTTTAACAGAGCATTTGTTTTGTCTGTAAAATAGATAATAATGAAAAATATCTATTATGAATTCCAGAGTCCAAGTTGTGTTTGTGTTATATTTGATTTTGTTTATAACAAAGCGCCACATAAATATTTGACACTTTCCTCAAAAAGTCACTTTTTGATTGTAAAAATAGTTGCAGATTAACTTTTTATTAATTGGTGACTAATTGTTACAGCTGCTTGATAATATCTGCTTGAGCTCACTACTGACAAAAGACGTAAAGATTTATAGTTTCAGGAGGAAGCATGGATCTTATTCTCTTCTCTCGCTCTCTCCCTCTTTCTTTTTCCTCTTCTCTTTATAGGGCAGCAGGTGGTGAAATTGGACAACCAGTTCAAGGTGATGTGTGTGGTCTTGCATCCCAGCAACCCAGAGGTATTCCTGTGTGGAGGCTACAGTTCAGTGGTCAAGGCCTGGGACTCTCGCAGCTGCAAGGTCAAACTTATTAACCTCCTTAGAGTAGATTTATCATTTTTATTGACTTTGGTTCACCGACTCTTGTCTGACCTTTTTATAAATCTAAGGCTCGTAGGCTTTGAACACATGCTCCTCGTCCACGCCTCCCTCCTACAGTTATTCACTAGTTGAAGCAAGATAGTCAACATTTGGCTGTGCACAATGGCCCATGCTATATTTCACTAAAAGGATAATATTGCTGCGTGCATAGAAGTAACACTACAGATTATCTCACTAATTATTCAAAGCAAATTTTAATTTCATTCGGGACTCATAAATCTTTCCCGTGAAGCTGCAACCTAATATTGCTATTAAGCTTAATGGACTGTTTTATATGATAATCCTATTCACTTCCTCAGAATGTGAGCGCTCACACGTAATTTCTTTCCCCCATGGCGTACCGACTTGTTTCCCTGCAGAGTTTTACATGTAAAACAGCAGGGATTGCTTCTGCCAGTAGGTGTCAACGTCAGTTGCAGAGTGAGCGTAGACCAGTCCTCAGCGAACAGGTTGTTAATACTGTAGCATCCTGGCTAACCTGTCAATCTTAGCTCTGGGCTGTGTGTTTCTTGCTCCAGGGTGAAACCGCACTAGATAAAAAGGGCTGAGACGCACGGGCACATTAACCCATTAGCCTAAAGTCTTTCCAAACAGAGTCATGAGGTTAACCTGCATGCATTAGATTTTCTACCATGTTATGTTAAGACTCTAGCAAAGCAGAGGGAGAGCAGTTAAAGTTGCAGTTAGGGGTTAAAGGTTAAATTGCCCAGTGTAGCTGCTAGCTGTTGAGAAAATTAAACCTAATCTGATCAAACACGCTGTGAACAGAACTAAAAAGAAAAGTGTGAATAAACGGATGTTCTCTCCAAATGAGAAATACATTCAGTCAACCGTAGCCCAGATCACGACTGACTGGCGTTTGGCCTAAACTGGTTTAAAGATTTGAGATGTTTTATGAAGTCCATATGCCAACAATGATCTTATTAGGTTATATTTAAGTTATTAACCCGTCATCTCTGATGGGCAAGAAATTTGCATATTCGGTTGATTTAATTTCGATAGTGTGCTGATTTTTTTCTTAATTACTCAATCATTTGGACTGTTAAATGTCAGGAAGTACAGAATTGTATTATTTAAATTGCTTCTTTTATTTAATAATCAGTCCAAGAACCGAAAAAGAGAGATTTAGTTTTCCTTCATATATGACAAATAAAAGTGTCAAATCAACTTCTTATCCATGAGGAGCTGGAACCAAAGAGTGTTGGCCTTTTCTCCTTAAAATTTACTCTTTTTTTTTTTTGTCATTCGACTAATTGTTGCAACTGAGTTTCACTCACGTGCTGGTGCTGGGTGGTATGCTGTTGGGACAGATTAAAACCTGAAAAGTTTAGACTAACATTGTTTTGGCCCGATAATGAGACTGAATGAATGAATTACTGACAGATTCACATTACTACATGTATGTTCTAGCAACAGTCTTACAGTATTCAGTGTCGGATGCATTGTGGTCATCAGGCACAGCCCAATGACTGACAATATGTCTTTATAGGCAATGGGCTACTGACAAACTACAGTAGCTATCTTGTCAGTCCGTCTTAAGGACAGAGGTCCAGATGTTCCCTTCCTTCCTGTCAATGACTCTGCTGAGCCATGAGTGAACTAGAAAAGTGTTGAACTGAAGAGCATTCCTCGTGTTTTTACTATGTATTGTTTGTATGTTGTGTGTGCGTGTGTTTGCAGGTGGTTAAGGCGTACAAAGCAGGGATCCAGCAGACCTTGGACATCCTGTTTCTAAGAGGTGGTGCGGACTTCATAACAAGCTCCGACTGCGTGAGCAGAGACTCTGCGGACCGCACCCTCGTGGCATGGGACTACGAGACCACCGCCAAGGTCTCCAACCAGATCTACCAAGTAAGAAAGCGCTAATGAGGGGGAAAAAAATAGCCTCTTAATAAATACAGTACCGATTGGCACCTGATGTTGAATTTATCAGCAAAAAGGCTTAAAAGCCGTTTAGAATTTTAACTGGCTAATCACATTTCCCATTTAAGGTTACACTCCTGGGGAAGCTGATGTGAAACAAGCTGGTAATGAGGCATGTGGAACTGGCATATTTTGACAGTTACATGGTGCTGGAGGAAGTGTGCGCCACCCTTTTTTTAAAAATGTGATTTTAATAACCTTTGTGCTTTTTTGGTACTGAATAAATTCTCACACCTGAATCAGTGTTTCTGCACATTGAAGTCTCAGGAGTCTTGTAAATTCTTCATCTTACTCTTAATATGTAAGAAAGGACAGACTAATCCAATCCAACAGCACAAACTGTGAGCTCAGAAATGCCTTCAACAGATTGATTGGATTATATTATGAAGCGTTTGTTATTTTATCCACCTGCTGAACATTTCCAAAATAACAGCAGCTGACCACGTGGGTAACAACAAGGAAAGGTCAAATTATGAATTCGTGTCCCGTGTGGATTTTTCCCCTTCGCTCATTTGGCTACCAGGAGCGCTACACGTGCCCAAGCCTCGCTCTACACCCCCTGGAGGAGTCATTTGTCGCCCAGACCAATGGGAACTACGTGGCAGTGTTCTCCTCCCAGCAGCCCTATAGGATGAACAAGAGGCGGCGATACGAAGGACACAAGGTCAGTAACAACTGCGGCCTCCAGGGTGGGTTGGGTTGGGGTGGGAGGGGGTCACGCAGACCTGATCAATACAGAATGTGCACGCACACAAACAAGCTCAGCCCATTCGCACAAAACCGCAAAGGCAGGAGGATAAACATGTACACACGCAGATGAAACGCACACATAGTGACCTATAGAACAGTACAGTAGATCCCGCAGTGTTTCCTCTACAGCGCCTTCCCCCAAAACAAACGCACTCAGTATAATACAACACTGAGGGACACAAACAGAAGATGGCTGCCAGATATTACTGAAATTGTGCTGAAATAGACAAACACAAGTGTCTCACATTCCACGTCCTGTTTTTTTTTTTATTTACCATTGTTGGTTTCATTGAGGTGCAAAACACATTTTAAGTCAACACAACAGAACAGGACATCCCAGGAAGAACAAAGACGTCGCATTCCTGAATCTTTCTCATGTTTCCTTTATTGTTTTTACAACTTTGAAGCAAACACTTCTAACAGAGTACACGTGTCGGCAAGCAGTCCGTGTATCACACATTCGTTATTACACGCGATTAAAATACTTTATTGGAGCCTGAAAACAAGAGTCATCTTTTCTCTGACGACTGGCTATTGTGATCAGATAGCTTCAGATTCAGAAGTCTAATTGAATACCATACTCCTCATGTATTGTACTGTATAAGTAATATTTGCTGGCTGTTGTGACTTGTGTCGTTGCACTCGCTTGGTGTTTGGTTGGTAGCAAAGTTGTCGACCTGCTAGATTTGATTATAAGTAATTTAATCATAACAAATACACACGTACAGCAGTATTACACTGAAACTCATAAAATTTGAAACACTTATTATAATACAGTCACAACTTTATACACAGTAAAAAAGCTATATATTTATTTACTCAGGATTTAATTAGTCAGTTTGCTAATTTTAATTATGTTATTATGCTGTCTTAATTGTGTATTCATACTACCCTCTTAATATATTCCAATTTGTGATATATTATATTTCCTGGAAATTTAATTGAGAAACAGTTTACAGATTAAATAACCGCATTAAAACGTCTGTTACTGTAATTAAGTGAATTCAATTACACAAATCTGATACAACCAGAGATGCTCCTTCTCTACAAAGTGAGAGCATTTCTGCTGCCATGCGGCCCGGCTTCTGAACCGCAGTAAAATCACTGAACATTAATGCATTTTTCCCGGAACATCCAATCACACACTGATACCTGGAAGGCGCTCAGTCGCAACCACTCACCTGGAGCAGCGTGTGGGGGGGTTAAGTGCCTTTCTCAAGGGCACCCTGTTGGTAATGATAAGGCAGAGGCAAGCACTGCTCTTTCCCTCCTCACCGATTGAATCAGCAACTTTTTGATCGCGCGCGCGCTTTCCTAACACCTTAAGTCACCCAAGTCTGCAATCAGCTGGATCACGATCCGGTTATTATGCTGACATCGTATTATGCTAATGTTAACACGGCTCTCGGTGGAAGGTGAATGCATCTTGACTAACGCGTATATCCTCGTTTCTAGGTGGAGGGATACGCCGTGCGGTGTGAGTTCTCTCGGGATGGGACTATCCTCGCCTCGGGAAGCTCCACGGGCTCCGCTCACTTCTATGACTACCACAACGCTCGTTCGCTGCACACCCTCCACGCGCACACCCATCCCTGCCTGTGCGTGTCCCAGCATCCCGTCCTGCCTGCAACTGCGGCCACCTGCGACTGGGCTGGTGAGATTAAGGTGTGGCACTAAGGACAGTGAATGGACAAGTAAATATAGACTTAAATGTTATAGTAGATATATACAATAGCAGGCTGGCTGTACTAAACTGAAATCTCATACACACATCCATCTTTATCTCCCATAATCACTTGGCACGAGATGATAAGCACTTGGCAAAAAGTGCTGAAAGTCAAGCCAATGAACTATCCATGAAGCTTTTTTTATTATCGTTTTAAAAACCACCCACATCTTCTTGTCTTTCCACTGAAATGAACATAAACTGGCACAAGAACAACAGTCGCTATTGTATATGCAAATCTTACTGTAAGTATGTTATCCATATTTGATCCGTCTCATGTTGTTTTAACATCTTGAAATCAGGGAAAGTTGCACTGTGTAATATCAAAGAAAGTTACAGTTCAGAGAGTTAAATATTGAGTTGTATGAGTTTTCTCATAGTGGTAGGCGGTTGGGAAAGAAGTCGAGCTGCACACAAACACACAACCTCAATGCTTTTATAGTCAGCTTCCCACTCCAAAAACAGCTGGGGACTTATCACCATTGTCATGTTCGTTTAAAAAGAAAAAAAAAAAAAGTCTTTTCGGGGGCATTTTCTAATCAGTCGTGTTTTTCATTCCACATTCTGCACACACATCACTTTCCTCTGTGCCTTTTTTGTTCGCGCTGGCTCTGATATGACATTTCCGCTCTCGCTGACAGTTTAGAGCATCACAGAGAGACAACCAGAGAACTAAAAAAGTACGCAGACACCTGTCAAAACATTGCCAGGTTCTTCCCAAATCCTGCCAGTCAACAGCAGAGCGGTGAAGTGCACACAGATGCTTGTGATCTTTATTCAGTGTCTAGTAGAACAGCACTTAAATTACACTTTAGTGTTTGCCACTGAGGGCTCAATACTCTTTCTAGCCCCTGTGGTTGTTTATACTGTAATTAATAATCGTTAAATCGACATCATCATTGTCGTAAACGACCACTGAGTGATCTGTAAAGCCAAATCATATGGATGGATGTGCTCAATGGCAAAAGCTACTGCTGTTTGTAGTCCCTCTGTGTTTTCAGCAAATCATATACAGAAGATCATTAATGTGAGAACAAGTTAGAGAGGATGAAACAATAAAGCTGCAAAATAGTAAAAATGATGAAGTTTAAACTGAGGATGAAAATCAGGATGAACACCGGAGCGCCTTTGCGCCTTTTCAGGAGAGATGATGTTGCCTCTTTGGTATTCAACAGGTAAGTAACCAAGTTGTTACATTTAACTTACCACATGAATCTCAATAATTAACCATAATGGTGTTCGGTGACTGTGAATATTGATGTGAATGTTGAGTGTTCGAGACAGTGAGGAGTCTTTGAAGGAAATCAACGTCAAAATCACTTAGGATATTTCTAAGATCTGACAACCTCCGCGAACACATCTGAGTCTGGCAATTTCAGAGCAATCCACTCACTGTCACCAGATTTAAAAAGAGCCCTTAAAATCAATGAAACTCAAGAAAAGCTTGATTGCTTGAAGAGGGAGAAAGAGTTCCTAGCTAACCTCTCCTCCATGGCTAACATTTGCATTGAGGAGTTTGAAGAGCATCCATCCAGTCTGCCAGGACAGTAAGCACCAAAGGACAGGGCTGAATAACATATAACAAATACAGAGGAGTGGCTGCGGTCACTTGTGATATTCCTAGGATCTTATGGGTTTGAGGTACATGAAACAAGCGATGTAAAAGAACCATGACGCATTTCCCAACACCCATCTTTATTAAGTAAATAAACATACAGCAAAAATATATAACCATGCATCAGACAGACAAACATGGTGACATTTAGACAGCTGGCCTGTTGTTCCTGGAACAGAGCTGGAGGTAGGACAGGACAGAACCACTTCAGCCTCTTCATTCAGGGTCAAAACATTCGATAAATATAACATCAAATGAAACTGGATAAAAAAGAGTCAAAGTGTAATAACAATTGTGTATGTAGCATCTATAGCTCTTTTTATACATTATGTCCACAACACAAAAATACCGTATATCCTCTCAAACTCTCTGTACATTGGTTAAATTTAATTCAAAACCGTCTCAACCCTTTATATAATTAAACATTATACCAAATGAGGGCATGATTAGAGACTTTCTGTGGCCCGTGTGGAGCGGTTTCACCTTCATGAACATGACAAAGGTCAAAAAGAATAGATGCAGTTTTGTAATCTGTAAAAAAAACAGCCTTAAGCCAGTTCTCAGATCTGCAGGAAAGGGAGAGATAGAAGCATGGCCTTCCAGAAAAAATCTATTCATGACTAACTCGAGGGCAAAGCTGAGTTCCCATTATGTAGCTTATCCCTGTCGCCATTCCTCTCAGATCTATGGAGCCACACGGGCAAGAAGAAATCCTTCAACATCTATCATGCCAAAGGGCGCACTGATGTTGGAGCATTGTCGTTTTGTCCACATCTGTACTAGGAAGAGCAGCAGATGGTGGCATGATTGTGGGGCAGCAGGACAACTTTTCTGTAACTTTTTTTTCTTAACATAAGGCAGGGATTATTTTAATTTGTTTAATCGCCAACAGGACAGCATGTCTTTGCCACTCTCTATGTACGTATGTATATACACACTTCGTCTATTTTCACAGTGTTTTCTCTAAAATAGCCTAATCGAGCATGCTGGTTTAAAAACAACACACTGACTGTACATTATCGTCTTTAATCAGTCTTTTTTTTTTTTTACTACTCAGTGCACTTAACTACGACCCTTTTTGTGCATACATTGCAGAGCTGCCAGCTTGCCTGGAAAATTTACCAATTAATCTCTCCCCCGAAAACTAGAAGATCCAGCACTTTTTGTTTTGGTTTGTGCAACTGGTGCCAGCAGTGTTTTAAAGAGTTTGTATCAGAGCAGAAATTTGGCTGTGCGCGTGCCAGATTTTAGCGATTTAAGCTTCGTTGTCTCGAAGTGAAGCAAGTTTCAAGGGAGAAACTGAGAAGTGTAAGCGTTCTGTTCCAGTGTAAGAACATACTTAATCCTTTTCCAAGAAACCGGTTGTGTGTGTGTGTTATGTCTGACAGGAAGAACGGTAACAGTAGTGTATACGTACAGTAACAATACAGCAGATATACAGTATGTACAGGTTTGTTTGATGCTGTAAAGGAGACCATTCTGTCCACTGAACAGGATTAAGGCAAGTTCACAAGTGTCCTGGTGTGAGCGTAACTACTGTGCAGTACAGCCTCAGATTTCGTCTCATTTTGATACAAAAATAAGAAAACTCCAGCCGAGTAACGCTAGAAATCTTTCTGTTCAGTTCAATCATCCGGCAAGCTATCCTTCCATCAAACAAAATCTGGGACTCTTAAGTTTCTCTCGCCTGCTATAAATATTATATGGCATTTGAATAAAATACTTTTTTTTTTAAACATCTTTTGTTTAGCCAATTTATTTTATTAACACATCCTTTTTAGCAAGTGGTGTTTGTAGGTGGACATGTGTTTGTTTCTGTCGTATTTATATGCATTATACAGCATGCGTTTTGTTTAAGAGAAAATCAAGAATGAGTAAGGCTTTTTAACAGCTTGCAGTCAGCAGGGTCCACTATACAAAATGGATAAACCTCCCTCTCCCTAACGTGTGTAATTAAGCCACCCTATTACAGACGCTTTAGTCCATTATCTATATTGTATATATTAGAGCAGGAATTAATGGTCTTTTGCTGGTTTTACTAACAGTACTTAACACCAAAAAAAGAGCAATAGCACAGTACGTTCATGTAGCCGGGTCCGTGTCGTACTTCTTAGACGACGTGGTTCGATCCCGGTGGCTCTAATTATCAATGAAATAAAAACATACTGAATAGCTGGTCTTAGGTAGCTACACCATTGCATGACATACGATAGAAAAAGTGTTGCAGACTGCATGAAACGTGCCTTGGCTAAGAGATACATAAAACAACAACATCTTAATACCCCATAACACCAAGTATGTGTTTGCTGCAGGGAGCTTTTGAGACATACAGTACAGTAAGTTAGGAATCATCATCATCATCATCATCGTCATCATGCATAAAATGAAAAGCTCTCTTTTCCCCACCGCTCAGTTAAGCAGTGTCCCGTACAGCTGTGCCTTGGTCAAACTGTCCTTTCTGGTCAGCCCCGTGCTGCCAAATTTTTGGTATCTTGGAGAGGTCTTCTTTGGCAGCGCGGGGCCGACACTGAGAGCGGAGCTGGAGCTCGGGCGAGGCCGGACGATCGGCCTAGGGGCGGGGTAGTGTTGAAGACTTGAGGCTTCGAGGGAGCTTTGGTGTAAGGACTCAGCCGAGCTGTCCGCACTCAGATTTACGTAGTCCTTCTTAGAGCTGCTTGCTGCCGTTGCTCCCCCACTGCTCTCCTTTTCTTTAGAGCTCCCTGAGAGGAACAGACTGCACTCGGAGTCCTGACTGTCATCCTTGGCTCTGTACAGAACAGAAGTTTTCTCCTGCTTACGGTGCTCCATAGGTTTTGGGCTGCGGCTGGGCGAAGGGGAACTCACAGCAAAACACTGGTCCAGCACGCGACTGTGGAAGACGTCATCTCCTTCTTGGAAGCTGCTGTAGAGAGACCCCTTGACCTTACTGGAGGGGCCCATGGCAAAGTGGCGCTCAGAGAAACTGTACGGGGAGACCCGCCCTGTGATATCACGGTAGGAAGATGAGAACGTGTTGATGTCTTCCACACTGAGCTGTCTCCAGCGGCTGCTCAGGTCATCCTCAGGGACTTGGATCTCACCTCGGCTGTCCACAGCCCCTCCACGAGCTTGGCCCAGTCCAGTTGTGGACCCCATGCTGTGAGAGGAGGCCAGACGGGGGGTGCTGGAATGGTATGGTTCACTGAAGCATGAAGCCGTCCTTGTGTAAGCTGGTGAAGTGCCCTTCTGCGGGCTCCTCGGGATCACCATGTGCTGGATGCTGAGCGACTTTGGGAAGCTCACGTTGTCTTTTTCATAAGGGGACATGCTTTTGCGCCCATAGTCCCCACTGCCACTATCTCGCCAATCCATATAGAGACCCTGGTGAGAAGAGGATAAGGTGCTGCTGGCAGTGCGCCCACAACCACCACTGACTCCTCCCTTCTCGTCCGATGCGAGGCTGAAGCTAGAGTAGGAACTGGAGGCAGGGAGGCTGCCAGCGCCAAACTCTTCGTGGTGTTGGAAGGAGGATGGAGGCTCATGGTGGGAGAAACTTCCAGAGTGGTAGGCCTCTTCATCTGGGTTGCTGTCGGTGGAGTTCTGGGCGTGAAGCTGGAGCAGGCTCGTGCCGTGGAGGTCGACACTCTGCCTGCGCTCTGTATCTTGCCATCGCTCAGGGCAGTAGAGCGCTGTGTCGCTGCAGTACAGGTCCGATGACTTGTACGAAATGCGGCGGTTCAGGTGATCAGTGCTTCCTCTTCCTGTAAGAAAGTCTCCATCCTGCGGTTGCGGGCTTGGCGAGCGAGTTACAGGGCAACTGCTTCCTGGTTCGGGTTTTTCCAAGACCTTGGCAATTAGGGATGTTGGCACTGCGTCGGAGTAGTTGGAGTGGCACATTGCCATGGTGACTCCGCTACCTCGATTATGTTTCTCAATGTGGGAACTGATGCGTTCCTGGAAATCCAGTGGCAGCTAAGACCAGGAAGACAGACACACCAAGAGAAAAAATAAGCTTAATGAAGGCAGGGAATAAAAACAAAACAGTGACGTTACAATTGAAATTCCTCAGCAGTTGCTTCTTAATTATTTATACAGCCAACTTGAATATCTTCCTCAAGCTTATTCTGAGCTTTCTCTGTTTGCACTGAATGTATTTTTAGAGTCATCCCTCAAGGATTTTAATCTATAGTTCTGGTTTAGAAAGCAATTCATTCTCGCAGCGCTCACACGGTCCAGACCAGTTTGTGCATCTCCGGGGAAATGCACTACTTGGCCTCTCTAATGAACTTGTCAGAAAACTGCTGCACACAGTCTTTATTTATTTATTTGTTTGCTTTTCTTCCAACACGTCCCTTTTCTTTTACTGTACGCGTCTGTACTTATCTGAGCTTTGTCGTTTGGAGGGACACATGAATAAAACAAATGTTTTTTTGGACACATGATATTTTTATCCTCTGACCTGTTTGTCCGTCTCTCTTTATTGATCTTTCTTCCTCTCTTTCTGTCTCACTCCAACAAACACAGGCATTCAAACATACATATAATCTGTTTGAGAAAACTGTTTCTGTCAGTTACAGACTGGTTCTCTGTGCCTATTAAAGCTGGTCAGGGTCAGTATGAACTGTTCCTGTCACACTTTTCTTTTCTCTTTTTTCCTCACTTTATTTATCCTTTCATCTTTCTCCTTTGGCTCCGCTGCCTTCTCAACCAAAAAGCTTTCTTTCCCTCTCTCTCTCTCTGTCTTTTTACTCAGTGTCTCTTTATTCTGTCTACCATCAAACACATATCAGTTCCACAGGGAACGGCTTAGATTCAAATTAAACCAGTGCTCTGGGTCTCCAGCTGGGAATAGAAAAAAAAAAGATGAAATACTGACTTGGCTTTGTTAAGAAATAGAAGCTCGCCTCGGCATAAAATAGCCCGACTTAAAAGATGCAGGTTATTTTTAGCAGCTTGTGCCTCTCTCAAGGGGGAATAGAGATGGAAAGTAGGTGAGGCTGTGGCGAGGAGGGGTACAAGATAATATACAGTGTGCGCTCTAAGTGAGCTAGCTCAGCATTAGCTACTATCTCAAGCAAATCTTAATTAACAGTCACACAGTTTTGCAGTTTGAATCCACGTGACAGCGTACACGTCTACAGGTCTTGCTCCATTTATTGAGATAAGTGGTTTAATGGTGTATGATGGAACCAGCTCTTGATATTTTAGTCATTTCAGCGACTCACAGCCACTCCGTGAAAGCCATTTCCTCCGAATTCTTTACTTTTCTATTTCCATGTTTTATCTTATTTATTTTAGCCCTTTTATCATCATTAGCAATAAAACCCAAGCCCTTTCAGCTGACCCTTTGCTGAGTGGCAGATTTATGTTTTTAGTATTTACTGTTATTCATCATCTTGCCATTTCATTTACTATATAGAATCATAAATGAAGATTTAATAGTCAAACACACACACTTGTATCACATTTGTATCTCAGTTCGTTTTCTGCCTCTTCTGAGAGTATAAATCTTATTCTTTTGTGCATCAGATCTCATCTCGGTCCAGGTTTTCTTTCATTCATTCATTATGCATAGCCAGGATGCAGGCAGATGGCACTTGAGAAAGCAGAACTTAATCAGTGACAGACTGAAGAGGCCATGAGCGTCTTATTGTGAAAACCACTCACCAAGGCTTTTAATAGTACACCGCCACAACATGGGTAACCTCTCTCCAGTACAGAAATGACGCATTAAGAATTTGTTTGTTGGTATACTAATTATATACAGCAACAAATCAGTGATTTATTGCGTTGCTCTATCCATCAAGCTCAGGGTTAAAGCCCATAATTTAGTAATACTGACATCCAGGTTCTCTGTAATGTACACCGCTCCCCTTAATTGAGTATTATGTAGATATTTTTAAAGTATTGGCCACTTTCTTGGCTTTTTTATGTATTCTTTGATATTTCCTGATTATAATTGTGCACCTCTCTATTCTCTCTCTAATTGTAGGCTGTATTTCTATACCTTTATCTAATACTGATGCATTGAAGAGCTTTTTTTGTCGATTAGCTCAGTTGGTAGAGCATCTGTCCCATGTACAAAGGCTCAGTCCTTGCCATAATGGTCTGGGGTTTGAATTCGACCTGCAGCCCTTAGCTACAAGTCATTCCCGATCTCTCTCTACACAGATTCTTCAGCTGTTTCTATCAAATAAACTTGAAAAGGCCCAAAAAAAAAAAATCTTTAAAAAAAAAAAAAATCCCTGATCAAGCTGCTCAATTTTGACAGCTTCTTGCTGTTGTGGATTAATTCAAACTGCTTTTATCCGGAAGGTAATTGAACAACATGTAACATTTTGCAATTTAAGGTTGTTTAAACTTAATTTTAAAGCCCATCTCAGCAAACCTTTTCAGTGCAGCACAGATTCAAATTGACACATTAATGCAGCAGTGTTGGAGAGCTCACCTCAGACATCTTGTGTGCTCTGTAGTGAGACTTGGAGCACTGCAGTAGCTGGGCTGCCAGATTGCAGTCTTTCCTGTACAGGTCCTGTAAGAGGCAGAAAGATTATCCTCAATCACTCAAGTCAGACGTCTCAAATCTCGTTCGTTTTGGCAGCCTGATGGTTGGAGTAAGCTTTTGACCGAGGGCAATTATGTTTGAACACCCTCTGGAAAAAAGAAAAATGTAACGCCGTAGATTACAGCTTTTTAATTGGGGTCTAATTATTTAGTAATTATGGGGGACTTGGAGGAAATAATTACACTGGTAGTAATTATAATGGTAATGGTGCCATAGCAACAACAAATCTAACAATACAAAATATCAGTTTACTATTTATGGGGTATTTATAAATACACAGTCATGGGGAAACAAAACAAAAAGTCTGGCATGGCGATGATGATAACAATTATCGAATAATGAGAAATGGGCTGTTTTCCATTGGAGAATCAGGATAAGTAGCCGACTGCATTAGGCAATTCATTGATTTAGTGACCCGCCAAATGAATGGAACAAATTCAACAGGTATTTTTCAGCTATATTATTTCACCAGGTGTATTTTTCATTCGTATATCTCGTATCTGCCCACTACAGTCTGAGCTTATTATTTGTGAAGTCTTACGATGAGGTCTCAACATGCTGTATATATTTTAAATGAGGGCACAATAGGTGACCACTCACTTCTGACGGTGTGAATAGAGTAGTGACAGTTTCTTGAGGCTTTGTATAAACCTGGTGTTCATTCATTCTGATAAATAGTAAGAAGCAGGGACAGATTATGAGACAAAGGGCCCTTGGGGCCCCCTGGTCTGTGCATCGTACGTCTGACCGGTAATCTATCCATCATAATAACCTGTTGTAAATTAAATGGTTTCGTCACTCATAAGTAATACAAATGTCATACTTTTAGGGCTCAGGCATGACACATTTGAAAGGTTATTTTAGGGTTATAGGCAGTAAATTCAAAGCTTGCTCGCCGGAGGAAATTTCTGCCTCGATGCCGACTCTGATGGGACATATTCTCCTCCCACTCAAAATGAACCTTGACTCCAATCAGCCTGGCTGGATCTGACGGGATTGTCAAAATACTCTATAGCTCAGAAGTGCTAAAAACTGCCATAGACCAAAGACAGAAAATAACCTAACCTGACCTGGATCCCCCAGTAGAAATACCAGTAAAATCACTTTGGAAAAAGTGAGGCGTTCCGATTGCCACATGCCCCCGAGCTCAGATCCACGTAGCTAGGCCAGGGCTCCGAATTCTGGCAGGCCTGAGGATGCCCATTGATTTCAGTATAATCACTATAAAACACCCTCTGGCTTAGAGTTAATTCCTCTATCTGTTGTGGCTGCTTGAACCACAAATATACAGGATGTTGGATGATATAAAACATTTAGCAATAGTGGGTTCACAGAGGAGGCTGCCAGTGTTACAGGACAACATGTTTCCATCAGAGAAAAAAAATGATTTTTAAAGCGTTGTCATTTGAGTTTTCCAAGCCAACGGTTGTTTTGGTGCTAACAAGGTTGGATTACTGACCAGGCAAGGAAACCAACCACCCCAGAACTCTGCAGCCCCGAATGCCTCAGGCTACTGCTTAATTTGAGGGCCTGCGGGCGATATATAATCTGGGCATGTCCTCAAGTGGAGTCCCATCATACCAAGAGCTCAGATATTGTGGGAGCCCATATTACATGATGTAGCCCTGGGCCACTCACGTTGTCCTCTCTGAGTTTATTGATGGTGATCTTCGCCTCCATGAGGTGGTTGTTGAGGACGATGATTTCCCGGCTGAGGGCTCTCTTTTCCTCTTCATGGTGGTGGGACTGCGTTGTGAGAGAAAGAAACGACATGGGGAGAAGAAAAATTGGGGGAGGAAAAAAAGAGAACAAAGGACGTGAGAAGTAGATCAAGTAGATGACAAGAAGAGAGGCAGGAAGCAAAGGGTTAACGGAAAGAGTAGAGTGTAAGATAACAAGAGAACGATGAGGGAGCCAAAGTTGGAGGAGCGAAGGAAGAAAAATAGGATGATAGAAGAGAAGAAGAAAAATGAAGAGAGGGGAAGAGAGCCGTAAGTCACTATCAAGTCTGAAGCCTGTGCCAGCGGCAGGTCTTAATTAAAAGAAGATTACACTTGCCAGCACTCATATCATATCAATTACTCTGGGAGTAAGAGAAAGAGGTATAGAGGGGGGGGAGAGAAAGAAGAGAGAAAATAAAGAGAGAGAAAGAAAGACAAATGAAACGCTTGTTCTATTTTCAGTGATTACTGTCAAAGAAATGCAAAATGACTGCTGGAGTGACATTTTAGCCCCACTAACAGCAGAGCCTAATGATGGTGATGTCTGCTGCTTAGCCGGCCTGTCTTTCTGTCTGTCTGCCCACTTTTATCTTGACAACTATCGTCCACAATTGCAACTGCAGTTTGGCAGAGGCAAGTCATGGTGCCCCGAGGATTATTCCTATTGATTTTTGGTGGCCCGAACCTCCCACTGAGCAGCACCGGGCTAAAATTTTTATTTGCGCATGGAACTAATGAGACAGGTCGATTGAATGAAATCTTCTGTGCACAGTCTTGCCCTGCAGAGGACGAACCTTTTCCATTTTGAACGTGTGCTTTCCTTCTGACACCTCCTCAGCTCAGAAAGTCTAACCCAATAAACAGGTTAATGGCTGAGAACAATGGGGACAAACCCAAAATTGGCCTCATAGTCTGCGGGGTAGTCAGCCCAGTATCTCTGGGAATTCTGTCCATATTAGATGATACTGCTCTTCATGATTTACATCCAGCGCCAGTGTTCAGTGCTGTTGAAGGAAGCTGTGACCTCGGTCACATGACCGATGGAGACCATTGAAGTTGTCACTTCAACAGCTGTACATGGAAGAAGTAGTAGTGAGTGTTCATAGACAGGGAAAAATGTAACAAAGCTCATTAATTTCCTGCCTCTGTTCTGTTTTGACAGGTTTTGATTCAAATGTGATCGGCGCACTGAATTTGAAAAGGGAGCTCCAATTAAGACTTGTAACGAGCCGCTCTCACTCTGAACCACATGTACGTGCACGCAAATGCATATTTCTATTCAAAAGAATTTAACCGTAATTAACCATCTCTTCAGTATAATTTGATTTATTATTCTTGCACTAATCTACCAGTAATGTGCACGTCTTACTTCCGGCTTCCAGCAGCTAGAATGTCTAAGAAATAACATCAAGAGAAACAGCTCAATACCACTGTAATGAAAAGACAACATAATGAAACCTACAGCCAGTGCGCTCAATTAACTTACTGTAATATTAGCGTGCATGTCAAGCAGCAGCCTGTCTGTGAAGTGACGCCCGGAAATGCCAAAAACCAGACTTCCCTCAAACGGCCAACAGATACTACGTCCTATACTGTCTATGGTGCATGCTATGAGATTAGCATGCAGGTCGTAGTGGTCCCTCAAGAATCTCAGTATGTGCTGAAGCATAAAGTAAGTGTATGGAGTTTGGAGTTGCGCATCAAGCAAGAAGTCAGTGTAATTCAGAATAACATAATGTTAATGTTCTGGTGATGGGGTTGGCTGCTTAGGACTGATACAGATAAAAAGATATTTCACTATTTATTATCTCAAACTTGGGGCACTATGTTGATATATAAATGTTACAATAAGTCAAATTATCCTTAAATACTTTTGTTAAATTACTTTTTGTTACTCTTTCTTTGTTAAAGTGTTCTGATATGACAATTATGTCATCATAATCACACAGACAGATAATAGTCCTGCAGGTCCTGAGAAGTATAGAGACTTGAACACACACGTCATAGCAACTGAGCTCAGTCTGCTGATGAAGACTGTGTGGTACAGTCGAGTCCAGAACAAGTGATTAACTGGACCTTGGATTGACTTCATGTCACCACTTTGTTAGCTGTTCTGTCCAATGTCTTTATGAGCTGCAGTTAACTTTGCAGCCTGTAGGGGCCAGAAGTGAGTTCTGTTGGTTAAACAATTTCTTTTTCTCTGCCTCTCTCTCTCACACACGCACACACAGACGTTTGTGAAAGCTGCCACACAGCACCAGTTCACCAACTGACAAATGATACAGCTCTGAGCACTCACTTGGCCTCCCGCTCTTCTCTCTTCTAATCTCACAATGGCAGTGATTGTTTTGAAATACAGGGGTGCACAGCCAATCTAATAGGTGGCAATTAATGTCAGTTTAAGCAGTAGGCCAGCATTGATATCCAAATCCAATTCTGTTAGGGTCTCATTAATCTGCTGTTGAGACACGCAGCTCCCTGGCACGCTCTCTTTCTCATTACTCTGGATTTCTATTCATATTTTTGCGATGCTGACTGTGCAGATGAGCACATTAGGGCATTTTAAAAGCTCAGATATGTAATTGCACACTGTTCTGTCTTTGTTAAAAAAAATATGTTTTATTGGATCAAAGATGATTTCTCATGTTAATGTACCATTACATTACTGCTTTTGGTTCCATGCCCTCTAAATACAAGAGTAATGTAAATCCTTCAAAAACTGTAAATCACTTGTTTCAGCTAACGTTCTTCAGACAATCAATAGAGAAGAATAGTACATATATTAAGGTATAATATCGTAAAGGAAACATTGGACAACAAGATTATAAAGATTTTTTCAGTTTTGATCAAATTTTTACATTTAAAGATACGTCGGCTTAGATCTTAAATCTTACATGTATAAATAGTGTAACAAAGTGCAAACTAGTAAAACAGTGGCAGAAAAAGTTTCACTTTTACTGGAGTAAAAGTAGTCACAGTGTAAAAATACTACAATACAAATGAAACAACACCGATGAGGGCGAATCAAAGCCAAAACAAGTAGCTAAAAGACACTAAAACGCTCTACAGAGCTGAGGGGAGGAGCAAAGCTGTGTTATATCTCTGTGGCTCGCAACACGCAGTCATTTCATCCTTTGTTAATATAAAATATTGATAAGTGCTGCTTTTAAAAACTGTCTTGTCTACAACAATAAGACCCGAGTTTTAAGGAAATTGTTGATGTAAAAATATGAGAATTGCAGCTTTATTATTAGCAAGAAGCACAAAACTGTGTGTCTGCATGTCACACTCCAACATTTAATGTCTGATTCTTGTCATTTCTGAAACCTCTCATTTTTCAAAACTTGGTTGTGACGTATGTACGGTGTACTGAGTGACCTTCAGTGCAACAAATAAGCGTGAATACATTGTATGTAGGAGTAATCCTTTCCCCGCTCTGTAGCTGCTGACTTTGATAACTTCCATATATCCAATAGTAATCTATTACGCATGATTAGAGGCAAACAGAGTCTACCTATAGATAATAAATGAACAGAGAGAAATCTTAATAGGATGAAATGTGATGAACACGATCTCGTACTGTACTTTGAAGGAAGCAAAGGAAGTGTAATTTTAATTACAGCGCTGTGGCCAGCAGAGGAATCACAGCTGTGCACACTGATTTTTCTGCTATCTCCTCTAGTCACACTGTGCCGGATACACAGCCTGTCACCAAAGACATCCTTATCAGTTGGTGCCACACATATAAGAGAACAGTGTCAAGGAAAATGAATGCAAAATTTAACCATCATATCGTGACCTAGTGGAGAAGAATTTCTCACCACTAAGCAGTTCTATTTTTTTGTCTTCTGACCACAAATATGTGACGAGATGACATTTGATCACACATTTAAATTCCTGACTCGGCTAACGCAGGTTAACTTTATTACGGAGTCTATAATGCAGATATGTAATGGAATAAAATGATAATGGCTAAACTACTAAAAAAAAAAGATGATTTGTTGTGCACAGTGTATAAAAAGTATTAAAAAATATTAGTTTCTCATTTGTATTTTTTTTTAGACACTTTCAGTTTGTTTTATGTATTCTGCTGGAGATTCTGCCTCCTCAACGGACAACAAATGAAGCCTAAATCCCGTGAGATGCAATTACTGAAGACTGCGGTTCACAGAGGAGAGCAGAAAATTTCACTCCAGTTAAATACAGTCTCATTTTTTGTTGTAGGGGGGGGGAGAAATAAAAGAAACAAATGAGATTTTCTAACCTCATTAAAGACGATTTTTAAAAATGGAGACACCAAACATAACCTTCTTAATAAACAAAGCAGAGCCTGAATCTTGTTTTTTAGGGGAAAAGTTGCACATAGTGGAGGTGGGAGAAAATCTGGATTACTGTTCAGATCAACTTCACATGTGAAACTAACAATATTTCCAGCAAATAAGCCTCAGGTTGTGTCTGAGTGAGGTGACACTGAGCTCTACAGCAAGGGTCATTCTGCTGGTTTTACAAATCACACATACCTCACATCATTTCCTAAATCTAGGTATGATTGATGAACAACGGCATGTTTTACCTTCCAGATGACCTGGAGGTTTAGGTCCTGTAGTACATCTACTGGATACAATGCGTAATCCACCATGATCAACATCTGCTCCATGTAATTTGGTTAATTTGGTTATGCACTATTGAAAAAGCATCTCATTTAATTTAATTTAATTTATTTGAACCAAACTTATAGGATGAAAAACTTTTGTTCTTACTTAAAATAGTTACTGTAGTATTCAGATTGGGGCTGTATTAATATGTCCGTCTCAAAATACTTTTCGTACCCTACTCTGACTTTCCTACTGGGGATGTTTCATTCTTAGAATATTTATGAGTAATTTCTTAAAACTGTTTGGCACTGCAGGCTTTAGCAAACGTTACTTAACAGTGCATTTGTAGGGGAGTATTTACGGAAGAGTATGTCCAGCAGCAGGATGGTTTCTGTGGGATTGACTCAAAATAAACTACATTGCTTATGCTCATCATGATCAAGAAGCATGTGACTCAGAGCAGAAGGTGTTTATCACTGTATTATAATAATACTCTAATACTATAATATTAATAAGATATATCAGGTTTTGGATACACTCATAATACTTGTTAGTAAGGGTCATTGATGGTTTGCACTGTGTGTCTACATGGGATACGTTCAAGCACAGTACTCTACATACTGTAGTGATGTGCGTAAAACTTTGCGAGTGAAACTTCTGTCATTATGCGGCGTGCGCAGACAGCTGGAGCGATTAAAACAGAAGCATCTGTTTCGTCAGATGTGTGCGAGTCGGCGACTGAAGTACTTTCTGTGAGGTTTAACCTTCCTTAAATTTGAAGTTTTATTCGGCAAAGCAAATATTCTCTTCTCGCAACTGCAGTATCACAAGTTAACAACCAAGAACGGAGAATGCATTAAAGCTGAACTTATCCACCTCTGCATTCATTCCAAACAAATTTAGCATTTTCATAATGTGTACTGAAATAAATATGAACCACGGGCTGACTGTGATGTAAGAATATGATGTTTGGCAAACAAGAGGATAATAAATTAGCTCCAATAACATCACGATTACGTTTCACTTGTGCTGCTGATTCACTGTCCAGGTTTGTTTTTCTGCTCCACAAAGAATCAGGACTAACTCATTACACGCATAACATCTGCTGGGTTTCACTCCGGTGCCACTCTCCCATATGTAAGTTGCGCTTGTCAGCGAAGACTTATGATTAATGACTGTAGTGTTAATAGTACTAATTAGTGCACCGCAGGCCTTGTTGCTGCTCACTGAAGAGCAGCGAGCAACACATACAGGGAGGGACACGTATACAAAGCAACAACAGGCTTCCTTTGCTCACACAACGGGGCTGTTATTCATCTAACACCTTCTGCATTGGTAAACATACATGAGGAAGCTATTGTTTGCTATTTGGCCGTTCTTGTGGGAATCTGTGACATCAAAACAACATTAAACGCTTCCCTGCCTCAGGTTTCTATGGCTACTCTGTTCACCATCTAACACATTCCTCATTTAGCCAAACATATCTATCACCTAAAGCGCTCATATCCCGTTTACATTCTCATAATTCTCCATATCCTCCACGTTTCCCCGTTTTAGATGTCAACTGCACAAACAATTACTGGTCCAGTGTTGCCATGCATGATAAACTAAGCAGCTAAAATGCATTGATCCTGAATCAAAATATATTGATCGTCTTAACATTTTTTTTTTTTTTATAGCGGCTTGGCTAAGAAAGAACCGTTCAGAGACCCCAGAGATTAGACTAAGCCTCTGTGTTTCATGAATAAACACATAAATAATTCCGATTGGTTCTGACAGGCGATATATTAAGACATCCGGATAGAAGAGCGCTGCATGTGAACAAAGGTAAACCGTGCATCTATTTGGGGAGATGCTGTGAGCGGGGACTAACAATCGTTTTTCATTATTGATTATTCTATTGACCGAACTTTCGGCTGTGATATTATTTATTCAGTCTATGAAATATGAACATAATGAAAAATGCCAGTCATTAAGTCTACGGTGATGACTTAAAATTAGCATCAGAGGAGCAGGTTTTGAATCTCAATGTTTTAAAATGTGAGGTCAATCTGACCTCTGTAAGTCTCCCTATCCACCATTCAGCAGCAGTATATAAAGTACAGTCGTAATGATACAACATGTATATTCACCAGAGAAGTTATGATTGTTGACAAATACAGTAGTGTACATTAATAAAACAGCTTATAAACGGTTAATAGGAGGACTTAAGTGATGTTGCAGATGCTCGTGTTTCTTCCAAAACATCACTGTTAACTCGTCGTGGAGGATCAGTTGGGACATACAGCAGAACATTTGTCTGGATGCTGAAAGGAGAATCATTTACTGTGCATCAATAAGGTGTAATAAGAGCATTGGCCATGGACTCCCAGCAGAGCAGGAAATGATTTGTCAGTGTACGAGCTGAGGGGCTGCAGATGATGAAGATTCACATTAACAGTAAACTGGACAGGAGTGATGACATGTGAACACACAAGTGCAGAGAAACTTAACAAATACACTTAGAAAGCAGCTGCCTATATATATGTTATGCAGTTACGGAAGAGAATTCTTAAGTAACATGCTGTAAAATAATGATACTCAAGCACAGTACAAGTACCTTATTCACTTTATCACTTGCAGGATTAACACATTAATACAAGACTGTGTCATATATTATATTTGTTTTAGTGCATTTTAATTTTAGGTTGCATCTGTTTCCTGATTTACAATCACAGGATCTCCAAGATGATCGATAAACGTTAATGCTGAGTTTTGATTAAATACGTAATTCACAGCCAGACTGTGTTTAGTGGTGACACTTTCTGATAAAATGGATAGTGAACTTGTTACGAGGGAAGTCTTTGAGTAAAGCTTCTGATTTCTGGCCAGCTCCAAGTTGGCTGACCCCGCCAAGGAAACATTCAGCACCACGGACAGCTCCTTTAAAACTGAAACAAACTGTAACGTCATTTTTATATCAAAAAATAAACTCTAACAACACCAATTAGCCTATATAATATAATGTCTGTTTATGTAATTAGAAGTATTAGTAGTATTTGTTACGTAACTAGTACTGAATTACACTTTATCAGTGTGAAACTTTAAAGTTTCATCTATTCTAATGCAGTCTGCGTAGTATATTTTGGGTAGCACAGACTACCTGACTAACAATTGTATGCAAATATGTCTTTTCTGCTTGCATCAGCACCGACTTAGAAGAGGCTCAAAGATTAATTTGAACTCAGACTAAACAGTCTCACAGGCACCAAGCTATAACTAGTCCATCGCTGACATTGCCAGAGTTATATTTCATCAATGTCATTTTGTCTTTTTTATTTTTTAGATATATTATTTAATCAAACAGCTTCGTCGGCATGATCTACAGATCAAAACAGTTTCCTCTTCATCCACAATCACTCCAATGTCATCACAACACGCATCCATCAGTTCTTCCAGGTGTTAATCTCTTGCTTTGCTCCTTATGAAACTGTTTCATTCTTCGCTGTTTTCCACTTGACCTTGTCAGTTTGGTCCTCTCAGAACTTTTAATTACGTGTCTGATTTGATTGGAGCCTGCCCACACGGACTGTCTTCTACAAAGGAACATATTTCCCCCTTGAAATGCCATTGCATGACATGACATCAAAAGAAATGGCAATCCCAATGAGGCCTGCCTCTATAAAAAAAATATCTCATACTGTCTCCTGCCATGAAGACTGATTTGCTACACCAAGGCCTCTCCGCTAGACAGACAATCCCTTTGAAAAGCCAACAGTTTTCAAAATCATTTTCACATGACTAGAATACGTTCGTGTGTGCGTGCACTGTACGAGAGGGATGATCCACGATGCGAAGACATTTTAGGCTCGCGGTCTATTCATGATATGACAAACGGAGAAGGATTACATTTGAACAATCACAAATAATAGGCTGCAAATACTGCAAAACAGATGCTGTTGTAAATGGCTGTCTTCTGAACATACAGTACTGGAGTGATTTATTGCAATGCTCACGCCTCGCTGGTTCACCACCATGCATGAGTTCACAGAAAAATTCATCCAGCAAATCTCCATTATCTACCGCAAATCAAAATATAGCTATTCACAGTAGATTGTGCTTACTTTAAAGGGTCACTTCACCCAAATTACAAGATACTCCAAGTGGTATCTTGTGGGGGATCAAAGTAGATTAATTAATTACTAGTCATATACCTGATGTACCTTTGTTTCCTTCAGTATCTTTAGTATAGTTTTCTAACATGTGTGCATGTATATGGAAAAGAGTACACACATCCACCTACAGGGAGCATTGCATTATGGGGCTTTTTGTTGCCTTTTTTATTGCTATACGAGTTTCTTCAAGTGCTTTTATAGCGTCTCTTAGAATTATTCTTCCATACAAGTGACCTGTTAAACCTTTCTGACAGCCGGTAAAGTGTTTTACTGCAACAACAAAAAAATGAATGTAAATGATTTTTGAGACCAAATCATCTGTCAAGCTGCTGAGAAATCACAAATGATGAGGACCTCAAAAAGACATTCAGAAAAAAAAGCATTCGACCATTTCTAAAAGCCTGCCAGGAAAATGTCTGTGATTGCAAGACACAAACGTAAGATTTATGTCATGCTTTAATGGAAGTATTTCAAATCTCATAATCAAATGTATCTAAAATTTGGGTCATTACGACAGATTGCTCAATCTGGAAGTGATCTGGAGGCTGGGTGCTGTGTCCTTGGGTTAGGAAATTAAAACACTTAAACACTTGGGTGAGGTTAGGCAAAGACTGTGGTGATGAATTCCAGCTCTGTAGTGGGAGGTCAAAGTCTGCTGCACTGCACGCCCACCCACCACATCTTTTCCACCTCGCTTCATATTCACACAACGCTTCTGGCATTGTGAAATGTGTGAACATAAGCGATGAACATAATCCCTATGAAGAGATAAGTCACCGAAGGAAAAGTTACATTCTTACATTCACTTGGAGTTGGAGTTGATTAGTCTTTAAGCTAAGCTAAGCTAGGCTAGGCTAGCTCTAACTCGTTAAAGGACCAGTGTGTAGGATTTAGTGGCATCCAGCCGTGCTTATTGCAACCTTGTTGCCCCACACTTTACTTCCTAAAGACTATAGTGGCAGCGAAACGTGAAAAAAGAATATTCTGCCATATTCTGTAAATAGATCCCCCTGAATCTTACACACTGGACCTTTAACACACAAATATGGGCGTGATATCAATCCCTCATCTAACTCTCATGAGCTGAATATCATAAAATATTGAACGATTCCTTTAGTGCATTTGCTGTTTTAATAGAAATTGACATGAAAGTAGAATATATGAGGGAGATCAGTTGACTGCTGCTCACTATTTAGCTCGCTATGGGTCAACATTGACTTGCCTTCTACCATTAGAGTTTGTGGCTCTGACAAGCCCTATGGATCAAACTTCTGATGAGATTACGAGCCACTTTAATCGAGATACTGTAAGTCATAAGGATGGACCTTGCTGTAGAGCCGGCTCATCTTCGGGCTGATAAATCCCAGAGCAGAGGCTGCAAAGGGGGAAAATGCTCAAGGAACCTCTCTACCTGATGTGATTGGACAGCTGCTGCTGAGGTGACCAGAACAGCAGTTAGCTATAATAGTTTTCTAACAGGGTTGCATGGCAGGTAAGACCAATTACTTTGGACATTGATTGCGCTCCGTGTCTTTGATCATGTAATTGCTTTGAGAGAGATGAGAGCGGTTCTGCTGCTAAACAGGTGTGTTCAAATCGATTATGGTAGATTTCTCATTTCTTGGAGCGAGAGACAGAGACAGAAAGAGCAGAGAAAGTAAATGTCATCATCACTCTTACATTATCTGGTTGCATTAGACCATATGTAACGTGATGTCATTCATCACGGTCGCTGTATTTGAGGATCCGAAGCTTGTGTATTTATCTGTTTGTCTCTCTTCCTGCTGCTTGGCTTTAAACTCCAGGCTGGCACTTTTCCAGTTATGTTCCTTTGCAAAAGGAGCCAAGCCTCCTCAGCATGGCTCCGAACACTTAACACAATCATTGATCTATATTTGAGTAGGTGGGTGAAGATTACGATTACATTATACCCACTTGGTAGATGCGTCTGTCTGTCTTCAGTGTAAAAGTTGTTGGATGTCAAGGGGTCAGGAGGAAAAAAAGTACTAAACACT
Organism: Nibea albiflora; assembly: GCA_014281875.1. Classification (NCBI taxonomy): domain Eukaryota; kingdom Metazoa; phylum Chordata; class Actinopteri; family Sciaenidae; genus Nibea; species Nibea albiflora. The sequence goes on along the minus strand of CM024799.1, from coordinate 22,496,738 downwards.
TTGTTTCTCATCCTCATGCTTCATGTTCGATATTTACTGCAACAACAACCAGAAACTTTCCTTTACCTTCACCAAGAAAATATTCAACATGCTGTCATTGCTAAGCTGATTTTATATTTAAAGAGCAGCTGAAGACTAGACTTTAAAGAAATGTAATAACATAGTAATCAGTTTAAATGTGTTATGTGTCCATTTCTGGGTTTATTTCAGACGACTTTAGCAACTACTGTGTTTTGTTCCCAAAGGAAGTTTTCTGAATTTCACACCTCTGGCTGCATCTCCTGACAGTATCAGCTGAGACCTTTGGGTTTTGCAGTCGTTCCACCAAAATAAGAGAAAACAAAACATCAGTTCTCGAAACAGTTTGAAATACTGCAACCTATAATGTCATTGAGGAGATTCCTGTGGACATCGTTAGAAGAACGGACGAAAAACATCCACAGGTAGCAATTTTTCAAATGTGACTTGTTTGCGCTGCGTTTTTAGGCTCAACAATTTCAACATCGTGTCAATTTTCTCTTGAATTTAACTGGAAACATTTAAATTAATTATTGGCAATACAAAGGAAAGAGTTGCTGCCAAGACAATTTGTTCTTGGCCATCTTTGTTCAACATCTACTATCATTTTATACAAAGTAAACTGTAAGTAATGGTTTCCTAGTAACTACAGGACTTCATGTTCTCGAATAAATGATTCCAGGTCGAGCTTCGGGTCACAAGCTGTTAGCTCCATGTGTGTACAGTATGTGTGTGTGCGTGTGTGTGTGTGTGTGTGTCCAACTATGTGGCTGAGTTCACAAATCCCTGTCACCTTCATACATCTTTTATGAGAGACTTAGTGAGAACTCTGTGGTACGCACAGACTCCATTAGGATTCTGCACTTCTTGATAATATCAATACAAATAACCACAGCGGTCAGGAAATGTGAAAGCTCAGAGAGTGAGGCTGAAAATGTAGTCACACAGCGGTGAAGTCTGTACAAGCAAGTGATGGCCTGAAGGTTGGAGAAGCTGGAAAGATGCCTGATTAAATCTGTGACCCCTGCTGAGTGCTGGAAGGAGTGCACATATTATTTACTTAGTAAAAACGGCAGAAATACACATAAATGACAGTAATGTACACAAATTATCATAATGCAGGGTAGCTGTATATAGTTATATTATTATATTTTATATGTTTAGGTTATAACTACTGATGAATTAATACGCAAGCAGCACTTTAGTAGCTAATTTTAACCTTTTAAATGGACTGTTGCACATTTCAATCTACAATAATCTTGTTTTATGACACATTTTAGATCAAATTATTAATCTGGAAAGTAACTACAGTCTATATCCCTTTAAAAAGTGCAGGAGTGAAAGTTTAAAGCAACATAAAATAGAAAAACACAACACTTGTTCTTCAGGACTTGAGTAAATGTACTTTCTTTCCTTCCACTGTATATCACATTTAAAGGTTCTTTAAAAAATGATTTAGTGGCATATGGAATATAATATGTATAAGTTTGGTTTCATTAGTATTTAATAACAAGAATCGTGTTTTTGTTAGATTAGAATGAGCCTTTTGTATCAAGACACTGCAAGTCCTCTTGCACAGATGTTGCAACTAAACGTTAGCTCTGGATAACCCCTTACACATTTTCGGGGCCACTGTAGTTTCTCCCTCACACTGTGAAGGAGACGGTGAGGTGAAGTGGTTGCAATCAGCAACAATGTGGCTAAATGCCACTTAACCTTATATCTTAGTAACACAGGACACATGTGAAGATACCTTTCTGTCAATAATGCCCCTAATACAATAAGTGTGTAACGATAAAGGTTACAACTCTAACAAGAGTATAATGTGGTCTCACTGCTATTCCAAATGACCACAATCAAGGGTTATTTTTCATACAGTACAAGACTGAAATGCAGCAGACTGTTTCAGTTAACGGTTAATAAAACCAATAATGACCCTTTAACACTGTCAGCTAGCATTTACTGCCCTCATCAAGAGAACACTGCTGTACAAAGCAAGATATGATTCTGGTTGAGTCTGTGCTACAGTTTGAAACTACGATGAAACATCTCTGCGACGTGAGGTTAAAACTGCCACCTCACCTCAGCAGGACTCTCTTACCGTCCTGTGCATCTTGTCCTCCAAATCCTGGTTGATCCTCTGAAGAGCTGCATAGCTACTCTGGATCCTAAAAGGACAGAAAAAAGAAAAATTACGGCCTGTTAAAAAAATGCTAATCACAGCATATTATGTTAAAAAGAGTGTTTCACTGTTCATACAACCAAATAAGCACCAGTAATCTCCACATAAATTTAAATGGGGAAATAAATGAATTACAAGATGAGGGCAGTGACGGAGAATCCCGGAGGGGACTTTTAGGATGTGGTTCTGATGTTTGAAGATCACTGAGGATAAAGATATGCTCAGCCCAATAACGCAGTGAAAAAGAGCCGATGATACGTTTAAGTGCCACAGCAGGTGGTTCTAAAAAAACCATAAGTGATTATAAAAAACTTTAAATATTTTATCATAGCAAATCAGTAAACATGCATAAACAGAACCACAGCACCGACTTGCAGCTAAGGACATGCCGAGCTTCTTGCTGTGTTTTATTTATTACTCTCTTTAAATCGTCTCTCTTCCTTTTGTGTTGTATTTCTTCTATTTACAGCCCCCTCCTCAGTCCTTCTGGTCACTCTGGCTCTTTAGTAGACCTTCCAGTGCATTAGTGAGCATAATGGAACAGGACCCGGACTCTCCATTTGTTAACTTCTTCCCGGTCTTTTATCCGGTCACCTCTCATTTGAGTGTAACATTTTTCACATTAGCTCTTGGGGGCCTAAGAGAGTGTTGATAAACCGGCATTTATGGCTCCATTAACCAGACAAATATGGAGAGTGCAGGCGGTGGAGACAGAAAAGCAAAGACCAATCGTAAAACAAAGACCTGAAAGAGATTTGAGCGGGTACAGTGGCACGGAGAGAGAGTGCTTCAATGATTTATGAACAAACAAAAGCGGTCATTATGAGTAACGTATTGCTTTTATTCATTTAAAGGAGCATAAGACCCGAGACTGTCAGGCTTGCCATCAACAAGCTCTATCACTCATACGGATGTTAATATTAGGAAGGGACTGGGTTCTGCCAGTCTTCAGAAAACAAGGTGGAGCATAGCCTGAAAGACTCCCCTGGGCACACAAACATGCCCCGTCCACCAGGACGACAGTTGATACTGTCAAATAGGACTTTTAAGTTGATTTAAACAGCACATTAATAACATTTATATTTAATACTCTGGTCTGTCTGACCAGAAAGTTTGCTGTATTTGCACATAATCTCGCTGCCCCGAGGTTATTATCACACTGCTACATTAAAACTCATAGCTGGAAGGCCACTCATGAATTAAGGTTTATTCCAGCGCTTTAGAGATTAGAGACTATTCGAAGAGCATATCTTTTAAAATAAAAAATAAAATGAATGAATACATGGCTGGCAAAAGGTTGTGATATAAGTGGGATGATTCATTGTATCACACGCAGTGAAGCTGATGCATTATTTTTCAATAACAACATGGCTCATCTGGATTATGGATGGTAAGTAAAAAGGTAAAAGCTTGCATGCCGGGCAGCAGAAATATCCACACACCACCTATCTTACTTATTTAATACAATGTTTGGTTTTCTTGACATTCATCAAGTATATGTACCAAGCTCCCTTTAAGGGACAGACATGTACATAGATGCTAATTAGATCTTGCAATCAAAGGATCACAGTCGAGTGGAAATATTGGACAATTGTGCAAAGTCCTAGAGTTCAGTAACTTCAGTAATGATTCCCTGTTTACAATATCTCCACATGGCGAGTACAAGATCGTTAGAGAAAGATGGTGATTATGGCAAATCACGTATGCTTGAGGAACGTTCAAGGATATGCAACACTTGATTAACGTGAAGGAAGACCTTATTTAAGGTCGTTAACGGCATGAATTCTTCATGATAGCGAGATGTGCTACAGGTCACACTAAATGTCAGCATTCATAGTGTGCGTGTGGAATCATATAATATGGGCTTAATAACTCGGAATATTGGGCTGCAAAAAGGCATATTAGATTATGTGTGAAAATAAATTTCTTTGACATCACAGGACAACTTTGGTGGATTTTGTCCCTGGTGGGAAATTAGCAGTTCATGCATACGTAAAAAGACAGACGAGCCCACAGAGTCATGCACAAGCGCGCACACACCTGCGTAGTTTCTCTGTAAATTTCTCCAGTTCCTCCTGGGCCCGGCGCAGCTCGGTCTCCAGGTACTGCCGAGTGGAATCGAATTCTGTTTCCACCATCTCTAGTTTGTGGGTGGTGTACGAGAGGCGCTTACGGAGGTCATCCTTGTGATCGTGGAAAGAGCTGAACGTGCAACAGAGAGAGTTTAGCACAGTCACAACGCCGGTGTACTTTCACTGATGTAAGAGTTTGTCACATTCATAGAGCCCAGCAGAGCGAGGCAGAGACAACAGAGACACAGAGAAAAAGGCAATAGAGTAAAAAGTGTATATGTGTTTGTGTGAGAGGGAGGGAAGGGGATGAAGTGTAGCTGGAGTGTAATTCAGTTTGGAGTGAGAGAGGTCCCAGGCAGGAGAAAGGCAGTGATACCGATGGGGAGGAGGAGATGGATGGAGGAGGAATACTAATCATTTCCCATTCACAGGGAGGGAACAGAGCTGGGAAAGGAGCTCCCATCGGTGTAATAGTGAATTTCATTACACACACCCCCCCCCCCCTATCGAATCTGTGAAAGAACAGGAAAGATTTTTTGCCCCCAGACAAAGACCATGGGAGAAGAAGAGGTGTATATATAAAATGAACCATGGCGTGTGTGTGAGTAAGCTTTAAAAGAGGGTGAAAGAGGTAGAAAGAGAGAGAGGCCAGAGTAGCATCATTTCAACACCACCACCATCAACAGCAACAACATACCAGACAGGGAGAAAGATTTTGGCTGTACGTTTGATGCAGGTTGTGGTGTGGAGGATGAAAACACAGCGACAGGACTGACTGAGGGAATGGATGTGGTAATGAAAGGCTAGAGATGGGGGAGCAGGGGCCGTGTGCGCTCTAGGGGATTTAGCATTTTGCCAGACTGATGGATACTTGGCTCACGGAGAGGTTCGATGGCTCAGCGCTGCCAACCAGCAGGCGCAGCGAGTGCACCTCCAAGTTCACCTCGGCCCAGAGCCTCAATTAGGAATCTGGCAGTAAAGGAGGAGAAAATGGTGTCCACTGTGATGCCCTCAGAAAGACTTAAGGACCACGTTGTGTCAATACATGGGTGGAGCAATGGACTACCCTTAATTCCTGGGCACTTGGTTTAAGAGCCCCACTAATTAAGTCTTCATCAAGCAGTAGAAAAGTCAGTATATAAAGAAAAAATCAGCCAATACGGTCATAGATGAATATCTTGGCTTGTGCAAAAACAGCTCGCATGCACCAAATTCTTGCGGGAGTTCATATAACTCATATAATCCGTTTGTAAAAAGGCACAGTTTGACATTTAGGATTCACTTTCCACTCTTGTGTCTGTGTCTTAAATGTGGATACAGTTAGCTTAGCTTAGCAAAAAGTCTCAAATCTGGGGGGAGGGGCTGTGCCTACCAACACCTCTAAATCTCATATATTATATCTTGCTCGTTTAAACCTGAACAGAAACATAGATGTACATGTACAAACGTGTGGGTTTTAAAGTAAGCTACAAGCTGTAACAGCTGGAAGGGGAGAAGAGACGCCGCCTGTAACTGCTTTTCCATTACGTCTTGAGTACAGATCAAACAAACTACAACATGTTAATTAGAGAGCTTTAGAAGTGTTGATATCTGCTTTTTAAAATTTTGGTAAGAGCCATGCAAGCAAGCTGTTTCCTCTTGCTTCCAGTGTTGATGCTAAGCTAAGCTTATCGCCTCATGGCTCTGTACTCGTGTTTTCAATCTTCTCATATGAGTCTAGACAAGAGAAAAAAAAATATTTCTTTAAGTGCACAGCTTGATCAGAATGATGTTAGCTTAGCTTAGCTTAGCTGAAAGACTGACAGCAGGGAAAGGTCTAGCCTGGCGTCCTCCAAAGTGGAAGAAATATGCCAACTAGCGCCTCTAAAGCTACCCAAAATATAGATGTATAATGAAAAAATGTGTGGTTGTAGGGGAAGTTGAGATGAAGCAGTGACTAAGTGCAGAATCCCAATGACCAAAAACCAAGATATGCCTCGCAGCCTCTGCTATCACCAGATACTGCAGAGATACTCTAGGCAGATGAATGGACTGCTGCAAAGGAAGCAAATATTTCCCAAATTGTCGAACTCTTCCATGTAGAGATAGACAGATAAGTGGATAGATGAGTCACGGAAGAGTTTATCCAACATGCTGATCCTTGCATGTTCAGCCTACTCCGCTTGCCTGGCGCTACAACAAAACAAAACATTTACAAACTCTCCGCCGTCGAACTGCTGCAAGTGATGTTGTAAAATCGCATGGCAAAGAGCCAGAGCGCTATGTGAAAATCGCTGTGGGCTCTTATCACTATGTAATGCCAGTTTAATTAAGTCTGAGCTCACAGCCATTGATTTTTTAATTTTTTTAGTTTTAGTTTTAGGGTATTACATTTTTTTGTGCCCAGATGTGTAGCGTTAATTTAGATATAGATGTCAGCTGATACACGACAAGAGATGTGAAGATGAATGGGAATTAATAGATGTCAGACGATGTGTTAATGGCTTTTTAAATGGTCATGACTTCACAGTGGGGATTCATTTCCGTGAGTCAAAATGAATGAAATGGATCCCCCAATAATGAGGTTGATGTTCGGAGTTCAAAACACTCTTTAAACGAACTCGTCTTACCTTCGTTTTGGATGTTTGCAACCATTTCTCTGTGTTTTGAGGGCAGTTTTGCCAATATATATCTTTTTCATATTTTTCTCTCTGCCTCGGCTCTCATGTGTGTATAGCTGTTGCCACTTCTGCTGCTTCTGCTGCCGGTTGGCTGAATGTTGAAGCCAAGTTTGAACTCTAACCACAAACCAACAGTCAAAGCTCTAAGTCTTGCCTGGGGAGGCAGATAGGAGTTGGCTATCTGTGATGACCCTGGCAAGAGAGCAGAGAAAAAACAGCTTTGAAGTCCCACAGATTTAGAAGCACATTTAGTTCTGTTGACTCCAGAGAAAAACACAGAATTTGTGTGCATTTAGAAAATGAAATTGGTATGACGAAGTAGAGCTGGAACTTGAATAGTATGCCATACTATGAATAATTCCACGTTGCTTTTCTATGATTCTATAACCTAAAATATAAGAAAATTTATTAATTTCTCAAAGAAAACCAACTTTGCTTACACTATTACAACAAATATAATATTTATAATGTGTATAATATCACTCGTATCTCACTTTTCATTTAAGTTTCTCTCTTGTTGGGACCAATTGAATTCAGCCACAACAAACCGCAGGACCCTATGGAATAGTGAGTTATTGACCAGCTGACCACAGAGGTTATCCCTCAATAAATCAGTGTTATGATGAATGCGCGTGTGTTTCCATTTCCATCCTCCATTTCGTCATCGCCTCTGCGGTGATGGGGCTTGAACTCAGGTCTCCTGCACCAGAAGAACGTAATAACCTGCCACTAGCGAGCATAAAATGCCAAAATAGACCTTTTTTTAGTCGTACGTCTTCCTTTATGCAGCTGCATTCGATGAGTCTTGTTTATAGCAGTGCCCATTAGCTATGGCAGTGATGTTACAAATCATAAAATGTCAAATAATTGTTCCTGAAAGTGGAAGATTTATTAAGAGAATAACAACAGATCATTTGCTACAGCCCTCCCCTGAGCATAGTCTCTGGGTTTTGAAGCTGCGAGAGTTGGGCTATAAAGAATTGGTAGAGTGGTGTCTTTAAAAGAACAAAAACACAAGTGCAAAAGGGTAAAAATTGATTTAACACTGCTGCAGACATTAGCATGACCAGCTAACTAGCTTGCGGTGGTGGCCTAATGAAGTGTTACTTACAAGGCCAATGAGCGTTTCATTAGTTACTGTAACCACATTTTGAGCAGTTACAGGTTATGTAAGGTCCATTCAGTACATCCACTGTGTATTATTTCTCCACCATCTGTCCTGGATACCGTTAGGATTAAGGCTAACGTAAACAGCTCTGTCTACTCCAGCAAAAAATTGAATCATCGACTTGCTTGTCCAAGTATGTCAGCACAAAATAGTATCTTTGTAATACAAGAACAATGCTGCTTCTTTATTTCCATGTCTCATGGATCATCAGCTATGAGGATATTAACCTTGGGTTAGCTTACTAGCTATTAGCTAGCTTTGATGATTTGTCCGTCTGAAGAATGTCATTTTAGTATCAGAATGTTAAGAAGATGAGACAAATATTTACTCCAGTAACTACGAGGTGAATGGATTGCACATAACCTCTGCTCAGGGTCACTTCACATTGGAGTAAATAAACAAAAAGCAAAAAAAAAGTAGCATTTTTCAATAGACCACCATTATAAAAAGGATGTCTGTAAAACTGTTGACAGGACACCTCGAACTGCAAACAAGCTCAATTATAACTATTTTTTTTTTTATTCATGGAGGTTTTTAATTTGTAAAACTTTCCTCAAATAAGAAATTTTTAAATCTGTGTGTGGACCATATAACCAGGAAGAAAACCTGGAGGTTAGCAAAACATTTTGACGTTGTGAGCATGCGTTGGATTATCGGCATTTCCTGATTGATCAACAACTTAAAAGACAATGGATTGTGAAAATCCAAATGAGCATCAGGCCATATTTTAAGATAAAACACCCCTAACACTAGCTGTCAACTAACATTGGATAGTGTTACACGATATGATAGGGAAGGTGTAAATCTCTCACTACTAAAGTGCTTGGAACAAACTTTTGTGAAGTACTGAGCACAATGTCACAAATCGTTGCTGAATTAACTAGAACAACACAGACAGTTGACGTCACATTGTGAGCTTGATTACTTTGTTTCACTGCAGCCTTAAATAAAAACTGATATTTCTGAACACTAACACGATACTATGAATGAGGATAAAATTAGAGAGTGACGTCAGAGGAAAATGGCCACCGCGTGAATATGGTGAGTAAGTCCATATTTCCCCTTTAAAACCAACTATGTCTTGTCCTTAAGAGCTAAGTAAGCATAAATGCATAAATAGAGACAGGGGTTGCCAGCGGCATAACCTTTATCTGTCGCAGCAGAGTGGCAGGGTAGCAGTTCAACAACAAACTGGATTGAATGTTTTGTCGCCTGCCGCCATTCCTAATGGCACCACTACTTATTATTTTTAATCTCCCTTCAACACTGGCTCAGGAAACAATGGCGGTTTCTGGAAACACCGTTGCTATAGCCATTTTCTTATCTGCAAGTCGCAGAGGGAAAGAGAGGGAGAGGGAGCAAAAAAAAAAAAGACAGAAATAGTTGCTGAATTGGTAAGGAAGTGTGGTTGTATATAACATAAAACAGACACTTCCCTGCAGTGCATGTAAAGTACTGTATCCTCACGATGTATCATAACACCTCCCCCAGGGGGATAAACAGCAGATATTGGTACCTCAGGTGTTGTCTGGCAAGGTAAACACTATCCACACGAAGGAACTGATCTAAGTCCTCAGAGAACCTTGTGATAGTCTTACTGCTGTTACCGCACTGCCAGGGAAACTCAAGACAGCAAATTATATGTAAATCAAGCACACTTCTCTCTACGGCGTTTCCTCCTAAGTATTTAGAGGAGTCTATAGTGGGGACGGTAAGACGAGCAAACCCTGTTTACCTGTGCTACAACTTGTCGTGATGATCAGACAATGCACAGTACAGGGAGTACAGCAAATGGTTGTTGTAATGCTGCAGCGTATAACCTACTTCAAGCACACTGTTTTCACTTCCTGCTCCTGCCTTCATGAAAATGGCTCCAATAGTGACTCCAGTTTAAATTAGAGTAAAGGTCACAACGAGCCAGCATCCATCTTGGATCTTCAGTGGCGAGCCCTTATGGTGCCCGCAGGTTGATTTACTAGTAATAAGCCACAGGAGGTGAGCGAGGTAGAGCTACTGCCTGCCAGATATACTATTCACAGTGACCAAATGAGGATATTAAACTTTAATGGCCACAGTGCCATCCCTCCTGAAGTCTGCTATTTAAGTAAGCAGCTCGTAGAAAAAGCACCTTGTAAACAGCAAACAGTCATGTTCAAGCTTATAGGAAATCTCTGCAGGCGTTTCCTTTGTTGTTTCGGCCATCATTTCTGTTGCTTATGATGAATGTAATTGCTGACATCTGGGAGAATGGTGACAGCGCTGGTCAGGTCAAACGATCAGTGAACAAACCAACAGTTTAGCAAAGTTTTCGTAAAGGTCCAGTGTGTAAGATTTCAGGAATGGAATATAATAAGAATCATTGTGTTTTCTTAAAATGAGCTTGTGGGAGCGGGTCCTCTTCCATGGAGTCCACCATTTTTGTACGGTGGCCTAGAACAGACAAACTAAACCTTGACATAGACTGAAACAACGTAATATTTTTACCGTTTGTCTTTGTGTTCTCAAGTTTGTCCGTGTTTCTGTCACCATTTGACTATTTTTAGTGCTGCTGCTGAATTCACAGAGCTTAGCAATTAACATGGTGATGGCCAAAACAAAAACAAGACCGGAGTTATAATAAGCCAGAATTATTCCTTCTAATTCATCTCTACAGCTATTTTTCATATCAGAAAAGAATAAGAACAGCCCAAAAGCCAAAAGAGACTAAACATAAGCAGAAATTGAGATAATTAACAACATTATAAAGTGTTTTTTTTTTTCCCTCGGTGTGATCTGCCACAATGGTTGAGGCTTTACTTGAGAGCCATGTGCTGTGTATTTCTTCTGATGGAAGAAGACTCCAGAAATACAACAGTCTCTTGTGTATGCTGCACTACCAGCGGCCAGAAAAACAGTACTGTGGATTAAATCACCAGAGCAATGATGATGACTAGTCAACACAGTTTGCTGCCCGAAGACAAGAACTGCAACCGAGGAGCGATGCCTGCACTGTTTATCTCTGCTTTAGTTTTCTATCTACATATCAAAAGAGACTCAACCTTAAGTGGGTACGAGGGAAGCGCTTGCTGGCCTTGAAACTAGTGAAATTTATAAAGAAAGAGTTTGAGCTTCTTATAATAAATGCCCGAAGTGTGAGTTTTATTTGAGCCACCAAAAAGGTTAAATCAAATCATCTAAAAATGTCACTGATGACATTTGCATTGATTAACTGTGGCCGTGATGAGAGTATAAATACGGGACCTGATGTACAGTAACAGACTGAAGTATCAGAGCCCGCTATGTTTTTGCAGATGATGTCAAACACAGTTCAGGGACAGTAAATATGTTTGAATTTCTTATCGGGCTTTTGTAACCATAATGCTGTTTTCCAAAACAAAAAGCTCCTGGGGATAAATTAACTGATAATGAATAGTTTCCCCTGCTGTGCTATGACTCATCAAACTCCCTCCAGCTCCTTCATGTATCCTTGGCCTTTTAAACGGCACGTCAGTCATGGCAATAAATGTTTTTTGTGTGTGTGTGGGTGTGTGTTAGTAGGAGTGTGTATGTTTGTTGGTGTAACAAGCTGCAGAGGAAACAGCAAGCGTTCAATCAATTTTGACAATTTGTAAGCATATTTCACACTACTCCTGATCAGATAGGATCACCTCGGGGGGCCACAGCAGGAGCCACTACGGGGGATCTTTTTCCACATTATGCTGCGGTGTGTGCAGTTAAAGGCTGGAGGATAGGTTGTTCTTCTCCTTTTCAAGTCAACAACAGGTTTTAAGAGTGAATCGTGTACTAGGAAGGCTCTAACTTTGGAGGATGCCCACTTGATTTGACTAATTAAGAAAGCAGAAGCCTCAAATTAGCCTAGCTGGATACAGTTTGTCTCGAAACAAGTGCATTAGCAAGGCATCTTTAAACAGTGATTATTCATGTCTTTAGCTGACTGCAAGACAGTCAGTGTCTTTAAGCTGAATGACACCAATGCCCCAGAGAACAAGCTTCACATGGCGGTAGACTGAGCTCAACGATAGACAAGCTTTAGGAGTTGTACTGCACTTTAAATTGGAAGTAAATTGCACCTCCATCTGTAACTTACTCCTGCCAAACCATACTACAGTGTGGTGCTGGCAGCTCACAGCTCCTTGTAGTCCAATTTAAACCCTCTTTACTGTGCTGCATAAAGCAGTATATCTTTGCATTGGCTGCATTACCATCTGGACAAAGTTTAGAGAAGAACACACGTCCGAATCCAATAAATACTAAGTGCTGGACTGATGTACATGTACATGTAAAAGCAGAAGGATCCACATACTAGATAATATTCCCATGGACATTTACTGACGTGGTGGAAGTGCAAACACTTCTTCATACATGAAACAGATACATACCTATCCGGAGAGGATACATTCACCTGTCTTATCTGGATCAATATTTGTGAGGTGTGTCTCAGCACAACTTAAGATTCTGGATCTGACTGGTCCATCACGACGGAGACTAAACAACAGATTTCACTGTCAACTTTACACCGAGAACATCACTCAAGTGACATTATCACATTCAAAGCATGTGTTACAAACTAAAGTTTGAAGGGCAAACAGTTACATTATAGGAAAGCTGAGATCTAGTGTTTTTCTATCCTTCCCAATTTTACATTAACCCTGATGCCCCAGATGTTTTGTTACACAGAACCATCAGGGAAGTCGTCCTTGGAAGCCGTTTAGAAAACTGCAGAAACTTTCACAAAATACTTGGCAGGTGTTTCGATCGTCACAGGCAATTTATTACAGGCTTCAACAAAACATATGCTGTCGTTAGCCAGTCAGCAGAAGAGTGAAAACATCTTTCCCATTGAGGAAAAGCTTTCAGTGGCGTTCTTTGCTCTGCTATCAGTGAAGAAATGATATAACTCGTAGCGGCATCTTCGCTAACTTCTTCAGCAGCTGCCATTGTTGTTTTTGGAGCAAACAGTTGCTTCTTGCTGCAGCACACCTTGCGTTAAACCTGCTGCTAAGAGTTTTCTCTGATGGGTCCGAAACAAGTTCACAGTTTGAAGACCTGGCATGACAGATTCTCGTCTGATTTTGTGACTTTTGTGATCCAGCAAACAGCAGCTTTCAGACTCTTTCAGATCACTTTTTGATCTGTGCAGTTGAATCCCTCCATATAAGACTAAGGACACTCTTGACCTAAAGGTTATCTACCCAGCATGAAACAGTGGAGATTGAGAGTTTGTGGAATATTACCTTTTAGTTTGATTAATCTTCATATTGATCTGATTTAGTCAAATCATTAAATGCCTTCTTTTCTGGTTTCTGGTTAGCATCCTGCCAAGGTTTCTTGTTTCAGACTAGTCGAATTTATGAGTTTTCAGTCAAGTTTTTCTCTTTATCCATTTCAATTTGCCCATCTTTGTCAATGCGTGGCATGTTTTGCGAGTAGATATAAAATGTTCCGTGGAAACAGTAGTAATAAATGAAACGAAGAAAGAATATAGCTTTGGATTGTGGTTTGTGTTCAGGTCTCAGATATGGCAGTACCAATTGGGCCTGGGTTGGGCTCTGGTCTAACATACGTACATACATATCTAACAAACCAACTCCACCTTCTTTCTATGCTGCTGAGAAATTCAATCAATCAAACAGTCTCAACAATTAATGTCAAAATATAAAATGAAATCTGCCAGAAATGTTTTCTAGAAAGACAGCATGGCCCGGGGAAAAAGCTTCAATTCAACAAGCTTTTTAAAAATTCCACTTCTGAAGAGTTTGAAGACGACAGGAAGAATGAGAATAACATACGGGAGGATTTGGAGCATGGACAGCGTATGTAAAGCTGAATTTCACCTTTACATTTATCAATAACATAAAAGGTTAACATTATGTTCTGAAAAGATTCCTCCTCACAGTGTGTGTGGTTTTTTTTATGGTAAATTGACAAAGATTCAGGGTCGGCACTGAAATACTTGAATTCCTTCTAGGCAACAACTTGGACAATGTAATAGACTTCAGATTGATCAGGTCAGATGAAGTTCAAGTCACCGATAATTTGAAATATGTTTCCCTGCTCATCAAGAAAAACAACTTCAGCCCTCCAAAATGTAATTTCTTTTGTAGCCGAGGGCCACAGTTGTGTGATCTCTTTAAATTTTGGCTGCTGTTTTTGCAATAACTTGCTTGTACTAGAAACAATGGTGAAATTAATAAACTTGATAAAGATTTTATGTTGCATATTGCTGTACCTGTATGTATCGACAAAATGTCCCTTCTGTCTCTCTTTCTGTCTCTTTCCTGACATAAGTATAAAACAATATTATGGCTCCAAAGCTACACAGTGCCGTGGGCCAGCAGTTCACTCGGCTCTTCACCCCATCATAACCTTTAAGACAAGCAACAATAGTCAGACACAGAGACAGAAAACTCAGAGCTAGTGTGCTGAAAGGGTGATTCACACATTTTTATACGATTGTGTGTTTAATACCACAGCCTGAGTTAAGATTTTCTCACTTCCTCCATTGTTAAAATGCTGTGAAAGAGAATGAGTTCAGTCCTCATTCAGGTTGCCACGACAACACAGTCGTGACATACCTGTGCTCCCAGCCTGGCGGGGGGACGAGAAGTAGTCGCCTCACAGACTGCTGAGATACAACACTATGCAGACAGTGAAGTGTTGTAGATCTATGAAGCGGCTGCTCCTTATGATTTGATGGTTCATATTTACGTTTATTGTATTCAATCTGTTTTTATTTTCCGTGCCTCATTTTGCATGAAGTGAATTCTCATAGTGTTGCAGCAGTATTCTGTTTTTCAGCTCTAGCAATGGCAGTATCACTCTAATGGTCCTGCACTTTAGTCCAAACTGAAATATCTTATCCAACTATCACATAGACTGCTATGTTTAGTGCCCGCATTAATGCCCCCCTTTAGGTTTAACTGTAATAACTTTGGTGATCCAGCACCATCAGATCACACTCTTAATTTGTCCAGTACTTTGATTTACCTGCAAATCTAACGTACATCTCAGCTGTACTTTGTGTGTAGTGCTTTATTGCAAATGTTAGCAATGCCAGCATGATAGGCTAAAATGGTAAATGTGGGATCATATTATATTATTTGTAGCTGCCCCATAGATGCATTTATATAAAAAATATATATTTGTTTAAGCCTGAAGTGGTGCACATTGACGTCACCTTGGTACACACACAGCAGATACAGAGTAACATTCATTTGCAACTTGATAAATATCCAATACTTACTATCTTTTCTGCTCCGTTTTAGTCACCAACTAATGACAGAAATATCTGGCTCTTTAGCTGAGAAAGGCGCCACCATTTCTAACTCTTTCTGTTGTTTGGTTCTTTAGCGCACAGGAGATACAGTAGCTGTCTGCTATGGCCAAAACAACTCTCGTGGCAATGAGAGCTGTGAGAATGAACAGGAAAGAACTACCTGAAAGATGCTGAAAAAGCTCTACAGACACAGAATGTGTCACGCGCAAAGAAATCCGTGCCCCATAAGATGAATATAACAATATGCAACCAAGGGCTGAAGTGCTAACACGATGCTCACAGCTAGTTATAAACATTAGATTTCAGCGCATCAAAGAATTATTTTGGCAGCCCATCTCTACCAGAGAGGAAAAGGTATTCCGACAAACATTGTTTGTCTATCCCAGCGTCCCTTCTCCGCACCTCACTTTTCTTTCCGCTGAATATGAAATGCTTTGTTGTAATATATTTGATTGAGATACCAGGTAGGATACTTATTAAACCACTGCAGAGTCCAGTACTGTACAAAGGGCCATGACAACCAAATTTTGCCTTTGAAGAAAGAATCCTGTGTTTTTCACCTTTGAGCCTTTTCTCTTTATCATCACAGCCCAGATTGGACATCTGGAAATCCACCATGCTTTACGCAGCAGGAGGCAACCTGGGGTTATTGAGATTGTGTGCATGTAGGCTGCACATACAACAGCATGCCCGGCCCTTCGGGGGGCAATAACTATTTATTGAGGTGTAATGGGCGCAATAAGTGCACGGTTTGTTCAACATGTAGCTCGTAAGAGCGCTACGTGTGTTTGCTTGTACGTATTTGACAAAGAGCCACTTTGTCTGGTGAAACAGTATGTTGTTTTTTTTGCAGCCCGACACAAAACAGTGGCTGAATCAACAAATTACTGTAGATATAATAGGAGCAGTCTATGAACCATGACCCTGAACAAGAGAGATCAGGACTGAAGCTAATGCATTAATGAGCTGCAAAAACAAAGAACAAATAATTTGTTAGAGCGGGAATAGGCTGTGTGCAGACAGTGAGATCAAGTGAAAACACTGTGCTCTATCCAACATAAAAATGCCACGCATCCTACTCTTCTGACATACGGTACATAGACTTTTTGTTTAGAATACACTTAATATCTACTGTATGGGTGCTCCAGAGGCTTATGTTGCTCATCTCACCCTGTCCTGTTGGCTTTGACGGAGCCATGTAAATGCTGTGTGGCAGACAGGCGTATCTCCCATAGTCCAGGGAGCAACAAGGGTGGTGAGGTGGTAAGTCAAAGACCGAGAAGGAGACATGTGATTCGCAGGGGTCTAAATCAGAGAATATGGATACATGCGAACACTCGGAGACAAAGCCAACCCCTTGAGTACGCTCCAAGGCAGATTCCTCATCAACCGCTTCCAGATGCTACAGTAGTCCACCCTCACAAATGGCTCCTGCATAAATCTCTGATCTCATCGTCTTGGATATAATGATCTTTCTAATGAAAGCACAGAGGGGTGGGGGTGGCAAAATGCTCCAGGCTATCCTGAAGGGAGACTTCATATAGCATCTGCTTTCAGATGCTACGTGACTAGCTTAGGGTAAGACAGAGGAGATGAAGAAACAAAGCCTCTTAAGGTATATTCCTCAAAGTCTGAGTGAAGCCCGGTGGGCTGGTGATGGAGGGCTAAGTGGATCATGGGTAGATTCAGGAGACGACGGTAAGCTGAACATTTGTTGTGACCTAATTAAAAGTCACATTAAGTCAAGTGAAGTTTTCTTCTCCACGGTTGTCATCGAGCTGGCTGCTGCCAGCTACGCATGCAATTTGACACTCCTACAGTATGTAAACAAAGACACTTCCATGTCCCTTGGACTCACGGAAACTCATCGAGTTGGGACAGTGGCGTAACCTTTTCGTCTGTCTGTGAGGGGCTCTGATCATTCTTAAAAACATAATGCGACCCCCAGTTTCAGTTTTGACGGTCGCATTTGTGTCGTACTTTTTTTGGGCAGTTTCCATTTCCCATGTCTGACTGAGTGAACAGAATCAGCAAATCACCTCATTGAAGAGGACATTAATAATCTAAAAATAAAAGAAGAACAGCGATTACAGCAATTCACCATACGCAGAACTTTGAAGCGGAAAATTTGCTGAAGATGGAAAATGTGAGAATTACTACAAAGTTCCAATTATCTACGCTAAAAGGGTACAATAAAAAAAACTCATAAAAACTGGCTTCCATTAGGCTAAAAATTCTCTTTATGCGCTTTTCATATTGTGCTTTGTGCATGTGGAAGCTGAGTTTCTAATGTTTTGTCAGTGCGCGATGATTGCAGTTTAGCTGGCATCGATCTAATTCAGCTTACAAGTAAAGAACAAAACTAGCCTTTGGTGATACGCTCAGGCTTATTATCTATGACAAGAATCATTTCATAAAACCGAGGAGGAGCAGTGCATGGCGTGCTGCTGGGGTTTGGTGGAGCTGATGATTTGTTTGGACGGTCTTCAAGATTTATTTATTCCAATTTTTGGATCCATATAGATGCCTGGCTGTTAGAATAAGCAAATATTACTGTGGATTTTTGTTTGTATCATCAGAAATCCTGTCACCGTTGGGTTCCAAATTGACTTGTTATGATTTATTTTTGGACAGTGAATAAGTGTAATATTTGTAAACTAAAGATTACCTTTCATGCCACGTAGTGAAAGCCTGAGGAACGGGATTTAATTGTGCTGCCATCTTTGAAGTAATGATACATTAATTACATGCTGTCACAATGCAGAAACAACACTGCGGTGCCAAAACGAGTTAACACTCACTGTTCACTTTTCCTTTTGTTTCTCTTCGCCAGATTAATTAAAGCTCTTTTCATTGTACGGGAAGTCTAAAACTCACTTCAAAGACGTAAAGTTTCCCTCTGGACAGCACCTTATCCGAGGTGCTGTTTGCTTTAATTATGTAACAGGAAGCAGGGATCATCTCCAAAAATCAATGTTTCCTCACTTGCTGGAGGTTAGGACTGGAGGTGAAAGCAATTAACTCCTAGATGTTATAATCATAATATGCTGACGTGCCGATTATGAAGCCACCTGAAGGCAACATATGGAAGGAGGCTGATTTACTCCCTGAAATATTAAGTAACCACGTGGCTTCTCTCGGCTCATCAAGTGAAATATGGATTTACCTCTTCTTGCTCCCTCGCTCTCTTTCTCTTAATCTATACAAGGTGAGGAGTTTGCTTTAATGAGAACAACTTTGTCTCTCATGATGCGCTTGTTTCGGCCATAATTGCCTCTCTGTGGTATCATCTTGCCCGGTGAATGAATATGAGAGTTAATTGAGGGCTGTGCAAACATTTGGTGTCTCATTATTCTCACGCCAATAAAAATCCAAATGACAGCTGAATCGAATGAGCAAAGAGAGAGAGAGAGAGAAAGAGAGAGAGAGAGAGAGAGAAAAAAGCCCACCAACAGTGCGGATTTACTTCAACTAAACCAAACAGTCTTCAGTAGCCTGACTTCATTTGCTGCAGAGATTTCAGTCAGTCAGTTTACTCGTACACGCTGCACAACATGTATTCATATTCTCCAAACATGCTGTACTGTTGAGCGCACAGCTGTCTACCACAGCCCTTTTGTGAAACCCCTCACAAAGACTATGCAACACATGGACAGAACAGCACAACAGCTACAGAAGAGCACTCGCAACAATCATTATTTTGGTAAGTGTTGGCAAAGCAACTACAGACACTTATCTCAGAGGAGCTAATAAAAACCAAGCATGCACTTCTCTCTTTTTTCTTGCCTTACCGTTTATACGCTTTTCGCCTCATTTTCAGCAGATAAGATCACAATATTCATGTGCCTGTGCATCCCCTCAGAGCGGCATGCATTTAGAAAAAGCCTCCTCTAATTCTGACTGGAGACAGGCTGGTAGGCAGAGGGAGAGGAGAGAGAGAGAGAGAGAGAGAGAAGGGGTGTGGAGGAGGAGGGGGGGAGAAAGTGAGAGAGGGAGCTGAGAATTGAATGAAGCAGGAGGTGTATGGGAAGAGGAGGGGTTATGGGAGCAATGGAGAGAAGAAGGAGGAGGAGGAGAGAGAGAGAGAGAGAGAGAGAGAGAGAGAGAGAGAGAGAGAGGTTGTGGTGGTGATGGTGGTGTCACTACCGGGAGGAGAGGGCGTAAAAGTGAAAGTGGCTAACCTCGTGTCATGCTGCATCTCTCCATCAGATTCCTGGTAGGAAGAGAAGAAGAGAGGGTAAAATGATTAGATTTATTTATCAAGCAGATTTATCTGGCGCCGCTGCCACCGCATGCTGTGGAGTACCTCTTATCTGGCATTTAACGAGCTCTCAGAGTGTCTGTCTCGGCAAACAAATATATCCATTATTTCTCACTCTGGGCACACGTACTATATCACTATTGAGAGAATTAAGTGAAAGAAGGAGGAGGGAGAGAGACAGAGCAAGAAATGACAGATTAACAGTTCAAAAGAAAAATGCTGTGTGCTGCAGAAATGGAGAGAAAGTGCCCAAGGGTGAGAGGCAGACTTACATACTGTAGTTGTTGAAAAGAGAAAGAGAAAAGATGAATTATAGAAAATTGATTCCAGGGGGGAAAGTAAAAATAAAAAAAAAAAACCTCAATAATTATATGTATGAAACTTGGTGAATTAGTTCAGAAGATTATCACCTCTCCCATGTTTTTGTGTTATATACGTATCTACAAATGTATATATCTTCATAACTACGCTAGCTTCACCTACAGTAGCATAAACCCTGGAAATGTCCGGATAACAAGAAAATCTGTCTGCGAGCATCAGTGAATAGACAATATAATTTTCTTGAAATTAGTTTTTCAGCAGGGTTTTGTGTGTAAGCTAGCTGTCGCGTCCTGTTTCTAGTCTATGCTCCAGCAGATTGATTCAGATTTATCGTACCGACAGTATTGGAGAGGTTTCATCCGTCTCAACCAAATTAAAAGAAAATAAGATGAGCATGTATCCCGAAAACGATTACTTTAAGACAATACATTTAAAGTTAGAATAGGCATGAAGACGGAGGTGACACCCCAGCCCGCTCAGTTATGCTCCATCACGTCTTTACATGTGAAAACCTGAATGAACAGAGATGAATGTGAGAACAGGCTCCTTGTTTGCACACATTTGTTTGTTGCACATGAATAATACATGCCATGGATTTCACAAGAGCATTTAACATTTACATTTTCACTTGGGCTTGATTCTTTGGTGCAGAACCAATTACTCAATGCATTCCCAGGACCAGAGTTGACTTGGTAAAGCATACATGCGCAGCTACGGTCCAAAAGGAAAAAAAACAAACTAATTTGACTGCTGTGACACGATAGTGAAAGAACGCTCTCGAATTTATTTTTCATGATATTGTTTCTGTGAGTTGTTTAGTGCTGCAGAGCTTAGTGTGTTTGCAGGTATGCCAAGTTGAATGCAGTTTGAGCCAGCCTCAGGATTTATAGTCGAGGATCCAGTGAGCTTTAATGAATGTCGCAGGTACACATCTTGTGCGATTGCGTGTGTGTGTTTGTGGGCACGTGTATGCGGTGCTTTCGTGGTGTTGTGTGGGTGTTACAACCAGTGCGAGTGATACAGCAGGATGACTCATACAGCTACTGAATGAGACAACGCTCAGTAATCCCCTCTGTCCATCCCTCCATCCCAGCATCCCTCTGTATGGGGAGGGCAAGCCTAGAGGGAGGGAGGCGGATGAGGAGTAGATCGGCATTCCTGGAAGGCATCACTGAATGATAATCTGCAGATGCAGCTACTATGGATGTTCATTCATTCAGTGAAAAATGGAAAAGCCTTTATCTTGCTGTTGCTAAATTATGAATCCATTCTGTTATCTAGATCAGATGCTGCTATGGCAAGTTTACATCAGTAATTGTTGTGAATACTGCAGTAAAACATGGCATTAAAACTCACAAATCTGCAGTGAGTCAAACTCCTCGCATTGCTGTAGTGAAATAGACGGGTACTCCTAGGTGTGTCGCTTCCCTGTGGCATCAGTATTGGCTGTGATTACAGGTGCAGAGGACAGTAAAATACTGAACTATCCTGATATCAAGTTATTCATTATAGTTAGAATACCTATTTTGTCATTATATCAGATCCCATTTTAAAATATATGTTCTCATATTTATGAACCAGCATTTTTAGCAATAGCCATTCAGTCTGTCTATTCCCTCTTTATCAGATGGTTTTCATTGTGACTGTATTTTTTAGCCTTCCTTGCACACACACTGAATTCAGGGTACACTTTTCCTTCTTTCCCTCCTTGGAAATTAACCTCCTTGTTCATCCAATGACCCACTCTCAAGAAAAGCTGCCATACAGCAGTTTTCTCTCTTGGTACCAAATGTACTCCTTTCAATGCATACACCCACTCGTTGGCTGAACAGTTGCTAGGGAGCTGCCATCCAGTGAATAAATTCTAATCAGGACGCTGCATCCCAAATATCTCCCTGCTTCCTCACTGTCGGACATTGGTCAAGGTCCACCCATTTAGCAGCAGAGTATTTGTACAATAGTGCAGCATGGTGTGAGAGACCATAGTACTGAGTGGCATTTCTAAGCCTGAGGCTCAAAAGCACAAAAAAAAAGAGGATGGAGGAAAGTGTTTAAATTATTAATGTATTAGCTACCTTCACACAGACAGCCGAGCAGGATAGTGAAATTTGGTTGAAACCCAACCAGTAAATAAGGGTGAATGTATTTTTAATATAGCATGCCAAAGGGACCAATACTTTCTCTTTGCTATCTCCCTGTTGGATGCTTGGAGGGCAGAAAGATGCTAATGCATTTAAATGAGAAGTAATCTAGACCTTTACCGTAGCGCTCCTTTGAGAGTGTACTGTCTATGAAAACACAGTGAGAAAAGATTCATTCAAACTGCAGGTCATGCTTTGATTTCAGTGCTGCGTTTGAAAAGAACGAGTGAGGATACGTTCTTCACGTATCACTACATTCCTGGGCATGTAAGGCACGAAAGGATACAGCTTTCTCATTCACATCACGTCAGTGAATAATCATATTTGCAGATTTTGTTTTGTGTGGCAAGTGGGTGATTAAGGAAAACACCAAACATAAATGATTCACGTCTAATAAGAAGAGTAATATTCAGCTAACGAGGCAGAATGTGATGCAATACGCTATATCAAAGCCTTGAATAAAGATTGAGTGAAATCATCAGAGGCTTGTGTAATCTTTTTCATTCGGCTCCTCATTTCCAGCAATCTACATCTACCCTTACTGCATGACGAGGAACCAGGACATACAGCACACATATAATCTTTCTTCAAATGATCACAGCAATTATGCTTACAGTAACACATAATAAAGTAAGTATGGATGATGTAAGAGAATCCATGTATCTGTATCTGCGGTCCTCATCTCCATCATGTGTGTAAAGATATAAATTCTAGTTATCACTGAATTACGGAAACCCTCAATGACTGTGCATCCATACATTTTATTTCCTAATTTTTCTCCTGATAATGACTTAATTTAATTTTTAATAGTTATGCACATTGTTATCTCGAAACGGGACAATTTTCTCCAGATCTTGAGATAAAGAGACGAGAGATCTCAAGATAATGAATCAAATACGATAAGCCTGAGATTTCCATCAACACGTGACCTCATGCTGTGCTGCCTTGATGCTGACTGATGGATGTGACACGCTGATCGATATACTCCTACTCCCCTGACATTGCTACACTGAATGATTTTTCCTGCAATGATTTAATAGTAGACTGTTTGATTCCTCGAGATCTTGTATTAATTATGGAAAGGTTAGCATCGGGATAACAAAGTCTCGTCAAGATCTCGAGAAAACCCATTATCCCATTATCTCGGGAGAAGAATTTGTTGTTTTTTTCAAGATAAACACAACACACATCAGTCAGGATTTTGTAAAAACAAATAAAATTAAGTCACTATCATGAGAAAACAGCAAATAAAATGTATGAATGCATGGCTGTTAAGGGCTTCCGTACTGAATCATGCAAATACTTCCCCCAAGACTACACTCTAGAAATTAAAAATTACGCAAACCTGGTGCACATTTCTTGGCCAAAAACTTCCTCTCAGGTTAAAAGTAGCAGTTGGTACCTTTTTGTATATTAGCAGAGATGGGAGAAGATGGTAGTTTACACCTTTCTGTTGCCAACAGAGGTGAGAGAGACTGAGAAATTAGGAAGAAAAACCAGCAAAGTCAGTCCAACACCACCGCTACCAGATATTCAGGAACTACTTCCTACTACCTGATAAAATTGTTAACATGAAACACAGTTTCCCTTGGAATTACATTAATACTGAAGAATTCTGCACCTGCCAATGTCTGGTGCCAAAGTATGCTTTTTATGTAGCAAGGCAAAGTGAAAAGGGAAGTCTGGTCTACAATTTTCATGCAAGAGACTGCCCAACATTAGCCATACTGTAGTTCATCTGCCATAACCACTTCTTCTTCTTTCCAATCAGGAGGCCGTTTTTTTTAAAAATGTTCCTCTCAAAGTTTTGAAATGTAAAACATAATATCAAAACCAAAACCCTACCACCAGAGTTAAGTGAGAAAATTTGAATCTTCTGGATATGCGTGAACAGACTCTTTGTTGTAGTTTTACTCACAATGATATTAACAGGTCTTGGTAGTGAGGCAGACCTATAGGACATTCTGGGAAATCCCTCTGGCCAACTGAAGACAGGGCAGGGGTTACTCCGTCCACTTGAAGTTGATTGAGGAAGAGGGGGCTCATAACTTGTATGTATCACTTTCTTCTCCTTCTCCCTCCCTCTTTCCATCCTTTTGTCTTTCTCCCAGCAAGGCATGTCTCTCCCTTTTTTCTTTTCCTTGCCTTTCTCTGTTCCTCTGTCTTTCTCCCAGGGGTTTTCTTTTCTCTTCTCCTTTCCTTTCTCCATTGCCAAACCTCCATTTCTCTCCCATGGATTCCTGTTTTCCCTTTCCTTCCCTCTCTCCATACCCTTCTCCAACCCTTTCTCATTTCTCTCTTTCCCCAGGGTGCCATTAGCTGCCAGTTCATCAAGTCGCCTTACTCTGTCAATGTCTGTCTCTAAATAAAGTCTCCCAGTGGAGGGCTGTGCTTGGATCTTTGTACATAGCTCCAGGTCGTGTTCAGGGTATGAGTGACTCTCCACTTTTACTTTCCTTAACACATCCCCGGGCTCCAAGATCTTACAGATGGGTAATGTCTTGCTCCACTGGTGAATGGAGGTGGTAATGTCCTTTGAATCGTACTCCTTGATTGTCTGAAGGTTTGCGCTGGTTGGGCTGTACCACAAGTTCGCTGCTGATGTAGATGGTGCCGGCGGTGGGTTTGTTGGTGTCGAATGTAGTGTGGTTGTTAGTGTTGAATGAGATGGGGTTGATGGTGGCGGTGGTGGAGGAGAAGGAAGGCGGTGTCGAAGGGTAGACAGTTGTTGAGTGGGACTACCCTTAGATTTCAACACCCTGAAGGTCACCTCATTCAGAAACTGCGAGAACTTCCGTCTGTTCTCGGTCTTCTCGTCCCGCTGATGAGAGACTGTAGTAGCATTCTTGCTCTGGCTGGACTGAGGACACACTTTGGGTTCCCGTGTCTTTCTTTGGTGCTGTGGTAGTCCTCTCTAGAGCACAACCTCCTTTACTTTCCGTTTTAGTGGCAGGGCGTGAGAAGAGAAGGTTTTGGTAAATTATTTCAGGTTCAGCATTGGCAGTAGCAGATGCCTGGTCAGTAGTGCAAGACTTTCCACCTGATTCCTCTGATGCCTCATTGCTCTCTTGCTTAACAGGAGTCCGTAGCAGGCAAGTAGCCCCTGAGCTCCAGCTATTAGTATCCCAACTGGCATCATCATCACTGGAACTGTCATTGCCACTCTGTATGCTGGGACTAGCACTCCTCTCGCTGGTACTGGGGCTTGAGTTGTCCAGGCTGCCCAGCGACCGCCGCCTGAACCGAGAGATTGATCCCTTCAAGCTGGATAAAGAGCGGTGGAACTTGGGCAGAGATACTTGGAGGCTTGGCAAAGATCCTTGGAGGCAGGAACCAGACCCCTGGACGCTCGAAAGGGAACCTTTGGGGCTTGGACTCGGGGAGTTGTGTAGGCTGGAAAGAGAGCCTTTGAGTAAGGGAGAGGATTGGCGACGCATTGGTGGATCTTCTTCCTGGTCACTATATGGTCCAGAGAAGACAGGGCAAGATGCAGTGGAAGAGCAGGAGCCACGATCTTGCCGAGTCGAGGATGTTCTGGATCTTGGTTTGCGCCGAAGAGTAGCCATATCTATCACCTTCTCTCTCCTAGTTTGCACAGTCTTTGGTGATCCTTTCTGTACAGACTCGAGCCTGAGACCATCGTCTGAAATGGACACACACAAGTGAACCATGTCAGGCTCAGTAGAACAGATTTCCAATGGTTTTCTGTCCTCTGGCTTTGCCCAATTTCAATTGTCTGCCCTAGTTGTCCAGGCCACCAACAGTGCACCCAAGCTGTTGCAGTGTGACACACTTTCACTGCTCCAGCTACAGTACACAATGAGATCCCAAAGGGGTTTGAGTCTGATAGTCATTTGGATGTCAACCAACCTACTTTCATTACCATTCATACACTGACAATGTCAATTCTATTTTTGCCTTTTAAAATAGCATAATAGATCAGCAGCTGCATGATCAGTACTTTGTCTGTGGGCATCATCGGTAATGAATTTCTGTATTGACAAGGATGGTGTTGGAAAGCAACTGGATATCCAGGTCAGAGATATTGACCACAGCTACCACAGCTCTGCAACCAAATCTGATTTGTGGGCCGCAAAGTGACCACAGATCAATTTGTCACACGTGGTATTTTTAGTGGTTTGTTGTTGTGGTTGCTATTCTGTGGTGCTGAAGATGAACTTACAAGACTCTGTTCATTAACTTTAACTTGTCCCCCCGGGTACACTTAATATCATTAATTTGTCACTCTTATAATCTATTTCATCTTAAGACAGAACATCTCTATGGAGGTGAGGTGGTGCAGAGGCAGCATCTGGTGCCTCCATGCTTAGATGAAAAGAAGCCTCCCCAGCAGATGTTGCCTTGTCCAGACACCTGGCCTTTAAATATGCAACTCCTATCAGAGGTATCAGCTCTCTGGCTGAAAGGATAATACAGGTTGGTAGTACTTCAAAGTACTTCACGTTTTTTTTCATGAACACATCATTCCCTAAAGGCTTGCATAGCTACGCAGTGTGAGAGTATCGCATAACAACCAAACAGTTCATGTCTAAAATCTATATTTTTCTTGTAGATCATTTATAAACTAACATGAGGGTTTAAGTAGAGATGGAGAGATGAAAAGACGGTTCATCTAAAACAACACAACAGAACAGAATGGACAGATCCTTTTAAGCTGTAGCTTTTCTGACTCTGTATGTGTACGGCGTGACCACATGTAGACTTTGGCAGTGGGACATCAATAGCACCCTAAGCAGTGCTCCAGTCTTGCATAACCACGGAGAAACTAATTGCAACTAATTACACTGTTACATTTTCACTCCTCTGATTTCCATTCTTCAAAACTCGTGAAGGTATTACAGAAGTGAATTGTTATGAATACAGATGTTAGAATAATAGAGTTAGGTAAGTTGACACAAAATAGCAGCTGATTTTGAGAATACATGCAATCAAAGCTCCTAGAGCAGGTGTTTTTCAACCCTGGTCCTCGGGGAACACTGCCCTGCATGTTTTAGATGTTTCCTGCTCCAACACACCTGATTCAAATGAGTGGCTCGTTATCAGGCCACTGCAGAGCTTGATGACGAGCTTGATGATGAGCTGAATCAGGTGTGTTGGAGCAGGAAACGTCTAAAACATGCAGGGCAGTGTTCCCCGAGGACCAGGGTTGAAAAACACTGTCCTAGAGTATCTGTAGGAGTTTTAAATTCTTTTCTTTGGCATCATCCGATGATAGCATCATGACTGAAAATATGGCAACTCTCCCAAATAATGCAGTCCAGTCCAACATGGTCTCAATGCCAAACCTTATGATAGTGTCAAAAAAAAATACTGACATTCATAAAAGCATCATAAAAGTAGATGTTATGAAACAACAGCTGCATTGGATTTTATTAGATATAATATTAGATAAAGTGAGTGTGTGATGTGTAATGAGGCGGTCCAAAAGAGAAGAGTTTGCTGGACTAAATCCAATGCTTCAAATTTCAAGCCAATCTGGCAAGGTGTTTGAAATATCTTGCTCTGGTCCAGAGTGCTGCAGTCACAGATTGACAGGATGGACTCCTTGAGCCTTGCCACTAGAGGTGTCAATGCACATTTTAAATCCTTACCTTACCACGTCTTTCTCAAATTATTTCTTATAGCTTAGAATGATCGCTGCACCACAAGAAAAATCATCAGCAAGAACACAGCTTATTCTTTGATCTGCTTTCCATGTCTTGTGTGCCTGTCACATCATGCGTCCCCGGGTACAATTTCCCGCAAACTGTGCAGGACTGATTACTACACAAAGGAGGGTACTCAACCAAAACAGGAAGAGGACTGTCTCGCTGTGAGTGAACAGTGTGAAGCTACTCTACATGGCAGATGGCGGAACCATTGAAAAAACACCACTCCCAACAGCTGTACCCTCTTTAATAAAATGTATAAAGGAGCCTTTGAAGGAGGATGCACACAGCGTATTGATCGAGAAAAGACCAAAGTAAACACCCAAGGTTTCTCTAATACATTTGAAGAATGACAATCAGATGAGAGAGAATGCTAATTTTTCCGATCTTCAGAGTGTATTTAATAGATTCGATTTAAATGTTGTTTGTTTTTAGTGAGGATCTATTAATTGAGATAAGGTTTCACCTTTGCTCCAACAATGCAATTAGTTGCTCTGTGGTTACGCACGGCTGGAGCCCTGATTAGGATGCTATTGATGTCCCACTGCTAAAACCGACATGCGGTCACACTGTGCCCAGACAGTCGGAAAGGCCATTTTGAGTGGATCTGACTGTTTGTAATTCTTCCCATATCTCTCTGGTGTAGACATACTTTATGTCAAAACGTTAGCTGCTGCAGCTTATTAAAAGCTCTTACTATAATTCTGTGTTTCAGACCGAGTGGGCTGATACTCGTTGGAGGGTGTTAAGTTGTTTTCACTACTGGACAACGGAGTGATATAAAGTTAAGCTGCTAAGTAGATACGTGTCCACATCTGTTACTGTGAGTGTGATGTTGTTAAAAAATTACCTCTAAGGGGCTCTACTTGTCTCTAAGTAATCAAATTTTAAATTCTACTGGTAGCAGCTTTAATTACACTTTGCTTATAAGCCAAGAGGTAGTCGTCCATCACCAATATGCAGAGCAGCTTCTCTGCGATCCATCTTGTCCCTAATTCACACCTTACAGAAACTCCTGCAGCAGGATGCAGCTGAGGCAGCAACACAATGAAAGTTAAGAGAACAGGTGAAGTTATACACCAAGTGATCCTGATTTATTATTATTATTTTAACAATGTTAGTTATTCAAGAAAACTTTAACTAAAGGGGCCCTATAAATGAATTCATGTTCTTCCAGGACAAATATGTATGGCCAGATTAAGCCATCTGTAGCAGGCCTAGCAGGAAGATGTGTGAGTGGAAATCATGGAAGATTGGTGGAGGAAGGCCCAAGCACATTGATTCCTCTTCTGTATGCGCCGGACACGGATTGTTGCAGTTCAAAATATTACACAGACTACACCTATCAAAACCGAGCCTCTCCAAGAAGTTTCTTACAGTAAATCCATCCTGTGATGGATGTAGACAGGCACCGGCTTCGTAAGCACATGTTTCGGAGCTGCCCGACATTGCTAATTATTGGATAAAAATATTCCAAACTCTGTCTGAGGTTATACGGAAGCACCTCAAACCAAACACAAACTCAGAGCTGTCAGACAGCCAATAAAATATGATACGTTTCATAACTTTGTCAGCACGAAGATGAGTTTGTTGAGTTGGTAGCAGAAAAACCCACAAGCACGCTCAACCTTGGTGGAAGATGTGATAAAGCATTTACAGCTCTGTGTATCTGATTCAAATGTGCATGTACATTAACAAATCATCATTCAGGTGTAACCAGGTGAATGGTGTCTCTATCATTCCCACACTAAACTGCTGCAAACTATAGGTACTGTTAGCTCAGTTTGTTAGCCAGGCTGCCTGAAATGTGAGATAAGTTGAGTTGTGGTGTTTCTACCACAGGTGCATTTTGGACAATCCACAAAAGTAGGTTTTCAGCACCAGGGCATGGGTGAATACTGATGGAGAGGAGAGCCTGTGTCGTGCCAGACCCGGAGCTGGGCAAGCATGCAATGTAACAAGGCTCAGCAGCTTTTAAGGGCATAATGACAGAGGTGAAAAGACTGAAGGAAATATTCTAAGACAGAAAAGGAGAGAGTGATCAAGCCTCCAGACAAGAATAAACGTGGGACTGACTTTTACTTGTTGGCGAGAGCTTCGTGTAATAAAAGACAGATGCCCAGCTGGGCTTCCTGCTGTTGGACGAGTAAGTAATATTAGCTGGCTGCTATGTCTTGTGTTTGTTTGATGTTTGGCTGTTAGCAACGTGGTGGACTTGCTAGTCTTAAAAAGTAATATAATCATTCATGATGGTGATAGTACACTCTTAAACTGAGGGCGCTAAATCACAAAAATACGATGTAATGTTGCTTTAAGGTACAGTTTAGAGAAAAACACAGGAGCCAATGTACTGTAGAAAAATGTCTAACACTAAAATATTTAATACATTTAATTAAAATAATACTAGAAAAGAATACACTTAAATGATTTCCATTTCATTCATCTGCCTGAATTGGTAACACCTCTGGATCCAGTCGATGCAGTTATGTGATGCAGAGATGATGTATTGCTTGAGTATGCTTCAGCTTGAACAGTCTGCTGGTAATGCCATACTTAATTGTTCATCTAGTGCGCAGTACATAGTACACAAGGGATGCAGTTTTGAACACAGCTTTAGTGTTTCCTGTGGTGAAATACACGATAGTTTTCAGGTTTTTGACGTCCTATAATCACATTAAACTGTAATGGGGAATTCATCCTTTGGTGACTCTTCACCGACAGTAAATTTGTCTCAGGTTGACAAGTATGGCTTCATTTTTTTTTGGAGAAGTTTTGTGCCCATGAAGATTTTGTACTTCTGTTCTTCTGTTTTGTTCCGAGGTGAAACATCCAGCATCGAGCTGAAGAGAAGGCTTGAGTTGTCAAAACTCAACAGGATAATAATGATGTAATCAGATGCAGCAACACAAGCATCTTCCAGCTCTTTGAATAAGACACAATGGTTACTAATAAGATCTCTGCTGACTCATCACATCCTCTGAGTACATCCTGATTCCCCAAAGCCTCCACAAAACGAAACAAAAAGATCAGATGCCTCATTTCATCCCTTCAAGCGTCTGCCTGATGAACTCTTCAGAGATGTGCTCTGACATCGTTCGAACATTTTAGATTCACAAATTGGGAAGCGCTGCTTAGTGTTTGGTGTTTTGCTGTAGCCTTGGTGATTACAACACCATAAATCAAACCTACTGACATTTAACACAAACTGCCTTCAGGGTCAGTTCTGTTGTAGAACATGAAAATGACACGTTGTTGGACATATGTTTGGTAGGAAAGTGTTTTCTGTCCTTGGGAACAGAGAAGGAACTTTATTTTTCAGCTAAAATCATATTTGCTGTGTTTTTTTTTCAACGCATACGCCGACTTCAGTAATCCGCTTTAGGGCCCACTGTGAGCTTTCCATCGGCAAACACACTTAAGTCTGTGCGCATTAATACTTGCAAGTCCGCCTGCATGACCCAGCACGAGACGATTTCCCCCCCAATTGCAAAAACAACAACCAACTGTGAGTGTAGCAACTCTCACTCTTTCAACTTTAATGTCAATTTGGCCACTTCCATTCACTACCCACATGCTGTTTCTCTCTCTCTCTCTCTTCTTATTAATGAGCACTCAAACAAATGGCAGACCCCCATCTCCTCCCGGTGTCAACATTGATGTTGTCATGGAAACAGTGATTGTGATCTGGAGCCATCTTTTCCCCCCCCCCTGTCCAGCTATGTGGCAGAGAGAGATGTGTATAGCTTTCCCTCTAAATGCCAAGGCAATAAAACAGACACCTATAGGAAATGTCAGCAGCACTGTCTGACCGAGGATATGGAGTCTGACAGCCGTGACAAGCAATATTTTTCATTTCCATGTCAAGAGGAGCCCTGTGGTGGTGCATCGCTTTCATTTAAAGGGAGAAACGACAGTAAGCAACGGCAAATTGAAACAAATGACGGCGCTGCGCACTGAAAGCTTTAGAGGTTTACAGGTCATATTAACATAATTGAAACGTTCAAACTTTTGCACGTGCTCGCTGACATGCAGGCGCATGCACGCTCACGTGAGTGCTCCCTCCATTTGTCAGCGCAATTACACACGTCTATTGTTTATGCATGCAACACCGCCCTCCAGTGGCCGCTCGCGGTAAAACAAGAAATATGATATCAACATTTGTCAGCCACTGTGTTTCACGGTGAAGTGTCTCTCTGCTCGCTCCCCTGTGTGCCGCCGCTTGTTGACACATTCAGATGGGTGCAAAGCCATTGTTTGACGACACGCTCATTCCTCATGTTTGACAGAGATGCAGAAAATATCCGAGTGTTCCTGCTGATGTGGAATTAAACTCTTTAGAAAATGTTACTGCTGTTCTTGTGTGTGTGTTTTTAAAGACAGTCAAGATAGTTTCTTTCTTTTGCAGGTCAGTGAGCAGTTTTTAAATGTGTTTTATTAGATTTAAGGGCCACAGATTTTATGCTGTATGTTAGATTAACAACACTACTGCCAATGATTGCAATGATTAACGAGACCTGACTGAGGTCTGACACCTGATTCATTGCATATATTTATGCAAATATTTGGAAAGAGGAGGAGATGCATGATCCTCTTTTATTTATTTATTTTCTCATATGTTGTCATATGTGAGCACACATGTTGCTCTGAGATGATTGACCTGTTGAAAACAATGGCCTAATGACTGATGCTGAATCCAGAGCTGCAACGACAGGCTGCTCAGCTGCAGGTGTACGCGTGTAGGATTCATCTGCAGTGCAGTTATATTTTAGATAATGACAGTACAGGCTTCACGTGTCTAAATTTTTAGGTATGTGCGCACGCTCATTTGTTAACAGGTGCTGTAGGAGAGTAAACGTGCAGCTCCGGCATGTCTTTCTCTCTCACTTCTCTTTTCCCATTATGCTGCATAAATTAGTGGTTTGCAGCACGCATGCTGGAGAATGCAATACATTCAAATTAAGTTAGCAAGACCCGCCGTGATTTAATTTAGTTTTTTTTCCACTCGGAGAGGAAAAAACATGTTGTGCATGTTTCTGGTAATAAAGTGCAGAGGACAGCAAGCATCAAAGCAACAAAGACACAGATGTTGCACTAATATTGCGACGTGCAGAAGATGGAGAAGTGTAAGGAGTGGTCGTGAGTGTTTAGTGCTGTCTGCAGCTGGCAACAGTTCATTTGTATATCTGAACAGGATTCATGAATATCAATAAGGAAATCACGCGCAGCATATTCACACGAGATAAATAAAAGCAGCAGAGATGGAAATGATGACGCTGTGACGAGAATTGAAAGAAGACGGATAGTTTGTTTTTTGCAAAGCAACAGCGTTCAGACTGAATGCATATGGGAGATTAAGGATGTTTTCTTTAGTCTGCACAAACTATCAAGTGCATCCGCGCCTCATTTATAAGAAATGCCTGGTGCATAAATTCTGTGCATAAGAGAATAATTCCAGGAGAGGTTTTGGTTTATATAAAAAAAAATAATGTGACTTTTGACTAAAACATCAGCCAAGAGCAACAAACTCTCAGTTGAAGAAGGTACTGTTTATTTGTATGAAATCCTGCATACTCCATACTCTATACGAGCACGGCATATTTAATACTTTCTGTCAGGATTCTAGAAAAATCGAATTATACTGAGAAGAAGACAGAGTGAGTCTTGGGAATGTGATGCTGAGCAATTTAAGTACATTTCAGTATTAAAATTCAGCACATGTCCGACTCTAAGACTCTCTAATGTTCAAAGATGACAAGATTAGCTCAATTATGAACTCCACAAATAGATTTTAGACATTTTATCCTATAATCTCACAGATTTAAATGACAGTTTGATGGATTCAAACATGACGCGAAAAATCCATTTTGTAAATGAGGCTGAAGGGCATCTGGTGTCTTCTGGCACGACTATAAAGACTCAAATACATACCAGGGAAAAGGAAATATTAGAGCATGTTTATCACTAATTAACTATTTAATTACAATAATCACCTCTGGAGGACTTTGGGGAGTTTTGTAGTCATTATCTGCACTGAAGAGACAAATTACAGGAAAGCAGCAGCTGATGTGATGCTGCACTCCTCCTCTCTGTGTTTATATGTGGAATTTCCTCAATAAATACAACACAGATTTTCTACACAGATTTTCATCGATCTGTTTGGAGCTCAAGTCATCAACTGTCCCCGGAGCGTACAACTGTGGTGATATAATACAAGGTCCAAAGGAGCCTTCCTATAAATCTAATAACGCTCCCTGTAACTTCTTGCAGTGTCCTACACAGTACGAAGTTATTTGATTTTCAGTGACACACTATTGGTTTTTTGTCGTTGTTGTTGTTGTTTTTTCAGATAAGCTTATAATTCAAACAAAGCAGAATAAAAGGTGCCGCCTGACTTTGAATTTGAGTTTCTTCTTCAGATAAAGCCGGATAAAATGCCCCTTCCTACACACTTCCTACGACAGCCGTGGGGTGTATCTTAGAAATGTAAATACGTTTTTCATGTAAAATTTGTTCTGTCTTCACTCACCGCTTCTTCTGACAGCTACGGTTATTTTGGTCCATCCATCCATTATCTGTATCCTCATCAGGGTCACGGCGGGGCTGGAGCCCATCTCAGCTGACTTAGGGCGAGAGGTGGGGTACGCTCAGGACAAGTCGGCAATTCATCGCAGGGACACGTAAAGACAAACAACCACTCACATTCACATCTACGGGCAATTTAGAGTCACCAATTAACACAGACATACAAACTCTGCAGAGAAAGGCCGCAGCTGAGGTTCAGACTACAAACTTTCTTGCTGTGTGCAATCATTATTTTAGAGTCTCGGTGAAAACATTCACAATGATAATGAGATACAAAGTATCTTATCTCATACAAACGTGATCATCTCATAAAATATACATTGTTTTAGATCTCTTACTAGTATTGCACAATAAGTACTTTTGATACTTTTAAGTACATCTTTCTGAGGCATTATGATAGCAGTAGTTTGGGGGCGCCCAGGTAACTCACCCCGTAGAGCATGCACCTCCTTGAAGTCCTTACCGCAGCGATCTGGGCTCGATTCCAACGTAGATCCTTTGCTGCATGTCACCGTCTCTCTCTCTTCCCTGAATTTCCGGTCTATCTCTCCAGCTGTCACTATCGAATGAAACAGAACATGCCAAAAAATATCTTTAAAAACCTGAATACTATTTCTACCACTCAGGGCAGCATTGTGTAACTGTAACTTTCTGACCTCTTGGTAATGTTGGACCCCGGAAACTGTAACTGGTTTGTAATGAACATGCAGCGTGCTGTAAATTCTCATTAGTGCTACCAAAGTACAGTTTTGGGGGAAATTAATTAAATCCTATATTTATTGAGATTTACTTTTTGAATGGGAACACATGGGCTTGCGGCCGAGTGCTACAGGCAGGCTAAGGAAGTCGTGGACGTACCACACTTGTTGGTGTTTTTGTGGTATTTGGATGAGCACCAGCCGAGATGTCGTGTCAGTCACGTGTTTGAGACTGCACATAGTTCTGCTTTTGAACAATATGCAGTCTATTCCACCGAAAATAAGTAATTTATGTTGTTATTGTCATTTCAGTCGCATGTCATATTGAAAGCCAAACACAGACATCTGTTGCTCCACATTAAGCACAGTAAAGTGACAATGAGAGCATTCAGAGGAGTAAATAAGACACCAGAGGTTAGAGATGTGTATCCAGTCAGGTTTCCACTGTTATCCCTTGTAATTGATTTAAAATGATGCTGTCATCACTCACCATGGCAGTGGATCAAACTGCAGCTTGTTATTTCTCCAGAGGGCTCACAAATGGGTTGACAGTGTTGTGCCGTGCTGTGTGGTCATAAATAAAGCGTGGTGTTATAAGATAGGATGAACTGGGGATGTTTTGACGAACACTGTACAGATAGAGATGACTCAGACATGAATCAAAATATTCTCTAAACGCTGGATTGTTCTTTTAATTACACACGACAACCTGGCAGTCATTTGCATATCGTTATTATCAAAAAGAGGCACGCTGTCATTGTTATGGGGAAAAGTTTTCCTCCAGCTCCAGAGCTCCACTCTTGGTGCAATCTGCCTGTGTCAAGTCAAATCATTAACATCCAGATTTAACATCAAACCTACATTATGCATTTTTTCATGGGCCAGCGAACGTGAAAGTTTTTCAAGCTAGCGTTTCTATAAAAAGAGAAGAAGACACGACGAGCACGGTGCAGATACACAGACAGAAAGACTTGGTAGCTTTATGCTTTTATTGATGTATGTTTGCTCCAATAAAATTGGGATATCAATGCAACTCACAGTTACCATGGCTACAGCAGAGTCCTCTCTGTGCATATATAGTATGTTGGCTGGTGTGCAGCCACGGAGGGACCAATTATCTCTTCTTTACTAAAGAGGTACTGTATATGCCGTGTCCTCCGCGCATACACGGATAGATCTTAAGCAAAGTCTGTACGTTGTAATTGTGCAGATTATGAGAACATTTCAGGAATGAGAATAATAAGAAGAGTACATGGAGGTGAATATTTTGAGAGGTCCTCTTCATTAGAGTTTGTGTGCTGGCTGTTTTATGTGTCTGATGAAGTTTGATATTTAAGAAACTAATAATCAGTTCAGTTCACTATTTACACCAAATCTTTGAATACAACTACAACTGCTGCATCACAGACACATGACTAGGCGAAATACAATTTTATCTCCTTTTCTAGTGTTTTTATGGTGACAGCCTGTGAAACAGTTTTTTTCATAACCAGAGATTCTATTTTGTAAGGTGTATATTATAAAAATTACATTAAGTTAGGTAAAGTACTGACTCTAAAGGCTCTAACAATGAAGCCAGCTCGTTTTAACCTGCAGTTTCTGAATAATTATGAAATCATAATAATAACCCTGAAGGATCTAAGGTACATTTATACTGTCTCTAAAGTGTAATTATGAAAATTCAAAATGACTAAGCTTGGTGAATGGTGGGATCAAATCATACCCTTAGACAAACAGACCAGAACGGGTATCGTAATTGGAAGAAATGTTGTGAACTGAGCTTATGTCAAGAGAAAATGGCTCTTCAACTTCCCTCAGTGTTCCTGTCAGTTTTGATATTTTTCCATATAAACAAACAAACTTAAAATACAGTAAAATAAATGTGCATGGCTGTACATTAGTAAGATAATGTTATTTATTCACACGACTGCCTTCCACAACTGAGAGCAACACACATATTAAATAAAAAGACACTCATCAACACTCATTAAACTCCAGGGGGTCCAACACGATATACTGTAGAGCAAATGGAAATCTGTCTGCGTAATTATCTCGACGGCCATTTTATGGAAATTACATGTCATATTTTGACAGCTAGTATAATAAACCCAAAGGAAACATGAGGATAATTTAGAGGAGAAGCTTCAATTTTCCTTGCAGGTTCTTGTCTGTAAATCATGGACGCTTGCATCTATTCGAAGTAGCAAAGCACTGCTGGAATAACTGCAAATGTATGAAACAGCTTTAGGTGATGCTGAGTCAGTCCTTTCAAATGAAGGCCTTCAGCTTCACTCTTCTCCCTCATCTACTGGATGGTGATGAGAAATAGTCTGAATAGTGCTGTGTGTAAGACTTAGAGGACTCTGTTTACAGAATATGTGGCAGAAATCTAAAATAATAAGAATAGTTATGTTTTTGTTACCTTAGAATGAGACTTTAACACTGCAGGTCACTCTTCTACGATGTCCGCCATGTTTCTACAGTAGCCCAGGATGGACAAAACAAACACTAGGTCCAGAGAAAGACTTCCACCATTTTGGTCTGTGGCGTAGTTTCTCCTTCAGGCTTTTAATGTGAAGGACGTTACATTTAGCAACTACATGTTACATGACTAAAATCCCATTAAATCCTACACACTGCTCCATTAAAACTCTTATTTTACCATAGGAGGGATTCCTGTCACTGTACACACTTTAACTCCACTTTTGGGCCGGGTGTGGCTCAGGGTTAGGGTAGAGTGACATCTAATAATCAGAGGATTGGTCGTTCAACATGTGAAAGCGCATCATACTGAACCCCAAATTGCTGTCTGAATGTGATTAGCACCCAAAGTGATGTGCATGTTAGTCAGTGCTGTCAAAAAAGCACCTTGAGTAGTGGGAAGACTAGAAAGGCACCATAAAACACCATCAGTCCATATACCAGTTTTACCTGATGATGAGTCCTAGAGGAAATGTCACAGAAGTTATTATGTTCACAAAGGGAACAGGGATTTCATCCCAACTAATAACTGTGGAGATATTTCAGTCTGGAACAAAGTGCATGGCGGACTGAACAATCGATTGGCCGAAAACACCAAATTACATCAATACAACACAACCAAACCTGGAAACAATTAAAATGAAATGAATTAAACTAAATGGAAACTCAAGGAACCTTTAGAGCCGATAACAAAATTTTCATTAATAACTTGTCACCTTGCACAATAGATAAGCCGTGCAATGACCTCTAGACATCCCTCCTGCTTTTGACAACTTGATATTTAATGGGAGGTGAAGCTAATTAATTGGAGGCGAAGCTTTAACGTCACAGGCTTTGCCCTCTAACAAGACTTGATAGATGAAATCTGATAACTGCGCGGCTTGCCTTTGAAACTGACAACATATTTAAGATGTGTAACAGTTCAACATCAGAGGATTAAAAGGTGGGTAACACCATACACAAGCCTGACTGACTCCCAGCTGAATTGGAAGCTTTGATTGCTGAGAAAGGGAAGCGTTGATACGAGGGCGGGCAGGTGGTCAGGGCCATCTGCAAGCCAGGGGGAGGCTGCCATCCTTTCCTCCTGCAGATCCCTCCTTCCCTGCCACTTTTGCAGCTGCAGGAGGTCAGGTAGAGGATCCGGACACCAGGAATACATTCAGCTGTGAATCATCACAGTGATTGACACACAGTTTGTCCAAGGTTACACCAAGAAAATCCTCCTCACCGTTATCCTGGAGGGCATCTGATGGGCCATTTGCACCACATAAAGACCGGGGCTAGAGCCATGACTCACAGCTCACGGCAGCTGTGAAAATCCCCTGCTGATACTAAGATCGAGGTTGTCCCGAGCGGTTAACTGCTGTCACTGACTGGCTGGCCGGCTGAGAAGAATATCTGATTAAAATGTTAAAACATCTTCTTCGAGTTGGCCTGCAGGCTGGAGGTTTCCAACATCCAGACCAGCTTGCAGGATCAAGATTGAGTTGCATAACGATCACGTTGGTGGTACTACCTGCTGATGATCATCACTTTTTTCCTCCACTTTGATGAAATCAAAGAAACCAAAGAGAGCGCTAACCTTTCTGTGAAAGCCTTTGGCACATATGGAGGCTTTGATGGATCAGGGAATGAAAAACATGGGCTCCTCCAGACTTTAAGGTCCCTTTGCAGAGGCAACAAATGCCAGCAGGCTCATTTGCTAACTTTATCACAGTTGGGAAGTCCTAGTTGCCCTAACTAATGGGTACATGATGCTGCCTGGGCAGAGAAATATCTGAGTAGGAGTAACCGGTCTGTTAGAGGGACAGATGGGCAAGACTCAGGAGGGCGGCCTCCATACTGGACTGGACTGGACTTCGAGGAAAATTCATGAACAGTTCTAGATATTTCTACTTTCACTGGACGTAGCAGTGTTTTTGGTACTGATGTGTGTCAACTGTGGCGAGCAAAACAGAAGTCTTTTCAGGCCGCCATCCATCCCTGCCTTCTTGTGCTCCCGGTGACAGGTTTGATAAGCTAAAACCAATCTATATGAAGAGTTGTACAGACGCAGCCTTTTCAAACAGGCACTCAGGGGACTGAACAGCCTGACTCTCTGA
Organism: Nibea albiflora; assembly: GCA_014281875.1. Classification (NCBI taxonomy): domain Eukaryota; kingdom Metazoa; phylum Chordata; class Actinopteri; family Sciaenidae; genus Nibea; species Nibea albiflora. The sequence continues at coordinate 22,457,107 of CM024799.1, read as the reverse complement.
GGACGCGGCTGCAAATTTCCCAACGCACAGATAACGAGCGGATAAACCCAAAGAGCCGCAGTAGAGGCCGACGCCTGTGTGAAATAAAAAGAGCTATTACGTAGCCTACTTTAACAACATCAAAGACGGGAGGAACATCCATGAAGGATGAAGACGTTTATTTCACACCACTCCCCTTTGGATTACGACTCTCATGGGGTGCAGGAAGCTACAGCTGCAAAGCTGTGATGTTGTGTCTGTAACTGACACTCAATCGCGCAAATACAACAGCAGCGGCGGAGCTGAAAGCGAACGACGAGCTGCATGTGGATATTCTCTAATACACGTTTCTAAGCAACCCTTGCATCACTTACTCCTAACCCAGTTATGTTGTCATGTTGTGGAATCTATTCGCGACGTGTTATCAGCCAGAGTAAATCCGATTTGAATCTTCGCGGCCCCGAGCGTGGATGCCACCGTTGTGAACACACTCTCCCTGACGAGCTTCGTCTCTAGGGAAATTCACACAAGTTTTAACCGGGTGTAACTTTCGCTTGTGATCTGTCGACTAATTTGGGTCGTTTCTGTGCATACCCTGTGAAATCTAATGCTCAGTACCACAATTACCTGTGGCCACGCTCCTGATTCGTGCTGGATTTTTCCTCCATGACCAAGGAGAGGACACACTAATCAGATGTCTCATTTTCCTGAGGCTGATACCTAATTAAGACATCTTATTGCCGTTCCTGTTCTTTTCTCCTTCACGCCCACATCGTCATACCTTACAATCAGCCGCTAATTGCATGAACACGCGACCTTCTTGCACAGGATAGAGGAAAGCAGCAAGCATATATTCATAGTGTGAATTTTTGTCTGCACGAGTTGACAACTGAATTTGTTCTTTTTTGGAAAGATCCAGACAGTTTCTGGTATAATTTGGGTGCCAGATTATTGGGTGGCATTTCTGTCCTGAGGGCGACAGAGATTGTGCATGGGCAAGATATAATGAGCTCTCACCCACAAGAAAACACTACATGACATGTCATCACAATGTAGCAAACACCCCGAGGTGAAGCTTCATAAACTTTCCTATGAGCAGGCTTTAATTATCGCCGTTTTTATTTAAGTCACGTCTCATGTTCATCGAATATTTAAAGGGTTGTGACACAGCTCTCCCAAAAACTTTGACACCTTTTCCCCCCCTTTTCAGACAGGTGTGATTTAAAAATCTGCACAATTATCTCTCCGAGTGTGCACAGTTATTGGAGTTGACAAGATGTTGTTGACACAAAAAGTACGGCTGTTTCCAGGCAACCGAGTGAAACCGATTTCAACTTTACAGGAATTATAATTACGTTTCACGTCAATCAAAGGCGGTCTTTTCATTCTGGCCACAACATGTCGACGCGACAAAAGAAACGACAGAAACGCTCAGTAAAGATCACCAACATGCTCTTCTCTGTCTTTCATCTTCAACTTCATGTAAAGAAAATCATTAATTATATAGTGCGGTATATGATTATAAGATGAATGCAGGATTTCAATTAAAGGCTGTAACGTGGGTGAGAAAAAAGGACCTTGGACTTTCTTGTTTTCATGCCAGGATTGGTTCAAGTGACCGTGCAAGGGATTTAGTGTATAGAGTGTTTATCACTTGATTCTGAATTAAACACTTGAAAAACAAAGCAATGTCTTTTACATATTGTGTGATGACATAAATTTGTTAAATATACAAGAGCGTCTGCGATTCTCCTGCATTACCGTGCCAGTGGAAACATTCAAAGGCCACTCAGTGGGACGCGGTGCCAAAGATATGCACCGCTCGCTGTGAGGAAAACATGATTACAGAGTAAAAAAACCCAACAAGCTCATCGTGCACCTGATGTATGAGGCCTGAATCTGTTCCTTCATTACCAATGAGGACGTACTGGAGTGTCTATATATAATAAGCAAGAAAATGAGCAGAAGATTTAGCTTTCCAAACGTGAAAGCCTTCTAAAATAAGACATCTTCCATTTGGGAAAAAAATGAATTCTTCGCTTGCAGAATAACTGACAGGAACATAAAACCCAGTGTGAGTCACTATCAACATTATGAGTCATCTCCTAGAGATCTTTTTTATCTTCTGGAGCACTGAATACACAAAAATCAAAGAGGATAAATGTCATTTTGGAGAGAAAATATTCACACGACACAATTAAATGTGACAAAAAAAGAAATGAAAGCTTACAACTCTGAAGACTGAGAATTATTACACCCTGTCAATCAGTTTTCAAGCTCTTTGAGCACTGTTCGGTTTCCAGGATCAAACTGTGGGAATTAAATAGTGCCATCAAACTGACTTTTATGTTGTCATTCTGCAGAGCTAGACATTTTCTAACATTTCCTGGGAGATTTTATTGTACTGTTATTTTAGTACAGTCAGGTCCAGGTCCATGAATACTACTATAAATGGATTACCATAGGAGGTTTTGTGAGGACTACTATGCAATACAAATGGTAAAGTGGTACAGTTAAGTAATGGCTTAAGATAGTGAATGGTAATGATGAATGGTCTGTAGTGCCTTCCTAATCTTCCAAGTGCTTTTCCACCACATTAGCTGCCATGCAAAGAACTAACCATTCATACGTGTTCACATACTGATGGTGCAGCCTTCAGGAGTAGTTTGGGGTTCAGTATCCTGCCCAAGGACGCTTCATCTTGCAGACCGGAGGGGATCGAACCACCGATCATCTGATTAGTGGACGATCCGTTCTACCTCCATTGACCTCCATTCATGAAGACAGCGTATAGCAACGTTAAATCTGTCAACAGGAAAGTATACAAATGGACATTGATGACAAGTAAAGTTTCCAACAGTGAATTAATGATAAACACATTTCATCTAGAAATTAAGTCCTCCTGCTTTTAACCTCAAACTCAAGCCTCAAACTTTAACTAACAGAACATCAACATCATTGTCGAGAAACAGACAGATTCTTTTTGGTTTCAAGATCAGGCCATTTCTGTGCCTTCGTGTTGACTTTAAAATGTGCACACACACGCTGCCCTCTCTGCATTAAACATACACATTGCTGTATTAGTGGCTACCATGCTGTTTGACTTATAATATATGCTTTGAATCTGAACCACCCACCTGACCTCAAGCGCACCTTTGAAGTCGGCTCCTCCAGAAGGTTGTTATGGAGCTAGAGAGCAGAAACACTCTCCAGGAAAGGCCAAGCTGCGCGCTGATACCAAAGTGTTCTGTCAAGGCGATACAGTTTTCCATGTTTGTATTCTTGGAATAGGAACTTTATTGCTCCCTGCACTGGGTGTAAACATTTAGACTTGCACTTCATCTCACTCGGCTTGCCTTTTTTCTCTTTTTGACAGAACTGTTTACTTAAACATGTAATGCTCCTTCTAAACCTGCAGCGGCTGATGATGTCGTACTGTTGTAGTGACAGCTTTGGCACTTTGCCTCCTGCATCAAAACTCCATTTGATAAAATTGGTTTCTATTTAGGCGTTCAGTGGCAGAATGTGTCAAGAGGAAGTAAGACCGTTTGTATTTGCACTACATTACTCTGACATTCAACAGAAAAATGAATGGCAACTATTTTGACAGCTCAGTCATCATTTCGAGCAAAAATGCCAAACAATGTCTGTATCCTGCTTCTCATTTGTGAGGATCTGCTGCTTTATTTTCAGTGTAAATTGAATATTTTTGAGTTTTGGACTGTTGGTTGAACAAAACAAGAAGTTTGAAGATGGTATGGACATGTTTTCACATTTTTATTAAAGTCTGTGTGAAGGCAACTCTGAGATTTTTTTCCAAAATACATTAAATACCTTGGAAAATAGTTGAAATGTGAAGTTTAAGGGAGGTTAAAACAGTTTTTCAGCAGTTTACAGTCCAGGATTTTGTGGGCGGACCTTAAAGGGTGGCTTGATGACACGCGGAGGCCAATTCATCTGTTTCAAAGTTAGTCATGTCATTTTCTGAACTCATCTGATACGTTTCAGTCAGATTCAGTCAGAGTGGGTGTGGCTTCAGCACATTCAGCAGACATGCCCCCACAGTCCTGAAGCTGAGAATGCTGCTCATTATTACCTGATTTTAACACCTAATTTCATAAACTTGATATTTTTAATCCTTCAAATTTGGCTGGGTGGTTAATGACACTTTCTTCTTTGGTCTGACAAGCACAGAACACACATTTGTTCTTACTTTACACAGACTTTAAGCAATGATTAAGAAAATCACATTGGATGAAGCACAAATGAAAATAATCGACTAACCTGCACGACTGCTACTTTCTTTACTGCCTATATATCTTGCAAAATATTTTTCTCGGAGCTGTGGTTGAGGGGGACCTGTTTGAACCGCACTGTTATTGCAGCATATTGCATTCGGTCCAGTGTCAGAGTTGTACAATCTTACTGACTATGTTACGTTTGCCAAAAAAACAACAACCACAACAACATGTCACTGGATAAAGCTGATGCCATTGCAAGAGTGAGATTTGTTTTGCAGTCCTCTCAGGGTTTCCCGTGCAATTTCATCTCACTGTGGTCATGCTGGAAGTGAGTCTTCCCCTCTCTGCCCCCGATTGAGGATTTCATAGCCACTACTGTTCATAGGATCTGACCACACTCCACTAAGTAAACTTTAAAGTAGCAGCAGTCTTTGTGAGTCCTCCTTGCCGCCTCTCTCCCATTCATCTCTTTCTTTTCATCATCCTCATTTTTCCTCCTTCCTCAGCGGTGCAATACAACAACCACTTCCCTCCTGTACCGTCTCACCTCCTTTTTCAGCTTCAATCTTCAGGTCCATTTTCTGTCTTCTTTCACTTTCTCCCTTTTCAGCAGAGGTGAAAGAAATCATTAGTGAAAGAAGACAATAACAAACCCAGAATAAATACAGCAAGGTCAAACTGTATCTTTGCTATTATGCAAATCTCTTGTCCGTGTCTGTTCCTTTCAGTTTGGTGCAGTTTTCTCATTTTCAATGTATGTTTAAGGCCTAGTTTCACTTCTTTTCCCAAGGAGGACGCGGATTGAATGAATCTGCTTTAATAGCACTATGTGGATGCTTCTTCTACACACTCCACTTGTACTCCACTCCTCCTTTTGTGGGTTAATTTCATTCTTACTTTCAGTTTAAGCATGTTTTGTAGCGCCAGATATCCTCCGTACAAGGTGATGTTGAAAAATGAATTCAGGGCTGCGTGTCATTCCGCAATTTCACCGCTTGTATCATTTCCCTATAAATGATAACCCTCGCTCGCAGTGGCTGACGGAATGGTTGCCCTGTTGCACCATGGGAAAACGACAGAGGAAATTAGGTCCATCACGTTGGTTACAGTTGGAGTAGCACTGACACTCTCATTATCTGGCTCCAGTGTGTGTGAGGGAGGAATTGATGGAAAATTTCAGGAAGGCCATGACTAGGATCTTTAAAATGTCTGGAGCAGGTTTTAATGTAAAAGCAACTGAACGTCATCATGTCACCATAAATATGTTGCGGATTTGTTTCAGGCTGTTAAGGAAGAAAATACACCAAATAAAAAGCACAGACTCTACAGGCGATGGAGATTTCCTATAGAGCGTTTTATATACAGTAGCTCGATCAAACAGGTTGAGTTCATCTCCCTCTCCGCTGGCCTCTTTTCGGCTGTGACTGTGCATGTGAATAATTCATAACACGCGGCTGGAGTGAATGAGAGCGGGCTGAGAGGTTGTATCAACACTGTCTTAACCTTGGGCTGGCAGCCACAGGTTTCTGTTGAAAGGTGAGATTCAATTAGACGAGGAGAGGAATATCTTATCCTCTGCTTGATTTCTCCAGCACAACACCTCGGCAGAGACACTGAAAGAGACGGTTACAGTGGCAGCAGATAGTCAATGAGAAATGATGAGCGTGTCCAGAAATATATCATTAAATACACACAAGCAACATGGCAATGTGTCGATATTACACCTGCAGGGCTCCTGATATCAACTGAAAATAATAATTCAATTTTTTCTGATAATAATATGAATGAATTAATATAGTGTAGTATGGTATGCATAGCATACTGTAGCACAACACAGCATAGTATGTTATAATATAGCAAATAATATCATAGCACAGTATATTAAAGTCATCTCACTGATGTGTTCTGTTGTCCTTATTAGGAACAATGTAAAACATACGGCCCGGGGAATGGGAAAAGTTTGGTGGTTTTACTGGTTTGGCCCATTAGAGCTCAAATTTGGTTGCATGTGGCTCATGAAGTAAACGTAGTTTGACACCCCCGGGTTATAATTAGGTTTTTAAATAAATAATGAAATAATGAAAGTCATTTTGTGAAAGTGAGATAAGAAAAGAAAAATCCCTTTATCAGGACCGTGAAGCATCTTTTTTCTTCTTCTTTCTGTTACGTGGACTAAAAATGATTTATTGATTAATTAGTTATTTGAAAGTGCACTGTTGCCCAGTCAAGAGTAAATTGAGTAAACTGTGATTGTAACAAGGTCATTTATTCATGATAGATAAAGTGTATCTTCAGAAAACTTTGTTGATCAAGCTCTTCCTGCTGAGTTCCAACGACTGGGCAGTGCTGAGACTGGTGATGCCAAATCACTCGACCCTAATCGGACTGTTCGACCATACCCGGGATCAAGAAGTCCCTGTTGCCGCTAAACAGCCCAGAGTGGAGGCCGTGGTCAACGTGGTCTGGCAATCGAGAACCTGTCCCTTCGGTCGATGATTCTTACGAGCCATTCTCCGGACATCTGGAGAGAGAGGACCTACGGAGCGCCTTGTGTTGAGGGAATGAAGTGAGGGTGAGTGAAAAGCATCTTGGTTATCCACTGAAAGTTGGTCTGGTCGTACTCATCTTCCACATGTTCCAGACCAGCGGTGGTGTTTCTGCTGGTGGTTGATCTGACACCCGTAGCACTGCGCGCTCGAACTTGAAAGCGTGATGTTTGAGCAGATGTATGACGGCTGCCCTTTACACCGTTGAGAAAGCAACGACAGCAACCCCGTCGATCTCATCGCCCATGTTTCCGCCGTCTGCAGGAGATGTGTAACGGGAAGGGGGTGTGCAGATGCATGGCGTGAGAGCGTTAGACTCCCCGTCCGTCGAGGAAGTACAGTCGTCGGATAAGAGTGATCAGGTGGCAGAGGCCGCCACTTCACTCTCCTCCAGCACGTGGTCCGAAGAAGGGGATGGCATTGTCGCCGGAGGCCGGACGCAGAAAGTTCACAGCAGGTGAAGCCTCAGCTCTACGGCTGCCTGGCTGACTCGGGTGAGGGGAAAGGATAAGGTTCCAGAGCGCTCCTGGGGCAGGGGGTCATGCGGTGTTGGACCCGTCTCTGGCCTGTAGCGTCGGTGAAAATCACGTCCATTGTGAGGAAAATTAGATAGATAAGATAAAAGATATACAGGTATAACAAAGTGCACAGAGTACATGCTGCGCAGTTTAAAGGACCTGGGAGATTTTAAGTATCACATTTTCTGTATTTTTTCATTTGCATTACTTGATGCATTTGCTCTTCTTTTTTACATTTCCTCCAGTGAAATGAGATTGAAAGTGAAACTGATTCACTGTTTATTCAGCTGCTCGGTAAAAATGTTGCTTTCCCTTTTCAAATGTACTATTCACTTTGAAGAGGGTGCTGCATGATGGCGTTAAGCTATGTGATATGTTTTTTCTACAGTAACTTCTTCACAAAAATGATCAGGTGCTATTTGACCATGTGTGCATGAAAACTGCATCCATGCAGCAGAAAGGATTCCCAGTATAACACCACACATCCCGGCTTTCCGTGTTAAGAAAGCTGGAAGTCTCAGGCGACAGTAAGTTAATGTTGAAGTGACAATCATTGATGAGCAACACTTGCGAACCCCTGCTGATAAATGACGGTCAATTTGTGCGAAGAGCTGATAAAAGACTTTTCTGATTACTGATTGCACCTTTAGTGGTAGTGACAGTCAGAGTCTCACTGCAGGGACATTAAAGAGAAGCTGTGTCGGCGTGTGCGGAAGTATAAAGGTCGAAGATCTTTTGTCGTCATTTTGAACAACACAACTCTTCCTCTCCTCGTTTTGTGTATTATTCAGTCGAACAACAATCATTTATAGATTATTTTCTTCTTCTGTTGTCCTGATTTTTGCTGTTTGTCTCTTGTTCTCGCCCCCCAAGGCCCCCAAGAGTCACTGAAAACATTTAACGTTCAACTCAGTTTGACGCGGCTGGTTATTGATCCACTTCGCAGGCAAAGCAACTGGTGATCTCGAAGCGATCACAAGCAATCGCTAAAAAAAGATTGTGCAATTTATACTAGATTAGCTGCATTTATCGGCTCCCTGTTGAACACCCGGCAGGAGGCTTTTATGCATGCTGTTACCTCAGTGCAGCGAAGACAACGCCGCTTAAAGGTGTTCTGCTCATCAGGATGAGTGACAGGTGCTCGGCTTCAGACTGGCGGTGACAGGGAGGAGGGCAGGACACGCATTACAGAGAAGCGATGCTTTGTTTTAGCTGTAAATATAGCCTGAGGAAGTGCTACACGGGATGATGAGCAATAATTTCGAGAGAAGGCGTTATCGGAGATGAGTCGTGCAGGAAAAGGGCTCAAAACAGGCTCAGTGACTGATCTGAGCTTTGCGTATCATTGGATGCTTGTTGTGCTAGCTCAGGTCTTCCCTCTCTGCCTGTCTGCTTTCCTCCCACACCACTGTGACTTTTAATACCTGAATGCGTGTTGAAAGATGGGATGAATGTTGGTAATGGATAGAAGTTGAAGACTAGCACTGGGGGAGAACAAACAGAGCGTTGTAGCGGCGCCATTAATCTCCATTATTCTCAGAAGCAAGCACACAGACAAAACAATGGAAGCAGAGCACCTGCAAGGCACACGCACAGGCTTCACATTAATAAACTAAAACCGTAGCTAAAGGGGCGCCAGCTGTAGGCAGAGATAGAATGACGTTATGTTACAGAAGTTTTTATACGCTGGCCAGAAGATTAACCGACCTCCACCAATCAGTTACATGAATTGCAAACAGTAGCGTCAGTGGTTGTTTGCAGCGAGGGCTTGTGTTTAATCTGTGCCTGGGGAAAACCAATATACAGCAGAGAGATTCAGTCAGCAAGTGTTGTGAGCTATTTACCTATTCTGTCTGTCCGTTCGGGTATTTGTTTACCTCAGTGCCTGGCTATCAGTCCTCGCCAGTGCCTGTGCAATTTTCGCTCTCTCGCCTTGGGTTTCTAGATAGGTCTGCAAAAGACCTTGGAGACCAGTTAAACGGACAAACACGTTAACATTCGTGCACCTTTCGCGTGAACGCTCCCGCGTAGACCATACGCGGAAATACAAGCGCCCGGAATGCTCACGCAGGCTTTGGAGAAAGCAAGAAAATCAAAGCAAGGAGAGGCGCCGCTTCTTCTGACTGTGTCATCTATCAGAGGTTTTTAAGTCGGGTGAGGATTTCAAACAGATGGTCCCATTAACACCAAGCTGAATGTGATGGAGAATATAAAACTGACTCTCAGCGCACAGTTCTGCTCAGGGAATCCATTTCTTAACTTGGAGCCAGTCAAGCATTAAATCACTGCTAACAGGACATCAATTTGTGCTGTGACTAATACCCTTACATTTACTTCTTACTCAGAGCCCGTACAGGTGACACAGCAGCAGCAGTTTGCTGCTTTATTTGATTCAGTGTGAATTTACACTTTGATAACCTGCTAGGTCTGGGTCACTTTTAGCTATAACACTTTTCTCTTTTTTTTTTAACCTTCTTTCAGGGTGATATATTTGTTATAGCTTGATGATGAAAACCCTTAGTAAGGAACAACACACCCCAAAAAAGATAGCATCCTCCTCCTGTTCCCATGGTAACAAGACAGGAATAACTGGCATCAGGTGAAGGTGGCATCAGGTGAAGTCATTCCTCCACATTTTCCGACTTCCCTTCATTCTCTTTCTTCCCCCCCCCCCCGCCTCAATCCTTCTCTTTGACTCTCCCCTTCTCTCAAACTATCAGTCTTGTCCATCTGCTTCCTCCGCGACCTTAAAGCTTTCCTCACAATGACAGGCTACAGTTGCTATGGAGATAACGACGGCACTATCTCCATTAATGAAATTTAGTTAACATCTCTACACACATGCGCACGCTCACATCCGAGCAGATGGCAAATTCCACAAATATCATCATTTTGTTCCTGCTTCCTGCAGATCACACTCAGTGTTTATGGGTTTTTAATACGTCAGGTAGCTGCTGTTTGTGCAGCCACAAAGGCTGTGCACTGATTTGTTGCAGTGATCAATATTGTGATGTGACAGTGGTAATGCCGGGTGGTTACATGGCTATTTTGCAATGAATATTATGAAAGGAATGAACAAAAATCATGCTATCAATGTGAAAATACTCCTGCTTTGGTAAGATACCATTATGCCGATATTGGAGGCTGCATGAGGTTAAAGGGATAGTTTATCATTTGACATGGGGTTGTATGAGATGCAGATCCACCTTCCAGTCAGTGTGTTACCTACAGTGGTCGGCAGTCAGCACATGCCTGGTTTGGAGGAGCATGTAAGCTATGCAATACACTACTGAGGACGGGGGCAGGCAACAAAAACATCATCATCGTCGCTCATCACAATACTTCTGCAGACAGTGCTTTCCTACTGCAAACTGAGGCAGTTACATCACTCTGCCTGAGGCAACCTGACTTCATTGACAAAAAACTTGAACACAACACTGCAATCTGCAGGAACCAGCGTTATTTTGGACTGAAACACACAATTGCACACACAAACCACCCGTTTGAGAGAGCGCTAGACCGCGAACTCCCTTGTTGCGTGACGTCAATGAAGTCTGTTGGCTTTGAGCAGAGCATCGATCGTTATAAAGGATTCAGTTTCTTGTTGGAAAGGGCTTTATGATGGCGGCAGTGGAATTATTCTAAATATAGGGTAGAACATTCAGACTCATTTTTTTAGGTGGCTAAAATGTGTTTTGTTGCTTCCCCGTTCACAGCATGCTGCATCCCGCCTGCTTCTCCAAACATGCCATGCCACCTATTAGACACTAGATAAGTACAGTACTTCATATAACCCCGCCTCAAGTAACCCGAACTATCCCTTTAAATACTTAAAACCAAACCTACATTAGTCACTTTTGACAGAATATATTAAGTGACACACCACCGATCAATGAAGCGCTCTTATTCCCTTATTTTAAAGGATGCTCAAAAGCCAGAGAGCCGTCCAGAAGCGTTTGAAGTGAGAGGATGCTTTTTGGTTTCAAATGGCCAGAGATTAAGGAAAGTGTTGCATCAGAAAATCAAAGCAAGTCTTGGTTTCCAGTTTTTTCGGGGCCGAAGGAGCAGTTTGTTCCAAGAGAGGCCAAAAAAAACAACATTCATTTAAAAAAAAAAAAAAAAAGATTAATCGCACCACTTCCTGCACAGAATAAAGCTCAAAGTTGATGTAACACCAGTGCAAAACAGTGGTATGAGCCATGAACAATAAGCCCTGCAGGAATAGTGGAGGAGAGAGGAGGCTGAAATTGATTCAGGCAAAAAGAGATTGCTCAGTTCATGTGTGTATTAATGATCGGAGGAAATAACCATCAACAAGACAGCAAACGGACTGACATATATGACATCAGTCGTCCAGCACGAACCTTCCATCAATATGTAACAATTAAATGACTCATTGCCCTCAAACTCTTTGATGAGTCTTCTAAATTGCCAACGGCATCAACACCATCAGTTTTTGTCATTAGACTTTTTAACTGCTAATTCATGCAGGAACACGGAATGAGGCTACAGCAATGTGGAGGCTAATAGTTTGCCCTTTAAAATTCCTCTCACCAGTTTTCTTGCTTGAGAATATTCTAGTTTAGCACAACCATGAAAGCCAGAGCCAGAGGCGCTTGAAGTCCTGCCAACACCCTGGAGGCCGATGCTACAGAGCAGTTAGCCCTCAGGATAGAGCCAGGAAAAATGCATGGTGTGGCTGCCAGTCAGCCTGAGACGGATTGTCTCAACTCCACCTTCTATATAATTGGTATATTTGAAAGAGAGAAATGTGCTCTCTGTTTCCAGCCGCTATCCCAGATTTCTACACTTTGGCCAGTGAGATTTCTTGTTCTTCTCCTCAGCATGCTGACAATAAAGAGACTGATGTATTATCCAAGCGCACCTGGACTGTTGTCTGACTGCGTCTCTCCTGTCATGGCTGTTTGGCTCCAAAGCCATCTTTCAGGGACTGAAGTGTTTTGTACTCATGAGTAATACAGCATTTGTTGAATTACCTACGGGCCTCATTGAAGGAGTATCCTGTCCGGCAATCAAAGGTATCCCAGCTGTAGACGTTGATGTAATGGGACTCACAGTGCGGAAACAAAAGAAATGAGGAGTCAAGCAACAACGTGATTTTATCTTTCACCTTTCACCTCGCAGTGCAATTAAATAAACCAGTCACCCCCGAAGGAAGACACACGGTCCCCCTTTGTGACTAATTACTGAATGTATTTGGAAGTTGAGGAGGCAAGAAATAGAATTAGCCTCCACATCGCACACGTCTCCTGTCTCCGTCCGTCTGCCTGTTACACACGGAGACAGGAAGACTTGAAGCTGGTGTAATGATACTGCCAGGCGATCATGGGACGTTATGACAATCTTCATGACAATGAAAATTGGTGTCAAGAGACCAAACTGGCTGAAGAAATTGTCTCTGTCTATCAAGTACGGAAGAATCCCCCGAAGTGACGAGACGCCGTACGACAGCACAGTGATTTCAAATGTTTTGCACAATTTATCTGTAGCTCATCTACAGTGGACGATCATGGATTCATATCAGTGTTATGATGTGGGGAGATGTTCAGCAAAACTTTAGTTTACTCCAAATTAAAGTTTAATTATTTAGTATGTGTGTTGTACCAAGAAAATACTCTCCTGAAACCTGCAGGGCAAATATGAGACGAGATGTTGGGGATAAGACAGCAAGTTTTAAACTCAGATTAGTTGTAGTAAGAGAATTCGCTTTGGGAAATCACACTTACTGTATAATATTAATAATAATGTATAATATAATGTAAAAATAATAAGTAATAATGTGCCGGTATTGACCAATCCCAAGATTAGATTACGGAGCCATTTGTGCTCAAGTTTGTACGCGGATACAGTTTGTTGATTTCTGTCTTTGCTATGTATTTTCTGTTTTTCATTTATTCTGTATATTGTCTTTTTTTTAATCTAGAGTACTATACACCCTTTTATCTTTTGAGGAACAAAACATTAGGCTAAGTTTGGGAAGAAGCAGTTCTAAGTTATAAAATAGTTTTGTGTGTCAGTTCAAAACGATGATAAAATACTGGGTAACTTGAGGTTTAGGGATCCGATGTTGGATTTCATGTCTAATATCAACAGTTAAGGAGCCAAACACACTCGGAAACAAACTTTAGAGGGATGGAGTTTTAAAAGTAGAGCAGCGAGCTGCTCCATGTTTCGGGTGTTTGTGCAATAAAAGTCAATATATATCACATTTATATCACGTTTTAAAAAAGATTTGTTTGATAGGTAGAAGCACCACATGCAGTCTGTTGTAAATACACTTCAAACATAAAGCCGTTGCCTTCCTGTCTGCAGGTACTCTAATTTAAAAAGTAATTACAGTGCTCTAACCAATATATAAAAAAGATATATTCATGTGTGTTTGTCTGTGTGTGTGTATACTGTAGACAGGCAGATTTACTGCTGTGCATCATGTGTGTAAGTGAGCTCCACTTGGTGTGATATCCTGTCTAATGATGCATCCCGATGAGCCATCTGAAAAACCACCGGACAAGGGCGGAACTGTGCAGCCACACCACGTGTTATTACCCAGCTAATTGTGTTTAGAATTCAATACTCAAGATTAATTTCCTGCAAAGCGACGTGTGAGTTTGAATGAAATGATCTGTATCAAAACCCGCAGCCTGGCTGGTGTATGTCGACTGAATGGGGATTTGCTTAATCAGATTTAGAGTGCGCTGATAGACTTTTCTACATTTTGCAAATGCGTGCTGAGAATTCGGAGGAGATCATTTCCAATCTCTAGTGGACTTGAAATGAAATCATCTACACTGGTAATATGCAGATCTAACTGTCCCCTTATTGCATGTGGTGTTTCTTCACATCTGTGGAGAGCAGAAGAAGAAGTGGCTCAGTGTGGGAATAACCTTCACAGAGATTAACAATACGGCTGAATTACTGAGACGAGAGTGAAATGCCTCCCCTGTGGATGCATAATTAATGAAAGTGAGATCTGGCCACAGTGAGATTTAAACACCTGTGACATGAATGCACAAACAGACACCGGTGCTGCAACCTCAGATTATTTCCGTCATTGATTATTGCTTGTTTTGTCTGACCAATATTCAGTCACAGAAGAAAAGCGGCAAATATTCACTTTTAAGAGGCTGCAGCTGGAGACTGTAGCATCCCGGCTATGAAATAAGAAGTACTGATGTAAGGAAATTTTGTACCGTTATTCATGTTTAACAGACAATTTATACTTTGATGATGCCTGATTTGTATTCATTTGTTATTATTGAAATATCTCTGAAATGATTGGATTGGCATAATTGGGTAACTTTCCAACTAGCGCCATGATCAGGTCAAATTTTCGATTTGTCTGATACTTTTATCTCCCATTATCCTCGGGTGTCTTTGTGTTCGGTGCTAATCAGCATGCTAACCTGCTGGATGAAGACGGTAAACATACAATTAGCATGTTAGCATTGTCAGTGTGAGGATGTTAGGATGTCTATGTTGACATGTAGCCTACAGCCCAAGAGACAACCTGAAGTGCCAAAAATTGCAGTTCTTCAAATGTCCACTTGAGGCTGGCTGCAGAACGAGTCACTCTCCATAAGCCCATGTGTTAAAATGTCCAGCTTCACAGCAGAAATAAAAGTGCTACAGCCCTGCAGAGCTGCCTCGGCTGTAGACTGTTGTTCAGTACTTCAGTCAGTGCACTGATAACACATACAGTATGCATGCACACATACGCATACAGTTTCTGTCTGTGGGAACCGCATGTAACCTCAAACTGTCTGCTGTCATAAGAGACACAAGCCAACAAGACACACACACCCGGTCACACACTCATATACTCAGATCCATAATGTTCAATTTATACTTGGAGCACCCGGGACCAGAGCAGATAAAAGATCAGATACCAGATGAGATCAGTGCTGGTTGAAAAAAAAAAAATCAATGGATGAGTCCTTCACTTTAATAAAGCACATACAAACCTGAGACATTTCATTAAAAAAAAAAAGTCTGAGTGATGTGGATCTGGTTGGGAGCCGTGGCAGAGAATCACATCATCGCTGTAATGTTGAGCTCGGTCTCTGGAGGTTTGAAAATAAACACACGAGCCAAATTGAACAGGGGGATATGAGAGCGGAGACCTCTAGAGAATATATCGAATCTGAGGAGACTTATCCATTTCGCCTCCACCACTCACATCTGCTCGTGGCTGGTCTGTTTATATGATGTGCGTGCCCTTGAAAGGGGAGTTTTCTCTTTACCTTTTAACACCATTCAAAGATCTGTATATGTATATATATATGTGTGTACTGCACTTGTGCCCTGTTTAATGCAAACTCGTATGTTATCCAGAAATGTATATATATATACAGTATATATTAAAAAAAATATGCTGAGTGTTTTCTGTCCTACTTATTGTACACCCAACACGGCATATTAACTCTGCTTTTCTATAAAAGCGGCACAAGACACAGGTTGAATCTTGTAGATTTCCCCTGATGATTGCTCCACCACCCTTTTCAAAAATCTTCATTGCCGATCTAATAACGTCAGAGGGAACTGAAACTCATAATTAGGCCCTTAGACTATAAACCATACGCTCTGTGTTCCCTGCCCTTGGGAAGGATGTGGGGAGATTGTGGACAGCAATAAGTGGACTAAGAATAGAATAGGGCATTATTATGTATGACAGGTAGGCGCTGTGTAAGGGAAGTCATTCAATAACGTTTGAAAAATGGGGGTCAGGGAGGGAAGGGGTGGGGGGGTCTGGATTTATTCAATATACAGTAGGTTTACTTTTTAAGGTAAGTGGTTGTGTTTTTGTGAGATAATGATCAGCAGATCAGTCGGAGATCAGATGTGTTTGAGCACTTCCTGCTACTAATAACCCAACATTGATCTGAAATCAATACAAGGTGCTTCAGATTAAGATTTTTATGCAATATCACTTCATAAGATAAGATACAGACGCAGAAGGTAGAATTGGCTACTATGATACTGTAATGGATGTTAACTCATCACTGATGCATTTAAGCATTAAAAGTACATTTCTGTACTGTGGTACGATTTTAAATGCAAGACTTGCTCCTTTTGTTGAAGTTAATGATCTGAATACTTCCTCCACTCACAGCTGAGATTTAATTTAAGAGCAGGTAGACCAGTCTGTGTTTTTAAGGAAGAATTATGAGCAGAAATACGCTTTTTGGAGGTGTTATTGACCTGCGGGGACCTTCTCACATCCCCCAAAAGAACTTTTGCCAAAACATTAATGGGTTCGTCCATAAAACACAGGCTGTAAAACTCTCTAAATGTGGCACCTCTCTCCCGTGGGGGGTCAGACTGGCGTGCACACTCTCCCTCTTTAGGTGGGAGGAGCGTGTTGCATTGGGACGATGCACGATGCAGCAGTCCCGTCAAAACGTCCAGGTCCTCCTCCGGCAGCCGGACCTCTGATACACCTGTGGTATCACTTTGAGCAGCACGACGCTTGGATCTTTTTCTTTATTTTACTTTTGCATTATCAAATCAAAATGGATCAAATATGACCGAAGCCGTTTGGAATCAGAGCGCCGGTGCGACATAGGTAAGGGAATTTTCCGGATGCCACAAGATAATTTAAGTTAATGAGGGTTTTTTTTTTTAATTTGACATGGAAAAGGTGATGATTTGGAATGAAATGCCTCTTTTCTCGTTTTTTTCCTGCTTGTGCGTAATGGTTACGTTTTGGAGCAGACGCATTTGGTTCAGGTGCGTCAATTATATTCAAGGAGAAAACAGATGAGACAGGATTATTCTAATAATATTTAGATTTGCAGTGGGGGTGGATTTCATCCTGGTAGCGTTACAGTAGTGGCATTATTAAACTCCCATGATGTGATACTTAACTATACAGCTCAGAGCTCCAGACAAAAGATGTGCCTTTTTTTAAATTTTATTTTAAAAAACATCCTTCTGAATTCTTCATTTCAGGGCTGTTTTGCTTTCATCAAATGAACTTTTGAGTAATGAGACAGAAAAAGAAAACATGGTTTCTTAACACAGACGGAGCTCTCCTTGCGACTTGACCCGCTTTATATTTTTTACAGGACAAAGAGAGAGGGGGTCTCGCTCGAAATTACGATGCATCTCACAGCGGTGGTCTTCTTTTTGGTCGTGACGGGCATCGCCAAAGGTAATGTGAGATTTGGATCAGTCCGCTGGGACATCTGACAGAGACACAAAGAGAATCGAGTGCATTCATAAAAATAAAAAAAAACAACTCTCTGCGTGCAAAGAAAGTATACCGGATGAATGTTTTATTGCTCTGAATGTTTCATGTGGCTTTTCTTTTTATTGTGATGATTTGTGATGGAAACACGCTGCTGTCTCTCTCTCTCTCTCTCTCTCTCTCTCTGAAAAGGTTGGGAATGCAACGAGGGGTGCAACACAGAAAATGGGTTTTGTGAGAAGCCAGGGAAGTGCAGGTACTGAAAACGACCTCCGATTCCTCTGCACATGATAGAGCATATACCCTGCAGGCTTCTGCATTATTTCACTGGAGCTGTAATTGTTCCTCCCAGTGCAATGGCCAATCCAGCCAACTGGATCATTCTG
Organism: Nibea albiflora; assembly: GCA_014281875.1. Lineage (NCBI taxonomy): Eukaryota > Metazoa > Chordata > Actinopteri > Sciaenidae > Nibea > Nibea albiflora. The sequence goes on along the minus strand of CM024799.1, from coordinate 22,439,230 downwards.
GGGGTTTTTTCTTTCTACATTTGTTTGGCGCCTACTGTGTTAAGTCAACTGCCAAATCATCCCTTTGTTTAAACAGTAAAAGCATCGCTATCCTAGCAGATAACACAAAAGCTGTTGCCCAGTTTGAAATGTTTTCCTGGCAAATGATGCTGTACGTACACATGAGCCAAAATAACTATCACCATCACTGTCAGTATTTATGGAATTTAACCAATTACTGCGTAATTAAACGTGACTTTTACTTTAAGAGGAGAAAAAAATAAGCCCCGCTGAGGACAAGAGCAGGGCTGCAAAGCTCTGTGGGTGGTGTATTAATAGTTCAGGATTGTTCCCTTTCCCCCTCTTCCAGGTGCAAGCCAGGGTGGCAAGGAGAGAACTGCAACCGGTGCGTGCCCTTCCCCGGCTGTCTGCACGGCACATGTGAGAAGGCATGGCAGTGTATCTGCGAGGAGGGCTGGGTGGGAAGCCTCTGTGACCAAGGTGAGTCTCATTAAACACACCGAGCATCTCTATCTGCCTCCTAACGCTTCCTGACATGCCAGAGGTTAGGGTGAGTCACGGAGCCTCGGGGACAGGCGTAGGTTGTCACTGAATGAAGACGGCGTCTGGAGAATACAGTTAGCTGTATTTTTAGACGGGCAGTTACAGTAGAGAAGATGAAGAAGGAAAAAAAAGAGATCCTTATGGAAGAAAAATGGGTCAATGTTGAGAACCGAAGCCACAAAATAACAGAGCAGAGTTGCTCGATGTAAAGTGCTGCTTTTGTGCTCTTAAGCACCGTGCATACGAACTCAGACAACCTTCAAAAATGATGCACTGTGGCTGCGGAAATTGAATTTAGTGGTGTTTCAAACAAAATGAAATAAAGCACCTGACTAATAATTCCTACAGTGTTTAAAGTCAACATTATTAAGTACAAATTACCTGCTGCCCCTCGAGCAAAAGAGGAAACAGAGAGAAAAGATTAAAAGACAAAAGATTTCCTTTTTTTTTTTGTTGCTTCGGGCTCAGTTTGACCTCCTTATCAGCGAACGCAGCACAACTCCCGTTCTGCTGGGGCGTGTAAGCTGCTTTCCTGCGTAACATGGTTGGTTATGTTCGCAGTTTTGTTCTTGGCGACAAGATGCTGCGGTGTGAATGTGAGTGAGTGAGTGGAAACAAAAGGCGAGAGGGAAAAACACATAGCGAGACAAAGACGAAGAGAGAGAAAGAGAGAGGTGAGGAGAGGAGGAGAGAGAGCGCAAGATCTAAAAACAGCATGTTGTCTTTTCTTTTTTTTTTAACAACAGATACTCGCCTGTGCTCATCCAGGCCTTGTGTTGGTAATGCCACCTGCATAGAGACAGGAGAGGGGGGATACCTGTGCATCTGTCCCCAGGGCTACACCGGTGAAAACTGCGAGCTGAAGAAAGGACTTTGTCTCACAAATGGGTAGGAGCACCTTTTATGTGACCTTCTATTTTAAGTAAAGGAATAGTCCAGCTCTTGGAGCTTTATCTCCACATGTTTATCATAATCAATACATGCTGCGATGTCTGTCAGCTCTCTCTATGGCCGAGGCAGCCAATCGAACTACCTAGCTTCTAATGGTGGGCGGTTAGCAGAGAAAAGAAATAGATTTTCTTCTTTTTCCTCGCTCCGTAAAAACGCGCTCCACATTTTGGTTGTTGTGACTTGTAACAGACAGACAAGAGGGTATTTGCACATTTGTACGACAAGAAAACAAACAGAAACGCTTTGATACAATCCCTCCACAAACATGGCAATGCTAAAACGTGGGAACTGGCAAGTCTCCAGCTTTGTGAAGAAAAACTCTGCCTGAACGCGGTTCCAGCTCATTATTTCTAGTCAGAGTGAGTTTTCTGGTGTCCAGCTCTGTGACACTGCATAAAGGCAAACAGCATGTTCGTGCTGATCGCGAGCAATAGCCACAAAAGAAATCTACACCTACATCTGGTTCAAGCACCTCATGTAATTTGCAACTGAAGGAGCTCTGACTCAGGACAAAAAAAAAAAAAACAGGAGGCAGCAAAAAGTTGTCAACACAACACTGCGACAGTTGATGACTTTTTAAGCTGATGTGGTCACCAAGGCCGACTCCAAATCCGAATCTTTTAGCTCCATTTTTGGTCTCCACCAACTCCTGAGTGAAATATCTGACTCTGTAGCTGCTAAATGCTCCTCTGTGTTCACCAGCCTGTCATTAAGTGTAGCTCTCTGCCGTTTGGTGCTTAGCAGGTAGCATATAGTGGGTTTTTAGAGCTTTTTCACTGAAAATAACGCTGATGGGTGAGATTGAACCAAAACAGTAAAGCTGCACACTCGACAGCTAAACAATGAGATGAAACTCCAGAGGGAAGCTGCAGATTCAGGTGACTATTCTCTGAAGGTTCACGAATGTTTTCACATTGTCATTGATACATTGTTTTTTTATCAAATATCCACTATAGAAGGGTAAGGGTAAGGACTGTGGAGTCACTGACAAGACGTTGATCTACGTAATATTAAGCATAACGTGAACTAGCATTAGCATCGTGTTTAGGCCGGCCTTTTCTTTGAGTGAGCAACTGCAAAACTCAAATAAACATAGCTGAAACACAATTCTCCATAAATGTCAGACACACAAATCTTCTGATGCAGAAATAAGATATTTCAGAGAATGAATTACCAGCTTCCACCATAAATACATCAGCAGCCATATTTTTTATGCTCTTTCTCTTTTTGACAAGCAGACACCTTTATGCAGTAGCTGCCAGTGTGTAGCTGGGCAGCATCATAAGCTGCATCCCAATTCAGGAGCTGCATCCTTTCAAGTCATCGTTTCAAAAAAAAAAAAAAAAAAGCGTACATCATAATCGCTCGACAAGGCTGTCAAACTTCTCTATAATAAATTTATACAACCTGAAATTCAGCCTTCTCTTGCTGGTATGTGGAGGACACAACTGACAGAAAGACAGGGAAATGTCATATTACCGTTATCCACTTATTGGTAAATTGCATTCAGGTGGTGATGAATTAAACAATTACTGTAAGAAGGCAATGCAGAACAATAATGTTTGCAAATGTTTGTGAAGAGCGTCACAAATAAGCAGGTGTTTTATAGAAATATAATTAGTGGGCATATCGTGTGGAGCCACGTTCAGTGTTAGCACTATTAAAGCCAGTGGAGATCAAATTCCTTGAAATGTTTGACTTCATTAACTGACGAGGAACGCCTGAAAGCATCATCAGTTTGTCCTTTTTTGGGGGCGCAGGCTCCAGCCACGCCTTCAGGTCCTCTGAAGGACCCAGTCGTCATGGGCTTGTGTCCTTCAAAATACCACAATTGGCACACAGTTGAAGTGTGACAGAATTTCTGAGTAATGTAATTTTACAGACCACTGAAACAAACAAGTCATATTTCCAGAAGGAAAAAAAGAAAAAAAAACATGTTTTGCTTTTTGGTAAGAATCCAAGCGTCCACAACAAAAGTAGCAGATCTCTCCTTTAAGCTCTAGAAATCGCAGCATCGCCTGCTGGATTACAGTCAGGGCTGATCATCCTGCTGCCTGTCAGACACGCCTCTCTGGGGACACAGCTAGCTGACACAGCCGCCAGACTGTGAACACCACCGTGTTTGTCCGCCATCAGGGAGCCTTGTTATTGACGTGAACATACCTAAAATTCGATAGCCTGCAGCTCAGTGTCAGTGAACTGACAGCTCTCCTCCTCCTCCTACCAAAAAATTTTTAATAAAATCATGTGAGTCTTATTATAATTTTCACAACGAGATGAGCTTCACTTTCATGCTAGGGGTAATTCATCACCATTAAAAAGCCAACATGAGGTTTCATTAATCAGCTCCACTATGAGACACGAGAGATGTCTAAAAAGTATGCCAGAGCTATTATTCTTTTGACTCACAGAGACAGAATGTTAGGGACTTGTGTAATTACACAAGCTACTATTAGAGATATTGATTATTTTTATACTGGGTTTTCATCAGTACACTGTGTGAAGCATGGCTGTATTGATCAGATACGCTACACATGTGGCTGCAGGATCATTACTACAGCAGGACAGCAAAGACTTACTCTACACTTTCTATTTTATTTCTATGCAAATGAGCCGAATGCTGTTCTTCATTAGGGCTGGGCAAAATGACTGAAATTAATACTGCAGGATAAATAAGAATATTGTTCTAGAGCTGAAACATTAGTTGACTGAGTTGAGGTGACGTCAGAAAATTAATCATCCACAGCAACTGAACTGTTTAATTAAGTCATGCTTGAAGCAAAAATGCAAAAATTTTGGAGGTTCAGCTGTTGACAAAACAAGCAATTTATAGCCATTACTCTTGAGTCTCAATGAGCATTTTTCAGTAATTTATTTATCAATTCATTAAAGAAAAATGGATCATTCAACATGAGAAAAATGCTATTTCACAAGATGTACAATGTAAATTTGAAGTGTGAAGGATAAAACTACATCAGAGCTAAAAGATTATTTAGATCTTCAAGTCATGCATCAGTTTCCAAGGACTGCAGCAGCCGAGTAAAAGCTTCCTGTCATTGTGTAATTATTAAAAGAAGAAGAAAAGGAAATTCAACAAGGATAATTTTAGATCTTTTAGGTCTCTGCTCAGCAAAAAAAATTAAAGTTGCACTGTGTAGCAGGGATGCTTTCCTGGCAAAGTCTTGACAAATTAAGTGCTTTCAGCGGTCGCCCTCGAGAGCTGATATCTAAAAACAACCCAGTGATTAACAGTAGTTTTTGGTGCAATTACTGCCTGGTCGACCTTAACAAATAATTCAAGATATTCTTAGTTTGATTTCAACATCCTAGAGGACTGGCCTCAGTTATTTTTAAATGAAAGGAACATTTATTATCAGGGAGACACTGTGTTACTGTGCTGTGGGAAACCATGAATATGCAAAATATTAGCTTTTCATGAGCTCAAAAAACAGCCCTATTTTCAGCTTTCACTTTTAAGATATACCAGTGAGTTCCTAAATGGTTTATTTAGACTTAAAAGTAAGGAAATGTTGTCTACCTGTCCACCTTATCTAAGCCTCCATGAAACCTTGTGAATTTTGAGACTTCTGTAGCATCCTCTCTCTGAACTGGAATCAGTGTTTTCCATGCTAAAGGTACGTTAATCCTCTTCTGTGACTGAGAAATGAAACAGGTGGCAACACCACCTGTTAAACCTCAAACGGATAATGTGATCATACTGTTTAAAAACAAATGGCCCCAGGGGAGTGCTCTGGGGGACCACGCAAATTATGGACCTTCAGTAGGACTAGAAATTGTCGTATTAACATCCGGCTCAAAGAAACTACTTGTAAAATAGGATTAGAAGCTTTTGATGGCTGCTTTGTAACCATGGGATAAAATGTGTTGTAGTAAAGCTGAGCAGTAGATAGGAAGCTTTATTTCCCCCTGATGTATATTCACATTGTGTTACTCTGTCCTCCAGCTCTCCTTGTCAGAATGGAGGCACATGTGCGGATGCTGATGGCCCAGCAGCTTACTCTTTCTGTTTATGTCCCCCTGGATTTTCCGGAGACTTCTGCGACGTCAGCGTTGACAGCTGCCAGCCTAACCCCTGCCTCAACGGTGGCAACTGTACAAACCATGGCCTGGCTTTCACATGCGACTGTCCGCACGGCTTCACTGGTTTCACGTGTAATGACACCACCAGCCTCTCGCCCTGTGCCGGCAGGCCCTGCGCCAACAGGGGCACATGTGTTGGTCAACCTGATGGAACCTTCCAGTGCATTTGCCAGAAATGGTTTACAGGTCCCACATGTTCCCTGCAGCATAGGCCGAAGGCCAAGCCCAAGCCGGTCAGTGCCAGACCCGTGGACCACAGAGTGTTTGCACTGACTCCGCAGCACTACTCCCTCCCTGCTCACACTTTCCACAAGCTTCTCAGACCGCCTGAGAGAGACCTGCTCAAGATAACCCTGAAGGAAACAGTCCACTCCCCCGGCGTCCTCGTCACCCATGGTCAGCTCGTCTGTTTCGGCATGTTGGCTCTGCTCACCTGCCTGGTCATCTTGGGCACTACGGGCATTGTGTTTTTTGGCCGCTGTGAGACGTGGCTGGCTAATGCCAAATACAGCCAGCTTGTCCGGCAGCAAAGGGAACACCTGCTGAGAGAAGCCGGCGGTGCGAGCCAGGAAGAACCGGAGCACTCAGTAAACATCATCCTGCCGGAGAAGATTAGACTCACCAGCTTTGGGAGACACTATACCTCCATCTGATTAAATTATCGCTCCGTTCTCTCCTCTCTCCCCGTGGAAGGAGTTTAATATGAATGTCTAAAAATAGCACGAAGCAAATACTATGACTGTTGTACAGTTGTGTTAATAAAATGTGAGATACTGGACTACACTGGATTATATTTGAATGTATAGTCTACTGGACTATGTGGACAACCATGACGCTGGATTGTAAATGTACTTTTAATTGTACTGTTGAAAAATGACCCATTAAAAGTGCGTGACATTATAAAAGATGCTCTTCCAAATAGTACCTAGATGGCTGGTTAAAAAAAAAAAGATGTCATTGTGTTGTGTCTGTTTTGACTCCACAGCCATGGTTCATCTGCTTTGTTACATTTTGATCTGATAATTATGGGATTAATATTACAAAAGCAGAAATCATCCTAATGATCTAAAAATAGCCTCTAACTATTTGTAATTCGAGTAATTTGTACTGTTGATTTTTAATTTGTGAATAAATTATACTAAGATTTTAGACTAAAGCTGCCAGGATGAATCAGTCAGACAGATGAATGAATCAGGAACTATTCTGATTATCAATTCTCATTTTTCAACATTCAGCCTCTCAAATATGAGGATTTGCTACTTTTCTTTGTCTCGCAATATTAAACTGAAGATATTTAACTAATTTCTGACAAAATACGAATCAGTTGAGAAAAGAATCAGCAGATTGATTAACAATAATATAACTAATCAGCCCTAATCATCTCCATACAGCATACTGTGAATTTGCCAATTAATGCAAGAATCCATATTGTGAGTTTGTACAGTATGTGCAGTTAAAATGTGTAATTATATATTACTACATGGAACCCGAAAAGCTGTACTTTCAAATGCTGCAAGTGTTAACTCTGCAACACAAGATACTTATACAAAGGTATTGCTGTGCAGTATGTACCAGGAGGTCATTTCTCCTCCCAAATACCAATCTTCTCTCCCTGCAGATGTGTGACTTTAGATGTTGGTGTTAAAGTTATATACGTACGGTGTGGGCCCTGTACTAAAGACACAGGTTGTTTCACAGTTCCTTTAAGAAATGCCACTTTCCATTTCACCATCTACGTGTGCATGCCAAGAATATCTTTACGCCTTCACCTTCTCAGTCTCATTTGTAATTCGAGTTTTTTTTCCAGCTTTGCAAACACTGCTTCTTACTGCCGGTGTTGGAATTTCACAGGTCGTGCACCGCGGTGCACATCCGAGCACTGAAATCAATACTGTTACATCGGTTAAATGTTACTGGCTCGTCTCGTCATGCATGAGACGGCCACCTACTTAAAAAAAAGAAAAATGAGTCTATTGTTCAGTTAATGTGTGGAGTATATTGCCTGTAAAATATTCTGATCTATCAGCCTCTGACATCAGGATCGTTGTGGTCACAGAGTGGGAGATGTTTTCGACTTCAGCCTGTGAGGAGATTCTGTTAATGTGGTGCTTACTGTATGTTTATCACAGTTCTCTGACAGGGTGCAGCAGAGTTACATTTCAGGCTACGTTGTGCAGTATAGAAGTAAAATTTTAAGGATTTAGGAAAGTGGCATTTCTACAGGGGAGCAGTGACTGTAACCATGCAGATTTTCTCAGTATTTATTTGTTGTTGTACTATGGCCAGATAATGTTTTGTTGTCTGTTCATTGCTTTTAATAAAACATATAAAACCATCCTATTTGGTGTGTTTCGTCCTTTTCAAGACTTAAATATGATTCCAGGTTCATACTGAGTCTCTTTGTTGTTTGCTGCTGTTCTTTTCTCGACACAACAAGCAGGTTGAGACACGATCGGATGCTTGGCAAGGCCAACACATCAGATGTTTCACAGTGTGAAATCCAGCCGATGCACATGCTGCATGCACCGCCACCTACCTGTTCTGAAATCGGTGGAACATCTGCTCTCCTGCTCCTGTGATGCTTAATAAATTTCCCCTCAGGGCAACCTCGCTGATTATCAGCTGACTGATAACAGCGACTCTGTCAGCACTCCTCTACCTCCACTGTCCCCAGTGGTATGACAATTTCAGATACCAGTCTCTGTCTCCACCTTGTGGTGCGAGCTATATACATCATAAAGACTGTAAGCTGCAAGATCCTGACATAGAAACACGACTGAGTGAGTAGATCTGGGTAACTATCTGTCCATGTTGTTGCATCTTTTTTTTTTGAATTGCCCTATGGTATCACCTGAAAGTAACAAATCAAAAGAAATAAACGATATGCTAACAGCTCTGAAACATTGACGCATTGTTGGATTTAGTTTAGTTTAGCAGTGCACCTCTCTATCTCTGTTCTCTTGAAGTTTCACAACATCACATGATGATCTTCCCCTGCGTTACGCTGATTAGATGCCTAGTGAAAGTGGGTGCACTTATAACAGTAATTACATCCATTTTCTGTAACGCTTATCCCTATCAAGGTCGCAGGTGCCGAAGCCGATCCCAGCTGGCATTGGTGCGAGAGGCGGTGTACACCCTGGACAAATCACCAGTTCATCAGAGGGATGACACAAAGAGACAAACTATCATTCACACTCACATGCACGCCTATGGGCAATTTGGAGTCTCGGTAATTACATATTTCAATAAATTATGTACTAATAGAACTGATGAAGGTGTAATTAGGGGATTTCTCTACCCACTCATTTCTATCATGAACAAGGTGAGACATATTTGCCTCAGGCTGTGACCTCTTTGCACAGTTACAGATGATTTAACCTTAAAATGGGACTCTCCAGTGTCTGGCAAGTGTGAGAGAGACCCGGGTCTGACCTCTCATTCAAAAGTATTTCTGTAACCACATGGTGAAATGATAAAAGGTGAGACGGTGAAGTGAATGCGAGGAGCAGTGACAGAGACTAATGGCATTTCCTGTCCCATCTGCTTTTTGTCACACTGCTGAAGTTCACCTGGCAAAATCAGTGTAACAAAACCAGGGGAAGTGTGTGTGCAGACTGGAAAAGTCAATGAAGCAAGCACAGTTTGTTCACCTCACAGTGTCCCGAGAAGAGGTCCAGTCGGGCAACATTCACGAAAACACCTGTGAGGAATTTGAAAATCTAAATATTCAAAACAGTTTCCTCGGTTCAGACACAGCTGCGTGTGCCAGATTGCCCTTGAAGCGTTCATGACTCATCAGAAAAAACTGCCGCATAACACTTTGATTTATCGTGTGTTTATGAAGCAATTTAGTCGTCTGGTAAAGACTGAATAAATTTCCACTTGAACAATGAATCCAGTTCACTATAACATATAGTGTCATCTTGTACGTGGACATATATATTTGAAGGTCCAGTGTGTAAGATTTAGGGTGTTATATTTACAAAATACAGCAAAAATGCAGCACACAATATTCACAACTAAGTTCAACTGAGTATAATTACCTGAAAATTACATATTGTTGCCTTTTTCTTACCTTAAAATGAGGCTTGTACATCTACAGACAGAGCAGGTCCTCTTCCACAGAGTCTGATGGGTCCTATGGTGATTTTTGCCGCTGCAGTTTCTCCTAGGGAGAAGGATGAGGTGAGGGGTGTTCAGTTGGCTGCAAATTCAGCGTACTGTCAGATGAACTCTTTGCCACCACTGATGCAGCTGCTTGAAATCGAAGCTCACAGGGTAGTCACAGGGTACGACCACAAGGTGTCATCCATCTAAAAGGAGACAGTCGACTACTTCAGCCAGGGGTTCAGCACAAAGTGGTGCATTTCACTGCACTAAAAACACTGCATTTTATATTTAACGATGAGTATCTTACTTTTTTCTCACAAGTACATTTATAGAATTAACTAAACACTCATTAATATCTATATATCTATCTATATCTATGTATTCAAAATATAAAATACCTGATTTCAGTATTGTTGTATTTATTATCTCTATTTATATCATACCCTTTAAAAAACAGTATAATGTATAGACCCAACAGTGTATCATTGTCACAGCGTGAAAGCAAAAAGCTGATGTTACAGGCAATGTTTCCATTTCGCTGGTCGTCTTCCGAGCAACAATAAAGACCGTTACAGGAGTCAAGGATGAGTGCAGCCTGTCCCACATAACACATCATTTTCCACTTTGTTGCTATTTCAGTTCACCGTTTGAGTGACAATCTGTGGGGGGTGAAGGCGATGGGGAGGTTTCTGCGCCACATCCAACCATTTCTCAGCCCAGACTTGACTTTATTGGAAAATGTTTCGGAGACTCCTGCTGTGTTACTGCGTGTCCCTGACCTACAAAAACTATCCTTAAAAATCACAGACAGTCCTGTAGATCTGATTATCTGGTAGCTGTTATATAAGTAAAAAGGAGTTTAAATGTTAAACTGTGTGTTAATCACCATGGATCGCATATGGATTGCATTCTTCGCTTGATGCTTTAACTTGCAGCAGTGCACTAAACGCCTCCTACCGCAGCTAATTCAGTCAATACTTGTAAGAATGCTGAAACCAAGGCTCCAATAAAAGCTCCTGATTAAACCTCTATACATAACAGCACGTTCCGTTCTCTGTAATACTGGAAAAATGTCCACAAAAGAGGCTCGGGAGTACAGTATAAAAAAGATTGTTTAAAGCATGGTTAAATGCTTACACATTAAACCAGAAATCACAGAGGTTTCACTGGAACCTTTTTGTGTGTTGAGGCCCCGGCTCCCCACTACCAGACATTCATACGTAGAGTTATGACCCTATGGAGAGGAGAGGGGCCCTCACCTTTAAAGCTGAAAACCCACCTCAGCAGACCCGTTGTGTTCTCCCTCCGAGTCATAAAAACAAAACAGAGCAGCAAAAAGTTAAATCTCTCCCACCAGCCTGAGACCCCTTAACCCTTTGTTCCTGTTCGCCTCTCCTCTGACAGATGAAACTCAACATCCATGGAAAATCACACATGGAAAGAATCCAGATCAGATTCAAAGAATTCCAGGAGGGGTTTCTTTTCAGGGGTACACACAGGATACACTTAAAATGATATATTTCATTTAGACAGGTACCCCTCTGTACATAAATACTATATGTTTGTGTGTTAAATGTGTTCCAGATGAGCAGTAAAGACATGGTAAAACCCTTGCAGCCAACCCAGCACTGTATTTCCTAATGCAGCTAGACATGGGAAATAATCTTTTCTCATTTTTTGGCTTTTGACCCGCTGCAGATTGCATATGTATCGTCTGTGATCAGCTTAGCCAAGATGATTTCTTTCCGTTTCCTGACATTTAGAGGCTACGAGAGGTCAAATTATCAATTCATTTTCTAAGGAAAAAAAAAAGGAAAATGAAAGATTAGACACCTGAAAAAGATTAATAGACTTTCATGTAGCATCATTTCTTTGTGCTTTCCAGTCTTTGACTGCCCCGTGTAGGGTCGCAGCTGTCAATCTATTGACTTTAAATGGAGCCTATAATCATAGAAATCATCAGAAAACAGTAGATCACAAGGTGATGTCTTCAAATAGCTGTTTTTGTTTGAGGAAAAGTCCAGAATCAAAAGATATGTACGCTTAATACAGCAGAGAAAATCCACAAATCCTCGTATTTGGGAAGCAGCAGGGAACCAGCAAATGTCTTGAACTTTAGCTTGAAACTATTAATTCATGATCAAAGCTGTTGAGTTAACTTTAATTAATCAGTCGTTTTCTGTAGATTGACTGATCAGTGAATTTCAGCTTTAGTCTTATGACCCTTTAAGAGGTCCCTGAGTCCCCACGACACCCAAGTTGGAAACCATCCCCTCGTGTGTTAACATAATGTGTCAGGGAGGAGATAAAAACTGGAAGGACATGACCTTTATTTTTACTGCCGTCCCTCAGATACATAGAAAGGATCTTGTTTTCCTGACCTATAACAAAAGCTTTCTCTCATTTCTGTCGACTTTATTATAACTACTAAATTCCAACATCCAGTGATATTTATAGCAGGCGAGCTGACTCAAATTTGTTTCAAAGCTGTGATTCATAACCACTGTTTTCTGGTCAAATTTCCCACTTTAACAACAATGAGCATCCTTGTGTTGTCACTATATTTGAATTACTAAAGCCCTGCTGTGTTTACAGTGATTTATGTACTGGTTGTGACTTTACCTCCCTGCTGGAGGAGATGGCTTAATATTCCAAAGTTGACTATGAATAATGGCTTTGTGAATGCCAGAGAGACAAGAGACCAAAGTATCTGATTAGATGCTGCTCCATTTACAGGTTGTATCAGCGTTACTATCTCGTTTTCTCACTCATCCGTGTCTGATGCGCTGCCCTGTCTTGCATCGACATTGCATCGTGACTCGTGTCTGAAGCCTCAGAGGGGATTTTCCTCCACTTTGGCGTAGAGTACAAAGCTGAATGAAATGCTTTTACATGAATACTAACACTAACATGGTGATTTTCATGGCATTTAGTGTATGTTTATGGAGGCTCGACAGAGCACCAATTGAGCGTTAAATGCCCACAGGAACTCACAGATATCTATACAGAGTTAAATGCCATCACACCTAACACTGTGTTTCTGCTCTGGGATTGTTGTGCTAAGCCCTGAAAGCATTTGTGGGTTTAGACCCTTATAGGTGGATATATAACTCAGTATAATAGGATCAAGTGTGATTATCCTCACTTAATTGTGGGAGGTCAAAGGCTTAGGAAGGGGCTGTAAAGAACAAAGCTCAGCTTTTTCACCTGCAGTATTAACCAAAGACCTATAATCATTATACATGCAGCTTTAAAGGTGTCAGACCGCTAATCTGACACTAGATATTTCATCCTGATTGCAGAGACCAAACACGTCAGCAGGATGTAGCTTAGACTTTAGCAAAGACATCATTTGAGAAAAAACATGTCACCTTAAAAAGCTCTGTCTAAATTAGACAGACCTCTTCAAAGTTTCTTCACTTTTGGAACAGGCTGAGTTGTGAATCACCGAGCACCTGCATCCAAATAACGCAATAATTACTGTGTTTAAAGACTTTTTCTGCTCGGGGATTTGGGGGGGGGATCTTATCCTTTTTGAAGTGATTTCATATTTTCTGCTTCTCCACACCATTTTCAAGAACTGCACCTCAGAAAGGAGATTTCCAGAGGAATCCTCGAGGCCTGTTGTGCTTTATTGTGCAGGAAATTAAACATTCATCCTTTTATCTTCTACTATAAGAAACCAAATTACTGTAAAATCTATACAGAGCATGCAGTTATTGCAAAAAAAAAGAAAGAAGAAGAAAATAGAGAGAGACTTAAAAGAAGAAGAAATACACCGGCTCCACATCTTGCATGCAAACAAAAAAACTTGTAATGAAGGACGGTATTAGATCAAAGCATTTTATTGTATGAAAAATATATCCATAAAACGGAACATTATTTACAAAAACAACAACAACAACAACAACAAACAAACAAGTTGCGCCATGCAGGGCAGGCAGCAGCACCTTCACCATGATCTCCAGTATGAAAAACATCAGTCTCGGTTCTCTGGATTCAATCCGTTTAAAAACCGAACTTCACAACAATACTGATGGACACGGTGATGCGCTGATGTCACCGTCCTGATGGGTTCATTACAGACTCATTCACACGAGGAGGAGTGATAAAAAAACAGCAAAAACTTTTGACACATAAAATACTTTTTGTTCACAAAAGGTCCAGACAAACTAACCTGTTTGTGGATGGATCCTAACAGGATGTTTAGATGTCCAATATGACATGAAGGAGCCTACAGCTTTACAATTACTTTGATCCAACCATATACAAAATAAATACACCATTATTGATGGAAATGTACCTAAGAGGTGTTATAATACTGAAAAGTCTGCACCTTATTTGTTTTTGTCATAGCATCTCTAAAAAGATCAGAACCTATTTACACGTGAATAACTAGATTATTGGATTTTTCACGCCTTTCTCTGTATTGATCCAGCCAGTCTCTGAGCTCTGTGATCCGATACCCTTCAGGTCCTCTGCCACCCTGGTAAACTATCTTTCCCTCCTGCAGTATATAAAGTCTGTCGAAATAAGCTCCGTATGCAGCGTTGGAGGAGTTTTCCATGCTGTCGACCACGACCAGGCAGCCGGGCACCTCCAGGTGCATCAGCTGCGCCGCGTTCAGCCGGTCCTCCAGACACCGGTGTTTGGGGATCTGATAGGGCGCGTCAGTGCTCATCCAGCCGTCGGAGGGGTGCGCTTCCTCGATATACACAACTACAGAGTCTGCTATATCTGCGTTCTGCTGCACGACTCCCTGAAACGCCTTCAGACGCGCCATGAACGGTGGTCAGGTGCAGCTGCCAAAGTTGAGGATGAGCGGTCTCTTGTCCTTTGCGTAATCGAGGATGCGGCTGCGCCGCTGATCCTCCAACTGAACAACTTCAGTGTTGGGCGCTCCGTGTCCGAGATGCGCCGCTTTGAGAAAGTCCAGTTTATGTCCGTGCCACACTGCCTTGAGGGACTCCAGGCTGAAGAGACGATTGGAGTCTGATATGCACAGTGGAGGATCGATGGCATCGCCCTCCTGCTCCTTCATCCTGAAGAAAACCCTTTTCCTTATGCATAAAAAGTCAAGAAGCCAAAACATGACCGCTGCCATCAGAAAGCGGGGCAGCAAGACGAGACAGACTATTGCATTTTTAATAGCTTTAACAGTATTCATTATCACGCAAAATAACAACACGGGTGATCTTCTGCTATGCCACGATCTTGTGGGTTGAAGTTGGGTTACTTGCAACTTCCCCTCTTTTTATAGCACCGGCAGATTTGAATGAATCACACCCCGCCTCCAAACTGGGGCCGAGGCCTCACATGGTGGGGATTACCTTCTGTCAACTCCACAGCTTTGAGTCGTAGCCAAAAGCTAAGGGTGCACGCAGGAGAGGGTGCGGCACAGCAGTGCGTGATTTGGAGAGGGTCATACTCTTACAGCAGACTCTGTCAGACTGTTAGGATGTTCAAATCGAAATGCCTCATAGCAACAAAGTTGGTGCTGCTGCTGCAGACTTTTTTTTTTTTTTTTTTTTTTACTGCAATGAACTGGAGCAGATTTCAGCAGATGCAGGCGAGCTGTAGCCTACTCCACTTTAAAAAAGGGCTGTCCTCAACTGATCCAGTAACCAGCTCGTAAAGAGTGCCGTGTCACATCGGTCTATATGGACCAATACAGCTCAGAGAGCTGAGAAACTATTAATACACTCACATGTTCCACAGATCTTTAAATTACATTTGTCTTATAATAAAAACGTACTGTGATGAATCACAGCTGACTCTGCAAAGTCAAGGAAGAGTCAGAGATGAAACGATTACTAATATAACAAGGTCATATTGAAGAAAAGAAAGACATTGTGTTATTGATTTTAAATCAATAATTCTATTGATTCATTTTGTTCATTCTGAAAATGTTCAATGAAATGTGAATTTTGTGAAACAAAAAAAATATATTTTTAGACTTTTTTTTGGGTTGTTGTTCTCATATTTCAAAATAGTCCCGACACTTAAACTGTTTTTTTCACATGGCCTTAATTCTCTATCTTAGGTGCTCTCCTGTGTCAACTAAAGTAACATTACCCACGAACACAAGCACAGACAGGCAAGCATGCGTGCACACACACACACATGCACACACACACACACACCACACACACACAGACACTCACTCACTCCTCAAAGTTCCTGTCTGTATGCATGTGGGGACACCAGTGCTCTGAGCCTGGGCTCATATAGCACTTAAACAGGTCAGGATTTGTTTAGAAAAAAAAAAAAAAAAAAAAAAACTCCAACTACAAAACAACACCTGTAAAAAAAAAAAAAAAATATATATATAAAAACGTATAGACAACCAAGACCACTGTGTGCAAAACTAATCTAAGGAACGATACAGACAGACCGAAATACAACAATCATGAAAATGTGGCGACTGAGCATTCCTCAGCAGACAAACACATCTGCTGTCAGTTTGTTACTGTCACAAATGTCACAACCCCAACTAACCTTATTATGGCACATAATGAGGTTAGATGGGGTTAGAGCCACTGTGCTGGCCTATAGGAGTCAGAGCCTCCGGGCCTGTGGATGTGAACCATATTCAGCCCCTTGTGCCCAACATTTCTCCAATTGAGTGACGAGCCTGAAGGCGTGCACTTACAGAGGTTTTCTCTCTTGCAGTGAGGCATGTGTGGACCCGGTCTGCCTGAGGTACATCGAGGGCTTAGTGGTAAAAGATCACCCAGGAACAAACAAACTTGAAGAGAATGGGAAATCTGTTTTAAAGATGAGTTTGATGTTGGATGCAAGACCGCAACATGTGGACAAAAGTACCATCCACAGTTCTATCCACAGTCTGGACTGTCCCTGAAATTAAGTATTGTGTTAAGTATAATCCTGAATAGGTGTCTAGACATTATCCCAAAGATCTTCAAAACGCTACCCACTGTCCATCTGCAAATTATTTCAAATTGGAGACCTCACTGTCGTAGTCGCTATCTAACAGGGTTCCTGAGTTTGGAGGTGTGGATAAGGGAGAACCGAAGGTTTGAGTTACGAGCTGTCTAATTTGATGACATCTCCAGAATTTCTGTTGAGGAATACTACCCTGTTGTGCCAGTGCCATAAATGATTTTTATGTGTCCCAGTACCAAAATACCTTTCTCCGCCCACTGCTTCCAAAGGAATGTTCTTTTGTCTATTTTTACCATGGGGTTTAACCAGATACCTGCTGCCAAATTTAAGTGGGGATTAAAGTTCATCATGAGTGAGACATGAGTTCCAGATCCACTGCATATTGAGGAGGACAGGTTGGGTCTCTATCAGCGCTCCCTTACTCTCATGGTTACGTTGCTCAACCACTGCTCTGTCTAGATCGGACATGAACCAAAGGAAGCTTCTTTCATGCTGGGTACATGAAAAAACCAAGCCAGGACATACCTGAGTGTGATGTACTCAGTTTCAGTGACATTTCAGGTTGAAATGGAAGTCCTATTGTTGGATTGGCCACTGCGTCCTAATGTCAGGTTGCGATTCTTCAAAAACTGAATCTGGATCAACTTAAGATTGCTGGGTGTGATATCCAGCTGGCTTGGAGATGAAAAGATTTAATCTTATTTTACTGTTTTTTGTTCATATTTGTCATGTCTGTCTGTTTTTCCTTTTCAGATCTTAAAGAGTTACTTTAATGAGGACTGATATGACAACAAAAACCACAACGTGTTAACGGGTCAAAATGCAATGCTTTTCAAAACTGTATCTTACTACATAAGCAGAGAGCAAGCAGGAGAGGAGCCCATCATGCCCAGGTGCTACTGCGGATCCCCTACCGAACCTTCCCCGCACCGCAGCATCAGACCGAAGAAGCACACGAGATCATGCTTCACTCTCAATCCTTCATTTTGCCAATAAATCATTTAAAAATATCTTGATGACGGTGTGGTCCATGCTAGTGAATCGTTCATCACCTATGGAGCCAGAGAATGTTGGCTACATCTCCTGAAGGATAACACAGGCCCCAGAGCCTCAAAGGAAGACGTTGGACACCCACAGATGTCAGGGGAGTATAAAAACAATGTAGGGCCTGTAGTCCCAGAAGATGTTGGACACCCACAGTTATCAGGTTTTTCTTTTGATTAATTACGACTAAGGAGAGTTTCTCTCTGGTTTGTTTATTTTAAGAGTTTTGTTCATGTTCATGAGTTCATGTTTTCTCATCTATTTTCACATGAATTCTTCATCACTCTGCAATAAAGTCGTTACAATGCACAGTAAGACAAGACAGAAACAAAGAGGACATGATGAATGCAGCATGAGTTCAAGCTGATGGGAATGTAGTAAACAAAGGACAAGGAAGGCGGTCTAGCCAAAAACAAAAAAAAAAGTAACAAAAAATAAAGAACTGTGCAGATGCAGATGCACGTGCAAGTGTGTGTGTGTGTGTGTGTGTGTGTGTGTGTGTCCTGTTTGTGAATAACCGGGATAATCTGGGGATGATTTGTATTCAATTCAAACCAATTTCAGCTAGTTGCCGTTTAGTTTCTAGGTCAGCCTTTTTTTTCTTTTTTTTTTTTTTTTTGCTGCTGCTCGTTCAAAACAAACAAACAAAAAAATGTGTGGCGTGATACACATTTCACATTTGGCATAGTAGAAACCTGCTAATCAAATGATGTCTGAGCAGCTTCCAGCCCCCTACTGTTTCAGCCTTGATCTCGTGATGTGCCAAGTGTTTGTCCTTCCTGCCTCCTGCCATCTTATTTATTTGACTTGACCTTTAGGTCTTAATGCAAATACCCTCTTGTCCCTGCCATTTGCCTTACAGCACCTTCCTTTAACTTTTGTAATCTGCATATTTGAATGTTGTTTGATCGCGACTGTTGTGTGTCAGTGTGCTGGCATGCTTCAGTAAACTCACACCACCACAGAGCAAACCTCTGGACTGGACTGATTTCTCCGACAGCATAGGGAGCCGTATCCAACCAATGAATTTATCATCCAAGAGTGAGAAATAAATAACGCCACTCTACCCTATGATACACTTTTTCTGAATCTAGAGTGATGGCAGCTCAATTCTGAGTGGAACACATGATATCAATAAGATGTCTGATATTATTGGCATAGCTGCATTTAGGGATGAAGCCCTCCTGATCAGGGAGGATCAGGGGTATAATGACTTTATTGAGCTGATTAGCCAATAGCTTTGATAAGACCTTTACCGCATTCCCAAGAAGTGAGATGGGCCTATAACTCCAACAGTCTGCCGGGTCTTTGCCACTCTTTAAAATTACTGCGTTGATTGCTTCTGTCAGAGAGGGAAGCTAGGCGGCACTCTTCTAATGCTTTCCTACATATCCAGGAGTAAAAGGGTCCAGGTCCAACGTTTAACGGGCCAGGATCCTTTTAAATGTATCCTGGCTGATGTCTGAAGACTCATAAAACTTTAAAGAATGTTGAAAACAGTCTCTGTAGGTTGCTTGTGAGGTGTTTGAAGAGCTGCCCTATTTAAAACAACCACTTTCTTCTCAAAATACCTTCCTATGAACTAATCAAAAACAAAAAAAAGTTGCACCTGCACCGCCTGAACTTTTACCCAGAGCAACAGTACATTTAAATATCCTGTTGACCAGCAGATGTCATGACGCGGTATTGGGAATTCACTGTGTAAACTGTATGGGTTAGGCGTTGCAGTGCTAAAAAACTGGAATTAAAGTTTTAAAGTCGTCTGACAGACAAAACATATCAACTACAAATCTTAGCTAAGAATAGTGAAATCATGGAGCTCAAACCGGTGCCTGCACACGATGTAAAGCTGAGACAGGATTTGAGGTCTGGAGCACACGGTAAGAGTTAGAGCTTTTCAATTTGGCACACCTCAAGTTATCTCGGGGAAATGCTAAAGGAGCGGATAGTCTCTTATTTGTCAAGAGAAAAAAGAAATCTATGAGTGCACAAATGTCCATCCTAAGCAGACATGGTGAAGATGATCAATAATTCCTATAATACCACACTTGCTGAACACAGACACAACATGATAAAAGCTGTAACCTCTTCCACAATGTTGACATATAGTGATATTTATACATTATACATGGCCACAGGTCTCAGTCTGCGTTCTTGTCTATACACCCTCCAGCCAGTCCACAGTTTCTCACCACAGTAGCTCCAGACTCACATCTTTTAAAGAAGCAGGAAACACTTCACCTTTGAGAAACATTACAGGGGACCTTATTCAAGGAAACTGCCAGACACTTTTGAAAACACTTTAGAAAGCGCTGCGCTCACCAGGGAGCCGAAGGACGACATGCAAAGCACCGGTGAGAATCCACCCACAGAAATAAACACAACTTCACAAGCTACACGTCTAACAAGGCCACTTACTAATTTCCAGAGGAGAAGATAATAAAGGGTCTAAAAGCCTTTTCTCACAGGAATACTGTCAGAATGTCTTTCACGCGTGAAAATCTGCTGCACGGTTTCAAACAACGGGGAGTCTAAATGGAGGAACGGTTTTGGAAAGTAGTCACACTGACGTCTTGGGCAGTATTTAAAGTAAACCAAGACAGACAGGAAAAAAGACAGTAATGACAACAGAAACAGGTAGTTATCTCATACAAAGACACAGATAGCCCGGCTAACAAACTGAGACAACATTGGCACACACATACAGCAGCTATAGCTTGCAGTAGTTTACTTTACCGTCCATCAGGAAACTGTAAATCACAGTTTATGTGCAGCAGCCGGAGCAGATCAGAGGGAAAACCAGAACACGCTTTCTCTATAAAATATGACTTTTGGTTAAACCAAAATGGTTGATGGTGTGTGACTTAATGCCGTAAAGCGTAAAGCCGTACTTCTCTCGGTGATCGTTTTTGGAACACAAAACAGGCGTACGGGACGCAGAGTGGAAATGACAAATGTCATTTAATATCTGTTATTTTATGTTCTAAGAGTTACACAATGTTGCTTTAAATGATTTCATTCTTAAAATAATTTTAAGACTTCCCAAGGTCAACTGGGGTGAGCGTATGACAACTCAAGTACTGGGTAGATGTACTACAGCTGCTACTGCTGCCTCTGATACAGTAATGTTCATACTACAGCTGCTGCAGTACTACTGCTAATATACCAACAACTGTGGCCGATCCAGATGATTGTATACATTTTAAAAATGAGTTGTTGCACGTCTTCGAGTTAAAAGGTAGTGAGCAAAGATGGATGATTTTTTAGTCCATAGCTCTGATCAAACAAAACATCTTTTTTCTCTAGTAAAGTACATCAAATAACTTAATTAAAAATAAAATTCCCATCACCGACCAATAATTTACCAGCCCTGTATTTATCATTCACTCCTAGTTAGCACTGCTGTTGCTGAGGGTGAAATGTGTATTCAGCATTATTCCAGCAGACTGTAACGTTTATGTTAGTTGTTCCGTAACATCTGTAAGTTTTTTAGGCAATGAGGATTTCAGTGTTCGGTGTCACTTCAAAATAAACAATAGAAACATGATCTTTGCTTTCCTAATTAAGCACGTTAAAAAATAGATTGATTCATAATGGAATAATACTTTCAGTTGCTTGTTATTTGAAGAATAATTTTGGTTTCAATCAAAAAATCAAAAATCAAAAACCACAATCAAAATCAAAATCATAAGAGTGCAGCTCTTAATTTGAATCAGCATGAATTACTTTTTTTCTTCTTTTTTTTGATTCATTCTCACCCCCCCATACTGCTAATGACTGCACACCTACATTACAGTATGACTTTGATAGAAGCACATATATTCTCGTCACGTTCATACACGTCCACCCAGAGATTATTATTAATGAGTCTGTGTCGGGTCTTGTGTACTGGAAGGTGTTCTGTTCAGTGTCTGTCTCTGTGCGCCACGGGGATTCAACATCTGGACACCCATATTAGCCATTACTGGCCAAATGCCACAAACTGGTCTGGTGTGCTTATTCAACAAAACCATTCCAGGTTTAGTGAGCACATGGTATATTGGTTAAGCCCTGATCTCCTGTTACAGTAAATCCATGTCATATTTGACTGCAGGGTGGCTGCAAACCAGACATGTAGGGGAGATGTCATTTGTCTGCAGCTTACAGTCGCGGTGATGACTCACACAACAGATGACGGGGAGTCGAACAGTAGGCTTATATCTCACTATAGCGTCATCTTGCAAATTTAATGTTAAGCCCAAAATGCTGGAATAAATGAATACATTTCCTGTAACGCTATACATATGAGTAATCATATAATCTGAAAGAACAGTGTTTTAATTAACAACCGCTAAACTAACTTCCTTAAAGGTCTTAAAAGGACTTAGGGTCTTTTTTTTTTTGTCTTGTTCTGACCTTCCTCTTTGTTTCTGCGTTTTATATGATTTGGCTGCAATTTTTCCCTTTGGGATTAATAAAGTACTCTGTCTGCCCTGTAGTAACCGCATTTCTGTCAAGTTTTTGAACACATTTTGAATTTGTCCATAAATAAGCAGCCAGAAAAAATTGAAATATCACAAAGAAGTTTTTATGCTTGGCTGAAGTAGAAAAGTTAAAAGCAAAATCGGCAAAGTTTGCTGGAAACAGACAGGCAGCGAACCAAGACCCAAACAGAAATGCCATATTTCAATCTCTCTTTTCCAACACCGGAGGTGCTGCTTTAACAACATTATCACATTGCACACTCGGTTGTTTATCTTGATTATTAATCCCATAATGTTCAGTAGTACCTTAATATATATTCTATTCTCCAAATTTTCCGTAACTTCAGTTAAAATTTGTGCTACATCTCAATGAAAACCTGTTTTGGTATTACTGTGGCATGTGATGTGCTGGAAGCTAATATGCAAAAATATTTACTCGTTTAAGCATCTAAAACTGAGAAATTCTCACATTTCTTTCTTTCTTTCATCATAAATGGAATATTTTCAAGATTTTTGAGTTTCTAGATCAACCAAAAGAAGCTTTTCTAGACCTTTCAATTAACTGATCAATCCAATCGTTATTATTATATAGCGTACTTGCAAATCAAAGCCTGTTCAGCGTTTAATGTGTTCACATGTGTGTACACACGCTGTGACCAGACTTAATGACAAAAAATATCAAATTAATATTAACATAATGTTTGACTTTACGCAACATAAATGAGGACCCTTGCTAATGCGTCTGCCATATTTCGCTATTACTATATGACAGACTGCTTCTTTATGAGTGCAGCCCCTCTAGATTAGGAGACAGGAGGATGACTGTTGTAGCTATAATGAGTTCAACAGCTGACTCATCGTTCCTCATTCTGTCATTCTCTTAGTTGGTAGACATTTTAACAAATCTGTCGTCTTTACATCCTTCAGTTCTTTCACTTGAGGCATTTTTCCCACCCGCATCTTCACCCCTCCTTTGTTACCCACACTGAAACTGTATTAACACTCTATTATCTGAACCCTCTTTACTTTCTCACAGCAAGAAAACAGAAGTGTTTTCATGAAAAAAAAAAAAAAGAGAGAGAGAGATCTCCCGCTGTGCCTAAATTTGCTTCAAGGAATTACTCTTTTGTTGTTGTGGCTGAAAACCAGAGATGTATTGTAACCTGCTTACTTATTCCTCCAATAAACTTTGCTGGATACTTGGCAGTGGTTCCAGGTTCATCTGAGGACAATGCAGATCTGGGAAAACAGCTCTTTTTCTGCTGCTTACTTATTGAAATGGCACGGTTCCAGAAACCACAACTGATGAAATATCATAAAGACTAACCCACAAAACAGATTTATGATAAGTTTCAATGCTGGCTCCTTCTCTTTCAAGTCACTGATATCTCTCTCCTTGCGCTGAATAGAACAGAGGATAAAAATCTACCTCTTCCCATCCTCCGCTTCACCTTCCATGACCCTGTCTAAATCAAAGAGCACTAGTGTTCATGCTCAACTTGAATGAACTGCCGTTGCCTGCCCCGTGGGCTGTTTGTATCTCAGCAACTGGTGAGCCAATGAGGAGTGGACTAACATGTTATAATAATCTGTTTCATCTTGCACGTGATGATTCAAAGTAGGATCGTCGTGGACATCACTGACCGACCAAACACATCACCGTTTCTACAGAATTGATTTAAAGTATTGGAAGAAAGAGAATGAAGCATTTGTTTTTGGAGTCGCCATCTTCTATGCAACTGTGAAGGTGTCACTAATACTGTAACATTATACTATTGGTGACTGGTGGCATTGTGATGTCTCTGTAGTGTAGCTTTATGGTTCATGGTAGTGTTACAAATATAAAACCTGGGGAAGTTTAAACAACACGTATCAGTTTAATGATGTCCCTGTCTGATGTGGAGCAAAACAACAACCTCAAGAAATCTCAAGAAGACACTGACACCTGATCTGCTGGAGGTCAGCATTTCATCTTGTCAACAATCTCATTGAATAACAAAAAATATTTCAGGCAACAAAGGATGTTTCATGTGTAGTTGGGCAAATTCATATCAAAGAAACTGCTGTTGTAAAGATGTGTTTGGATGAAGTACGGGCTGAATTTCAAGTCAAGGGAAAGACACAAGTGGGCACTAAAAGATGCAAATGTGCTCTGCAATGGGTGGCGTGAACTGAGGCTTAGGCACGTCATTGTGATCGGAAAGTATTTAGCAGCTTTGCGCTCATCTGATGGCTTTATAAATCATTTCATACTGAGACAAAAGAGAAAAAAAAAGTAGAGAGTGGAGGAAAATAACACAACTGGAGTTTGTGGTGAGTACTGTGAACGCGCACAGAGGCACACACACATGGTTAGTGCGTGCATTGCTAATGTCTGTGCAGCCGCAAACTGGCTGTTTGGCCGCACAAAACATCCAGCTGCCAAATTCCCTCAAATTAGACACGTTGAGAATAACTCAACGCTCCCTGCCTGCAGGACGCACACGGGTGAAAACTGCAGGATCTTTCGTTACCTGTAGGTGGCGCACATGTGCATTTGCTCAAATAACAAAATGAAGGATGTCATTTAGCTGGATCGGTTTCATGTCGTGTTTCTCATTTCTCAGTTTCCGTAGATTCCTTTCCTTGCCTCCTTTCCTCCTATGGTTGAGGCGAGGTAGACGACACAAAAACACATCCTTGTGTGGCACACTGTTTCGGTTGTCCTTTTCAGCCTCTTTTATACATTGCACATCGCTTGAAAACGCTACATACATCTGCACATCTTTGCTCACGCGCGCCTCCTCTTTCTTTCATTTTAGGGATTGAGACAATGGTGTGCTGTGACTGATCTCTGGGCCACAGGCAGGCTGACAGAGGAGACGAGGTGACACACAACAGAGAAGAAGAAGATCACGCTGTCATGGGAGCACCTGTGCTTTGTCTGCTGCGACAAGTCAGGATGGCCTGTAGGTGGAGCATGTTGGACAGTGACTTCAGGTGTGAAACCATCAGTGCTGCGGCTGATGTTAGATATTGTGGACTGATCTAGATGAATGGTTGTCACAAGCAAAGTCACACAAAGGGGATTTTCTTTTGTTAAAATCAATCACGTCCTGTCCAGCTAAACACCAGCCAGCAGAGAGACTGACACACCAAAGTGCTGGCTCATTGTTCCCCATTGTTTGCAGCCGCAAGTTAGAGAGTGAGTCTCACTGAAGATTTGTCTTTTGTTTTGCTTCTTTTTGATACTACAGAATGGTGCTATTGTTTTAAACGTGTGTTATTGAAAAAGTATTGATACTTTTGACAACCTTAGCCTCTATACATGAGCCCTTTTTACTATGTTAAGGATTTAGTGACTTGTTGATTTCATAAAATATTAAAACCAGCAAGCAAAATCCAAAAGATTTGGCCTCATCTTTTGCAAAATCTCTACATTCAATTGATCCGTGACTACGCCTCACTTTTAACCTGTGGTGCAATTCTTTTTATTGTTTATTAAATTCAAACATTTCACCAAAAAAAAAAAAAAAGCCCTCACTGAGTGTCAGAGAGATTCTCTCTGCGGTTTTAGGGGTTCCTGGCAAGCCTTCACATGAGCTAGCGTCTCCAGTTGTCTCTGCCCTTATTTGCACTCTGCGAGTAATGATGATGGTGAGCATGTCGGCGGGTTGTCCTCATGTGGCTTCTTTCACTGCTGCCTGTTTGAGCTTATTAGTGAGTGCCCGTCTGTACACTCATTGATGCCAGTCCTCAGGACAGATGGTGGCAAGACAGGGTGAGTGAGAAAACCTCTGACACACACACACACACTCCCCCTCTATGTCTCTCGCCCTCTGAAGCATCCACAGCTGCTGTGAACAATTGTCTTTATTGATCTTATTGTATGATTTGATGGTTGTTTGACGATTGTCAGCATATCTAATGAAATTTAACAACCCATGTTATGACGCTCTGACTATGTGTTCATTTCAGACATTCTGCTGCAGTGCAGTGGATGTATAAGTCAGCGTCTTTGCATGGACAACATTTAACCCGGTTTGTTTGCGGGTAATATATACCAGCCAAAAGTGAAGCGTGCTTCCTCTGCACCCCAGAACTAGTTGTTAGCTGTTTTTGTTTTTACAAACATGTTTGAATTGCAAAAAATTTAAATGTGAGGTTTGTGTGTTTACCAAAAACCAAATCCCCAGGAGGAGAATCAAAGCGCTGCTGTCCTCATAAGGTCATTGTGCACTCAACAGTGTTTAATAGGATGTGTTTTCTGCCCTGAGTTGTCTCTGCGGGATACCGCTAAAACAGTGGGACAAACATCAACTGGCAGCATTTGTGATGCTGGACAGAGAAGGTGAAGCAAAACACTGACGAGGCTGAGATCTGAGGCGAGCTAAGGGCAGAGTGGGTTGAGAGACAGCGAAGATACTCTGTAAAATGTGATTAGTTGTGTAGGTTTCTATTAGCGGGTTGAAAATAGCGTGGCTAATCTAGGAGCAATAGTAAATTGTTTATTTTGGAAGTAATCAAAGCTGAAAGTCATTCATCAAGGTGAGGACAGTTAGCAGGGCCGCAACCTTTCGTCATCAATTATGTGACTCTCTCATTTTTATAGATTTTGTCTATAAAATATCAGAAAACAGTGATTTCCATTATCCAAGGGGGCATATTGAAATGTCTTGCCTTGTCTGACCGACAGCCCAAACCCAAAGACACTGAATTTAAAATGACGTAAAACAATATAAACAATAAATCAGCGCATTTGAGAAGCTGCAATCAAACTGTGAAAAACTGTAGAGGCAACATGTGATGACCACGAAAGAGATCGGCGAGCTTGTCTGTGTGAGTTTTCAGCAGGCAGCTAAATCAGCTGTGGGCATATTATTTCCAGTTCAACATGATGGAAACACAATTTGTTTTACTAGTTAACATGCTCTAATTGTAATAAAAACACACTTGGTTTTTATTTTATTTTTAAAAAAATAGTTAGTTAGTTTAGATGTTCATGTGCAAGAGGACTTCTTTTGATCTCTCCAGTGACATGCCTGGATATGTGAGACGGACATGGTTTAATACTCTAATTAGAGGCCTGAACACGTGGCTGAAAAAACCATGATGTTGTGTTGTGTGTTCCTTATTTATCTTATTAGTTCTCAAAGACCGGGAAAAAGAAAAACAGTTCAGACATAATGTACTTCTTGAGTTTCTTGTGAAAGGTTTCTCATCATAATCCCTGGTTGGTTTCTGTATTGAGTCTAGCTTGCGGATGAATTAGTCCAATACACAAAGCTATAGCACTGTCCAAAAGGCATATAAATGTAAGCAAGCAAGAAATAAAATGTTTCATGCTAATTTGTCATTGTGGGTGGGCAGAGGGATTAAAAAAGGTGCGTTTGAAATGTTTAACAGGTGAGAGTTTGGACTCATTTTCCCCCAATGTTCAGAGTGTTTAACAACCCAACATAAACTGGGTCTTTAATTCAGATTTATTTATGCTCAATGTGAAGTGAGAAAAGTTGTTTCCTTCACAGTTATTTCAGAAAATTTCAGAATATTTTCTGCGTCATTTAAAGCCCGTCGTTAAAAGGATTTTCGCGTGTGTTTGCCGCCATCCGCACTTGTGGGTGATGGCTTTCATTTTTTTCCAGCCTCTCCCTTCCGCCCGTCTCGTTTTCCTTATTTTTCCCTCTCTCTCTCTCTCACCGATCTGCAGCTACACACCGCCTCTCTCCCCCGTAACCCTCCTCTCCTCTTCATTATTGCCTTGGCTTTGTAAGACCCCCTGGTGAATCCTGGCATCACACTCCCATTTCAAAGGAATGAAAATGCAGCACTGGTCTGTGCCATCAGTTTACTCTGTTCCCCCCCTTTCATCTGCCTGGATATATTAAGACAAGAAATGTGAAGCTCTGCTGCAGCTCCCACATGAATCAGTCTAAACCCCCCAGTGGGAACGTGTGCTGGTCATTTCAGGTCCCATTTCAGACGAGCGAGGGAGTAAGTTAGAGAGAGCGCGAGAGGCAAGAGATAGTGACAGAGGGACAACGTGAACAGAAGGAGACGGGGGAAGTGGCACATTCTGAGGACACGGCATGAGCTACTTTGGTGTTCTTGTTTTCTGAGGACACTGTGTGCCATAATTAGCTGTCTGTGATCTACTGACCACTCAAGTAAAGGAGGAGGGCACCCAAGCATATGCCACAGCGAGAACAACACAGAGAACAGCATTAAAGTAATGTATTAACTCTGTCTGCTAGAAGTGTGTTTGCCCAATTACAGTGTGGTGACGAATGTACTCTCTGTGTCTAAATATGTTCACAGAAAATGTTTTTAGTGTATGAAGCACTACATTGAAGTGATAGGGAGGATGGTAAGGACAAGACTTATTTTACTATGGTAAAAGGCCATTATGCCTGTTATATGCATGCTACAATACATGTGGTATGCTGGGAGACATTTACTGAAAGTAACTTGCTCCGATCCAGCTAGCTTCAGCGATACTTTCTTGTACTACTACTTGTGCTGGGAGAGGTGACGATGACTCACTAAAGCATCTAGTCTGACTTGAGTCCAACATGAGGACAAAAGAGATCAAGAGAACGAAGAGAGCCAGACTGAGAGGAGGTAAAGAGCTGCTCTTAGCCAAAAGACAGCTGCTAACTTTTCAACAAGGTTTCAACAGGGACGGCTGCAACCCATCTGAGTATGCCTGGACAAGGTTAGTAATTGCACAAGAAGCACCCTGGAGTTTCAGAAGTGTTCCAGAAGCTTTTGAAGGACTCAATCAAACCTCAAAAAGAGCCAAAAGGGAAACAATTTAACTACCGTATGTAGCATATTCATGGTAGAAGCACATAAACCAGAAAAAATGACCAAATCAGAGGAAATTCTGAGCACTGAAACACTCCTGGTGGGGTTTGAAGCCACGTGGAGAAAAGACCAAAACAGAATCAAGGCCACGACGTGACAGACACGTGCCTGGTGTGGTACAGGCTTAAGGTTACCAACCTCAGAAGCTGGGGGAAGCTCTAGGGAGGGACAGCAGCAGCAGAGGAGCAGTTTCTTGAGGAACAAGCACTCAGAGTGATGCTGAAGCCTGCTCTGCAGCCGTTTACTGACGGGAGGGAGGAGAGCAGAGAGTTTGACTTTTTTTTTTAACTTTTGGGATCAAAAAGTAGATTTATCTTCACTCTGGCTTTTCAACCTGTTTGCTAAAGCAGATTTATTATAGCTGTCTATGGACACCCAGAGCTCTATGATACTATTTCATATTTATACAGAGTACGGACAAAAAGGAGATCGCTTGAAGTGCTGAAAATATGCATCTGTTACTTGTTTCCAGCTTTACTATGAACTAAGTTAGCAGTTGTAGTAGTTAGCACAGTTGTCTTATTGATCCAAACTCTGCTTCGAAAACAAGCGTTGTAAAAAGTTCTTTGCTCGCTGTCTTGACAGGCCTGACAAAGTATAAAATTCAGACTTCAGACAAATCGCCATCAAATACAAAAGAATCCAAAAAGTTTATTTTGAGTTCAAACGTTAGTAGATGGTTTCACAGCAGCTCATAGATACAGTTACTCAAACAAAAAACAATCCCACAGTTTTTGTGACCACTTAGCATTACTGCTATCTATACATTCTTGAAGATATTGCAAAATTTATTTGTGTCTATGTGACTAATTGTAAACAATCTGATAGCTGAAAAGGGTGGGAGGAGGTAAAATGCTGCCCTTTATTTCATAAATCATAAATTGTCCTTGTTATTTGGGTGTGTATCTTTAAACATAATCTCTATGAGACAGGGCTGCGCATTAAGATACATGGCTTGAATACAGAAGTTTAAAGAAATAACTATTCAGGACAGGAGAAATATTTGTATCAGTTATCCGCGTTGTTGCAGCAATAAAGGTCATACTCATAAATGCCATTTAATTAACAGCAAACACATACTTCATTTCGTTAAAGCCTACAAGACAACACCTAATACAGAACTGGGTTATTCAGCCCGAGTCCTCTCACATGCACCAGCACGGGGTTCTTGACCAGTTAATAAGCTTATAGCTCCCTTCAAGATGAACATCCAGAATGATTGGTGCCGATGTCTAATTTACCCAAAATAAAAACAAATTAGAGCAATATGGTTTAAGACCCTGGGGCACATTTTGTGTGGATTTCAAATTGCCAATAAGGCAAAGGGGTGAGGTGTTTTGGAAAAAGGTTCTGGAGCAATAAAAAGGAGGTTAAGAGGACCCATGTTTAGCCGAGGCTTTGAAAGCAGAGATAACTGGGAAAAATGCAAGCAGTCTACAATAAGATGCTTGTATGGGCAAGAAGAAAGGAAGCCAAGAGTGCTCACAAAAACTCAGAGAAAATCAGCACGGGCCTCTTAAAAATAAAGTCTCACTATATGCATTTAATTAGGGCTAGCTTATATTGAATTACTGTATACAGATGGAAAGGAAATATGTATATGCTGTACATGAGTTCAGATGTTATCAGAAGAGACACTAAAATGCCTTCATATTGGATTATAATCACAGATGCAGAGTTATCCCATGTCTCGGTTTCTCCACTTCTTGAAGGTGATTCAAGTTAAACAGGAATTTACAGCCTGAACATCAACACAGTCCATGTGTTATTCCTTTAAATGTGACTCATATGGGAGTTTTCAAATCATCTGTCCCTATTGTCTGGACATTATCAGTGCCTTCATGAACACCATGACCAAAACTGATTCATGTTATCTACCTCGCCTATGGTTAAGGTTTGGTTTAGGAAAGGCTTTAAAAAACAATGTTGACTGGTGATATGTGACAGGCTATGAAAGGTGTGCGGGAAAGAGTTTCAGAAACTGTTTAACAATCCAATAAGAACCGTCGTTTGAAGCATACTGACTTAACCATGGCTTAACCATCAACCTGGTTGGTGGTTTGGCTGCTCCATTACATCATTACATAGTTGTGTTCTTATTTCTGAGAAAGGACAGTCATTACTCAAAGAACCACAAGAGGTTGCTTGTCAGGAAAACATAAACATAGGTAAGCGGTTAACCATACAACCACTGCTGTTTTTTTCCTGACGAGGACAGTCTCTTTGGCCTCATCTTTTGGAAAAATACACTCAAACAGGTGATTGACTCCAAGGTCTAGAGTATTTTATGAGCTGTAAGAATAAAGAGTATGTATCATGCCTCCACCAAGGCTTCACTCCACAGTATGTCTTACAAAGGGAAAAAAAAACAAACTTCTTCAAACATGACTTTCAGTCTAGCAAAAGCGGTTGTCGATGCCCTCTGCCTCCTACACAGTACTGAGAAACTTTTTGTTGAAAAATCATCACATCCTGACAGTCTGGTTACATAAGGAGTCAACGCAAGTCCACTTTCAATTTGTGATTCCATATTTAATGTGTTTGTGGGGGAGGTGAGAGGTTTTTTAAGGAGTAAACACCTACCTACGTACCAGCCAATGTGTTAGAGCTGTCTGAAAGGGAAAAAAAAGAAGACAGAGCCATAAGGAAAGACGCAGACTCAGAAGTTTGAGCTGCAGACTACTGAACAATTTAGGCAATTTTACAAAACTCATTACAGCAACTTTAATTAGATTTGAATACATTAGGCAGGAAAGTTCCAATCCCCCAAATCCTCATGTAAATTCTCTATAAATTTGTATATTTCTACAGTTGATTGGGTGTTGATGTGTTTCAGTGTCCTGATCATTTTATTACATTTCAACATCTCAAAGCTATTTTGCCCCAAACACATTG
Organism: Nibea albiflora; assembly: GCA_014281875.1. Taxonomy (NCBI): domain Eukaryota; kingdom Metazoa; phylum Chordata; class Actinopteri; family Sciaenidae; genus Nibea; species Nibea albiflora. Next base: position 22,407,368 of record CM024799.1, on the reverse strand, counting down.
ACTATTTATGTTTCAGAAGGACCATAACCATAAAGCAAAAACAGACAGGGAGAGGCAAACCACACACGAGAAGAAGAAAATAGGAAAATCTGGCTTGACCACATTTACACCTGGTATTAAAGTGCTATTTGAATCTGAATCTAAAGAGTGATCAGAATGTGATAAGGCCTGCCAGATCTCCAGAGGTGGTCTGGCTCACACTGTGATCAGATCTCAGCCAGAGTCTGCCAGGTGTAATTTAATGCGGTCCATACAATGTGTTTCTTACATCTGTAAGAGAGTAAGTAGATCGGTCATAAATCAAGAAGTTTTTAAATCCACTCAAATCTTACATTTCTCTGGCAACAAATGACTCTTCATGGTTTCTGTTCCCTGCTGCAAAAAAGTCATAAAAACTGAGCCTGTCTGTCTCACATGGAAAGCAAATACGGGCTCTAGAGTATCATGTTTAATGAAGGTTTCCCAGGTAGCCAGCACAATCAGGTTGATTGCGGCTGATTGTGGGCATACTCCTCTGTGTGCTAGCAATCAAATGTGAGCCTGCATTGGTCATTCATAGCTCCCATATTGAATTAAGTTTTGTGGCTTAGTCTTTCAGCATTCACATTTAGGCTGTTTCAAGCAAACAGTCGTCACACACACCTGGAGTTAAACCATATCCATCGTTCAGTAGTTGCCTGTTGTACGATGTAGGGTCAGATAGAGATTGCTCCAAACCAATAGGGTTCATACAGAAGCGAATAACTTGACTTGCATCATCAGGTGATCTTGAAAGCCCAGGTGCTTCGCAATGTTAGATTTTATATAGATCAATTTGAGAAAGCCATGATAGCAAAAAATACCAAAACAAGGTACATTTGCAGGATTTCAAAGTGTCTTGCAACAGAACTTATAGAGCAGAAAAGCTGGCACTTGGGGAGGCTTCTGTACAGACAATGTTGCTTCCAAAGTTGCATCACCAGTCTACGTAGTTACTTCTGCCTGTGTCGTTACCACAGCAACCCATGCAGATAGGTTGGTGATATCTGGACACATAAATGCGATCTGATTACAGAGTGGATTTAAGATCCGATTTGACAAATATATCTGATTTGTCTGCTGTTTGAACAAAGCCTTAGATTTTATTGTTACAGAGGCAGATTCTTTTCACAGCCACTTCAACATACACCAAACAGGCCACAGCAACATGCAAAGATACGTAGTCCCCATAAATACATACATACATCCCAGCACACAACATAGTCAGCGAGGCAGTGCTGAAGTGAGCTCCTCTCCATTTTAAAAAGGTCCTGTATCTCCGTCCAGATGGCAGCAATGTGAAGTGATGATTGAGGGGGTGATCGGTGTCACTGGATATTATGAGTGCTGATGGCTCATGTCTGAGAGTTTGGGTGTGGGAAGGCAGATGATTTTAGAGACAGTATGTGTGATGCTGGCTTATTTTATGTTGGAGATGGTCAACATAGTGAAGATGCAGGGAAAACCATGGGTTGAATTATGCTTTTGTAGAGGCAACAACAGGGTAGGCAACAGACAGAGTTAACAGATAACGAAAAGAGTTTTTCTGGGATTGAGATAAAAGTGATGTTTTGATCAAAACTTTTATTGTCTATAGTGAGTCCAAGATACTTAAAGTTATTGACTTGTTCTACTGTCTTGGCACGGATGGAGGGGGTATGGGGTTTGTTTGATGTGTTAATGATCAGTTCTTTGAGTTTTGAAAGACAATAACAATTATTTTCACTGGGTAGTCTGAGAATGGTATTGAGTACGGAGGATTTTGTGTGTGGGTCAGATACAGCCCAGCAACAAGGGTACAGTATTTAATTGCTGTATTGAGATGGTATTGATTGGACCATAATGAGGAAGTTAAAGAAAAAAACCTGGCCCCTAGTTATAAGTTTGAATTGCAGATATTAAAAAAAATCTATCAATGGTGATTGCTCCAATTTTGGCGGACAACAAACCAATGGAAAGGTGGCTGCAAAGCTAACATTGAATACTTACAATTAGCTCAGTTCATTAAAAAAAACAAACAAGGGAAGACACTGCTTGTTTGCATCTGGTTTCACCTGTTATCTAACACCACCGACAAAAGTAGTTAATTAAGGCTGTGTAATGACTTTTACCACCATGCTGTGTCTCAAATCACTCCGTACACTATTAATTCATGCCTAGCATTAGACCCACTCTCTCATCAGTTTGTTCCTCAAGATTTACACAGCGAAGGCTACAAATCACTGATGAGAAGCATCAACATCCTGTGCTGTAATGTCGAACTGTGGCCTTGTGCATTCGAGGTAGGTTGACCAGATTATTTCCGTTTTGCTGGTGATTTCTGAAGCTGCAGATTGAAATCGCTCGTGTGGATCGTCATTATCTTCATCCTTGCTTTGGAGTTTAGTCAGGGAGTAGCGTGAAGACATAATGTAGCTGTGGTCAACACAAGTCAGTGGGATTTCATGCTATGATGCAATGCAGTATTTTTGGTTTTCCTGCACTAGTGGGTTGCCACGGAAATAGCCCTTTTTTTTTTAACATCTATGTCATCAGTGCACTTTTCATTAGGAGTGAGATGACCGGATAACTTTGCCTTCTGTTCATACATCATTTGTTTGCATCAATACGTGTGTGTGTGTGTGCACCGTGCATCTCTTGACTGACTGCCTCCCTCTGCGTTCGTCTTCGCCCTCTGCCTCTCTTCTACTCGTCTGTGAATTCCAAATGACACTCCTCGTATTTAGACCTGATATGATTCCAACTTGACACGGTCGCATCTCAGATCTTACTTGTTGACATGCTGTGAGCAGGCGGGAGGCAATGGAGCAAGGCAAGCTAATGCTGAGCAAAGAGAGAAAGAGAGGGAGAGGGAGAGAGAGAGGCTAGGCAGCAGCAGCGGACTCAGCTGTGTATTTGCATCTACCCAAAGTTCAGATGAGGACAGACTTGTACACTCACTGCCTTGAGATTAGCCAAAGTCTTTTCAGGAGGCAGCAGACGGGAGAGAAGGAGTGAATTTCAACTATACAAAATGCATCCCATTTTTTAATATGAAACAAATGTATCTATTTTTATGTGGTCATACACAACACTAAAATTCGGTCTTAGTCATTTCTGACCATCCCTTCCTGTAACATATTATGGTTTACAGGGAACACGTAGGCACCATAGGGGATCTTTAAGCATTAGGAAAGGCTCACATATGGAGTAACACATCAGAGCTGGACAAAAGGCTTAAGAAAGAGAAAACGTCCATTTGAGACAGAGAGCTTCTCCGTGGTAATTCTGTTGACATATAAATGGCTAAATGGATATAGGCTTGGGGGGAGGATGTCCTGAACATAATGAGAAGCATGTATGTAAGCGTAATGAGAAGCAGAATGTATGTGGGGAGCGCCTACGTGCTCTGCATGTGTGAGGACCGGCACATTTCTCAACTGGCTTGTACTAGATGTTGCTCTGTTCTTACTGATTAATGTCTCTGCTCATATTTTGTTCACCAGATGCTGCGCAAAAACATTATAAATCAATGTCCTGTCAAATGTTGACGCTCTTATGTTTATTGACAGAAAAGATTGCCCTATGTTCGCTGTTATGTCTCATGCATTTACCATGAACTATTCCCTAAAGTTTCCATTTACTGTGCAGTGAGGCCCTCTTTCTATAGCCTACAGTATGGACCTCTCCAAAACTCTGCGGGGTTGTTAATCTAAAACAGCTTTCTCTTGCCAAAAAAGAACTTTTGAATATCAGCCCAACAGCTTGCCATTGAAATAACCAGTAAAGAGCCTGAGTGAATGAGACCCCACGGTTGATTTCCACATTAGCCTTTCACCTACAAATGTTCAGGTTTTCACTTTTAAGGTGAGTTGAGTTGAGAACAACAACACTGCCAAATGTATGCTACTGTAATTACATGTGTGAATGTGTTCTTAAACCTTTATAGTGGGACTTTGTTGCTTGTCAAATGAGAGGAAGAACAAATAAGCATGCAAATTAATTTGCAACAGTCAATGTGAGCCAGGAATAGAAAGGTTTACATAGACATTAGCAGTCATTTGGTACTGAAAGAGCTAAATAGACATCTTTGTTTTGTTTGTATTTAAAGATCATAGGTGAAGAATGAATGTGGAGAGCATATTTCGTAAATTACTTACAGTAAATTTTGCATCAAAGGGACAAACTCATGACTAATCGTTTTTTCTGCCTGGAGAAAACAGTCAGGATTTCTCAGAACACAGTGAGGTTTTCTTGAAAAGAGGCATGCTTTTGTGATTTGCTCTTGCATCAGCCAAGTCTCAACTTACATTGTAGAAGAAGTGATACATTTCCAGTAGAGACTTGGGACGAGTCAAGATACTTTTACTGGAAGCATCAAGGAATGGTAGATAACATGGGTGACTCACCAAAGTTCAGCTGGAACAAGAATAGTTCTGGTACAATACATGAGTTGTTTCACAAACAAGTCTGCTCTAAAAGTCATTGTTTTTTGAGGGTTTTTTTTTTTTGGTAGAGCAAATTGTTCCTCTCCATTAGTTAATTGACAACTGAGGTTTGTTCATTTGATGTGGTTGTGGAAGACGGAGCAGATGGGTACCATATCTGGTTAGGTATTTCATCTTTCTTTATTCAAGCACGCCATTGTTTTAGATTAAAAATACATTGTTTCTTAAGGGTCAAGAAGAACGCTGGTCAACGCTGTACCAACAATGTACCAGACTTCACGTGTGAGCCTACTTGTTAATGCATGAAAAGCTGTCTATAGATATTGAATGTCTAGGCTGTGTTTAATCTTTGGGTTGGGATTAATGTTAGAAGAGGAGTCATGTCTGGGGGTTGGGTCAGGGTTAAGATTATCGTGAGCATCTGACAGTTCAGCGCAAAGATGTGACCGCATAACCTCTGACTCACAATGTGTTTTGAGAGTTTAAGATCTTACTGATTACATTTAAGGCTCTTCATGGTCTCACTCCTTGCTTTATTTACGACCTGTTAGAAGACCACATGTAGCGTTGAGTTCCTCTGCAGTGAAGCAACCTTCCCAAGTAAAAAAGGGTGAAGATGTTACATGAATTGTCTCAGTATTACTAGAAATATTTCAACTTTCTGCTGTTTTATTGTAAATTGTAATAAAATACCTGTATTTTTTTTATTTTCGTATTATCATCTTTATTATAAACTGTAGATTTCAGCACTGTTCATAGAAGTGACTCATTCTTTGATAGTGTGGTATTTATTACCGTTCCTCTAACAGCCACTAAGTAACAAATAACACAGAGTGTGATTGTATGGATAAGGTATGTGGTTGTTAAAGATCCCCTCCAGACATGCTGTAAACACTCTGAATTGAATACTAATTTGTGCTCAAGCCCTGGCTGCTCCAGAGTGCGTGTCAAAGTGTCCTCAAGCAAGAAACTGAACTCCTAACTGCTCTGGATAAGCAGGTTGGCACCTTGCATCGGAGCCTCAGCCATCAGTGCATGAATGTTGCCATGTGAAAAATCTCAGAAGACACACATTTATTTTTGGGCTTAAATTGATTGAAGTGAAGGTCAAACGTTCAAATGAATTAAAATAGATTTTTGAGTGGAAGGGAGGACTTGTTCTAGTATTATTGTTCTAGTATGCAACTTCATCCCAGGTTACAGGAGGTGCTTCCAGTTTGAAAGAAAGTGTAGTTCAAAGCTCAGTCTTCGATTATAACTATACAGGTCTCCCCTCACTATAATCTGTAATACTAATGATTTTACAAAGAAATATGTTGTATATCTACAGTTAAATGGTGTTCGGTGGGAAAAACAGCAACAAAAAATTGGTTTTGCTGGGGAAACCAGATATAAATTGTGTGCAAAATCAAACAAATCTGTGTGTGTCGTGAAGTGGTTTTGAGTTCAGGAATCAGAGCAAAACAAAGAGATTCATTTCGACACAGCTTGAAATTTATTTACTGTCACGGTTATAGCTCTGCCATGCTCGCCAATCATTAGGTGGTGGGAGAGAATTGGAACCTATTCATGTCATTTCTGAGGGAGGCAAGATAAAATCTAAACAAAACACAGATCCAAACAAAACACTTCCTGCACCTGCAGCACAGGCTCCACTTAGGTTCAGTCACAGCCGAATGAGGTGAGACCAGGATGTTCAGACGATGACTTCATGAAATTCAGGCTAATTGTTGAGGTTGTATGCAAGTCATAAGAGCGAGAAATACAGAGATAAAAACAACCACTGACGATTTTTCCGCTTGTCTAATTTCAGTGTTTGATTACTGGTAGTAAATGCTGTCAAAATATTGAAAAATCTTTTGCAATCTTCACTAAATAAAATCACTCATACGCTCATGAGTGGCCCATGAGCGTATGAACAAACCACGCCCTGATTGTGTAATCAGGGTGTGGTTTGGCTCATACAGTACTTGTCAAGTTAGGGAATTGCGGCCTGAAAACCTTAATAAACCTACCATAAATGCTCCAGTCCATGTGCTCACTGGGAACCCGGGTTCAAAGCAAGGGCTTAATGTAATTCTCTAGCACAACAGGATTTGTATTAGTCCCAAAAGGGTCGGTGAGGTTAAGAGCCGTTAAGTAGTAGTGTTTAAATCCTTCCTAAGCTCAGCCACCACAATGTAGGGCCCCTCACACTCCTCTGGACTCATTTCACCTCGGGGTGTGGTTTGGGTAACTGGAAAGGCAAAGGGAGGAAGATCACAGCACATGCCTGTGTAAGCATTTTCTCTCAGACTTTCATGGTATGTTGAATGACACACAGGATTATGACCAACGAGTGCTTTTGTTTTAGTGTTGGTGCGTTGGTTTTGATTTAATTGTTTAGCCAAGCTTATTTACTGGAGTGCACAGGTCATCTCCTGGGGTTTAACTGCTGTATCACTGGCTTCACTTCAATCACTGGTTCAGGTGTTTTGAAATCATATAATGTGTGTATGGGTTTCTATTTCTTACATGTCTCTTGGGGACTTCCCCTTAATAACATTTTTGCTGAGGTTAGCGGGGAGAGATAAAGGTCAATTTTATGTATGACGTTATGATGCTACAGTATCTGTATCTGTGGGAAGGTGTCAGAGACAAATGTATGAGAACTAATTGTCAAGGCTCTTCTGGGAGCCTTTTGCTCTGTAACCCCTCTTGTGTGTGGCACTGTCAAACGCTCCTTCTTGTACAAGAATAATAAATTCAACTTGACCTGGTGCCCCCTTGCATAACTGATGTTTGCCGCAATTAAGGACAGATTTACTCGAGATGCAGATTACACCAGACATTGGCATTGGGCATGACAGGCACGATCACTGAGGTAACTAGGATGGTGACCTGGCTACGGATCTGCACCTTCAGGTCACAGGACTTACCAGGAATCACTTAAGAATGTGACATAGTGCCCTATTAATACCCTAACAACTGCAGGAGATGGGTTACGAGGTGAAGCTCTATAAGTACATACTAGAAAAACTGGAAACCGTCACTACAATATAAACCAATTCAAGACAAGTCCAGACCAGTAAGGATTATACTTCACTGCCTCAAAGACATTTGGTCTAGTTACATGGGCTGCTGTAATTTGACCTTAATATAAAGTGTGTCTTTAGACACAAGAACACTTGTTCATTCCACTTCAACTTTTTAGAATGCTGGTCTAATTTGTAACCCCTATGGTGGTGATTGTTTACCCAGTGCAGATTTACCTTGGATGAACCAAAGTATTTGGCTGCGGGTAGACGTGGGCGAGGGAGAAAGAGAGACAGAGGGGGGGAGAGAGACACACACACACAGAGAAAGACAGAGACCAGTGTGAGCAATCTGAGCAGGCTGAGCAGCAAGAGGTTGATTTATAATTAGAGTGAATGTCTGTTCAATACCCCTGCTGTTCTGGTGATGGCTCCATTGCATAGAGAGGCAGCTTTGCTGCTGTGAACTTAATTTGAATTCTGAAGCACCACACATCTTCCAACATTCATGGATAGCCTTGCATGTCTGATATAATGAAGACTTTGAACAGTTTTTTTTCTTTTCTTGTTTGGCCTTGGTTGTGACAGTGATGTGCAGCCTTATCAGATATTAAAACATAAGGATTGAAATTGGTGATAGACAAAGGTTAATAATCACAGACAGGTTCATTGTTGTAGTTCAAGGACCACTGTGTAGGATTTAGTCGTTTGCAGCGAGGTAGCTGCCTCTCCCTTAGGAAAAACTATAGTGTCCACAAAATGCGCTAAAAAAATTAGTTTGTCTGTTCTGGGTTAAAAAGTGTAAGTTAAAAAAGTAATAAGAACATACTATTTCTTTTTTCCAGGTTATTATACACCAATGAAAACATTGTTATGTATATTATTTTTCCTTAATGCCATATTCTGTAAATGAAGACCCCTAAATCTTACACAGTGGATATTTAATATAGAAATCGGGGGAAGGTCAAACAAACTGTCTACATATAAAATATAAGACCACCCTAATCCAGAATCCAGGCATTTAGAGAGAAACGTGCCTGAACTCCTGACTGCAGACGTTGTTGGCAGAATTGCTTCGTGGAATGCGATTTCTCTCAGCAGCATGCATAGTAATTAATCACAATATAATACATTTCTCGCCTTTTCCCTGACAGTTTTAATTCTGTCCCGAAGTCCTGAAACTTGCTACTAATAACATATATAGGCATATAATGCCTATATATATGACTCAGTGACTCAACCACTGTGCTAACTAACATGACATATCAACAGCACACCACTAACTGATCTCATATGTGTCAAAACTTGCACCCTGCACCTCATGTGAGCCTGCACCATCGCAGGTTGATGTGCATCAACCCATCAGGATAGGCTACGGTTTCCAGAGTCAGTAGGATTCGACCTCTAGGAAATCAATGCATGTTCAGAGTTTCATGGCAATCCATCTGAGTGATGTCAAGCTATTTCACTCTGGAAGAAAGTGGTGAACCGACCAAACTACATTTACATGCATAAAGCCACAACACCAGCACCACCAGCATGGCTAAAACAGTACAAACATCACATATGTACATGGATGAAAGCATTCTGTCTATAAATGATGCCATAACATCTATCCCAACACTTTTGAAATGTGAAATGTTGAATTTTAGCATAATCAGGTTATGAAATTAATCAAGCCTAATCCGAGGCTATGATGCTAGTGCGTAAATATCCGCCTTAATTGGATAACAAGGTTTAATTTAATTGGTCAGCACAAGGATTTAGGTATCTAGACATCAAGAAACCCCAGAAACATCAGCAACAAACTGTAGCTAACAAACTGCAGTACTACTACTTTTGGAGCTGAAGCTGAAGGGAAAAAAAAGATAAAAAATGAAAGGATGATGCATCCAGAAAGTGAGAAAAGGGGTGGAAGCACCTTTAACAATATTAAGAGTAGATATATATTAGATAAGATATTTTGTGATTATTCATTAAATTAAAATATGACAGAAGGAAAACAAATTGTAGGGATTGTAAACAGGTTGGAGATCACACGCACATCTTTTGGGATTGTCCAAAATTGAAGTCATTCTAGGAATGGATTCATACGAGAATACTTTTGACTATATTTTGAATATTTTTGAATGTGTACTTAATGGAAAGGATGACAGCAAAACCTCAATGTAATGAAAGACATTTTTTTATATACCTAGTTTATTTCTAATCCTTAGAAACAACAACAAAAAAAACACCTGTTTGTTTTATTTATTTTATTCCAAGACACTTCTCTATGTAGATGTACATGTTATGGACCTATAAACATTACAGCTTTTGGTACAATGTATGCACACTGACACACCACATGATGGTGCAGACATTAAACGAGCACACCTGGAGAGACACGGTGACCGTCCAGGTATTTGCTGGCAGGGACATATACAACAGCTGTCTATATTCAACAGCTGAATGTCTAAGAACATGCTGAATTTTATTAGTTTACTGCCAGTTGTGCTCATTATTACTAAACACGAATGAGTATGTTATGTTGTAGCGGGAATGCTGCCATGAATTCCTCTAGTCTCCATACTACCCGAGAGGCTTGTTAGTCTGTAACATGCAGCGATCTTCCAAGTTCAAAATATAGAATGCCAGTTAAGATTTAGTCATCACAGTTTGCTGTATGTTCTTGTCAGCATTGGGGTAAGACTTAATCATGTGAACGCTGGAGATCTCTGTTATTATGGACATGGAAGTTCCAGCAATTACAGTAAAGAATGTGTGCATCTACTTTTCTTCAAAGAGGTATATAAACATTTAATAACTACACGCAACACTAGAAAAGACAGTCGGTGATGAATGAACTTTCCATCCTTCCCATCATTAGCTGCCTCAAATCTTATTCAATGATATTTGGCTCATAAAAGAAAATGGCACCCTTTGAACCTAATAAAAAGATAAATTAACCCACATCCTCATCCTTTGGGAGGTTATAGAAGGGCACCTAAAGAGTTCAACGACTCCGGCTTTCATTCATATTCGCACCCAATTCAACTTAAATTGTAAGTATGTCACGCCATGTAGGATGTGGATGTATATAATTCGCCAAACATGGTCATTACTGAGGTGTCACTATGAACACCTTGCCTTCTCATCAACGTGATAATTATAGCTCAAGCCATTAAACTTCAACATTCAAGCAATATTCATAAAGCAGTATGCATCAACGTTCAGACACCTTCAGATGTCTCTCACATACATTAGGCTTCCATATGATTACAGATTTCAACATTTGTGCTCAGTGGTCGTCGGCAGCGTTCAGATACGCTCGGCTTTAACACTCCCTTTCATCTCACGTTAGAAAGTGATGGAGATATGTGAGGGGCTGACTCAAGTACAGAACATGTGTGGTAACTCAAACATATAAACCATATGGAGAGATCAGCAGGAGACACAAATGCTATAAAAGAGGAAATGTCATAAAAACAGCTTGCATGTGGGAGGAGTGCATGCCAGATAATCATTAGTCAGTATGTTGAACATTTTCTCCGTCACTGCTAAATTCATCTATAGAAAATGGAAGATAGGTTTCTAATTTCTATTTGATATAAAACACACTGAGCTTTTGTCTTTCTGTTAATTAAATCAGCGCAAAAAGATTCAACAGCAATACAATCTAATGAATTTATACAACACTATTCCCATGACGTGGCTAAGAATTGGTGGTTGGGAATAGAACTGGAGCCACTGACGTCAATGGCAGCAACTGACACATAAATAATTAAATTAAAAAAATAAATTGCACTACTCGATGTTATGTTCCAGTAATCTCATCCTAGGGATGCAACAATCCCTCTTTTTCTCTCCAGATACCTCAAGTCTATCTACTTATAGCTTATCCTTTATTTTTCTCAAATTTTAAATGTGTTTACCTCACTGCACTGAACTCATGGGAACCATTTTTATGTAAGGTATCACAAGGACAGGCATTGATGTGGTGCTTAAAACTCAGCAAGTCAGCTGCCCACCACAACTGGATGAGTAATACTTAGGACTTTATTAGTACTTTTATAGTTGTTGTTGTTGATTTTATTGCTGAAATATCAATAGATTTTATCTGGGTCTCTCACCCTGTGTTGTTGCTGATTTTTATTGTATATTCAGTTCACCATCTAAGGAAACCAGAAGATCTTCACATTTATGTGCTTGGATTTGGACCACAGTCACCCACTTTATTTTTCTATTTTTGCCGAGGTTTCCTTTGTCAAACTCTATCAAGTCCCCCTTGAGAACAAAATCACGAAATTACATTCAAGTCTGCCTGTAAACACTTGTTAAGACATCTGGAAGTGTGTTTCTCATTTGTTCCAATTCATTCTGCTCTGATTTGGACACTCAATGTGCTGGTTGCTGCAAATACATGAACGCGCCGAGCAAAATGCAAAACAAAAGCTCATTGAGGATTTAGCAATGCTAAGCCTTGTTTATTTCACATCTGAAGAGGTCATCACGCAGTACATTTTGTGCAGCTCTGCTGAGGATTAGTTCATTATAGTACAACTGAACAAAACTGTTAAGGAGATGGTTAAAAACACATCTCATTTTCTTCAAACTTATAACCACATTTTAAGTCAGTGCTCATATTCATAACACAATTTTTAAGATAAATCCATTACTGTGTAGTGTAGAGTGAATTTCAGAGTGCTTCCTCAATCCTTGGAAACATCCATGATAGTTCAGATATCTCTCAGGGGCACACCAAGAAAGAAGATGAAAAATCTTCTAGCACCCCATTTGCATAAAAAACACGTTGTGATCAATTCAGTTAGCAGATGCCAGCTAAAATAACAGCCACACTCGTTCAATATATGTCGTTTTCTGTTTGAAGAGGTCCAGTCCTGCTCTATTAGCATGAAGGTAAATGTTTTATTGCATAATAGTGTTGCTATTCAGCACAAGACTCTGACCCCATCACTCCACAGGCATCAAACTCAGCATATGAGTGAAGATTATAAAGGCAAGATTGACAGAGGCCACATAAACCAAATAACAGGAGCTCAACACATTATGACAAGTCTAAACTGTTCACTTACCTGAATGTAAAGAACGTTATGTCTCGAAAATGCAAATGTGATTAAACATCCTGTACTTGAGAAGATATGCTGAGTTTCCAATGGAAAGTCATATTTAGACACCTTAAGCCAATGTTGTATGACAATATTCAGCACAAACAATCTAATAACCAGGAGGAAATGTGCATAATGCCACAGTCATAACACTAATCAGCATCATAATGTGTTGTCAAACGACAACAAACAGCTAAAAACTTGGTTACTGAATGAAATTAGCTAATTCACAACTGACATCAAAGTATATCAAGCAAGTCTTTAACCCGGTATTGTCAGTAAATGTTGCAGCACACAAACCGAACAGGACCAAGACATCAACTCATACACGTTAGCGTGAGAATAGCTTACTTAGCTAGCTTACTGAAAGGAGGCGGCCCACGTGACGGATGCAGTCAGGGCAGGAGTGGCGTTTGAGGTTGTCGGCTTGTAAGGAGCTACCGAGAAACTATCACAGACTTAAGAACAGCAGGAAAGCGGCAATATTTCACCCCCAAAAAACGACCTGACGTGACGAAGTCCGACTTTTGGCAGGTGAGCTTGAAAATGACATGCTATGTTACGCCGGGCGGCTGTAACCTAGCAACGAGCGGCTGCAATTTAAATATCCCGCCAATTTGAAACGTCCGTTGGATATACACTCCGCTGCCAGTTGATCGCATGTATTACCACCTCAGAAAATATTCAACTCTTCAAATATCACCGTTATAACAGAGGTTAGTAAGTTACAGACAGTTCACACAGGAGATGAGGTTTATTCGTATAAGATTATTTATTGTTATTGAATCAGTTGGTATAGCATCCGTCCCATCAGTGGCGGAACAAGACAGAGCCGGGCCGGAGGCGGGGCAAAAGACCGGGCCCTTTATTAAAGCTTATCATAACATCATCACTATCTAAAGTCCTATTACTGTACCAAATTATGTTGACAGATCTGTCTTGAAAATGCTTGCATTTGTGTCTCAGAGGCAGTAATATTACCTTGGAAATTAGTAGTCTGATAAAAGAAATGTTACTCGAGATCCATTTTGGCTTCTAAAACAAGTCCAATTTCAAACAGAACTACAAAAGATGGCGGCACAGTGTAAAGCAAGTCTGACAGCTTGGGAGAAGAAGCGATGCAGGACCTTGCAGACCTGGTTCTGATGCTGTGAAAGCTTCTGCCTGATAGCAGAAGGGCAAACAGTCTGTGTGGGAGGGATCCTTCAGGGCGGGAGAGGATCTGCGTGCTCCTTCAGTGTCTGGGTGTGATGCAATTGGCCAGCTTGCTCTCTACAGGGACTGCACAGAAGATGGTTAGGACGGGCGATGGCAGACTGGCTCTCTTCAGCCTCCACAGAATATTGAGGCCTTCTTAGCTGTAGAGTTGATGTTGACAGACCAGGTGAGGTCAGACGATGTACCTCATCGTGTGTTTGTCAAATGTTGTTGTCAAACTGTGTTCTGAATGACATGACACATAAACTGGTCAGCGGTCTCTTGTGGACAAACTTCACTGGGTGTGTTTGAATGATCTTAATTGTCTTTTCTGTCCTGCATATACGCACATATATATCTGTCTCATCAGATGGTTCAGTTGTCATCATGTAAACTAAGTATTGGCACTACTTACTTAGAGTAAGGATGGTGGGGGGCATCCTTGTCTTGATCTTTCTCCACCTTTGTCCACTGAGTCCTAGCCTATGTCTATTCCCTTAACCCCTTCCTTCCCAGTCCATGCAGTCTTGTGGTCAAGGTCTTGGCATTTCACTGATGCACTGTTCCTTACAGTTGACGTCATGCACCACCCTGTCTCTAGATCCTAAGGTGTTGCATGGTTTGTCTTAAGTGTTTTTTTCCCTTAACCTATCGTCTAAAATCATCAGTATGTAGATAATTAAATGGAGTGTGTGCTGTTTGCCCAACAGAAACACAATTTGATGCAGTCTTTGATCAGTCATGGGATTTCCACTCTCATTAAGGGATATTTTTGGTCCCATCTGACTTTCACTGATAACTGGAAATATTGTAATTTTCTCCAGCTGCATGATCCAAATGTCAGACGTTTTGATGGCACACTACTTTCAGCGCATCCTCCAAAATGAACTTTAATTAACTTTAAAATAAAATTCCTTGCAACTAGATATCTGTGTTGAATCATTCAAGAAATGTTTTTTCCCCCTAGTTCTTACTCTACACTTTTTCCTCTTTTATATAAGACATTATTATGTCAGTGGCAAGTGCTGGCTAGCTGTGCAGCTGACACATTATGTATTGTAGCTTTAACCTTCACTTGTTCCTGCTGTGCATTGTGATTGAGAGACTATTTATGAGCAAATCCGACCAGTTATCATCTATATTGCCTGGAAATTACCAACCGTTTGCCTCTTTAACATCCGCAAACTCCCTCATGATTTATTTTTCATATAGATGTGGGTGAAATGGAGGTTTATATTAAATTGCATCGGAAAGATGTGCAATTTTGAAATGAATACAGTACACTAATAGCATTTACTTTGCACTAAAGTGGTTTGGGGAAATGTTTCATTACAAAACAGCAGTATAATAAGATCATCTGAAGTGGGTAGACACCCTCATATGAAGGGCAATTTCACTCACAAGACAAGCAAAGATTAAAATCACCCCCAAACAAAGTACCCTAAACCACATCTTTCTTCAGGGAAAAAACAGAGTTTATCAAATTCTTTTCAAACCTCTCTACATACCCGACTGAAGATAATGAGATGAGGCATATCACTTGAAAACAAGGAATGAGCTCGTCTCATACCCGGGAAGTGAGAGAGAGAGAGAGATGCACAGTCCAAGAGAGTCTCTGAAACAGCTGATTAGATTACCCTGCTGGGGCTGTGGTGAAGCTTTAGGCTGCGGCTGCCACCCCGCCACTCACCTCAGCTGCCCTCTCCTCCATCTCACATCTTTCCCTTCATCCTAGGCTCGTGGGCCGGTCCCTGCGGAGTAACAACTCCCCCTGTAGGATCAAAGCAGGACTTCAGCCTAGAAACCTCAAACGCCTGGCTGCATCTCACAGAAGGCTCCTGAGGTGAGCAAACCGACATGGCACATGTTCAGGTTGGATTATTTTTTAAAAATTTTTTTTTTTTTTTTTTCATTTCACGAGGAAAGAAATCATCACGATGATGCAGAGGGTTCAAGACTGCACAAGAGACAGATGGTGCATGTTTTATACCTCTCTTTTCTCCCATAAAAGTTATCTGTAACATTAAAATATCACTGTGCATCCTACAGGCATCACGAGAAACAGCAAGCCCAGCATCAGTTAGGATGTATATTTTTCTTATTTGACAGTTTGTCTAATATAACTTATACCTTTGGGGTGGCTTAATATACTCCATTTCAGTGGCTGCCATTCATGCAATATAAAATATCACATCTTTTAGGGGAGGAAATCGCATTTTGAGAAATTAAGGTGTCCTGCACTACAGTGCTTAATGAACCTAAACAATGATTGCTAGTGTGTGTGTGTGAAACTGTACACAAAAGTCAGGTGCACAAAAAACTTGTCAGGTTTTATCAGAGTCGCTGCTAATTAGTGTCAAGATTGGAAAAGGTCTTCCAGACTGACTCATGCCCCACTTAAATATGTCATTCACATTCAAGAAACGACAGCAGAGTCCGGAGATGAACTGAGTTTATTCATTACTCAACAATGAGCACATTTAGCTCCATGACAACATCAGTTATATCTGTCAGTCGCCTGCTTCAGGTGAGATTCGGCATCTGAAGGAAAATGAGGCGTGTGTGAGCATCAGAAATACAGAGTTGGGCAATTGTTCAGGCAGATCTGATTGTGAAACGAAAAGCTGCAATTTGTTTGCAATTCAACTGAAAACAATGTTCCGTCACAACATGTAATCACTCCAGAGCTTGTTTTATGGCTCCACTGTCCCTGTCGTGCGTTTAGTTGATGCTGCACGGGCATTTCAATTAAAGAGCAGAAAGATGAAGACACAATAAAGCTTCTGTTTTAATTGACATTTGTTATCTTATAATGGGATTCTATATATATCTAATTACAATGAATAATTGGTAGCCAACTAACTGGAGTCATCGAATATTTAAACCTTAAAAATCCTTATCGATACAACTCCACCTCTAAACATGAACAGAGATAGATAGATAGATAGATAGATAGATAGATAGATAGATAGATAGATAGATAGATAGATAGATAGATAGATAGATAGATAGATAGATAGATAGATAGATAGATAGATAGAGCGAGGGAATGTAACCTTTTGTCTATGAGCTGGCTGTTACTAGCTGCGTGTGATGTTCCAGATGGTGGCAGGTTTCCCTTCCAGCAGTCTGTCAGTCTTGGCTCTGGGCCACAGTGAGTCAGGTAGGGCAAGTAAGGACAGCTTGGCAACAATACACTGTGATACACAAGCCCAGGAGATGCTGTGGGATTTGAGAGAGCAGGCCGGTCTCTGACCTGGATCAGTAAGAATTAATTTAGCTCCATAACGCCTTTATTTCTCAAACACGTTACGCACACATCAAATTCGGCGAGTGTAATGTTAATTTCCTCGAGGACAGGGCATTTTTCTTTCTCTCTCGTTTGTTTCTTTTGGTACTCCTACATCTTTCCTGGAATGCTGATACTGTTCAACTCGTATTACCTTCAGTGGGGTGTGATAAAAGCAGCGGTGAAGTGTAGCTGAACTTTATTTGATAGAGACAGCCGAAGAGTGACAGGAATGTGGGGACAGAGAGAGAGAGAGAGAGAGAGAATGGAATGACATGACATGCGGGAAAGAGCCACAGGTCAGATTCGAACCCTGGGCTTCCGCAGCAAGGACTGAGACCCATTTCTCTTTCTTCTTAATCCAAACTGGAGGAGTGCACTCAGTCAAGTCAAGTCAGATCTCCCCCCAGGTGTGTCTGGGGGCATGTAGGCGGGGATCAGAGAATTCAGGGCATGTTAAACGAAGGAGAAACAATACTCAATACTCAAGTTGTAGATAGTAGTCTATATGAAGAGAAACCTCAGACAATTCCCAAACACCAATGCAAAAGGTCGTTTTCAAAGTGAGAAAGCCAACAAAAGAGTCTGCCAACACTAACATGACAGCCACGTACGTTGTCCCTGGCTGAAACAAGACTTCAAACCGAAGCAGCTGTTGAATTGTGGCCCCTTACTGGCTGGTTAGTAGGAGTCAGCAGTCAATAAAATATATATATTTTTTCAAGAATTGAATGGATGACCCCAACCACAACAGGTCACTGATCATACAGTCATAAAGGTGCACAAAAGACATTAGGTTGACGGGGCCAGTAGTATGTCAGATTAGCTGTGGACACACACACACACAACCAGACGCATGATTCCCCACAGGCTTGCCTGGCAGAGAGAACAAACTATTTAAAACCCCGCTTGGATTAACTGGAAAATGCATTATCACAGAGCTGAAAAGAGGCTGTTTTTCTCATGAAACGGCTTCTTTTTTTTTTTTTTTTTAGTTCACGGGACAGCGATGATACAAACATATGATGATATTATGATGTATCGCTGCAGATTAAACTATCCAGCAGTATTCAAAGCAACATACAAATGAATCCAGCCGTAATATTAATCCAAAAACATCGGATATAATAACAAAACACAGACAGGGACCCCTTTACTGCACATTTTACTTTTGATAATTCAAAGTAGAATTTGTTGATAATAAGATTTGAATGCTGCTCCATCATGGCAGAACTTTATTTGCTGGAAACCCCAACAGTCAGACTGGCAGACGTCCAGGAAAAACACATATCTGATCATAGGCCCACACGGTCACGGTAGGCCGTGTTAGCAATATAACTGTCAGAAGAAACATCATAAGAAGCGGTAATAAAGTGCAGTGATATAGTCATTTTCTCTCTTTAAGTAATCGCTCAGTGAAGATGTTTAAAAAGTCCCAAATAGAGACACACTGAGTGACACCGTGGCTGCAGGTTCACTTTGGCTCATGGTTAATGTGAGGAAAGACGGAGACGCTGAAACTGCTTCGATGATCTTTCATTATCACCGAGGTCACGGCACATTAAAGCGTTTGCTTAGAGCAGACCGGCAGCTGCGCTACCTCGTCTAATTCCCCACCAGACTGCAGAAGACGCTGTTGTAAAACACATCTGGAGTCACATTAGCTTTTATAACTTTGGTATTATGTTGACTTAAAGTCGCAAGGATTTAAATCTCCACGTTTAGGCTCTGCACTCCTCCTGTTACTGCTACTGTTTCACTCAGGGTAGATTTACATGCAACACATGCTTACATATTGTGTCTGTTCTTTGTCTGCTTTGAGATATATTTTCACATTATTTGTACTGTTGTTGGTGTTTATCTTTATGATTTTGTGGTTGTTTTCTCTGCAACTTTTTATGCTTACCCTCCCTCTCAACCTCAACAGGACTTACCTGGTTAAATAAAAGTTAGTGGGTCATATCAAATATTTAGTCATATAGTTAAATCAAGAAGCAAATGAAAATCACAGTTGTGTATTTGTGTACGGCTAGAATCAATGACACATATGTAAAAAATGCAATTCTATATATTCACAGTATGTTTGAGTGAGTACACCAAACTAAATAAGAGTTTTCAGTCCTTTCAGTGTGGGATGTGGGAAGCAGTTATTGCGCATTAGCTTCTATTGATTCGTCATTTTAATATATATTCATGCATCAGGAATATTCATGCGATTACAAAAATAGACAGTCAGTAGTTCAACTCAACGAGGAGTTCTCCTCCTCAGGCCTGCAGCTGCGCTCGAATGAATAGCAGAGCTCCAAAAAGGGAACTTTCTAGTGTGGAGATACATGTGATCGCATTAACTCTTGAGACATCAGGACTAGATACAGAATGATGGAAAACATATGCGACTGTTAAGAGGGATTAGAGGAGCTTCTGCACAGAGACAGGAGAAAAGTAAATCAATTTGCGGTTTTCATGGGTGAACTCTTAATCATCCGGTAAATGTTGATAGTTTTTTGGCAAATGTGACTTTTTATTGGATAGACAACCATGTGTGTGTCTTAACCACGGGGCTTTGGGCATATTTTCTCTGTCGCATACAAAAAGTCACATCTTGTACGCACTGTAGGTGTGATGGATGGCACAAAACTGAATCCACCTGACACGGTAACCATGGGTTAAAAAAATTAAGCGTATTACTTATTTTCACGCGCCGTTGGAACGAGACGTGACCTTTAAAATGCGCGTTCTCTTCTCGCAGACGCCAGTGCAAATGCTGACGCTTTCTCTGCTTCTTCCAAACAGCTAACTATAAATGTTCAAATACGATCAAAGTTCAGTCATCCCTTCTCTTCACTTGCCTTCTTTTAATAGAGTGAGAAGTGAATTTACAGCGCCGGTACTTCAGGCCAACTGTGTATTCCAGGTTTATTTCCAACAGCGGTGTCAGATCAGGACAAGGCAGCAGATCTTGCGGAAATTGTCTTCGGGGAAACAACAAATGTCTGGTTTCCTTGAAATATTTTGCTTGTTTACAACTGGCCTTCCTCTCACCAATCCTTTGTGACTCATGGCCTCCCCTTCACCTTATGTGACATCAAGATTTAATACTCTAGCAGGAGATCAGCTACTACAGCGTTACAGAAACGCAGGGCCAACAACATCCAAACAAAGACACACTCTCATTACTGAAACAGGAAGTAATCCATAAAGCACTTGTAATAAAAAATTGTTGATCCTTTTTTCCCCCACAATTTTTCATCTCTTTGCCCACGTCACTTCCTCACATGTAATCTGCTCAGTGCAGAAGAATGAGTCTACTTACTTACTTATTCGGAGGAATGAATGAAACTGAACAACTCAGGCCACTGTCGGTTGCCATTACTGATTAATCTGCTGATAATTTAGTTTTGAAGATGAAAGCATCTAGCAAGTAGCATCTTCAAATTTCTTGTTTTGATGGCCCAGAACTCAAATATATCCAGTTCATTATCATGCCAAGGCAAAGAAAAGCAGAAAATCAAATAATGTTTGACATTTTTGCTTGGAAAAATTACAGGAACAATTAATATTTTTGAGCACTCTATACCAAAGTACATGGTACTGATTATTTCTGTTACAAAACCGCCCTGTTGATTATAAACTCTCTTTGTCCTTTCAGCTGTTCCAGATAAAGCTGGGTGAGTTTTGCTTCTGTAGTTTAAGTTGGTCGTTGGCGAACACAGTGAACACGCAAACATCTAAACCACAGAGAAGGCACACTGTAATAGACTTTCATCACGAGTTTCACTGATTGTGAAAATGTTGGCCTTGGTTGTGTCTGAATGTTGACTGAACGCTACATTAAGTGTTGCAGATGTACTCCTCTGCATTTGGACTGGTTAGTAGATGTTCTTTTCCAGGTATCTGGCTCCCCCTTGTGTTCAAAGCAGCTCACTGCCAAATTGGCTACTTCACACTGACCTAGCAGAAAATAATCCAAATAATACAAGCCATTCTAGTATAAACCTGTGTCAGAGTGGTCATTTAAGATGTGCCCTTCCAGTAAAGTAAAGCCAAAATGGATGCATGGTTGAAAATATATATTCAAATAATCTCTTTATTCATTCTATATAGTTGTACACCACTAAAGACAGTGATAGGAGCACACAACGGGCATGAACATTTGTCAGTTATATAGAGGAGGGAAGAAACTTTGCAGATTTTAATAAAAATAAGAACATTTTCTAAATCCTTGTGTCGCTGAAAGTACATCCAGAACAGAAGAAAAAGACGGTATGTGCCAGATTGACTTCTTTCACTTGCTATCGATGTTTTATTCTGTACAGAGGGACAATTTGTACAAAATTAATCTAGATATATAACACTACATGAAACAAAGTAAATCATATATACAATATTAAATGAATCATATAGTACAGGTCACATACAAAAGGACACTTTAAGTTATCATGTTTTGGAAATAATATGTTAAAATTAAAAGATCTGCAAAGATCCTGCAGAGACAGAACAAGCCACCGAATCATTTTTATAATCATCTCGTTATCACGGGTGACTCGTTTTTCAGCACTAAAATAAACCTCAAACATCTCTTGACTCAAACTCATAAAATCCATAAAACATCTCTCCCAGCAAGCAGGACTGTTTCATAAATGCAATTACCTCGACAACAGAAATCAATCAGTTTGGTGAATGGCATTCCTCCAGGGTAAAAGGTACATGTTTAACATGGTAGTTTTAATTTACATCTTTTTGCATTCAAGCAAATACAGTATTAATACAGTTAACAAGCCAAGTCACAATGTCAGTTTATTTTCAGCATCTGGCATTTTTGTGGCCATCTGATACCAGTGTGTTTCAGCGTTGGGCATCCTGAAAGGCCAGAAGGAAAAAAAAAAAATTAAATAAAAAAAAAAAATCCAAAACCTGACATCCACGCTACTAACCTCCAGAGACAAGACAAAGAAATACAACACATCAAATATAAAGAACTCTAGCAGACATCCTTCGTTTAAACAATGGTACTGACCGGAAGATATTTTCCAACCTTGAGCAACTTCCTCACTGAGAAGAATACAATATATGAAAACCCGCACACCAAACACCTGAAATTAGGAATGGCAGCAACACAAACATGTCGCACCTTTAAATTTTAAAGACGCCATTGTTTTGGTAGCGCTCATCAAGTCATTTGTCTGCTAATAGTTTGATGTCAGTACGTTAATAACTACTGAGGTTACCGGCTCTTAAGTTTGATCATAAATTAATCACTTTTTTAATTATAGAGGACATTAAAATCTTTAAAGCATACAGTACCAACACACCTTCGTGCTCTCGAAGAAGAGCAGAGGTCCTAACGTAGTAACGGCTGCTAAAAATCGTCATTAAGTGGAGTTTTTAAAGGTGACAGTACAGATCTGTGCCTCCTCTCCCATTCGACAAAAACTAATCTGATTATATTTCCTTTACAAAGATAATAATCCCTATTCATTTTACAGTATATATAAAACCCACCACTCGACCTTGAACATCCCATAGCCGCTCTCGCCTCTTTTTATTTAATACGCAGCCGTTATTTGCATCTGAGTCCCACGGATAGTTCTACTGCAACTTAGGTAGCAAACCTCTTTCATTCAGGTTCGTTCTCATCCACTACAACTCCAAAAAGCAGTAAGTACCATTGTTTGAACTGTCAAGGCATCACTACGGTCTTGTTTTTTCAAATATTGCCAATGAACGTAAAAGGAAGCAAGCATGTAAAAAGAGCGTCATATGGCACGAAACAATAAAATGGAAAGTGTCGGATGTCCACGAGACAACTTCTCCTTTCCTCGCCATCTTTCCTGGACATTGCAAGGCTAAGGACAGGCCTCAGTTTGGTCTGGTGTGCTAAAAACTAAAAGCAAATGAAATCAGTTCAAACACCAGTTAAAACAAACGGAAAAAAAAAGGCAGGCGTCCCTGTTAAAAGTCACAGATACAAACGTGAAAGAAACAACAGAACACAACAATCTTGGCACTGACAAGATGTCCGTTAGATTGAGCAAATCAAAAAAACATAAAAGAAAACATACAACAGATGACAGGAAAGTCTTGTCTTTCATCTGACCAACAGGTTCGGTTTTTGTTCCCTTTGAAAGAAAAGAAAACCAAGCAGAGACGATCCTTAGACAGTGAGTCAGTCAGTTCCTATGTTTCCATGTCCAATCCGTTTGGGAACACGTTTTGCAAGAAGGAATGAAGAAACCAGCGTTGTGGCGTCCATACTCCCAGGTTCCACACTTACAGTGAGCACACAGAGGTGGGGGGCGTGGGTGGAAGGAGAAAGGAAGGCGAGGGGGAGGAAATAGGTGGAGAACACACTGAACGTCGCGAGGGCTAAAAGACACACAAACACACTCCCGCTCCTCTCCAAATAAAGAAAAAAAACCTGAGAAAGCAGAAATCTGAGGGAGGCGGACACACGGCTTCTGCACCGGGGCAGCAGGAATGAAACTGAACTGAGGATTCTGGGTAAACTCAAGGTAAGAGGAGGGATGGGGAGAGCCCGACGCGGGTCGCCAGTGTAACTCTGGCACCTGGGCAAAGAGGATGTCCATGGCTGTCAAGGGTAGAAGGGGGCAGTTGAACCAAGAGCCGGCAGGTGGTGGGACCTAGAGTCCATCGTGGGTGGTCAACATGTCTTCAGCTCTGCGGTGGGACTCCAAGGCTTTTGTGGTGTAGATATCCTGAGGCAACTCAGATTTGCGTCGCACCATTGGCCGCTCTTTTCGCTGGTCATGCTGCAACTGAGACGAGATGAGACGAGGCGATTATAGCATTTTTCTGTCGTCATCTCCTGTCAACATGTCAAACTGTCCCTGTTCTGATCGTATCTTTGAAGATTAAGCGCAACAAGCTCGAGCACAATTCAGTTACTTACGGCAAAATCTAATTTACAGAGGAAGACCGAGTTAACACATGATGCACTGAGCCAGTCGAAACGAATGTTATTAACGACTTTAAATTAAATACACAACATCAGATGTCGTGAACTAAATTTATGGAGCCCCAATATGTTCAATATACATAAATCGTCTCGGTTCTTGGTCATCCATGTCGTCTTTCTTTGGGAAAGGGTTGAATCTGAGGCAACTGGACTTGGTTGAAGATCCGTTGAGATGTTTCACCTCTCATCCAAGAGGCTTCTTCAGTTTTGCCACCGCAACAGGGAGCGCTAACAAACCAAGCGGAAACAATAACCTGGTCAACGATCCCTACGGGGCAAAATACCCGAGTTTAACTTCTTTGATGAGAGGTGGATCTTCAACCAAGTCCAGGAGCCCCAGATTCAACCTTCTCCCCAAGAACACAAGACATTATGAGATAATTACATGAATAAACTGTTAAATATTATTGTTCGTATACTTAGTTTTATAGATTTCAAGTTCACTATAACAGACGTGCATACAAGTTATTGGTTCACGCATAATTTATTCTTGAATCGGGACTTATTTATGTAATATTGAACTCTTTGGTGCTCCATACTAGTTATACAGCATGCATGGGGAAGCAGGCACACACAAAGAAAGCTCTTGATTCCAGTGTTTAGTCCATTCCCACTTTTTTTTTTGTATTTTCTCTATTCATAGTTGATTTCTTTTAAAAACAATAAACACAAAGACTATAATTTACAGACTATACAATGATAATTACAATAAAGCAAGCAGCTTCAATTGGAAAACTTCTATGAATACACATCTATTAATATGCTGTATAGAGGAAAGATGAATAGAGACAGAGAGAAAGTCAGGTTTACCTGAGTCGCGCCCTCCTCAACTCTCTTTTTTAACCTCTGAACATCTTCTATCAAAGGGATATCCGTCTCCATTGCTACAGGACTATTGAGGTCAGAGGAATCAACATACATAGAGAACTATGTTGAAAACAAAGGGAAACAAAAAAAACAAAAACACAAAAGGATGGAGAAAAGACTTTCAGTCGCATGCAAAGAAGAATGAATCAAGAGGCTCTCAACTGGTTAAAAAGACTGTGAAGCTCGATGTGACTTAGTTGAGGTGTAGGATTCAAAATGAGTGAAACAAGTTTCATTTATAATTTATTTGGTTGTTGATCATGAAAAAAAAAACAGACCAGAGATCAGTTGCTGGTGACGAACTAAATCTTTGGTGGCAGATTAACATCGCTGATCGCTTTGGGTTGATATTGTCATTTTATTGCCCATATAAAAAAGGGAATAGTTTGACATTTAGGGGGATATACTTACTTCCTTTCTTGCTGAGACTTTGAGAATAAGATAGATACCACTCTCACATCTGTACTGTAACTAATGCATGTGGCTGGAGCCAGCTGGAGCTTAGTTTAGCTCAAAACCTCTAAAGCTCACTAATCAAGAACATTACATCCTGTTTGTTTAATCTGTACAGAAAGTACACCCAAAACTTTAAAAAGTTATCTGCAGCAAGTTATGCGCCGTGACTTCCTGGAGTCTCCACTGGTTGCCGGGAAACCGTGGAGTCAAATTTACCATAAAAGGATAAGAGAGCGGTATCTGTCATGTCATCTAACTTTCAGCAAGAAAATTAATAAGTGTATTCCTCAAAAAAAGTGTTGAACTATTCCTTAAATTAAAACACTAAAGTTACCGTGGAACGCTAAAATCAGTTTTGGGGAGGGAGGCGGGATTTTCAACCTGCACATAGTGACTCTTCAAATAAATCAAATGCCTCTTCAGAGACTTGTAGGGAGGTCTGATTCAACCGCTCACCACAACTAAGCACATTTCTTTGGACCACTCATTACGATCTTTCCATCTTCACCAGCAGTGTAATTTGGAAAACATTTACTACGAACTCAAGAGTGTGAACAAATGAGTCTAAGCAAACATAAATGGGATAAGATGGAAAAGGGAAACGATTCAACAACAACAACAACACAAGACACTTATTTCATACATATTGGTTCTACACGCACGCCCACACAAACACGCACGCACGCACACACACTCAGACACTTTGGTAGCAAAGGGAAAACAGGTGTGGTTAAATGACTGCACACGCTCACCTGTGGATTTGACTTGGCGAGGTTCTCGATCTTGATCCAAGCCTCTTCGCGCTCTTTTGACTTTGCCTTCTCTCTGTTGAACAAAAGCAGCAAACCTCGTGTAATTAAAGCTGCTCCGTGCCGCCGATAAACGCAAAACCCAACATGACTTCAGCTGCAGCGTCGAGGCCGATTGTTAATTATGTGACACCCAGACATCTTTTTTTTCCCCTTGATGAATTGATGAATTGAGTGGGAGAAGAAGAGTCTGTGGTAAACCTACTTGTTTTTCTCAGCCCTGAACTGCTGTGTGCAATCATCAAAGAGCTTCTGATTCATCTCCATGAAAAGCTTCAGAGCGTTGTAGATGAGGCCGTGGATGGTCCTGTGAACACACACACACACACACACACAAACACAGAAGGAAGCACAAGTAGGTCAAGAGTCAACGCGTTACACAGCATTACTGTAAAGGTCGATTTTGTCGCCCAGCGACTAATTTTTTAATACATCAGTATCATGGATTGACAAGAAAGTTAAATAATAATAATAATACTCATTGTTAAATAAAATGACTAATATGACATAGTAGTGGCAAAGTAGCAAATATATAGCAGTTGCTAGTTATTTCTGTTAATCGACTAATCAATCAGTGGACTATCATTACAGCAACACTAGTTCAAGGTGACGTGCTTAAATCTCTCGTGTCCGTCCCACAATACAAAACGTAAAAGATATTCCGTTTATGATTATATAACTTCAACATATTAGATATTAAATTCATTAAACGGCTCACGAATGACTAAAAGCAGCACACATATATCATGTGTCAAAAACTGATATGCAGCAATAAGTACAATAAAAATAAATAAATACTATTTTTGGCAATTTGACGCCTTTCTTATGATAAATGGATGTAGCGAGGCGTTGAACTGCTGCACAGGACAGTACATTCTGTAACCACGCTCAAATGTCTACACACACTTGAGAGATAGCACTATTGTGTCAGACCGGTGTTACATGCAGTGTGAAGTACAGAGCTTTTACAGAAATTAGTCCATCATGCGCGGAGACGGGATGAGTGTCTTACTTGTTCCAGTGAGTCTTAGAGTTACGATACAGAGCCGGGAACATAATCGGCAGAATCTTTGCCGCGTTGTCGCTGATCAGACTCATGATGTACTCGTTGTTCCAGTAGTACAGGGCCCTCTCTGCCACCTACAGAACACAAAACGCCTCCGTCAGAAATGTACTATACACCCACCACCACCAGCAGCAGCAGCAGCAGCGTACCTGAATAACCCGAGTTATGAAAGTACGAGTTGTGATCGGGCAACAGTTACCTGGAAATGTGGGCTCGACACACACTTGGCCAGCTGTCTGAAGAGAGGCTCCTGCACTTTAACAAACTCAGACGGCTCGATGACGTCCAGGATCTCCTCCAGCTCGTTGAGGAACATCACTTCCTTGGGACTGTGAGTCTTTGGCCAGTACTTCAGGAGAGCCATTACCACCTGTTGGAATGAAACAAAAAACATTTTTTAAAATCAATTTGAGACTCAAATTCATCTACAATCGTGAATATGACTGAACATGAAATGGTCTTCGACGTACCGGCTCAGTTAGAGTGCTGTCCTTTTCTAGAAACTGCACCACACAGTAGGCCAGCTGCAAAACACAGAGACAAATAGAACCTCTTCAAGCATTTGAATCTACGCACAAGCACGCATAATGCCCGAGGGACAGAACACGCAACACCAGTTTTTAACTGCACAATGACCTGCTGCAGCTCGAGAAGCAAGGAGGAGTAAACTCAGCAGGTCTGGACACGAATCTTTAAATACATTTTCAAAAAAAACCATGTGACCAATAAATGGTCTGTCTGCCTTTCTTTACAGCGTCTCACTTCGTGTTGGAACACACGTACCTGTGGATGGTAGACACTGAGTGATTTGACTTTGTGCAGAGGCAATAAAACCTTCAACAGGAAAATCTTGTGCTCTTCTTTTAGTGGTAAGGCAAATCCATTGATTATGCTAAGAAATAAAGACAAAGGGACAAAAATCAGAACACCTGAAAAGTGTTGCGGCATCGTTACATAGTTATGAATCAGAATAAATGAATTCTGAGACTGTCAGACCAAAGAATCAACAGGTTTATGAAATTAGGTGTCAAAATTGGGTAAAAATGAGCAGGACCAGGACTGTGGGAGCAGTCAAGCAGCCATTTTGAAGCGACTGAACCATGACATTACACAGACTTTAAGTTGAGGGTCATCCATACCTTCCAAGTATTTCCAGCAGTTCAGCTATACCGTTATGGTGCTCTGTCTCATAGATAAACCTGGAAGAACAAACAGGGACTTCTTTCAGTGGCAGTACACAGGCCGCGCATTAACTAATGAAGCAAATGAGTCATATGTTGACCATCTAACTTGGTGTACGGATTTAGAAATGGAGCAGAGCGGTGGGAGAGCTGCACTGACCTATAGAAAATGTTATTGATCTGTTTTCTGATGTACGCTCTCAGCCCCAGGAACTTTCCATAGATCCTGTGGAGGGTAGTTTTGAGGAAGTCTCTCTCTCTGGGATCCTCGCTGTCAAATAGTTCTAGGAGCTACAACACAACGCAGGTGAGACGTTATTTTCACGACAGCAGGTTTACATTTTATATATTTATCTTGGGTGTTTGCTAAAAAAAATATTCTTACCTGCATAACAAATTTCTGGTCGATGTATTTCTTCGCTATGTTAGGCTGAAAGTCGGGCGATTCTAAAAACCTAAGGAAAAATTCATAGACGAGCTGCAACGGAAGCAACAAATCAAGTGTTAATAAAAGGTCGCAATTTTAAAGCAGACACAGATCTGAACATAAAAAGGAGTTATAGAGCACGCTAAAGAACTGCATGCCTCCGTCATGCTGGGAGGCTGCTCTGAGTTGAGGAAAACCAGTTATAAACCGTTTGCACGGCTTTGCACATGATTAGATTATTTGAAATGTCAACCTGGAGGTGCGGCCATGCAGCTTCAAGTGTTGGCTCATCTTCCTCCGGATCGAACTCTGCTCCGGTGGGGTTGGACGACGGAGGCAATGTTCTGAACATATTCACTGCAAACTGGAAGAAGAGAAAAACGAAAACGAGACCGTGAATGTTGATTCCCCTGGACTGCACGCTGCTCGAGTTGACTTCCCTTTGGTGTTTGTATAAGTCATAGTGTGGTCGATACTGAGAGCTCTACTCGGGACAGGTTAAAAAGGATTTTCTGAAGTTAAAAAAAAAATGCATAACTTGACCTCGACTTCCTGTCAGAAGTTTCCCTTCTCTTGATGAATGTTTACCGGCATGACACAGTGAAACCACATCAATAGACGTGACTTAATTTTGGAGAACAGCAGATTTTTTTTTATTTTTTTATTTCAGTCACTTTCAATCTTCTACTGTTTAAAAAAAAAAAAAAAAAACGTCCATGCAATTAAAAAGTACCAGCAGCACTGGAGAAGTCTCCACACAGTCTGAAGCATATTACGTTTTCTTAAAGGTTGATTAGAAATGCGTGAGTGCAGCTCATTAGGTTTGATGATCAGAAAATGTGTCCATTTTTTTTTGCTGAACAAATCAGCAAAGGAAAACCAAAAAAACAAAAGCATGACTGTGTCCATAAAACATTTAAGTCAATTTTAACCGTGTTTGCAGATGTCTCTGAAACGCCCTATCTTCAGTATTCTAAAATAAATTTTCTTTTTAGGTTAATGTTAACTTTGTCCTTGCAACCGGCCTCAAAGGGTTTGGGCCCACAATAATCCAAGGGTGTTGTGTTTCTGGTCTCTTACAGTGTCAACTGACTCCCCTGTGGGCTGCTGTTCCCTGCCAGGCAGATCATGGGACAGTGCAGGTGGCCTACTAAAACACAGGGAGCCTTGTTTGAAAAAGACAGGCTACAAGGTAGATAGACTGTCCGCGCTGTGCTGTGCTGTGCTGTGCTGCACTTCAACCCAGCGCGCACGCTGTGAAGATGACTGTGCATTAACTCCACAATGGAGACTGTAAAAAGGAAATGTCTTTAACGGTGATTATAGCAATCCTGCTGTCCTGGCTGTGATGATGAAGGAGAAAAATAAAAGCGGTCTGGTATGTTCGCAGGCTCCATTTCTGTATCGCTGCACACTAAAATTGGAATTTTGGTTTGTTTTGTGGAGACGTTTTAAATCAAAGAAGCCAAATTTAAACTAATGCGACAATCATCAGAACAATCATCACTAATTTCCGTCTTACGGCTGTTGCAAGAAGCAAATGTCGCTACCTTCTTCTTTTTGGCTTTAATCCACAATTTTTCAAACATAAATCTGAAATGCAACGGATGGACAACATTCATCCAGCCTAATCAAAACCTGATCAAACACGGGCTCATCGTTCATCAATCTGTGTTCGGCTCGCAGCCACAACCTGCCCTTCATTTCTCACCCTCATCTTCAGCTTTAACCACAAACACAACCCCGCCGGTTCTACTGACCATATGCACCACCTCCGGGTAGATGGGCTCTGTGATGACATTCCTGTTGTGGGTGATGTACTCCACCATTTCGCTCAGCGCCGCCCGCTTCACTTCCTTCCATTTCAGGTCGCTCAGCGGGTCGGACAGGAAGTCGAAGAGAACGCAGCACTGTCGTAGCTTCTGGATGAAGAGCTTCTCCTGCTCTGCGGGGGCCACATCTGAGGAGGAGACAAGAAAAAAAAAAGCGAGGCGGGTGAGGGGATGGGAAAAAAAAAAAGAGTCCAGGGACAACCCGAAGAAGAGCTGAATGCGTAACAAGGCCACACAGCGTGATGAAATACGGCTGTAGAGAATATGGGAGATTGTTCAAAGAGTGAGGGGTCACAAAAGAAAGGAGGGGGCGGCTTAACAGTCAAGAATGACAGTTCAAATGGTGAGACAGAGAACGGAAATACAAGGCTGAGGGAGAGTGACAAAGAGCGGCAAATGAGTCATTTGGACTAAAAGTGCATCGAGATGGTTGGAGCCCAGCGGGAAGGTAACCGAGCAGAGCGGAGGAGCAAAGACAGAATGGAGAGGAGGATGAAGGATTCGGGAACTAGGTGAATGGTCACCGTCTGGTATTTGACACAGCACAGCCAAGTGGAAGAAGGAAAAGAAGATATTTATATAAAAAGGAATCCTAGCTATTTAGGTCTGCCATTATATTTGTCTGTGGTGGTTTGAGGACTTCCTGTTTCGCTTCATTTCCACCCGAGCACTGGAGAGGACAGGCCTGTAAACAAACAATCTCTGCTCGACATAACGACACGGAGGGGAAACTTCAAATTCCTACCTGCTCGTGTGGCGCTGCGAGAACACACAGTGACACCATAATTATGTAGTTGCGTGACCCAACTTTGATGTAGCTCGTCTCTCTTTGAGATGTTTGGTTCGGGAGAGTCTCCTCATCGCCCTCAGCCACCCGAGGAACCGCCATCAAGGCACGATTTAATCATTTAAAAAATGAAAATCGGTCGACACCAGTCGTTCATTTGTCACCGCAGTTAGCTTAGCTTAGCGTTGAGGCCTTAAAAAAAGAAGGGAGCAGTGAGGCAGCAAACTGCTAAAACGCGACACCTCGCCTCGTCCCAGCCCAGCTGCTTTGCGCTGCTTCCAGCCTTTAAGCCAAGATAAACGGCTGCTGGTTGTACATGACAGATGTGGAAGTCATATTAGTCTTTTCATCTGGGCCCCGGCTCTGTGCAAGAAGGGAAATCAGCACATTTATCAAAAGGTCAGTGAAGGCGATCATCTGATACGGATTTCCATTTCTGCACCTTTTGTTTTCTTATGAAAAGAGTCGCGGAGCAAACTGTGGAGCCCGTGCCAAACTTTTGTCAGCGTGGCTCTTTCGAGTGTGAGGTGCTGTATAGTAAAATGCAAATAAGGCGTTAAGGTTCAGAGTTAAAAACTACATTTCACAATAGTCTCTGCCCCCCCTTTTAATAGATTAGATAACTCCTGTTAAAATAACAGACGTTTATTTAAAAGATTGTTATCGCGGGTTTCTTCCCTGACTGACCTGACCTGATCTAAATGTGCACAGCTGCAATATAATAGGCAAATTCATAATCGCAGGTGCGGGCTGATTTAACCGACAGAGGCAGCTGCATGCAAGCGGCAGTAAAATGTCCGTCCGCGTCAAGACGCGCTCGTTTCGGTTTATAAAACTCCCATCGCGGTCTCCGCTGGTGACCTCTGCGCTGAATCTGACAGACGGCGAGGTTAGGAAGAAGTTACAGCACTCGCTGCCCACACGTGTGCACGCGCGGCTCGACACCTACAGCAGCTTCGCGTGAGGACTCTGCAATCAGACAGGCCTCTTAAGGACAGGTATTCTTGGACATTCAACCCCATGGTTACAATGCAAGGTTCAATCCTAACCTGTACACACGCACACACACACACACAGACACACACCCACACAACGTGCATTGTTTATAGCAGTAAATCTCAAAAAGTCATACCAGAGCTGCAAAAGCTATGCTTCCTATACCCCATAATTACTAATCAGTGAAGGGTGTGGTGTTAACAATGGGCTGGCACTGAGGCCCGGAGGCTGTCTGCACACGATGAGGATGTGAGATTAGACCAGATATACACACACACACACACAGTATATACATCAAAAGGGAAATAAAATAAATGAATCCCATCCGTCTCCTATGGCTGTGCGGTAACCTGTGGACAGCTTCAATTACAGAGATAAGCAAATCAAGCTGTGGGAGGAATCAGGATTTATGAACGTGGCACCGGGTTCAAATAAGGAAAACGGATAAATAATAGCCAGCTGATGAAGGCAAACGGAGCACTGCGAACATGCCATGTGAAGCAGAAATGTGTAGAAAAACCCAGATTATTCTGAGATTGATTCATTTGGCCTGTGTGCTGTGCAGCCGCCTTCCTCTCTGTTTTAATCAGACTCAAAGTAAAGCCCAATTAAACAAACAGGTGTGCAACGAGGAGAACCCCGCAGGAAAGACTTGCAGACTTAAAACCTCTCCGTTCATGCCCTCATTTCAATGAATGTACACCGAGAGTGACAAAAGGCCATGGCGCACAACAGAGAAGGGCGCGCGCGCACACACACACACACACACACACACACACACACACACACACACACACACACACACACACACACACACACACACACACACACACACACACACACACACACACACACACAAACACACAAGCGCTCGACATTCTTGCAAACAGGCAGATTCGAGGTAAGGAGAGAGATATCCTATTCAGACATAATGGAGACCTGGCTCGGACGCACGAGCGCGTGCACGCGCACAAACGCGCACGCACGCACACTTCTGCAGTGTCAGTTTCAAGTCGGCAAATTTATCTTGATGACAGCGAGAGGTTGGGAATTCCAGGGGAGAGAGGGTAAGTGTGCGAGCTGCCATTATCGGCCATTTCCATAAAGATTTGACGGCCAAGAGCGGCGTCGCTGTCACAATAGGAAAACACGGCGAGAGCCAGCACTCCTGATTAAAGACACATAAGAGAGAGAGAGGGGGAGAGGGAGAGCGGCTCCTTGGAAGAGATTTATCATTTTTATGATGCAGTCAAGATCAGATAAGACTCGTCTCCAGTGTGGTTTCAGAACGAGGCCTGTTGGGTGAACTGAGGTGCACCAGACGACTGGAGCGCCAACAGAAAAAGAAAGAAGGAGGATTAGATTACCATTTATTTACTTCCATCTCTCTCCTTTGACACAAGCTTTGTGTTTCTAACATATTTTGTAATGTGCGCTGGTTAGCGCCGGGACATGAAGCCGAACTGGAATGTGTTGCCATGCCTCGCACCCCTGACCCCGTCAGACTCGCTCCTATTACATAAGTCTGTCTGCCTGCCTGCGTCGCTAGAAAGTTTCTGTACACTCCTAAAATACCCGAGCGGGTTGTTGTGTAACAGATAAAGACCCGGTTGTGTTGTGATCCTAAAATTGACGTTAACCACAATGTGACCTCCATTAATGTAACTAACGGAAGCCTTAGGAGGAAGACGAGCATTGCACGCACACGCGAATATCGCGTCTCCTGGAGAACAGAGGAAGATTTATCTTAATGCCCCCCCTCCTCACCCACCCACCCACCCACCCCGTTCAAAACAACAATAATAAATAAGTGGAGTCACACTGGAGGCGCAGTTTCTACTTTTTCTTTGTAAATGGGTCAGATGAACAGCTGCTGGTCTGGAGTTGGGACCGCTTTATCGACAGTATGTTATGATCAATGTAAACATTGACTGATTGCTATTTATAGTGCAGAGGCGCAGTGTGCTTGCAGGTTATGAGCGACCAGGTTGGACGCATTCATTCATTCATTCACTCACTGATCGGAGGTAGCTTTGGTAAGCGGCGCCTAAGAATGCACCCGGGACACGCGCAAAGTGGAGCAAAGTTCACGGATTATTGGCCAGGTGTTATTTGGGAATGGTCAGATGGTAGGCGTGCATCTTTGCACTGCGATCTGCAAGGCTCCCTTGTGACTAATAATGCAGTGTTTAGTTATTAGGACGATGCCTTGCATCTCAAAAAAGGGACACGGTTCACACACACACAATTGTGCAACAATTCATCCACGGTGACTCATTTAGGTTCCTGAAATTTCCGATAACTCGAGCGTGACTATAAATACAGGCGGGTATGAATGGCAGGGCGACGGTGGGATGTGGATTCTGTGAAGTCTGACGTTCAAGGACCACCTAATCTTTTTTTTTTGTTATGCAAGAAGCTCAGAGAATGCGTATAAGCCTTACAAACGAGCCTGATGCACGTGCACGCGCCAAAGGAACGACACGTTTGTTGTTGGTTTTGGTAGTTGTTTCAGTTTCCCGAAGGGGGAAGCGAAAACCTCTCATAGGTGACCGCTCAAACGTTCGATTCAGTTTTTCGGCTGAACCCGGACACAATGTGGACTCTATACGAGTGCATTTGGTCTGAATGATGGAGACAAACAAAGAGAGGAAAGAGAAAGAAGAGAGTCCGATTGTCCCCCTCCACCCCTTTCTCCTCCTCCTCCACCTCCTCCCCAAACACTGAGTTGTCATTCAAGGCAGTCGCCTCTGTGGCTCAATAGAGTGTAATCAATAATTGCCCGAGGCTTCATCTAACGCCGGGCTGCACCCGTGTACAGTGCTAACACAGGCTGGGCCTTTCAGACATGACTGGGTACATTGTACACACGTTAGTAAGTGGGCCGAGCTGTAATCCTAAAACATGACTGCTATGCTCTGACTAATAATAATAATAATAATACACAATTAGGACGTAGTCTCCTTGCCTAAGCATGCCCATGACATGACAGGAGGGTATATACAAGGGAAAGGGTGGGGAGGTGGGCTTGCTGCAGAGCTGTGGCTGTCTCCAGCCTACACACTGTGACCAATGTGTGCTCGGATGAACCGGAGGGTGACGGCGGAGGAGGAGGAGGAGGAGGAGGCCGAGATGTGAGCTTCTCCTTCACATGCTGGGATGAATAAACATTTTAAGAGTCACAAACACACCTAACTAAAAAAAAAATAATAATAATGGGGAGAGAAGACCCTTCCCTGGGCTATGACCTCACTTCCTTTGACATCACTAGCTTTGGCGGGGGGATGGGCAGCGAGAGCAGCTAGCTAGTAAAACCAGATTTTTTTTTTTTTTTGATAGCGACACAAACATGGCGAACGGTTAGCAAGCCCGCGGTTGTCTTTCAAAACGAGCCGTTTCTTCCTCCCCACACCCCCCCCCCAAAAAAAACACACACACAGACACAATTATCTCAGCACAAGACGTGTGAATGCTGACTAACCAGGCAGTAACCAGTGGAGGGGAACAGCAACACACACTCCTCTCCTCTCTCCATAAATCCCCGGGACAATACAGGAGGAATAATTTGCCCTTACGTACCTCTGAAGTGCATAAGAGCCACCGGCTGAAAAGGCCCATTGGAATTAGGTGCATCCACAACCATCCTGTCTCCAGATTTATTGCATGTCAACATCTAAACCTCAACCAGGAAGGCGATCCACTCAGGGCGAGAGGCCAGCCTCCATTTTAGCACAAAAGCAGATCAGAAAATGAAGCTCCTCCGCTGCTGGAGGGAACTGGCTAGTTAGTGACGTAAGCAGTGAAGGAGGCGCCCGATTGGCCGAGAGCGCCGCGGCTCCGGAGCAAGCGAGGCAACGGCCGCTACGAGAGGCGGGCTGTGATTGGCCGAGAGGAGGCACAAGGGGGAGGGACATGCGTTGGAATTTTCGCTCGGTGACGCGCTGTGAGGCAGGCCCCTGCCACAGATCTGAGATCAGATTGATTTAAGCCTGCAGTTTAACCACTAGCAGGGTTTTCAGCGTCATCTGACTTAGGACAAGCAGCTGGAAATAACTTACTCTGAGTGTGTTCAGAGAGAGAGAGAGGCCCTGGCTGAGTCTTCAAAGTCTTTCATTGTTTCTTCCTGTCATCTCTGCTTGGTTCTTTATCAAAGAGAGGTGGCAGAGTGGGTCAGAGGGGGGCCCTCGGATCTTTGGACTCAATGAGGAACAGAAGGAGACAGGAAGAAACCACACGAGGGGCTGAGGAGGACAAGACTGTCAGGGGCACAAACTCCAGAGAGCTCCAGCAAGAAAAACCAAAGAGATCCAGAAGGAAGCTGCGGTGTGATTATTCCCTACACAAGATGAAAGGCTGTGGAAATCTATCATGCTGTGTACTCAGTCCTGTTGAAGTCTAAAAACACATATATAAAAACATTGTACTCTCCAATAAGCTACCATCCTCAGTTTCTCAGCATCAGGGATGTCCAAATTATGGCCCGGGGGCTATACTTTGTGGCTTCATTTTTATAATGTATTATTTATAGCCTGCTGGGAGTGTTAGATACTGTGTGGCTTGAAGATTTAAAGACAAAATATGAATGATTTTGTTACAGACAAGAGCAAGAGTGACACATTTTAAACTTAAATGTTAACAGACTTTGCATTACTCATAATAAGTTACGTTTAAAATGAACAGGTTCAGATTTGTATCAACTTCATGCACTGGTTTTTAGATTTGTTCTCATCTGAGTGGTCTAGATTTGGTGACTGTCATTCAAAAAAAACAAAAAAAAAAAAAACAGAACAGTGCATTTGTATGTAACTTTTATTGGTAATTTATCATTTTTCAAATATTAGTATTTGCCCCTGGGCATCTTCACCGGGTCAAATCGGTCCCTCTTTAAAAAAATAAAAAATTGGACACCCCTGCTCTACATAATATATTTTCTGGTAGGGTTTTATGATTGGGTTCACACACTTTTCAGGGAAACGGCAGAATTCATAGTGACGTACATGTGCTTAACAAAATGAGCAGTAAACAGGAAATGAAAGCAGGAGGACAGAAAATTTAATGCACAGACACACAACGCAGGAAACTGCTGCAGCTCCAAGCAGCATTTTGCTGCCTTTCTGAAAGTTTGTCTGGTGACTAATCATCATCGTCACGCAGCTCGAATATAACACATCACTTTTTCAATGATATAGTTGTATAGTATTGTGGAGTTATATAATTTAGGCTTACTCGTTAGTGAATACTTATTTCAAGACTCTGTACACCAGATTAAGTCCAACTCCGAGGCAAAATCTGCATTTCATCTTTGCATAATGAAGCGGCTTTTCCTCGTTTCATGTGATTTATCAGAAGACACGCGGAGTGAAACCACATTCACACCACAAGGCCAACCAGGGTTTTCAAAACATCTGGGTTAGGCACCATGTTCACAGTCATTTCACAGCCATTTAATAACAAAAGCACGGCGCTGTTTTCCAACAATGAACAAAGTCTGACGATTATCTAACAGCTAATTAGTCCACATATGAGGGAAAGGGCATGATTTACGGTATGTCATGTTACAGTTTTCCTACCGCTTAGGGAACTTCTTTATTGTCACATGCACAACAACTATTACAGTGGAGCAGTATTTGGCTATAAAATGCTCAATAAATATGTATAAACAGAAAATCATGGAAGGAAATATGAGAATTTACATAAGACAAAGTAGGTCAGAAGTTAAAGATGTGTTAATGTAGACAGGTTTTATGCACTAATAATACATATAGTAATATAATAAATATATTGTGGTGGTTATACATCTTGTAAACAGGTAGTATGCAGGTATAAACACTAGTAGCAATATCTATAAATGGCTATGTCAACAGCAGTAAGTGACAGCAGTATAAAAATAAAGCACTCACCATCTTTATCATTCATACTAATGATCATGAGAGCTCAAAAGTGCTCCAATCCTAGTAAAATTTGAAGTTTGAATGCATATATAATTATAAAACTACATAACATTTATTTTACATGACCCAAAAATATGTATCTGATATTTCTTGGCAGGTAAAACTACTTCTTGGCAGGTACTTTCAGGTCAAGTAAGACCTACATGAAAAATGACCAGCTGACACTGAGGAATACTCTGACGGTGCATCAATGAGACCAAGGAAAGCAGAAGAGGAGTGGAGAGGAGGGAGGCCCAGTGTATCACTAAGCAGCTCTCTCTCTTGGCATTCTGTCACTGAGGGGCCAAAGCCTCTCCAAGAGGTGCCATTACATTCCATAGCCATGACAACGGGCGGCGGTATTTTCTGAAAGCTGCCACTTACTTCCTACTGGTTGGACAGACCGGGTAGGTGTACACAGAGCGTGTACAGGTCCACCCAACTACCTATTACATGTTTCTATTTGTCAGCAGATCCAACATAAACTGATCCTACTAACAAGTACTATGTGTGTGGTGCCGTACACCTCCATAGTTGCCCAAAAACAATTAAAAATACATCAGTGAGCCACACTGTTGCACTGACATGTTCCAGACACAGAATATTTTGAGTCAGGCTCACACACACCACACAAAATGCTGTAAATATTCAGTGACATGCTAAATGTGTGTTATTCTGCAGTCTTCTTAAAAATGAAATGTACATTGTAACCCAATGGAACATAATTTTGCAGAGTACTACAGACAGGGTGGGGAAGTCTGAAACGTTTGACAGCTGGAAAAACACATTTTAAGCGTGGGCATTTTCACAGGATATGTTGACAATAAGAAAAATACAGAGTATCATATGGCAAGAACTTAATCCACATAAAGAACCAGAAATGATATTAAAACACAAGTGACAATCTCAACATTTGTGAACCGTCGCCGGGTTGGGCAAGGAAACTCCCATTTTCAGCCAGAAGATGGCACCACAGGTCGGATCATTAGTGCAAGAACTACGTGTAACACAAGCCCATCACTAAATGTTTTACTAACACTTGGAACAACACACTGTTTACCCTTCTTCATCAAACATGCATTGTTGCAACACCGACAAAATTTTGTCCGCTCCATCAAGTAAGACTCCGTCAACTGTGATCGATGTGATGAGAGTGAGAAGAGTGAGATGTAACGTGTCACACTTGATCGACCATCGAGATATTTGTGAGATTTTCATTTGATACTGTCACATCAACATTTATAGGCCTGCATTTGCTCTGTCTCTCTCTCACACAGACACACGCTGATACAGAGAGAAGCCTGTGGCATTGAGTCAATTGAGTGAATATTTATGTCCCATTCAGTATCGTGCTGACCTCTCTTGTATTTGGTCTGTGACCTGATTCTGGTCTCACAGTGCTGAGATGTGATATTTTTTTTAGGCGTTTTTTCTATGTAGTTATATTTTGAGGACCTAAGCTAGCAGCAGTTATTTATTTGTGTCATGCACACACACACGTGTTGAGCTCACATCAGCACCAAACAAATCTTGGTGAAAGGGGTGAAGCCACGTTTTGCACTTACACTTAAAGATTGATTTACCCTCTCTAGAGGAGATCTGCCCAACAAGCTCTCTAGAACACAACTTAATTCTGAAGAACTGAGGACATTTTAGTGAAAGTATAGTATTAAATCATCATCATATAAATAAATATATAAATCATGCAAAGTCTTTCCTCTTCAGAAAGATTGAAAGTATATATGTGTCTATAACTATAAGAACTGTACTGAATGTACAGTTGCACTGGAACCTGTTCTAAAAGTAAGGTAGTCATACAAAAGTTTTCATGGATGCCCAGGCAAAACAAAAATATTTTTCTGGTGAGCTGGTATCCAAATTTGGATTCTTTTTATTAGTATTTTGATTACTTTGCAGATTTTTCAATTAAACAATGAATTGTCTGGACTATATAATATCAGAAAACTGTGAAACGTAACCAATTACGATTTCATTAGATCCAATTTGATGTCCTCAAATGTCTTGTTTTTCAGTACAACCCCCCCAAAATATTCAATTTAGAATCATATCTAACAGAGAAGGCAGAACATCCTCACTTTGGATCAGCTGAAACTAGTTTATATTTGGCATGTTTGCTTTAAAATTACTTGAAAAAAATAATACATCATCAAAAATGATGAAAATTACAGGACAGCCTGTAGTCAGCAGGAGGGTGACTAAGCAAGTGATCTTAATTTCAGGTCTGAATTGTCAGGGTGGTTATTTTCTCATTCGTCCTCTCAAATGATTCTTCTCAAATCTTGCAGAATAAAAACATTTCATCAAATAAAACAAAGCTCATTATGTTTTTCTTTTTTTTTGGATTAATCATCACACGTTGCCAACTAGCGGCCGCGTCTCCCTTAAACTTGCAAATCCTCCGGCCTGTACACTTCTATTGTTCCTCCGTAGTGTCACCCAGCTCATCCAGGTATGAGAACAAAGCATAGCTCGGTATAGTTTACAGGAAACCACTTAGGCCAGATCCTGCCTGTAATGCGGTGCGTAAACAAAGAAGCCATGAAAGATTGATGTAAATGTTCAAACCTCAACCGCAATGTCTCGTTTCGGAATCGGCATCAGTGTGATTCAGCAATCAACACGGTAAATTAGATTAAACCAGGTAGCTCGCTATGGTTAGGTTACGGTTAGTTTGCTGATCGGTGATAACTAAAATAAACTTTGAAACTAGTCAGTGCAGTGTAGATTTAAGTATTTATAGGACTCTTAAGATGTCTGATGCTCCGATATATGTCAGAGTTCATTGATTTGAGTTTTTCTTAGTTGACCCATAATGCACCACTCTCTTCTGGTCACCTGTCCATGCAGTCTGGGTCAGGGTTACCTTACATCAAGGAGCCCTCCAGGGTAATATCTGTTTCTTCCAGGTACGGCTGCAGATGCAGCTGATTGCACATCATTTGCATTACAGATAAAGCTGATGGGCAGTCTGCTTAGCTATAAATTATGTAGCATGCATGGACCTCAAGGTTAAAAAGGCGGTTATGAAGATCCACTAAGGCTATGAATTGTTAATATGATTCCCTTCATCCAAATAGGCCAAACATGCAATCATAGATAAAGGTCATCTAGCATTTTCCAGAATAAGCCCCTCTATGTAAATGAGGTATTACAGAGGAGGGAAATGTCGTGGAGTTGCATTTGAAGAGGAAAGTGATCGCTTCTGAAGGAGACACTGCATATGGAGGGAGGCGTACCTGCCAGTGCATGTAGTTTATGCAGCTCTCTGTTCGCACTGAGGGGGAAAAGGGAAGTGCTGAACCTCTTCTCTCTCTTCACGGCTGAGTGTGACCCTGGCTGCTTCACCCTCATCAGCTGAGTTGCGGGAGGCACTTTCTTATTGGAGCCCTGCAGAAACAAGAGTTGCAGAGGAAGGGCTCCCGTTACTGGAGCAGGGTAGGGCAAGGTAGTTCCTGCCCTTAAGGAAATGGCACAGGAATCACTATACTCAAGTGTCAGTATGGAGCTCATGGAAAGGAAAGGAGAGGAGCAAGGAGAGGAGAGGAGAGGAGAGGACAGGAGAAGAGAGGAGAGGAGAGGAGAAGAGGTGAGGGCGTTGTGGTTAAGGGTCAAGTTCCTTTCCGAATCAGATCAGGTGATTCTCAGTGAAGCAACCTGATCACAGTTGCTGGTGTACTGTACTGCATCTGCTGACAGAGTTCGGGATGGACCTCAGTGGACAGAATAAATGAGCACAGATAGAGCTGATAATGCTGTCAATGGGAACAAACAGCAGGCCCAGCAATCAATCAATCAGGTCTCTTCCAATCTCACTGTACTCACTATACTCAACATCACTGATGCACATCAGAAACGATGAGGACAGAAATAGCTGCTTTCAAAGCCTCGTGTTATACTCAGAGGCCAAACTGAGTCACGGTGGGGAGAAACGAGGGACTGGATGTGAGTATTTTCAGAGAAAATAAAGTCATAAGATCAGGCTGAGAGGTCACATGGGCAACTTTGCCTTCATTTCATGAGGACAAAAGATAATTAAACTTCAAAACAAGAGTTTTGAGGGCTTGTGTAAAATATTTATGTAATATTTGAGCATGTGATAGCCTATATTTAACTAAAAAACAAGCCAACAGAAGGCTAAATGAACTAAACAACAGTCAAAACCAGCGTGTGCCCCAATACAAACATCCCTCTAAGAACAAATAAGAATGTTTCCTGGATTATCACACTCTGTGCTGCTCCATGCATGCGGTTTCTACATGCTGGAAAAGCCTTTCTTATATGCTCTGCATGTTTTCTACAAAGGAGCCAATGCATGTCCTCTCTGCAGGGTGCAAAGTTCAAAAATACTTACATCTTTGTCATCCGCAGGCCCATTTTTACTTCCAGATTTTTTAGATCTTCCGGATTTGGAGGATTCCTAAAGAGTGAGGAGTCACCAAAACAAAATGAAACACAGCACAACACAGTGGCATGATGCTAACATTTAACATTAAATGTTGAACATGCACTTTACCTTGTCTTTCTTGCTCTTGTGAGGCATACTGAGAAGGGAAACCCCGGTGTCAGCAGGTCGGCGGTGAAACTGTGGTCACACACTGACAGCAGATGCCTGGTTAACACGTCTGTGCACACTGATGTGGCTCTCACGACTGACCATCCAAACACCATGTGACCGAGTCCGAACCACAACAAGGTGTCATCCTACTTCCGCGGCGGCTGCAAACCGCAACTCACGCGCCGTTAACGGGATATAGTTCATAACTGAGGAAAATACCGATTATGTTCGCTGTCGGCGTCCAACTTACTGCAGCCGTGCCTGCACTTTATGGTACCCGCTGTATCCTCCAGCCCAGGGACGTGTGTCCTCTGCCGGTTGTAACAGTTGGTGAGTGCCACAAGGGGGTAGTGTTGTATGAAGAAAGGAGGAGGTAGAGAGACGTGCAAATGTGAGCGAGGGATTGACTAGGGTCTCCATTCATTTATATACTTTCATCTCTTTGGGAAGGTTTTTATCT
Source organism: Nibea albiflora (assembly GCA_014281875.1). Taxonomy (NCBI): domain Eukaryota; kingdom Metazoa; phylum Chordata; class Actinopteri; family Sciaenidae; genus Nibea; species Nibea albiflora. The sequence goes on along the minus strand of CM024799.1, from coordinate 22,363,952 downwards.
ACATAATCACTATTTGATATATTCTTCAGCTTTCGGATGAAATTTCAGAGTGCGCCTTAAATGCACTAAAACTAAAGACTTCAAATAGGAAGTTGCCACTGAGCTTAGAGTGTCACAGAGTGTCATCAGCAGGTTGCAATAAGTCAATTTGTGAACAGCATGAGACGTCAAGTCAAGCTGCAAGGATACACGACAAATTATACATGTCATTACATTTTTTCTTGTTGTTGTTGTAATTTTTTGCTTCAATAAATTGTTTGAAATGAAAATATTACCATTGCATGCTTCTACTTAAATGCCCTTCATGATATAATATTAGTGTATGAACTTTTTGTGAGTAGTGTATATATATATATATTGCATGGTGGTGCAGCACTGTCACCAAAACTGGCAACTGGGTTTACCTGCCTCTCACCCAATGCCAGCTGGGATACAATCCTTAAAAGTTATAGTTACAGTAATAGAAAATGGATGGATGGATGGATGGATGGACTCAGCAACCTGCCAGGAGTGAAAAATGTCGATGTCAGGTGTGAGTAGATCACAACTCATGTAAAATTCAAGATGCTGTGTTCAGTCCTTCAACTGTTGCTCAGAAACCGTATTTCAACGGTCTATATGTTCAGCTCATTGACGGTTTACTCACAGGTCTATGAAGGGAAACCAGTTCAGTAAGTATCTTCAACCTGCTTTATGTAAAAAAAAAAAAAACCCAACTTCTTTTAAAACTTTCCCAAAACTTTTAAAACAGGGCATGCTTCAGGGTGTGTCTACCTTTTGATTAATATCTCAGTGAGATCATCCAATGCAACACACCCGGCTCATGAAACTCAGATCAAACTGTCAAACCAGGCAGTGCTGATCAAATATGAATCAAGATTATGTTACTGCATTGCCTATTTCTTACCTCAAATGTTTAATATTAAAAATAGATCACTCACCAGCTGCACAATCTCATCCGAATAGAGTTACCTCTGCCTCAGAAAAACTAAAGATGTCAATGGCTAGATGAAAAGATTTCATTTTTATCCTGACAGATTTGCCTCTTTTCCTGTATTTAATGCTCTCAATATTACATCAGTAGTCGCTTTTAAGCCTAGCTACCTAGTTGTAACAGTACACTAATCAGGGATTCAAGGCTAACAACGCAATAATGAAATTGTCAAAGCTAAAATAACTTTTTTTTTCTACAGCAAATAGTGCCTGGAGAAGAGATTCTCACATCTCCAATTACACTGAGAATAAAACACATTATACGATGTAAAGATGACCCATAAGTGCAACATAAATAAATCCACATTTGATTTATTGCAGTGTGATCTCACTGGCTCCCTTAGTTGGTCTTTTTTTTTTTGTATTCTTGTAATGCATCACTCAGTCCATATGGTGGCAGTGTTGCATGGTTTCAAACTTTGTGAAACATTCGGTCCTCACGGTTTTCATTTACCTAACGGCAGGTGTACGCCAGCGGGTTGATAAATATTACATTTGAGTTGCAGGAAATCCTGTCATAAGAGACTACCATGCCATGTAACTTCGAAAGCACAAAATCAGATTTTCTTTTCAGTAAAACTGCATGAAAACATAACCCACCCCCGCGATCCTTTAATGCTTTAGTTGCATTTAACCACAACTCAACGAGATTATTCTTCTTGAATGTCTTCATTTCTGCCTGTAGGCTGAGAGATTAACAAACTCCCACTTAATCCAGAGAGTTTGAACAACGCTTTCACCTGTCCCGTCACACTCTTCGCATCTACACTAAGCACACATGTTGTATCTGTGATTAGAGAAGAAAGTACAGATTAACATGAGCAAACGGATGCATGTGTGGGCTACAAAGAGAGTAGGATTGTTTTCTCCTCTGGCTGTCGATGTGGTGCACTGGTGTGTATTGATCAGGTTGTGAGGATGTTCTGTTCTCTGAATCATTGTGTTTCCATCTCTCCCTCGGTCCACGGTCAGAGCTTCATCGTCAACATGGTGTTATTACTGGGTGATACGGCTCCCTTCATTTCCTGTCTCAAGAGCAGCAGCGAATGCAACAACATAGGGGAGGAAAAAAAGGGGGTTTGCTTTTCTTTCTTTTTTTGTGCGCACATGTGTGCGTACACGGTTGGGAGGATGAATGGCTGCGTGAGACAGCACAATATGTCCATTCTTCTTCAAAGAAATGCAATAACTGAACTAGTATTTCATAGGCAGCTGGTGTACTGGAGAATATCAGTGATGTGAGGGAAGATTTCTGCCATCTTTCAATAAATGAATCAAATATTTTTCCACATAATCAGTTCAATAGACTTTTCTTGTTTGTCAACTTCAGAAAGAAATGTTCTCTCTTCCTGACTCTTCATTACCTTCAGGCTTTTTAGCTTGCCTGACTTAAATTCTTTAACCTTTGCTACAACGACTGAACCAATTTCACGCCATTGCTGTACAGAGCGGTCAGTGAAGTGTGAGTTGCCATAACACCAGCGTGTTTTATGAGAAAGCTGTCCAAGCCAGGCGGGGCTAATGAGTGGGGCTGCTCAACAAGAGCTTGTTTACTTTTCCACAAGAGAGAAAGACGGATAACGGCGTGGAGAAACGGGCAGCTTGTTGTGATGGAGGAAGATTGCTGGAGAGAACAAAGGCGGTCCAACGGGTAGTAGAGGAAAGAGGGCTCGGTGGTAATCACTGGGTTGTAGCGCAGGTGCACGATCCCCCATGATAACACATGAAATGTGCATCGATTGTGACACAATCTGTCACGCACAAGCTCGCACTTTGCGTGCCTGTCTGCTTACCTGCTTTCATTGTGAAATATGAGCTGTGTCGCACATCAATTTAGAGGCTTCTCAAGATGATAAATCTGATCGATGCCGGTGATCCTCTGACTTAAGTGCTACTGACAGGTTGAAATTGCCACTTGTCAGTTTAGTTCATGGCAGGATTCGTGTCAAACCGATGAATATCAGGGTGTAAAAACACGCGAATGTGAGCAGTGATATCAGAGGAAGTCTTGATTAAACAGTGTTCAATACTTTTTGAAGAGGTTGCAACCAGGCTTCAGCTTTTGGTTGCCGAAAATGAAAATGTGCTGCCACGCGTTGCCATTTTTAGCCAACTTTTAGGTAATTTAGGTAACAGAATTTGGATCTTTTACATGTGTCCACACTCAATAAGTGCTATACAAAACACCAGTAGAGCAGCTGCTTTCCTGATCTTCTGCAGATCTCTCAATGATGACGGATGCGTGCACATGCAGAGTTACATGCAACAAATATTAAAAGCTTTTTTGAAGTCGCACATTTTACTGTTTGGCGTCCTATTTTTGTATGTTAAGAAGTTATTGCCTATTGTGCGACGTAGCAACTATTAAACTGAACTTCATTCAAGCAAACCATACTGTGTAACATCAGCAATCAGTAGTGAATGTAGGTGCTGTTGCAGCAGCCTTTCAGGAGAGACAGAGAGTAAAAGAAACCATCTTGAGATCATCCGAGCAGTATAAAGGTTGACGTCAATCAGTCAACTGAGGTGAGAGGGGCCAAACTACCAGGAAGACCTGAGAGAAACAACAAGAGGTATGCCAGCACAAAACAAAGTACTTCTCAAACTTCTCAAGTGCTGCTAAGCCACTGAGTTCATGAAATACCAAAGCGCTCAGAGTAGGTGGGGTTAAGAATGCTAGCATCCACTTGAGGCTGTCATTGTGCACAAACTAAGCGGCAACCTCCATGGAAGTGCCAAAAACTGCAGTTTGTCAGCCTGGAGACTGCGGTTGACAAAACAATCTGGCCTCAAGGACTGCATCATATGATGATATTCATCAGAAGAAAAAAATACTATTATTATTTGAAATATTAAAAATATTGCTTTAGAATTACTGTCAAACACAACAAATGGAGCAAAAAATGTGAATGAAGAAAAGCCCTTCGTGTTACCAGCATGCTACTGTTAGCATGTACATTAGCATGACTGGATGTCGACATGCTTCTGTTTAGCATGATGGAGCGCTCTCACTCTCACTGTGTACAGAGATAGCATCCTGGTGACCTCACCTTGTCCCAGCAGATGGGCTGCTAGATGAGGCCTGGTAGAACATCGTGTACGGCCTGCTTTCAGGAACATCCTCCTCCGGGATTCAACTTTCCAGTTTCTCCAAGGTGACCTAATAGTCTTTCTGCCTGTGGCTACTTTCTTCAGTCATCTTGCTGTTTCATGTTAACTCTGCAGGATCTCCCCTCATGTTTTGAAGCCTACAGCTCATGCTGCACCGGCTTGAACCTGTTTTACTCTCCCTGGGGTGCTCCTCAGATAACTCTTCTCTGGGATCCCTCTACATTTGATTTCTGCCTTTGTACTTTCAGACACCTTTTATCATCCAAGAATTAAGGTTGATTGTATATTTAATCATGCGTAGGCTTGCAGTTTTGCAAAGTTGACTGCTCATCTTCCACCAAAATCTAAAGGCGGGACTTACACCAATTTTATTTGTATTCCCTGCAATAAAGCAGAAAGTTTAATATAAAACTCAAATTTATATGGACATAAATGACCGATTTAAGCAATGGGGAGAAACAACACTGACACTATTTCCAACTACAATATGGAAAATTAAACCTACACCGTACTAACTGTAAGTTACATTTTAAGCTGTGCGGTGGACTCAAAATGTTTGTGTCAACCTCATAAACGATTGCGAGAAGTTAACAGAGAGAATATGAAGAAGATAAGTTTGTTTTGTCATGTCATTATGAATTTCATTAAGAGCAATTACACCAACCATCCAGCTCTGAAACGGACATAATGGCTATTGATTGGCTGAGTTATTACATTTTGTTTCACAGGACTCATCCCACCATACGAGCTTTTAAACGCCTTTCCAGAATCTTTTTTGGTGCCGGCGTCTGACCTTCTCAGTTGTTTCAGCACCAGAGGAAAAAGAAAAGTTAGAGAGTCACAGAAGGCACTACAAGGTCTTTGTTGAGTTTAATTGTTGTGAGAAAGTCCAGATGTAGGTGGAAAATAAGACACAGATTTAGGTCATGAAAAGGATTCGGTGGAAACAAGAGCTCCAGCTTTCAACTTGTCTCATCTCTCTCACAGAGTCTTTGCCTGGATTCTGGTAGATCAGAAGGACCTGGGCTCATGATGCATACACATGCATACAAATGTGAGTCCAACTAATGTATTTAACACTAACACTGCAAGAAGACATAGTACAGTTCAAATCTAGCTGTGAATCAAACTCTGAATCTGAGTTGAATTAAATATTGTACTGAAACCTGAGATCTAAGCCTTGCCCCTGAGCCCCGAGCTGGGGCTGAAGTGATAATATGATTTGACTGCAGATATTTCTTGCCTCTTGCCTTTAAGTGCTCAAGACGAAAGCATGTCAGAGATTGCAGGAATGAGGAAAAGCCTGTAAGGGCTCTGTTGTCTGTCAGGTGGTTATGAAACATTAAAAGGAACTGTCGTCACATGCATGTATTCCCCGTCCGCTTGCGTACATATGCATGCACAAAAACCATACACACATTTGAGTAGTGGCATTTGCAGGTGCATTTCATGATCACACATAGCAGAGCCACTACTACTACTGCACTACTTTTTAAAAGATTTGTTTAACATTGTGGAAAATATGCCCATTTTCTTTCCTAGCGTGTTCATGGTGGCACCGCTTGGTCTACAAAGTGTTGTTTTTAGACTTAAACACGATATAACATGTTAATTAGTGAGATTTAAAGGTGCTAATTAGCAGTTTGTCAACTTTATACAGAGAAACCAAGAAAGCTCTATCCCCGCTTGCTTGATGCTAAGCTAAACCGAGCAGCTTCTGGCTTTAGCTTTATTTTTAATGGACAGAACATTGTCATCTAACTCTCTCTTCTAATGTCCCAAAATGTTGGACCATCTCTATAAACCAGTGTTTTGCAACACTGCCCTGCATGTTTTAGATGTTTCCTGCTCCAACACACCTGATTCAGCTCATCATCAAGCTCGTCATCAAGCTCTGATAACGAGCCACTCATTTGAATCAGGTGTGTTGGAGCAGGAAACATCTAAAACATTTAGTATTTAGTTTGTCCATTCTGGGCTACAAAAACATGGTGTATGATTTCAGTTTGTTATACACTAATGGAAACATAGTGATGCTGAAGAAAAGCCTTCAACAGCTTTACGTCGTCGTTATAGTAGATCTCACCTCTAGCCCATGTTGATAAATCAGGTAAAAATGTCAATATTTTCCAGCACTTCAGATGTTAACCTCTGATAAAGACTTGAATATTATCCAAACAAGACTGAATAAAATAAATGTCTTTTGCTTTTATAATAGCACCTGCACACCTACGCGTGCCTGCGTGGAGAGCCACAGAGCAACTCATGCACCCACAAACATCCTCTCAAACATCCATAATCCCTTTGACAAGCCCCAATTACTGTTCAGTGATACGCGCAGGGTCAGGGTGAAGTCTCCGCTCCCTAAGTTGCTCTGTGCAGTACCTGCTGTCATCTGTTTGCGACCGGCTCTTTCTGTGGGAAGGAATTGACAGTCTGCAGCTCCAGCTGTCAACACCGGTTTGTCAGATTCGGGTTATAATAAGGGAGAGTTTCCTCTCGTTCAGGAGTTTAGGTGCTGCAGCCGAGAGGAGAAATCACTCTTAGAGATGAAATCTGCAGACTCCTCTGGCACTGTGGGGGGCATGACAGCCATGTAACTGAACCCCCCCCCCCTGTGTGGGGGTCGGACCTTTCTTTTCTTTTTTTGTCTTCACTTCTGTTTCCTCCACAATAAAGTAGGAAAGGGGAGTGAAGAGGTCTGTCACAGCTGCAGCTGGCACTATGTTAAAGGGAGCAGTAAGGAGGGAGGGCAAGCGAGGAGGAGCAAGTTGCAGTGATTGATTGGTTAGACCTACTGCAACTCCTCACGGGACTCCTCTGTCTCTTCAGATGTAAAGACGAAACCAAGTTCTTTAAAGATTACTCCATTTGTCCCCGTTATGATTGTCAAACTCACAAGATGGACAGTTAAAAAGCGAAATAGAGCAGCAGAACCGGATGATTCATCTTTTTTTTACTCCATACGTTCTTCTTTCTTGTCAAAACCTGCCATCTACATCGCTCTCATCCCAAGGCCGCCTCCCACCAGTTTGGCTGGAGATTCGGTTGAGTTATTCTAGTCACGACTAATGTAAGGCTTGAGCTGCCAGCCTCAAGCAGAGATAAGACGTGAACTTCAGATGGCTGGTAAAGCTTGCGTCCTTCTAACCTCACACCCCAGATTTGTTTTCATTTTAAACCTTGTAGTCTTCAGATCCAAAAGATGTTATCGCTGGAGTTCCTCTTCGAGGGATTCTGATTTCTGGACAAAAGGTTGAAGGAGCAGTGCTTGTGGCAGGTTAAGGGAAACTGTAATAAACTTTTCTGTGTGACGTCTTGTACAAATACATCTAAAGGCAAAAGTGTTTTATCTGTTCCAAACAGCCGCAGTCGAAAGGCGGGATGAAAAGCCCGCCGTTCTAGAGATGGCACAGATGCGATAAAGGAAACAATTCATAGTGTTACAGTGAAAGAAGCAGTTGTGTGAAGAAGCGTTTGATAGAGAAGTTGAAGCTCAGTCAACTCTCCCATCACTGCACACGTGGACAGTCACTGCATACATTTGAAAAAAGACAAAGTCTCTTCAATTGCGCTGTCAGAAACACGTGGGTGGAGAGAGTTTTAGATGTTCGGCCATGCAGCGAACACTCAAACTACGGCTGACACTTCCTGATGCTTTAACAGTTCTTGAACTTGGGCTGAAGCTTGAGAAGCAACACGAGCATCCGCATGAAGAGAATGTAGAAATATTTACATATTTACACAGCAGAAACTGAAATTTCCTCAACGCAACTTGTAATGCGAGTCCACAGCAGCATGTATAAAATGTATCTTTTATCTTAGCGATAATATAACAAATGATTGGGGAACTAGTTTTATGATGGGAGCTTTTAAAGTTTCCTTGCCTACACCACATTTCAGCGAGTTACCGCTCTCTCTCTAACGTGAGTCAGTGGTCACCGTGACCTCTCTCTTCCACACCTCTATCTCGCCTTTTCTAGCTCTCGTTCCCATTCACATTTCTTCATCCTATCTCCTCCTCATTCTAGCCTCCGTGTTCTCTCGGAGCCTCGGCTCAGTTCCTCTCTGCTGGGGAGTTACTCAGGTCAGAAAGCGAGCCAGCTGCCCGGGCTAATCTGGGGAATACATGCGGCTGTAGACCGAGACAGAGGTTGACAGAAAGGCCAGCTTTTCCACGATGATAAAAGGCTGGGCTTGTGTCTCAAATCTGATATCATCCAACTTGACCTATAAAAGTACTGCACGGCTACAGAAAAAAAAATGCAGCTTCACGTCTGGAGCGGTTCCATCACTGGAAAAAAAAAAGTTCAAAATCAGCCGGCAGAAGCAGGAATTTGAATTTGACATTAGGGCCTCAGAGTGGTGAAAAAGTTGATGCTTCTTATTGGCAGTTTTGAAGATAGAACATCAACAGAGGAATAAATAATATTGCACAAATCATCCGTGTAAATAAATGGCCTTTTGAATGCATAATTACATAACTGCACTTTAATGTGTGTGGGAGTTACAGCTCAAGGAGGGTCTTATTAATTCACACTTATTTCATTGCAATGAAATTCTCAGCGTCTCAGTTCAAGGCAGAAATGTGAAATGTGATGCTTGCCAGGTATGATTTTGTCTAATTAGCCTTAATGGGGTATTTCGAAATGTGCAAAAACCCAGACTTTTGGTTTTGCCACACTAATTAGCCCCGCTGTTACTTTGCAGGCATTTATAACTGAAGTACTGAAGTATGAAGGAATTTCTTAACCATTTTTATTTCACCCCATGGTTGTATGGCAGCACATTACAGAGACAGCATGTTAGGTTGGAATTTATTTTTCTGGCAAAAAGAAAAAAAAAATCATTGGAGGATGTCTGTTGCCCTTTAGGCTGAGAAATGTTCTTATTGCTGCCTGCGAGTGTGTTTTGTTTGTTTGTTTGCTTTTGTGCGTGTGTGTGTGTGTGAGCACAACTCGGCTGGAGGCAGACACCAGATTTTCAGCACATCTCAAAATATTGTGTCCTGAAAGTTGACTGTGTATAGTTTGTAGGAAGAAAATACACTTTCTTGAGTACTAATACACAATATACAATACTAATATACATACTGAAAATGTGTCCAGTTATTATTAGCCATACTAACAGCGTCCGTCGTTCAGTCCAATACTTTGCTCCAGATTAACTCAACATTAACTGGATGTGTTGGTGTAAAACTTTGTGCAGACATTTATTGTTATCAAATGATTAAACTCAGTAACTTTGGTGATCCAGTGACTTTTCTCTACTCAGGTTATTGGATTGAGTGCCATAAAATTTGCGTTCCCTTCAGAATGAATGGTAATATTTTGAAAATCCTTCACCTTTTCATCTAGCACCGCCATCAGGTCAAATTTGCTGAAGATCTAATATCATTCCCTTCAGCTGATAGCTTTGCAAATGGTAGCCAACGTGCGAACACAAGAACACAATGTTGAACATGACGAGCATTATTCCAAAATGCCTGAATTGTCATAGTGAGCATGTTAGCAAGACATTAGCACTTACTTTAAAGTACAGAAGGTCAACAGGAAATTAGCTGACACAACCATCTCGGCTGAAAAAAGGACTCTCAGCAAGCAGTTTTTTTTATAGGAATGGATGGGATGGTATCTTTTTATTGGTACCCGGTTCAATTGATTGATTGATTTGATTTGATTTGATTTGATTTGATTTGAATTGAAGTACAGGCTATAGAGCCAGTAGCTAAGACATAGAGCCTTTGTCATATTTTTTTTTTTTTACAAACATAAAATGTTTCAGTAAAGCAGATCTTTTCCTCCAGTTTTAATATTCCTTAACGCATACGGTATGTTGTAATATGAGTGTATCAGATATAAAACTATAAAATGTTGAAAGATCTATAGCAGAAGAGACAAACCCCTGTATATTCATTGTGAATTTCATTTGACAAAACTGCTACATTTTCGTTAGCCCTGCAGCAGCTTTCCAAAGGGGCAGGAGCTATGAAGTATTTATTGGAGCTGTCACTGGACGGCATAGAAGGATCGCTGTGGTTAGGTTTTCCACTCAGCAGTGCAGATGCATCCCAACACTGATGCTATAAGCCCCACTGTAACTGAATCCAAGCTGCAACTGAAGCAGCTTTTACCAGCCTCCATACAGAGTAATCGACAGTGAAGGACTGACACAAAAGAGGACATTAAAACACCAAACAACAATCTGTATTCCACCATCTCTAATCAACGGTTCTTCACTCGTCTAAGTTGGGAAAACAGACAGAAAACCAACGTTAAACTCAACAAATGAACATCCCTATAATATATTATAAAGAATGTATTAATGGGGGGTTCTAATACAATAACCATTGTAAATTTAAATGGATTAATAATTAATAACATTTTCCTCCTTACTGCAGAATCTTCTCTTGTTTTTATGAGATAAGGATCGCAGGGCTGATGTCTGACTCTCTTTCACACACACTTAGGCAGCCTTGTATATGTTTTGTTACAGTCTCTGGGGTTCTGTTGGTGGTCTGTGTGTCTTATTGATTTCTGTGAGAATTAAGTTATTGTATATTGTTGTTAGATTAGTCTCCCAGCTCACTGTCATAAAGATCATGTAAGACAAAAAAATAGAATTAGGTTCATGTGATTTAGAGCTTCCAGTTGCAGAAATAAATAAGAACAGGCGCTGCAAATCCTTGTTGCATTACCTGTTTGCCTGGCTCCGGTTCTGGCATGACACCTGTCAGTATTCACCCATCGCCCAAGACTAAACAGTCCAAAACCCCTCTGGTACAAATACTCACATATCGCCGGTGCTCTGAGCTCGCAGTCCAGCTAGTCCGGCTTACAAACTGAGCTAACATTAGCATCTACAGCAGCAGCTATAGTTTGCAGCAGTTTACTTTAATGTCCATCAGGAATCACAGAGAGTTGATGCACAGCAGCCAGAGGACATCAGAAGGAAAACCTGAAAACATTTCTCCATACAATATGATCCAGTTTCACCAGGTGACTGTACCAGCAGCACAAAGTTACATAGTGCAAGAACAGGCGTATGGAGACACTCTCCACCTCTTTACATGCCAGCGTAGCATTACATTTATTTTATGGTCGAAAAGTTACACAGCATTGCCCTGAGATCATTTAATTTGTTTCACCGCCCAACTTTGGATGCAGTCTTCAAAAACATTTGCTTGAAATACTGCTTGAAGTTTAACAGTGAATTCTTCATTAAATAAAGATGATTGCCATGCCTCATTCCTTTTGGGTTCAGCCGTGGTTCAGACAGATCACTGACTGGAACAGACAACCTCTGGGATGTGTGTGTGTCTTTCCCTTTCCCTCTCTCTCTCTCTCTCGCTCTCTCCTCCCCTCACTTTAAAACCTTGAATTTTCTCTGCCAGGAGCTCCTCAGCGTGATTAACATTGTCGTGAGCAGTACACACTCTCACTGCGTTGTTATGGCAGCCATTTTCCTATTTGCTTTTGTTTGTGCATCAGTCTGTCATTGTGTGTCTGTATCTGTGACCTGTGCATGCAGCTCGTCTTCTCGGGTCAGAGCGCGTTAACGCTTGTATGTAAAGAGGTATACTGAGTTTCATGACCTTTCTGTGTTGTTATGGTAGCTTTACATTTCCTTTATGAAAGGCTTTACCTGCCATATGTTGGCTAATTGCTGAAGCCTCAGTGACTAAAATGCTACGTGGACCTTTAGTCACCTTTAATATTCTGACCTTTTCCTGTCCAGCATCTTGCTGTCACGTGAAGACAAGACAAAGGCTAATTGTGTCACGGCAACGTAAACGCTGACATTATTCATGCAGTACGACTTGAACGCGGCTTCAGTTTTGGACAGCTCAGATCTGAAACTCATTCATTTCATTCCTTTTATTTGGTACTTGCGAATATTGGGCCAAAAATCTGACACTCATCCTACAAAACATTTCAGTAAAGTTTGTAAGATGATGAAAACTTCAATATTTTCGGACCTATTATCTTTTTACATCACCTCCATCTCACGCTCGTGCTCGTTCTACCTTCCTCTCGGTTTAAACATTCATAAACCTCATCATGAGATTTCTTCCTGACTGTGGGAAGTACATGAGACAAGACTTAACTGCTGTATCACAGATCCCTTCGAAGGAGGAGGAGGAGGAGGAGGTGAAAGAAGGACAAGCGCTCTCTCTCTCTCTCTCTCTCTCGTGAGTGCTTGCTGAATACTTACTCAGATTTGCTTTTATGGAACCATTTCTGGGGTTCACGGATTCAAACTCATTGCAAATGGTCCTTGAAAGTTTGGGTTTTTAACTGCATGTGTATCGATTCTGTGTAACAGTGCCCTATGAATACTATATTGTTACAAACCTCCTGCTCGTATGCAGGTGCACAATGGGAGGACTAGAATTACTTGTACAAAGGTTTGAATGAAATTTCACAGCTGAATTTGCAGTTTGCGCCTCATAGCAAGAATGTTCCTGGTTTGAACCTGTGTTAATTGGTGACTCTAAATTACCTGCAGGTGTGAATGCGAGTGTGAATGGTTGTTTTTGTCTCTTTGTCCTGCGATGAGTTGGTGACCTAAGTCAGCTGGGACAGGCTCCAGCGCCACCGGGACCCTGACGAGGATAAGCGGTTACAGAAAATAGATGGATTGAATATGACATTGAAATGAACAAAAATAATTAACATTATATGATTTTATTGACATTTTTTGGCTCAGTAACTCACATTACAGTAGCTGTTCCACTCCACCAGCTGCCTCAAGCTGCTGTTGGCTATGAAATCCTCTCGTCCGACGCCTCTGTGACTGTCACGTGACCACCTGTCATCTTAATTACTTCATGCTTTGCCCTGCAGATTCTTCTTTTTTGCTCTGATAAACAATATTTAACAGACTGAAACCTTGTTAATGTTAATCTGACCGGGAACTCATACAAGCAAGAGATTTCGGATCAGAACACAAGTGTTCTGGCCTGTCTTGCTATTCTTTTTGGTTGTTGTTTAATATTTAAAACAAAACAATCAAATAACTTGTTGAAACTGAAAGCAGTGAAATATTTTTAAAGGACGAAATCTAACAAACTGATGTTGATGATGTGTTGTCACCTAGACCATCAATTAAGTTTCCATCATAACTTTTTTAGGGACATTACGCTGCTGCTATAATAAAGTACTGACAAGCTCTCGGCTGCGGCTGTAGCTGGGACAGAAAAACCTAACAACAGCAAACCAACGAGTTTCCATAAATTTGTTTGGCGTGAGTCATTAGCAGGCAAGCGAGTCAACCTCTAACTATTCAGAGCCTCAAACCAAACATTGCACAGTTAAAATCAAAATGTTCGGCTGCTGGGTGTCATAAATATCTAGATTACACACCCACACCGACTCTGGCGTCCTGCTTCTTCGTGGATGTTTTTCCGATGTCCAAACAACCAGTATCTCGTAGAAAAAAAACAATCTGGTAACTGTGAGTTCTGCATTGCTCAAAATATAACCAGAGAGGTGGTTTGATTTGTACATTTTGTACACTTACTCACTGCTAAATTCTGCCCTTACAGCTATTTATCATGTTTTTTGTCCCCCGGCCTGCCAACCAAGCTCAACACCGTTGCCTCTGAGTCCATTTTCTTGCTTGGTTAACCTTCAGTTCAATCTGTAGCTTCTTGTTGAATCAGCAAATACCCAGAGCTCTCCCCACACGCCCTGATTTGAACCGCCTCAGTCAGGATTGTAACTTGCATAGCTGGCATAGAGGCTGCTGATGAACTTACAGCAGTACTTTTACGTCATACCTTCACGCTGTTGATGAGATGACCCCTTAAACTCAGTCTAACCTCGTGCCACATGTCAGAGGTCTACAGCAATGTGTCCGAAGCTCATACATGTTTTAAACAAATGTTTTTAGGGACTCCTGCTGCTCGGGCTCCATACATAAAATATGACTTCTCCGCTTGTATGGAGGAACAGTTGGCCTGTGTATGAACACATACTGGAGAGGGAAAAGAATAAAGTCATCTTTGAAACAGTCTATCAGCATTACTTATTCATCTGTATTGTGAATACTGGATGTAAGGTACGAGCATACACGGGTGACACTGACTTTTGAATCTCAGCTATGATTCAGGCATCGCGGCTCTCCTGTGAGTTTGGGAGACACATTTAATTAACTAGCGATTGATTATGTCAGTTTTCTCCTTCAGTAAATCTCATTGTCTCCCCGGAGGAGACAATATCTCACTGTTTCTATATGATAGAATAATTATGATTTTGTGTTGTATCACTATGATACATTTACTTCCAAGGCCAGCATGTTTTTCCGTTTCATCACAGCTCACCCGTCACATGCTGTTTTCTTTGTGCCGTCACAGCACGTATGAATTTGACTTGACAGTCTTGCACAAGACGTGAAATATAAAATATTAACAGAGCCTCTTAAATTATTTATCTCCTGTGTTTGTGATCATGTATGTTGTCTTAGCTAAGGTGTTTTTCTGTGTGGATGTATGCATTCAAAGCCTATAGACCACGCTGAATATATGCATGTGTTTTAGCTACATGAAGTCCAAGTGAGCGCATGTGTGTAGGTGGAGGGAAGCCAGGTTACATATGTGCCTCTTACTCTATATATATGTGTGTGCATATGTGTATCCTTTCTTTCTAGCTCACTGCAGCAAGTAATATTTGACTGACTGACTCACAGGATGTTGACACTTTGATTTTGGGTTTTTGGTGAGGATGTAGCCGCGTTAAAACCCGTTTTAAATCAGAAATTTGAAGCGAGAATATTAAACTTCTATTCATGAGACCTGCCACTGTTTTAAGCCATGCTAGCAGTTAGCTCAAGGGGATCATAATGTCTGTGAGATCCACCACTTTGGTCCAGACTGAGAAGGTCAACTTACTATAGGATGAATTGTCATGAAATTCACAGGCCACAGATGAGTTATCTCATTGACTTTGGTGATTCTTTGCTCCATCGTCAGGTTAACATCTGCACCATGTTCATCCAATTATACCTGCTAATCATCAGCCTGTTAACATTGTCATTGTGAGCATATTAGCCTGCTCATGTTTTGCTAAAAGCACCGCCATCAATCGCTTGCATAACTATTTTGTAAATAGCCTTTTGAACGTGCAATATAAAAACATATAATAATCCCAAATATGGGATCTTTAATGATTAACATCAGTACAGATTTATAAGTTCAACAGAGCCTGGCACATGCAGCAGCGGGGGGTCTATTGTTCCCTTCATTAAAGCAAATTGGAGCAAATTAAAATAAATGGAGTGAATGTGAGGAAACATTTTGGAGGCCTTATGGAGGAAAAATCACAGATAAAAAAATAAAATGAAACTTCCTTACAGTAACATCTCCAAAATAGTGATTAAACGAACCGTGGCAGCTCTAGACTGAATCAAGCTGCTTTGGTTCATTCACATTCATTCAAATTAATTATGATTTAGTGGTGATTTGTTTTCATTTGACTAAACTACACAGGAAGACTAAGACTTGAACAATTCATTCATGATGCAGCGCAGAAATAAAAAGCAACTGATACGCACTCCCTGGCCACTTTATTAGGTACACCTGTACACTCTGGTAACTATATGTTTATTACTAAGGCTTGTAGTGGCTGGTGGTGTTGCACCAGAGAGCATTATATTGAAAGGTGTGCATAATATTATAGCCGTCTCATGCATGTAAATGATGTGGCCAAAATGTTAGGAACACCACGGATGACGCTTTGTGAAAGCAGAATTCGTGGCACAGCTGCTGTATTGGATTGTACAGGTACACCCAATGAAGCAGCCGGTGAGTGCATGTGTCGGAGTTGATATTTTTAGCTGGCTAAGTAATGCGGTGTACAGTATATGTCGAAGTGGCACCTTATTATCCTTTAGCTTGACTTGGTTAACAGTGCTGGTTGCGCTCTGTCTCAGGAGGCTAATTCTGTTTGTTTGCAGGGCTGTCGCTCTCTTTCCATTCACCTCCCCTCCTCCAGCTGCTTTTCCTCCGTGCTCCCTCTCACTCGTACTCCTTACATGAGTTGAGAACTGACAGTCCTCATTCCTCATCCCATGGGGTTAAGTGCAGCCTGACCTTTTGGTTACACCGCTCAAGGCGGCCTAACGTTATCTGAAGCCATCTCTTAGCCACGCTAATCCACAGTGACAGAACTACTTTTGGCTGCCTTTCATTTTTTAAACGTGCAATTTCTTGGCATTTTAGCCTTTATTCAGCTCTCCACAGAGCAGAGACACACGGTAGCCATCTGTATGCCATTTGCTTAAGCCAGCTGTCAGGATGCTGCTTTTGGTGTCTTATCTTGGGACTTTGCAGACATGTATTCCTTTACTGTAATTTGTCTCAATATCTTCCCTACATACTAATTAATTAAGACACATTTGTACGCCTGTGAATCCCCATGGCATAAATCAATAGCTGGTGAGCTAATTATGGTATCTTTAATGCCGTGTCCCGAATAATTAGGTTTGTTTAACGGTGTTAAATGTGACCCACCTATGAATATTAAAGAATGTTTTAACACGCTGTAGGGTAATGTGGCTTCTCTTCCAGGAGCTTTGGTATGTTCAGAGTGTAAATTAGACACTGTGAGGGTTACATTAGCCATTAGCTTCCATGACAACTGATTATTTATTTAAAGCCGCAGCCGTTAAAAGCAAAAGTATGAATGCATTTTTCTTACTTCTGTCCTACTAATGGTTCATTTGTTTTTTTCTTTAAAAATTGCACCAGAAATTGATGCCCTTAAATTACCGGAGTGCAGGATTTAAAGGCGCTGTAGTCGTGGATTAAAACCCACTCCACTCATCCTCCATTTCCAACCCTGAAGGAGACGCTACAGTGGCCACGAAACACACATGGCAGACGCTGTAGGAAGAGACCTGAGGACTTTACTATGTTTGCAGAGGGTGTTTTATTTTGAAAATCAACCAGATTCTCAAAGCTGTTTGCGTGCCAGCTCGATGTGCTCCGTGCTGAATAACACAGCTGGATGTGACGTCCGTCAAAAATAGAATAGCTCCGTATTCTTGGAGGCAGCGTGGAGAGCTGCTTCTGGGCCGTATCCGAAACGCCGTGCCCTTTAGCAGCAAATTTGTGTCCCAAATCCATCCCATGATTTCTCATAATCTCCACAGTAAAGAGCTTTAGCAGCTTGTATATAAAAATATCTGCATACTTTACTATTTAATTTAAGGAAATAATACAATGCTGCTAAGATTTAATCATTTTATTTTGTTTAGCATATTCTTTTGTAGCTGTGAGCTACTTCTCTTTCTCCTTTGCATATTGCATTATTGGAAAATAGTGTGCAACCACAGCACGCTAAAAATCGACTGTGTTCAGTATGCATTCTGTCTGCCTGTTTACCATCTTAGTTTAGCCTGTTAGCATTTGCTAATAAGCACAAATCACAAGGTCAAGTGTCATTAATTTTGTTAATCACTGGATACATGGACATAATCTGCTGATGGAGCTCATTAAAGTCGATTCATCAAATGGAGGAAATGAATATAAGTAGCAGATTTTATGGCAAGCCATGCAGCTAATAGTTGTAAAGACATTTCACTCGAAACTCAAAACTTCACAGTGGCGCGATAAGTAAGTAAAAGGATCATCTACGTTGTCTGGGCACCAGGAATGTCTGTATTAGATTTCATGACACTCGCACTGGATTACGGAGGTGGGCCGAGAGCTCCAGCGTAAAGCCACGCTACTGGCAAAGCCAAAAATCAACCGGTTAACATTTATGATGTGAAGTCATACTCTCTTTGGAAATGCGAACAAATGACTCGCACATTAATAAAAAATGCACTGTAAGCTGTCTAAGCTGGTCTTCAGTTCTATTTCATGTGCGTTGAATTCAGTCTGATCCAGCACTGACTATCACGAAGACCACTCCACCCCTTGATCCAGCCATTTACAGAACAGCAGAGAGAGTGGCAGCAGAGATGTGTGTATATATATATATATATATATATATATATATATATATATATATATATATATATATATATACACACACAGCAGGCACATGAAGAATTGATGTGAAAGTCCATTAGGTCACTGAGTGTTGGTGTTTCAGGAGTGGTGATGGTTGACTCTGAATCACTTAAGTAAACATCAGACCTCTTCATCTTCAACTATTTCTTGTTATAGTTTCTTTTGAGGGACTTCTTCATTTCTGTATCCTGTTGAACAAAGAAGAAAGACACGGTTTGACTCGTGTGAGTCGGCACCCACCGAACTGTGACCAGGTCCAGCGGTCCGGTGGACAAACGTGTGAAGGTTATCCAAACTCAACTGTTTGTTGATTTTGCAGATTAGCTGACGCTTTTATCCAAAGGGACTTACACAAAAGGGAAACAATCAAGGTACAGTGCACAATTCGGTATCTCCAGTTGTTGGAGGTACACAGGTTTTGTAGGAACTGGTGGCACGTCCCACCAACGTGGAACAAATTTGATTAATTAATTTCATGTGCATGTTACTATTGAAAATTGCATATGGAAATAAGATAAGTTTTTGATTGAACTACAGATGGATGACTAATTCAATCACATATTTCTCACTTAGGACCTTTTCTTTTACTTATTTTATGTTCTACCTCAGTCTTCACTTGTCATTTGATGATTGATTGACAGGTTGGTGCCATTACAGATGCCTTATTTGAGCACCCAGGTATTTTATTCAGCCCGCCTCAGGTCCACCGACGATCCACATCTTTGCTGATTTTTTGATTAGGCGAGAGGCGGCAAAGGTAGGACTACCAACATGGCGGTGACCAGAGCCACCGCACTCTTGAGGTCAATGAAGGCAACACAACGACAACTCAACATGCATTCTTTGTACTGACAATGGTTGCTTCTCTGGCAGGGCGCAGTCTAACTTTCTGTCCGATGTGTTTTTGTGAATCGAAATGACGGCTCTAAGAGACGTTAGATGTTTCTGATCTTAAAAATTGCTCTTTATATCTGATGTAGAATTAGAAAAAACTCCTGCTAAGGTGGAAAATGTTAATCGTTTTGGTAATTCATCACCGCTGTGTTTGGCATTTACTTATTATTTCAAGTTTACATTTGTGTGTTTGTCACTTAATATGCGCACTAGCAGTGTGTCTCCTATCAGAGATTATAAATTGGTAAATGAATCTTTAGTTGCTTGTTGGTCACCATCAAGACAAACACTTGGTAAGTTTGAAATTTAGTTTCAGGATTGTTTGACAGAGGAGAATAAAAAACACAGACGTCAGAGATCAAATCCACACTACTTAATTTTGAATTCATACTCACATAAATGAGTGCGATGTTAATTAATTCAATCTCTTGCAGTCTTTATCAAATTATCAGAATAATTTTAGACAACTGTGCCTTTGTTGTCAGGAGTGAGCGCATCAACAGAAGAATACACTGAAAGACACTGAAATCTTTGTCATGGTCGTTTTTTTTTTTTAAACATCAGTGAATCAGACTGCCTGCGAGCGTGCAGCATCTGCCGGTGACACTCCAACAAGCATCTGCATTCAGGAAAATGAGTCATTCTCAGTAACCGTGACCGTGAATGTTTGCCCTTACCTTGTCCTTGTTGCTCGAGCATAGCGTCTCATAAGACTTTTGAAACGGTTTATTTGTTGCTGTGACATGAAACTTAATATTCAGAGAGCAAAACGTTTCCGTCGCAGTCTCTGTGATGACGAAACAAGCCTCACTGGAGAGAGGCGCGTATAGATGTCAAACACTTGACAACCCTCCCTTCGTCAAACAGGCATATATTACAGTAACCTTTACATACACTCATACAGACACACACACTGATTTTGAAGTATAATTGCATATATGGCGACAGCTTGACTGATCTCTAGAGAAAGAACTTTACTGTACCACAGAAACATTATATTTGAGCAGCAGATACAGTATGACACAGAGATTAAGACAACATATATTTCATGGCTTTTTTTTTCTCCGCTGGATCAAATCCCGCTCACTCTGAGATTGCTCGTTCCGTACAGTTACACTAATCCTGTTTTTTCTGCTTTTGTCCAAGAAGTAACAGCCGTGTCCCGGTGACATGAAATAGACTTCAAATCCCCGTTTCTTTATCTTTTTAAGTTGAGTTCCACGATTCTTAGGGGTGAAGATTTTCTCTATTTTCATTTATTTACTTTTTTAGCATGCAGGTCTATATGGAGGATATTCTGTAGGAATCTAAAGAGCTATATGGCACAGAGCTGTTTGATGTAAAAAACAAAAATCACAATCATCATGTGTTTACAAGATGGAACATTTAAGTGTACTGTACAGTACTCTCATTATCTCATTATCATTATGATTATGTATGTTTTTCAGGAGCACCGTCTGAGTTTCATGAGTTTTTGGAAAGCTTGTTTGAACTCATCGTTGAACGCGGTGTAGATGACAGGATTGATGAGGGAGTTCAGGTATCCCAGCCAGGTAAATATGTCAAAAAGCACTGGGTCAAACCAGCACTCTTTACAAATGGCCATGACAAGTGTGCCAACAAAGAACGGGAGCCAACAGACAATGAATGCGCCCAGGATGATGCCCAGCGTCTTGGTCGCTTTCCTTTCCCGAGCCGCACAAAGACGTTTCCTCTCCACCACGCTGTCTGCCAGCTTCACTTTCACACTATTCATGAACAGAGGCGACCCTCCTCCTCCCACGTTGCCAGAGTGTAGGTGTGCTTCCTGGTTGGAGGAAGAATTAAGAGAACAGAGAGAGGAGCCTGCAGAGGTCTGGATGAGCTGTGCAGTGGTGAAGCGTTTGCCCGAGGACGGTGTCTTAAAGATTCGAGAGCGAGCGGCAACATAGATCCGTCCGTAGAGGATGATGAGGAGTACCGTGGGGACGTAGAAGGCTCCGAAGGTGGAGTACAGCGTGTAAGAGATCTGATCTGTATTCACCATGCACTCTGTCAGCTCCTCGTGGGCTTTGGCCTGCCGCCAGAATAGTGGAGGAATGGAAATAGATATGGAGATGACCCAAACCACCCCGACCATGACAGCCGCCCGGCGCATGGTGCGCCGTTTCGAGTACTCCAGCGCATCTGTGATAGCCCAGTAGCGATCCAGTGCGATCACACACAGGTGCAGAATGGAGGCCGTGCAGAAGGTGATATCGGACGACAGCCAGATGTCGCAAACAATCTGCCCTAGCGACCAGGTCTTGCTCACGGTGTAGAGGATGCTTATCGGCATCACTAAAATGGACACCAGCAGGTCTGTGACGGCAAGGGAGCCGATTAAGAAGTTGGCAGGCGTGTGGAGCTTCCTGGTCAGAAAGATGGTGGCAATGACGAAGGCGTTTGAAAGCACGGTAGCCAGCGTGACAACGGCTAACAGCGCCGAGAGAGAGACCTGGAGGCCGAGTAACGTGGCGTCGCTCCAGGGTGGAGTCGTAGTGGTGTTAGGGATCTCTGTGGAGTTGCTGGTAAAGTAGTCCATTGAGCTGTTATACAGCTCCATCTCGCCTTCTTTTCTCCAAAGTTTAGACCAGCCTCATCATTGTTATCTAAAACTGCACATGGATCAGTTCAGGCATGGCACTGACGATGGCTCTACAGTGACTCGGCACTGCTGGTGTTCCCGAATCTTGCCTTTTATTCAGCTTATTTTCCTTCATTCCCCATCCTTTGGATTGCAGCGTGAGTCTAAATCAACCTTTAGCAAACGTCGATTCCCATCATTTCAGTTCATAACTAACGCTCCTGTAATTGAAGCCAAGTAATTTGTCCATTTCTCTTCTCTAATATTGATTCGCCTCACTGGTGTAGCTGCAGGGGATACAAATCCTAATTTGTATTCGGCTCCTTGTCAGACAGGCACTTCTTTTCTCTCTTCCCAGTGCTCTTATCTCATCTCCAACTGGCAGCCAGCCGGCAACAACACCTTCAGACCAAGCCTTCCTATCTGTCAAATGCTTTAATGGGCCCCTCCTTTTCAATAAAGCTAAGCGGGCAGCTGCATGTAGGAAGATGATTACGACAGATACACAGGTTGGCTTGTTGTCTCTCTTTTATCTATTTTCAAGTCCACGTGAGGTTTATACTGAGACTCTAATGATGTTGGAAAGCCAGAACATTACAGTTACATGATCCACGTCAAATCCCACCCAGTCCACTTGTAGGCAACTGTTTGGTATCCATAAAGGTTTTGGCAGTTACACAGAAGCAGTGATCGTTCCCAGTATCGAATGATTTCAGCTCCTTGTCCTCTTCACTGTAGGATTAACTCTCGGTTGTGTCAGACTTTCACGGAGCTTCCTCTGCAGTATCTTCATCCTAAGTGAGACA
Organism: Nibea albiflora; assembly: GCA_014281875.1. Classification (NCBI taxonomy): domain Eukaryota; kingdom Metazoa; phylum Chordata; class Actinopteri; family Sciaenidae; genus Nibea; species Nibea albiflora. Next base: position 22,341,526 of record CM024799.1, on the reverse strand, counting down.
AATGAGAGGGAAAAATCAGAGGGAACATTAGCCATATTCAACTTAACCATCATCCCCTCCCCCCACACTATACACATGCATACATAAACCCATTATGGGCGATAAATGCACATCTCGACCTGTAAATGGAGCATTACTTGACCTGTTATTGTGCTGCTCTATTATATTTGTTGGAAGACTGAGTGACAATGAAATCTCCAGAAGACGAAATTATAAACCAAAGTTAGACTCAGTGTACGTGAACCCTCATGATAAATAATAATCTTTCAGATTAGCATTAGATTTAGCAATATCTTCTTGTTACAATTAACATGTTTTACACTTTTGAGGTTTGCCTCATTGAGTAGTGATTTGACATGCTGACCATGTACATGGAGACATTTGTTATTGCCTTTTCCTGTACAACTGGTCACACATTTGCATCTATATCAGGCCAACTCTGGTTGACTGCAAAGAACAACTAAATTTCTTGTTCTGAGGACACAGATTTCATAAAGAATGAGAACATTTCTCTCTCACTTGGATCAGATAGACTCTTATTCTTGCGATATATGAACTCTGCTTGCTTTATTGTCAGTGTTATAGTGCTCAGAAACTGGAGCACAGTAGGAAGAGGAACTGACCATGTTGCCTCCAGGTGAGAGTAACAGAAAATGATCACAGGACGGCAATCTGGCTTTCTTTCAAGCACAATGAAAGAGATAGGAACTGAAATGTGGAAATATGGTCTTACATCCCAATGGGGATGTGGACTTCAAATGACTGTTGATCACGATAGAGAGCATTCTCACTCCCCCGAAGCTTTCCATCTATACACCACGTTTGCTTTAATTTATTATTTAAGAGCAGCAGCATGGCCAGTGACCACTTATAATTCAGATGAAATAGGGAAACATACATTAAGTAATTATTTTAATGGGCCATCGGTCTGACTGCTGATTGTCACGGCATCACAACTCCCAGAGCAAATGCTGCTGTGACTTAAAAGCTGGTGACAAATGGTAAATTCTTTACTAAAACTATATTTCTTAATATTATGCACATGTGCACTGTCAATTTTTCTATGCCTGACTAAAGCCAAAGTGACTGAAGTGTTTAAAAGAGATGGCAAAATAGGACCGGATTAGATTTAGTTGTTGGAATATGGTTCGCATCGCTGTTAATTATTTTTCTTAGGACTATTTTGTATTTCACACGTCCACACAAGCTGTGAAGTCGGAATATTAAGGAACAAAGCTGCCAACAAACAAACAGCGTTTGCCAAAATAATTACAAATGTTTGCTTTTGCACAGTTAACACATTACGAGAGTTAAGGCCGATTTCCGAGTGCATGTTTGTTCCGGATTACAACTCTGCAGATTCCCCTTTAGCTGAAGTGTTTGACTGACAGCTGGGTCGTTGAGAAGTATCGCACTTTGGCCGTAACAATAAATAGACATTAAATATCAGATGAAAACAAGACTGCTTCTTCAGCACATTAATTTACAGACTCTCGGGCGAGGCGATGAACCAAACATTCATCATCTTTGATCAAAGACAGGATTGATTGGACTATGTGTCAATAAATCGACCGGTGGTCATTGATATGTTAACGAACTCAACTGAAAGTTAGTCGTTAGTTAAGTTACTTGGTTAGGGAATCACCAAAGTCACAGCTATAGAATCAATATTTTATACAAGATAAATGTTTAATGTTGCTACTGTAAAGAAAATACAGTGTCAGTAGTGCACAGAAGCCGTTTCCATGGTTACCACAGGTAGAGCACCTGGCCTGCTCGCCGAGGAGCGTAGTGCCCGAGTGAGAGTCGAGCAAAGCAGGCCTTACATTTTGACCTGATGATGGCGCTATTTTAAGTTAGTTAAGCGACCATCAGAGGCTACTGGGATTCATCCTGCGGGGGGGCATGAATGTTTGCACCAAATTTCTGTCCAGTCTATTTGTTGAGGAGTTACACTCGAAAACACAAATGTTAACCGCAAGATGGCACTGGATGAAAAGCCAGAGCATCACCAACATCAGAAATTATACATGAATGTCTGTTCAGTTCCCATCAAACTGTTTATATAACTGTATAAAAAGTATATATTGTAAAGCCTTCAGCAGATTTTATAGCAGCTGGTCTAACAGGGACGAGTATGGATAAGGATAAGGATGTGAAAAACATTCACTTGAAGCATCCTCACATGGCATACACATATATAAACATACATTTTGCCTCTTTGTGCTGCACCTTGACATTCAAATAGCCGAGAGGGCAGTCGACCACTGGCTGCCCGCCATCAAAGACCCTCACATACTGTTGAACAGCAAAGAAAAGGGCAGCGAGAACAGCTCGTACCCACACAGGCAAACACGTGCTCAACATCCACATACGCGAACCGAGTCCTGCTGATCTACAGTTCAGCTTTTATGAATTTTAATAATGCTGCAAAACAGAAAATAGCTCCTTATTGTTACAGTGTAGCAACAGTTTAACAGGATCGAGACAAATTCCTTCAAATCCTCACATTGAATATATGTCATGTTATTTAGATTGTAGAGGATTATTGCTGAGAAGTGTTTGATTATTAGGCTGAACAATAACCACTGGAATATGTTTAATCCCTGACCTATTTATTGAGCTCATTGTAATGGCCATTTGTGCTCGGAAGCCTGAAATAGTCATCCAAATAGTCATGGTTTATACCCACCAGCATACTTAAACTGAGGGAGACAATGCAGAAGAAACTAAACAACTTTGTGCACTCTTTAATATTATATTGTATAGTTTTTATATTATTAAGTTTTTTTCAAGGGATCTTGAGGATAAAAGAAGAGTTTTTAACCCACACACACCAACTAATGGCGTGACTTGTGGACTTGTGTGTGATCTGAAGGTCTCAAGACAAAACAGGGGGAAACCCAGACTCAGCTTTACAAAACTTCATACTGTTATAAGTTTTTTTTTCCAGATTAGTCCATAGAAGCATGCTTTTTTTCTCCTGGACAAGCATCTCTGTCTTCATCATCACTGGGACTGTTTGAACAAATGGTTGAACTGTTTGGGAGTGTAACCTGCTGAGTGAAAATGCCAACGCACCCATGCTGGGCTCAGGCCTGCAATGGTTGGGTTGTTTTATTTGTGGTCATTGCCAACTTTTGTTGGGTTTCTTTGTCTTTGAGGAAGAGAGAAAATAAATTGTGCTTGTTGTCGTTTCAAGTTACAGCTGCTTGAACAAGGCAGATTGCATTTGTGGCACTTTGCATCTTGGTAGGAAAGGCGCTGTTGTATATGGTTTTTCTCAGAGTGACATAAGTGACACCTTAAAGAACACTGACTGTGGTTTTATTTCAGTTTATGCTAAATGAATAATCACATTTCATATAATTTTTCATCTTTTTCAGTTTAATTAGTACGAATGATTCAAACCCGAGGGCTTAAAATCACATTCATGCAAATTTTAATTTATGTGTTAATACAGTACACTCAAGTGATAGCACAGGGTATGGTTTACCCAGCATGCTGCATCTGATGGTAGTTCATACCGAGAAAACGCTACATTTCTCTGTTTAAAACTCTGTACCGGTTAGATTTCCATTTGTTTTGCATGCACTTTAGATTCCAAGAACAAAACATATTGCGACGACGCGTCAGAGATAACCGCTGATGGATGAAGAATTACACAGCGAGGCTACTTAACAGTCACGCTTCGGTTGCATCAGAGAAGACTGATGAGCGTTGAGCTCCGTCCTACTGTTGAAATATTGAGAACGCCACACAGCGAGCTTGGAGGAAGATTGTCGTGGACAGCATCAACTTATTCGCTTGTCTCTGTCGGAGGCTTCCATACTAATACGTTTCTATATCAGTTCTCACGCACACACCCGCGTACAGCAGCGCGTTTGATTGATGGCTGAGCAGCTTATCTGTTTACAGTCAAGGACAAGGCTTATCTCCAAAGGATCTGGTTTACAGCACAATGAGGTAATGAGATTCATAATGAATGAATGAGAGGAAAAGATTTTCAATCAAGAACAGGCCTTGCCTAAATTGGGCTGTATACTGTTTGTGTGAAATATATTAGCTTCTACATCTGGCTTTGAAATTGAAGATCTAATACAGTGAGGCATGGCTCAGCCCCATGAGGTGACACGTGTATTTATCATCCTTTAAGGTGCAGTGTGTTCGATTTAGGGGGATCTATTTACAGAATATGGCAGAAATGGAACGCAATATTCTTAAGTAAGTATTTATTAGTGTGTAACGACATGAACATACGTTTTTGTTGCCTTATAATGAGCACTTATCTAAAGCAGGAACACGTCCACCATGTTAAACCGCCATGTTTCTACATTAGGAAGTAGTAATCTCCAGTGCTGGGAAACGGTAATACCTCGAGAGGCTGAGACAGGCTGCAGAAGTGAGTCAACCTCCATTAGCAACTTCACAGCAGAAATAAACAGCCTGGTTTAGGCAACATTTTTGGCCTCTCAAGCTAATTTCCCCATCCATGACAGCTATGAGAGGGGTACATTTTTTAAACTCATCCTGTTCAGATGACATTAAGGCTCAAAGTTACCCAGAATTTACAGCGTCACCATTTGATTGACAGCTGAGTGCTGTTATAGATGGCTTAGTCAAGTCTCAGGTCCGCTGATGATCCACCTCTTCTCCGATACTTAGATTAGCCGGGAGGCAGAAGAAGTAGTACATCCAACCTGGTGGCACTTTGGAAACCTGCAGGTGACGTCACTCAGGCACTGTTCATTCTTCTTACTGTCACTGGTTTCTACAGTAGCCCAGAACAGACAAACCAAACACTCTCTCTATAGTGTCCCTGAGTAGGCGAGTGACATTCACTTGGTTGCAAATTACAACTTCACCACTTGATACCACTAAATCCGACACACTGGACCTTTAAACCAAGCAAAACGTGGGTACATCAAACCTAAAGCATAATTTTAAAAAACACGCACAAAAGATTACAAATTAGTTCAGCAATCTGAGGTGAAGCAGTATTGGACCACGACACCGTACCGTACTGCACAAAACCGTACCATATCGCAGCCCTGCCCAGTTGGCCCCATTGCATCACACCCCATTCACTACAAATCCAATTCATCCCTTTTAGACTTGAGCCAAATCCAGGCAGATGCTGCAGCGTGTGCGGCGGCCTGTTTGTTGGTCTGGGTGAAACAGAGATACCCGCAGGCCTGCAAACGCCGCATGGCCCCACTGGAGATAGCCTAATTGATTTAGCTCAGAGGAGGTAGAGCACATCGCTACCTCCGCTGTCAGCTAATGTCTGGTGTTTACTCAAGTGTGCACTAAACGGTAGGTGAGCACGGATGTACTGTGTGTGCAAGAGGGGGTGGAAGTTCCCTCCAAAGATGTGATTGCCCCCCACCCCACCCACACACACACACACCCAGAGGTTAGAGATTCGTGATGGGGTAAATGGAAGAATCGGGATAGTCAGGATATCTGTTTAGTTGCAGCTTTAGGATCATCAATCATGTTGTGAACCATTTTGCTGTGAAGCGAAGACGTAATTTCCACTGGGGATCACTGATTAGTTTTATTGTTTAAGATTGATTTCCTTAATAAAGTTACTCTAAAGATTCTTCCGTTACTGTCCTACAGATCAAACGAGAGAAGAAGTGAGTTGATAAATAGGTTGACAAGGTGGCCACACCCTAAAGCCATACCATGTTATGTCTTCTGTTTTGCTCCAAATGGGGCCTTGATTTACAAACTGAACATCAGGCTGTAAGGAAGACTTGAACGAAGCGACTCAGACCATAAACTCACGAGGAAGCTGTTTACTGAGGTAATAAATCAGGTGAGAGGAGGGCCATTTCCCCCATGAGGCTCAATACGATCAGACCTTAACTTTGCAGCCAATGGAGAAGCCCCCTTCTGGGCATTAGAAGAAGGCACATTTTTGCAGTGTCTTCACTTTGAACACCTAGAAGCTCTGTCCACTAATTATACCAGCGTTAGTAGGAGCGAGAGCTTTTCAGACTTTTACGCCCCGGTTTGTCGGCGCCGCCTGACAGAAACGCGGTAAGTCATCGTACAGGATCTCTTTGTAATAAAGACGCAAGTACAACAATATCAATCAGGAGGCATCACCTATAGCAGGGCTCTTCAACTGGGAGTCCGTGACCGCTAGGGGGTCCTGTGCAGGGTCTGCCAGTTTATGTCAAAATAATTTGTGAGAATTAAAAAAATAGAACAGAAATTCTATATGATACTGACATAACATGACCTGGTGAAGTGAAGCAGAATAGATACATTTGTCACAGGTGAAATAAAAGATGAATAAAGTAAATACAAAAGGTTGGAGACTCCTGATCTATAGGAAACAATTTTAAGTAGAGTTAGCCAAACGAGCACTGTCTTTGGTCTTTGGCCCATTCTATTTATCATTACAGCCAGTATGCAGTCCAGGATGCTGTTGTTTGTTTGAGCAAGAGAAATAAAGTTTTACAAGGTAGTTTGCTTAGCAGCATGTGAATTCTGAATTATAGATAGCTGGGCTGCATCATGTATGAGAAAACCAAACTATAAAATATAGATTAGTGGAAACGTTTGAACAGTCAACATGACTTCACAACTGATATCTGTCAAAGCCCAGCCTAAAGGTTAAAGTACAGCACATACGATGAAGACAGACAGTGCAAAGAGCAGTCTGCATAGTCAGAGTGTACTGTAAATATGGAAGAAGATTTCATGAATGGCAGGCTGGTGGGGAACTGCAACATGCTGGCGTGTGTTACTCGACAATCTAAGCATTATTTTCGGAGGTTTTAACTCATCTGTTTGCAGGAACCTGGAAGGGTGCAGGGTAGGTTTTTTTTCTCAAACTGCATGTGTGCACAAGAATGCACAGTCTCACATACATGCACCATCTCCACCACCCTCCAACCATCCACCTACACACACACACACACAAATGCATGCATAGACAAACATAAAAAGCCAATTAATTCTCACAGGAACTGGAGCTGGAGGACGCTGAAGGAGCTTTTGTGTTGATTTATGGTAACTGATTCCTTTGTGAGCAAATGAATTGCGGAGAGGGCGTGAAGGAGTTAACTAGTGACAGTGGTCTGCTCAAACCTCTGGGTACAAACCTCGGGACTCATTATAGCGGCCGGGAAGGATAATCTCAGCTCTTCTGTAAGCCGATAGAAAGGGAACAGATTGTGGAAAATGGGATGATTTAGCCTCTTGGCACGATTTTTTGCTAATGAACGTCCCTTAATCAACAGGCTACAAAGCGTGGTGTTGAAACTGTCTCAAATGCAGCTCATCCCTCTATCCATGTCTGCCTAAAATAAACCTTAACACACTAAAGCCTCCTACTTTTTTTTTTATTTGACAGCACTCCACAGCAATAGACTCCTCACTATGTGACCCTTAGAAAGTGGAACAGGTCCAGTGCAAATCTAGGACACCTGAGAGGCCCTTTACCGAGAGTGGGCCCGGGATAAACTGATGCAGAGATTATCTGTCACAGCCGGCTGTGTGTAAATGTGTGTGTGTGTTGAGAGGAGATGGAGAGAAACAGACAGGACAAATGGGAATCTGGTTTAAATCTGAGGGTGTGCTGCATGCTGTTAGAGCAAACTGTGTATCAACAAAACAAAAGAGACATCTTAGGTAGCCGCTCCTGAAATTCGTGATCTTGTGCAGCGGTTAACACAGAATCGACCCGTCTGTGCATCATCTGTGAGAGTTTGCACTTTCGCAGTCCTCGCGGCACTTCAGCAAAATATAGTAAAATTGCTCTCGTGCGATGAAACTGCTGCAATTTCTGAGATAAAATAATTTCCACCCACTGCTGTCAGCAAAAAATAAAATAAAAACCTCACCTCTGGCAAATTCCTCACAAACACACTGACACATTGAGAATGTCTTTCCCCTGGTGATGCCTTCACAGACAGTTCTTACTTACAGGCACTTTACCTCCAACAAGTGACACCGAGTCCCATCTCAGCAAACTATGTTTCTATTCGCGTACCTATACCGAACCATCTAAGCTTGTACCCAAACTTATACCTATGAATAACTTTAAATTTAACATTTTATTTCAGTGTGCCTGTAAACAAAACTACAGCCTAACTCACATATACAAACTAAAACTATGCAAAAAGATCATTTGTAGTCTTCCAGGAAATAATTGTTTGATTTTTTTCCCACTGACTTGCATTTTTAAACAGAGCTAATCACCGCCAGACAGCGCGCCGTGGATGTGAATTGCAAAAAAATATTTGTTTCAGGCTACAATTTCATGCGAGAAATCCAACTGAAAGTGCTCAAGCTCCCCGTATTAAATCTTGTTTACATGACTGAGGTAATTATCCATTACAAGTGTTGACATCAGGGGCATGTTCCAGAAATAGACCACTTCAAATGAATCACTTAATGTTGTTCCTCGCAACCACAGGCATGTTTGTCATAATTCAAAACACAGTATTTTAGCCACCGGAGATCAGACAGGCTTATATAGTTTCTGGTGTCCTGCCAGCAAAGCATTTTTGTGCAAAGACACAGTGAAGCATGGGTGAGAACAGGCAGCGCTGTGGGGACGTCAGTGATGTAAAGTGACTGAGACAGACTTTAGAATAGCTCGGTGTGATCTGCTGTGTCTGGTGAGTCTTCGTAATGTCAAATCCATCTTTTACACTATACTCAAAATCATTGACAACATGTAAAACCAGGAGCTTGTGCTGACTGGAGTCGTAACCATCGTGTTTACCGTGTCACAAACCGTACAGCGGGGTAAGTATGTACCCTCGCTAGGATTCACATTCACACTCCTGCCACCTTCACATCAGTAATCAAACCAAAGGATCGCACCTGATACATGCTACTTAACTCTTTGTGGATAACCGGTAGGTAAAAATTAGCCCTTAAAGTTATGAAATTTATAGCATTCAACACATGGAGCGAAGACTCACATGGCTTAAAATGTTTAACGGTTCTGGTTCCTTTCTATGTCTCTTTTATATTCCTTGTTTTTAGGTCATTTAAATATAAATACATGCATACACACACGTGACGTGCCTCACACTCCGCAACACACCTTCCCAGTTTGGCGGCCAAAGATTTCCATTGCTACCCTGCGTCAGTATCACAGCTTGCGCTTCAGCCCCACCGCCACCCCAGCATCCTCCTACAGGCTCCAGATAAGATATTTACTCATCACTTCTTAATATCTCTATGTATATATATCTGCAGGAAGTGATGAGGTATGACTGTCTAACTGTATTCTGCTGCTGCAATAAACACTCCAAACATGGATTGTCTGACTGTTTTGGTTAGTTGTGGTTACACTATGTCCAAGAGTTTAGTTCAAAATGACACATTCATTATTCACAGGGAGCAGGAAAAACAGGACATAAGAAGAGAGGCAACTTGTGTTCTTTATACATATAAGTGATTCTTCTTCATAATGTCCAGGACCGGCTGTTCCAGCTCTGGTGGATTGCATGCACTATAGGTTGTTTTCACCCAGTGATATTTTTATATTACAGTTGGGTCACTGTATCCAAATGACCCCTTGTCTGATTTGGTGGGTAAGTTTTGCCCAATGTTGCACTTGTGCCATGCTAACCCCCGTTGGATTATGTGACACAGCATATAAGATATACCCCTTTTTTTTTTACTGTACATAAAATGAACAATTACAGACTCTACTTAACGTGTAATCAACCTATCTTTAACCCTGGAAATGAGACGGCTCGTCATTAGTATCTAGTGAGGGATTGTAGTTTCATGTGCATCACTGCTGAATCACATATTCACATCACTGACAGACACTGACTGACCTGAAACGAGCTGAATGGTGTCTGGGTGTTGAAAACGAGAAAACAAACATGTAAACATTATTTATTGCTGCTGTGAAGTTGGACGTGTTAATATGGGGGCTTATGGAGACTGATTCGTTCTGCAGCCAGCCTCATGTGGACGTCCTTGGAACTGCAGCTTTTGGGACTTCTGCATGAGCTTTACTTCACAACCACAGAGGGTGCCGCTTGCATAAAATATACCTGCACACTCGTGCAGCCTCCCTCTGTTTCCCTCTTTGTCTAACCATGTTTTCATTCTGTTCTCAAGCTTAAATATGCACATTGAAAAGAACAAACAAATTTGTTCTTTCAGTAAAATGATAATAAAAACTCACTACAATGGTGAGTTAAACTCCAGATGTCAGGATGGCTGATTTGACCAACAATATCAATATATCTACATTTGTTGAGTGTTAAGTGAAGAAGCCCCTGAAGTTATAATTCATATGAACAGATGATGATAAACAGGAAGGCTCTTATTGTTATCTGCGTGGTTTGAGTGTGTGTATGAGTTATAAATGTGAAGGGGCAGTGATCCAACAGAGGGTAGGAAACAACAATCCATCCAGAGCAAACGGATGTTTGTTTTGCCGAAGAGGCCAACATAAAAGGCTATTAGAGATTCAGTTTCCCTGAGATCGACAGAAAGCAACGATACATGCAAAGAATGTGGAGGAGAATAAAAATAGCACATAACTAAAAATAACAAAAATAGAAAGTTGTGGCATGCTGTTTCACCCCTGTTGTATCCATCATGCAGGGAGCACACGGCGCACGATGACAGCTTCATTATATTTTGAGACCCAGAAACCAACCAAAACTCCTGGAACACTACCTGTCCCCAGAGATGCCACATGCACCCAGGAAAGTTTTCACTTTCTCAGGCAGATGCACATCCTCGTTCATACCTTTTTACTAACGCTGCTTTTAATTATGTTTTGTACCTTGGTGGTGTTTTTCTTTTGGGTCAGATCAGGAAAAGTCATCAAATGTTATGCTACAAATATTAAGGTGACTCTATAAATGGGTCATTTTTACATTTAAGACAACAGGGCGGCTAAATACAAACATTCCTGTGTCATGCACTCGTAAAGTAGTCTTGACTGTCTCCAGTTTTCGGGGATTTTGTTTATATGGTCTTTACATTAAAAAAAAATCTTACTTCCTGATCCTACGAAGTCAGCCTTGGTAATACAGAGCAGAGCTTTTAAAGGCTTTTAAAAGGATTTCACAACATGGCAGTGAAATGACACATTAGGAGTCACATGAGGGTTAGCATGTACGCTGAAATTGGACCAAGAATTGAGCCCTGCAGTACTGTGCATGCTGGCAAGAGGATGAGCTGCGGCGCTCTGCAGATCGAGCTGTAGCTGCGGCAGCGGATGATCCGGTGTAGAGTGATCTCAGCAGAGACGCTCACATGTGGGTTGATTTGATCTTGTGCACAATCTTATCAACCCACAGTATGATTCGTGCCAAGTACACAAATATCTGCGTTTTTCTGTGCACCATGAATATGATGGTTACAAGACTGAATATTCAATACAACTGGAGTATTGTCAAAGGATTGATATTAAATAATACGCCAACATTTACTGACACCAGGAGGTTAGTAGTTACTTTAAAAGTTGCCTTCTGCGTGCCGTGTAAAGCCCTAAAGAGACTCAAATTAATTAGTAATGTTGTTAAAAAGCACGATCAGCCTTGTGAGAAGCGCTTAAATTAGAATTTATCTTGTGAACGCGAGTTTAAAGATACTGTTAAGAATGAATTAATGTGTGATTGACACATTTTTGTATTGTTTTTTATTAAACTGTCTGCATTTCTTATCTGTCATCTTTTGTTGTGCCTTCAACTAGTTTTGAATATTTCTCCATGTGATCAGGCTAGTTGGTATTGCACAGGCGCTGTAACTTCATCGAGGCGGTGGATTGATTTTAGTGTCAATTAAGCAGGATGGATCCATATAGCAATGCAGAACCCCAGAGAAATCACGTGGAAGCCCATTTATAAGTAGAAAGAACAGAAAGTCTTGACATCTTGAGTATGGACTTGAGTGTTGAACAAAATCATAATCAAGTTCAAGACAGGAAGACGCTGTCAATTTACAGAAAGAACAAAGTGAACGAGTGACAGAGGAGCGCTCTCAGAGTATTGTCTGAAATCTCACTCTAGAAAACACGATGGAGACTTCAAATCCTCGGCGTTACATGTGCAGAGAGACGCGACCACGGTCAAATCAGACTCCACTCATTAACTCAGCTCAATAAACCAAGATTTCAACCTTTTAAGTGCAGCGCAAACCTGTGACACATCTCTGAAAATGTTTAATAATGTGCAATAATTCACATTCATTCATCATGAGGCTGCACTGGGGGACTCTCACGCTTGGATGCCCCTGAAGATAAAACATGATAAAGTGCCCTCCTGTGTAGCCCAATTTGCAGGAAAACATGATAAAGTTGATAAAGTAACCTCCAGGGTCCCGTTCCAGTGAAGAAAGAATCAAATGCATTGCTGTGCCGTATACGCTGCCCTACATGCAAGAAGAAAACATATCATCCCCTGTGCCTCTAAATGACTAAATAGTTAATAGCTCCTTGTGTGTTTTTATTACAGAGAGGATCTTTCTCAAGCAAAGTGATGCGTAATATAATGAGAGGTGGTCTTACGACAGTTGTGGCGATATTTGATGGACATTGTAGCTAATGTGTTACACTGTCAGAGCCAGCAGAGGATGAAACTTAATGGAGCCCTGCATAAAGACGGTAGTGAGAAACTAATGAAACTACTGACAGGGAAGTTTCTGTGCAGAAATGAAAGAATTAATTAAATCTTTATTGTCCATGGAGGGAATTTACTTTCCTCAAAGAGCATTAAAAAAATCTGTTGATAAAATCAGTTTCAGTATCCTTGAAGTGATACTGATACCCAGAGAGTATTTTATACGATACCCGGTGTCGAAGAAGACGTTGGCCGTACGAACACAACGTTTTCCATACCTCTACCATTTTCATAAAGATGTCGGACGACCATGTTTCAAACAACCATTCACACATTACATAAAGGCCACGCTCAACTTCTTACTATGAGGAAATTGTGAGAGGAAACCCATATTGCCTCATATATTTCATAGTAAAATAGAAATTTACAATACATTGTATCCATTGTTGCTGATCCAGGACAGCAAAAGGCCGATCAGGGTTGACGTTTTACGGTTTAATGATAATAATGACGCTCTCTTGTCAGTATTTTCTAAAACTTCGTATTTCTCTGTGCTGCTTTGTGGTATTTTCCACTTATCCAACATTTTTCTCTGCAGGCTGTCAGTCAACAAATCACAGCCTCTCAACTACAGTTCGTCCCTCAACAGGCTCCAAGTAATGGAAAGAGGCATCTTTCAGCAAGTAGTCAATCTTGAGATATTGACCAGTAATGGCCTGAGTGGCCGAGCTGCCGCTGTGAGTACAGACCTGAATGGATTCTGATGACCCCTGCAGTCATTTTCATGCTAAGTGACAAATTGTCCTGATCTATAATTATGACTTTCATCAGCGGGGCCCAATCTTAGGGATTCAGCTCTAATTATATGGATAGCCTGACTGTAGGATTGGTCAGTGATGGAGGATTAAAAACAAGAAGATAATGCGAGGGAAGGAAATAGAATAGATTGACCCCTCTGCTGAAACAATGTGCTAGAAAATGATGACGAGGAGAGAGAGAGACGGGGTGGAAGAGAGACTGATAGAGGGATATTATTTTAACTGCTTTCTCACACTCACTCCGATCCCTTGGGAATAATCCCGCATGTACATCCGACGGGATTACCACTGATACAGTCTCAATTTTCTCTATCGCTTTAATTTCAGTGTAAGGACAAAACACAGCGGCATGCACTGTGAGAAGAGGATTTGATGAGAGAAGGGAGGCGTAACGTGAAGCGGAGAACATTTTGTGTGAACATCCGCATACATTTGAAAAAGTCTTGAAAGTCATGCTCAGGGAATTGAAAAGAAAAACTTCACGCATGTGACAGTAAATAAGTACATTAAAGGTCTAATCACAGCCATTCGTGAACTTCAGCTCCACTGTCGGCGGCTTCCGTGTCTTCTCCTAGCTAACTCTCTACAGCAGCCAATATCTGATGATCATCAGAGCGTACATTGTGCGTATGTGCACATCTGTCTTACTCTGTGGTAGTAATCCAGAGACTCCCTTTGTCTCTGGGTTTCCTGCTTCCTCTTCATTTCTGTCATCTAACTCTGGATCCATAGTTTCTTTAAACTTCCCTGCATGTCTGTTACGTTAACACGTGGCTTTGGTGCCAAACAACATCCTGATCACGGCTGTAGATCCTGGCAAGATGGATTGTTCTTGGACCACAGAGGTGCAGGCTGGTGGTCTTAAGCAATCTGAGAAATCGATTGGCTAACACCTGCGAATTATTTAGCCTCTGGCTGATGTTCTAAGATTTCCGCCTCTTGCCCTCTTCACATGGAAAGTTTCAACCAAAGCCGGCTCAAACGTGACTGGTCAACGCTACTCGGGCTACAAACAGAAAGCTGAACGCTTCTCAGTCCCTTGTCTGCATATTCCACATCCACATGCAAGTATCTGTTTGAAGAGATTAGTAACTTGTTCGTACTTCGACATGTTCATCAGCGTGTTTGTTTCTTTGTGCATTTTGTTCCGCCTCAGCTGCTGTTTTTATAGCTCATAGTTGGATGCCTGATTACCGTGATGGTGACTGGTTCCTGTTCTGGATGCCACTGATGATTGGTGTTATGTGATGATTATTTCTCCCCCTTGCTCTTCCCGTACTGTTCAGTTTCAGCCTTTGATGACGCAGCTTCCTAAACATTTTTGGATGTTTATTTGATCCTGACTTGTTACTTGATCTCGCTTTGATCGGAGGACACTGCCCAGTTCATCTTTTGGCCTCGTGTGTTATTACTTGGACACCGAGAACTGCCGTCACACTGTGTGACACAGTAGCTTCTCACTTTAGAGTTTAGAAAGCCTAGCTCATCTGACAGTAGTTAGCTCTGTCTCGTGTCAGCAGTTGGGCCTATTAATAACTACAGTGTCAGTGTTCATCTCATCTTGCTCATCGCACATCACACAGTATATCCTGGTCATTATTCCAATAGCCTGCTTCCATCGCACGATTAGAGCTTTCTCGAATACTTCAAAGAGTTGTGGCGGCGATAGCCGAGCGGGGTGTTTTACAGCCGAGCGGTAAAGTCTTCTTCACAGACGCTGCTCCACCATCTGCTCAGCTGCGATGCTGCTACTCAGCCAGCTCACGTGCCGCACGGTACTGTAAACAGTCTGCAGGACAAACAACGTGACGATAACACCGTGTTAAATTAACTCAAGTGCCTCGGCGTGTTTTGCGGTGTTACGTCTCGCAGCAGATCCCGATCCCGGTTTTTCCGCCAAGTAAAGTGACAAATGATAAAATTGTGGAATGAGGCTGTAACTCTGCCTGCGCACATCTGCTTCTCGTTCTCTCAGTTTCGACTCAGTCCTGCGAGTGAATTATCTGTCATGTGCCGCCAGACTGGAATAACACGCGGTGTGTGTGTGTGTGTGTGTGCATGTTCATATGTTCCTTCCCGGGAATAACAATGAACTGAAAAGCTTCTGTGTGCGCCTCACTGGGAGCCGATACACCGGCGGTCACTGTTGCTGAGGCGGTCAAGCTTTCCATTCCCACAGCGCGTCAGGCCTGAATGAAATGACAACTGTAGCAGATCTTATCACCTGCAGCTAGCTAGCTATTTAAGCCGACATTATGTCCGTGAGATGAGATACACGGTTGAAAATATTTTCTCAATATTTCAAACTGGGCTTTTTTTTAAAAACTCCATAAATATGCACTGTGATGGCTCCATCGTGATGGAAGACTGACACAAGCCCACAACCTCACTGCACATGTAGAAGACATGAAAATAAAGACGCAGCATCCTTATACTGCAGCGTAGAGCGAGTTCTAGTATAACGTAAGCTAGAAATAACATGCTAACGCTTACAGCTTAGGCTAGAACAGAGACTTCTTCCGCTATAAGTATATGTCAGTGTTTGTTTGGGTCAGGTTAGAAGTGGTGACATTATTGAGAGTTTTTATTTCCCGTAGCTATATTTCCCCTCATCGTATACACCTCTCTGACTCTCAGCATCATTTGTCCCTGACTGATAACAGTGATTTGTGGCACAGATGATTGAATGTACACGAGCCGGGTCTGAATTTCCATTTCGGCTCCATTTTCAATCGGCGAAGAAAAAAATATCACTCCAGGCAGCGCTATATTTTCTATATGTAAAGAGATATTATCAGACAGAACTGGTCTTTTCATGCTCACGGTGCACTCTTGCAGCCATCAGGCCTTAATTGCCTCTTCCTATATCAATTATTAAACCATACTTTTCGTAATGAGCTACAAATGAGTCATTTTTGTGACCTGGTCTCTCGTGAGGGGCGAAGCCTCCTCCATCATTGTTTAAAGAAATGACATATCCAAGTGTATCATCATCCCAGATTCGGTGTTTCCAATTTGTTTTAATTCGGTGTCATAATTAAGCAGGGAAAAGGGAGGGCATCGTTTGAATACGAGGTTTATGTCAATGGGTTGTCAGTTGAATTTTTTTGTTTGTAGCAGGTCTGATTCAGTGTGAGAGGACGGGGGGAGGAAAAGGGGTGAGAAACCCCACATGTGTGAAGCTCCCAACAAAATGGAGGGACATTGTGTGCTGAGAAAGACTTTTCATCAGAGCACCATGAGGGTGATTCCCTTTCATTTTCCTGAGTATCTCTCACATCAGTCAGCTACTTAGAGCAAAAAAAATAAAAAATGCAACCCTCTCTCTGCCGAGAGAGCCTGAGGTGGGTTCGTGAAGATCTTGAGAGCACAGAGGACAGATCTATTTTTTTTCCCTACTTGAAATGGACTTAATGCTGTGGCTGCTCACCTCTCCTCCTCGCCAGCAACAACAAACGACAAAAGAAAGATCTTGGCGTGTCGTTCATGTATTTCCGTTTCTTCCTTCAGAGTGATGATGATTTTTTAAAATGAGAATGATACCAAAAGTGTCTCATTCAGCAGGAAGCCAAATTGCCACAACACACATAAGCCTTATGGGAGGACCTATAACCAATATCAAAATGTAGCTCCTCTCTCCTGCCCTACATTTGCTAAATGAATTCAGCTGCATGTGTGCTGGGTTGGAGATAAACACCTTCAGTGTCAGCATCACGACCAGTCAACCAGTACCTTCTCTCTTAGACTGCAGGCATTCATTATACTCCTTTCATTATTATAGGAGTTTAAGCCTTGCAAGTGAAGCTAAATAAGCTTTATCGCATTATTAAATTCCCTCCCGCAACCAGCCTGAACCTCAGGCTGTTAACTCAGAGGTGAAGAAGTCAGAAAAAAAAAGTCCCTGCAACCTTCATACACATACAGTTATTCTCACAGAAATGACTCTGCAGGGTAAACATGATGTTTGCGCTAACGAATAACTAAAGGACAGGTCTTTCACACAATCAGTGACCTTACAAAACAATAATGAAGCTAGAATCTTCATCCTGTGAATCAGTTTTGACATCTGAGGCTTCGTTCATGCAGGTTTTACCCACGAGGACTTGCGCGCCTGGCACTTCTGCACTGAATTTTGACAAGTGAAAATGAACGTCGGTAACATATTTACTGTTACGATGCGGCACAATGTCGGTTCTGCATGTTACAAAAAACAACAAAACTCATGTATTATCATTAAAAAACAAGGTTTATGACGGCTTTTTGTCAGTTTGGGATTAACAAATTAATTCCAGAAGTTGAGGGAACTACCTGCAGAGAGGAATCATGTATAAACTCCACCACACAGCAGAGATATTTACTCGAGGTTTTGCAGTGTCACAAGAAAACCATTTTAACCCCTGGGGAAGCTTTGGTCCAGATATTAAAGCCCACGTAGATGAAGAGAAACCTGCATCATGTGAATCTTCCTCTTCAGGACGTGGCTGATGCTGAGGATTGGGGATCACTGAATATAAAAGTTTAAGCACATGAAGTCACCTGAAGGAAGATGCCCTTAAAATAACGCCAGTGTCTTGGGGGTGCAGTATTCAGCATCATGTTGCCATTAACGGTCTTTTGCCTGTCTTCAATGACCTTGAAGAGCTGAAATGGACGTCCTTCTTGTTTTAGCTCTTAAATATATTACTCCTTTGAAACCAGCAGCAACCAGCAGCTGTTTACTCACCCTGCAAATCAGTTTCGGCACACCGGGGCTTCGGTGCTGGTTTTATCCATGTCTTACACTCAACAACCTTCATCCCATGTAAAGGTGTTTTTTATCCCCTAGGGAATATATGCTAACAGCTTATAGTGACCTTATCATAGCCTTCTTTTCGACATCTCTGTGTCACTGAAATAGTCCTATCGGGACTTACACGGTGCCAGTGGTGATCACAAGTGACCTTTTCATGCTCTGTTGCATCGCTTGTGTGTGTGGGGGGGGGATATTTCAGTTTTCTCTTCGGAGCTGTTTGAGCTTACTCTGGTATTTTTACCTGAAATATTAGTTCAGCTTGTCTTTACAAGCAAAAAGATTTGACTTCACTGTTGACTCGACTTGTAATATTTCTAATATCATCTGTTTCGCGCCCGTCAAACCCGTGCGTAATGGTGACAAACGCGGACAGTCGGTATTTGAGGAAAAAAAAGATTGATAAACTCACCATGTTTTTCTTTCAGTTTCTCTCTCTCTCTTTGTGTTTGATTAAAGTGGAGCACAAAAGCAAAAAGGGAATCCCGGCAGCAGTGTCCTTCGTGTACGCACGTCCAGCACAAACAAATGCGAAGTGGTTACACACAGAAAGCGCCAGCGCGCAGCTTCTCGGGGTGTTGCTGCTCCTTTATAAGTGAGACTGCTTCACATCTCATCCGAAAGGTGGAGGGTGTCTCTCAGTGAACTTTAGTCCGCTGCTCGCTGAACGACAACACTTACTTCAGCAATCACCAGAATGTATTAAAAGTGTCGAAAAGTGCGGAGCTCCATCTGATGCACCAAGGCGCAGCTCTTGGAGGTGTTTCTCCATCACCATTAAACTCCCGGAGAGACACACGGAGCTTCCCGGTGCTGGTCCACTTCGCTCCGGGTTTAAATTAGGAGAGTCCGTCAACAAGTTGCATTCAAATGTTCGTTTCTTGGAGGTTTTGTTGGTACTGGCTGCACGACAGAGCCTCCTCCTCTTCCCCATTCTCTCTCTCTCTCTCTCTCTCTCTCTCTCTCTCTCTCTCTCTCTCTCTCTCTCACTCACACACACACGCAGCCACAGGCATGTGTTTGCAAAGTGCATTTCTTTGACTGTCCGCCCCGTTATTGTTACCGTACAGCCTGCAGGGCAGAGGCTCTCACTCAGGATCGGGTGCAGGGACCTCGCAGAGGTCTCCTGACAAATAAATAGAATAACGATGCACAAACAACCTTGAGTTTGAGATTAGCTGCATGCATTGATTCAATGATTTCTAAAGCCTTGTCTACACACACTCCTTCAATCAGTATGTCATTACATTGTTGCCATGACGTGCTACAATGCTGATGCTGACGTGTCAGTCACACAATGCAGAATAACTTCAATGAGCAGAAATCTGAATGTTTCGGTTTGTCGGCTGTTAGCTTTCAGGTTGCATACACATTTGTCTGTGTTTCCACTCTATTTCCCCCAAAAGTTGAGGCAACTACCTGTAGCGATAAATCTGAAAACGACGTGAACGATAAACCCAAATTTCATGTCATACTTATATTAAAGGTTCAGTGTATTTGAATAAATAGCACCGAATGTCACCTCAAAGCAAGAAGGTTCCTCATTCGACCCTCGGCTGGCGCCTTTCTTTGTAAAGTCTGCATGTTCCCCGTGTCTGTGTGGGTTCTCACTAGTCCAAAAACACGCACTTAACAGGTTGATTGGTGAGTCGAAATTGCCCGTAGGTGCGAACGCTTGTTTGTCTCTGTGTCCTGTGATAAGCTGGTGGCTCGTTCAGGGTGTACCATGCCTCTCGCCCTGAGTCAGCCGGGATAGGCTCCAGCCCTACCGTGGTGGTTACAGATAATGGATGGATGTTTCAGTGACACCTTATAAAATCTTTTATTACCTTATATTAGCTGTTTTATCTACACATGCCATAGGTCGCCTTACATGGTGTCCACCATCATGCGCCACCGTGTTTGTTACAGCAGACAAAGGGCACCTGGAGACTGTGTTTCGCTTCTATCTTGCTGACGTAGCCACAAAAGACGTAGTAGAAGAAGAAGAAGAGGACAGACACGATGTAGAGGAGGAAGAAGCGTCGCTAGCGTTGGCTCGCTGTGATGTGTTTTGTTATAAGTTGTGAAAAGTTGACAAATGGAGGATCACACTTATTATCTAGCACAAGAAGAGCAGAGAGAGCAAGAACCAAAAAAACATGAAGAGGCAAAACGAGATCGGGACAAACGTCGGCAGGAAACACGGATAAACAACGGTGTAGAACGTCGCTAATGAGGGACTAATGCTTTCAAAGTGGCGCCAAAGTTTCCTGTTTCCTCCTGGAAAGATAATTCAGTCCAGCGTTACAAATGTAATTCTTTGATAACTTTGGCTAGCCTATAATCAGTAAGCGCTGTCAGGAGTCTGCGATAATGAGCAGTCACAAAAAAAGAAGCAGCTGCCATAGGAAAACTATTCTGACCTCTGGGGAAGTTTCTGTTTGGATGAATGGAGGAGAAACTAAAAGCATGATGTGGAGATACTTGAAAACATACACAGACCCTGAAGACTGGGAATGTTTTCAGCATTGCCTACAGTACTTTAAACACTGATTCTCCTGTTTTACATGGATACATTTGAAAGAAAAGCACAGTTCAGTCTGTTATTGACAAGCCACGTCTCCGTTCAAACTGATATTCTACGTGCCTCGTCACAGCGCTCCGCTTCTTTTTAATCTCAGAGGAGTTCTCTGAATTTTTAAATCTCAGTTTTTTAAAACACAAATAAAGTCTCCCGAAATCACATTGCATGATCTGTCTTAATTCACAGCAAAGAGCGGTCTTGTTCGCTCATTAAATGCTGTGATTGAACTGCTCTTTCTCTCTCCTGTCTTCTGTATATTTTATCTTTAATTGAATCAATACCAGCTCCTTGAAAGCTAATTAGCAGGCTCGTGGAGTATTGAAAACGTTAATGAAGAAATGGAGCACACCACTCGCACACATGTAGGTACACGCACACACACACACACTTTATGGGCTGTTTTAAGTGGAAATAAAAACTGCTGAGCTTTAAGTGGACAGAGTCTTCTTTGATCCCATCATCTCTATCCTGGGGAGATGGGACAACCATGTGGGAATGAACAGTCCCGGAATCCTTGTTTCTTTTCAGTTCAGCCCTTTGAAATACTCCTCTTGAAACGGACGGTCAAACGTGTGCCTGTGTTGGGTTTTTCTGTCAGCGTTCTGGTCATAATCTTTGTCTCATTTTTTCAAACAACTGCTTTGAGGAACTACAAATCTTTTTCTTAGAGGCTAAACTGGAAGTTTGGAAAGTTTTTTTTTTTTCTTTCCCAGCAGACGTCGGACAGGTCAACCGGTGAGTCTTGCAGCGCTGATACAAAAAGATTAGACATGTCTCTTGTGGTTTGGTCCTTTTTTAAAGCCTCCATTCAGGTGTATGAGACAGAATCATACATTTCTTTCTCACTCACAGACTGATGCTTACATGATGTTGCCTTCAGGTGTCAGAGGAGTCGAAAATACCAAAAACAAGCCGAGAACACAAACCTGTAGAAAAGGGGCCTACTTGCATTTGTACTTGCGGTGTTGTCTGATGCCACTGTGGGTTCTTCCAGCACAGAGACACTCTGAGAGTTAGGACGTGCCCCCTCCACAGTGCTAAAGAAGTAAGAGAAGTTAGAGAACGGATGTGGCCAGCATCATTTTCTACACTGTAACAGGCTCGATAAGCCCATCAGGAGAGCTGCTTCTGTCCTGGGAGTGCAGCTGGTGCCTTTGGTGGAGATGTCAGAGAGGGGTATGCCTGAGGAAGCTCCTCAGTATTATGGACAATGCCTTTCATCGCCTGCACGCCACACAGGAGTCATATCAGAGCACTTTCAGCTGCGGACCGAGACCACTGAGGTCCACTGCAGAGCACCACAGGACTCAGACCGTAATAACCCCTCGGCTGAAACATCAGACACACTGAAAACAACGTGCAGTTACGCTCCATATACACTCTTAAGAAAATTATTTAGTAACCCTCTGGGCGCCGTCAGACTTTTAAGATAGATCATTTAATAGTAACTTGCAGCAAGGGAACAACTTACAGACTTACAGGTTCAGCACAGCATATACTGTATATAGAAAGCAGTCACAAAGGATAATAACATTTTTCTAACACACACTTTATATTTATTACTTTGACGACAAATAAAATCACAACATTACTGTAGCCAAATAACTGTGGAAAGCAGCGGTGGGCCAGTGAACATATCTCTGTGAATAAGCACAAATCAGTGATTTCATATCCTCCAATACCAGTGGTGTAATGGAGGTACATGTACGCACGGCACTTCACTACATGATTAAGTAAGCACTACTTCACTATGTCTTGGAGGGAAATACTGCATCACATTTATCTGACAGCTTAGTTATTTTCCAAATAAAGAAGAGACAGAAAGAACGCAAGAGCTTTTTGAAATATGACGTCTTTGTTATGAATTAAACAGCACAAATGCAGCTGAGATGATTAGTCAGACGACAGAAAGTTAATTCGTATTTTATGAATTCAGCTTCATTAATAAGAAAATATAAATTGCATGCTTTTTTTTCCTTTGGATTATTTTTAATAATTTAAATTTATTTTAATAATTTTGAGCTTTGGACTTTTAGTTAATGGCATCTTTAGTCAGTTTTTCTCACTATGCTGTACAAACCAAACAATCTCTATAATAACAATAGCAAAACAACTTTTTTTCTGCATTGAGTAGTTTTGCTGATTATACTTTAACACTTTTACTTAAATAACATTTTCGATGCAGTACTTTAACATGTACAGAGTTTAACAGAGTGATAGAAGTACTTTTACACAAGTAAAAGGTGCGAATACCTCCAATTATATTCTTTCCAACAACAGGACACAAACCAGCTTTGGGCTATCAAAATAGTCAATCAGTTACAAAAAGCTCCCTCTTCACTCTTAGCAGAAATACATTTTATTATGCTACATTTTCCTATAGTGAATATTTTTCTGGGCCTTTTATGGCCTTCATATCATCAAGTAGAAAGATGACAGAAGGTGAAGATGAAGGGAGGCAGAAATGGGGAATGCCGTGCAGCAATTTATGGTCCCCCCATCTAACATCCATCAGCAGAACTGAGTGTGTCGTTTCTTCTGCGTCCAGTTTGGAAAAATAACTCAAAGCGCTAAGAATATGTGAAGTGTTGAAAAGGTAAATGAAATTCACTAAAGGACGGAGTCAGCTTTATGAGAAAGAAATGTATTCAACCCATGTAAAATGAAGACAAAACTTACAAATACCATAAACAGTGACAGTCTGAAAACAAGTAAACTCAGCTTAATTTCAAAGAGAGGAATGAGCGGAGTTTACTTTAGTTTACTCAATACACTCTGCTGATAAGTTTGAGTTATTGCTCTCGTCTGAAACAATTATTCTAATTTGCCTTGTGAGCTGTTGTAGTAGCACCGAGTGGTAACTCCAATAAATCCTGTCACGTCTCTATTTTACAGACTTTTATATGACATAGTGGCAGATGAAGCAGGATGAGTGTGCATATTACAGTCTCCTGGAGTTTTACCAAGAAGGAACCAGATATCTTTATTGCCTCTCCACTGTAAACACTTAAAAGATCACACTTAGAGCCCCTCCCCGTGTGTAGAGCACAGAACAAAGACGTTATTGTATTATGATGTCCACAATGCAGAAACACATCACTCACAGCAAGATGATCAATGGATAGAGGGAATTAATGGTTTTTAATAACTCTGTACCTTAAAACGTGTTATTGACTGAACTTGAAGCTGAAATCCTCTTTACAAATGTTTAACTCTGAAAGATGCAGTTCATGTGGATCAGTGCTATACTTCCTGTACTGTATTAATATGCACGTAGTATCTGTGACGTCACTCATAGGAGCTGTTAGGAACTAGTTTTTTTTGTACCAGGCTTTAAACATGTTTATTTCTGCTGTGAAGTTTTAACATGGGGACTTATGGAGACTGACTCGTTCTGCAGCCAGCCTCAAGTGGACGTTAAAGGAAATGCAGTTTTTGGCGCTTCCACATTGAGCTCATCTCACAGCCACGGAGGTTGCAGCTTGATCGTTTGCTGTATAGACTTTAAAGTGGCAAAATGTGATTTGTGAATCTGGACTATCTAAATAAAATGGATTGGACTTAAGAGCACAGATATCAACAGATATCAATATTCATTATAAAAATTTTAAAATTTAAATACATGCTTTAAATGCGTGTGGAATGAGCTTCCTCTTATCATAATGAGGAGGAAGATTGTTATTTGATCACAGGCTGCATCGGGAGATATTTTACTTTCGTAGCCTTAATTAATGAGCATGGTGGATGCTCAGCCCTCTCACACCAGCCATCATCATTCATAATTAAGGTAGTGAAAGTGAATCCTGATGCCTTTTTTTATATATATATCAAACGGTGCACATGCATTTAGTGACAGGCTCCAAAGTTAAACCTCTCATATCATTATTTCAGCTCATGCGCTGTATGTAAACCATCTGGCTGGTTACTGATTTATTCAACAGTTTGCATGAATGAAGATTAAAAATATAACAAGGGCATGCATATCTAATTATAACTGTTGATTAAACTTCTGACTGATTTTTTTACATCGTAGACGATGAGGATGATTTATTAAAGTGACATCAGAATAAGGAACAAGATCCATTTATTCTTTCTTTGCATGTTTTAACTTGGGCCGCCGCTGCTGCCTCACGACTTTGAGTGATGCAGCTTTGTGTGGTTTTTCCATAGCGTGAAGTATCGATTTAGAAATATATAAAAATCGTAGCAGAGCCGTGATAATGATTTGAAGTTTTGATAAAACAGACTAAGACAGTGTTGGATTTGTCACTGGATGGGATTTCTTGAGGAAAAATATAGAATAACACCAGCCTGATGTTTTAGGTAATAGTGGAGCTTCGAATGCGCCAACGTCTCGCTGACTGGAGTACACTGTCTTTGTGCAAAACAACAAGCCCTCAGCTACAACAACAGATATCAAACTCATGGCAGCATGTCAGGCGCCAGAGTCATTATTCTTCACTGAGAGTTTGAAGAAACTCAGTTGCACGAAGACGCTCCCGCTGGATTCTTCACAGAATGCTAATGTTGTAGTTTTGTTCACTGTAAACAATACAAAAAAAAAAAAAAAAAACTTTCCAGAACTTATTAATTACAAATTTGGATAGCTCCGAGATGCATCATGAAAAGGTCTCTGAAGTCTGATTTGCATGTTTTTTTTTTAACTTTCTTTCTGTGTGAAGATAAGCTGGGCAATTTGAGGCTGCAGAGCTGTGTTTTACTTCCTGATTATTCACCACGAAGCAGCGTCTGTACCGTGCAAAGGCCAAAGTGATGAAATACAAAGGCAGAAATCACAGAAAGGAAGAAGACATAATAACACGATAGGGGCAGGACAGTACTCACAACACACAGAAGAACGACATGATAAACAGTTTAGAATTATACATTCATTTGTTTGAAATGTCCTCCATGAAAGATTACAGTCGCTTTCCTCTAATCACACATGCAGTGACAGACTTTGACGCCACGCACCTGAAGAAAGTAGAAAGCAGAGACTGTTAGGATTTGCGAATCTTGTCTGTTTGCCTGTGTGTTCCTGGTGTTTTACCTGGCCGTCTTGTTCTGTGTCTGTCACATCTTTCCTGACGGCGCAGGCTGGACGTGGCTGTCGCTCCTCCATTGATCCGCACCTGCGACTCATCCATTCATCAAGCTCCTGCAGTATTTAACTCTGAGTGAGTTCATTGTTGTACCCTTGTGGTAGCATTATAACCTCCCACCTCTGTGAAACCTTTTTGAAGCGTCTTGCTGGTCTTTGTTTTTTTTTTGGACACCTGCTTCGATGGTCGTCTGCCTGCTTTGTCCTCCAGTCCTGCCTTGTTCAGCCTCCTTTGTTTGTTCCCCAGCCTTCAACCTCGTGCCCTGAAGATCTTCCCTGACCTCCTCCCCTGTTGTGTGTGTGTGTGTGTATGTGTATATATATATATATATATTGTAAATAAACCTTCTACACCTGCTTGTAGTATTTTCGACATTGTGGGTCCAGCGCTCAGTCTAAGCTCAAGCTTAACATACAGTTTGCAGTAATAAAAATATGATTGTGAATGCAGTTTTTCTAAGAGCAAAGGTGGTATAAATAGACACACACACACACACACACACACTCCTTATACCGCACAGCTACTGTATAATACTGCTGTCAAAGCAGAGGAGGAAACGTCTGAAGCCGTCAAATATTGATTCAGTTGCAGGATGAGTGACAGATCGGCACACAGTACTGCTCTAAACGTCCATCTCTTATTTTTTGACACATGTAAGATGTACTGTGCTTACCTCGCACATGATAAATACACAGATGGACACAACAGAAGATGGTATATCAATGTATTTATTGCAGTAAATAAAATAACTAAAGACATAACTGCAAATGTTTTATCGAACATCAGTGATTTAGATGTGAGCAGTATGAGGTGTAGGTGTGCTGGATGCAAAACAAAAAGTCAAAAACAAGCTTGCTGACGTTGGCGGGATGAGTCCAAGTCAGAGAGCCAGAGCAAATGCTGGATCCTGTAGTACAGTGTTTTTCAACCCTGGTCCTCGGGGAACACTGCCCTGCATGTTTTAGATGTTTCCTGCTCCAACACACCTGATTCAGCTCATCATCAAGCTCGTCATCAAGCTCTGCAGCGGCCTGATAACGAGCCACTCATTTGAATCAGGTGTGTTGGAGCAGGAGAGCAGTGTTCCCCAAGGACCAGGGTTGAAAAACACTGCTGTAGGAGACCTCAGCCCAGGTACTCCAAATCTGGCTTGATGCAGCGTGATACCTTTAAGGCAGACGTGTCCAAACTGTTCCACAAAGGGCCGGTGTGATGCTGCAGGTTTTCCTTCAAACCAAGCAGCAGCACACCAGACTTGACTCATTTAATCAACTGATGTCAGTCTTCAGAGAGTTGATTGGTCAAACTGTGTGCTCTTGGTTGGTTGGAACAAAAACCTGCAGCCACACCGGCCCTTTGTGGAACAGTTTAGGACACCCCTGCTTTAAGGAAACACAGGAACTCCGTCCACCGCACCTGCATATCAACAGTGACGGCCCCTCTGATTGTTCCCTCTGCTGTTGATTGTTTCTAGTGCTGCAGGCCAAATTAGGAGCTTAATCAGCAGCATGGGACTCACCTGAGCACCGTGTGCTACATGCAGAAAGCCAGAGTAGCAGCCAGTCCTGGGCGGACCTCTTTTATACTGTGAGGTCAACCTGCAACAGTTTCTTCCATTGTTCGGCCATCTAAGAAGTCAGTTTAGTGAAACCGCTGTCATTTAATGCAGCTTCATTTTCTTTCATATAAGTGAAAGAGTTTTCATCTATATACCTGATACACTAAAAAACAATCATGTTCAAATGTTCACGGTCCCTGAAGTCAAGATTCAGGGCCTGACATAATAACAGTTCAATCCCCCACAGCGTCTCATAAGCTGGACTTCACCTCTTATTTAAGCCAGTGCCTTAGGGTTGTTGTGATATTAATGTTAATGATACCCCTTGATACATGCCTGCACGGACATAAAATATTAACACACAGCATGGCGTCAAACAACACGCTCTGCAGAGGCTCTCGCAGTATTTTACAAATACAATTCTTTCATGGGGTATTTTCAAATTGTCCCAAACAGACTTTGCACAGATTCCTTGATCTACCTTCCTTGATGATGCTAGGCGGTAGGGGACGGCTGGTTCTCTTTACCCCAGCACAGAATGGCTCTTAATTGTCGCATCACCGGGCAGCTTACTGCATGTCGACCGGCCGTGCGTACTCTTCCCTTTTATGCTATCACACATTTCTGTGTAATGATAGCTGAGTGAGGAACAGTCAGGGATAAATGAGATGAAATTGTGGGATAAATCAGTGCTCCATTCAGACTTGGACGTGGTGAATTATCCGCAGAATGTGTGAGGAATCAGCTGCTCCCGAAGGTGCAGCGCCACCAACCTCAAATGTAACTTTAAAGCTAAACGTCCACTACACTGAGAAACATCGGAGAATACACTCTGAGCTGAGCTGAGAGTCGTCTCCAACGTAGCGCTGCAGACACTAAAACATGAGGCTACATGTTGACGGTATGACGAATGTTGGAGACTGTGAGCCACGGTGCAGACGTCATTGCCTGAGTCACGTAGATCAGAAAAAAAGCCAGAGTGAAAGAAAATGACACAGTTGTGAGTTAATTTCACAGCAGTGGTGAAAACGATTTATAGTTCCTAATACTAAACCCAAAATAAAAGCAGCTGTCAAGAAAAAGTGCAAACATGTGATAAGCTCCATCATGTACGTCTGAAACTGCACACTTACTGTAGATATATTAATAATCACAGTAACTGATAATAAGGTGCGAAATTCTCTACTCACACGGGTGTTTTTACTCTACTCTCTCTTACTCAGTATAAAATGTGCTCGACTGACATCTTACTCTCTTGTTTAGGTTCTAACCTTCCCAGCATGCATAGCCTTATCTAACCAGGTCTAACCAGGTACGAGGTGGTTTAAAATTTACTTACATTTACATTTATGAACTACATTTTGACAGATAATGATGTAGGAGACATAATTCCACCCGAATTACATTTCAACATAAAACCTGTGCTGCAGCCTGAAATAAAGACATGAGAATTAAGCTGTATTTGAATTGTTTTATTCTTTGCAAAGAAGGTCAGTCATACAGGGTGCAAAACAGACTGCAGAGATAGAGACAAGTGAGATGAGGGCAGTATATTTATACACTATACAGTCTAGGTGTAACGGAGAAACCGGTTTAAACTGACACTGATGTGTTGACATTAAACACGGAGTCATAGTTATCGTAAAAGCTCACAAAAGAAACGAGAACATTAAAATTCTTCATTACACATGCCAAAATGTTGAAACACAATGTCCTCTTGTAGCAGCTATGACCCAGTCTGACCACCTCCCTACGAGTAGTGTGTATTACCCAAATGAAACATTATATATTTGTATATATGTATATTTGGGTATTCAAAGAGCGGTTACCAGAAAGCATAATCCATGCAGTGATCATGTTCGTCATCAAATTATAATTTGCAAAACAAATTAGCGTCCAACCATCATTTCTCAGAAACAGGGTTGGAACATTGAATTTGAATTTTGAACGGGGTCAGAGGGGTTGAGGGGTCAGAGCAGGTGAGCATTAATTCGAAATGTCAAAATATCCCACGTCAGTTGACAGCAAACCTTCATCCATTCGTTGTTTTGGTTGTGCAGTTATGCATGCACACAAAAATATGTGTGTATATATATATATATAACATACTTTATCAGCTTCAGGGGCTCAATCGATGATCAGGCTTTAGAAATAATGGAAAAAAAACATGGCCTCTGTGATCCCAGATGCCTTTAAGAGGTTTGCTCTGATTAATGCAATCAGAGGGGAAACCGTGCTGTGTCCCGATATCAATACATCTACAGCAAATGGAGTTTTCTGTGACTGCAGCGATGCATGGTGGGATCTGTTTCCAATGGCAAGCTACTAATGAGTATTCTTTCGCCAAATGGATTATAAATAACTGTAACGGTGTCCCATTAAATAAGCCCCTCTGAACTAATGAACATGTTTTGGGGTTTTTTTTATAGACCTAGGGTGAGAGCCAGAGCCAGATTATTAGTCTAATTTGAAGCATGGTTACTGCGCTACAGGGAAAACTGCAGGTGCCACATGCCCCTGAAACTAGACAGTTTGTGCGTATTTTTGGACCTATTGTGGAAATTAAAGCAGCGCTCAACTATATTTTAGGTATTTTGGGAAGTTTCACACAGAGATAGACGTGTGTGTGTGTGTGTGTGTGTGTGTGTGTGTGTGTGTGTGTGTGTGTGTGATAGAAACTTTCCTCTCTAAGTTAGGCATGAGTTTAAATCCCAGCGGGATTCTTCCCCCTTCAGTTTGCCCCAGGATAATGTTTCCACATGATCTCACCTGTCTGATACAGTTAACACTAGTGAGTCCACTCGGTCACATACCCATGCTCACCTGAGCTCACACATACCACACTCAGACATTAAGTCAAGGCTCTTCTGCTCCTTACGGTTGTGTTGTGTAGTGGAAATGATGGAATTGGGATCAGCTCATTAATCCTTATGCCAGCTGCCACTGAAAGCTCCGGGAACTTGGCTCCTCACCCAAGGCCTGTCAGTTCAAATCCCACCAAGCAGACCGACTTTTAAATGCTGACTAAACAAAGGATTGCACGTTAGCGTGGCTCGGGAGTTCTTGTTAAGATCCATCCTAGTGGAATGTGTTGCCGAGCCAAGCTGAAAACCATGTAAGGGATTGTGAGCCAGAGAACAAAGATTGTCTAGTGAGCCCGACTTGCAGTTGTTACCAAGTAACGTGATTGTTTTTTCAGTGCATTTTTCTGTCATTTCTATCATTGCCACAATTAGATTTAAAGTATTACACGACAGTGGATACGAGACACCTGCATATCTGGACATGAATTTGGATATTGTGCATGAAAAATCAACATATGAGTATGGTGAGGGTTTTTAGATGACTGCAGCCGTTTGCTGACCGTTTGTAAATCCCTACACCAAAACAAATGTTCAATTATTGCTTAGCATCCGTAATCATGTCTCCGTATGTTAAAACATTGTGCGTGAGGCTGTATTAAAACCAAAAACACGAGAGCACCAGAGTTTGTTTATCTGCTAACATCAGCTGCAGTTGTTAGCACGCTTGGCTACAGCAGCATTTGCATGTGGTAACAATGCCTATAATTAACCATAAAACAAAAGTCCCTTTCCCAGCTATCTAACACAACATCTGTTGTGTTATATTTACCCACCATGAGAGAGAATGCTGTTATTGTTATTCGGATGATTAGCGAGTTTGCATGTTTTGCAAAGCTAGCACGCTATCAGAGATAGCACCTTTGTTACACGTAATGCTCGCTCCTCTTTCAAATCCAGTTTGAAAAAAGATGAAGTACATTCTTAAAACCTCTTTCACAAACTTCTTGTTTTACAGTCTTCTTTTCATTTTTTCCAGAAACTCTGGAGTTAGGACTTAGCATAGTTAGCTAGCCAGATAATCTGCCACATATGTCATTTCCGCTGGTAAAATTGTTGTTTGCCAGCTAGAAACGACACCTGCTTCTGTTCCCTCTGTTCAAACGGACCCATTGTCATAAACGTTTATGATGTATGTTAAAAATTTAAGTGGTAAATCTGCCATCGTTATCACTGTAAACTGCACACGCATAGCTGTGCCAGAACGCTTGACAAACATAATTACAGTAAAGAAGACAGGGCAGTGAATCGTGCCACTTTGATAAACACTCTAACACTCGTATAATTATTTATGCATCTCAGGTGACCAGATGGTGTTAAATTTGATTTGAATCCACGTTTAAATGCAACCAAGATGCATTGGGGGGAAAAAATACAGTGAGGATTTCAAACCCACTCTACAAGCAGGCTGACACACTGTGCATGCAAGTGTAAAAGCAATGCTATTTTCAGGTCAGGCATGTCACCTCCCAACACCTCTCAAATGAGATGACATAATCAGAAGTGCAGCCCGCTTCACCTTCTCACAAATATACAATAATGAATTAGGTTTCCTCCATGTGCTTTCATGGGATTAAGAAATAATCTGCCGTCACAAACAAGAAATAGAAGAAGTCGAACAGGTGTCCGTTTGTATTTTGGGAGGAGATTTGGATGTTACCTCTGAAGATGCTTTGTTAATGATTAGTGTAAACACACGAGCTGAGTTGCTCATGTGCACTCTCCTGCATGGCTATGTGCCGTAATGGTGATTTTGGCTCTTTTCCTCGCTGGCTGCTGGTGGTGTGTTTATGTGCGTGTGTCAGCTGAGGCCTTTGTCAGCAGCTGTTCATTATGTCAGTGAACAGCATCGGGCTGAGCTGTGGGTGCAGGACATTTACAGAAACAATCTGCTCTCGGTAAACACTCTGCTGTTGGTGTTTAGTGCCTCTCCAAAGATACAAATGAACCAGAATTAGTAGCTCTTCGGGCTGCATTTCCCATCTGTCCAGTCCACTCAGATGGTTGAGTTAAATTGAGAACTTGTTGGTGATGGATTTCTGTTTGTTGACGTCCACAGTGGCTTGTGAGCCATGCATCTACAGCAATCTAAATGTCAAGGAGTCGCGTGGCTCTTTTCGGGCACCATACCAGTGTTTTTGCTCATTTATTGCAAATCAAACATGCAGATCAACTCCGACAACAAAATATCAATTTAAACTCAAAGTAAATTTGAAATACCTTTTTTGTTTTGTCCTGATTGGTGAATTATTTAATTATTAAATTAGTTTGTTATATCGCTTCACTTCCAACAACCCAATGGTCGTGTTCACTCGCTACTCGGTGAGTAAACATTATATAATTTGAATATTTGCCGTTAGCCAGCGTCTACAGCAGCATGAGCTTGAAATAATAACCGAATGCTGGAGTCAAATAAGAGTTACGTTTAGTCAAAATTTCCATTGTCATAGTTTAGGTCAGGACAAATTCAAACCCAATAACACAACATAGGATGGTTAGATTAACCGTTGTTCAGGTCAGAAACAGGCAAGAGTCCCAAACAGGACAGTCAAACGAGCACTTATCTAGATGGAGGTCAGCTAGGGCAAGAGTCAGTCCAAGGGTCAGGCAAGAGTAGGCAGGCAGGGTCAGCCACTAGATGGATTTAATGGAGAGAGGCTGGTAAGTACAAACAAATAGGAAGCAGCTGAGTGAGTGGGTGGAGAAGGTCAGGTGAGGGGAACGGAGGGCATGAGGAAGCGGCAGGATCTTTAACGAGAGGGCGAGTAAACAAGGCGGGCAAACAGTGCCGCAGACTTTTGGATCTCACCTGTCGTACGTTTACATGAAAACAACAAGGTAACTTTTATATGAACACATTTATTTGCTTTCAACCCATCAGACCCACAGCTCAAATGGGTGATGAATAGAAAGAAGTCACTGTAAACAGAGCTCATGGAGTGGTGACGTGCCATGAGGGAAATGATCAATATGAAGAGGCGTCAGGGTTGGTCGAGAGTTTGACGTCAACCAACTTCACGGGAAGCTTTGAGACTCTGACGCCCGCTCATATTTCCTGTAAACCGTCCTTCAAAACACGATTCTACACGTAATGAAATGAGTTTCCCGCTAAAATATTCTGTAGCCCGCTTTGTTAATCCCTTTATCTTTCACCCTCCTATTAGTCAGCAGCGATCATTGTGTCATCATTATCTTGAAGTGTATTAAGTTAATGATTACGAAAGTTCTGATTGTGCTCGGGGAGAATACAGAATAGCTTCACTCAGCAGCTGATCAGAGCTGACCTAGCGTACATCTCAAGAAAAAAAAAGCTTTTCCTGCAGCTGAAAGCATCATCCTTTTATTATGTTAATCAGTATTGAGCTATGTTAATCTCTAATAAAAATAGCAGTGTTACATCAAACCTGATGTAGAGGTACAAAGGCATCGATTTACTGGCTCCGTGTCGTTTTATATTTATTCATGGAAGTAAGAAATGAAGTGTTTCCTCTCCGCAGATGAATTACCATACAGGAGGAACCACTTCTGCCAATATGCAGTTTGTGTTTGAACTTCCTCTTAATTTAGAGGAGCAGTCCAACAAAATACACCTCGAGATTAAAGCTTTCTGCTTTGTTTGTTTTAGTGACAAGAAGACAAAGACAGACCGAAGACAGAACACATTTTATGACAGTCCGTTCCTCCGTTCAGAGTTCAGTGCACTTAAAGTTTCACCACTTATCGTAGTCGGAAAAGTCTGCTGTCGCTGAAATGTCTAAAAAGATTAACTTGTGGAGAGTACTTCTTATCCTCGACACACAAGAGAAGATGAAACCAAGACAAAACTCTGACATGTTGGTTTCGGAGATACAGTTTGAGTTTGACACTGTTGTGATACAGTATTTGTGTTGTGTTTTTGTGTTAACAGCCTCGTGTCAGCAAAACGAGATTAATAATCATTTTAAATGAGCCAAATTAAAATGTTTTTCCTTCCTGAGTGGGCGTTCATTAAATTAATACAATTAGAAGTGTTTCTTAATTTTCACTACACCTTCTCCCCGTGAGATAAAAATGCTTTAATGAGTTTGCCGTATTTGTGAAAGCTCTAAAACACACACACACACACACACACACACACACACACACACACACACACACACACACACATCATGCTCCTGCTGTGGTGCTGTAATTATGCAGCCGTTGCTTTAGTATTTACTGCAGGCTGTTATACAGCAGCGGAGGTGTGTGTGTGTGTGTGTGTGTGTGTGTGTGCGCGCTCAGGCATACAGAGTTAGATCAGTCTCAATAATATAGACTGTGCACAGAAAGATTCACAAGCTTATTCTGGGATTTCTAAATATAATGACTACCCACAAAAATGTTTTTCAGTGCACACAAATATATTTATCATTTTGTATAATTGTAAAAAAATACATATAATGCATTTTACATTTGTGAAGTCTGCAGTTATGAATTTATAGCACGAGGAGAGTCCAAATGTCAAACAGCTGCCCAGAGGTCAGCATCAGCATGCCGTCTGGTACTGTAGCTGCTCTCAGCAGGTAAAGAGACACCTCTCCTGTTTGATGTGGCATGTTTGACTTAGATTGACTTAGAAGATTGACTTAAGCGTGAACTCCTGTGCTGTTGCTGCGCTGTGGGGAAGCTTTGGTGGGGAATCTACCATACTACCCAGGCATGATGGACGCCAACCGGACTTTACACTGATTTAAAACACAATAATTTCTTAAACCAACAATTCTTTCAAATTTCTGCAAACGTAGTCCCCTATATAAAAATCTCTACCGTTTCCTTAAACCAATGGGGATGTAGGACGTGTTGGGGACTACTTTCAGCTGCGGATTAATTTGAGTCTTTAAAGTGCTCGTGTTTATCATATTGAAGCAGCATGTGCATGTGCAAGAGTGAAGCTCTGACGTGTTTTTATTAGATGGATAACAATGGAACTCTTTGGCACAGAGGAGTATTAGGCTTTGGCTGCTACATAGATAGGATTTGTTAGCAGAGTCATTGTGTTTTTCAGTGTTGGTTTTGCTCTTAAATAGGATTTCATGTCAATAAGAAAAATATAAAATATCACTAGGCTCATCCGTTAATATTAAAAACCAAATACTAAAGCAGAATTACACAAAAGCTGGTATTTTTGCGGTTAAGGGCCCTAATTATTAGTGTAATACCATTGCTGTGAATATGACCAGCTGTAGCGAGTTGACAACTCTTCTAACAAACATCAAGCAAGGAAAAGCAGCCAACTAATATTACTTACTAGCCTTTTACTTCATGCAGCTCTAGACAACAACTAGAAGTCAGTCCCAGATTTACTCTTGCCTCTAGGCTTCATGCTGTCACTCCCTCTTTTTGTCCTCTTATCTTCCGCCATCAGCGTCCTCTTTCAGTCTTTTCATCTCTGTTAATGTGTCCATAGAGGCTGCTGAACCCTGTTACACTGCCCACTTGCCCAGCTCTGATTCTGGCATGAAACCAGCTCAGCTCCCTGCCAGCATTCCTCCACAACCTGGGCCTGTAAACCTCCTCCTCTTCTCTTCCCAGTGGTCCAAAAACGCCTGCGGTGCAAATACTGACACTCCCTCAGTGCTCTGAGCTCACAGAGCTAACATAGTGAGCTAACATTAGCTAGCAGCAGCTACAGTTCACAGCAGTTTAATTGCCTATCAGGAAACTGTAAATCCAGTTTTACCAAAATCAGTGAGACAGTCAGTGTACGGACCACAAAGTGGAAATGACTGACACCTTTCACCATTCATAAAGCAAGACAATAAGTCTAAGTATTTCATGATAAAAAAAAATATTACATAACGGGGCTTTAACCTAATATCCTCACTCCCAATGTCTAAAACTCTCTCACACACATGCCTCATTATCCCAGCTTGTGGTATGTGACCTCCTGTCATGGCCAGTTTAGCTCTAAACTGTGGATCCAATTTGAAGAATGTGTCACATGACTTTCACCGTTAAAAGTGATTCACAAGCACTTTTGTCACTTTCTCGTTTTTTCCCCATTAAATCTCATTTAAGGTTCAATTACAAATCCGTCTTGATGTCACTGACCTGGAACACCCTTTTCCTCCTTTTATCTCAGCTGTGTTATGTGCTTAGAGAGCGAGAGCTCAACTGGACACAGCGGGCAAGTAAAATGAGTCAAGTAGTTAGATAATCTGTGTGTCAGCTGCTTTAATTTTTCATCCGTATTTTCATTTGAGGGCAACATAGAGGAAATAGTTAAAGCCAGTTAAAGTGTATTTTCTGTAAATTTATAGCAGTATTGACGCTGCCTCCAGAATTTTCCAGTTTTCCGTCCTTGTACCTCACAGTGATGCATTCAAAGGGAAATTACAGAAATATAAATGCAAGTGAAGCAAAACAATCACAGCAAGCATCTCAGAGCCACACAACTGAATTCAGATTTTATATAAATAATTTTAATCCTTGTCTCCGAGTGGCTTCTGCATTAGTTATCGTAGCTAACTGCATATAAGGCTCCTCGCTTACTCACTAACAGCCCACTGGCAAGTTTGGGAAGCTAGTGGACCCAAAGTGCAAACACACCCAGAGACCGGGTTCAAAAAGGTTTATTCCACAAAGCAAAGGAGATAAATAGTGCAGGGGAAGGGGGGTGTCAGGTGGGAAGGAGATCCAAAAGGTGTAGTGCTGATGGTGGCTTATCTTCAAAGATTGGAGTTATAACAAGGCAGGGCTGTGTGTGTGTAGGAATACCAAAAACTGGAGAAGACACAAGGCGCACTAGAGCCATACAGTTGTTACCCCAATGGAGACTGAACGATCTGGCAGCATCTGAAAGGCTGAACCAGGGTTATCTGCAGTATAGTGCACTGTTGAGCCGCATGGAGTGATGATGATCAGGTGTCACTAAATACAGACAGACAAGATACAACGCAAGAGGAGGGAAGACATCAGGAATGACCTGCACTTTCATCAATGTTTAACTTCATGAAATACACAGTTTGTCTTAGAATATGGAAAGCTCCCATTAGGTCACGTATCTCACTGTAACTTGGTTTTATCCATATCCATACATCGCTCTGCTTCAGAAGTAATCAGATTTTTTTTTTGTTCCAGTTCCAGTGCAGCGTTCAGTCCTCTATGTCCTGCTGTCATTACATGTTTGAACTAACTGTGACCCCTCAGTTCATCCATGGACTCGCCTTCTTTTGTTGGGCTGTGACGTCTAATAATAAACATCTAGAGCTTTTTGTGAGCATTTGTGTTTGTTAAATGCTGCTAAAAATAAGAAATATCAAATGCAGTCGCTACTAAACTGGGTCGTCGTTCATGCTTTTCCAGGCCTGGAAAGACGAGACAAGCCCCAGTCTTCCTCCTCCGTCAGTGAACACAGAAACACCATCAGTCCTGCTTCTCCCTCCATCGTATTTCATCTTCCATTTGATCCAGCCCCTTGCCTGCTTTTGAATAAACACTCTCCACCAGCAAAGTGAAATGACTTAAGATCATCCGAGTTACAGTCGCACTTCTTAAATTTCCTTTAAAGATGGTAACAGAAACAAATCCTGCCTCATCTCTTTCTTCTTCTTCTCCGGCATGCACGCACTTCAAATCGACAGCCTCGCACGTGTAAACAAATGTGCATTTGCTCAGCCAGAAACCAGCTAAAAATAGTTAATTCAGGGGGATAATTTATGCGTTTACTTGTGTTTGGATTCAGAGACAGACATTTGAAAAGATTTATGTAAAACTGTGGTTTGTCTCCGGGAGCTTTATTATACTGTACGGTGTTTCGCCTGAATTTAAGAGGTGGCAAATGCAAAGTTAGAATAAAGTACTGCCCCAGGACCCAAGCTGAAAAATACCACACCTCCAAATCTTCAATTATTTATTATTTGTTGTCTAGAACTGATAAAATTGCATGTTTAAGATCAGACTTTATGATAGAGACCAAACCCTTACTCCATAAATCATTATCTCAATGACTCAAGGAACCATCATATTCAAAACTAAATTAAACTAGATTTAGTTACAAGTTAAGAAAAAGTTGGAATACTTTATACATGAAGTCGCAGGACTTTGGGACTTTGTGCAGCTTGTTTGCAAATACTACTTGGCTGTAGTTGACCAAGTTCAAGG
The DNA here is from genome assembly GCA_014281875.1 of Nibea albiflora. NCBI lineage: Eukaryota > Metazoa > Chordata > Actinopteri > Sciaenidae > Nibea > Nibea albiflora. The sequence goes on along the minus strand of CM024799.1, from coordinate 22,303,142 downwards.
GGAGATGGTGCAGCCTCAGAGATGAATGAAGACAGGTTTGAATCTGTCATTTAAAGGTGTCAGCTGGAGTTTGACAGAGTGTCACAGCAGCGCATTGCCCCTCACCCAGGCAGGCAGCTTTGCCGTCCTGTCCAATAGACAAGAGGCTCTAAAGTTCTTCTCAAGGCCTCAGCATTGGTAGGGACACAGCAAGCCACCCGCTTTATTTAAAGTTTAATTCTGTTTCCTCTTGGAGTTGCTTTTGTCCTGTCAAGTTTCCAACTCCGGGTTTTAGTTTCACTGATTAAATGTCACATGAAAGTTGCAGCAGTGGCGTGCCCGCTCACATGGAAACATTTAAAATGAATGAAAGCAGCACCTCTCCAATCATTAAGGCCATTAAAGAAAACACCAATGCATCAATACAAAACACAGAGAAAGAAATCGCCCTGAGAGCGAGCACAGCTCGACATCACTTAAAATGCAGTAAATACTACGGGGACTGGTAGAGGTGGAGGGTGCGTCTGTGCATGTGTAGCATGAGCAAAGACAACGTGAAGAAGTTCACTCTAATATTGGGAGGGACAAACCTCTACCTTAGATAGTCTGTGATCAAGTCTCTATAAATGCAGTTAATCGTGCTGTTTCTATGTTTACATTGAAAGCTATTCCTACTGATTTTTACTGGTTCATTCTGAGTCAGATTTCCACAATTACAGTCTAGTAAATACAGATTTCAGACAACTGTAGCCTCTGAGTCTCAATGTACATAAGCACATGTGAGCTGGGGGAGGTGCTGCTGACGGGGAGTAAAAGTGATCAACAGTGTTTTAGACGTTTTTGGTTCATTTACGGTCTCTCAGGATGGAAACAATGAACATAAAACTTCATCATTTTTTATATGGATTGGTTCAAATTCTGTCATACTTTTTGTCTTTCATTATGTTTGATTAAATTGCCAGTCCATTGCATCACACCAGTTGCAAATTCCTCCCCTTGTTAATTCACAAAGGCCTTATCCTCCTCCTAGAATGTCTACATATAAATTATATGCTGGAGCCATTATTACATATTTATGTTATTTACTGTATGTTAAAAGAATTTGGATATTCAGACCTCTCGGTAAGGAATCCACACTCTCAGTGTCGCAGATGTAAACTCACACAGAGGGAGAGATTTTGAATTTTATGAATGTGAATGAGTAATTACCGTATACTGTAATTCCCTGGTAATGTGCTGTTGGCACAGCGTGCAGCTAACAGCAGGGGTGGGCGAATAAATCAGCATATGCCTCCCGAGTTTATTCTATCTGATCTTACCATCGCTAGAGAGAGAGAGAGAGCGAGAGAGAGAGAGAGACAGAGAGAGAGAGAGAGACAGAGAGAGGATAGATTGATGGATGGCATGAGGAAACAGCAAACTGCATTTTTAATCAGGGAGCAGGATACTTCAGAGACTTAGCATAAAAGCAGTTAAAAGACAGAGATTACATTTTGGATAAAGAGGGAAAAAAAGTGAAGAATATTTGAATTAAAACCAATTTACTCGTTTTATTAACTTCACACACCTCCGTTCTGCTCCAAGTTTCCAAAGTGAGCCCTAAAATCTGGAGTTTTTGCCACTGAAGCTCCTGTTTATAAAAATTCAACTTGTGATTAATTTCCAAACTGGCAAACTGTTTATGTTAATTGTGCATTTTATATTTGAAGGAATAGTAGGACAGGCTCATTTCGAGATTAGAGTTAGTGAGACTTGAGTCGCCTAAATCCAAACATGGGCAAAGGCTAAAATGAAGCCTGGTTGCTCAGCCAAACCACACGTAGCAGCCATGAAACAGCCTCCTCATTCTTACGTGTTTCCTGAAAAGGCAGATAGCGAGGGACTTGCTGCGGATATGGATTGGCATTAGCCAATAGTGATTGTGCTTTACACTCCCACTGCTGTGCATTAGCAGGTAGCGCTATACTAGCAGGGAATGTAGCAGCCTAACGAGGTGGTTTTCTTGGAGCGGTATCAATTATCATGGAAGTGACTGAATGAATTTCAATATGGGGACTTATGGTGACTGATTTGTTCTTCCTATTGGCTTCTTTTCACAGCCATTGAAGTTGCAGCTTGGTTAATACCAGCCACTGGTTAGCATAGCTTAGCACAAACACTGTAAGCAGGTGGGAAACAGCTAGCCTGTCCTGTATGAAGGTTTAAACATTTTGCCTACTACAAGACCAGATCATGGCCTGGGTCAGTGACTTTCTGGAGTCTGTGATGGTTGCCTGGCAACCTCATGAGTCCAGTAGTAACCTTACTCTGTAACCTTAGTAACAGTACTATAAATGACTCTTGGGTTAGCTGTAATTCATTTCATTTATTTATAATTTAACAAATGTAATGTGTAACAATGTAAATATTCATTCAACACAAAAGCTTTGACATCCTTTTTAATATTTAGGTCAGGCTGAACATATTGATTTATGTATCGATCAGTAATCTGTTCATGTGCATGTAAAGTAGAAAGTGGAAACAACAGCACTACGTTAAGAGTGGAGGCTCACTTATACAGCTCCATAACCTCTGCTACAGTTATGATTATAAACAGTTTGTTTTTTTTAAATATTCAAACATCTGCTGCAAGATTTCATTTTGTGATTTCATTCTAATTATGAATCAGGAAAAGGTGTTCAGCCTCAGCTGGTGAACATCTACATCTGTTTCACCACGCTGCCCTTAGCATTTTCAAATATTGTTTATGACTGAAACACAAACAATGTTTTTATTTACAACATTTTCTAGTTAGTTATTGTGAGTTTAAGCTCTAAAACAATACATTTTTGCTAACCATGGTGGGTAAAATAAATTCAAATAAAACTCTGAGCTTATGCTTACCACACAGGCTAGCCAAAATATTAGTCAGTGCCTGATTAGAATGCTGGAATATATTTTTAGATAATTAATTGACAGTTTTTATTGGTTAAAGGAAGTGCCAGGTTCTTCTCAATGATATTGGTGCTGGTCCCGTTCAATCTGGGTTCCAAATCATGTCCTGGCACAAATGAGTCCACGTTTGGAAGAAGTTTACTTTGCATGAGAAGGTATTCTGCAGTTTCTTTACTGGTTTGAGTTGACCAAGGTTGATAATCGGCTGTTGTGAAGGTGCAGGAGCAACCTTTCGATATGGGATGAACGATATGGATCTTTCCAGCCAATGCAGATAACAGATAATTGCCCAGCAGTTTGATGTCATGAGTGTGACAAAAGCTACTGCGCCTGTTAAGTCCATTAAAGAAATGTTGGCTTTGTATTAACAGATTAATATAATAATGTCAATTTCTCACCACATTATCGTGCATCCCTCATAACATTAACAAAGTAAACACAGAAGAAAAGCTGAAGCAGGAGAGTGTTTTGTCCTCTCGTGCTCTCCTAATGGAGATGGTAGGCGTGTCCCTGTTTGTACCCCAACTCTAATTTTCTTTGTAATTAATTGCAAGTGATAAATGATATGTGAGAGTTTCTTGACATGCATCTAATTCCAGACCTTTTAATAAGCAGCATCTAATCACACTGGTGGTTCAAAATACTGTTTCTCAAAGTGTCATTACTGTGATGAGATGACAAACTCCCCGATGTCACAGTTGACATTTGACTAAGTGAAAAATGAAAAGGTCGCAGCTCTCTTACACCAAGAAGCCTCAGTCACACTCTTTGGAGATTACGCTCCTGTACACCTCCTGTTATTTTATTTTATTTTTTTACATTTGTTTGATTTCATTTTTTCCCCATCTACAGTAAATTGCTGTTTTGCATCTCTCGAACTGCACTGAGGCTCACCGGAGTGGGTTGAAGTGTCACATCACATCAGTGAGTCAGCTCAGTCATGTGCCTCACATCTGGGTTCTCTGTGTTTCTACCATTAGCCGGGCTGTCTTGAAGGAATCACAATGACGGCTAAATTGGTTTAATTTCACTGTTGAATTATCTCCTTCAGCTGACTTGAGAAGGTAATAACTAATAGGCGTACAGCGCTGATTACTGGCTCCGGTGTAGAGAAGGTAATTTCAGCTAGTTGGGTTTCAGCAATTCGCAATCGGACTTTCATGCTGCTTCGCATGCCTGGGCTCATGTCGCTGGTTATTTGGTGCGGCGCTCTGTGCCGTCAAACTGTCAGCATCCTTCCTAATTTCTGCAGTTCTTCCACAGCATTTTCTATGAATTAAACAGGAATATGACAGAAAAAGGACGAGATTTGACTGAGAAGTAGACCACATCTTTATGCATTTGTGCTGACTTACATTCATACCTTAATATTTGTCACACCTCCTTCCCCGCCAACACATTTATCACCTTCTGTTCTCACCCTCTTTGTCTATTCCTCGATGCATCCCATTATCAGTGAGTGGTCGTGGGAGGCAGAGTCCTCCGGCACCGGCAGGAGTGCGCTCGCTCAGCGAACCTGATCACTAATTCAGTACGATCAGAGGTTATCCACTCAGGGGCCATTTATAACTATGACACCCTCTGCTTGTCAGCAGCAGTATGTCAGCAGGCAGAGCTGGAGAGGATCTGATGTGTGTCATTATTGAGGAGTCGAAGAGGACCTTTCACCCGACTAATTAGTTTGTTTGCACATACAGTATAATTCGACAAATTTTACAGAAGGCGCCAACATAAACACATCTCCTCTTCCTGTAAGTCATAAATGGACAAATTTGTTCTATACTGGAGATAACGACACATTTTGAATCACACGACGTAAGTTAAAGGTCCCACCTGTAAGATTTAGGGAGCTCTATTTACAGAATGTCAGGAATGCAATACAATATTCATAACTATGTTTTGAGCCGTGTATAATCACCTGACAAGAAGAATTGTTTTGTTTTTGCTACCTTAAAATTAGACTTTAATGTCTGCAGATGCTTGTGGGTCCTCTGGAGTTCACCATGTTAAACCACCGTGTTTCTACAGGAGAAACAGTATCTACAGTATCAGGGAGGGGTTTAGCTCAGTTGGTACAGCAGCTGCCCCATGTGCGAAGGCTCCTTGCTGCAGAAGCCCAGGGTTCGAATCCGACCTGTGGCTCTTCCCTGCACGCCATTCCCCATTTCTCTCTCCCCGCATTTCCTGTCACTCTTCAGCTGTCTCTATCAAAATATAGGTCTGAAAAGGCCAAAAAAAAAAATCTCACAAACATCACTGAATAGTTCTCTATAGTACATGGAAGATTGCTGGAGTAAAACCTGAAACAAGCTTTGCACAGAAAGGTTTGATTTCACTGAAAATTACGTTAAAAAGATGGTCATGGTTATGTGTGGTGTGGTGCTGAACTCTGAAGGCATTGTGTCATTTCTTTAGCAGATGTCAGGTAGCGTAACTCAACTAACTGTTGTTTTACCCTGAACATGTGAGAACTCGTCTGACACAGAGAGTCTCCCGTTGTTGCTTCATGTGTGAAACTACGACTCAGCTCTGGACTTTGTCCAGACGTTATCGTGTAAAAACACCGTGAGTTACCATGGTTACGGGAACACCCTGGAACTTTGTAATGATTCTCGGGAAGTTTGTGGTTAGTATGACGGTACAACATCACTGCATACGGAAAGTTTCTCTACATGGTTGATTGCTGGAGAAAAAAAGAGATTTTCTGTAAATTGAATGTTTTTGCACATAATTTGAATTATGTTTTTTTTTAATTTAATTTTACAGTGTTTGTTTGGCATTTCATTTTTTTTTCTTACAGTGCAGTCATGGTTAAAATATTAACAATGATCAAGAACAATGATTCTTAAAGTGGTTTAATTAAGCTAGATCACAGTATACCAACAAAATCTACATTGGCCTGTATATTAGGTACAACCGGCTACAAATGAATGCAGTATCATACAGCAGGCTCTGAATCTTGCGATAAAATTTAAATAAATAGATGTGATTTAAAAGATAATCACTAAAGCACGAGAGCAGGCGAAAAGTAACATTGGTGCAACAGGAGAAAGCCCGAGGGGAAATTCAAAAAGCCAGATAATCAAGTCTGTCTGACAGCTGCAAAAACTACTTAGATATCAGCTGAATTCATGTTTTCAATTACAGACATCATTAACGTGCAATTCTAAATGTGATTACTAAACCAAACAGGTTTTGCATTACAGATTCAAACCAGTGTGAACGAACCGTAGTGTTTTTATATTCTCATATTTTTCTGAAGTAGTGAGAGTTGTTGTACAGCCACAGACTCTCACAGGAAGTGTGAGATACAAAAAGTTGTTTATTGATCATAACCAAGCAGTTTCTGTGCCTTAAACTCTCCATAGCACAATCATAGCAAGGTCCTTTTAGAAGGCAGTGACATATAACGTATTTCGCTGTTGAGTTTGGAGGTCTTTTGACATCAACAGTGGATGTCAGATGTTTAACTTTTATCATCCAGCTCTTTGCTGAATAGTCTTCAAAGAAAAAAAACTAGACAATTCTTTTGCTCTCTGCTCTTCCCTCGGTTTAAATCTCCATTTTACTAGAGCGCCAGCGTCAGACAGCTAGAGCAGGAGTCAGCAGTTGTGGCTGAGGGCGTTGAAGTCATTTTGGAGGGTTTTTTTTTTTCCCTCCAGAGACAAGAAATACGGGAAAGGATGGTGTTCTTGCTGGCATGTTGCTGCAGGAGGGATAAAGCTCCCACCCAGTGTCTGCAACATCACTACTCAACTGAGGCCTTGAGGTATGGCTGAGGGCGATGAAGACGACTGCCTGATTCGGTGACAGGAGATGTGACGGAGCTTGATATTACTGCAGGAGGAGGCATAACGGCTCACAATTATATCCTCAATATCATCAGCAGAGTGTGACTGAGCGCCAGAGGTGACAACAGCAACGCAGATTATAATAATGAAATTAGACACAGGATTTTGAAAGGGTGATAGATCAGTCACACTGGTTTATATTACAGGCTACTGTAAATGGGCTGTTTTCCGTTTATATATTCAATAACGAATGGGGCGTCCAGTCCAAACACCTGAATCTGCAGCAGATTGTATGAAAGCAAGTGATCCTGTGTACCAAAGTGAAGTAGAACTCAACCCTGAAATGTATTTTTAGCTTCAAATACCAGAGGTTAGATTCACAGAGAAAAAGAAGATACAATGGAAACTACACATCATGATATTCGTGTTTTTAAGTGTATAATTGCTCATATGCTAGAGCAAAAAACAAGGAAAAGATGGACTTGAATAAACTAGATACATTTAGCCGTCAGAGTTGTCCAGCGGTGACCTTGAAGTCTCCTCGCTGCGCGCTGATCTGATGTTATCCTTCGTCTCTTCGATAGATGTTTCACTCACACATTGTATGCATGTCATGATTTGTTTCCATGCATTGCCCTTTGTCGCATTTGGCTCTGATAAATACACAGACTTTTCCACCTGGGCCAAACGTTAAAAGCTTCTGCGTTGCCACTCTTTATGCACAAAATGAAAACACGCATGGAACCACGTGTTGACCCGCTTGTCCGCAGACCGCAGCCTATGATCCTTTTATCAAGTGACCCTTTTGAAATTTGGAGCGTCACTGTCCTCTCTCACTCTGAAATGCTACTTCATCTGAGCGCTGGCTTTCAGCAGATTGTTAAACACGCTGTTAACGTTGCAGTGAGGATAAAATATTGAACCGATGTGAATTTTCTCTCAACCAGGAGCAGCTGGGAACACTTACAGAAAGAGTTTCTAAATACTAAGTGCAGATTTGGGGAGAGGATGACGGTGATGATTCAACCTTTGCTGCTTTCTCGTCGCGCAGTTTGCAGCTGAATGATGTTTCTCTTCTCTCCCTTCAACAAACAAGCTGTGTCTTACTCTCTCGCACCATTCACACACACAATAGAAAACACACTTGTGCCGCTGTTGTGACAGCTGTTCCATTTGACACGCTTCTTTGGCGATGGCTCGTGTGTGAACGCAGCAAGATCCGGATGTATGATGCCTCTGTTACCGTGTGAAGTTGTAGTGGTACAGTATTCACAGTATGCTCCATCACACCTTTAAAATTCACCACATGAAGTGTTAATAGGAATTAATGGTTAGGTAAAACAAAGCGGTTGTACAACAGGTCAGCATGTTTCTAAAGGCAAAAAAAGGTTACACCTGAATGGTACACCTCCTTCTGTCCAAAGGTTCTCCGTTTTTCACATCTTTAAAGTCTAGATGCAATAAATAAAATAATAATGAATAACAATACACACTTTTCTGCATTTGTTTGTTGACCTGATTTTTTTGGGAGAAAAAAATAGAGCTTAAGATCTTAAGGTCAAGTCAGAAAATATGTGTTCTGAGTTTGTCAGACCAAGAAGAGAGTGTTATTAACAACCCAGACGAATTTGAATGATTAAAAATATCGACAAGTTTATGAAATTAGGTGTCAAAATCAATTAAAAATGAAGCAGTGGCCTCAGCATGTCATCAAGCCACCCTTCAAGGACCGCCCACAAAATCCTGGACTGAAAACTGGAGAAAAACTTTTAACCTCTAACTCCCCATTTCAGTAATATATTGTTCGAAATCTTTTCACGTTTTCAAATATTTTCCAACATATATAATGTATTTTGAAAGAAATCTCCTTCACATGGACTTTAAGGCAGCTTTCACACATGTAGTTTGGCTTGGTCTGGACCAAGTAAGCAACATTTTATTTGTTCACGCTGCCCTTTCACAAACAAACAACAAGGAGTAAACATGAAGTCATGGATTGACAGGTTACTCATTGATTGGACAGTCCTGTCTACTGTTGTTCTGCATCATCGGCTTCACATGAACCCACACGGGAGAAAACCATTTCTGGTGACCGACAGCAAATAATGCTGCACTTTACTGAACCAAAGTGTGGTCTTTTGTCTTCTCTGCTTTCTAGTTATTTAGTCCACTCCAGGATTTGACTGACAGCTTTCACACCAGCTTTAACAACCTGAACTAAGCGTCAGCAGAGTGTGTTCAAACCGCTCCAAACTGTGTGAATGGGAAAACCTCCTGAGAGAGAACTTATTACTTTGTGATTGCCGATTGTCACCCTCCATTTCAGTGCAGAAAAGTGGCTTTTAGACGGTGCGAGGAGATACAACAAGCACTTTCTTTAAGGCCACGATCACAGAGGGTGCATTTCTCACAAGTGCTCATAGCGAGACACCAATTCAGTTTGTCTGTCCTTTTCAGCTCTAAAAACTATAAATGACAAAATAGTCTTACCACATTGTTGCTCTGGAGCTTCTGATTTTATGAAGGAGTTTACTCGGCAGTTCTGTCTAAAGCTTTCAGGACAGCTACAATTGTTTTGTCAGCTACTGTTTCCAAGATCAAGAAAGATTGCATTAACTTTAACTTTGAAACCAACTGGAGGAGGCTTTAAAGTCCAAAACGTTTGGTGGGATATGATCGAAAGCTCCAGAACAGACCGTGGTGTGACTGTCTTGTCAATGAGCGTTTTCTGATATAGAAAGGTAAAACTACCTGGTGGAGGTCAAAGTGCAGTTTCCTGTTTTACTTTGGAATTCTGTTTCTACTTCCTGCCCTTGCTTTCCCACCTTTTCTTATTTATGTCCCACCCTGATTTGTTTCACCTGTCCTGTGTCGACTTTGTCCTGCTTGCTCTTTAGTTCCTGTGTTTCCTTTGTTGGGTGGCATGGTGGTGCAGTGGTTAGCACTGCCACCTGACCTCGTTCAAACCCCGACCGGGGACTTTGTGTGTGGAGTTGCCATGTTGCAGCTTCAACTCCAGCTTCCTCCCACAGTCTCCCACAGCGATTTGCTTCTTGCCCTAAGTCAGCTGGGATAGGTTCCAGCCTCATTATGACCCTGATGACGATAAGCTATCGTAATAATTACAGATGATGGATGGATGTTTCCTTTGTTTGTTGTCTGTTTGTACTGTGTCTGAATCTGTCTGAAGACTGTGTTCCTGCCGATGTTCCTGTTCTCTTTCTTAGTTCAGCGTTTTGTTTATTGGCTTTTCGTTTGAAGTTTTGCCTGGAATGCCAGCAGCTTTTAGTTTTTGTGTTTCATCCTTTGTGTTCATCACCAGGTTAGCAATTTAAGTTATTTTTCTTGTACAACCTCTGTGTCTACACTAGGGTCCAACCTCCCCATGACACAAACCAACAAAGTGATTTTCAGATCAACAAAACTACATTACAAGACTTTAGAAACTCATTGCAGGAGTAACACACCATTAAAATACAGCCTCAGTCCCAACGGCAGACATCTCTTTTGTGCAGGTAGATAACAAAGACTCTCATAACCTATTTTCTGAAAATCTCAAAGCATTCAGCAGACTTCACACGTGTGTACAGTAAACCTGTGACCTTGGTCCTTGGCTTTATCTCTTTCATGAAGAGGTCGATATGATCTCTGCTTTCTAAGCCCCTGCTGGGAGTCACCAAGAAAATGTCAATAGTAAGCCGTATTGGAGAGTCACTTCAGGATCAAAAGACTGACGCTCAACCATATAAGAGGCCGTCTACTCATCGGCTGTCGGGCAGCTGTGTGATTCAATGAATACAGATTATTTTGGCTTTCATTGTGTCACTCTTCATTTCGGCTCTCTTCTTCACCGGGTTGCGGGAAACCTTCATTTGATGGGAAGTGTTTGTTGGCTGGTGTATTTTCCTGTTTAACAAATAACCGATCGGTCCGCGAGGATCTTGCAGCGATGATAGGAGGGAGGCTGCAAAAATCATTATCAGTAATTGAATGTTAAACAGTTGACTGAGCAGCAATTATAGTGAACTCCTAATAATGATCAGGGAGAGGTCTGGAAAAATATTGGAACTGGTCTAAACAGTAGGTCTGCCAGAGGCTATTAGGTAACCTCTAATTAGATTTCACTGTAATTACAGGCAGTTTATTTAGGGAGCATCCTACAAATTATGTTGCTGGTCAAATTACCCCGTCTGCTGTTTTAGCTTACCTAAACCCGTGTATTTAATAATGCTTTATTTAGCTTCATTTTATTAGCCACTTATGTTGTCAAACATTCAACCCGTGTACATCTGTGCTGCAGGGACAACTTATGTTGCTGCTCAGTTGTTCAAACTTAAAGTGCTGTTATCTAATCCGCTGACATTTATGCAAATCAATATTGTGATGCACAAAAACCCTCGAAAATAGCTTTGTACGGGCGCGTAGCCTCTTCCATCACCATATTCAAGTGTAAATTACTGTAGGCGCTCCATCTGTGAAGCTAATCCACCAAAGCTAAAGAGTCCTTTTTAATTTCAGTGTCCTCTGATCCGATTTAAGATTCCAGCATCGGAGGAACCATCACATTTGCTGGCTCGCCTCACTTGCAGAGAATAATACCCCCTCTACAGCAGTGACAGCAGCCTTGGTGGCACCTCTCCGAAAGTACCGGGGGAATTGCTGCAAGTGTCAAGAGTTTTATTAATAGACAGACACCCTAGTTTGGTCATGGGTCATGGGAGAGGAATCCTCTCTTTTGCAGGAACACTCTGTACCAATACAGCCACAGTCTGAGCAGCTCCACTGAGCAGTTTGGATTAAGGGCCTTGCTCAAGAACACCTTAATAAGGGAGAGACAGGTGCTGCTTTTTCACTTTTCCTACCCGGCTTTATCCTGCCGGTCTGGGGATTTAACCGATGACCTTCCGGTCACAGGCTCTCTTCTGGGCAACCTTTAGAAATACTTAGTAGGAATAAATCACAGCCTTATACTTTGACATGGCAGGCTACTTACTCATTCTCGAGGTTTTTGCCTTATCACACGGTCCTCATCGGCAGATGAGGAAAAGATCAGGAAAAGTTGCAATGCCAAGTAAACAGCGAAAGAGACGGCGTCATACATGTATTTCTCCCTCACAACACATTAGCCAGCCTATAATAGGGCTTTATGCAGAGCTTATACAGAAGAGTAATGTTAACATAGCTGCCGTAAATGGATTTGGCTGCGCTGGCCAGCACACACACAGAGCTGAAGAGCCTTTTGTAGTAGAGCTGCTGCTAGCCGAGCTCCAGCGCAGGTACCCACACAGCATCTCGCTCAGAGGGGCATGAATATGCTGTAACAGCTCCACCAGGCTCCTTGTCTTTCCAGCTGAGTTGTAGCTGCGCATAACTGGTCGTTCACACCTTCCATACTCCCCCAAATTTCTATGTTTGTTTCATTTTTAAAATATGCCGGAAGGGATGGTTCGAGCAGAATTTGAGGGTGTTGTCTTTAACAACTGAAATGGTGCCCACATGCAAACCACCCCAGGCTCCAAAGGTACTTTGTGTATTGCAGAGTTTGTTTGTTTTTTTTCCCCGTGAAGACAGCTGCCTGCAGAAAACAGTGCTATGAGAATGGCGATTGGAACAAAACCATAAATTTGTGGGCCAGAAAAACACAACAAAGAACGGAAAGAAAGCTCCGTAGAGCTGAGGCGAACTGCAGAGCTGGATTTTCTCACTACAAGAGCCTCCTTTCACTACTTATTTGCCATTGTTAATATAAAAATGTTGATCAGAGCAGCTTTAAAGCTACTTCAGAGAACCAAAGGTGACCTTCTCTGGCTGCCTCTCATAAATCACCAAGGACAATAATCCTCAACTTCCATTGTGGTTTTATTTTTTCTGTTGCAACAGAAAACACCAGCATCATCACGTTTGTGGATTCACAGGTGGGACCATCTATAGGTGTTCACGTGCGTCTTAAGGTTTGCTGTGGGGCATTTCTTCCTCAGGTACCTCAGACTGCTGACATTACACAGTGGTCATAAATCAGTCAGTACAGGAGAGCAAGATTAATCCTTTGAGAGCTCAGTAACCCAAACCCCTCAGTGCACTTGGAATACCACATTACTACATGCCAAGAGACACTGTCTGAGAGTTTTTTCCAGTTTTTTCCTCTACCTACCCTGTAGCCTCATCTATAATTAACTAAATTTGTCAATAGCTTTTTATGATGGAGCAACATTTCTGCCTTTTCCCCAGAGACGGAAAGATGCAACGTGACATCTCAAAAACCTGTCACAGTTGTCACGGTGGACCATCACACCTCATCAGTTCTCCCTCTGCTGTAGCATCATTAAAAGAATCAATCAGCATGAGAAATGATAACAACAAATCATCACATCTAGAAGTCTCGTTAAAGTAAAACACCCAAAAAGACAAAAATTCAAACTTTCAATCTTAGAAGTCGGGTGTTCTTGCACATTTCCCAAAGCTACAGCTATGAGCACTAAAAATGTCACGTTCGGTTCAAGAGGAGGACCCAAGTCCAGACATGAAGAACAAAAAGGTAACTTTAATAACTTGGGGTCCAGCAATGGAAAACACAAAAGTAACAAAAGACAGCTGACAGGCCAAGTCCAAAAATCCAAGATAATCCAATAAACAGAAGTCCAAACAAATGAAAAAAACAAACAAATGAGAACAACCAGGAGCAATGGGGAGAAGCACAAAGACCAAACAGAATAGTGTGAAACAGACAAGCAAAGCCAAGAAACACAGAGACTCAACACAGAAGAGAAGGCACAATGGCACAGACAGTAAAGCCACAGACACAAAATTGCAAAACATAACAGGAAACGCCGAACAAGATACTCAAAACCACGACACACATAAATTACAAAGTACACCACACATGAACACAACGCTGTACAAAGTAAACGAAGCTGCATTACAGCAAGGACAGATGAACAGTTTAAAGGTTTTCTTTGTGTCCTATTTTCTCATTTAAACGCCATCACTCATTTTACATGAAACATCACTTCACATTAGAGAGTATTAGTGGACCTGTATAGATTTAAAAATGAACAAAAACAATAAAAACTTGCATGTTCCAGAATTTCCTAACGTCAAAGATATGAAGCATAATTTCTTTGAGCCTGTTAAATATTATATTTTTGGGAAACCCCTTTAAGATTAAACAGATTAAGACAGATTTTACAGTCTACAGATGCACTCTTAAGCGTCGAGACATCACCTTCACTCTCTAATTACTTTGACCAAAAGATGTCCATGTCTATGTAAATGCTGATTGGGCTGCCTCGGGCCAAATGAACAGCACAGTTAATGTGAGTTAATGAATGCACTTACTAACATCTCCTTTTTAAATTGCACCATTGCAACCAATAGACTGAAAATCAAACCCTGAAGTCACCGTTCGGAGACGCCCCGTATCAATTATTCTGAGCTCTAGTACATCACGGAGATGCTTGTCTTAGCCTCCTAATTAAGTGCAAGTCAGATGTGAGTAATAGACCGTGCAGCTTCACGCATGCATGATCTGGTTGGATGGCCCCGCAGATGACGGCAGTACGCGTAGGAGGGCCAAGGTCATTTTACAGTTTCTATATTACATAATCTATCCTTCCTCTCGAATTAGATCACGATGTGTTTAAATCTATTTAATGAATAAACGTTGTCATTCAAGCTACTGCTCCAGTTAAAGTAGGCGTGAAGATGAGAGGTGAGAGGTTTCACTTTGTGCCTTCAGCCTCACGTTAAGTTGCAGTCGGCAGCAAATAGATAACACTGTAGCTCTGCAGGCCTTCTGCAGTGGCTCCCTGTGGCTTTGTCAAAAAAAATAAGTATGGCAGGGAGTCATTTCAGATTTCATTTATCATTGTTGTATTCTAGTGATTCTTATATTCTCCAGCAAAAATGCATAGCCCTTACACACCAAACAGACATTAACATTTCACCACACAAACTAAAATGTGGATCATACATTATGTCCTGACCTGGCTATTTTTCTAAACTTCAATAGCAGTGGCTGCTAGTCTTAAATCCTTGATAAGGCTATGGAGAAAATTTAATAGTGTGCAGCCATATTCATTTGCTTTCGCCACCAACACTGCTGGCCTGCCAATACGCTTGACTGAGAAATTTGCATTATACTGTAAAAATATTTTTTTTCTAATGTTACGGTCAAAGGATTAGTACTGTTGATTTCACATATAAGGCTGGCGTTTTATTACATAATTTAAAGTACAAGATTTTTTCATCAGAAGAAACGCTGTTTTGTCAGTCGCTGACCTTTGTGGTCGCTTGCGGTTGTTTTAAAGAAAGAGTTTTTTTCTAGGTGAACAAGACTATAATTTACAGCCATGTAAGAAGATCTGTGTGACTGTATTTTACTTCAAACCAACCACTACTCAGTCACTGGTGGAAAAATTCATCCAGTAGCTGTTGAGACATTTCAGTCCGGATCAAAATGGTGGACCGTTGACTGACAGGCTGATCAAAGGAAAATAAAAACTCAGCTGGTCATGTGGGTTTTTCATGGTGTTTTCTGTGATTTCACTAAAAGGAGTTGGTTTATCTGTGGCGTGGAGGATGTGACCACAAAATGACAGAAAGCCCTCCACCCCCCACTCTATTTAAAGGTCTTTTGACTTGACAGCTCCGCAGTTCTTGCACTGTACATTTTTTTTCAGGGTGGAAAAACCTATGTATAATTAAGCTGTACAGGGTGAGAGGGTACAGACACTATATGAATTATACAATGTTATTTTAGCTGCAGTCGTCCCCCACTCTTCAATAGTCCCGCCTAAAGGCTCAATCTGCATACTGCAGACATAATTTGGTTCGGTTTGAACTGAAATATGCAAGATTATGCCAGTTTTGTTCTTTCTAAAAGACACTTTTTGTCTCTTTATCTGGAAATATTTTTAATTGTGACACATGGTCTTTTCCAAGTGAAGCCAATGCAGAAGTGCCAAAAACTGCAGTGCCTTGATCAGCCACTTGAGGCTGGCTGCAGAACAGACTCTTATATGTCTCTACTTTTATAGTAGAGTGCAAGCAGTAAACACTGCTCCGACTAACTACTCCTGACATATTCAGAAATCTGCATGCGGCAGCGTTTCATTTTCTCTAAGGTAGAAGTAAGATTGTGCTGAGAGCCAGCCAACTGCATAAAAGTCCTTTTGAAGTCCACTCTCAGTAACAGTTACTTCAGATACATATCATCCCAGGGAAAGAGCAAATGTGGCGTCTTGACGGTAAGAGTTTCAATATGAAAAACATCCTACCGTCCACTCTTATTCTAGCTCATAAAGACGCTCTCACAAAGATTGCCTTATTAAGGACAAAGCTTTCAAAACCAAATTGAATGAAATGACCCCCTTTTTTTTTTTTTTGCTATAGCAGACAGACTTGTTAGTCCTATTCTGGCATTTTCAAGTGTATTGCAGTGACTGAGGACTGCATATAAATTCTGTTTAAGAGCATCTGGAATCACTTAATTTAGACATTAAAGAGCTTCTTAATTAGAACCCAGCCGTGATGCCAAATCTGCCAAATCAATATTTGAATGCTTAAAGAAATTAGACAGAAACATAACTCCAGTGTTGAATTTTGTGAATCCTGCAGGTAGTTCACTGCCCTATTTGTGTCCACCTCATGTCAGTTCATCATTACTGCTTTGTGCTTTTATGTTTAAGCCTCCGTATGCTTACCTACCTGCCTGTTATCTGCCTGTAAGCTATCAATAAATCACTGAAGTCCCCTCAGTCTGCATTTGGATCTCATCCCTGTAGCTGGCATGAAATCTTATAGGAGCGCTCAGCAGATCTTGAAATCAAACATCGCCTTGAAACGTTACAGCATACGAAACTTGTGACATGGGTTTTATGTATTTATTTTATTGTTGCAACTTTTTGGTGACTTCTCTCTGGGGATGACTGCAATCCAGTTTTGTAACAAACACAGTTTTCTTTTTTTTCTTTGATATATAGGATGAAATCTTATTAAATGTACATTCTGGCACAGATCATTAAGGGGTCTATGTATAATACAAGAAGTGAAATCAGCACATGATATTTTCACAGCTCAGAAACAAACCTCTTAGTTCTCCTTGGTGGACAAAGCAACGATATTTCTTGTTACTCACTGCTGAGCACATTACCCAGGACATTACAATTCACTTGAGCAAATCTTAAAACACGCACAGTAACATTGTGCCAGAAAGTCATCAGCATGCATGCATTTGACATAAACTGTCATGTAGCTATGTTTTATTGATATCGGTGAATGTGAAGTCATATGAGCTGCTGTGAAGGAGGAGTAGTGGTGAACTTGGTGGATGTCCCCACCTCGTTCTCCTGACAGGCCTGGGGCCTGGGGATGCGGAGTGAAGAGAGGGGAGCTGCCTCATTTCCACACTCACTTTATATCAGAACGCGACGTCTGAAGAGTCGGAGAAAAAAGAAGGAACAAATGGCTCTGTACAGCTCCACGGACTTCACGCACTGTAGCCTCATTCCACTCTCCATACACCTATGCTGCATGACAGCAAGCGGGGTGAGGAGACGAGTGGTGAGCACAGAGAAAACTCCCCCACATATTTCTAATTTTCTCATGCGGTATAATGAATCAGAAACCGGAGGTATGCACTCACTGTATAGGTTCGCCCGCTATATGTCCACTCCTCCACATGCAGCTCTCCGCATACGGGGGACGAAATGTACAGCTCCTGTTCTTGTTTCATCCCATGTCAGAGCGGCGTTTCGTTATATTAATGACTAAACCTTTGATGCATTCTTCTATACGTGTGGAAAGAGAAGAAGACAGATCTGGTCTGCCTTCAAGGCGCCATCAGAGGTTTCATCCCTCAGGTGAAGCAGGTGAACTGCTTTTCTTAACGGCTCAGTTGGCTTTTCTTTTCCACTCCCCCCACAGTATTGCATGCCGCTCAAGGCTGCAGAAGATGGAGCGGAGTGCAAAGCCCCCCTGCACGTAACCTCAAATGGCTTGATGTCCCCATCTACTGTGGCGGCACTCAGTGACCAGAAGCTCATACCGTGTGAACTTCTTCTCAAAGGTCTTTTCCTCAGATGCTCTGCCTCGGGGACTTTCTGTTCCAACTCGCTTCAATACATCAGAACTATGTTTGGTGCGAAGATGGTGACTGACACGTCTTTGGTGAAAACTGGAGCTGCTTCTTTTTGGCTTATAAATACTTACACAGACTTGTCCAAAGGCCAAGATTCGGTTTGGGCATCTCAACACAGACGTCATTCAGGGTTCCATCTGTACAATCCCAAAACGACTGACTCTTTTTGACTGACGTATTCACCAGCGATTGTGTACTGCCATCATCTCACTGCCTTTTGCCATCAGATCATGTGGCTGCTTGTTACCAGGTGTTCAAACAGAAATCAGCCATTCATTTAAAAAAAAAAAGATGTTTTGCTTCAGGGTAACGGCGAGATGATAAATGACGGTCCAGGAAGGCCGGCTTGGATCATAGATCTGTGAGTTTAGAGGCTTATTAGACACAGAAACACTGCACAGTGGTTTAAAGTACAATGAGACAAGATCTCCCGTTCTTTCATGATGATTACCAGTAAAGAGCAGCAACACACCTCGTCACGATAGCGCCTTGCCTGATGAGCTCATTGTATTGCCGCAAATGTTAAACAAGGTTAAAAGGTTTTTGCAAAATGACCCTGCGTCCTTTTCCAATGCAGCATCCTCATTAAAATGAATGACAGGCTTTTGTTTTTTGTTTTTTTTAATCAGTGTTGCTGTCTTCATGTCATGAGGACCTTCTGAGTGCTTTCCATTCGGCTAACACGGCTCCTCACCTGCTCGTTATCAACTAGGATGCAAGAAAGAAATGCAAGCACAGAGGAACTCGCTCACACTCATGACTCAGAGTAGAAGTGATTGATTAGCAGTAATTTACACCAATCCTCTGCCAGATCGGCGATGACACATGAGCCCACACCTGCATCCTGTCACCTCGGTCTGTAAATCTGCTGCTACCTGTTCACTACCTGTCTTCCTGCCTTGCTCCGCTGGACTGTTTTTGCCACTTTCACTGCTCTCCTGTTGTCAAACACCGTGACATCTCTAAACTAAACTTAGGTGAACTTGTAAAGTGCATTACAGGTATAAAATAAGCTGAGTTTGGAGTGGGGTAAAAATGTCAGACTGCCATCCTGTTCGGTGTCACAACAGTCCAACCAAGTCCGCTGCATTTATTACATTTTCTGCTGGTAACCCGCGGCAGTGCGTCTGTGTTCCCGTTTCCCAATTTATTTCTCTTTAAAAAAAAAGTCCACACAGTCAGACAGAGATACTTTTCATGACTGATCACCATGTGTTTTGGATTTTATATATGAAAGGATTCAGCCACCTCTTATCGCTGTCAGAAAGCAGTTGATTGTTTCCCCAGTCCTTCTTTAATCTCTCAGCAAAGACGTGGAAAGTGCATTTTCTTGGTTACTGTCTAAGACTCTGGGGGCAATCTGTCAGCTCAATCCCCACCAACCTGCGCGCGTGTGTGTGTGTGTGTGTGCAGACATTTGTTCATGTGCTTGCTCCCACTCACAACGCCTGTCACTATTCAAGTGTGTGAGGCTACCCATGGTGGTCTACATCTCTTTTCACGGCTCGGTGGGTTTCTCCGCCTGTGAGGCTGCTTTTCTCCCTGTAACATCAGTGGGGCACCGCTGATAAGAATTACTACATGTGGATACAGCTACTATTAACTGTGGTTGACAGACCAGAGGTGGCTCAAGTCTACAGAGAGGGGAATGACACAGAAGCATCATTAATGAGATCCCGGCAAAGACTCAGAGTTCAAAATCTCTGTGGTTTAATAAAAATAAAAAAATCAGGCTGTAAATGGTTTTGTCACGATGTTAAGCCCTGTGCACGTCACCTCCTGAAGTACAGAAAAGCTTCTATTCAATGTGATCTTGCTGATTCAGCAAGTGTGTCACCTTGACACGGAGATGCCTGTAACGATTTGGTCTTAAGAATAGACAGGAAGGGCAGGGACATGCTGGCCCAGACATATCAACCAGTCAAGGACGGTTTCAAAAACAGGTATGGTGAAGAAATTTAGTGGTGCTGAGAGGATTTGTTAATTAGTTGATGAGACAACAGCTATATCCGGCAGAGAAATCATGACAACAGTGGATGAGACCAACGCGACTGCTCCTTTTTGTAATAACTCATCAGTGGATAAGGTGAACAAACTGTGAACAGTTATTGCAGGTTTAAAGGACCAGTGTGTAGGATTTACTGGGATCTAAGTGTGAAGTTGCAGATTGCAACCCCTTCACTGCACCTTCTCCTTCCTAGCCTGTAGGAGAAACTAGAAAAGTGTGCAAGATTTATCTCGTTCTAAGATAAACAAAATAAAATGATTTCTATTTTCAGGGGATTACACTCTAATGAAAGCATAGTTATGAATATTAAATTCCATTACTGTCATATTCCATAAACAGAGCCCTCTAAATCACACTGGACTTTTAGGTTACTACCCCGAGGAATCACTTTCACAGATCTGTTTTAATTGTGAATGGTGAGACGAATACGTCACTTACTTTTACAAGAAATTGGTTAATATTAGCACAACAACAAACTTATTAGAAGTGCTGATGATCATTTAGTTGTTTAAGTCAGTTAACAAGCAGGTGAACTGCAGCTTTTCCCCATTTTCTGGTTTGTAATACTAAGTGTTGTGTCAGCAAATAAGACCTCATTTTGAGTAACCATGATGTTTTCCTCTGTGTTTCAATGTTTTCTGATGTTTTATTGACTGAACGAAACTTAATTACATTAGTCTGAGAGAATAATCAACATAAATAAAAGCCGAGGTCAGATTACCAGGTGACGGCTTCGCTTCACACATCAATGAGAGCGGCCTGGTGGTAATTAGAGTTAGAGTTAATTAAACGTATACAAATGCTCCAACGCCACGAGGCAAAATGGCGATCAACATATCACGAGGTGTATTACTTAGAGAGTTTGAGTCAGTCAGGTGGAAAATGCAAATGTCTTTAATCCCCAACAGTAATCATCTTCACGTTATTGGTATATTTTTATGCTCTGTTGACATTTAATGACGACAGCGTGCTCATCAAATAAGCAGCTGTTATCTCCTGTGAATGTGCCGTCAGGGAACCTGCCAGTCTGTCTCTGTTCTATTTATTTAAGCAGTAATACCTTATTATTAACCAGTATGTCTATATCTGTGAGTGATTTATTACATTACATTGTTATTATTTTTCATTATTACATATTCCCCATTCAGGGATCTGGCGTGACGCATATAGACTGCCTCCTTTTTTAGTATTCACCACGAGGCCCGTCGCTACATCCGAGTTAGATTTCGAGCAGCGCAGTCTTTCTTCTGTAATCCCTCACCATGCTAAATAAACCCCATGTCGAATCAGCGCCCATAAATGCAATTGAATTGTTCTGCATCCGTTCACATCAATCAGTCACATGAAGGTCGCCTCCCTCCTCGTCACCCGTCGCTCTCTCTGTGTCAAGCATTTGCAGAATGATGTAGAGCTTAACGCCTGTCGCGTATCTGTTAGTCACACGCAACTACAGTGCATCTTTTTATTGCGCAGCTTTAAAAGGTAAACCCTCTGGCTATCCCCTGGCTTGATTTATTCAGAAAATGTATGTTAATATTGATTTAACAGTCATTTGTCCAGAATCTAGCAGATTTACAGATGACTGAGTTTCAGAAATCTGTTATCTCCTCTTCAGGACGTACAACCCTTTGTGTAAATCTCAGCGTGTTTGAGAGCACAGCTGCATTAAGCTGTCGAGCTTTATAGATGTGAGGCTTGTAAAAGACGCCAGAGGAGGCTGTAATTTTTTTTTTGGCTCGTAGGTATGACAGCTCAAACACCGCTCAAGAATTGATGTCACCTATTGTCACGTTGTGACACCGTTGTTACTGTAAACAAACACGGGTATATATGCTGTTTCATGTCCTGGATTAAATCCCTTTTAGATTCACCTGAGCGTGGTCGTGCCTCTGGAGGAGGAGGAGGTGAAAAGATGTTGGTTAATCCTCCGTGAAAGTATACCAGATGTATGGAGAGTAACTTTCTTTTTTCTGTGCAATGCAGCTTTTAAGGCTTAGAGTTTGTTAAAGGCTGCATCAACAAACATTACCGATTACTTCACCTGCATGTGTTGGGACACCAGCGTGCAGAAATCCTGGTGAAGGTTGAAATAGTTTTATGGTGTGACTCATCCTACTAATTTTCTCACATGTGTAGCAGCCTACATGGTACTGTGTCAAATTGTCTCCATGTTAAAGGCAGTCTGGGGGCACTTTCTTGCACACGGGGCCACTGTAGAGAGCACTTTATCGTGTTTTATCTAGCATAGGGGCATCCAAGAGGGCACTTGTGGGCACCAGGAGGGGAGAAAGGGGGGGGGGGCAGGAAATGATTCAGATCCTTCTATATGAGATAACACCATGGCAGACATTAGTTTGGTGCTAAAACTGAGCTGGATGCCCACTAAAGTTTTAAAATGACATCAAGGATGAACCCATATTTAATGTGGATATGGCCGATACCAGATACGCTTAATAACATCAATACTGGCACTGGTACTGATCAGGAAGAAGATGCATCTTCAATTCTGTTCTCATCATAAGTGACATTAGATTATAAACGTGAGCTGTCTGACTGGAATACAGTGAATCATATTTTCAGGCAAAGTTTATGAACTGTAAGCTCGAGTTGGAGAGATGTGATAATGAGTTGGCCGGAGAGATGTTTGGCGGGAAGGTTCGGGTTAGGTCGCAACCTTTTGACAGATGCTCCACTTAATCTTTTGACATGTGCATGAGTTCACACACACACACACACAAACTCAGCCAAACGTTACACACAGTATCACAGACCCCTCGTGAATTACAAAGATGAGCTGCATTTTAGCTGACAGGTTCATCAATTCATCAAGAAGGTCAATACAGTTTGTAGCTGTCATGATATCAGACATATACAATGTTTGACTTATTGATCGGGGTATGATTGCAGTGACAGAAACGACGTGTGTTCAGACTATAAATGTAATAGTGTTGAGCTTGTTTCTGTACTTCTTGTTTTATTTTGTAGTTCCACACTGTCTGTCTTGTCTTATTCTACTTCCTGTCTTGTTTCCTGCCCTTTTTGATTTTGCACCTACCCCTTTGTATCTGTGAGTATCCGGCCCTGAGCTGGGTCTTCAGGGGCTTTTTGAAGGTAGAGGTCTGGTAGGAACTGGTAGTGCGTTCCACCAACGGGGAACAACAGACAAGAAACTGGATGCAGTCTTTGCAGGCTGGCTGGGAGGCCCGTCAAGAGAGCGTTACAGTAATCGAGTCGCAAGATGACGACAGCCTGTATCAGGAGTTGGCTAGTATGTTGAGTCAAGTAAGGCCTGGGTTGTCTTAATTTGTAAAGTGGCATGAGCTAGTTGGTACTAGGTTGGTGGTGGACTGAAGAACAGGCAGTGATGTTGATGTAAGGCACTGACAGAGCAGCTTAAATAGACCGCTAACCTGGGAGGGTGTGTTTGGACTGGAGTGTGTCACGTGCAGCTCTATCCTCACCAATACTCCACAAATGATGAATACTTTATCATTCGTTCTTGTCACCAGAGGTTGTTTGTAATATTTGTGCTTCTCCAAAAACAAGGACTCTTAATGAAAAAGTAATTGCTTTCTGTTATCTGCTGTCCTACAGCAAATAATAAAAATGTTTTATGTACTTAATTGTTTGGTCCTGAATTATTTGCTTGCTAGGTAACCAGGACAAGAGAACAGTAATGAAAGAGACAGTTTGACCTCTGATAGGTCAATGGAAAGCCAGCCGAGGAGATGGCGAGACATGTAGCCTGCGGTGCGCGATTCAGGCCACAGAGAGCCCTTTGAGCTCCTGAAGAAAATAAGTTCTTAAGTTTTGTGCAAGGAAAGCACATAACTTCAAATGTCACGTCCTGTTTATTGATATTTAATTTATTTTGCTCCAGAGCATAACAGCGTGCATACCACTGGTCTAGTTTTTGGTCTCAGTCTAGTGCCTGTTCTTTCGCTCTTTATGTATTTGAGGGCAGACAGCTGCTGATGTCATGGAACAGGACAAAAAAAGAAAAGGTTAATCGGCCCCGACTTCTCATTTCACATCCTCTGTAACACACAAAGTAATGCTGTAAGCCTGATATTCCTCTGCGTTTGTAGCTCAGCCAACTTTTTGTCTACCTTGACCTATTAACAGCACCACGAGTAAAGAGCCGCAGGCCTTTCAACTCGGCCTCAGCATCCACCGCTTGCTCCACTCCTTTAAGTCAACTGGCTTTATTTTACAGCAAGCTGAAGGTCAACCAGCTTGTACTTAAGTCTCACATGATTTAGCACAATATGTTTCTGTGGACAACCACCAACGCCGCCGCATCTTGTTATTTACTCAGGGTGAAAAGTCAAATGCAGGAATATTTTTACACGTGCCTTCAGGCTCAATCACCATGTCTGCTGGATCCGGTTCAGCTCGTCAGCAGTCGCCTTCCCCGAACTGTTTACAAGTTGTTATTCCAGTATCTCTGTGTGTTCTCTAAATATATTAAGCTCATGTTTGCAGCTCATTTATGATCGATGTCAAAGCAGATAGCTTGTCTCTGCACCTTTGTTAGGCTGGTAGTCGGCTCGATATGCAAAACAGAGAGACAGAACGGTGGAAAACACACTCTACTCGTTATATTGAACACAGCACGATATCTTGTCCTCATTTTCTGTCTGTATTTCCTGAAAAGTATATAATGAAATTATTTCTTACACTTGTTGGTCCCTGATCAGGAGACGGAAACCACTAAAAAAAACAAGAAATACAAGTTTTACTGTGCGTGAAAGAAATAAGTTAATAACTGAATGCATCAATAATTATAAATAAATAATAAACAAATTAAGACCCCACTCCCCTGCTGGTGCCCAATATAAATGTCCATTTTTAATACATCTATACATTCAAAAGTAAGCAACACACATGTGAAAAACTCTAATTAGAAAGAAATGTATTATGTTATCATATATATATTATGAAATGTGCGTCCCCCGTCTGTTGGGAGGTTTGCTATAAAAGCCTGAATGAAAACAGGATCCACCTTCGCATTACAAATCGAAATCTCTCGATAAAGTTCATCAAAAGTTGAGGGCTGGCGGCAGATGAAATAAATATTTTTAAAAAGAACTTTAATTACTTCTTTTTGTGGAAATATTCAAACCACTTGTGCTGTAACCTCGCCCTTTCAGAGACATTGTGTGAAGGAAATAAACCTCTGCACTCCAAGTAGATGAGTTTGAATTTTGTCTTTTCTCTTATGAATGCAAACCCAAACCACAAAAATCGTTATCAGCAGGAATATTTCCCTTTTCCGCCTGTGCATTTTACATTCAGGGCAATTTCATGCATAGCTAAACAGATATGTCGCAGTCAACTATGGCTGTGATACTGAATACAGATTTGAGACATCGTGATCATGATCATCACTCAGCATGAACCGTGTGTGTGCGTCCGTGTGTTGGCTCTCCAGCTTAACAAACGCCTCAGTCTGATTGATTAAACTAGCGTAGCTAAATGAAAGGAAATGAATCAGCCAATTGGAAACCACTTCACTGTGATTCTCTGAGGATTACGAACTTAAAGGTCCTTTAAGCGTTTAGTTGCACTCAACGGCAGGTAATTTACACTCGCTGGTTTGCTCACCTGTGGTGGGTTACTTAAGAATTTTTTTAAAACTCTGCCATTTGCATGCTGATCACACTCTATGTTTACTGTATTAAACTCTACACAACCTCAGCACCAGCCAGGCTTCAAGGAACATTCTTGCCTGAGGCGACAGTGCTAACCACAGCACCATGGTGCCGCCCTTGTTTATTGTATATTTCTTATTATTTATTCTCATGAAGTTCAGTTAATCCGCCTGATATGAGCGCAGACAGACCCGACCCGACAAAACTCTTCACCTACAAACACGTAACAAAGTATCCTGAAATATCTGCTCCAAAGCCGTTTTTCTGGCCAACGCCCAAGCATTCGCCGCATTTACATGCAAATTATACATTCAAGGCATTGAAGCATTGTGTTTATGTGTTGGCTCATGAAAACAGTGCATTCTGTACTCTAACAAGGGTTGGCCATATGCCAAATATGACAATAACAAACAAAAAAGTTAGCTTGGATTAACTGGTATGTAAACAGCTCCCAGTGTATTGTTGGTTTTACAAATGGTTCATTGTTGGAGACACGCAGCCTTCATGCTGTGTACATCTAAATAATAAGACATTCATGTAGATAACTACTGTAGATGGTTGTGTCGTCCAGATATATGTTAGATATGTGACCACATGACCAACCATGATAGCAGCACAACGGTGCTTTGAGCTAAATGCTAATATCAGCATGCTAACATTCTCACAATAATAAGCCGATAGGTCAAGCACTGTACAGATTTGGCCTGCTGATGGTGCTGTAGGCAACACCAGGAGATCAACAAAGTTATTACAGTTCATCCTGAAGCAAATCTCATTAAAATCCATCCAGTAGTTAATCAAGGCCCTTCGCTGAGGATCAATAATAACAATAATCCCCATTAGAGTCACAGGGAGTTGGAGCTGATCCCAGCTGACACTGGGCAAGAGGCTGGGTTCCCCCGAGACACGTCGCCGTCGTTCATCACAGTTCAATTAGAGTCACAATTAAGCGTCGCCAATTAGGTTAACCTATTAACCTGCATGTATTTAGACTGTGGGAGGAGGCCGGAGAACCCGGAGAGAACCCATGCAGATACGAGGAGAAAAACAAGCAAGAAACCTTCTTGAGGTGACAGTGATAACTACTGCACCACTGTGCCGCCCCAATAACAGTAATAATACATTTTATTCATGGCGTGCTTTTCATGAAAGTCTTAAGTGTCTTAAGGAGGGAGCAGCTATGGAGAAGGCTCTTCGGGACCAGCGCTTGGTCCTTATTGTTGGAGACAGATCAGAGGAGCTGCAGGATGGAGTGTCGTGGTGTAGCAGGGGGTCTGGTTATGGAGGGATTGGATACATTGCAGGACAGGAAACCAGTGGAGTTTCTGGAGGGCAGGGGTGAGTTCTGGATGCATTGGAGTTTATTAAATATTCAACATATCAAACTCCGAAAAGTCAAGGAATCACCAAAGTCATTAAAAACGATTCATCCTCTGGAAAATATAAACGTCTGCAGCAATCAATCCAATGTTTGTGGAGATGTTTCAGTCCAAAGCGATGCACCAACCAACAGAGGGCCACAGAAAATAAGCATGTCCATACAATGACACGGCTATAAAAAGGATGCACGAGTAAGTAAAGTCCTTTTTTAAACGTAGCATTAACATTTTTTCTGTAACATTAGCAGCCAGACAGCAAGGTCAAAGAGTCTTTGAGTCTTGTCTGATGGAGGTTTAATGTTAACATAATAAGGACAGAGAATTATCAGCGAGGACATCATGGATTCCTCTCCACAGTCAAGACTCCACAGAGGTAAAACTAATTCACATACTCATCACATTTTAATGCAGTGGGAAATTGAGGTTGTACATATTGGCCACCTACTCAGCATGTCTTCGCTCCAACGTCGATCAAAGAAATGAACAAATTAGGTGGCGAGAAGGAAAATGTTTTACTAATTCCCGTCTCAAATTGCTCCTTTTGATTGCTTTCATAAAGTGGAACATATGCTGACCTACAGTCAGCTGCACAATCATCTTGTAAGATGTGTGTATGGCTCTGGATACAGAGCCGTACACGCATCTACGCTGCTTTTTCTATTCATTTGCATGGATTACACAGCCTATATGTCATTAAGTTTGCTTCAGTAGTCTGAGGAGTCTTGATTCTGCAGAGGTTATATATTTCAGGCCTCTGCCTCTGTTGCTCTGTTGTGCTGAGACACAAAGTTCACTTGCTCCTGATAGTTTTTGAAAAGTGCAACACAAAGCTAATAACTCTGCCTAATAATTCTGCCTCGTGCATCCGTGTAGGTGGAGGCTGAGGCAGTGAAGTGGGCCTAATGAGATAAACATGACCCCTCTGTCAGATAACGCACTCCCAATACAGCGAGGTTCTGGATTTAAAAAACTGTTTTTTACACAGTTTTAACACCAGCAGTAAGCATAGATCAGAGGTCTTGTGGACACTGTGTTCTGGTAGTTCTCTACAGTTCAGATAACAAATGGTTGGAGTAATTAAAGATCAGGGCAGGAGAGAGGGCGACTGGCAATCTGCAGCCAGCGGCAGGATGGCAAGAGGTAATGTATGGAGCAGCTGATCAGGACGAGATACTCCGCAGGGAGAGCTCACTCAACTCCTTGGCAACCGAGGATGTCCCGATATATAGAAATATGGAGGGCTGTAAATCTGCTGAGTGGAGTCTGAGGGAAGAGAGGAAAGAGACTGTGAAAGAGGGAGAGCCGGCCGCTGGTTTTCTGCATGTTATTTGCCTGCCTTCTGTTTTTAACCTGCAAGTCTATGAATTATTTTTACATGCATTTAACCAGATTGTGATTTAGCCAAGATGGCAGTGTGGCTCCGGGGATCAGTCAGATGGTCCACCACGCTGGTTCAAGACTGAAATGGCTCAACCGCCACAGCCCCATTCAGACAGGATAAACATTACAGGAAAGAAGATGGGAATTAAATATTCACCGCTCTCCTCTGCAAATTTAACTCAGATGGCATTGTAATCATTGTGAAATTACAGGGACATGGTCCGGAATAGATGTGGACGTTCTTCAGGAGAGAAAGCCGAAACCAGGACAGTTGAAGAGAGGTAAAGGTACTGCATGAGGTGAATCTGAGTCACAAACAGGAGTCAAACCTAACACATTAAACACATTCATTTGTGTATAATCACCTGAAAATAAGAGCTCTTGTGTTTTTGTAAGGGCACATTCAGAAAAGATCAGTGTGTGGGGGAGCTGTTGGAAGTGTGTCTACATGTGTCGAACATAACCGCTGGGAAACACTCAGGAAGTAAGTTTTTATTTCACCGATCAGCCGGCTCTCTCATGCTGCTGCTCGAATGAATGCAAAGGCTGTGGACGTGTAAGAATGGTAATTGTCCAGGAACATTGATCAGGACTAGATTATACTTGAGTGATTGACTCCTGAGGACCGTGGCTTGAATAATCAGTGCGTTGGCATCATCACGGTGGATAAATAACGCAGTAGTGGCGGTGAAGGAGCCGGGCACTTTGTCCGCAGCCGAGGACGCACTTCATCAAGAGCAGCCTTATGTCAATGTCGTCCATTACATTACAATGAGAAAAGTCAGTCTGACCTTCCTCTCGTGCTGTCTTGAATGAAAGACTCTGGACTCTCTCTACGTTTCCCTGAAAGGGACTTCTTAAACAGCTGATTTAACACAGTTCTTTGACTGTGCCAACACCGCTCAGCGGAGTGATCAATGATTTTTAATTTAAACGTTGGTAGGATTCCTCCTTTACAGGGGACAGTAGCTGTGGTCAGCTTGAATTCATGACAGACACTATGTGCTTCAGAGTGTTAAGTTATCATTGTGTGGTGCAGCGTAAGGTGTAAAGGCGTTACCCGGTAGCTCATCTGGTAGACTGTGTGCTAAAAGTATCGAGGCTGCAGTAACTCGGGTTTGATTTTAGCCTGCATGTCATCCTCTGTCTGAATTTCTTGCCCATCTTCAGCAGTCACTGCTCCAGCCCTGTACAAGAGTGCTATACTTTTAAGTGAATTATTGTTAATGCATAAATCCAAATCAAACATGAAATGGGCTAGACTGCACAGTCAACGGGGAGTTCTGCATAGAAAGAGGATATTCTCACAAAACATAAACATGTGGTGGTATTTTAAAAGGATGGGAAACAAGTTTATTCACTTCCTGGAGTCTCCACCAGTTGCCTGGCAACTGCTCAGAGGCAAGAAATAGTCCCGACATTTAACTCTGTATAAGAAAAAAGTAAAAATTTGTTAACTCCAGCCAAGGCTAGCTGTTTCCCCCTGTTTCCAGTCTTTGTGCTAAGCTAAGCTAACCACTTACTGGTGCTAGTGACTTTTAGGTTGTTCATGTGTTGTACATGTAAAAATCACTTCCCGGTTAGACGAGATAAGTTTTTAGCCTCGTTACCGTGAAAGAAAACCATCGTACACATCTCGCTCAAGTTTCTGTTAACTGTCTGTCTCCAAACTCACTTTGATCACAATTTGATGATAGACAATCTAAAATAAGCAATCATCTTCATATTGATGTGGAATGAAAAGTCTGACGCAGGTGAGAGATGATGATGATGATGATGAACTCATTATGGCTTGTCGCTCTCGTCTTTGATTGCTGGCAATAAGGTGGAGAAGTCAAACCCAGCAGAGTGTGAGTTAAGATGCAGCGTCAGCAACCCGGCAGCCATAAATCAAAAAGTATTTTTATCCGCAGCTGTTGAGAAAGCTTGACAGTCTGTTTACATCATACACTGTAGAAAGAAGATGTTTTCTTTCTGTCATGCTTTGTGCTTCTTTTTAGTATAAATAAGTCAAATTGCATACAATTTTGCGTTTTTTGGGTTTTTTTTTTTTTAAGGAAATATTTTGCCACTGTAATTCGAGGTATGTGTAACAGCATCATTAAAACTGTTACATCCCCTCAAAGACAGAAAAGGAAAAAAAAAAAAAAGCCTGAGGGGAAATGTGATGTGTCATTACCAAGCTGTCCCTTCATCTGTATTGTGCCGTCCCTCATAGCAGGAAGAGAAATGCTGTGCTGATATTTCTCCGGCTGAACGTGACAAACAATTATGTCTGGCTGTTGAACTGAACTGTGTGTCTTGTTTTGTATTTCTTTGACAAGAAATGAGAAAATGTAGATGTCTGCTGCTCAGAGCAGAACCACTTGGATGGATTAATGAACCGGCATAGCAGGTACCAGGGCCTGAGGGGGTCGGAGTCTCTGTTTGAAGTGATTTTTATCATTTCTTGTTACAATATGACCACAGAGAGACATACAACAACCGCAAAGCAGCAAGTACACACAAAGACATGACACATGACTATGGACAGATGCAAAACAACCACAAAGAGACGCGACGCCACAGTGTGTCATTTGTTGTCACTTTGTGTCTCTTTCAATCTGTGGCTCCTGCTCATAAATAGGAGGCGTGTGGAGGCTTATACTCGCGCTCAGAGGACCATAGTCTCACAGTCAGCCCAGGGGGAGACAGAAGCAGCTGTAGGGAACATTTAAACTGCTCAAACTTTTTAAACTCTTCAACCTTTTCCTCTTTGGTCTATGTCGTGACTTCGGATTTGGGTTTGACAGGCGGAGCTGGAGGCTGGAGTTTCCGTTTGACTTCCTTGATTTCCATGTTCCCCCGGCAAGTTTTTCCACACTCTCAATTTTGCACAGAATTTTAAATGTCTCAGCTGAGTTGACCCCCTTTTGTTGGCGGGCTTGTCCCATTAATAGAGCTCTACTACTGGGATAGCCCTGAGACCCAGCTTTTGTTCTGAATCAAGACTCTTTCCTGCCGCCCACCAAAAGACGCCTGCACATCACACAAAGGAAAGAGAAAGAGACGGAGAGGGGAGATGGTCGCGGTGGGTTTGTGTTCCTGAATGACTTGTTGATGAAATAGAAAACGCCTCTCGTGGCAGGTGTGAAAAAACAGAGCAGGTTTTATTGACAGAGTGTCAGGGAGCCTTTAATTCAGAGAAAGGAGAGAAGCTGCGAAGAGAGAAAATCGTTGTCAGGGACAAAGCAGCATCCCCAAAATAATGAAAAGAAATGGATGCAGGAGCCGTCTACTCAGGGTGATGAATGCACTTAAACAAGGCAACTGGATCTCTCTCTCTCTCTCTCGTCTTTCTCACACACAAACACACACCTCGTCTTCAGCTTTTGGTTTTCTGCTCCAGTCAAGCTCTAATACAGTAAACACATGGTTCGCTGTCTTTCTCTGACAGCTGTGGGTCATATTGGATGTGGACTTTTGTCTTGTTGAATATGTTTTCCCCCTCCTCTGTAGATGCAATAATTTTGATTCACACCTATGCAGCACATCTGTCTGTGCATCTCCTCACCTGTCTGTCTCTCTGGGTCTGTACGCCCGAGCACGTGTGTCATCTTATTTCAGCTACAGGCGCTTGCAGATTAAGAGAATTGTGTTGGACCAATACTCCATAACAGACTTTAGCCGTGTGCTGTGGGTGAGGTGACACCCCTATTATACAGACAAATGGAGCAAGTCTCAGGGCTGTGTCAGCATGATAAAAACCACTTAGAGGTACAAACCCACCACCAAAAACAGAAATCGAAGTAGCATGTGAAGAAATGTGCCATTCAGATGTGTTTTCTCAGGGGTAGTGGAGGTCCAGAAGACTTTCTTTCAGAGGACAGTAAATGGAAATTCATTTTCTGTCTTGGTTCTTTTTGGTTAATGTCATCCATCAGTTTTTAAAATTTAATATTTAAATGCAACTAGAAACCAAATCTTTTTTGTTGTTGTATGCAAACACTTTAAATACAAAAAACTATGAGCATTACCTGAAAGGCCGGGCCTTTTATCTTCTTATTTCAGGTATTTTAACTTAGTTGTAGCTTTAATTTCTTTGTCGCAGATAGAATTACATCTTAAATTATAGCTATTGATCTGAAAAGCTCCTCTGTGACCTTGACCAATATTAACGCTTCAGAAAATTGATAAATGGATGGATGGATATCCACACACCATGTTACAAATCACCACATTCACCCGTATCCATATTTTTATTCAGCTTTAAGGATGAAAACAGCGTGTAAGCGTTTGATTTATTACAAATCTAGTGTCATAGGACTGGATTGATAATTAGTTCTATGACTGAAAGAGCAGCTACTAAATGGACCTTGTGGCTTGCTTTCTTAACTGCTGTTTCCAAGGTGAAGAGAGAACGCTGAATCTCCAGCAGAATAAAAGTCTCTTCAACAGCTGATGAGTAATGTTTGTGGTTGAAAATATTTGTTACTTTAATAAAGTTTTTTCCATTATTAAACATGCAAATGTAGCATGAACTACACAGCCACAAAACCATCCACAGAGGAAAAAAAACATGCCATACCAGACCAAGCAGCATCCTCCGTGGCTGTGAAGTGAAGCCAATGCAGAAGTGCCACCAACTGCAGTTCCTCAAACGTCCACTTGAGGCTGGCAACAGAACGAGTCGTTCTCCATAAGTCCCCATGTTAAAATGTCCAACTTCACAGCAGAAATAAACATGTTTACAGCCTGGTACAAAAAACTGTTTTGGTCCGTTATAGCTAATTTCCCCGTTCATGACAACTGTACTGAGGCTGAATTTTTATCTAACTCACCCGTTCAAATTATATTAAAGCTTAAAGTTATGCATAATTAACAGCTTGGCTGCTTTGATTGGCAGGTTATTAGTCAGGAGGTGACAGAGACAGGATGAGCTTAACATGGCTTCACACCAGCTCTTCAGAAACCTGTAGGTGTTGAACCCCAACCAATTTTCATTCAGGTGTGATTAATTTGTTATAATAAATCTGGATGAGGATGATTGTTAAATAATTACATAGTCAGTGAAAATGAATAAAACATCATTACTTTATCTTGCATACAGTTGTGCACAGAAGAACGCTCTCTTCTCCCACTGGTCACTGAACACATCAGAGTTGTGAAACAAGGCAAGAGACGGCAAAGACATTTACGCACTCCGCATACATGAAAGAGTTTTATTTTGTACGACCTATGGCGGCAGAGCTGAAGACTGAATTCCTCAGATTTGCATTTCAGGTACCACAAACCTTCGGCATTTCTTCAAACTAGTGATGGATTCTGTTGGATGTTCCCATCAGACAAAGGAGAAATTATACAACACCAGACCTCCTCATGAAAGATGTAGGAAGAGACAGAGCCCTATTGTGAAGGCGAACACTCACCACTTTCAATTCAGCGGAGCCAAGTTGGAAATGTGGAGGAGATTTAAGCCGATTCCTATAAGAAATGGGTTTTCACATCCCCCCCCTGTTCAAGTAGGAATGTTATAAATGTTTTCCAGGAGCAGCCGAGTCCAAATCAAATTGTAGGAGGAAAATATTTGCATCAACAACAGGCCCTGGAACAGATTACAGATGATCCCTGCCAGGACAAATGATGGGAGGAGAAACAAAGGTATAAGCTTTAGATGTATAACACGTCATGTTGCAGTGCGAAGTATGTGCCTGTGCATGCGTGCGTTCATGGATGTAAGTGTGTGTTTTTGACCGTCCAACACATTTATGCCGTCCCTCACAGCCGTCTTGGCACTGCTTCACCTCAAATGCTATTAACTCCCTGCGAGTACAGCTATTCATCATTCGTAAGGTTTCCACAGGGTTTGTTCTTTCACTTTTTAATCAAGGGCTGGATCCCATGCTGAGAGCCATATTCAGCTGTGAAACAAGGCCCTGTCGTCCCCGGCTAACAACACGCATCCTTAACGGAGTGAGCTCCTGGCTAACAAATGAGCTCTGCTCACACACCAACGGGACGGAAAGCAATACAAACGCAAGGACAGAAAAGAGAAGTAGGCAAACAGAAGCTTTATCATTGACCATAAAGCTTTTATATACCGTTGTGTTGCAGCAAAGTAGCAGGGATTGTGCATTTTTACTCTTTTTGATTGATTCAGCTCTGTCCTGATGAAGCTGAGCTGCAGCTAATGATTATTTTCATTATTTATTAAGCTGTCCATTATTTTTCAGTTAATTGTTTAGTCTATAAAAAGTCAGGAAATGCAATTTATTTCACAGAGAAGGCCTGTGTGCACCAGGGATCAGCGCTAGTGATTTTCTGTCAACAGAGAAAGCAACAGTTGCTGAAACCAGTGGAAGCTTGAAATTTGTAACCATGCGAGCAACATTGCTTAAGCTGTGGCAATGTCAGCCTATCTGTTGAACACTTTCATCCAACACTTTGCTGAAGTATCTCCTCCATGTTGGACGGATTGCCACGAAATTTGGCCCAGAAATTCATGGTTCACTCACATGGTATGCAAGTGATAGTAGTGACCCCATAACTGAATTTAATAAGAAGACATGAACAATAATAAACTTATTCATTTCTCATTTAATAACTGAATATTTATAATAAGATTTTTTTTTAAATTTGTGATGTTTATAAAGTGTTAGCAGTCTCTCAGACCCTTTGAGAATCAATCAAGGATCATTTTTGAGGTATCAATAGTCATAAAATTGTCTGGAGCCGCTTAATCCTGGGTGACATTTGTAGATGTCAAACGGCATTACACCAGCTTCAAGCAATTACAAGAAAATCCAGGATGATCAGAGTTCAGACTGATGATGAGTCTATTTGAGTCCAGGCCTCTCATAAGCAGTGGGTTTCCGCTATTTTCTGTGGCAGGTTTGTCATGCAAGACAGAAGATGTTAACTGCTCGTGAGACAGTGTGAGTGATTCACTGAAAGACTACGTCTCAATATATCACTGAGTTTTGCGAGCCGTGAGCCGAGCAATCAGCAGTGGCTTGAGATTTATGAGACCTGAGAGAAAAAGAAGAAATGAAGCTCTCGACCATTCCTCACTGACTAACTGCACAAATATAAACTCTATATAATATTTCACGCTGTTCAGTGAATCAGGACAGAACTAACAACTATGGGCAGCTGTTATTTGTCCCATTAAGAATAAAAACAAATGATTAATGTGTGCTGGCTGTGCCGTGGTGGTAACCGAAGACCTCATCATTGATACTGACTATCGGCATCCAACATCCAATCCTCTCTCTGTCCTTTATGAGTAAAAACAAATGTGAAAAACCGGAGTGTCCTAAAACTGGCTGGCCACTGGTTTCACGACTAATTGTAAGAGGTGATGATTCTCAAAACCTTTCAATAAACCAGTTTAAGTTCTGTGATCCATTGTTAATACACAGATATTGAATATATCCATAAGTAAAGGATGTGACCACTTCTTCAGCCAGTTGGCTGGATAAATCCAGGTGTAGTCGGGACTCCAAGCTTGTGGATATTCAGATTTTTATGTTTCTAAAAGCGCCTCTCTCTTCTGTAGACTGGAACGGTAAAATGAAAGTTGCTATAGAGACAGGATCCAGCTGCAGTAAAAGCTGTGCTCAGGGTTTGTCTTTTATTTCCAGGCTTTTTTTTTTTCTCCACTTCATGCAATCTTTAATACCTTTGAAACAACAAGCAAGCATCATACTTGATACAAGATCCACATGGCAAAGTCTGCAAATGTCTGCACGCAACAATTCCAAAAGCCTTGAACAAACTCATTAAAGTCACTAAAGTAGATGAGCCAGTTTAAACTGACCACACTACATCATATCACATATACGCCCACAGAATCCACTGTAAGACCAACCTGCATTAAAGCTTATTGTAAAAACAAATCTCCTGAGTCGGATCTCTGCTCCATACAGTAATGCACACAGTCAATAACAACATATGTATCACTTTAAGCCAAGAGTATATTTTATCTAACAGAAGTAAAGCCTCCTGTGAAGACGCCCTTGGGCAACTGAAAACTACCACTTAAAATCAGGATCAGCTCAAAGGGTATATTTTATTAGTTTTACAGAACGGTCTCTTTCGTTTTGCTGAGGAATTCCTGCTCTGCAATGTGTACATGTTTTGGTTTCAGTATATATCGTTGATTTCCAACTGTGTTGATCTGATGTACCTTCACAGCTCTCTGAGATCATTTGTGTTACAAGTTTTTTCTTCCAACACAATGTTGATGCTGCTCTATTTTTCAGTAGGTTTTCTGAAGTTTTTGTAAAGTCTTTTTTTTAAAATATGTTATATTTACTTTGTGCTGTAAACTTTGGACTTTTCTGCTTGCTAACTAGTTTTCACGCACTCCCAGTCAGTGTTGTTGACGGGAGGCCCGTCCTCTACTGCCCAAGTTATTGTGACAATAATGTATACTAAAGATCAGCCTTACACCAGTCGGTAAACATTTTGGTCTGTTTACAATCCTACTGTATATTTTCTAACCAGTTTATTTCTTTTAATTAGTTAAGCTACTCCATCATCTTTAATGCACTTCTGCAGCAATACCCTCTGGGTCTTCCAAAAATCATGTTTACTCAGTAGTTTTGCTAAATGCTGTATGTTCTAAAGGAAGTGTAATTGCTGTGTGCATTGTGTTCTCTCAAGTGTAAGAAGTGTGTCTGAAGAGGCCCATGTGATTAGAGTTTGAACAACAAAAGCATTTTAGTCATGGCAAGATTAGTTAAACAGTATAAAATAATCTTGTCCTATTAGCTTTTTAAAAATAATAATATTAATATAATTTTTTTCTTTGATCCAGAAGCTCATTGTATCTGTTTTTTAGCTGTAATATGTAAATGACAGTGTAAGAACTTAATAACGGTGCTTGATAAATTACAGCATACATCCTAATTGCCCTCTCAGCTTGTTACTGAAACATTTTCTGCATCTTTTCCTCGCTCAGGCAAAGACGGCGAGCAAAGTTTCTCCAACAGCAATGTGGCCTGATCACTGAAGCCCCATCAGCTGTCTTTGTGTGTCGCTGTGGATGACATATTTAAGAGCTGCAGGACCTTTTCTCATTGATTTATAAATGTTAGTACAGCTGGCTATCATAAAATAAATAAATAAGCACACAATTAAAAAGAACCCAAGTAACTCATGGCAGGATTGGAAGGTGGTGAGGTGGGGTGAGGTGGGTGAGGCGGAGCTCCTGGAAGTGTGTCTATTTGTGCTGATGCCAGCGCTCCCTCACTCTCATTCACTGTCTACGTCCCTCGACCAATGCTTGCTTTCTTCCAGTCTCTCTCAAACTATTGGGACCAGACACAGATTTAGAAGTTGGATCTGGCTCAACTTCTCTGCCATGTTTTTTTTTTTTGGTGTTCATTCCTGCAGCCAAAATGCACAACCCCGACTCAAATCACCACAGCACTGGATCCTGCCTGAATTTTCCCTACCGTGCTTAGGCAGACTTAGGGTCAATGAAAATACAGTGCTGTCTGTTAACGGGTGATTCTAACCTTCACACACGTCTACAACAGCTTGAACAGACAGTCATGTGAAAAGATCTGCTTCATTGAACAGAATGGACGCTCCATTCCTGCAGCTGTAAGTGGAAATGAAGTTAGCTGCAGGCAGAATATGAATGAAACGGTGTGGTGAAAATTTAATGCAGGCTTACAACGTACCGTATTAGCAGGTGTTTTTACCTTTACTCAACAGTTTATGTGCTTTAGTAGACACACGGCAGAATTCAGCAGCAAAGCACATAAAAATGACTAAAATCATCTCGACTTTGTAATCACCGTGATGTTGAAAGCCTTTTGCTGGACTCATTTCCAGTGTGTGTTTATGTTCCTGTGCGTGCGCGTCTACAGGTGTGTAGGCACATTAGTGTGTGCTCTGTTTACTCCACACCCAACAGGAAATTAACTGACTGCTGATCAGTGGACATCCAGGAAAAGGAAGAGACTGTCTTATTAAAAATGTGTCAGATGCTGCAAGTGCTGGATTCAGAAACATGTCGGACTGAACTGACAGCACAGTTCGACTTTTTTAAAATGCATTTTTCTTTTTCTTTTGCAGTCGAAGATGTTTGTGTATGAAGCTGATGTGATCTCCTGTAATCTGATTACCTCCCCGGGCAGGAATGATGTCAGCTTTCTAGGGATGGCTCTCTGCTCTGTAGCCTCACTTCACTGCTCTTCTCTGTCAAACAGGAAAATTGGCTTCTGTTGTCAAATGGAAATTTTTCTTTTCTCTTGAATTTTTAATCAGCAATGAAACTACAGCTCTACTGAATCTATTATAACTTTCTTCCCTGACTCTTTTCTGTGTTTTCTCCGTAACTCCATAACAGAGAGTTGATTCTTTGTAAATTAGCCCGGTGGGAGACAGATGGTTCCCAAAGAAAAATTCAGGGAAGCAACTCTACACTGCTCTTTAGTGGAGGTGGAGGAAGTTAACTAAACATAAATTAGCAAAAGCAACCAGTTAGTCTTCATCCTTCAGGTTTTAGCTCTTGTAAAACCTTTGGCAACCTCTGCGGCTGTGAAGGGAAAACAATGTGCCAAAAACTGCACTGTGAAGTGAAGCCTATGCAGAAGTGCCAAAAACTGCAGTTCGTCAAGCGGCTACAGAACGAGTCAATCTTCATAAGTCTCCATGTTAAAATGTCCAACTTCACAGCAGAGAAAAACATGTTTACAGCCTGGTACAAAAAATGTGTTTGGTCTCTATTGTCAATTTCCCCGTTCATGACAACTGTACTGAGTCTGACAAGGCATGGACGAGGCAGATTGAGCTGGCTGGAAGTCAGACACTGAAACGGAGAATCCAGCCAGAATTTTCAAAATAAAGCAGACCTCTGATCGTAAAAGCAGACAACAGTTCAACTACGCAGCGGTAAAAGCACATAAACCAAGGAAAAATGACCAAATATAAGGAATTTTACACGGCTTCTGAAACACTCCTGCTGGGATAGGAAGCTGCGTCGAGAATGGACCAATACAGCGTTGCCATATCCAAGGTAATCCAGGGGTTAGACACGTGACAGAAAGGTGAAATTGATGTTAAGGGTTCAAACAATATATTTTGGCTTTACAAGAGAAAAGACTGAGGATGATGACCAACAGGCTAACTACTGCTTCTCTAACGTTTCATATGAGATCATCCAGGACTGTCTTTGGGAGGCTAGTTGTTAATATTTCTGAAATTATATATTTCATATAATGAAATTCTTAAAATTACAATTCAGTCGGCCAGTCCTTTTCACAAAACCCTACTAGACTTAAAGTCTTGTTTAGGAGTGAGAAACAGCACTGAACTGGCAAACTGACAGTGTCCATAATGAAGTTTGTGAGTGTAGCAGACAGTCACAGTGAAGCTGAGTGATAAAGAAGCTCTCGATTTCTCGTTTCTTCTTCACCAACCTTCACCTGCAGTCCTGGGGTCTGGGTACTGACTGAAATAATGAGATCATGAATTCAAGAGGCCGGAATGAGTTTTCTTCTCACGGCGTCTCGGCTCACCCATAGGAACAAGATCAGATCACATATAGGAGGAGCTGTCACCACTCCTTCATGCAAAAAGACACCCAGTTGAGGTGGTGTGCGCGCCTGATGCCTCGCTGTTGAGGTATTCCAGGCATGCCCAACAAGAAGAAGACTCAAGGGCAGTCCCAACAGACACTGGAGGGATTACATATCCCATCTGGCCTGGGTACGCCACAGGATCCCTCGAAGAGGAGCTTCAAGACGTGACTGGAGAGCAAGACATCTACCTTGCTTAGCATGCAGCCAAGGTAACCTGGGTAAGTGGCAGAAAATGGAAAGATGTAGCAGTGAAACAAGTGGATAAAATATTTTATTTTGTTTTTTGTCTTCAAGGAAATCACAAAACCAAATATTAAAATTGGACAAAAAAAAAAACAAAACAGAGTCTGCTTGTTCATCTGTTTTACAATATAAAACATACTGTTATATAAATGTGTAAAACTGTGAACATTTGCAGGAAATCTGCAGCAGAGAGCTTCCAATCTGTTTCCTGTGATTTATCCAGCATCATTGTTTGTTTGCTTCTTGTACAATTTAGCAAGAACTACAGAACCACAGATCACCCACGGAGACAGAGCTAGCCTTAGCTGAAGCTTTTCCAGTCTGCTTCCTGTAGCTGAAGTGTCATACCAGACCAAGCAGTATCCTCACAATCTGATTTTAAAAGCATAAAATGAATGCTCTGTTACTCGCTTTTGTTATGTTATGCAAACACGAAACAAGACACTGCATCGGTTTAACACAGGACACTCTGCCTGCATCAGCGAGGAACTGCCTTTTATAGCGAAAATAAGGAACAAGTGAGACAATCGGGCAGCTGAGAGGGACACACATCCCAGCGACACACACATACAGAAACACAATTGGAAATGGGAAAACAACAGGAAAAACAGTGGGAAGGGAGGAAGCAAACAGCCTCCACATGGCGACTTTATTTAAGGAACTGTGAATCCTCAAACTGTATATTCTTACTTTCACTGTTTTTGTGTCATATTTGATTCCAGAGAAAGGCACGGTGAATAAAAGACTTATGCACAGTAATTATAGCCATAGAATATTTGTATTATATGTCTGCACTACTTCTTTCCTCTTCTCAAACTTCAAAGCTGCCCCTGGCCTGAACCTCTGAATCTGCATTTGACAGATGGATAATATTCAGTGCAGTTAACCTTGTGCACTACGGACAAAAAAGTGGAAATATGGAGATTAAAAATCTATTTTTTAAAGTTATGAGAGCAACTAAATGTGAAGAATGACTCTGCACAACGTTGTTTCACCTCATTATCGTTGCCCTTTCGCAGGGGATAAGGGACATTATTTGTTTCGTTGCGTGAGGATGTGTGACGCCTCAGACAAGAACAACAATGATAACCTCAGTCACCAGTTTCTGCAGCGCTCTAAATTAATTACCATAATAAACAAGCCAGAGGAATAGTTTCTGAATAAATAAATTCACGGAGGAGTTTTGGTGCATCTCCAAAGCACAAGCGCATTTCCTACGTGATCTTTTTAAACTTAAATGAAAGATGGATAAGCTCTTGGAGCTGCCCACTTCGTACACCTGGTCCTGCCTATCACTTCCTACTCTGGTAACCACAAGACGTTTCAGTGGGTGAAGAAGACGGTTATGTAACAGCTGCTTATGGTCGCCATAAAGGTGAATGTAGGCTGCTCCCGCTTCCCACACTTATCATCCACCTGATTATTCGGCCATCACGATGACTCAAAGCTTGTTGTGAGGCGACTTGGCATGCTGTCACACCCACGCCGCCGTCAGATGAAAGCTTTGTCCTCTTATTATCAAACTGTAAACTTTTGAGGGAATCCGGGAGAAAAAAAAAAAAGATATATCAACCTTATTTCAGTCAGATCGCCTACGACAGCGATTAGCATTTTCAAGCCAGACCTCGACACTTTGAAGGCCGGCATGAGGCTGATGCAATCTGTGAAACACGAGTTCGCTCGGCGCTCTGCTTCCTTCACACGTACAGCCGAGATGTTTTATCACGTTCACCTGGATGAAATGTTTGAAGAAGTAGGTTGCACCACGAACGGCTGGCGTGCTTTCTAAAAATATCATGATGGCAGTCACATACCTTAAGGCTCGGGGCTTTAGGGAAACAATTGGCACTTTAAACCTTTCATATTGACCAAATGGATTAATCAGGCGAAGGATCAACAGGAGATTAAACCGAGAAAACCCATCTTTGTCATCGAAGATCGGGAGGCGCTTTGTTTCATGACGTCTTGAGGTAAGAAGGACAACGGAAAAATCTAGATCAAGATGTACGCTCTCTTTCTTCTATAGGGTTATATAACTGTGTGTTTCTCAATATTTGTCTGGGTTTCCTGCACAAAGAGCCAAAATTACACCTGCTCCATTTACTGTGTTTTTTTTTTTACTTGGAATAAGGAGTTAAAATGTACTTGGTTTGAAATTGCTGCCACTAGCAAAAGTGCCAATTTTGTGCTGTGTGTGTGACTCAACCTGCAGAGGCAGCTGCTGTGTGAAACAGTTAGGAGCTGTAGAGCCTGTAATAAAGATCGTTTACACTAATTATATTTCGAGGAGTTGATGCAGCTTCTGATTTTAGGTAAACATAGTTCCCGTACATGATAACCGGGCTTCTGGGCCCACACCTCCTGTAGTCTTGTTTGTTTATGGACAAATACTGTTTTTACTCAGTGTGTGATGTAAATCCTGAGGAGGTGGATCTTATCTCACTTCCAAGTAAATGTTCATGGTGGTGTTGATTCATCTTGCAATTATGAAAACAAGATAAAGCCTTTTCTGATTGAGGCTAAAGCAGTAAGACCGTTATCTTCCAGTTATTATGCAACAATTTCACAGAGATCACTGCAAAGCTCTTGCAGTCCAAAAAGTCTCTTAGAAATGTTTATAAGTTCATAAATTATGCATTTTTCCCTTGTTCCTTCACTGAAATTCTCTCTACACTGCGTATAAATGTTTGATTGTGTACCCCAAAAAACAAAGAACACCAAACCTCGACCACCAACACCAGAGAAAATAAACTGTTGATTGTCCCATGCAGGTTTGTGTTGCTCATATTTACAGCTCTTGTGGTCTTCGCTATAAACAGACTGAAAGTAAAAGGGAACTCACAGCTTTGGTCTGAGACGAGGTGTTAACACAGCTGAAGATGTGTGGATGCATGTTGTTTGTGTACTTTTCTAGTCATTATTCACAATGACTGGCCGTGAGGACTGAAAAAAAAGGACAAAGTATCATCATCAGCATCACAACTGCTGCACAGGCATAGATGCCTGCATGTGTTACAGGGGTGCCACAGAAAATTAATTTTACACCCAAAAATAGAGACATGGGTTTTGTTTCATGGGTCTGGAAGAAGGTGTGTGTATGCTTCCATAAAAGAGAAACAAAATCAGAGAATGATTTGTCTGACAGAGACAAAAATGGTAATTACAAGCAAAGAAAATACACCATGAAAAATCAATGAATCTGCTGTCATAATTTTAAAAATAAATTTCCAAAAAAATGGTTCAAATGGGTTTAAATAAACATAATAAGAGCACTGCTGAAGCCTCCGTGTGCTGGAATATTGCTCGTGTACGTGCAGGCATCGGAAAATGTCCCGAGGGTGTTGGAGCGCTCAGCTAAGCATTCTCAAGAGTATTAGACATTTTGCATGTCGAACTGGGAATTTGCTTTTTTAACCACCTGTTGCACTGACGTGAAAATCAGGAGAGAGCGACAATGTAAACTCTGTAAACCCAACCTGCGTTTGACAAAAAAAAATCAACCGGCCGACTCATTTTTCCATCATAGTTTAATCATTTGAATTCATCTCACTAAGGCGGAAACACGGACTGTAGCAACAGTAAAGCAACACGGTGTAGAAATTGGTTTTTTTTTTCCATTTAGCGCTCCCGGTTTCAGCGTGCAATACCACTATTGTAAATGTGGACAGCTGTACATGTGCATTT
This sequence comes from Nibea albiflora, assembly GCA_014281875.1. NCBI lineage: Eukaryota > Metazoa > Chordata > Actinopteri > Sciaenidae > Nibea > Nibea albiflora. The sequence goes on along the minus strand of CM024799.1, from coordinate 22,259,377 downwards.
GTTATTATTTTGTTTGTTATGAATGAAAACTAGCAAGTCAACAACTTTGCTAGCAGCCAAACAACAAGCAAGTGCATAAACAAGACACAGCAGCCAGCTAATATTACTTAGTGGGTTCAAAATCAAGAAGCCCAGCTTGACGTCTCTTTCCCAGATTTACTCGTCTGTCACTGTCTTTTCTTCTTAGCTTTCTCCATCAGCGACCCCTTTGGTCTTTTCACTTCTGTCATTATGTTCATAGAGGCTGCTGAGTTACATTGCTTGCTTGTTCAGCTCTGGTTCTAGCATGACACCAGCCCCGCTCCTCATCCATGCCCTGGGCCTAAAAATCTACTCTTCCTCATGGTCCTCCGTCTGATGCCTGACCTTGTACTACGAGCAGATCATGTGTAACTGAGGAAACTGGATCGTTTACAACATAAACCTCTAAACATTTACACACACATTACATGGGTTAAAACAGTTTGATTAAGTTAACGAACACTCATTTTAAAACATCCTGACACCAAATATAAATCTGTCTCCTCTTTTCTTCTTTTTTCTAATATCATAAAATGGAAATATGCTACGAGTGTTCTCAACAAACTTTTTCATTTTTATTCTCTTCATTTGTAAGAGAAGCACAAGAATAAAATATTCAATAAAACATTGAACACATCAGTCAAGACACAGTATTATTCAAATGTACTGTTCAATGAGTTCACTTTCTTCGTCAAGTACACAGTTTGATAATCTCTCTTATAAACAGCGGAGAGGGTGTCGATATTTATGGCCCCAGTACCCTGAATTTAAATCAGAACCATCAACAGGACTGGAATACAAAATCATTTTTTTTGTTGTCAGTGCTTAAAAAAGTCAAGTCGGTCCCGGAGCAGCACCGAGGTCTGAGCTCTACAGTTTACAGCTTTTTACTTGTAATTTATAGTCAAGCTAAAAGATAAAGGTTATTTTCTTACAGCGTTTCATGGTTTTCCCGCAGCAGCAACATTATTTATGGTTACAGTCGCACATGTAGACTGTATGCCATCCAGCCTGCACCGATCTGTTGATTATCTGACGCATTGTGCTGATTATCTTAATGTCGTGTCTTCTCCCTCTCTTCCCATGTGCTCACCTGAGGCTCACTGAATCATGTATGAGGTTATGAATCATACACAGCCAGTTTTACACTGCAGGTCTGATTGGCACCCACTCACTCTTAATTGCCCTCACAATTACACAGCTCCATGCTGGTGTGAAAATACCGAAAAGCTCAGAGAAGACTGATTGAACCCACCACATGACAAACATGTAACTAAGTGTCATTAAGGCCTCCATCCTTTGCCTACACAGCGATTATAGCGTTTCTTCATTGGATAATGAAGTCGCAGCCACACTGGAAAAGACTTGTGGTCACTGGCGAATGTAGAAAGCTAGTCCCAACCTCCAGCGATATTCCAATGTCAGTCTTCTGCCTGTTTCCAGTTGTGTCTTCTCTTTTCTGGTGTGGAAACACGTCTTTTCCTTTCATATGCGGAAAACGTGATTTGCATTTTATGATATGTCACGAGCCTGCAGGCTGTCAGGAAGGAAGGAGACACTCAGCTTTGCGAGCTAATTGGGTGGAGAGGCAGTCATTTTTCGAAAATTCCCATCAGGCTCATATATTTACTTTGATACATTACGTTCAGTCTCACAAGTTGAATCACTGACAGTATAAAGAATGGACAGCGTATATATAACGCTCAGAATATGTGGCTCAGACCTGAGGCCAGCTGAATGAAACAAATCATCTGTAGCAGCACCCACCTGTCAATCAAAGCAGCCACTCTGTTACTTATGTGTAACTTTAAGCCTTAATATAATTTGAATGGGTGAGTTACAAATATTTCACCCTCAGTACAGTTGTCATGAACGGGGGAAATTAGCTGTAGAGACCAAAACTGTTTTTTGTACCAGGCTGTAAACATGTTTATTTCTGCTGTGAAGTTGGACATTTTAACATGGAGACTTATGGAAATTGGCCCGTTCTGTAGCCAGCCTCAAGTGGACGTTTGGGGAACTGCAGTTTTTGGAAGCCACAGAGGTTGCCGCTTGAGTTTAATAGAGTTGCAACTGGTTGTCATGCTAATTAGAGAGATAGTGAGTCAACTTTGGCCCCAAATAAGAATAATTAAATGGCGAAAACATTTAGTCGATGTCCCTACAATGATGTATGACAGGGGAGAAAACTAAAACCCAAAGGGTCCTTTCAGTCCAGAAGCTTTAAAAAACCAAAACAGTGCTTTCAGTGTGGCTCTAAATACTCTGGGAACCTTTGGGCCTTCTGCATTGTACTCTGTAGTCAGACTGAGCAGGTTAAAACAGTCAGTCCACAGTTCAGATGATATCCTTTGCTAACACTCGACCAACCTTCTGTTTCTATTTTGAAGTTTGAAGAATAGCTGTGCTAAAGCAACCTGCCTGATAATTTCAGCTTTTTATAGACATTGTTGTGCTCTTGATACTGAAACAGAGACCCGTTCCTGTTTAAATCGGCTCAGATTTTCATGCTAAGCCTTCTTATTTAACTGCTGCTCGGGGGTGTCTTTGTCTCTTTCTGTCCTTTTAATTGTCAGTCTGGTTAAACCATTATAGCAGTTTGTGCTTTGTACCCTTCATACAAAATAACATCTATTTGTCAAGAGGATTCTCCAAAGCTTAAAAGCATGAAAATCATGTCCTCTCAGCCTCTTAGCGAATCAAGTTTGTGGCAGGCGAACCCACATTTATGATCTGTAATGTTAGGTAGCTTTGTCATTTATTTTTCACTTTTGTATGATGAGTTCTGAAATTTCAAGAAGAGAGGTTATGTGCAGAGATGTGCGCATTATTATTGCTGCATAAAGCGGAATGACTGTTTTTGTAATCTTTTCAGTTCTCCCTGTCGCTGAGTCTGTCAGATATGATATGAAAACACATTTCCTGCAAATGTGCTTTTCTATAAAGGCAAGCTGCAGTGCAGGAGGGTAAATGTAAATGTGATTCACAGCAGGTGTCCATGTATATCAGGCATGCTCCAATATACACTACAAGCCGTCCTGTAAATCATTTGTCAAAGTAATGATGGCACTCTCACAGTTTGTGCATCTTTAGGTTTCTTGTTAACTTTTATCTTGTCTGCTTAGCCACTGCTCCAAATACATTTGTACTTGATAGTCACAATCATATTTCCTGTCTACATCTACATCTAATCACTACAGGCAGTTTCCAGTCTTCTCGTTTACATGTAACTGCTCAGACTATTTTACCACAATGTTTACAGCACTGGCATTACTGGTCATTTGGTGTCATGACTCAACATGTTTCAACGCTGAACTGATAAAGAAGGGGAAAAAGTTACACACACACATTCTGTAGTGATTTGCCGAAGGACTGACAAATTCTGACGCATGGTTAGGTCGGGAGGTCTTTACCGTGTGAAGATAAATGTCTGTAGTCTAAAAACAAATCTGCGAGCCCACTTTATTTGTGCTTGCAGATGCATCTGGTTTCTTTCCATGCAGACCGATCATGCCACAAGATTATGTAGATTGTTTGAAGTTTGCTGAAAGTACACCGGTGCACTGAAGGCTTGCAAACAAGCGAGTGCACACACACGAGAAGCGGCGAAGGCCGCGTTACACGATTTGTTTTTTAAAGCATTTGTGCTATATGTTCACTTTTTTAAATACTGCATATTTGAACTTTTCTCTGATTGTGACGACGTTTGACTCACCGAAAAACAAATCCATCCTCGTAGCGCGTGCTAGAGCCCTGTAGGACTCGTAAATATATCTGCAACTTGCATGTTACAATCATTGCTGAAGCATGTTGCTGCCACCATTTATGATCCGTGTGTAAGCAGAGCTCACAAATCAATTCTGTGAAACGGGTCCCTGGAGTTTCGTCGCAGCACATTAAACTGTCTGCGGCTTGTGATGAGAGGCGCTAATGTGATTTGTCATTAGTCAAGGTCACCTACATGTTGATGCTGAATTCCTTCAGCTTACAGTGCTTTTAGCCTGCATTAGCCACTTTAGCCCTGTGCCGATCACCTCTTGCAAAAATGTGTTGGTCGTGCATGCATGCACTTCAAAAGGAAATCATTTTTTTCTTCATCAAACCTGATGAGATCTTGTTGCCTAAGTTTTTATCAAAGTGAATCAGTTGACACATTTTCTCTTCCTTTGCAGGCGCCCAAACTTTGATGTTACCCTGCCTTATAAATTGTTGTGTTTAATCTCCCACGCAGCCTTGTCTTGCTCGGGGGTGTGTGTGGTTCAAGACTATGATCGGTTTCTTGTTAACACCAACTCTAGTTTCAGTTCTCAAGTCTCAGGGTAGATGACATCCAAATTCCTGCCAAGATGGTGCAATTACTTTTTAAGTACTGCGTTACAGTGATTTATCATATAAGGGGGCAAATGGTTTTGATACTGGAGGAAATAGATTTTAGCTCACTGTTACTGCTGCTTTCCAAATCAAGGCACATGCAGAACGAGAGAGAAAGAGGAAGACAACGAGGAGACAAGACAGACAGGCATGAAAAGAGAGCGGTGCTAATGAGAATGTCAGAGTCAGGAAAGCAATTTGAGTTGTTCCACAATCAGCTGTCATGATTAATGGTCTGAATTTGTTTTTCCTCTCACCTCATCGCTTTTCTCTCTTAACTCCTCTCTCGTCTTGTCTAACAGCTCAAATAAATAAGTTCCATCACAAGAGGACTACAACGTGTTAGCAACCAACCAAAACAAGGAGGGGAAACTTGACGAAACGCAGCGAGAGAAACTGTAACTGAGACACACGTTCTCTATTTATTGAATAAAACATTTTCTGTTTAAAAAAAAACTCTCTGGTCGGTCTCTGACCTTCTGCACACACCCTTTTAGCATACAAATAATACAAATTCATGAGCAGGGCGAGGTTTCTCTCCAACTGTGAGATGAACATGGTCGTCCACACCTGTGCACAACTGTACACCTTTACTAATACGGTTTTGAGTTTCAGCATTGTTTTAAATACACAAATAATTACAGTGACTCGGTGCAGTTAAAAGTTGAAGGGCTCAGTTCATAATAAGCTGTGGCCACATGCATTCGCACACACAGCCTCACAAACACTCGACCTACAGCATTTCCAGCAGTTTTGTTTCATTTGCTCAGATTTGTCTGAGATTTCTGCCAAACAGTGTCAACATAATAAAAAGACTGCCAGTCAAACTTCAAACGGGAAAAAACTAATTAGAGAACGTTATGGAAATTTGATTTGTTTCATGTGTTCATTTGAGGACGGTCTGTTTATGATGTTATTGTCTGCCACCATTTTTTGTCTCTTCAGTCGGATGTTTAGAGTCAATCCGGTAATTATGGGCAGTGTTCTCAGCTCCAGGACTGTGGGGGCGTGTCCACTGAATGTGCTGAAGCCACGCACACTAATGGGAGAGGTCAAATAGACATTTTGAAGCAACTGAAACGAGTCAGATGAGTTCAGAAAATGACATGACTAACTTTGAAACACCGAGTGAGATGAGTTCATCTCTTTCTCTCAGGTAGGGGTGCAGGGGTGTGCTCAGGTTGGCCTCAGCGTGTCATCGAGCCACCCTTTAAGGACCGCCCACAAAAATCCTGGACTGAAAACTGGTGGAAAACTGTCTTAACCTCGAACTCCAGATTTCAGTAATATATCATTCAAAATCTTTTCACTTTTTCAGCGACTATTTTCCAACATATATAATGTATTTTGACAGAAATCTCAGAATTGCCTTCACACAGACATTTATTAAACAAACAATTATTTGCATTACTGTCAGTGTTCTTGTATTTCCTAACTTAGGTAGTTTGGATTTTATGAAGGCCAGCAAATTCCCCTGGCATAAACAAACTCAAACTCAATCCATGCACAATAGCAAAACTCTTTGAAACAACTGTCAATGCATCACCTTCAGCAACAGCCTAAAAACAATGAGACGACGCTGTCTGAACCAACCAGCCTTCAGTTCACTACCTTGCTTCTGTCTCTCCAGGCCAGGGGTACAAGCATATTCAACAAAGCCAGACTTGGAAACGCTACATCAGTTTTCTCCTTCTCTTCCCTCACTACATTTTCCAGTGGACTCTTGTCAGACAGAAGAAAAGACCATTGTTATTTCTTTCACCGTGAGGGATTTTTCCTCCTTTGAATTGACAGTGGATTATAGCTTTAAACGGAGCTCCTCTCCTCCAAGTACTGTCAAGTAACAGGGCCGAGGGAGAGGAACTAGACTCAAGTGCCAAACTCAATGTATATTATATTAGAGGAGTTACTGAAAAGCAAATGATGAAGACGTCAGGGGGAGTCTGCTGTAACAGTTCAGTGGAAGGTTGAACTTTTCAGCGCCGTGCAGAACAAACAAACAAAATATGCTGCGTTCTTTCTTTTTGCAGGAACGGTTCACTCGCCGAGCAATGTTTCAGGTTTGAAGCCGCCGGTTGTTAGTGCTCCTCACTCAGTGATTTTCAGAGGGGAGACGAGGGGGGGGGGTTTGTGAAAGAAGACCATAAAAGGCAGCATGATTACCTGCACCTGTCGTCATCTTGTTGTTTGTTTAAGTCCTGACCTACCAGAGGCGAACAATAGATCTATTCAAGGCCCTCCCTGCGTTCCTCACCTCTCAGCTGATGATAAAAGTGTCCTCTGATGCCCACAGCACCCTGTTTTCTCCTTTTCCTTCAACTCACACTATCACCTAAGATTTATCTCCCACTTCTTCTTCTTCATCTGTCACTTGTACATTTGATGTCCTCGAGGGCCCTTGACACACAGCTGAAGAAAAAGGAAAGAGAAACATCAAGAGTTCCTGTGAATGGAACGAGAAAGTGAGCCCGAAGTTCAGTTTGAAGTTGCAGCTAAAGCGAAGGGGGTGATTCAATACCGTGCCTTCAAAAAGCACCCGGCCTCGCAGACAGAGAGAGAAAGTTTCTGGATGAGATTCATCCATGCCAAGGCTGCTGATGCATTCATGGAAAGTTTTTTTTTTTTTTTTCAATTTGCAAGTAACTCATATCACCGAACTCTCGAGGACTGTGTCTAGTTCTCAGTATGCTCAGCTAGTCAGCATGTCCTGCCTTGCAAAGCAATTAATGTTTGAGAAGTGACTGCAAATAGCAAAAAAATAAGAAATGTAATGCCCATACAGCACATCCTGTATCATATCATAAGTGACTTCTCTGCTTTATAGTTATGAAGTATCCGTGCACGATCTCTCCCAGAGGAAAGCTTTATTGTCGGTGGCAGATTCACAAGTAGAAATGCTGATTAACTTTTGAAATAATGGGTCCTTGTTATAAAACAGAGGTAAACAACAGCAGCCTTCTCATTTCAAGCTGGTGACAGATGATTTTTGCCGGATAAAATTACAACTGTGGAACACTTTATCAGTGTGTGCATGTAAAAGTGTCTCAAATGTGTAATTAATGGCTACAAACATCAGAATGCCAATTAGGTTTTTGCACACAAAGAGATTTCCTTGCTGTTTTGGTGCATGACAACAAAAAAATAAAGGCAGATAAATAAAAGCAGTATGAAATGTAAATCTACGTACTTAAAATGAAAAGAGTTTCAAAGTATTCACCGGGTAATGTGCAAGAGTTCACAGAATGACATCCAGAACAAGTTAATTAAAAGGTTCGTCAGTGTACATTAATGTAGCATGTAGGTCTGAGCGGTGGAGGGTTAAAGTCAGTGTCTGAGGACTCTCCAGGCCAGCGACAGTCTGGAAAAAAACTATTCTCGTGGTGTGAGGTTTTAGTCCTGTTGGCCCGCAGCCTCCTGCCAGAGATCAAAATGGGGGATACATGATATCATAACAAAAGGATGAAGCTGACGCTAAATGTCAGGAAAAAAAGCTCATCATCCTCAGAGGTTGATGACCCGAGGCGAAAAGTAGAAGTCCTGGAAATAAAGGCAGAGGTTAGATGTAGATACTGTTCACATTGTTTGCCTTTACAAGAGAAATCCTTTGGGGAGGCTGACGTGTTTGACAAATGTAATGTTATTTTGGGTAATGAGCCTGGCCGAGGTCGCCAAGTGTTAATTTCCCCAAATCCATTAAAGAGCAGGACAGAGTCTTTAAACTGTGATAAGCAGCACATCCACTAAAAGGATAATCACCCCTGTGCTACAAACACTGACATGTAAGACTACTGCTGCATATTTAACTCACCCAAAAAAAGAGCCAGGAGCACTCGCACTTTGTCACCTAACTTCTGCTGCTCAGGGAGTAACGATCATTACGAAATGAAGATTAGCCACAGATTTTGTCTTAAACACTCAGACACAGTACGGATGAGACATAACTTTTCACATGAGTTTTGAGTGAAGTATTTCTTATTTCTTATTCCATCCACTCATTCAGCAGCAGTGTCATGCCTTTGCCATCCTAGGAGCTACTAAATAATGCACATCAGAAGGGATTAACCCAGTGCTGACTGAAAAAATAATAACAAAACCTACGTGTTTACCCTGCGCTACACCGCTGAGTAGCATCCACCGGTGGCTCCAGCACAATACCTGAATGGTGATGTTCTAAAATAACCTGTAACTCCGCAAAATAATGTAATGTTAGTTCATGATGTGCTCCTCGGCCTTGGAAATAACACTATGTTAGCATTTGTAACCTATTAGCTGGACATTCGCAGCTTGCATTACAGCAGATAAACACCAGGTTTAATCCAATCATTGCTGGTTTTGGCTTTAGAAAGGCAATTAAAAAAGAGCCCATCCTCCAACCTCTTTGTATTATCTCTCTTACTACAGCTTCAACATGTGGAGAAGATCTCGACGGGCCCGCCGTGCCTAGTAACAGTCACTAATCGATGAATTATGTGTGCGAAGGTTTGTTTAGCAGGCATGAATGTCCCATCTCAGATTTATTATCCAGCGACAGTCTGCTGACGTGTTTGTTCTGTGCTCCCTGTTTGTCTTTTTCAAGGCTGCACAAACCGTGATGATTTCTTTGTTTCTGACCTCAGGTGCTGTTGGCCTACAGGGAGCTTCAGGCTGGCATACTGTTCTTGCCTTTGTGCTTGTTAGAGTCGAGCGTGAGAGTCTCAGAGGAAAGCCAGATAGGAAAGACTGGCAGCAGACGAGGAGGAACCTGCTGACGTTATGACATAATGCATGAGGAAAGAGGGATAAACAATGTATGTAAATCTGAACAGTTAGAGTCGGAGATGAATTCACCTGTGCTTCTTCCAGCCTGCTGTGTTTGTCTGAGAGCGTGAGATGGACGTTGAAGGAGTTTGTGAGCATACAAATGTGTATTCCCAGCATATGTAATAAATATGCATTCGCGAGGGCTCGCAGTTGCAAGCACATCCCCTGCCTCCATCTGCCGTTCTCACCCGGGCTTTCAAAGATCTATATGTTTCACTGTCATTAGACTCGCACAGATTCTCCTCGCACACTGACTGACATTCAAAAGAAAGACTCGGCAGAGAGAACAGACTTAAGACATGGAAATGAAAAAGACAAGTATCAGACAAGGAACAAGTCACACCTCGACACACATCTGATTATCTGCTGCTCCCACTTTCTGAAAAAACTGTGCTGTGCTCTTCCTTTCCGTCTGTCTGTCACCTATGATGTGTTTAAATAACCGTCAAACTTCTCGTCCGCGGGTCAGGACAGATAAGGCAGTCATACAGATGACTTCTCACAGACTTAATGTTGCGTTTTTGATTCTCTGTAATTGGCTATTGGAGGTCTAGAACACGAAGGAGTCGAGGAGAGGTGCCAGACACCCTCTGAACCCTGCACATCCTCAGATGACTCACTAAAAGGTTTTCTAGCTTTAAAAGGTTCGTTTCCTTTTGGCTTTGTATATCCTAATGAGAAAGATTTAACAGCGGTGAGACACACAGATCAGCAATTATTGCCGAAATGTAACTACAGAAATTTTACACATGAATGAGGTCCATTTGAGCAACAATAAAATGATACTTACATATTAGTGTGTTGAGCTAATACTAATGGGGTTAGACATTACTTAGCAGGCGCCCGTTTAGTGGCTCTTGATTCATATAAAAATACTATTTAAAATTATTTATATGTGATTTATTTAATCATTTTATGGAGTTATGTTTTATCTATTTCTAGATAACGACTCAAGCATCCAGCAGAGAGATATTCTGCCATATAACCCCTTATAAAATGGCAATTTCTCATGTTTATGCTTCGTTTTTTTGTCTGGATTAAACAAAGCAAATAGAAAGTGTTAATTGGTGAGCTTCAAAGGTGGTAGTGGGCTGAGCCAGGCCAGCTGTTTACCCCCATTTCTAGTTTTTGTGCTAAGCTAAGCAAACTGTTTAAACATGACCAATGATAATAATCTTCACTAACTCTTGGCAAGAAAGCAAATGAGTATTCCTCCCCAGAATCCTGTACATCTAGGTTAACAAGAAGTTATCCAGCTAATTCACTACAGAGCAAACTATGCTATACTGTACTACTGTACCTCGGAGTGTGACAACTAATTCCATCTCTGAGGATAATGACTTTTCTCGTTTGCTCTCTTCTTCACTCTCTTCTCTGTGAGCTCCTCTGGCTCAGTAGGGAAAACTCCTGAGAAATGAAGGGGGACAGGGGCCAAAGGTTTCTGGGAAAGAAGTGATTTATTTCCCGGCATTTCCAGGAGAACATCCTGAATAAATTCAGAGTTAGGTAAGCATTCATACATGGCTCTCTGATTATTTTGTCGTGTCCCTGTGGAGAAGAGAGAGCAAGGGTGAGCCCGTTCATGGAGTGTGCCTGTTTTTATTCTTGGAGCTTCTGAGGGAGATGATTTAGCTTGTATTTTACACGATATCTGCCACAAAGTGGAAATAGTATACTGTTGTATAGTATGTATAGTATACTTCTTTATTAGTTTAATGAGTTTAATGCAAGGGGGTTTGCAGCAATGTTTGCACCATTGTTGCAAATCTGTCCTAGATTATATATCAAAGGAGTTTGATTAAATTTAACGGAGTTCACAAGATCAAGGCACCACTATGCCTAAGGTAACTGAAGTCTGAACTCTGCTGCAAGGAAAGTCTGAATACTGAGACAAGACGTAATTAGTTTTTCCCCAAGTTTAGGCAAAAAGGAAGGAATTAAATATACAAGAGAGAGTCGTCTGCATACAGTGATACTTTGTATACAAATCCCCTGAGTTACAGCTTCGTATGAACAGCTCTATTGCAATGAAATAGCAAGTGACTCAAATATCACACCAAAGGTTATTAGGGTGAGAGACTACCTGTCTTGTCCTGCTCTGAAGAGGGAAATACCTGGACTGTAGGGTGTATTGTGTGCAAATACACAACAAAGGAGCCTTCTTAAGGCCAAGGTAAACCATGGTCAACAGACGCCAGCAGTAGGTAGACTTTATAATCCATGAACATCATCGTTACAACCTGAAAACGGGAAAGAGAATACATTCCCTGTGATCTGTCAGTTTGATCTGAACTCAGCTGAACTTCACTAACTTCAGCTCAAATAAACTCTAAAGTCTTTTTTCATCAAAAAAAAAATGTTGCCAAACAAGAACATGAAAAAAACAACAATGTGCTCTCTCCATTCAGAGTGAAGGGGTTTGCTGAGGTCATGGTAATAACATAACGGTAACAATAACAGGTTCTAAGTTTTTATTTAATTTCTCTAAAAACTGAAACTTTCAATAGAACACAAGCTTGAAAATTTGATCAAGTTCAAAAGCTCCGACTTTCCTGAGGAAGTTTTATTTGTATTTGTGAAGTTCACTGCGTGAATTGAATCTGGAAACTCTTTCTGTACCTGTCATTGTGGGCTAAATATTTATAAGACATCTTACTTCTTTTCTGCACCGGTGATGTGGCTTTTTCCAGCTGTGAGCTGCTTCACTGGCTTCACGGTTGCCCTGAACTTAATTTAACCTTTCTCAGGTTCATGGTACGGAGGCCCCGAGATCTCAAAACACTACGACTTAAGAAGACACATACAGGTAAAAAAAAAAAAAAAAAACAAGTAAAACATCTTCACCAATTTAGCAACAGCACATTTTCAGCATAAGAGAACTCACTGCAAACACACGGCAACACAACAATACATAACACATATTTCCAGAAGTTGACGCATCTATGTTTGTGTATAATGAGCTTCAATTATTTAAGTTTATTTTCATTTAACATACTGATTACATGATTCAGATATGATTGCAGATATTAGCATATAAAAGCATAATTGGTTGGGAAACCTTTTTAAATTGATGTAAGCTGTGTTATGCCCAGCTCGTTCAGGAGCATAACCAAAAAGGGAGGACCACAGCGACCAATTAAATTAACCATAAATTTATTAAAGAACAGAACTTAAATGTAATCATAAGGAAACAAAAGAGCTAACAGAGCACAACCAACCAACCCAAAACAAACAAAACAAAACTCTACAGGGTGCCTGGAGGCACCAGCCACCCAGGAGGGAGAGGGATCAAGACAGAGCGCCATCTTAGAAAGGCCATGCCTTTATAGATGAGGCCACAGGTGAGGTGAATCTCCCCAACGAGGTAGGAGGAGCACAGGCAGGGAGCACCTACGAAGGGAGGAGCACAGACAACAACCAAAACACACAAAATGGCAGGGGCCATCACAGCTGTGTCGTATTGCCTGAAAAATCTGGATCAGGAGAGGTCCAGTGATCATCTCATAAAATCTACTGAACTGTTTTTTTATGGTAGAAGTGAAAATCTATATTTCCACTCAGGGAAAGGCAAATACTGCTAAACGGTTTGATGTGGAGAGGTAATTGGCTTCCTCAATAATTCACCATTTCTCTCTCAAGTACTCCCAATTACTTTAGGATGAGGACTTCAAATATCTCTCTGTGTTTGCCTCTTGCTCGCACTCTGTATGACTCCCCTCGTGGCAAGAGGAAGGACGAAGCTAAGAGGAATGTTTCTGCTCTGTAAATATAGTACACTGGGTTTTTAATGAGGTTTGAAGCAACCAGAACAATCCAAACATCATCATCACAGAACAATGGAGAAGGGAAAAGAAGTAAATAAGAACTATTCTGAGTCAATTTATATTATTTATTTACTTTCTGGTTTATTTTACAGGAACGGAGCACATTAATTAAACATGTTTGTAAATGTGCCAGAGTTAGCCAAGAGGCTATTTTTCATGTAGTCTCTGCACAGATGTTGCAGAGTTTCCCTAAAAACACAGGTTACTGAGTGTATCATACATAAGAACAATAACAAAAAGGAAAGAAAATATTAATGTTAGTGTCATTCAGGACATCCTTATGCTACATTATCGGGTACTATTTAAATCATTCAACTCAGAGGTTAATAGTAATACTGACTAAATAAGACAACATAGACACTAACTGCGACATACATAAAACATAAACATCTAGCAATAGCAAGATAGCGACAGGTGACAGCAGACCGCAGGAGAAGTTCAGTACAGACAGACTGAGGACAGTAACGGTGCAGCAGAGCTGAGTGATACCTAAATAATAAACATTTCTTTCCAACCAACAAGCTCTAAATATGCTGTCTGAATCATGAATCTAGTTCTCTAAGAGTGGCTAGGATGGAGCTTTAACAGAGAATACAGACCGACTGAAAGAACTTTTCCTGAGTAGTATAATCAAATCCTCTCTTTCCGCACCACTTCTGAACTTTGCACCGAACAGAGGGAGCAGTCAAATTATTTAGATAGAACTTTTACTTTCAAAATAAGTATTAAAGTTAATGATTTGCTTTCTCATATATCTGACACAGTTTGACTTGTTGCCCCCCTGACACCGAAGTACACAGCTCTGGATAGCCTGCAGTGTAGCACGCCTAAGGCTGTTGAGGGTTCAGTGCCTTGCTTCAGAGCATTTTAGCTGTGATGGATTTCACCACACATTTAATACCACCCACAGAACTCACCGTCAGCAACAGAATGGATCTATTTTTGGCAAAAAGAAAAAGACAATCAGAGGTTTTGACAAAGAACTTGAACTGGGTCGAAAAGGGGTCGATGCACAACATGCTGCAGAGCAGAAAGCCAAAGTCTTCCATTGTTTTGACAAGAGTAAAAGGTCTACAGAGTCTGCAGTGCCTTATGAAAATTATATTCCTATTTCATATGATCTAATTCATCCTTATCAGAAAACAGGCGCTTGGCTGGACCCTCGCAGTATGATGTGTATTCATGCTCGTAATTGAAAGGATAGCCTGCAGCGGTCGTTATCAGTGCTTTGAACACAAGTATAACATTTCAGTCTGTAGTGAATCTTCCTCAGGTCAATGTAAATGTTCAAACTGTCCTTGCTTTAACAGTAAATGATCAGAAGAACAAGACTTTGTTTTGTTTTTTTCAAAGTTGCACACTAAACGTAGAAACTCCCGATGTCAAACGACACAAGGCTGCAACACTTTTCTTTCAAAGTTCAATCATTAAAAAGACGTAAGGAGAAAAAAAAAAGAAAAAAAAAGAACGCAATGAAAGAAAAAACACTGAAAAAGAGGATAAAAGCTTGGGAGAGAACTGAACTGAGAGGAAAGGTAGTGGAAGGCTGCTGCGAGACAAGCTCTGTGCTTATTGGAGAATTGATTCATGGCGCTATAGCGAGAACATGGAAAAAGTGAGTCCCCTGTGACTGCTCTACAGTATACGCTGGCGATGGAGACACTTCTTATTTGCTTTAGAAACATCAATGACTGTCAAGGAGAGGCTTAAATATGACTTGGACTGACTGTGTTCACCATGTTACAGAAGAGAAAATCAATACTTAATGTACAACTCGGTGAGTTTCATTACTGCTTATTGTGATACATTTTTGTTCCCTTGTTCTGGCTTATCTGTTCTTATGGATATTATGTTTCTACTTGTTATGAATAAGGAAAACTATATTGGAAAATCTCTTTTTAAACTATGTTTTCCAGCTTGCATATGTGGGAGTACAAGGATAGACCGCTGCTCTCGAACACACTGGCCCGAAAGCCTCATTAGAGATGTTGTGTGGGCGTCTGTATGCAAACAGGCCTCTCTGGCTCTGTATGTGTCATCTAAGAGTCCCTGATGTGCTTTGTCCAAAATAAAACTCGGCTCGTCTGCAGCTTGAAATCAGTCAAACTCCTCTCATTAAACTGCAACAGCCCCGAAAAAGCTATTGCTGCTTTATTTGGTTTTCTTCGTGAAACGCTTGTGCGTAGTTAGAGCATCTGCAGCTCCATAATGTCATTTATTTCTGAGAGGTACGGTGTCATCGTCCGCTAGCTTCGAAAACTCAATGCAGTCTCTCATTTAGCATTATAACATGGGGGCTTATGGAGATTGTTCTGTAGCCAGCCACAAGTGGACATTTGAGGAACTGCAGTTTTTGGGACTGAGGTTGGCGTTTGGTTTTTGACTGATTGGATATAGACAGTGACAGACAGTTCATCCAATCACTGGGGATCAGTTCACAATGTCATCTTCCTAGATGGTTCTGACGCAATCGGGTTACCCAGTATCTGCTCTTCAAAATGTATAATATATAAACCACATATGTATTCAACACCAACATCTGTCCATGGTGTCAGAATTAAATTAACAACAATCTGCTGCCGGGAATCCGTCACACACTTGGGATGTTATGCAGAAGACATGCTAATGTTGAGTTTTTAGGGACTGAGCGTCTTCCAACTGCAGCTTTCAAAAGAAGTCTAGCTCTTTATATTCATCACTTGGATGGTGGTGGTGTAGACTGACGTAAACACTGGAACATCTGAAGCCTCCGTCCCAACCAGCGGAAACAGATATGAGCTGCTTAAGCAGAAAACAGATGGGTGGCGTTGTGAAGAAGATCGTTACATTTCAGTGGCTTATCATGACCTCAGTGAAGAGGTAGTGTATAAAAGGGATTGTCTCGCAGTGGTGGATACCCACCACACTCAGGGGGGTTTCTTGCATTGACAGATTTTTTTTTTCCACATCTTGTAGCGTTTTATTCCCAGGTGTGTGCATGTATGTTGAGTAGTTGGCGAGTTAGAGGATGTGAATGCATAATTGTACTTGTTGTTTATCCCGCAGATCTCTCAAGACTGTTTATATATGGCCCACATACAGTACGTATCGCCTGAAAATCTTCCGAGTTCCCTTAACCTGTTAGTCTGAGGCTGAGGGTGGCCTCAGCGTGTCATCGAGCCTCCCTTTAAGGACCGCCCACAAAATCCTGGACTGAAAACTGGTGAAAAACTGTTTTAACCTCTAACTCCACATTTCAGTAATGTCTTGTTCAAAGTCTTTTCACAAGTTTACAGCAACTGTTTTTCAACATATTGAAAGAAATAACTTAACTGCCTTTGCACAGACTATAATCTGAACAGCGGTGGGTTTTCATCCAGGACGTATCAGTTTGAAAGTTGCCCCAGCAGCCTCGATTAATATCTGTCTCATTACAGCTAATTTCTCTCGACAGACGTCAGAAAAATAATTTTGCATTATACAGTTCACATTAGAGATCTGCATTGTTCTCTATGCGCTCCATCAGCTAGTGTGGTTTGTGTGTGTGTGTGTGTGTGTGTGTGTGTGTAAACTTGGGGGTGTAGGGCTGCATCTGAAGACTTAATGGCTTACGTGCTGTGCTGCTGAGAGGTTTTCTGTGCAGTAAGACAGACACACACCTAGGTATTTGTTCAAATGCTCATTTTAAAGCCCTGTTCGCGCTGATAGAGACTGCAAAAGGCAGCAGGAAAGCCTTCCAGATGCCTCTGGCCAAAGCATTAACTCCATGTGAAATGCATTTGTTTCACATAGCTCCGAAGCGAAGGCCTTCTCATTTGAAGAACAACCATTTAAGGCGCCGTTTCGCAACACCAGGATATTTATTTAAGGACACCTATTGAATGTTTCAGTTCCGTATAACATATGATATAATATTGCCTCCATGACTGCAGTTACAGACCCAACCAAGAATCAATACGCAGCAATTGCTTATTGTTCCGCAGAGGCCAATATTGAAAATAGCTTCTGTCCGTCAGCTTTGATAATCCTGCACAGTTAATGCTCTTTACCCTCTTGTGCAAAGTCAGGTCACACAATCAATGGAGCTACAGAGTAGCACATAATAAATAAAAAAAATCAATGATGTGAAATGATGAGAGAAGAAACAATTTAGCTTTCTCCTCTTTTTGCTTGTAATAAACTGGCTGCGCTGATAAAGACATTCTTTGTCTCATTCAGTCTCCTCTCTTGTAATAATCTTGTCGCTTTCACGCTTTCAAAATTCAGAAATCAGGCTGAGAATTTTGGATTTGTTCCTGCTTCTGTGTCCAACTTGACATAATGCCAGATCTGGCTGAAACTCTGGCGGATTTATTTCCAGTTATTTTATGCAACATCGCTTTGCAGTTCTTTCTGTTGCAGCCCTCTCTTTCTTTTCTTTGTTCTGGAGCAGGCTATATGATATTGGTGATATATATTCCTTCCAGGTCTGTAAAAACCCCGTTTATAAAAGGTTAAGTGATTCTATTCAAGAAGATAATGTGAGCATTGCTAATCATGTTCCTCAAAGGTCAAATCTCTGGTTCAAAAAGATGAAACATCTCAAAAAGAAATCTCTTTATTCTTCAATCGTTTCATAGCTCCAGTCATTTTTATTTTAGCTTTACTGAAATGCAAATTAACATAAAATAAAACCATTCATTCCTAGAGCTGACATTTAGAAAATATTGCCACTCGACAGAGGCAGTTGTGTCTATAAAAGCTACAACAAACAACACAGCTACACCGTTGTACTATCAGAACGTTGCGTGTCTCAGCTGCAAAATAGGTCAACATTTTTACATTAACAGGTAGGAACTATATGAAACACCCAGAAGCCATTAAAATAAATGTTCGAGTTAGAGTTGCAACACTCAAAAAGCTGCTCTGGACTAAGCAGCACAAAAACCCGCAGCTCTGCTCAGTGGGAAAAGGGACACACATTCACATTCTCCACAGTTATTGTGGGTTCATTTAAAGACAGCCAAAGGATGCCTTCAAGCTCTTGAAGTAAGCAATTGAAGCGACTGTAAGCATGAGAAATTTCAGGACCAGAGCCTAAGAGCCAATCACCACACCTGCAACATCAATGAACGTTTACAAGAAGCTGCCGATCAAAGGGTGTAAAGTTTTTCCTTCATCGAAGAATTTTGTTTAACTTAATCTGTATGTCAGTGTCATGTCGGTGTTTTCCTCATTTCCCGACCGCGGTGATCAGAGAATCCAATGCTCCCGTGCTATGGCCAAATCTAGTGCTCTTTGTGTCTTCTCTAGTTTTTGTGATCTCTCTTTGCCACAGGATTCCCGCCTCCCCCTCACCTTCCACGTACACCCCTGCCTCTTTATCAGTCCCGTCTCTGGAAATCAGCCCCTGATGCACACCCTCCCCTGCACTATTTACCCCTCAGGCTTTGTTTAATAAACCTTTTTTTAAATATACTCAATCTTCTTATTCCACATTTCCCCAAAACTGAGTCCATACTGGGGGTGTTTTGTGGAAACTCGGGCTCTCCACTCGAACTTAAAATTCAGTTCTGCAGATTTCAGCGATATTTGATTGCACAGCACGAGATTGTAACCACCTGACTGAGGGCCACTGCTTGTCAAGTGCTCCTGTAAACAGAAATACATCTGCAGCTCCCTAATAACTGTTTAACATCATGTTGTCATTGTGTTGTGTGTCGATGGTTGATTAATAAGCTTTTACCTTAAACGTGGCAGCATTCACTAAATACATATTTAAATAACTCAAATACATTGTGAGTAATATACACTTACATGCAGCAGGTCAGATACTCAATTCAGCATGTGTTGTTGATCACGGCATTGGTAAGTATTATTTTAAAAGACAGACAGGAGGAAACAGATTGTGTTTGTTGCATTTATATTTCTATTTGTTTTCCCATGAGGCATTTGTGCATGTGCTGTTTTTACCTGAACGCTACTGAAGGTTTTTTTTTTCCTGTTCAAGGACACTTTGGTGAGCGCGCACATTAGCTGTCACAGATAATAGGAATGCAACCTTTCACTGAGTCTTGACTTTGACTTTGTGTTATGAGCTCATGTGAATGCGTGTTTTGTGTGTGTGTGTGTGTGTGTGTGTGTGTGTGCCTGTGTCAGAGGTGCTTCATTACAGTGAGGCTGATAATGGTTTCTTTGATTGGTTGGTTCTCTCTTTCTGGATCTCAATTTCTGAATCCAATTTGTGACTCTCCGCAGTCTAATAGCAATCTCTCTCTGCCGCTGCCTCTAGTCTCTTGTCTGAATTTTACAGCTGCTCTTGTCTGTAAGTGGATATAATGACTTCAGCATGACTGAATGAATCGAGTTGCACTACTGTCATTCTAAATCTTTTCAATTACACTCAGAGGTCAGTGACTATAAACAAAGCACGGGAATACCCCGCTTCATCTCATGTTTATATAAATACTGCACACCTAGTGCATACATTATGCATAAAGGTGTTTGAAAGGTACCATCAAACTGCCATCAATAACTTGTGTTTGTGCATATTGCATTGATTAAAAAGCTCACGTCTTTAGATTTATTTTTCCTGCACATGTATGTGTGCAGGTACAAATCTTATAGAACAGTGATTCCACAAAAATGATTCAACTCAACCAGTCCGAAAAACTGGAAATTACCATTTGATTTAAAGAATATATCCACGTATGCTGTAACACCACGATAACTTTGACTGTGAGTGTGAAAACTAGCTAGCAAATGAGCAGAAATGGTCTAAACAGTCAAAAGAGGTGAGGAACATGGATTAACATCTCACAAATTGTATGGAGTGTGTGTATATGTGGCTGAAATTGGTTAAAAAGATGATGGAGGCAAATGGTTGAGTTTGGATAAACAGCTAACTAAACAGTTGAACTGAATGCTACTAAACAGAAGCTAAAAGCTAACCGTTAAGTTGGCTAGTTAAAATAACTAGCGAACGGTTGAAATGAACAGTAAATGGTAATGGCTTAACAGTTATATTTAGCTAATAGTAACTAAATGGTTGAAGTAGTTGGCTAATAGTAATGGATAAAGAGCTATAGCAAAGAAAATCTAATAGTATAAATGGCTGATATAAATGGCTAATGGTAATGTATGAAGATAGCTAACAGTGACAGATAAATTCTTGAAAAGTTAGCTAATAAATAAACAGATTAAATAGCTAGTAACAGATAACAGAAGATAAAAGATGGGTATTGTACTATACAATATTACAAATAGTATTTATATACTCTAATCAATAGTGCAAATAAATCAGAAACATTTCTCTAAGGCATTGTTTTTTAACCCTGGTCCTCGGGGAACACTGCCCTGCATGTTTTAGATGTTTCCTGCTCCAACACACCTGATTCAGCTCATCATCAAGCTCGTCATCAAGCTCTGCAGCGACCTGATACCGAGCCACTCATTTGAATCAGGTGTGTGGGAGCAGGAAACATCTAAAACATGCAGGGCAGTGTTCCCCGAGGACCAGGGTTAAAAAACACTGTTCTAAGGGGCTGTGTTATTTGTGAATAGTTTCACAGTGCGACATCACAAAGAAAGACTGTATGCAGCATAAAATACACTTTTTTCCTGTATGTCAATACATCATCATCACATTGAGGGCAAAAATTGGAAAAAGATGAAGGACTGCACCGCAGTGACCCAGAGGACAATCCTCCGTCTCGTTCAGTGTTGAAAAGCAGAACAGAGTATTCACTGTACATCAACAGCATGAATACACTGTATAGATTTTCAGAACACGATTTTGAGGAGAAGAATGAAAACTATTACTTTGACTACAGCAGCCGTGGACAAATAGTATGACTTAAGATTCAATTCTTGTTGTGTGCACTTCGCTTCTCGGTCAGGTCCATGTTTTTCATTTTCAGGTATTACAGGTTTGACCAAAATATCTTTTTCTCACTCTCTATCTATTTCATACTTTCTCAAGGCCAACACCATTCAAGGGCGATATCAGCTGAAAAAGTTTTTAAAAGGAGTGAGCTCCTCGGTGTGGACCCACATGCTGAAATCTTGCGTGATTTCATAAAGAATACATTAGTGTATGTGATTCAAACTGGGCACCCTGTGCATCCTTTTTGCTAATCTAATTTTGAGGCTATCTTTGGTTCAATAATGACTCAGCAGCATAAGCTTGAGACAGAGTCGGTAGACGTTACACATTGCTGAAACATAAAATAAAAGCTTAAATCAGCTCATGCTGGCATGTAGGAAAGCCTTTTTATCGTCCCTATTACTCACACACTGTTCTGAATGCACGATGGCGGAAACACTCACTGCATCAGATGACTGTGGTTTAATCTTTCAGGTGAGACTTTAAAGCCAATGTTTTCATGTATATACCTCATGTATAAAAAATCATGTATATACATACGATTTGTTGTTTGTTTTGTAGTATAGGCCTACTACTTCTACTGGACTGCTACTGTTATTTGATTGGTTCGATATCTGTGGTGTTCCCAAGCGGCATCCTTTAAACTGCAGTTCCTCAAACGTCCACTTGGAGCTGGTTACAGAACAAGTCAGTCTCCATAAGCCCCCATGTTACAATGTCCAACTTCACACTGAGGGTGAATTTTATTTTAACTCACCTGTTCAAATTATATTAAGGCTTAAAGTTATACAATTAACAGTAGGTGTTTAACAGCAGAGCCATTTTGATTGACAGTTAGGTGTCCTTACAGATGGTGTCATTCAACCTGCCTCAGGTCCGCAGATGACCCACGTCTTTGCCCGTTTTTAGATGGAGGCGACAGAGACAGGACAGCCAACATGACGGTGGCCAGAGCCACAAATTTTGAGTTTCAAAACAGCCCTTATGGGTGACATCTCGCATACGCTGTCCATTCTTTATACTGTCAGTTGTTTCTATTAACTCTCTTTTATGCTCTTGTGAAAAAAGTAAGAAACAACTCTGCACATTATGTTTTAGACATCCTTTCACAAAACTTGGAGAGAATTAAAATTTCAGCTTGACTTTAAGTCTCTTCCTTTTACAAGACTTCATGTTATGGCTCCCACACAGATAAAGTCTTCCCGTTTTGAATTCCAACACCAGCCAGCCAAAGAAGAAGAAGGAGGAGGAAGAGGAGGAGGAGGATGACTATAAGTGTTGGAGCCTATAAATGGCTGAGCCTGCAGAAGCAGTTTCAGACAATCATGGTCTTTTCAATCGGTCTCAGATGGTGTGATTAGAGAGCGATCTACCGCAGGCAGCATCATCCAAAAATCTCATTTTTAGAGCCGTCACAGTGATTTCTCCATCTGTTTGCTGGAGACACGACGTCCCTCTTTAACACAGGTAGACAGGCGTCAGATTGGCCTCCTGCCTCATCCTAGGTGGGTCTGCTTTTAGAGAAGGCATGTGTGTTTATAGTATACTGGTATTTACAACACAGAGAGAGAAAAGTCAAACATAGAAAGTGTTGGATGTCTTGCCAGCAGGGGGTAAATCCTCCATATGCCACATGCTTCAATCAGGAAGATAAGCAACGTTTCACCTTGATTGAAGTCACTCAAAAATAGAAATGCCACTTAGCCGTCACAAAACCTTTTACACGGCTAACAGAACAAGCTAACCTGAAGAAGGTAAGGACCGGCAAGACCGCTGGACGGTTGATTCTCACCGACGTGACCGCCATAGACAGCCCCAGTATTAGCGTGGTCCTTTCCAAATCGCCTCACCTCAGCTCCAGGCCGAGACCGTGGAGCCTCCTCCATGAGATATTACGGGACCCACAATATCAATTAAGTTGCCCTCCCTTGGGGGTGTCCAGCCCCCAATATCCTCAGTCATGGTGGCTGTTTAGTCACCTTGGGTCCCCGGATTTTTTTTCCAGGAAATGAGCCGGGGGTTGCGGAGTGGAGGGAAGTCCGGGAGCCCAGCTAGGATCTCCCCCCTTCCCTTTAATTCCCTGTTTTCTCTTTGTGTGTGAATGTGTGCCCTAATAACATGTTTTGTGGGAATTTATGGTGTTTGTTTCTCCAACACAGGAGGTGCCCGGCCTCACCCCACCATCTCCCCCCAGCGACTGGGTCAAGTTGGGCGACCATGAGGGCCTCGACCATATGACACAAACTCAAAGCGCGCACGCGTGCAGCTAATCGTTTTATATCGCTGCAAGTTGCTTGGAGGAAGTGTCGAGGAAGATGTGTGGAGATTGTTGAAGGATGTCCTTCTGTATTTGTTCAGTATCAGATCCTCAGAAAACAGAGAGGCGTAACGTGGTGGGTCTGAAGCTGGCGTGTTCTGTGATACAGACTTTACTACATGTTTTATCATGTAAAAATGGGATTAAGAGGAAAGAGTGAAAAAATAGAGAGGAGGCGACCACAGAATTACAGAGCTAAGAAGTGTTTGAAGACTCAGCAGATTTGCAGATTAAGTCACTAGATCTTGTTTTTTTTAAGCAATAGATTAAACTCTTTGAATTATAATTTGTTATTTTGTCTCATTTAGCCACAGCAATATTTTAGAGCTGTTGTGTACTCAGTGTGTTCTTGGATTCACTTTAGTATACCTCTCTGTCTGAAGTGAAGCCAGTGCCCAAGTGCTAAAACCTGCAGCCCTATTCAAATGTCACAGCAGATATAGACATGTTTACAACTGACTTTCACATCGTTAACACCGTACTGAACCATAGGTAGCTCCTTCTGCATGCTTAAATTATACAGACGTGTACATGGATTAAAGTTCTCCGTCATTCAGACTTCACAGAGGCCACTTATGAGATCAACATCGGAGGAGAACAAAAAGTGTTGGCTGATTTTTATTGGTGGATTGTCACACTCGTCACGCTGCGACAATCAGTCAAAAGTCACAGTTTGATTTCATAGACTGAAAAGTACATTGAAAAGATAAAAAAAGAGTGTTGAACAGCTGTTCAAAGCATTAAACACTGTCGGTCAAGTATTTAAGCTTGATGTCTGCATTCGAGAACACGGTTGTGAGTGGAGTGAAGCTGTAAATCTTATTTTATAGCACGTGTCAAGTAACGTTACCTGTAACATCTTCCACAAATTGCAAATGGGGAGTATGACTTGGCTGCAGCGCATTAATCAGAAAAAACATGCAGGTATCAGTAAGTCAGTAATGTGAAGCATGTATGACTGCGTGTATGAAGAGAATGCAACAGGAATGCAGGATGAGGGAGGCCTTCGTGGAATGGCGGACGCTGACCCAGGTGTGGCTCATTCAGCTGATGACCCCTCCCTTCAGCATCTGCAAAAACACTACAAGGAGAGCAACAGGGACACCCAGTGGACAGGTGGAGGGGTCAGCACAAGATTTACTTTCTCCCCCTTTTAAAAAATGAAGTAAAAAAGTGTGAATGATTTGGTCTGTAGTGTGTGCAGTACCTGTCCTATTTTAAATACAGGGGCTATAGCAAAGAGGATAAAATGGCACTGAAGAGAGAGAGTTCACTAACAAAGTGCAGCTAAATTGTTGTGATTATGTTGAGCTGCCCAGGATACATCGTTCTCCACCATAACCTGTATAATATGAATACTACCTTCACACCAAGATCAGCAAGATGACGAAGGTGGCGAATGACTTCAGGAAGAATCACACCGGTGGACGTCCAGGGACTGAGAAGGTGGCAGCATACAAACATCAGAAGAAGGGTCAAAGTGGTCTTCAGGAGACTGAGGCCATTTGAAGTGTGCAGGACTGTGTTAAAAACTTCTCTGCTGAGGAGGATGTTAGCAAAGTTGGCATCCATCATCAACAACTTCTCTCACCTGTTTAAACAGCTCCTTAAGCAACAGACTGCACCACGGTCCTTCATTCAAACATCTTCATCTTACTTTAAAACCGTCTTATTGAAGGTCTATTTAAACACTTGAGAAGCTTATAAAGTCCACCTCATCAGGGATGTGTTTTTATTTTAATCATATTCATTTCACTTCAATCTGAAAAATCCAAGACTTGTGTTAAAAGACAATATTAAGACTTTAATCCTGTTGGGGTATCCAGGATAAGTTGGTTATTGAAAAATGTAATCATATCAGTCACGTACACTCTTCCTTTAACACGGAGAAGTCAGTAGAAAGGAAAGAAGGCATCTTATTTTTGCTCCTCAGTGGAGAATTAGAGCAGTAACGCGTGTTAAATTCGTTAATTTTGCTCTTTGGTAATCACGCCTGAGTTAATTGTCCAACTAGTAAACTGAGGTGAAGTATAACGCTGCTCTCTGCTGGTAGAAAGGCGCAACTGCAGCAGGATTTTGTTAAAATTCAATTCTATAATCTGTCTTCTTTAATCTTAATATGTGTGAGTAAGACAAATAAATCTGCAGCAGCGTTTTCATTACTGCAAGAGGCAAAATACACTGAACATCTCCTGCAATCCTTTTCTCATGTCACACTATGAAACAAAGGCAAAATTGAACAGACCAGACAGCAAATATTAAGCGAAATGGATGAAAACCAACAATATGTTTACTGTTTTTTCAGACTATAACATGTTATACTGTTGCACTCTTGAAATTTAATAAAAAATATTCAAACAAGTTTAAAATTTCTCAAAGGGTGGCTCTTTTTTTATTTCTGTGTCTGCAGAATTCACCGCTCTGTGGATAATTTCATTTCAGAACATAAAACCTGCTCACACCTGAAACCATTTTCTTCACGCTCATTTTCTCCTTGCACACTTCTCATGTTGCTTCGGCGAGGGCTCTTGAAAGGACAAACGCCTCTGGCTCGTACAATAGACAATTTTACTTAGCTGGGAGAGCAGAAAAATGATTCTGTTCAGCAATTTTTCCACATTCTGCAGGAGTTTTCCGTGTTTTTCCAATTACATGCAAGATAAGTTATGGAACCAAAAGCACGGTGACCAGAGTGCTGCAGGGTCTTGAATAACAGCGTATATTACTGAGATTTTTCAAAAACATGCCTATGATATGTGGTTAGTCATGAATGTGCATCGTGTGGCTCCCTCAGGCAAACGCAATCTTTAAGTTTAGCTGCTTGGACCTACATTTTGAAAACTAGGCCCTCACGTGTGCTGCAGCTGTTTGTACTGTAGTTACTGCATGATCTGAGTCAGTATTCATATATTCAACTCAACTACCAGCATGGATACCACTGCAACTTTATTTCAGTAAGTGCTGTCAGTCATGAGGAATGAAAAAGTCAATACACTTTCTATAAACATGTATTTTTCTTTATTAGCCAGAGGTAACCAGCTCAGACAAGGACTCCATATTGTTTAAGAACGTCTGTGTATTTTGCAATCTTAGCCTCAACGTTCTTTTCTGCCACCTTGGTCAGCTTGTTCACTGTCTTTTTCTTGGCGTAGCGGAGCTTGGCCTTCTCCTTTCTCTTCTCCTCGAGGGTGGCTGTGATGGCCTGGTACTTCCAGCCGACCTCGTGTGCAAGACGGCCGAGGAGGGCGAACTGAGGGGCAGAGAGGAAATCAGTCAGTAAATGCAAACTGAACATTTAATATGTTCACGACCAGCTTAAACTGAAGGCTAAATTTACAGCAGAACTAAAAATATCAAATGTTTATATGGAGTTTTGTCTTTAAAGCTTCAACTTTGAGGCACAACTGGTCCTCGACTCAACTCAGCAATCAGATCCGAAAGGTTTGTCTCATCAATAGATGATCAGCTTCGGGATAAAGAGCTCATCACTGTCAAGTAAGGACTGTTGTGGCAGGGAAATTGAAGCATTGTATTTGTTTCTAAGTGTTTGTTGGGTAAGCTCGACATCTAAACTCGCCGTGGATCTCATTTAGTCAGCTCAATCAAATATTCAAGTCTCACCTTGCGAGTGGGCTTCAGACGCACAATCTTAAGAGCAGCTGGAACAACCATACGCTTCCTCTGTGGAACAAAGGCCAGAATCAGATAGAAGCAGCAAACAGCACTTCGAAACATTCATACAATCGACTGTCTCAGAGATGGGTTTTTTTTCAAAGTAATTCATACAAGGTAGGTACGATAATAAAGGGCATCACAGACAGCGAAGTTGAAGCCACGTTCATGGCTCAAACAGATTGTGGGTATGAAGTGGCTCTTGTGACGTTCATCACCTTGTCATAGGGAGGGGGGATACCGTCAAACACCTTCAGCCTCTCCAGAGCAGCCTGGCCTCTCTTGGTTTTGTGGGGAAGCATACCTGTTAGCAGAGAACACGTTTAAGTACAACACATTTTCAACTCAGACCCCATCTCAGCTGAACCCAGTGATAATTTGCCCAAGCACAAACGTTCATCCCCACTGAACTCAGCAATCAGATCCGAAAAGTTTGTCTCATCAATAGATGATCAGCTTCGGGATAAAGAGCTCATCATCGTCAAGCAAGGAACAACTTGTGCCGGGTACCCAAGATTCACATTTCAAATCAACGCTGCATCTTTGGCTAGACTCAACTGATGTGTTGTGTCCAATAAACTGATATTCCTGCTACACTACCAGTATTTGAATAATTTCATGCCCTGATGAAGAAATGCTGTAAATTTGGTTTTTGTATGCAGGGTTAGGGTTGTAATACTTCTAACTGCTGCACATTTTCCATTCAGTATCATCTATATTTCCATGTCGTGCCACATTCTCACCCCTGACAGTCCTCCAGAAGATCCTGCTGGGAGCTCTGAAGTGGTACGGTCCACGAGAGGGGTTGGTGTTCATCCTCTTGCGCAGGAAAGCCAGGTACTTCACTGTAGAGCGGCATTTGAACAGAATTACACACATGTCTTGACACTTGGCGGCGGTAGCCACTGCTTGAGTATGTAATGCTGATGTCTCAGATGGTAGTGCATGTAAAGTATTCTCATGGTCATTTAAACTCGAAATATACAGGGTAAAACATCACCGACAACAAGCAAGACATTACCAAAAAAAAACTACAATTTAACAGACGTATACTTACGCTTGTTACGGTAGAAGTTGCCGGAGATGTTGATGCCTTCGCATCTCACGACCACCACTTTGTGACCTAAGAAGTACAAATTAAGTTTAATATCTGGCCATCAAATGAACCCATAAATCAAGCCAATGATCACTCATGTCCCGTCTCAGATGGTAGTGCATGTGAGTTTTCTCATGGTCGTTAAACTCAACCAAGGCAGATAGCTGATCATCATAGACAGACTCGGTGTGTGCGTGTCTAAAGGCCACACGGACTCCGCATTCAAAACTATTTTAGATACATTTCAGGCTTCAAATTCAGATTTAAAAAAACTCACCCAGCAGAACCTGTTTGGCCACAAGGGCAGCAAGCCGGCCGAGTAGATGGCCCCTGCCATCAAGCAGCAGAACCTGCAGGTTTTAGAGAGAAATACAGTTTAATTATCGAACATTAAAAATCAGATTCGTGTTAGCTTTCCTATCAAATCTGCATGAAAGCTGATGGGTGCTTCCCGTTTTGAACGCTGCGGTCACATTTCATTTAGACTAATGTTTAAAAACGAGAGAAATTACAAAAATTGCACATTTTAAAGCATCACTGTTAAAAATAAGCGGCAGTGTTGCCTCCATGAGCCCGGCACATGGACTCTTATAACGTGCCGATTAAACCATTAGCTTAGCATAAACGTCAGAGCACGCTGACACGTTAACTCTTGACTTACGACTTTGATAACACGGATGTACACAAAGGAGCAAAACCACAATTTAAATATGTACAGGCATCCATTAAATTAAGAAACACCTGCCCGTTAGCCAGACTTACACGACACACGTTAAAGCTAGCGCGCTAACGGCATTGACTCGTCAGGGAAGCTGCCATGATGAAGGCATGTCCACTCAGCTCCGGTTAGCCGCCTCAAACAGGCTTTAAAATCAAGTCTTTGGACCGACATCGAACAAATAACGACTCCGACAAGTTATCATAGCTCTCTCCCGCAGTTTGACTGTAAAAAAGCAGCTCTAACTCGCACTTTAAAGCGAATAAAATAGGTTATGACTCCGCAGCCGTTGCCCACCTTATTGAACCGGTCCGCCATGATGCGCGAAAAGAAAGACGCACGGGGCTGCTCGTGGTAAAAGGCAGGGGCAGGCGGAAGTGACGATTTCTTTCTCGTGGGTGGTATTTGTAAATGTTACACCGCCCCCCGCTGTGTGGAGGGAGGAGTGCAGATATACATATATATATGCATATATCGAGTTTTATTTACAGTTTTATTTGATATTATTTGTGTTGAACTATTATTTTCGACTTGTAAATAACTAAAGGGATTAATAAAAAATATCTCTTCATATTTATCTTTATGTATGTCAAACTCAAAAACTAATCACTAATGTCATTTTAAATTAATTTGTAACTAAGACGGGGGAAAAAACTATGTATGCATCTCTGTGGTTCAAGACTGGACTAACAACAACTACCCCAGGACTCCAGAGCCCATCAGTGGCCTCAGAGCCCCGTATTCTTTGCATGTCAGTTGGTTTGTGGTTGTTTGATTAAATGGAAATGTGTGTGGTGATACGCACCACTAAGGCATAGTATAAGAACCTCAACAAAAACACAGAGAGTCTGCCTTTAGTCACTGCAGCCCCATCTCTGTAACAGTTTACCTGTAGATCTGAGAGTCTCAGCCTCTGGATAGATCTTAAAGAAAAAAACTCAAGACATATCTTTTCTTTATGTATGTATTTATGTATTTTAGTCTGACTTTTATTTAAATTGCCTCATCATTCCTGAGTTTTAAATCTTGATCATCCTCTTTGATACTTCTCATCGCCTGTGTTTATTCACCGGACTGGTTAACATTTTATTGGCTTCATTGTTGTAGTTTCATGTCTTGCTGATTTGACCCTAGATTTCGATACAATTGTTCTTAAACTTCATTTTGGCTTTTATATAAAAACATTTAAAATATTTTATAGGTGTATGGCCAAATTTTATTTATGTGTCATCTATTTTTGCCAGATTCAATTCATTGTTGTCTTTTTCTGTTTTTATTTGCTCTTTGGGCCGCATGTTTGTTTTTACTCACTTTATCAGTTAATATACCAGTGATTCCTTTGATGGATTACAGCACTAATCCGATGTCATTATACACAACACATGTATTTATACATGACACAAGCATATAAGTTGATGTTGTCATATTTATTTTTGTTTCCACCTTGGGTCTTTGTCTGCAACATACAGCACACTGATCTACTACAAAGGAGGCGAAAGGGTTCAAAAAGTTGTACCATAGTAGTTGTGTCACAGCATGCCATGGAAACAATGGCCATTTAATGACCGTTTTTTTAATAACTTTCAAGCATTTACAGAACAAATCACTCACACATTCATGACTGGCCGGTGATACAGTGCATGCAGAAATCTGAGTAATTATTAAAAGCTGTTTGGCTGGGTCTGTGAGAAAAAGAGGGTTTCACTCAGTCGTCGTGCTTCAGCTTCCTGATCTTTCCCTTGTGGCGGTCAATCTCACGCTGGAGACGTTCAATCTCCTTTTTGTGGTGGTCGATTTCCTCCTGGTGATGCTGCTTCAGCGCAGCCAGCTGCTCCTGCTCCTTACGCCTTGTGTAGAGATGCAGAGAGAATAAACAAAGAGACACAAACAGATCAATTAGAGCAGTGATTAAAAAAAAAAAGGGATAACAATCCACATTTGGTTGCTGTAAAAAGAAAGAGATCATACTTGAAATACATCTCCTCCTCTGCAGCCTGCTTCTTCCCCATGGCTCCACCTGCCTCTCTGATGGACCCTCCACCTCCACCGCCTTTTCCCGCACCTTTACCCAGCTCACCCAGCTGTGGGGTGTGCAGGGGAGCAGTCACAAGGGAAATGTTTAGTATACACATTCAGACACAAATAGGAGTCAGTGAGCTTAAACAAGTTCTTTCTTTTATTATAAAGACTTGTCGACCTCTTGTGATATTAAAGTCAAACGTACACTGTGAAAATGACCCTAATCTGAAGGTCAAGACTGAGCTTATTTCACAAAGGAGGGGAAAGGTCTTCTTTGTTCGCCGGGTGATAATAGAGGGAACAGACCAGAAAGTGTTTGTGTAACGACAAAGCAACCGAAACCTGAGAGGTCAAACCAATTCATACGACTGTATTCTGAATAATGTGGTTTAACAGGCAACCTGTGATATTTAATTTAGACAAAACATGATATGATTAATGAATCCCTGCTAATTAATTGCTATAAATCTGATCACCTTTGCCCCTTAAATTACCTTCCTACAGACTAATGTCACAAACAGTTGTTAGTCTAACAACTGCTCATGAAGACTGCCAGTTGTTAAATTATTGAGCTAATTCATCAGAAATGATTCACACACACCAACCAAACGCTCACAAACGACAGTGTTTAAGTCGAGTGATGTGTTTTCAGACGTCTTTTACCTGGTCGGATGACATTCTCAGCTGCGAGGTGACAAAACTCCTGATGTTAGGCCTCAGAAACCTCGCCATGTTTCCTCCTGACATGAACACAAACACTGACGATGACAGCCTCGCGCTGCCCTTGTCCTCAAAATACGCCACAGGACGGCGCCATTATGAGACGGACGGGGGGAGGAGGAGACGGAGGAGGCGGTCTAATGAGAGACCGAGGTGAAGGGAAATTTATTTATTGATGTCTTATCACAGTACGATAAGACATTTTATTTAAAATACGTTAATATGTAGTTAAATGTAGTATAAGTAAAAATAGCGCTTCCTCTTTAAAAATGGTATAGTCTCAAACGCGGTCAGCGTGACACCGCACGTTTTTTACGTGTTACCTGCTGACCACACGGTGACGTTTGTTATTGAGTTAATGTACAACATATATGTTTCATTATATATAATACTATATACATTTAATATTATTTATTATACTATATAACTTATTATGTATGTGTGATTTTTGACTGTGATATGTTTGGAAGAGTTTGATCAATAAAGATAAAAAAAACAATTATTCCAACTTTATGGGCAACAGTGTACATTTGTTATTATTTATTATACTATATACATATTATTATATGCAGGAGATTTGGCCATGTAATAGCATAGACAGATGTACAGTACATTTTCTTATTTCTTAGAAGAATTTGAAGTATATATCAAAACTATTAAACATGTTTAAATAATGTTAAATGTATTGAATTAAATACACATATGTATTTTTTATAGATGGATGTCGAAGTGTCCTCGGGCAAGATACTGAACCCCAAATTGCTCCTGAAGGCTGTGCCGTCGGTGTATGAATGTGTGTGAATGGTTAGCTCCTCAGACTGTTGAGCAATTGGCACCTTGCATGGCAGCCAATGCCAGCAGTGTATGAATGTGTGTGAATGGGTGAATAAGATATGTCCTGTAAAAGCGAGTGGTCAGAAGACTAGAAAGGCGCTATATAAGTACAGCCCATGTACCATGTACCATTTATATAGCACCTTTAAACACAGAGTTTACAAAGTGCTTTGACAGACAAGCACATACAGAGAAAATAGCAACAGAGAGCCAGGCACGGAGGTCAAACAAAAGCAAGACAGAGGAAGAACAGCAACAAGAAGAGAACTGCTTGGGCCAAGAAACAAAGGATTTGGCATAGTGCAAATCTGTGCGTTGGTCTGATGAGTCTAGATTTGAGATTTGTTCTACCCGTCTTTGTGAGAGGTAGAAAAGGTGAGCGAATGGTTTCTACATGTGGTGGAGGTGTGAAGACATGTGGGCGCTTTGCGGGTGACACTGTCTGTGATTTATTTTAAAATCCAAAGCACACTTAACCAACATGGCTGCACTATGCATCTTCGTCAGTGTTAATTTACAGTGCGGAAAACGACAGTGTGTTAAAATCAGTAAGAGGCCTAGCTGCTGTATTCTGGATAGTTGGAGGAGAGTTGTAGTTATTAGTCATGAGGGAACCTCTACAACATGCACGAGTTATCCATCAATAAAAAGTAATATTGCATGTTACAGAATCGTTGCTGCAAGCAAACTAAAACTCATCGGTTACTACAAATCATCACTGTCAGACCTAATGATTCAGCCATGATCTGTCATGCCTAGACACACAGGCATACTTTATTCTTTAACTATAATAAACTATAATTTTTAAAAAATGAATAAAATAAAACCAACTGCAAGAAATGCTTTGAACAATTTTATTCAATGCTGCAAAGAAAGTACACAGTCCCCTCGTTGAACAAACCAAGCACTGGCTTACAGTATGTGGTGAAAGGAACCCCGCAGACTCTCTTTCCCCAAGTCTCCCTATAAATACGTCTCTTGCCAGGCAACTCTGGGCTCACTCCGTCCCAAAAAGAAACTAAGAAATACAGTATCAACTTAAAATTTCAAACCACATTCAACATTTTTTTTTTTAAACTATTCACATCACACGTCATTACTCGTCAAAGTTACATATGTACAGGTATGGTTGGAACCTTGTTGGCAAGCGAGTGCTTTAGAAAAAAAAGTAAAACAACAAGACCCCCCGAATGTAAAAAAATGAAAGTCTGCACTGCTCTGTTCATAATTATCTGAACAAAAACAGATAACCAAAGGCCCTCACGTTTTTTCCCACTGTGATAAAGCATTTACATAGTTCCTCTTGCAACATGTGAGAATTTGAGATGACGACATGAAAGTTTTTGCTCTTGAGTTTGCCCGGTCATTTTTCTGAAGTAGCAACAGTTGCACCTGAGGGACAAATCTAATTCTGGCCTGTGTATCTGCAAAAAGCATTGCCATGAGAACACAAGAAGTTTTTTTTAATCTACATAATAAAACTGTAGAATTAAATTCCTTATGACTTAAAAATATTGGTATTTAACAGCTGGATGTCACGTATGCATCACAACAGAAACAGTTCTTGGAATGAAACAGTTTGGAATGACACACTGTCTTTGCCACTTTTCCATTTTAAAACAAAGTTGTAATCACATTTTACAGAAATAAAATAATTAAAAAACTAAACCTTCAGGTACATCTGTGCTCCAGACAGCTTTTGCTCAACACACATTGCCCAGAAGTGTTGCTCTCAGCAACTGTATATTAGGTGTCTCTAGAGAAAGAGCGGCGGCTTCAATTCAGGCCTTTTTTAGGCTGGCATTGTGCTGATGTTTTGGTTTCGTTTAAAACAAAGTTTCAGAAGGGAACAAAATAGAAAGTATGGCAAGTAAAGAAATTAATAAAACAAGATGGGGGGGTGGGGGGTGGGGGGTGGGGGGGTGTGGATAGGTAGAAAAAGACCAGGGTGCATCATAGGGCCAGGAGCGGCCTGCGGAGGCCCCTAGGAGGAGGCAGCGGTAGCCGCTCCCCCTTCCAGCCCCGTCAGTCCTGCTTGACGCTCCCGAGTGCTCTGAGGCGCTCCAGGAGGGGAGGGTGGGAATAGTGCCACATGGAGAACAACCAGTCAGCCACGGGGAAGCCCAGGTTGTCCTTGTTGAGCTTGATGAGGGCAGAGTAGAGCTCTGAGGCTTTGCCCATGCCGCGCGCAAAGGCATCTGCCTGGAACTCAAACCTGCGACTCAGGACTGTCAGACAGAAGGACAGCAGCTGCAAAGACAAAATACCAGAATCAGACACGGCTCAAACACTGACGGGAACTTATATTCATCAATACCACACTCACCTCATTGTACGGGGAGAAGATGAACTGGAAGATAATCATCAAGCCTATTAATGTGGGCTGACTGTCGTCGAAGCCAAAAGCTACAAACAGCTCCTTACGTCCAATCAGAACAGCAAACAGGGAGAAGCACAAGAAGGAGTTCATCTGCAGAAAGAACGGAGTCAGCAGATGTTACATGAGCAACAACGTCACCATTTAATCAAGTGTAATCATTGACAGGAGAAATTCTCAATGGACACAGTGACTCAGCACCTGACTGATGACAATATTCTTGACGGTGTGGCCAAGCTTCCAGTGACCAAGCTCATGACCCAGGACTGCAAGGATCTCTGGGTTGTTGCATCCTTGTTTCTTGTTCTGTGAAAGTATTTGTAAGAGAATAACACTGTTGGATTACATTGAAAAGACAATAAAAACAATCAATAGATTAAGGTTACAGTAGACATGTTTACTTAAAATGTTGTCAACACATTATGAAGATGATTCTTGGATAGATAAACACCATCAAGGGAAACCTATAAATCCAAAAAGTGTGAATTTATTCTGTGGATAAAGTTTACGTCTCTGAGACCTTGGGCTTGGCTTTTGATTCGCTGGACGTGTCTTCGCTCTCTGGCTCCGGCTGTGGCTCTCCAGACTTGTTCAGAGGCGAGTAGTCTTCCAGAAGAGTGTCAAACAGCACAATGCGTTTGTTCTTAAAGAACCCGTAGAAGTACGCGTTGCTGTGTGACGACCTCTTGGAACCTGGAAAAAGGGAAGACGTTTGAAAGAACGAAAGGCTAAATTCACAAAATATCTTTTAAAATGTAAAATACTGCTAATGTAATAACGGCAGGGAACTCAAAGAAGAACAAGAAATGTTGAGTATTCTGGATTTCTTTACCTTCGACTACATAAACTTTAGTGAGGGGGAAGCTTATGCTCTTTGCCATAGTCTCAATATCTGTCTTCAGCTCTCCTTCCGGTAAAGGAGTGAACTTGTCAAACAGGGGAGCAATGTAGTCAGCATAGATTGTTACAAGCACCTGAGAACACAAGAGGAGAGGAGACACATCATGACGACAACGAGCTAAAGTGTAACTACAGACGGAACAAACGCTTCCTTTCTACACAGAGATACATTTTCTCATCTAAAACGTTCTCTCGTTGTTTAACAAAGTGAATGCCACACTAACCAGGGAAACTGCGAGGGTGAAGAGCCAGGCGTAGATGAAAAAGTAGTCCCCACCAATCTTGATGATGTACAGGAGGAGGGAGGTGACGGGCAGCAGGATACACTGGGTCACAACAAACTTCTTCACAGCGTCCTTGAGGAAGAACCCAATCGTCTGAGAGGAAGACAAGACATTAATACATGCGGGGAGGGATCGGATACGTGTGTGCATGTAAACGCGCGACTAAACTGGTGATCTTTAGTATCAAATAATCACACTAGACCTCTAATGTGGCTGCAAAAAGTTTGCAGTTTCACATACAGTTACAGTTTCACTCTTCACAGAGTTAGCATTAATTCACCTTTACTGTCCATGCATGCTTATTATATATTCATGGATTATTGATAGGGACAGATACGGATATCCAATGCAAGTATCAGTGTTCATAGTGGATGCTTAAATCCATCACATCCCGACAAGGGTTTTTATGAAACCAAGAAGCTGAAACAGTAAGGGAAAATGTAGACTGAATCCAGAAAGATACAATAAAGAATGCATTTAAAAATCTGACATGACTACAGGTTTCTTGCTGAAGTTACCAGAATTTGGTGGCTCTCTTAAAAGTGGTGAAGTTTGCGGCCAATTTCAAGCGATCAGATAACTCCAGGACTTTCAAATAGCAACTTACAAACACACTACTTCCATTGCACAGTGTGACACACATTGCTCAATTCAAGCTCATCGCAGCTGCTGATCTTCCTGCGGAAGGAAACTACAAACATTTAAAAGACAACCGACACTTCAGTGCCGTTTAGTCCGTGTACCTGCTGATTAAAGCCGTGCTTTTCTTCAATGACAAATGTGTTGTACAAACTCCAGGGAAGTCCAGTCAAGGCGCTGAACAGCGTGGCGAGCGTCAGAAACACCAGTGACTGGGTGATCTCGTACTCTGAGCCAAAGCCAAAGCGAGCTGTCACAGAACCAGCGACGGCCCACAGAATCGGGATTCCACCCAGGAGCAGGATCAACTAAAAATTTGAGCACAACACAAGCCGGCTTTAACGTTTCACGTGTCAGATCAAACATGTGGCACGAACATGCAGAGTAAAACGGCTCCCTCACCGTCCCTTCAGTCTCAGAATAGAGTCCAGACCAAAAGCTGAAGTTGCTTTTATCCAGCTGATAAAGACGTGACTTCTCAAATGTGTCAGAATCCATGATCTTCCCAAGTTCCTGAGGCACATGTGTTGTTGATCTGTAAATCCTCCTCTGTGGGGATGAAAGAGATGAGCGTCGATGTTATTTCTTAGCCTGCTACAGTTTCATAGGTTTGACTTATATGAATTCAAACAAATACAAACAAATGAATCAATAGATCAGCTTTTATTCATCATTCATCATCTTTCTTGGCTAATTTTGTTCAGATTTATGCTTTTTTTAAAAAAGACCAACATATTTGTCTCACTTTTTTTTTTAACAAGATTCACCTCTTAATTCTCATCCTCAATCCTCATTTCATTTGCAACTTTTTAGAAATAAACCAATTGAGAAAAAAAAATGCAAATCACAACAAATTACCTCCATTATTTTTGACTTTCTATGAAACTGTACTCGCTCTGTTCATGCACTCGTTTGCACTTTTGAATCAGCCTGCCACAATATCCTGTTACTAGGTTAGGACAGAGACTTATCTCAGCAAAGAGATCCAAAGAGAGATGCCACATCACTGCGATGAATTACGAAACTCGCTAAGAAGAAGGCA
The DNA here is from genome assembly GCA_014281875.1 of Nibea albiflora. NCBI lineage: Eukaryota > Metazoa > Chordata > Actinopteri > Sciaenidae > Nibea > Nibea albiflora. The sequence goes on along the minus strand of CM024799.1, from coordinate 22,221,900 downwards.
TACTTGATTACAGATTGTCTTTATTTGTTATACATGTCCGTTAACGTTTTAACCACTGCATCCCAACACTTATTTAATGAAAATGGCAAGGGGGAAATGATCAAACATATCACTCAAGTACTTTTAAAAAAAAGAGGAAATCTTGCTTGTTTTTAGTTTTACCAAGTGAAAAGACTTTGGCAGCACATTATCTTGTAGTGCAGGTCCATAAATGATATAAATACTGTCATACCAAATCTAAATATGTTGTGCACTGTTAAATTGACTTCCATCACTCTTTAGATGTCAAGAACAGTCCATTACATTAAAACAACTCATTATAAGTGACCTGACGTTAGCTTCTTTATTGAATCAATGTGATTTCAGGTCTGTTTTCCTCCTAAAATGTCTCCAGTAAGCAGAAAGTTTAATGATTAACTCACCTGTCTGTAAGAAAGGTATGCCTCCCATAGATACACTGTCCACGAAAACCCCAAGACAGCATAAAATATCTGTTGTTCCACCGGCAGGTCAGATATGGACTGAAGCATCGTGGCTGTTTTTTGGTGTGTTTGCTGCAGTAGGGAATGATTAGCTCAGCAGGCTAACGATGCCTTAGCCTGACTGGGAGTTTTAGGCTAGCGGCTACTTAGCTTCCAGCTCCACACACACACACAGACAGACAGACAGACAGACAGACAACCACCAAAGGAGGACTGTTCCCGCGTTAAACCGACGGATACTAACTACAAATGTTTACTGTGAAATCTTTTCATCCCGTTTCCATCCCTGAGTTCAAGGCTTTTACAGCTAACACTCCATTCATGCGAGCCTGACGGCGAGGTGTGGCGACAAACTCTACTCCACCGGAAACAACTACTATAACTGTGGTTCCGCACCTTGAGTTTTAAAGTCCGTGTAAAGGCAATTTTAAGATTTCTTTCAAAATACATCAAATGTGTTGGGAAATAGTTGCTGGAAACATGTGAAAAGACTTTGAACTTAATTGTGGAGTTAGAGGTTAAAACAGTTTTCCAGCAGTTTTCAGTCCAGGATTTTTTGTGGGCGGTCCTTAAAGGGTGGCTCGATGACACACTGAGGTCACCCTGAGCACACCCCTGCATCCCTAGCGGAGAGAGAGAGACAGAGAGAGATGAATTCATCTCACTCAGTGTTTCAAAGTTAGTCATGAACTCATCCGACACGTTTCCATCGCTTCAAAATGGCTGCTTGACAGCTCCCATGAGTAGCTTAAACGCATTCAGCGGATACACCGCCACAGTCCTTTTTACCTCATTTTGCCATGTAATTTCATAAACTTCATAAATTCGGCTGGGTGGTTAATAACACTTCCTTCTTTGGTCTGACAAACACATTTATTTACTTCACACAGACTTTAAAAACGTGTTAAAGCCAAAGAACAAATTAGTAATTTAGCCACGCGTCTTAATACAAACTCATAGGGCCTTACACATCATGTTTTGTTTTAATGGCTTAGGAGACTCATTGTGTTTTTGTTGCCTTCAAATGAGTCCTCTATTTCTACACTAAGAGCGGGCATGCTTCCATGAGTGAGCCACCAAATAAATGTTTTTTAATGGCAAATGCAGAAGCAGACTAGAAATAAAAATCCATTCAGTTTTGAGAGAAAGTCAATGCCCCTCAATCCATTATTGCTAAAGACAGAAGCAGCAGGCTGTAGTCTGAACCAGGGTGCTACAGGAAGGACTCAGCCTTTAGTATAGTTGAGCCACCGGGGCTCCTCATAGAGCATTTTTCTCATCCAATCGGTATATTGTGAGCTGCTGTAATAAGTGAATTTCCCCAGTGTGAGATCAATAAAGTCTCCTATCTTATAACTCTCAGGAAACTGGGCAAAACCCATTTTATGCAGAGTTCCTGAGCTTCTGTGGTCCTAATGGAAAGCCATTCTGATATAAATATATATTTAATTTAATGACAAGAAAAACTGAAAATGTGAAACAGATAATGAGAAATCAGTAATATAGCTATGTTTAGTGGCCTCCAGGGCCAGTAGTTGCTGGCCTCTAATTCCCTCTTCTATCCACTCCAGTGTGTACAGTAGTTTTTTTGCAACACTCCAGGTTTTTATATGTGATGCTTTAATTCAACACATTTTATTTTATTTTCTTCTGATAATATTAGCTCACTGTGTAATGATATTAAAATATGTTTAACAGTTCATCTTCAATTTAGCAAATAGCTCCTAAAATGCGACTTCACTGCAACTTTACCAAACTTGGTTTTCAGAAAGAAGTCACACGAGTCGGAAAGTAAAGGGCTTTATATTCATTTCCACATTTATTTTATTAGAAAGTGTTACATACATGTTTGCCAACATCTGTCCACTGCATCCCAACACTGATTTATTATAAACTGAGGTGAAAAATAACTAAACATATTCCTCAAGAATTTTTCCACTAAGGAAATGTTTTTTTTCAGTCACATTTTCACACAAATGAAAAGGCCTTGCCATTCGCTACTGACCATTTCTAACAATCTGAAAATCTGTACATTTCATCTTGGAGGACTACAGTATATACACATCATGAATTAACATAATAGGTGTTATATGAATGCTTTCATAGCAGATGTCTAAAAAGAAAGAAAGAAAGGAAACAGCCCACTCTGATCTTGTGCACTGTTCAAGCTGGATATTATCTTAACACTAGTTTCTTTAAGTCTTTAGTTTGGCAACTTAAAACATAAAAAAACAAACAGATCAAAAATACTACTATCATTTTTTAAAGAAAAGAAAATACTGGTACACAGTTTGTGAAAGTACAACATAATTTTCCATAGTGATGTTAAAAAAGGTGCTCGGGAAAACTAACTTCCAAGAAGCAGTTTGCTGTTGTTGGTGTCTGATGGGAAGAGGTCAGGCAGGGTGGTGGTGCAGACAGGTCTCCCCAGGACCACCACAGGTCTGAGGTACTGAAGCTGCTTAATGGCCAGGTCCCCACACCCAGCAAGGGCTTTGTCCAAGATGGACTTCAAGTTTTGTACTGATGTGAAGTCTCCAGTCATCGCGTGGGGCTTCAGAAGTGGGGAATGGGTGCGCCTGCTGCGGGGTGAGAGATTCCCAGCTGGTTGTTCTCCTTAACGGAACAACTCCGTCTGAAAGAGTCTCGCCGTTTCCCCGGCCCTGTGTTGTTCTTGTCATTAGGTGTCGTCTCTTGTATGAATCTCAGGAATGAGGACTCAAAGCCGATAGGCTTATAGGTGGCTATGTCAAAAGGGCGTGGAGAAGGGCTACAAGGCTGAGAGTCTTTCAAGTTTGAGGGCTGTTCAGACAGTTCATTTTTGCGTTTCAGTGGCTGGCGAACGGGAGGAGTCGAGGCTGACCCGTTCAACATTTTACCACCGTCCTTCGTGCTCGATATGTCTTGGAAGCCCTCCTCAGTAGTAAAGCGCAGCGAGCATGGTGGCGAGAGGTCAACAGTGACGGGACGAAGAAGAGGCTTGATTTGATCTAAACTTAATCTCTCCTCCTGTTTCTGATTGTTGGGTGTTACTGCAGCCGAGTCTTCAGCATGCCCGCCGGTGCTCGGCTCACCGTAAAGCACCTCGTCTGCACCAACAAGGACACCATTTCTCTCAACAGGTGGTGGATCCTCCTCTTCCTCCACTGGGAATCCCAGTGAATCATGATTTTCCTCATCCTGTGTGTCTGTCTTGATCGACTGTAAGCTCATGGGTGCAGGCTGCCCCCCGGTTTTTCTGGCTCTGCCTGATACTCCATTTTGCGAACCCCGTTAGGAGTACACGCTCCTGACGCTGTTGGCCTGGCTGACTTCCTCTGAATCAGCTCCTCGAGCTGCTCAGCGTTAAAAACAAGCTTATCTTCGTTCTTAAACAGATCTTCTCGGCGCATGCGGTGAACTGTCAGGTAGTGGCGGTGCAAACTTCCCATGTACGTGACGACGGAATCACAGTCCTGAACCATGCACGGGTAGGCCACACGCAGACAGCGGTCTTGACACATCTGTAGTGCTTCTTCATGAGACCTGAAGACAAAACGACTGTAAGAGTTTCTTCTTGGGTTTTTTTCTACTGACACTGGCTTCTCCTCAACTTTCACCACTTCCTCTGACTGGGGCGGCGCTTCGGGTTCTGGATTCTCAATCTCAATCTGTGTGGTGGTGGTGTTGGTGGTGGTACCAGGTTCTTCTTTCTGAGGACTCTGTGGTGCAACAATAAGCTTCTTTTGGCAACCAGTAATTGACTTTTTGTGAGTGCTCTGTAGACGTACCACCAATGAATCGTAGTACTCATAGTGACTATAAAGCGTGTGTTTTTTAAGTGCATCGTCGTGGCTGAATGCCCTCGTACAGCCTTCGTACTTGCATCTTATTAGCTCTGGTGGTTGCGAGTGGTAATCACGAGTGTGACGAACCAGGCTGCTTTTAAGGTGGTAGGAAGCATTACAGTTGGCAAAGTGACATTTGTATTGGGGCTGAGGCTCATCAGAGGTCGGGAGAGGCCTTTTCTTGGCAGGCTCTTTTCTGACTTCTGGACTGTGATGCGCGTCAAAATCTTTCTCCAACAAGAGCTGCGAGCGATTGTAATGATGTACCAACTGTAGGTGGCGCACAAGGCCTCCCTGGGTGGAAAAAGCTGCATCACAGTTTTTTGCTACACAATGAAAGGGTTTACTGAATTTATCCAATATATAGCAGAGATTACTTTTGGCTACCAAACGTCTTGTGGTTCTGACTTGTTGTTGGGTCCTATCCTCGCCTTCTCCCTTCTCCTCACTGTCTTCTTCCCTACTCTCTGGTTCATCCTCGCCTTCCTCTTCTGATGGAGAATGATTGTCAAAGTTCTGTGCATTTTCAGAGTTTTTTTTCTTAGGTTGGTGTTGCACCGTGGGGATCTCTTGCTTCCTCACTTTTGGATCGTGGTTGATCATCTGCTGAGATGTCTGCTCTGAAGGGTCCTTGTTTCCTTCATTCCTTACAGATGCACAGCTTATTTTGCCCACTAAAGTCTCACTCAGGTTATGAACCTGAACATAGTGAGCCCTCAACACGTGTTTTTCTCTGTGACTCTTGGAACAAAGATGGCACACATAAGGCTTAAAAGATGTAGTTTTCAAAGAGGTCAACCTTTTGGCCTGTTCAACGGTGCGGCCGTGTCTGGTGTTATAGTGTCGCAGTAAGCTGTAACTCTGTGCAGTCCTAAAGCTACAACCTTTCATCGCACAAATATATGGCTTAGCAGTGGCTAATGACTCAACGCAGGCTTGGTCATCATCAGCTGCTGATGCTTCTTCAGCTTTGATTTCTACTTCTAGATGTGGAGGTCTCTTCTGAAGTAATACAATAGGAGGCTTGGCCAGGATCGCCTGGTGAAGAGATATTTCTGATGCATTAGACTCTGGGTCTGACTGAGGGGGCTCACTTGGTACACTGTGAGGCGATGAAGAATTCAAGTCCAGTTTACTGAGCCCAATAAGAATTTCTTTCAGAGCGTCATTATTCGTTTGAAGGCTTGAAGAGTTAGTTTCGTTGTTTTTGGGTTGAGTGGTGGATGATTTTCTTTCTTGGCCAGAGTCTGCAGGTTGAGATGGAGCTGAGAGCTCATCTTTTCCCTTTTCCTCATGGTCTGGCTCAGTTTCAGGCTTTACCCCTTTGGACTTTGAGCCCCGCTCTTTGTCGTGCTTGTGTTCTTTGTTCTCCAGTTTAAGGTGCTCTGGGTGGGCACATTTCAGATGTCTCTGGACATCTCTGGCTCTGGAGAAAGTCATGCCACACTTCTCAAAGCCACAGGTGAACTTGCTTCCATCAAAACACACTGCCACCAAGGTCATTGTTGCTTTGGACTCCTTGTTGTCAGGTGCTTGCAAAGAGGAGGCACAGCTTACTGAGGGAGAGTTTAAGACTTCACTTACAACTTCTTCTGTATCAGCTGATACACTAAGACTAGGGGGGGGTGTCACTTCAGTAATGGTCTTAAAATGTTTCCGCTTTGCCTTCCTCTGTGCCTCAAAGTCTTCTTCAGAGAAGGTGATGTTGTGTGTGGATAAGTGCTTTATGAATTCCTTTTTGGATAAATAATATTTTCTACATTCTGCGCTAGAACACGTAAATGCTGCGTCTCTGAAATGCTGTGCTTCATGGTGATAGATCTGTCCCAAGTCGGAGTAAGTGACGTAACAGCCTTTGAGCTCACACTGGTAATTCAGCTGATAGCCATGAGTCTGTTTGTGTGTGACGAGCTCATTGGAAGTACTAAACTGAGCACCACAACCTATAACCACACACGAGTAAGGCGTGTCACCATAATGAACTCTTCGATGTTTGCGGTGATGGTAAGCGGAGACAAAATGGCGTCTACAGAAAACGCACTTCTCTCGCTTGTCTCTCATCTGATGAAAATATTTCACATTCTCATCGCCTTTGTGCTCCGACTTTAAATGGACATATAGGTACTTGGAATGTTTAAAAATCCGCGTGCATCCGGTTCCTGGGCACTGATACTCGTCCCGGTTCTGCAGCTTGAAGTGTTGGTCGATGTAATCAAATGTCACATGCTCGTCATCGTCGACGTGCTTCTCTTTCACAATTTTGGCTTGTTGCACGATGTGGTGCAGCACGTCTGGATCATGCGTGGATTTGTAATACAGCATTAAGGACGGGTCGATGGTGATCTCCCCTGGTTCAATATCGTCATCCTCTTCGGTCTGTTTCTGCACATCATTTACGTTGCTTTGTTGCGTTTCACTCGGAATATGTTCTTTCATGTGAGGAACGAGATCCTTTCTGCTCTTGAATTTTTCTAAGCACACGGGGCAGGGGTGGCAGTTCTCCTTTGCATGTCTTTTTGAGTGGTGAATGATTTGACTGTCTGTGACCGACCTCTTGCAAATCCTACAGGAGAACTTGTGTTTCTTAGTCTCGGGTTCCTCTTGGCTTTCTCTTAAATCAGAAGACGGCTTTTTATCCTGCTGCTCATGGCCGTCAAGACTTCCATTTATTCTCTTTTGATGCTCGGACTCTACTTTCACTGTGATTCCCTGTGCCACAGGTTGATTAACCGCCTCTTGTTTGACTACCACCTCCTCCTCTTCTCCTTCTGACTCTGGCACTAACCCTAAAAGGGCGCTGCAGTGATACTTGAGAGTTTTCCAGTCCCAGAATTCAGGGTCAAAAGGCCAGTATGCTTTTAATGCTAGCAGCAACTCGCAGCGTAGCGAGTTGGGAATAACCTCACTTTCCTGGTCATACTTTTGGTCTGGGCGCAAGTAAAGCTCCTCAAGGCACCCAAAGACCTCCTGGCTGGGGCCAAGCAGGAACTCTGTGAGCAGGCAGGCACGCAACACTTCAAGGTCGTCTGGAAGAAGGCAGGACACGGTCTTACAGACAGAGATCCTCGTTTCTGAGTCATCGTGCTTTGGAAGTTGAAGGGCTTTGACACACAGTTCTACTGAGGCAGGTACCCCCATTTCCTCCGCCTGAAAGAGAGTGGTATATTATTAGCATAACAAAAAACACATTTCCCTCACACACACTGTTTTACATTCATCACATTCTGAAACAGGGATGACTTCACTTTCTCAGCTTGGGACTCTTGTGTAGTCAACTTGCCTTATCAAAGAGTAACACCACACAAGAGACTAACGGCAGCTGTACTGTAGCACTCTATTGGATCAAAAAGGTACACCACAAATCTCAACCTCAAACATCACAGATGCCTGTGATCAGGTGTGGTCTGTTCACAGGTGTAGTGTAGTTGTTGGACTGAAGTGTCAAGTTACATCACAGCGACACAGCTTATGGAAAAAGCATGCTGTCGCCACTAGATGACAAGGCAAGGCAGATTATTAGAAATCATTTAAAAGTTTGTAATAGAGCACGGTTCCCATGCAACTGGACTTATGCAGTGCCAATGACCTTTTTAATGACTTTCAAGGACTCTAAAGATCTGGGTCAATTAAACAAAAGTGAGTTTATGAGTAAGACATGACAATGGTCAACATTAAACATTAACCATGTGAGCAGCTCTTCAATGAAACAACCAGCAACTTCAACTTCAATGCAGAACATATTGACGGTTATCATCATCCCTGTTCAAGCATAAACAAACATACACAATGACTGCTGTTGATGTTGTTTCCTCCACATTGGCAGTTTTTTTTTTTTTTTTACACATTGTGAGACTAATTTGCGTGGCAGTTCATATGTGGTCAAGATGCAAACAGGGAATGCATGCTAGGAAAGCTTTTTGTTTCTGACTCTCCTTAATACCTGAAACTCCTATAAGCAATGCACTGACTCAGTACTTTAAAAAAAAGAAGACAGTATGTCTGTTGGGCTCACCTCTGTCTGAATGACACGGACCAGGTAAAGCAAATGGTGGACCGTTTTGGCAATGGCACCTAGCTGAAGGCATCTCTCCAGGAGAGACATCAACGAGGGGTCGATCCTCCTCTGAAGCTTACTCCACAAATAGAGTCAACTCCCTTTGAAAGACAAAAGCACAAGAAAATTAATGATTGTTCTCATTTTGACTGATTCTCTGATGACAGGAAACACAGGAAACAGATGTGAGGTTTCTAATCATCCAGGCTGATTTTCAATTTGCATTTGGCTGTAGCTCTAAATACAACATGTAAATAAAATACAATACACAACAACATTAACCACAAGCTGGAACTACTCACCAGGAACAGTACAGGCTCTGCTGCTGAAGCTGCTGTGTGAGGAACGTTGTGCACAAGATGAAGGCCGTGTTCTCCTCCCCCTCTGTCTCCAAATTACACGTGATCTCCAGCACGTCCTTACAGTCAAGCCTGGATATCTGTTGAGGGAGTAAATACAATGTTGAAATCTCAGGAACACATAATGCAGTTTAACATTATACTGGGAAATCAGATAAAAATTTAATACCAAAATATTTCTCAATAATGTCAATTAGAGATGCACCAAAATCATGATGGGGGAAACTGGTGTTGCTACTGCTCATACTGTCCTTATTATCTGGATCGAGTATAGATTGCGGTGTGACCCATCCTCATTAAATGCAGTTACATTCATGCGGGCATGACAAGCTAGCAACTTTTTCACCTTCAGCCTTCATACATACATCATATTAGCATTACATTTATTTGTTTAGGGATAGACAAACAGGATGTGTGAGTAATGTAAGGCTATGAAACTGAAAGATAGCAGTTCCATGTGGGGAGCGGTGAGCTGAACAGTCATTTCAGTCATTTCTTTATTCTAATAGGAGGCCTCTCACAAACATCAGTGCAACAACTGCACGTAAACTAATGTGAATGTGCGTCCCCTTTAAAATAAAGTTAAAATGCCTCAATATTTTAGGCGTTAGGAAAGGTTGTGTGAACAACTCTGAGTGAATGATCATTCCAAACCAGACACCAAAGATTTTTAACTTGCTGCATGCAGACAGGACTTCTTGAGATAGTAAAGAGCACTTAAATATACACACTTAAGTGCTTGAGTCACTGAAACTTACTGTCAGAATACAACGTGGTGAAATGCATTACAGATAATATTCTGTGTCTCAATCTAAAGACACGGTTGAAAAAAAATGTATTTACAGTCCGTCTTACCTGAGTCCCTGAAGATTTAAGATCTTCTGAGTCTTCAAACTGAATGACAGGAAGCTCAATTTGCATGTGAATTTCAGGCTCTATTTTTGGAGACGTTGCAGATAAACTGTATAAATAGCCGCCTTTTTTCATATTTATTATTTTAAAAAAAGAAAAAAGGTTTGACTTGCAAATATGCATTTTATAATATTATTAATGTTATATTACCGGGGAGGGAAGAGTATTACTGTCACTCATCTGGAGACCGCAGTCTGCTGTGAGCTCTCAGCACAGCCTGCCACAGCCCTGTCTCTGAACAGAAGCAGCATGTCGAGTACAGACTAGATGTTTGGACCATTTATGCATTACTTTCATTTAATTAAAATAGAGCCACACTTTTTGAGTAACTATTGAAATGTCTATTCATTACTTTAAGCAAATTTATTTCAACCCTTTATTCAATACTTTTAGCTTATTGCTTCAACTGTTTGCTTATATTTTTAGATACTTATTTCATTAGAATTTTTTTTCCCCCAGCAACTCTACAATCTACGAACAAAGAGTGGTCATACCTCCATGATGGCTTCTTCATTGGGAAGTAGGTGACAAAGCAAAGAGACGTAAGTTTGACGAAAGGTAGCCTGGTTGGAGATGAAGCTGCATTCAGTGCAAGCTTTGGCCAGCACCACCGCCTTGGCCACTTCGCCCATCTTCTCCAGGTGCTTCACCCGCATCTCCATGAAGCCCTCGCCCTCCAAGCTGATGTATGCATCAACTAGAATTCAGAGTAAATCTGATTACCAAACAAACCACCACGACAGAGCTGATGTGACGATCAGCACTAAAAGGAATGAGCGGTCACGTCCAAATGAAATAAACTTAGATAGGTTTGCTAGTTCCTGACCTTCTTCTGTGTTGGTGGGCTGGCCCGTGAGGAGAGAAGTGAGGACAGGGTTGCTCCACGCTCCTCCCTCTCCTGTGATCTGGAGTAAAGCTTGGAGGTCTGTGCTGCCGTACTGTAACAATGTATCATGGGCAATCTGCAACATGCACACAAAAAAATGTTAAATCTGAACATAACTTAAAATGTTTGTTCAGAATCTTGACAATTAGATAAAAAATAAACCCCCACGAATAAAAATATTTTCCTGCACAGAGGCGGCAGTGCTGCTTCACCATGTCATGTGATAAAGTCATATGTTTTAAAAATGATCTTCTAAAAAGGCCATTTGTTCACATTATTACACCACTGAGTTTAATTTACTGGTCCAATTAAAAATATATATCTACTCTTCACAAAGCAAAACATATGTCTTTTGAACACCAACATTCAAGTCAGGCAATCAAACTTGATAAGCGCTCAGCTTCCCAGTTTAATAACACTGTTGACAAAAATATAACAGTTTTTCTTTTGAGTTATTCTGAGAAGAAAGAGCAAAGATAATTACAGTGCTTTTCAAAACCTTTATTAGAATGTATGTCAGCGTGTTAACGAGCTCCCGTGACTCTCCATGGTATACCACAGCTTGGCTCTGCTTGGACATCTTGAATCGATGTTACACGGTGTACTGCAAATCCTTCAGACTTGAAGTCACTACTAGCGACAGTAGACACCCTCATTAGACCCTCATTACCTCTTTGCTTAAATCCTCAAAGCATTTAAGATAAAGACTATTTCAAGCATTCATATATATATGTGTCATTTTGACGCACACAACTGACAACCAATGACACGAGGAGCGAAAACAAGCTACATACACCAGTTTGAGAAATTTTTTTCCAGGCTTCACTTGTCTCCAATCAGATGCCTCTCACACACACCCAACAATGGCACGTTTTTGTTTACTTAAGTCAATTTTGTTGTCAGCTTTGAGAACTCCAGTCATCACCTCTTTCTTTATACATTTTGAAATCAGCAACCCGGCGATCTGCAAACAAAAATGTTGAGAAACAAGATGTTCTACCTGAACTGAGTGGTGGAACTGAACCCAGGCTTCATACGGGATTTCATTCTCAGGCACTGACAGCAACAGTTCAAAACAGCTCCTGCGAGAAAGAAAAAAAAAACAACAAGATGACAATGATTTCTGTAAATTCTGACAATTCTGAAAAGTTTTAGTCTAAACAAAAAAAAAAAAAAGAAAAACTAGAAAACAGAGGCACTGCAAGCTCAGCTACGCAAAAGTCTGAGACATTACCAACATTTCAGATGGTGCACAAAATTATCTAGCTCTGTATTCATGTTTAAGAAGAGTCATCTTAGGATATTTTTACATTAAACATGTCAAAAAGGCTCACTTGAAAATAGAATTGATGGTTTCATAACATGATCTGCCAGCAGTTCAGTTAAGTTAAGGTATAAGGTAACTATTAAAAGATTCAGCTGAAAACAGAGAATCACCCGCGGGTCCCTCAGGTAAGACTATACAAGTGTTTTTGGAGCCGTGCACAGTGCGTAGAGTCGGCAATTAATCGCAAGACATTGTGGAGTAAATTCCTGCAGACAGGCTGTCATCTGCAGCGTGGAGCCTTTAATGCATCTTAAAGTACAACGAGAATCACGTCTAATCCAAAGTAACAGCCAATCACTGTCAGTTACGGTGTGCTTGTGCCTTTTATGTGGGTTTATTCACAACAGAGTCACGGTGATACAAATGTTAACATTTCAAGCAGTATGGTCCACGAACTGTAACACATCCATGTCACATATGATGAGTGCACGGTCAACAGGAATAAATAAATAAAAAGGACAGAGTCACTCACTTCACCTGGATTATAAAAAGCATCTGCATTTAGGTTTTTGTTGGGTCACAACGTACCCCAAAGTGAAACGTCGTTGTGTTGTTCACATCTATTTATAGCCTTACTTATTTTGTTACATGCAAGAGACGTGAGACTATTTTTACCTTGATATTCTATTTCTGCAGAAAAATGACTGAAGGGGTTCCTGACAATTTAATTTATTGAATAACTGTTACTCAGAGTTATAAATCATTTAAGAAGGCACTGTTTACTGTTAAATAACACACTGTGTGGACAAAGTCAGCCTCAGACTGCATTTTGTAAGCTTTCGATAAGATTCAAGCCTGGAAAACATCCACGGTGAAGCAACTGACCATGACCCAATATTTGTCGAGATAGTAGCAGCAAAGTGCAGGTGGCTCGCTGCCTGTTGAAGCTCTCCAACCTTGTGAACAACCATTCTGACCGAATGGAAAAAAAGGGAGGCATGATTTTTGAAGGTGCTCAAATGTATTCAGAATCTGGGTTTTGTGGATAGTTTGGGAGAAACCTGACATTTCCAGGACAGCCATCCAGCTCGTTGTGCATTCATCCACCCGTGTATATGGATGGCGCATTTTGATGTCTGAAGATGAACAGAGCCTACGTGAAAGGTCCGAAGCAGCTGAACTAAGACTACATTAGACAAACTAGAAATTGCTGGCTTGTGCTTGCCTTCATAAATAATTTAAGAAGCTGATCCTTTCACCTTCAATCCATATAGTGACCAACAAAAGTGCTCCACTAGACAGACTGCCAAATCCAAACGCGGTACTCACAAAGCTAGTCTCTTCAAAACGAGTGCCACTCTGTCGGACTCTGCCGTGAGGTGTGATCGGGCCGCAGCGAAACAGTTTATGGACAGACAGTAGACCTCCAGGAGAGGCAGACCATGCTCCATGGAGTTCCTGCTCCCAGCATAGTGCATCAGCGCCTGTAAGCACACAAAGATAATGCAAAATGTAAAAAGAAAATACAGTTATGAACAAAGACTGACACTTCAGACAGGGACTGGAGGGAGGGGATCAGATGAGAGACATTCGTCTGGAAGAACAGGGGTTTTCCACCTGGGGAGATACCGGTCTATACCTGATTGATCCCAGCTGACACTCTGTCAGGTGTGAGATGCTCCTGATTGGGTCTGAGGGGACTTGACTGTACGGCATATGACAACCCTGAACCCTTGATGGTGAGCCAACATACACTTAAAAAAAAAAAAAAAACACTACCTCAAGTAGGGACATGTACTGTGACATCTTTTCACTTTTTCATACTTTTAGTTTGAATATTTTATGTTTAAGGCGATGCTTTCTCAGAAATATGTATTTGTAATGAGCGCATGTTTAATTCCCTTCGATTATTCAATGAAATTTTAAAGAATTATAATTTCTCTGAATTATACCAACATAAAATAAAAAGAAAGGGTACTTATAACAAGACAATAAAACAGGTTGTCATCCTTTATAGTAAACAGACAGCCCAGTGCGGTCTTCGCTGTCAACTGTCACCAGGTGTAGGAGTCAACGGGAGCGTGTCTAAACCAGTGTGACATCTGTATGTAGCTACACACATTAAATCATCACTATCAACATCCCAGGAGTCCCATTTACCAGACAGCAGGAACGTTGGCTGGCTGGCGTCTACAGAGGCAACCAAATTAATTCCCCTCAGTCTAAATATACGACACCCTCTCAAAGGAAGCCAAGAATAAGGTCTCAACCCTGGAGAGCCATATCAGTGTGCTAATTACATCCAGACTACTTCCGACTCGAACAGAAAATAAATACAAGACAAGATTTTTCATTGTTGTTTCATGTCAGCTGGAATAAACGCACTCGCTCAGAGTAAGACGGTTACTTTCATTGTGCATATGAGGATGCTTCACCGACAGCAGCAGCCACTATCCAAACACAAAGTGAGTGAGCTGGCTAATGAATTACGACAATCAACTTTGGCAGGTGACCAAGTTTAACTGACTGGAAGCCCATCTCTGATTGGAAAACATGTACTTTGGCTTAAAACTCCAAGAATGAAAGTGAGAGCTGAACAAGGCGGAAAAGCCAAGGGAGTTCCCAGCTTTAGTTTCCTGATGCAAATATTCAAATTAACCCCCCCCCCCACAAATCTATGGCAATTCAAATAAGAGTGCACCTCCATTGTTAATGAGAGAATAATCACAACATGGCAGATCCTCAACATCCCTTCGATTTGACACTGTAACAGAGGCTAAACTAAAACAAAATATGACAGAAGCAACTTCTTTAAATATCCAAAACGCGATTTCTGGGTGGCTTTAAGCCACAAATATGTGGTAAATCTGGATAAACATAGCGCGATCCGCCCCGCCCCACACACACACATGCAATTTTGCATGATGTGCAAACTGTGACACTGTCATGTGCACGCAAATATCTGCCAGGTTTCCTCTTTTAAGCTTTAAAAAAAAAATAAGATGCGGACGCAGCAGCTTAAATGAGTGCTATCACTCCAAGTAAAAAGGGGGAGCTCACTGTGTTAACTTGAACCAGCAAAACAGGCAGCATATCACTCATATGTCAGTGTGCATTATAATTAGCCAGATGCTGTTAAATTAAACTGTATGGGTGTGTAAAAAAAGCATACGCATAGGTGAATGTGAATATATATATATACACACAGTGTAATCGCTCCCTGGTTGTGCACCACCACTCTGAAGTTGTCCCAGGGAGCTAGCGGGCCAGCAGCCGTAGCTTGCGGGCTGCGAGAAAAACAATCCTGGGTGAAGCTAACGGCTGGCTAACGGCTGGCTAACGGCTGGCTAACGGCTGGCTAACGGCAGGCTAACGGCTGGCTAACGGCAGGCTAACGGGGAGCTATCGGCAGGCTAACGGCTGGCTTCGATGTTTGCATGTACACATTACCTGACAGAAGTTGTCGCAGTACTCAGTGGAGGATGCTATCGACATTTCTTGCTGCCTGAGCACATCTTCAAAGGCTCTCAGTGTGGCCAGTAAGGTTTCCATTGCAACCAGAGTGTCCTCAGCCGTATCCAGGGCCCGGTCGCTCCATTCGTGCTCTGGTTCGACATTATTCTCCGCCATCTTCGCTCTCCGCCACGGCGCGTATGCAGTGCAGTCTGACGCCGCCTTCATGTGCTGTCGGAATATTTAAACACATCGGTTGAACTTCACCAGAGACTGTGAGAGGAGGGGTGCTCTGTAGAAATGTGTGTGTTAAGTTTGTTGGTTTTATTATATAGTAGGTTGTTGTTACTTTAAATCTGTTTTTTAAAATCTATTTTCTGCAGGTGTTTATATGTCAAATAAGCTCAATTATACTTAAAAAATGTTAATGAATGGCATCATTTTTTTCCTTCATATCACACTGTTTCATAATAACTTCAATTCAGATGCATGTCTCATTTTGTGAGTTATATACAGTCTATTCTTATTTATAATCAAAACACAGGTCCATCGAGGAGACATTGATTTTTAAAATTACGAAGTGCGCGCTAACGTAACATGTCACGTAGCCTGAGTATAACTTCCCTGCTGGCTCCAGTTATCACTAAAATAACACTACACTGAACAAACGTGATATTTATTGTGAGCAAACATGATCCAGCTGTCGCATTTGATGCTTTTTCACTTAATATGTAATATATTGTTTATATATTATATTATACAAGAGATAGAGATTGTTTTGTTTTTTTTAAGAAACATGCAGAATATAGGCGTTTTTGTGTTATTTGCTCTGTTAATTAATGTTACTTACAGTTCATGTTATAGGGATTGTAACATGACAGGCTTATTTTATCTTGTTTTGTAAAATGATATTTGGTGCCACCTGCAGGTGAACAGGTGTATCTTTAACTTATCTTTGACCCGGATGTAAACTGCATCCTTCTCGGCCACACGTGTGTAAGGTAAGCAAAGCTAAAGCTGATACGCGAAGGTTGTTTTTTAGTAGAAAATCCACTTTATGACTGACTGTCTTGAGCTGAGGGTTTCAGATGAGCACACACTTTAACTAACAAGACTTAATTTAGCGGCACAAATCAGCCAGTTTAGTTTTTTAAAGACTTCTACGTTGGTCGACATTTGGATCTTCTGTTTTCTGTTTACTCGACAGTCACATAAGGAAGTATTCAGCAGATTTTAAAGGTGCATATCGCCAGTGTGACTGTGTAATGATTAATCCGACAAATAATCTATTACAATCTGTCTATCTGGCTTTTGGTTGCCTTGAACAAGATTTTATTATTTATTTATATCCTTAAAACACTCCTAGCGCAGTCAACACACCGTTAATAACTGAACACACACACACACACACACACACACACACACACACAAGAGATGGGCGAATGAACTCACATCAGATCAATCCACTTTATTTAAGAGTTGCGAGTAGCTACAAATTGTAAACACAAATTGTTCTGCGGGATATTTTGTGCAGAAAATAAACAAACTAGTTTTTATTAAACTAGAAATACAGGAAAATTATTTTGTTTTGATTTGTCAGATTTTTCTTATCATGTCAGAGCTGCTTTCACACATACATATATAATTCTATTTTTCCATGAGGAAGTGGCTTTGAGTAGGGCTTATGAACCAGAGAGTGGCCGGTTCAAGTCCAGCGTGGACTGGTAGATGGAGAGGTGTCAGTTCACCTTATGGGCACTGCTGAGGTGTCCAATGGCAAGGTACTGAAAACATAACTGCTCCCAGGGCCCCCATCTCTCCATGTGTGCGTGTGTGTGTTCATTTTCTTTAATTGGTGTGAGACAATCAGGAGGAATACAAAAAATTTGTTTTTAGCAATTAGTTAATTGCGTGAGGATCACTGTCAGTGCGTAAGAGCAACCGCACAGAGTGTTTATGTCAGCAGCCGAGCCCTGAGTTTATTCATTTAATGCAGTTTGACTTGTTTGATCTAGGATCCACCATGGGTAAGTCCAAACAAACAGGAAACCACAAGAGTGACAAGAAGAAGCACATCGCAAAGACATGGAAGACCAAGCGCAGAACCAAAGACCTGGACCAGATCCACTCAGACATGAAGCCTGAGACTGCAAGCAAGCTCCTACATCAGGAGGTGGACTACGATGTGACAGGATGTGCACAACACTACTGCTTACACTGCGCGTGAGTTTGTGGATATAACAGGAAATGAGGCTTTCCATTGGTTATCTGTAATATTTGTATGTGACATGCTGTGTTCAAGGCTTTCTATGCAAAATAGATCTTGATGATTTCTCCTTTTCTTGCAGGAGATATTTTGTGGATATGAGATCCATGAAGGAGCACTTCAAGAGCAAAGTGCACAAAAGACGGTGAGGCACCATATCTCATAGAAGACATCTGTGTTATATACTTGCATTTCCCCTATAACTATTCCATGGTAGTAGTTTCAGAGCTTACCGCTTCTTTTTCCTTCGTGCAGGTTGAAGCAGCTCAGCGAGGAGCCCTACACTCAGGCAGAGGCAGAGAGGGCAGCAGGTATGGGCTCCTACATCCCTCCAAAAAAAGTTGAAGTGAAGACACAGCCTGTGGAAGAGAACATGGACTGAGGGCTTCTCACTTTGACCCATGGACTGATACACACAATAACAGAAGCATTAACAAAATGGGATCATGCTTCTGTTGTTCCTCGTTGTCACAAATATTTTTTTGTGACGCACTTCAAGCCTGGCTGTGGCCAGAATCAGGAAAGCCTTACCTTTAATGCTGGGTAATGTAATACCACATGTACCTATGTAAATATTGAGTATGTGTAGAACCGTGTGGAATGCTAATAAACTAAAACATACAGTGGATTAAGCAAGATTGCATCAGTGTGATATTACACAGTGTGGTTAGAGCAGCAGCAGAGGGTTAGCACCTCACACAGAGTCCCAGGACAAATCTAGGGATCACGTGTCAAAAGGGAGGATTTTTGTTTTTCTGACCCTCCTCTTTTGACTCTTGTGAGTCAGGATCTCTGTCATAACAGAATCTTACAACAATAAGATTAAAAAGACAATTATGGTGGAGATATGAGAAAAGAATGGCATGATGTATATTTCCAATTATTGTAACAGCTTAAATGGAATGTGACATGTTCACAGTATGAAGTATAACAAATGTTCATGTAACAAAGGGTACAAACTTCGGTGGGGGTCCTGGGTCTGAGTGATGAGGCCAGCTATTGTGGCGTGAGTTTTTGGTCCTGATGGTTTCTATGAAAAACAATCTAAGAAGCTAGAAACACTTTTTTTGTTGAGTGTAAACAAATCCTGAAATGAGGCGCCAACAAGAGGGGAGTCAGATTTTGACAGATGTAAATTGTGATCCGAAAAAATTTGACTCCCCTCCAAATGCAGTTAATGAAAGGTGATTTCTGCCTAAATATGACTAGATCTGATTCTAGTGCTTCATAATGTAAAGATCTGAGCTCATCGTTCCCGGCTGCCTCATCCTCCTATCCGTGATAGGACTTAGCTCAGGCTGCCGCTGACCTGGCTCCGCTGTCCGCCATAGTACTGCTTACGGATGGTGTCCACAGGAGGCAGTGCGGCTTCACCACTGCCAAACGTCTCCGGTGAACTTGAGCTAGCAGCGTTAGCATCCTGCTGGTCGTCTGAGCGGTGAGGTGTAGTCCCGGCACCGCTGTTTTGAGTACCATCATCTTGCATCGGTTTTCTGGTGAAAAATGTTGAGATGGATGGTATTTGCTGCACCAGAGCAGCATCTTTGTCTTCTTTTTCTTTCTTTTGTTTTCTTTTCGCTGAACCACTGAGCGCCCTTCTCGCGCCCTTTGAAAAAACGCGCGTTTGACCCCGGCTGGCGTACGTCATTGTGTCATCACACATTACTTGTTAATATTATAATTTCTAAAACATTCAAATTGTTTTATTATTATGTTATTATTATATTACATTTTCAAAAACAAAACAAAAAACACTCTGAAGCCCTTATTGGCTCTGGGGCCGTGGGCACGCCCACACTGCCCATGCGGTAATCCGTCTATACACACATGGACTCAGAAAAGTTGGGAATAATGAGGTTCGAGAGACTGTCCTTTAGTTGGAGGCATGGGTCCATGTCTTGGCACAGGCAATATTTATCCATATAAACTTATGGTGTTATTGATTCAATGATTTCTGTGGCAGTGTAATACCATATATACCAGATAATGACACCCTCACCCTCACTGTCTCTATCTATCTGGGGTTCCTTTGCATAACAAGTATTTATGAATGAAGTTATTGAGAGTTTAAGATTATAACACAGACAGTTCTATTGTGCAATCCAGCAGAAACACTTCCTCTGGCAGACATGAAGTTACAAAAAATGTAATGACTGGTCTTCCTTGGCAGAGAAACATGTAATTGCAGCTTGTTAGCAGACATTCCTGGGATGAACGAGGCAGCTCTGCTCCTTTAAATGGGACTACTGTGCCAGCGCCTAACCTCGGCTAAGCTGGAGAGGATGGAGACAAACTTCCGGTCAGCACTTTCAAAAATAAAACCACCAACGGCGAACTAGCTAGATTTAGATTATACATATGTACGTTATTTCGTGATTCAGTCATACATCGTTACCTGAGAACGAAATATCAAAATAAAATTAAAATAAAGCAACGTTTAAGTGAAGGACTGATAATATGGACTTTAGCGGTTGGTTAGCTGCAAACAAACGTAGAAAGTAAGAACGTAGACACCCGTGAGATCACTTTTAAGACATTTTAACAGGCGGGAAACATGTCAGGAATAACGTTTTGACTTTTCTCCCACGACATCTGCGTGTAACAGACCAAATCATGGATTAACGTACGGAGTTTTAGATCTACGGGTGCTTTTATTTTGACACCACAAACGCAGCATATCCGGTTTTGTCCTGGGTATTAAAGGCCCGCTTGACGGCTCGGGTCCAGATGGTTGTGGACTTGATGTGGGAAGTAAGAAATCTGTGCTGCTAGCTAACGTTTCACAGCTGTTGCCAGCGAGTGTAACGGCCGGAAAAGACGCGCGGTCCCCGGCTTGCAAGATAACAGAACAGCCGGAAGAACCTGAACTCTTTAAGGAGGGGAGAAACTTCACACTAACCCTTGGTAACCGTTTTTTTGAGGTGTGGGGGGACGTTATCCAACGGCAATGCCCTCGTCTAAATAGCTGTCGTGGAGGTCGAGGATGGCCGCAGACGTGGATAAAAAAACCACCGAGGATGGGAGCAGAATTACGCCGCCACAGAGTGAGCACCGGAGCCCGGGCACTGGATCCTGGGTCTTCAGGGGGCTGTGGACTCTACTTGTAGTCGGTGCCGTGCCTCTTCTCGCCTTTGGGATCAAGTATTACCATGATGCCCAGCTCCTGAAACGTCATGTGAGATCCACATCTGTAACAACGTTATTTATGGCTCATCATTAAACATTTAAACACTTACATTTAAATAATTAAATATGCGTTATGTGATATAACGCTCAGAAAATACAGATTTACTGTTAATGAATGTCTTAATTCAAAGTTTGCATTGAACTACTGCTACATTTTATAATATGTAATTACTGCATGGACGTTTTGACGTGTGTTATTTCTCAGACATCAAGTCTGCACATCTGCAGTTTTATTTTTTCCACCCCTTGGTGTTTTATTAGGGGGGCTGGATCTGTGCCACAGCTGCTAAAACTCACCCTCCTGTTTTAATCCACGTTTGTTTGGCCACAGAGGGTCTCCAAGTTGCTCCCTGTACCTCCTCCCCCCTTCTCCCTCCATTGTACAGGCGCTAGTAGGCACGCATCTGTCTGACTCGAACACATGCGAGGAATCTGTGGCCTCTGGGCTGATCTTTGTCCAAACTGGACTGCCCTAACGCAGGAAAGACTAAATGCTTTAGTCATGTCAGTAGAAGGTCATGCAAAATATTTGTCTTGTATGACGAGACGGCTCACTGTCCTAGTTTTGATGCCACATTGAAAAACCCCTGAAGCGTGTCAAAATGACAATAAAGATCACTCTAACGCTCGTGTCCCTCCATTAGGAGGAGAGTGTCCGAACTCTGGGTGCCGAGGGGCTTTTTCTCTTCTCCTCCTTAGACACCGACCACGACCTTTATCTCAGTCCGGAGGAGTTTAAACCCATTGCAGAGAAACTCACAGGTACATCACTTTATCTTTGTTTGTCGATTGTCCCGTTTAATCAGTGCCTGCCTCTTCCCCTCTCACTAAAACCCTGCATTGGCCTTGGCAGGAATTACACCCCCGGTGGACTTTGAGGAGGAAGTGACCCATGATCCCAATGGAGAGACTTTAACTTTAGAGGCCAAAATGCAGCCGCTGCTGCTGGACTCCATGACAAAGAGCAAGGATGGTTTCCTTGGGGTAAGATGAGGCCAAACTATTGTTGATTTATTGTCCTGTTTGTCTTGACTACTGCACAGGGGACTGCTTAATAAATCACAGAAGAGGCTGCAACAAGGGTTTTAAGTTTAGTCACACATTCACTGCGAGCTCTCAAAAGTTCACCCACTTTTATTGTCATTATCATTTAAGAGCAAAACAGTGAATTAATTAGATTTCACTCAAAATGTCTAGAGAATACATTTGTGATCATCTCAGACTAATTAACTTGAAGCATTTCCTCTTGCAGGTGTCTCACAGCTCTCTGAGTGGTCTGCGCTCCTGGAAGAGCCCAGCAGTGCCTTCATCTTCCTTCCCGCCAGCCAGTTCAGGGCCTTCCTGCCCCCAAAGAACAAGGTCGACGTGGGAGACACGTGGTGGGTGATTCCCAGCGAGCTCAACATCTTCACCGGGTACCTGCCCAACAATCGGTACCACCCGCCGTCGCCGAAGGGCAACAAAGAGGTATCCTCAAAGACTTATCGCTGTTTAGATTCACATTAGGCCGAGTGATAATCAGACCGTATATTAATAGATGTTCTTCTCTTCGCTGCAGGTTCTCATCCACTCCTTGTTGAATATGTTCCACCCTCGGCCCTTCATCAAATCACGTTTTGCTCCTCAGGGCACAGTCGCCTGCATTCGCGCCAGCAACGACTTTTATTATGACATCGTCTTCAGGTGAGGAGCAGTTCAGGGGGAGACGTGAAACAGCATAGTGGTGCCTTGACAGTCCGTATGCTTCACATTAGTGCTGACTAATGTCCAGGACATGCTATAAATATTAATGGTGATGTCCTCCCTGGCAGGCAGCCATTGATTTCAGTTTCAAATCAGCATGCAGATGATTCAGCCCAGCGGGTCCAGCTTACTTTTTTGTGCTAATGCGTCTGTAGGACCTCTCATGAATCTACGGATTCAGTCAGCCGCTGAAGAGCAGCGTTGCTAATGCGAGAAACCACGAAACACATACTTTGCATTGCATGTTTGTTTGCTCTGGACTGTTGTTATGACATCTCGCAGTGCTTTTACCAGAGAGTTAGAGAGTGTTCAAAACAGCCCTCCACATGACTGTAATGTAACATCAGCAAATATAAATATGTCTGTTTAGAAACTGACCAAACTCAAAGTTTAAAGGCCGCTGCTGTGAAATAAAGCCTACGACTGCCTGGATGGTTTGTAATCAACGTACAACTGATGGTTTGTTTTGGGGAACAGTCAGCAGTAATGTGAAGTTTACGCAGCTCACTGACAGTAAAATACCACATTTTGAATGCTAACGACTCGTTCTGTTCACCTGTGCAGGATTCACGCAGAATTCCAGCTCAACGATGTTCCGGACTTCCCCTTCTGGTTCACCCCGGGCCAGTTCACCGGCAACATCATTCTGTCTAAAGATGCATCTCACGTCCGGCATTTCCAACTCTACGTCCCCAGTGACAGGTACGTGCTCACGCTCTCCGCTCAGCACGCTGTCGTCAGCTACTGCAGTTCTTCACCTTTAATGTCCCCTCAGGTCTCTGAATGTGGACATGGAGTGGCTGTACGGGGCCAGCGAGAGCAGCAACATGGAGGTGGACATCGGATACCTGCCACAGGTACAGCGGTGTCTCTGTTACTTTACTTATGTCATGCTGCAGCAACCTCCTGTTCACATCTTAGCGTAGCTACACGATGGAGTGCCAGAAATATGTTAAAGGTCACAAAATAAGTCCTTTTTAAGTTTTGTTTGTTCGAGCGCGTCATGTTTTCCCATGCGACACTTCCTTGTTTTTGCGTCTACAGTTAGAGCTGCAGTCCACGGCCCATCCACTCCCTCCGTCATCATGGATGAGGAGGGCAACATCATCGACAGCCGAGACGGCAGCCGCGAGCCGATCCAGTTCGTCTTTGAGGACATCCACTGGACCTCAGAGCTCAGTCCGCAAGAAGCCGCTCGCCGGCTGGATGTCACTTTCTACCCCTTCAAGAGGGTAAATGTCAATGAAGCGTCTATTGCACACGCCGTTGCTTTACCACAGCTGTTTCATTGTTTCATCGTTGCGCTCCCTCCCAGGTGTCCTACCTGCCTTTTTCAGAGGCCTTTGAACGAGCTGAAGCAGAAAATAAACTGGTGCATTCCATTCTGCTTTGGGGAGCTTTAGACGACCAGTCCTGCTGAGGTAAAAATCATCTATCAAAGTCTTGCACGCTGTTACTGAGAGCTGAGAGAAGATTTAAATCATAAGACTAGAAATGGGCTGCATTCAAAAAATGGGATAAACACTGGTTTATGTTAGAGAGGCAGAGTTTTCTGCAGTCTGGGGAAAGAACAGTTCAGTACTTTATTCTTCAGTCAGTAGAGACCGCTTACCATTAGAAGCACCTTAAATCAATTTTATATCAGTTTATTACAGAGGGAGATGAGCTGAATTCTGGAATATTTTTATGTTTTGTGTAATAAGGCTGTGCTTTTATTGAAAAGTGGAGCCACAGCCAATAAATTCAACTTCCAGGCCATAATGTTATATATATATATAATGTTATATCCCATTTTAAAAGCGAAAGCATTCAGTCCATGATATAAACCGTTTTGAATGGTATATTTCGGTGTATCTTTCTGTAGGTTCGGGGCGAACTCTCCGGGAGACAGTCCTGGAAAGTTCGCCCGTCCTGGCCCTGCTCAACCAGAGCTTCATAAGCAGCTGGTCTCTGGTCAAAGAGCTGGAGAACATGCAGGTGAGCTGTCAGGACAGTAAAGCTTTATCCTCACATTTACTTTAATCGTTTTCAAATCTTGAGTGTGTCATGCTCAATATTTCTTCCCTGAAACAGGCTGATGAGCGGAACCGCGAGTTGAGCGAAAAGGCTCGATTACACCTGGAGAGCTACAACTTCCCTGTGGAGATGATGGTGGCCCTGCCTAACGGAACTATTGTAAATATTTTACTATTTTTGTCAGCCTATGATTTATGAGACTTCCACAAGAGTCCACAACTCATGTGCTCATAGGAGCACTCCCGTTAATATCCGTATTAAAGCAGTTCATTTAAGCACAAGGCTGAAATTGGTTTAATTCACCACTGAAGTCAGTTCTGGGCATAAAACATGTTTAATCTCTGTTAGACTTACAGTATTTCATGTCGTCCCACTCTTTACAATCTGTCACAGTCTTAATTGTAATCTTTGTTTGGCTTTAGGTCCACCACATCAAT
The DNA here is from genome assembly GCA_014281875.1 of Nibea albiflora. Lineage (NCBI taxonomy): Eukaryota > Metazoa > Chordata > Actinopteri > Sciaenidae > Nibea > Nibea albiflora. The sequence goes on along the minus strand of CM024799.1, from coordinate 22,197,012 downwards.
GCCAACTACTTCCTGGACCAGACGTCCATGAAACCGGAGGAGGAAGGAGCAACTTTCAGCTTCTCCGGTGGGTTTGAGGACCCCTCCACGTCCACTTATATCAACTTCCTGAAGGAAGGGTTGGAGAAAGCCAAGGAGTATCTGGCACAGTAATTTGTGTGTGGAGGAAATGATAGTCATTCCTCTGGAATTAAAGATAAGCAAACCCCTCCGACGATTACGTAGAGAAGCTTTCTCATCAGTCTTGGCAGCTGAAAACTTTCTTGCCTTCTATCCTCTTTCTTACTATTTATTTGTCTGTATGTCTGTCTTGGTCAGAAAATTTTCTATACGGTATTTGTATTTTGACAAACAGTCCACAGACACGTACTACAGGGAAATACTGCTTCTTTTTAATGAGGTACAAATGCTTCGCACACCTGAGCAGCAGCAGGTATGTAAACGTTCTAGAGCTGCTCTCTCTGCTTGTAGCTGCTGATCAATGTTGACAGATCAAAGCATAAATGCGCCATACTGCACCGAGACATGCTATATATCTCTCTCCTCTCTCTTTTTTTTTTTTTAATAACCTGGTGTTGCATGTGCAATATTTGACTGAGAGTTTTTGTGCTGCTGAGCGTGCCCAGAGACGGAGTCGGTGCAGTTGTTGCCTTTTTAGTTGTGTCTCAGCCGTTTGTGAAGGCTTTGCCTGAAAGCTCCCTCTGGGCTGGGCGACGCCTGATGTTATTGCTGAGGCTGCTGGAGGGAACACCCTTCTCCGTCTCCGGGGACGACAGCGGCAGGAAACACTAAACTGGACTGTGGCACATAAAATAATAATAATCCATTTTTTATTTTTTGTTTTGTTTTTCTGTATTATGAGTTTGAAACCAAATGTTGACTATTTTGCAGATTTGTGACCACGCCAAAGAACATTTGTTTTTATGTACAGTGGCTGGCGTGCAGCTAGAACAGCTGCTGAGCCAAAAATGAAAACCCAATAGGTCGGTCGCCACTTGGTTCATGTTTATGCATTATGTGTTATTATGTGGCCACGTGGTCATATGTTTGCAAATATGTTTGATTCCTGAGAAGCACATGATAGCGTGTACTGTTGTTCTCCTCTTTTAGGCTCCAGTCAGAGCAATGTGTTCGCTGTGTGTCTTTAGTTAGATAAGAAGAAATCTTTGATGTTTTAAGAAACAAAAGTGACAATCTGGACCTATTATTGGATATTTCTTGCACAATGTGTCTCTATTTTTTGTTTGACCTTTTCCTGTCATGTAAGAAGTTTCATCTTCGGGTTTGTTTTTAGAGTGAAATGCAAGAACACAGGGGTCAAGAGTAGTGATTTTTTTTAAAGTAACGGTAAAATTTGAGATTAGAATCCCGGAAACATCCGACCATCCATTTTGTGTAACCACTTATCCTCATCAGGGTCGATGGAGGGGAGGCTGGAGTCGATCCCAACTGACATTGGGTGAGGCCTCACAAGCAATTTAGAGTCAGCGTTTAACCCGCGTGTTTTTGGACTGTGGGAGGAAGCTCCACACAGAAAGGTCCCAGCCGAGGTTCAAACCTTCTTGTTGCCAGGCAACAACCACTGCACCACCGTGCCACTCCCCCCCGTAGACGTGTTAAGGTCATGAAGTCCACACCACGTGGACGGCTTGGAGCCTTCAGGAGGAAAACACTGTTATCTGTAACTTACGAGTGCCATTTTTTTCATAAAGGTGAAATAAAATTGTTTTTTTTTTACAAACAGAATTGTGTTGTTTTTTTTCCCAGCTGTTAAATTTAACCATCAATCACACGGAAGCTTTATTGAACATTTTCACTTGGTGCAGATTTTTATTAACTAATCTACAATACTGTACAATGTAAGCAAAGTAGATTGCTCTTTCGGAGTGAGAGTGCGTCACGGATGCAGTTGGATGACACAGCTGCATTAATTCAAAGTCCTTCTTGAGCTCTTTCATTCACATTCAGACGCTGCAGAGGCAGCACTTGAACAGTCGAGAATTCATTGCAAGAGCAGATGTTCGTCAAGCGTTCTTAAGTGACGAATTTTCAGTATTCCTTTCTGCTGTCTCTGTCACAAATCGGCGAAAACCCGTAAAAATGATTAGTGTCTGACAAAGGGAGCTTGTATTTGTGCTCTGCACGTGCAGCTTTCGACCTATTCAGAAGAAGAAGAAGAAGACTAACGTGTGTTTCAAACTTCCAGCATTAACTGAACACGGTTATATAAAAGTGGTGGTGGTGGAGGGGGGTGCATGCATTACCTCTGAAGACAGATCTACATGTTCACATGATAAATGGTGAGATATCGAGAGGTTACGGATTCACATTTAAAAGCAAAGTGCAGGTCTCCGAGACTTGTAACACGCTCCATTCAAAAACGAGGACTCGAAGGAATCCAGTTTCATAACAGCTCAGCTCTGCTCGCTTCAGTCCAACTCAGTCTGGTTGCCAAACCCACAGGAATGAGTCCACCATTAAACCCCGCTCCGAGACACCGAGGTGCTCGAGATCACCCTTTTTCTGGCCGTTTGAGTTCACTGAGATCCACAGCACTTAATCACACAGACAAATCCAGCAGTTTGTGGTTGATTTCTTTTTTTTTTTTTCCTTTTCTTTGACACAGACGTTACCATGAAATGAATGAGCGGCTGTATTTGTTTTTGCTCAGGGGTAAATGCTGTCTTGATAAAAGCTGAGCTCAGCGGGGACGAAGTGAGTCAAAGAGTAAGAGAAACTCGGCGACCACCTCGGCGCTCTTCAGCCGAACGTCCACACCTCCAGCTCCATGACTCGGAAGTCGTCGGTTTCTGAGAGGCAGCAGTTATTGAAGGTGTAGCAGGGGCTGCTGCGACCCAAGTATAAATTCTCATCCACCCACAGACCAAAGTGACCACTGCAGGAAAAAGAGTTCATGTGCGTGTTAAATAGATCACAGACGGAACAGAGTACATAAAACTGAATGCAAGAGGGGAAGTGGTGAAAAACCATTACCTGCCTCCGCCAATGGCAAAAGAGTCCAAGTCTCCTTTAATAAAAAAGGAGTTTTCTCCAGTCCATCTGAAGCACTGCAGGGAAAAGTTTAAAAGTTTAGTATCCTAAGTTCAGCTATCAATACTCTTACCATCAGATTTAATTAGAGCAATTTAGGGGAATTTATCAATGACTTCTTGACATTTTGACCTCCCAGAAAAAGCAGAACGAACTACTAACAGAACCACAGTATCACTCTGTGGTCGGTTGTTTGGCGACGTACCTTGAAGCGAGGATGCAACATGAAGAGGAAAGTTTCTCCGGTGCCGTAGAACGTCTCGCTGAGCCTCAGAGGGTGAGAGAGGAAAGCCCCGAATATCTGACGAAGGAAGGCCACACCAGCAATTAAAAACAACAACACTGAAACTACATCTATCGTTCATATTAAAGTGTCTTTTACCTCGTCAAGCGCGTCCTTGATGACAATAAGCACGGGGGAGTCTGTGGCACTCAGTCTTCTGTAGAGGGACTTGAGGCTGGAGCCGTGACGGGACGTACTGTAAGCCAGCTGCCAGGTGCGGCCAACTGTACTGGCGGGAAGCTCCTTACACAGCTGATAAGAGAGTAAAGTATTCAACAACTGTGAAGCAGCATAAATATGAATGCAGGCAGGCACGCAGGTATAACCCCGTGTAATGCTGAGTAAGCTGACAGCGCCAGCTCTTCTGAATTTAACTTCGGTGTTGTTGTTACTAAATGTGGCTGCTCCACAGAAACACGTTTTTTCATACTAGTTAAATATTTACACCTCCTGACTGCTGAATAACTGAGTGACCAAACCTGACTTGGTTGTATAGAGGGACAGAGTACAACAGGAAATACAGAATATATTCTTTAGAAAGCTTTAAAGTTAGGTAGGAATAGAAATCATCTCCTTTGCTAGGTCATTACTATGGCTCAGACTACTTGCTGGAGTAGTAAACTGGGATCCATTACATATGAGTCTACTTTAGACAGACCCCGTGTATGGACATGACAAAAGTTTATTTTGAGAACAAATTGCCCCCAAAAATATGAATACATTTGGATTATATATTACTTAGTTGGTAATTGTTGTAGAATTGCAATATTAGATTTAGAAATTGGGCACCACAATCCTGACCGCATCACTGCTGTGCCAATAATGTCAGTACAGCACACCCCCCTCGTGATATTTTCTTCATATAGCCTAAAAGCACATGTCACAAATTACAATACAGTAAAAAAAACTGTAATGGGGTAAAAGTCAAACAAAATAGTGCCAGATATAACCGTAATTAACCAACAATGTTATGTAATTTAGATATAACAATGGTAAAAAAAAAAAAAACATTTGAGGGACTGAGTTCATAAAACAGGACAAAACACCTCAAGTCACAAAATGAATCTTCGTGTATGCATATATAAATAAAACCAAGTCATAGTTACGTTTACAACAGGCACTTAAGTTTTAAAGGTCTGGCACCTAGCCGCGAAGTTGCTGATTGTCTTAATGTGAATGAGAGACAACTGTGGCCACAAAACTAGTGAAATAAGTGAGCCAGTGTTTAGTTTGTCTGTTTTGGGATACTGTAGAAACATGGCAGACTCTGTGGAAGAGGACCATGTAGATCAAGGTAACAGAAACAGAATGATTCTTGATGATGATTAAACACAAAAAAAGAAAGAAAACTTAATTTACTCACTTTTCTGCTAGATAAACAAACTGTAAACTGTAAACAGAGACCTCCTTACACCACATAAATCTATAGTATAGTTATTTAAATGGGTCTTTGTAGAAATGTCTGTTTGTGTATTTTTTCTAATAAGCTTTAAGCACCAGAGTGCTATACATTTGTGTAGTTACATCAGCGTCTCACCTCTCTGACGTGTGAAGCTTCTAAAACATGGCTGCTCTCCACAATATGACTGAGTCCTTCAGGGTCCCTGTCGACGGCCAGGGTCGGCTTCTCCCCGCTCTCCTCCATCAACACCATCTGCACAGAAACACACCAGGCGCGTTCAAACCAAAACAAAACACATGAAGCCAGTTTGTTCTAGAACACAGAGAGAGACATCACAACTCACTTAAAACGTGGTCTTGTCCACTCACCTCCCAGTCGTCCCCCGTGCAGCGATGCCTCTGGAGCACCTCTTCCTCCTCGCCCCCGTCCTCCTCGTCCTCCTCCTCCTTGTCCTCGATCAGCACAAACTCCTCTTCGTCGCGGTCCGCCTCCCCCTCCTCCTCCCCTCCCTCAAGTAAACACAAGTCTGGTCGACAGTGGGTAAGGTAGGCGTACAGCTCGTCAGAGCTGCGGGGCAGAGAGGGGGGGGGGGGGCAGAGAAAGCAGTCAAACATGTTTAAATGACAAACAAACACGGAAAAAAACGACGAGGAGAGGAGAGAGGAGAGGCATCCTGAATGTAACTCGCGCTTTTAATCCACCTTCATGAATATATTCATACATCACATTCAGTAGATCATCAGCGATTCTGTGCTCGCATTCAGCAAAAAAATTTGCAAAGGGAAGTTAAGGCTTGCATAAAAGTGTTGGCGAGACATTCACCTCTCTAACAGTGTAGGAGGTAACTAAACAAGCACTTTAACACAAACTTGAGGCACTTGTATTGTTTAAATATGCATGTTTATGTTTTATGCTACCTGTATTGCACTAGATTTCAGAGGGAAACTTTGTATTTTACCTCAATTTCAAAGGATTAAACTACTCAACAGTATGAATCAACAAAATGAACTCTGCATGTGTACATTTAATTTTTTAGAATTAAAGTACACTTAAGTTGCAATTACTAGGACTTTTACTTGTAATAGCGCATATTTACTGCTACTACTTAAGTTAATGACCTGAATACTTCTACTCGTGCTATGTAAATATTCATCCCACACACCCTTTCAGTGCTTTTGAAGCCTTATAAGGTCACATGTCGATCGTAGTCGCCCTTTCATAGTGATTACCTGTAACTAACCGTTGACAGATTTATTCCTAAAAGTTACCTCTGTACTCGTGCTGCGGTGAAGTTACTGCTTACTGACTGACTGAGCGATTAGTGGACAGAGAAAGTAAATATTCAACTGAAGTGAGCAGTTTGATGAAAGTATGTAAATATAATGACTGAAGTTCAGCTGAGCACCGCACAGCTAAAGAAAACAGTTCATGTAATGTCTCTTCAAAACTAACCTTGACCATGTTTAGGGGAGGGGTCTAATTAAAGATGCTACCGAGTTGTATTATGGGAAATGTAGGATACAGTGTTTTTGGAGCATGACCCATTCTAGAAACTAAATATCACGATATTGAGGCCAGAGGCAGGCCTAGAAAACATTTGAATGGGAGGGGGCGGTGGCAGACTGCAGCACACACTCACACATTATTAGCACAATCAGTAAATTGTTTGTTCACTGGATGGAAAATTCCAGATATACAACTTCACATAATAATACCACTAACAGTGGGAGAGTTTTTTTTTTAAACACAGATCTGCTTTTTAAAAATATTATTGTTATTTTTTGTGGTGCAAAGAACAATTTCTACAGCTATCAGTGAAGTTGTCAACATTTGACTAATGTCTGAGTTTAAAGTTGTAACTTTTGCACAAAGCAACAAATATGCTTCACTCTGAATATGCTGTCAGTGGCATATTGTGTCATTTTCTTTCTGGAAACATTAAGAGACTTCTTGTGGCATGATGACAGATACACGCACAATAACGCTAATGTACTCGACAGATACAAATATCCCCTGACTGCGGATTCTGAGCGTGATATTTCATCAGTCACAGAAGATTGTGACGCTGTGTCCGAGCCATTTAAATAATTAATCGGGTCTGTGAGTAAATGCACTCTGCACCTCTCTCAAACTGGAGACTGCAGATGATTTATCGCAGACTGCCTCAAACGCATTAAAAGTTTTATGGACATTTGAATGGACATTAGTGAATTGTACAGCAAAGTGAAAGAGGCTAAACTCAACTTTGAAAGGTTTTGTACGGAACAGTCTGTCAACTCTGTACATCTCTGTCAATTAAAGCCACTTATGGGGGGAAAAAATGTTCCTCATATCACTTTACAACCTTCAGTCTGACGTTAAGAGGAACTAAACAACATTATTAACAATTCTTTACGGTTTAGATAGGGAGCAGCCACAAATTAAGATAAAGCGCTAACGCTGAAAGGTGCTGGTGTGGGAACTGAGGAACAAGCATCAGCACAGGTGGCTGATTTACCACAGACAATTTGACCAACAAAATAGATAACCAGGTCATTCACAGCCATGAAGTTTCATAACAAATCAACCACAGAGCCCGTTTTTCTAAGAGGCAAGTCACAGAGAAAGCATCGGATCATCCTCCAGCCTGTTACACTGACAAACACAGGTCCGGATGTGTCAGCAACAGCTGCACCACATTGCTTTATATCTAAAAAGTGCAATTTAGAGATAATTCATAGTCAAATTTGATCAGTTCCCCTTGAGATGTACTTGTCGTGATTCTTGCTCCATACTTGTCATTAGTTACTGTACCTGTCTTGTGAAAGGGCAAGCCAGGAATCTCTTCTGGGTAAAGTTTTGGCCGACCCCAGCTTTTTCTTTCCTGCAGACGGCTGAACCCGCAGCCGCACAAACATCAGACTCCCGGGACCGCCAGATGATGATCTATGAGGCACTGAAAACAAACAAAGGTCTAACTGTAGTAAAGAAGATAAAAACAACATAAACCACCTCTCAGGACGATCTGTAATTCACATTCGTACCTGCAGTCTCGCTCTTCACAGAGGGCTTCGCTGTTTCATCAGAGTGCAGCAGCTTACTCGCCGCCTCTTGACCTCCGCAGCAGAAGGTGGTGCTCAGGACAGCCACGCTAAGGCTGCCTACAGATGCCTCTGACAGCACCTCTATCGGGCTGCTGTCAAGCTCGCACTCAGCCTCTGCCATGTCTCTGCTCTCTGCCTCCTCTTCCTCCCCAGAAACCTCTTTGGTCAGGCTCAGAGCCAGATTGGTCAACTCTGACGGAGCCACAGACTGCAGAGCTGTAGCCGACTCCCCCTTTTGGTTCGGGAAGCCGCCCGCTCGCCTTTTAGTGCTTTTCAACTTCTGGAAAAATTTCTTTCCCTTTTTCCTAATGAGAAAAAAAGAAGACAACAATTGTGTTAACTTTTCATGTGATCTATAGCCTGTGTATTGTTTAGGAGCAGTGAACCGCTTGCTGACCTCTGCTGGGACGTGTTGAAGTGAACGTGTGAGATGTCAGAGAAGAAGGTGACAGATGCCAGACTATCAACAGAGCACGACAGGAGGTATTCCTCACAGCCGTGCTCCTTCACCAGAGGATGTGTCTTACACGGGTCAAAGAAGATCTTATTAGAAGTCACCAGCAGGATACCGGAAACCACACCCTGACAGAGAGAGACAGACAGACAGGAATGTTGATGTGCCGCACACTGGAAATGTGGACAGATTAGATCTGAAGTTGTGTTGCTGCTCACACTCACCTTACGGTCTGTGATGTAGCGACAAAACAGTTTGAGGTACTGCATGGCCTCTGGTCCCTCGCCCTGACAGCACTCCGGTGGCAGAGCCAATAAGCAGAGCTGTCCATCGGGCATCGGCACCGCCTCGACATCCTGTTAGCATCGCATATAATTTCAGTTGACTATTTTTTAAAGGGAAAATGCCAAAATTTTTACAGTTTTTTTGCTTTGTGAATGCTGATTTTCTTGTTTTTTATTGTAGAAAACTGAATATATTTAGATTTTTTAGACTTTGTGATGGACATTGTTTCATTTTATAGACAAAATAACTCATCTAATCATCAAGAAAACTTAAAAATATATATAATTAGTCAGAATAAATTCATTGTTTGCTGCAGTTTTAATTAAAACTGGATTATACAAATCAAACCAATTATCCAGCTGTAGCCCAGAACAAAATATGAGAGTATTTTTTACGTGCTGACAATGCTTGTTGTCTTCATTCATATAGAGATCCATGATGTCTGGCACATTCACAGAAAAGATGTGAAACTGAAGCATCGGCCAGCTTCATTACATTTCCGTAAACACAGTCTTCAACGTATTATTCAAATATCAGAGTGTGATGTTTGCGTATTGTGTGCGTGACTTTAGAAACCAGGATTTCTGCACCAGTGAACCACAAAATTTTTATATTATTTAATGTTTAATAATGTTTTTTTCTCAGTCATCTTCACCCAGTGCTGTTAAGTTTTGATGACCGTGTCTTGTTTTTTTGTTTGTTTCCACAGCAACATACCACGACTAATAACTGGGAAAAAAACAGGTGGGAAGATGGGATTAAGATGAACAGTTACTATTGTTTAACTACAAACACGTTTCAGTCAGCCAGCTTGCCTGCTTTGATACTGACTCCTTAAATGTACATTAGTAATAAACCTCAGACAGACAGTAATGCAGTGAGGTTAAAAGTACAATATTTCCCCCTGAAATGTAGTGGAGCTCAAAAATCTACTTAAATACAGTTTCCAGCACCGCTCTTCTCTTCAGTTACACATAATGCATGAATGCAGAATCAGCGGACATGCAAGGCAAGCAGTTATTTCTTGACTCACCAGTAGTTTGTCATATTCTGCCTCTGGTGAGGGGGACTGAGGTTGAGCAGCGAGTGTATCCAACGAGTCCGGATCCGCCTTGACCTCCCGCAGGTTCGGATCAGAGCCAGAGTCCAGTTCTGGCTGAGACTGTCCTCGACCGGTGGTAGAAGTGTTTTTTCCCTTTGGGACGACCAGCTGCTTCAAAATGGAAGCCATGATAAGAATAGCTCTGACATTGAAACAGATACAACCTGGTGACTGAAGGAGTGACTACTTCCTCTTTCTGCAGGCCTGCAGTTCCCCTCTTCTCTTTGTTTGTGGTCACATCTCCATGTGACACATGTGGGATGTGGCTAGCACTATATTTTTACAGCTACAATATATTGCATTAAAATGACAAAGTGTGCATATTATCAGCCTGAAGGTTACTCACAAAAATAGATTTCGGGGTGGAGTAGTGATTGCTTAAATGGGTTTAATGTGAACCAACATACTTCCTGTCTATAGCTAAATATTTGCAGTAATAGTCACACGTCAGGTGCCATCTCGTACTTACCTCTCTGGGGATGAGGGCAGCAGACAGTGCGGGTAAATTCGACGAGGATCGGGAGGGGCAGTGACCCATTTTGCCCTCTTCTGCTGAGGATGCAGCGATACTGTTGAACTGCGATGAAACGCTGAACACCGTGTCCCCGGGGAGACCCTAAAACACAAGAAAACTTTTCAGTAGAAGCTTAAATCCGATCACACAACAGAAATCTTGGAGTCAATGGACGTTACTGTTCCTATGTAGTGTAGGAAAGGATATTAAATGCAAGTAGAAAGAAGTCTATTAACCCCTGGTTCGATATAATTATATACTCTAAATCACTTCAAACATCTGCAGATCAGATGTGAATATGTGAACACATTTTATTTTTGAATAGTTGAAACAGCGGACATTAAGCACAAATGTCCCACAACTGTTGTTGCAATGACAGATGGATCATTGACCTAAATTAGGCTAGGATCACCTGACGTGTGCGTGTGACCTCAGACAAACTGCGTGCTTTTATGTGTAATGTTTAATCATTATAATCATTTAATTATACTATCTTGGTTGGGTATGAAAGAGGCATCCTTGAAAATCTCAATCGTTTATGAGTTAAAAAAAAAAGAAGGTGAGGTTCACCTCACAACAACATCTCTGAATGCACAGCTGCAAGAATTGTCATCATCTACCATCCAAAATATCATTAAAACGCTCAGAGGATCAAAACAGAGAAGTCTTTGCACATGAAAGGTAAAACTAAAAGCCAAAAATGAATGACTGCAACCCTGCGAACCCTCAAGCGGTACTAAATACCAACATGACTGTATAAAGGAAATAACTACATGGGCTCAGGAACACTTCAGAACTATTGTCAGTAAACACAATTTGTTGCTGTGTCTACAAATACAGGTTATCACTCATAAGAACAACAAACAACGGAACCCTGCAGACTTCTCTACACTCAGCTGATGATGGACTGACATAAAGTGGAAATTGTGCCAGCGGTCTGACGAGCCCACATTTCAAATAGACGTCGTGCCCTCCAGACAAAAGCGACATTTTACACAGCGCCCCAACTTTTTTGGAATCGGGGTTGTTTATCATCAAAATGATGAAAATGCCATAACTTCTAACAGAAGATACAAAAATCTGACGGTGGAGAAGATTTAAAAAGGTGAAGGAAAGAAATGATGATGAACTCGGATGATGTGGCAAAACAAAGGCTAAAAACAGACTAGAGCTCTTAGTAATCAGCACATTCATGATTATCATAGGACAGACAAATACCTTCGGATAGACGTCTGAATATACATTCCTCCGGCTGTATTTGCTGTAAAGACTCTGAAACAAACTCTGTTTTCCCATTGTGTTCAGGACCGGCTCTGACTGCCCTGTCACTCTGAACCTTGGACGCTCTTTATCAAACCCTTTAAAGACCATAAATCTTGACTGAAACGCCTAAGCAGATGATACATAGATGCAGCAGTAAATGCATTACCTTTCTTGTCCAACTTCCTAAATTCTTTCTTACCTTTTTACACATGAAAAGTACAACAAAAGCCTGAAAAGTCTAAAACAAAACCTTGACTGACCCCGCTGCTTGTGCTGTCATCTGACGGTCCACCCGTATGCTCCGTATGCTTCACTGCAGTATTGCTAAGATCCCATGAAGTCCCTGTGGACAAAAGAAAATCAATTTCTTTCACCCCTTAGTGCAGAACATCCTGAGCACAGCACAAGTAAGAGGAAGCAGAGCTTCCTAACAGCATTAACATGCGGCCTTTTCTCTCTGTATGAAAATAATTATGCAAAGACATGACAACAGGCTCAGTGTGAGGAAATTATAAAATGTAAATTCAAGCTGGGCTTCATCGCACGAGCCTGCTGTCAAACATCTAACACTGCAGGAGCACCTTGCAGGTAGTACTGCCGCAGTTTGGGGTTTCTGATGTGGGGGATGTGGTTGAGAGGTCGGCCCGCGACGGGCTGGTTCTGACGCTGGCTGCTGGCTGTGGGCTCCGCCATCGCTCGGGCCTGAGGTTGAGTCTCCCAGGGCCGCTTAGCGAACTGCGGAGGCTGAGAGACGCCAGGGGGGAGCTTGGCACCCAGCCTGACGGTGAGAGCAGAAAGAATAGATATTAGGTTACAAACACACACACACACAGTCTACAGCAACACTGAAAACATAGTATGACTGACTCAGTGCATGCTTCTAACAGGTAAAACACAATTCATCTTTTTTTGTCAACTAAAAGCATCAAATACCAACAATTGAAAAATGACGATGATTATTAATTTATCAAAAATAGTTACAAATGAATTATCTGTCAATCGACTAATAAGTAAGTTTCACACTCTTCAGCTGACTTAATTCATTAAGCTCAGGTTGTTTCTGCTCATATACTCCACCTTAAAATCAAAATATTGAATCTATTTTAGGGTGGATTTTCCCTTTAATTGCAGGCATTCGATTATTCATCGTTCGAGTATCTGAAGTGTGAGTAACTGTATCGAGCAGCCCTCACGGTCTGATCAGAGTTATTTATAGGGGAGTGGGAGTGTTGTCTGCGATGGCCAGGAAAATGAGTTCCTGGCAACATGCTGTACAGCTCTCACCCACATGATGATGGAGTCCTTCAACGGGATGAAAACAGTGGATGGAAATGTACGTTTGGTGCTTCAAAATCACTGTGCTGCAGTCTGGTATGACACGTCCTTAGTGATAATTTGAACATGGTACCTTTTTTTTTTAATGCAATTAACGCAAAGCGTAGCAGGTTTAAATCTGAGACGCAAACACCAGCCAAACATGTCACGTGCCTCCTTAGAGCTTTACCCCCTTTTGTTTTCTTTCCAGTAATCCATGCATGTTTAGAGGCCTGACCTGGTCTTGACGTTGCCAAAGTAGCTCGCCCTGGTCTTGTCCCTCTGGGGCTCGTGGTCCATTGCTCCTAGGGTCTCGGGCCTCCTCACAGACTGAGCCATTTTCTGTGTTTCTTTTAGTTTGACGCTGGCAGCGGTGGCAGTTGCAAGCGGGTGAAGGGCTCAGCTGGCATCCTTCCTCCTCCTTTTATTCCCCATGCCTTCCTTTTGCCCCAGTTACAGCACCTACACAAGACAGTAAGTCATAAAATGTGGGCTGATTTTACAGACGGAGGGGAAATGGATGCTCCACCTGAGTTCCACCTGATGCCACATGACCCTCATAAGGAAGTGAGCTGGACATTTAACACAGTAATTCGATTACAGTGTCAATCTATTCATATAATTTGTGTGCATGTTGGTGCCTTCATATTTTAATAATAATAATAATATTGCATAACAACATGGTGCTTCTGTAATAGACGAGATAGTGTAGGATCAATGTGTTAGCATTGCACAGCTGTATTCAAAAATATCCCCAGTAAGGTTGTGTTCATATCATGACATAGACATGCATCTGGCTACATCCTGCAAAAGGCTCCTCATGACACGTCCCTTTGGGTGTCATCTATGAATTAACAGACGCAACATGGTTAGCTGAGCTTCATCCAGCATCCTCCAAGAGCTCATACCGTTACTCAGCCACACGGGTTTAACATGATCACAGTCTGCTTCCTGTAACTACTGCAGGGCTGAAATAATCACCGTGGAGGAAGTATGCATTTTAGACACGACATTACAGAATGATCGAGACTGCTGCAGACCCAAAAAAAAAGAAAAGAAAAACAGATTACATCAGCAGCCCAGCAGAGATGAACACCTCATGGCAGCATCCGGTAACCTGAGCAGAATCTTTACTGACCTGCGTCTTACCCAGAGATGGAGACGGGTGGCGGTCATAAGAGCGCGTCTTCATGTTGCAGTGTTATGATATCACTGCAGACACAGTAACAAGTTCAACATGCAAGCTCCGCCCGGGGCTCAACGCGCAGGCGCGACCCCTGTCAAGATAGTTCCTCTCCGGGGGGGGCGAAGGCGGAAGTAGACGGAAGTGAAATATCTTGTGGCTTTAATTGTTTATCTGATTTTATCTACTTTTTTCAACAGCATATTTATTAATTTTCAGAGAAAACTATCACAGCATATAATACAGGTGCAAAACATAACAATCACAGTAAGGCCCACCTTCAGTAAGGTAAACATGACAGTGCAGTAAACAAAAGTCATCCTTAAGTGTCACCGGTCGTCCAAAAGTTATCTTAGTTATCCCGAAGAAAAAAGTCCTCCAAAAAACAAACAGACAGACAAACATACTAAATACGTAGCAATACTCATTTGTTGATGGCTGACATACAAGTGGGGCATGCCTCCAATGCTTTCTTTCCCTTCTAAGAACACCATAAAAGAGCTCCACATACTGTCAAAGATGGGATATTTACCATATAAAAATGGGTTTTTTTCTATATTACCCATTTCTCATGCCTATATCTTGGTGTTTATAAATTAATATTTTTTTTCAATTAATAAAAGATAGATCCTATATGACTGTATACTATATCATATATATATACTATATCAAATTTACTTCTTACAGCCAGTTCTTTATACAGTTATTTATGTTTATGCAGTCATTGGTTACATCAGCTCATAGTATACAAGGTGGATAAGAAAATAAATCTAAGATCATGTGGAATATAAAAATATAATTAAGTAAAATTAATGAAATAAAATAAAAACAACAACTCGTACAACTCTCACCATCCTCCCTCAGACTCACTCAGTCACACTGTAATGCAATGTCCTTTTAACTTACTTACTGTGAGGCGCAGAGCGGCTTATTTTTCAGCTTTTACCTCAGTGTTAACGGTTCCACACTAAACTATATTTAATATATGTATATTAATTATGTTTCCTCTTTCTATTATTGTGTTGTGTGTTTGTATTGTTGGTGTATAAACCGTGTGTTTTTACTTGCAACTCACAATAAATCTGGAGTCTTGCACGCAGTAATGCTCACCTCCACCTCTCGGGGGCGCGCTTGTACTGGTTGTCATGGAGAAAGGTCATCGCGGAGCTCCAGCAGCCAATCAAAACACAGGAAAAGGCAGCAGGAAGGCTTCCGGCCAAATGAACGACAACACACAGCTCCGGTGTGAAAGACGAAGAGGAGAAGCTCCCTCCTGCTCGAAGTAGACCCGGTCAGCCTCCACAAACACTGCCGTCGTTTACCGTAAGTCACGCTCGTGCAGCGTCGATTGTGTTTTAAGAAGATACGCGAGTCAGGCTGAGAAATGCTGGCGTTGGTGCGCAGCCGAGGGTCAACCGGCTAACGAGGCTAACAGAGGTAGCTGTTTGTGGTAGCCGTTACGTTAGCTACCGGCTAATGATGAGCTGAGCTGTTCGCAGATCTCTGCCCTGAAACTTCATTTCTAACTTTAATCCCGCTGTTATCGACAACGGCAGAGTTAGACAAAGCGGCCGGCAGCAGCTTCATTTAATTAACTGTCAGCTGTTTAAAATCTGAGACGTAGTTATCTACGTGAGCTGTGTTAGCACTGCTGCTGCATATGTTGACCAAATCACGGTGTTGTACCAACAGTAGCTGTTTGCCAGCCTTCTAGGGCAGATTTGAATATTTATTAATGTTTTATTTAACTTTCTGATTGTACAAACCACAATAACAAGCAATAAATCAATAAAAAATAGAATAAAACGTGACAGAACATAAAAAAATCACCTAGTAGTATTACTGTTTAAAAAAAATATCAGATTTTTACATATATTATCTAGTAAATTAAAAGTTTTGTTATAAATTATTACAGTAATATATAGTATACAAAGTATCATGTATTTTCTGGTGATACAAAATGACTGGCACCAAGCAAAAGGTACAAAAGCAGAAGCTGCATCCACCACATGCATTTTATTTGAGATATCGCTATAAAAAGTTACATGTCATCGGGATTTTAATTAATTCATCTCGTGCCACTGAGCTACACGTTTCTTGTTTTGTGTCTGCGGTTGACATAACGCAGCCTTCTCCTCCTGCTTGTTTCTCCCCACAGATGCTCTAATTAATCACTAATTTATATCCCAAGAGTTGGCAGTCGTACCGACATGGCATCTGTGTGCTGAACCGCCCCGACTCCCAACACTGCCTGCACCGAGCGCTGGTGTGCTACTTCGCGACGAATGAGACTGACCCACCATCACCATGGAAACAGAAACAGTAAGTTTGATTTTTTCTTTTTTTTTTTAGCTGTCGGTGATGTCTTTACTTATCGCTGTTTATTTTAACACTGCTTTTCTCCCACATGATCGTGCAGGAGTGAACATTTTAGAGTAAGCACGGATGTTCCTTGTGTAGAGACTTTGTTTTTTTAATATATGTTTCACAGGAAGTCATTCCTATCTGGCAGAATAAGCCTCATGGATCCACCCGGAGCGTTGTGAGAAGAATAGGTTCCACTCTTCCACTCAAACCTCCACAAAGGGCATGCTTCCAGGTAAAAATCAGAGCCCATCCTGCACCTTATCTTTATCAGTTGAGATGCTCGTGAATTCAACATTAACCTGCCTCCTTGTGCATTAGGAGCTGCCTGGCCTGCCTTCTCTTCGGCCTATGGACGGCCCTATGGTTCCTACATTGGCAGACATAGCCTGGATTGTTGCAGATGAGGAAGAGACTTATGCCAGAGTGCGGTAAGTATCTAGTGAAGCCTGAAAACACAGACATTATCCCAGACTGTCTGGGTTTCCAGCGTGTTAGGTGCAGCCTAAAGAAATGCAGTACAAGGTTATAATGTCCTGTTTTTGTTGATACTGTGTCAGAGAGGCGCTGATTCAGCTCTATGCAGATTTTTGCAGCTGTGAGTGGTTGTAAAAAACTGAACGTTATAAAGAGAAGTAGAATTTATTCCAGTGCTTCTGGATTTGGCTGAACCTGTAATAATGCTCTTAAAGTGTGAGGAGAAAGAGAGCCATCAGATCACATGCAACATACTTTGAGGTTATTGATAAGTAATACTGATCACCCAGTCCTCTTTTTTTTTTTCCCAGGAGTGATACCCGTCCTCTGAAACACGAATGGCGGCCCACGCCTCTCCTGGTGCTCCACAGGAACTCCTCTGTGCCCAACTTCCGCCGTGAGGGCAAAAGAATGGAGGGCCTGAGGAAGCCTGGGGTGACGGCGCTGAACCGTACTACCGCCCTGCAGGACGAGCTCAGCAGACTCCGTGCACAGATCGCCAAGATCGTGGCAAGCGATTCTGGTAGGTGACCAAAGCAAGAATCAGGGTGTAGATTTGAATACTATTAAGGGCAGAGGTGGTAACACGTCTGACCTGATACTCCACACTATAATTCATAAAGAAGCACGGTGTGCAGTGTAGTGACGCTGCGTTTCACCATAGAGTTACTGTCTTCATCTGACTGTGATCCTTTTGTTGCCAAGTCAGCTGCCCTGATTCTCCTAAAGCTCTTTGGTACTAAGATGCCTTGGCATCAGTTTCTAGGTCAGCGACAAAACATAATCTCTGCCGTCAGTGGCAACTCGGTGTCACTGATTCAACGTCTCAACGGGGAGGTCATGAGAAAGTATCATGTGTTCACATGTATTTTATTCCCTTTTGGTTTTAAACCTTTTCTTTCTCTTTGAAGGCGCACAAGGAACTTCAGCTATAAGATTTAAACACTACGATAAGCTGCTCTCTAAGTGATGGCGTCATGTTCTCTTTATCAGTTTACAATGATGTGGTTAAGCTGTGAGGTAGATATGTGATCCGAGAAGCATTCAGGCTTTCAGGGAGGTTTACAAATGCTCGCCTAATGAAGAAATCACATACTGCTAAGAGAGCATTATTAAATTGTGAGTGACTGGAGTGTAGAGTCTCCTATTGCATGCCATTTAAGGTGTAACAGTGCCAACAACAGCATCATTTTCACATTGACAGACAAATAGAGAAGCAGAGTTGCAACTTTTGTGTTTTTCAGTTGTCCTGTCTCTCTCTCTCTCTCTCAGCTCAAACACTGTTCACCTCTTCTTTCTTTCAGACTCCAACCCCCTGACTCCTGACCTGCTCTCCCCAGACGACACAAGCATGAGCTTCTCCATGGCGCCTTTCGAGACAGTGCCCTACCAGCCGGCCGCCGCGGCCGCCGCTTCCTTTGTCATCAGCGACGTCACGGAGGAAGAAGAAGAGGAGGAAGAGGAAGAGGACAAAGATATGGTATCCGTGGTGTCCGAGCTCGTCCCCGACCCTCTGCCGCCTGTTTCCATGACGGCTTCAGCGACCTTTGACCTGGATAGACCCAGCATGGACTTTCGGGAGGCGGAGGAGGACACGGTGTCGTTATCAAAGTCCACCAGCTTTGCTGATGTTATGGACATCCTGAAGGACATGAACCGTATGAAGATGAGCAAAGACAGGTAAGTTAGTCACTATAAGTCACTATAAAGGTCACTGTGAGTTAGCTTATTTTTTTATTTACTTATTTTTTAGTCTTAGCCCCAAATTCCACCGGGCACGGATGTGCGCACATTCTGTGTGTGCCGCGGCTGCCGAAGCTATACGCGGCCATTCTAGTCAGTGTTTCAAACCTCGCCGGCCCCACCACAGTCCAATTCAGAAGCAGACCTCTGCTCAGCTCCACGGGGAATACGTGGCTGACACGAGCAGCCCCCGTCAATGTACACCGAGCAGCCTGAGCTGACGGAAACCAGACACAGAAAGATACACAGAGAATCCTGACGATTTTCAAAATAAAACACGTGTAAACAGCCAAAAGCCACATTGTAGCGCTTATCTTCTGGGGTCTTGTCATCAGGACTCATAGCATCGCTAGTTAGGTTTTTTGTTGTTGATGTTTGTTACCCCTTGTTTCTAGTCTTTATTCTAAGCTAAACTAACTAGCTGTGCTGGCTGTAGTGTCTTATTTACATACACAAGAGTGGAATCAGTCTTCTATTTTGATGGTCCTGAACAGTTTTTACATTACTGGGTTTTGTGTCATTGCAGGTACAACAGAGGCTGTACGTCCCTCAGAGAGGAGGACTCGGCCTCTCTGATTTCAGAAGCTCTGAGGAAAAAGTTTGTCCTGAAAGATGAAGATACTGCCTCTGTGAAACGGAAGTAGCGTGATAACGTGTTTATCATAAATACCCAATCCTGCTGCTCCATGTAAGTCGGGGACAAGGATGGTAGCTAGTAGTTGTTTTGTTTTTTTAATCTTTTGTATAATGAACCTTTTGAGGGCATGTGGGAGGTCATCATTGGTTATGTATTCAGTCGCAGAATGTTTTAGCTGACTTGTGGGTTCTTAGTTGTTGTTGTTTTTGTTTTTCTTCTCTCTCTCCCTCAATATTTTTAGGCCTTTGCCTGTGGAATATGTACCCATGGATCCACAACCTTGCTCCTCAGTCCTGAGGCAATAGCTCCCTGCCACAGTTAGAACAAAAAAAAAAAAAAGAAAGAAAAAACTCTTTGTCCCAGACATACAAAACCAAATGTGAACTTCACAGCGCTGGTGCAGTGTGAGCGGGGGGGGGGGAGCAACAGCCACGTCTACATACCTATAATCAGTTTGAACACTGCATCACATACTGCATCCGGTTTATTTCTGTCTGGAAAAAAAAGGCTTTCATGTTTAAATATACTTTGAACGAGGACTGGTTCAACTTGCTCTGTGTTTTCTGGGCTGTTTTCCGTTTTAGGTTATAACACACAGTGACATTCAAACCGTTTTTGGACTTAAAATCGATCCATCCCACCATCACAAGAGTCCCCTTTGAATCCACAGAGGAGATGCAAATAAACCTTTTTGTTCTTCATATATGAAAATAAGGAAATCTTCCAACATACTTGAAAATATTTTATGTACAAATGAGAGCAGACCTCGTGTACGTGCAGAGATGTACTGTTATGTATCACAGGATGTGTATGTGTGTGTTGTTTTTGCGTGTGTTGGGAGAGAATAACTTCGGATCTTTGCTGTTCGAATATTTGCAGTACAGTACTGGGTTTGCAAATATGCACAGCATCATATACTATATGTTGCTTGCTTCACTGCACCTCTTATGCCTGTCCTCTTGTTTGTGATTAACATATAGATTGATAGTCACTGAACCGCAGGACGTTGATTTTCTCTCTTGTTTTTTAAAAGCCCAAACGGAGCATGAATATGCTGATGATATAGCTTGAAGTTTGAGGTGAGAAATCCAAAGGAATGCTTAATGACGCGCGTGAGTGCAATATGCTGCCATCATAGTTTGAAGCTGTCCAATAAGAGCACCAGATACAAGCATGTACAGGTCTTTCTACAGGCACACGTTGCCCCTAAAAACGGGCAAACTGCCTGTGCGAGTCACAATGATAATCAATATTCTCGTCTACGCCTTACCACGGATATTTTGTGTGCTCCGACGTCTAATTTTTATTCCCACATTAGTTAAAGTGCCATGGGTTTGTTTTAATCAGCCCTTCCCTCATCGTGCCCTCCATCCTCATCTTTCCCAAGTTTTCAGCATAAACGACAACGTTAAGGACCAGTTGTGTGTGTGTGTTACTTTTACCTCCACATGTGTCACTCCTACTTGCGCCTACTATACTTTAGTAGTTCTGCAGTGTTACTGCTAAATTAACTGTCTGGACTGAACAAGAATGTGCCCATCTGCGTGTGTCGCCACATGCAGTGGAGTTAAAAGTACGTTGGCCGTGACCTCGATTTCCTCATTGCTCAAAGCGATGACGTAAAAACCGACTAGGTGAGTGAAGTGTTATATGCAAATGAAATATGTTAATTCTGTGTCCGTTATTTGATGCCGTCACTAGCCCTGATAATGAGTGGCGTGGAGAATTTAGTTGATAAGCTTGTTTTGAATTTATGTCTCTAGTTTAAAAGGTTTCTCACCGTTGTACCTCTGTGTAGGATTGAGTCCATCACCTTCATCGTCTGTCGTTTGTTTTTGTCATGTGAGGACTTGTAAATAAAGATTGGCTGACTGTTTTGACACCGACTATGTTTTCTGTGGGAACGGTTCATTTGTGTTTGGACGTCAGTGTAGTACTAATGATTACCATGAGGGGTCAGTGCAGGCGAACAATGGATGATTTGTTTGAGACTGAGCAACCTAATTTACAACCCTCACAAAGTACTACATCTACATCTGGTATACAGAGATGTTGTTATAAAGTACTTACACTTACACATTCAGTCAATCAAACAGTAATGGAAGAAGTATTGGGTAGCAAAAGTAGCGATACCACAGGCTGATATGTTGCAATCAAAACAGGATTCAAGGAAAGTGGACTTAAAATATCAAAATAAAAGTACTCATTGTGCAGAATGGCACCATTCAACCCGCTAGATATATTACTGGTATATTACATACATTGGTGTGTAAGCATCATTTTAATGCAGTGAAGATGGAGCTCTCTTTACTGACCTTATATACAGCTTGGCTAATCTATGTACTTTATTAAACAAGCATGTTTCATGTGTAAAATTACATATTAAGTAACAGGTAAGGAGAAAAAACCAATATATTAACTCTGTAATGTAGTGATCAAGAGGAAGAAGCATAAACTTCAAATACTTGGGTAAATATGCTCAGTACTGCAGCACGGATGATACAGACATTCAACATTTGGCCATTTAGGCCTCAGATAGATGTTGCTAGCTCGACAGTCATAACATGTATTACCTCTTCTCTTCATCATACCGCGGGGGGTCTGTACTCGTACGCCTGTAATTTCGAGGAAATCGCTGTTAACCCACATTCTTTCCCATTTCCTGTTCTTTCCCAAGATGATCCGGCCCCTCAGTGAGTCACAGTCTATTTTCTGTGAGAGTCCTTGGCCTACTTTGTCCCTCTTCACCTCCACGATGGACTTCCTACCTATTTTAGATACAGGGAGATGTCTGTGGAGAGCCCAATTAATAGGGCTCAGTGTCAAAATTAGGCTCTGTTAAAACTATAAATACGGGCCTTTAGTTCAAAGTGACATTGACACATTTTCATCATTACAAGACTTGCAAAAAGAATTTCACAGCTGGTTAGTGCACAATCGGATGGACAGTTGGTGGTTTCCCCGCAGCTGCTGAAGGGCCTCTCACAACATGGGGACTATGATGTTGTTCTGTCAAGTAACACTTAAAGTGTGACATGCACAGCTGTGAGTTGAGCAGACAGGCTTGCACCCACAGGTTCACTTTATTATCGATGACTTCCATCGCTAACGATTAAAAATAAGTCATCACATGTGCCGCCAAACATATTACCTGATGCTGTGTTTAAGTGTCTACAGTCATGCTGGCATCAACAGTTGTGCTTCATGCTAAATGTAGTGATAATGTTAAAATGCTGATGCTAGCAGATATACTATTTACTGTTTAGCTTCTTAGCATGCTAATGTGCTATTGTTAGCCGATACACAGTTTACCGTGTTTGCCATCTTGGTTTGTTAGCATGCTAACATGCTCCCAGTCACAATGCTAAAATGGTAATGACTGCAGACACGCTCTTACCGTACATGCTAAAATTTGCTGACGCAGATGGGAATTTCCTTATTTTTTCAGGTATTTGGTCATGACCCAAACTATTGGATCAAATTAAAATGTGGGTCTGATGATAGCGCTGGAAGATTCGGTTAAAATAATGAACAATGTTATTATAGCACGTCCTAAGGGATACATGAATATTTGTACCAAATTTAATGGCGATCCATCCAATAGCTGCTGAGACATTTTGCTCAAAGCCAAAAAATGTGATTCTCATGACGCTGCTTAGAGGAACAGTCAGGGGATTACCGAAGTCAGCTGGATTTATCCTCCAGGGAAAGTCTCTTGGCATTTCATCCAATAGTTGAGATATTTCAGTCTGGATCAAAGTGGGGAACTATACCAGTTTTACCATCCATAGAGCCACACCACTAACATCATTAAAAAGCATTTATTTCTGTAAATTTACTACAGATCTAACTGTGTTTGAACATTTTAAATCATATCAAGTGAAGGGTGCATAAACTTTAGGACTTCATCTTTACTTAAAACTTGACTCACCAATATTTGAGGCTTACTTTGTGTCCTGCACGACAATGACCTTGTCCCACCTGGATATACGTCTCTTCTGCCTCTGTACGTTTGCCAACTCCAATCCCACCACATGAGGCAGAAACCCCAGCCAAGTTCCCACTCTGTGATAAGTGGCAACGAAGCAGCAAACACACCAACAGGTAGGGTATCTGTCATACTGACTGGTCAGCATGGCTCCACCATCTCCCTGAGCCCCAGAGTGCTTTATCAAAGTCTCCTTATGTCGCTGGAAGCTCTTCATAAGGAGACCCGTCATTGGACTCAGAAACATCCCTCCAATGTCCGACATGTTTTCTAATGGTGGCCGGAGGCTGTCAGGTTTCAAGCTCATTTGTTACCTTCATGAACAATATGATCAAAGGAATTGCTTTTTCACCGAGGGAGATAAATAGATGAAGTTTTACTTTGGACAGAAACATTGTTAGGGTTTTTGGTTTTGATGAATCTGTCTGACAAATGTGTGGAGCGCCGCTGAGCTGAAGCGAATCCAGGGGAGCATAGATCACTCCGGGAGCCATCAGTCTCACAGAGCAGGTGTTACAGAAAACATGTCACAGTAGGTATTATTTATTG
The DNA here is from genome assembly GCA_014281875.1 of Nibea albiflora. NCBI lineage: Eukaryota > Metazoa > Chordata > Actinopteri > Sciaenidae > Nibea > Nibea albiflora. Next base: position 22,173,320 of record CM024799.1, on the reverse strand, counting down.
GCATATTTGCATCCTTCTAGGATTGACGGGAAACTGCCTTCATTCATAAATCACATCTTAAAAATGCTGCATTGGCATTCCCAATTGAAAATAATGGTTGAAAGTGCAGGGAAATGGTTCTGTCATCAAAGAGAAGCAAATGATCAGTGTTGTGGCTATTTGGAGAGCAAAACACAAATGAATCAATGTGAAATATTGTCAGACAGTTTGCTAACTTTAAGTTATTTTCCTCATTATAGACTTATATACACAAGCAGCATCCATCACTGTGAAGTAATGCTTTATTTAAAATGATTGTATCCTTGTGGGAAGGTTGGCAGTGTTGTGCATTGAGACGATATTAATCAGTGTGTAACATTTAATGGTCTCTACTGACAGAAATGGGATATAATATTCAGTGTTTAATCAACTGAAAATCAGACTTGCTATGTTTTTGTTAGCTGAGAGTGAGACTCATATCTACAGAGGGAGCGGGTCCTCTTCCACCGAGTCCGCCATGTTGAACCGCCATGTTTCTACGGTAGCCCAGAGGACACAAAGCAAACACTGGCTCTAGATGGGGACTTTGATGGTTTTTTTTGCGGGTCTCACAGAGTGGTATTCAGTTGGTTGCAATCTGCAACTTCACCACTAGATGCCACTAAATTCTACACACAGGATGTTAGTATTTCTTCTCACATACTTCTTCTAATCTTCATGCATACATGTTTGCCCTGGTAACAGGAAAAGCAGGCAAAGGGACAGAGTCACACCTGAGAGAGCAGCTGAGGCAAGTCTTTGTTTGGAGTTTGATGAACACAAATCAAACTAAAAGGCAGCTGGAGGTCCGGGCGAAAATACAAACAAAAACAGGAACACAGGTAAGCAGATACTTGCAAAACGGACAGACAAAGAAACAAAGGAAACACAGAAACTAAATAACCATGCAGGACACCAGGTGAAACTAATCAAGGAAAGCAAGGCAGGAAGTAAAGATGCAAGACATTGGTAATGCCACACTAGAACCCCCTGAACATGACGTCTGGTCTCTCTTTTTGTTCATTTGTTTATTAAATATATAACTTACTCCCTCTAGTGGAATGGGGTCTATATTTTTGTACAGCAGTCTTTGTGCTTTAGGTTCCACTGATCAAATGGTGACAATGCTGTCCAGTGTGGATTCAAAGTAGATCATCCTCAACCACACAGCAACCTGTCTGACCACAACTCAAGGATGCATCGAACAAATGTCACTGTCAGCGTACAAGTACATTTAACTCGAGTGAGTTTATAAAACACTTTCCTCCGTGTTGTTATGAAGTTGTGTCATTTTTGCGCACAGTTTTCTCGACTGTATGGCCCTCAACTTTTGGAAATACCAGAGAAAATGCCAGAAGCAGAGTGCACTACTCTTCATGATGATCAAAACAGCTCCCAAACTCTGTCCTCCTCATTATGCACCCGAGAAGTGGAAGTTAACCTGAGGCCCAAAATCTCCCCATATCACCGCAATATTGTCAAAGTGTCATCATCCTCTTCATTTGACAGAGGAAATCCACTGTAATAAACATGTCAGACGCAGTTACGGCTGAGCATTCGCAACTAAATGATGATGTTTGTCTGCACGGCAACTTGATGTGGGCAAGACGCTTGAATTGTTTTAGAAATAGAAAAGATTTTCCAGAATGTTAAAGGACGCAACAGCTTTTGTGCGTTTGTCTGCGCGATTCACTTCGAGTGTCATCTCCCATGTTTGTATCGTAGCAACAACCAGCTGAATGAAGCCGAGACTGAGTGGATGACAAGGGTCTGGGGGAACACAAGCGATGCATCTGCTGCTCCCACCCGCCCACAGCCACCCTCCCCCGGTGTCACCCACGCATCCGCCCGCGTCATCAAGACACAAAACTAACACTTATGACTCACAACAGGAACAGTGGCACAAGAGCGGCTGCAGCTCCATTGAATTCACTCTGTTGTTTCTATTTTGGGGGTTGTGTAGTGTTTCTGTCTTATTAGTGGGTTTGCCCTCTAAACATGATTGCTTTGTGATGCAAAGTAAATTGCGCCCATAAGTGGAACTGTTGATAGCACTTAAATGTTGCGCTGCCTCTCAATTGTAACACTGCTGAGCCTGTTTCTGCTTTTTTTAGTGCTTTGTCTAGGCTCCACATTAAAATATCTCTAACCCCTAAGCTGACGCTTAATTCTCACCCAGTCTGACTTGATTTGGGGCTAAATTCCTCATGAAGCACACTGTGACATTCTGGGGAAAATGCTTATTTGCTTTCTAGACTAAAATTAGGGGAGACGATCGCTCACATGCACAAAATAGGAAGCGACACAAGCGGCAACCTCCGTGGCTGTGAAGTGAAGCCAATGCGGACATACTAAAAACTGCAGTTCCTCAAACGTCCACTTGAGGCTGGCTACAGAACGTAGTAAATCTCCAGAATTTTCTCATACATAACAGCTGTGCAGAGGCTGAATTTTATATAACTCACCAGTTCAAATTATATTAAGGCTTAAAGTTATGCGTAGTTCAGCCTGGAAGCTTTGATTGACAGGTAGGTACTGTTAGAAATGGCTTGTTTGAGCACCCAGGCATCATTCAGCCTGCCCCAGCTTAATTGCTTAATAAAAATAAGTATTTATAAGTATAAGTATTTTACTCAACAATCAAACAAATGCAACTTAAGACATTGATTTTCGAAAAGGTTAACAAATTATAGACTTATACAAACAATAAATACGACAATTACTCCGTCCATTCTTTATACTGTCACTGATGAAGACTCGACATGTAAACAGCTAGCATGGCTGTGCATGAAGTAACAAAATCCACCTACACTTGTCGCTAAAGCTCAATAATTAATATACTTTATATGATGGGATATGTGGGGGGCTATTTCTCGCCAGGGAGCAATGGGAGAAACTTCCCTGTTTCCAGCTTTTATGGTAATCTAAGCTAAAAAAGAAAGAAAGAAAGTGAGCATATTTCAAAATATCCCCTTAACTGTGGCCTCCAAAAAGTGCAAGTAGGATAGAAGTAGTGACAAATGGACAAAATGATGTGAAGGCATATGATGATGAGGCTGATGGGATCTGGATTAGGACAGCACAGCACCCAGATATCTGCGGTGTGTTTATATCCATCATTTTGCACTGTTAATTGGAGCAAGTCATCATCATGGCCTTGTTTTAGCCTGCCCTAGCTCCTCATGTGTGACAGCTGGAATCCATCAGCTACCTTAGTAAGAAAATATGTCTTCAGAAAATAGTCAGCTATATTTTTTTATTATTTTTTTACTGGTCAGCTCAAAATGAGGTCCTAAAGAAATCAAAGAAAGAAATATAGAAAGAAAAGAGGAAAGAAGAGGAAGACCCAGAAAAGATTTTTCTTTCCTCATCACTCACTTTTGTCTGAGCTCAGTCACGTTTTGATGAGATATTGATGAGAGCTGGTTTGTGAGTCCCAGATGGTACCCCAGTATCTTGGCCTTTGTGGCAGCCATTCATAAATGATGCAGTTTCTGTAGAAAAAAAAAAAAACACAATTACAGGAGCCAATATGCTCCACAACTACTGTAAATACACTTTTCAAATATAATATATATATATATATATATATATATATATATATATATATATATATATATATTTGTAGTTGTTGGATTACTCAGTGGATTTCATTGCAAGAGGTGATGACCAAGCCTCTGTGGCTGTGAAGTGAAGCCAATGCCGAAGTGCCAAAAACTGCAGTTCCTCAAGTGTCCACTTGAGGCTGGCTACTAAACGGGTCAGTCGCCATAAGTCCCCCATGCACCGAGGGTGAATTTCTATAGAACTCACCCGTTCAAATTACATTAAGGCTTAAAGTTGTGCATAATTAACAGCGTGGCTGCTTTGATTGACACATAGGTGGTGTTACAGATAGCTCCTTTGAGCAACTATGTGTCCTTTAGATTAGCCATGAGGCGGTAGAGGCCGGACGGCCAACATGGCAGCAGCCAGAGCCAGAAAATTTGAAAACCTACTGGTGAAGTCACGGATACGCCATCTGCTCTTTATACTGTCAGTTGTGGTAACGTGATTAGGATGTCTACTTTGACCTAGTCATATTCTAAGGAGTTTCCTTGAAATGGTTATTGGGAAGTGAACTATATTAATTAAACTATGCCAGGATCTGTGATACTAAAATATTTACCCAAATATGACCAACAAACTATATTTAAGGTCTCCAGTGGCCTCCAGGGAAGTCTGCGACCCCAGGGCACATGTCCACTTCTCCTGCCTGGTAATTGTGGTGTGGGCCTGGGTTGCCATTCATCTGGGGGAGAGAGAATTGGTACAGGAGAGCAGCGCCAGGTGAGGTGATTGACACAGCTGGAAATCGTTGTCTAATTACGCTTTCCTTTTTTAGGCAGTAGCATGCTGGACCTGGGAGGAGAGGAGGCACACACGGGGTGCCAAGCAGATACACTGGAAAGGCTGGGCGGCCAAGAGCGCGTGCCAAACGTTTATTATCTGTATTAAATTGTGTGTCTAAGTAGTGTAAATAAAATAACGGTCATCAGATCGGACTGTTGTGGCTGTATCTGTGCTGAGAACCCACAGTGGCAAATCTCAAATAAACCATTTGGGGTTCAAGGTACATCAAACTTCAGTATCTCATATTCGAACGCTGAGGAAAGTTGAGTTGAGTTTGTATGGCTACAGGCTGAGATGAAACGACTGGTGTCCAATGCATGATATATAAAAACAGTTTAAAAGCGAGAATAGTTAATGGAAGCAGCGTCATTCAGTTGCACATTTCACTAAAGAGTGTGGTTATTGCATATGTATTGCATCCAAGTGCCAGCGCTGAAGTGCTCATAAATGCAGCGGGGAATGTCCTCAAGTGTATAATAAGTTTCAGAATAGTAGAAATACATTTGAATCAAAGAGGGGAGAGACACAGAGACTGCTAACTAGCTCTCTTGTTACCGCAGGAATTGGCATAACAACCAATAAAGCGTACCTAGCCATGTTTTATGGGCATTAACGGCACGGTTGGAAGCTGTCGTTAATAAATCAGATTGCTTGGCTGAACCGACCCATGGTATAAATAAAACATCTCACTTCAGGCCAACTGTGTGAATAAAAGACGAGTGATTGTACATTTATTGCATGTTTGATGAGGTGCGCAACCAGTGATCAAATTCTAGTTTAAATACAACAGTCAGATGGTGGTCCAGTGCTCTTTATGTACAGTGATACATACGTACGTCATTAGTCGAGAAAATGAAATGTGTCTGGATGTAAAAGTATTAAATGATCCTCATATGTCTTTTTTATTTGACCATAGTTTGAGTCAATGAGGTCGATTATATATTGACAGTTTAAAGTCCTTTTATGCATGAAAAATAAAAACTTACATCAGCCTTAACCTTTAAAACTGCAGTGAAGTATTTTCAAATATAAGTTTTGGCATGAATTGTTAATATATCCAGATATTCTAATTTCTAGTTTTGTTGGTGTCTTTGGTCACGCTTGTCGCATGAATTGTTTGATTCATTAATGGATTGCTGCTTGTTAAAAACACTGACGGTATAAAGAGTGGACGGTGTAGGCGAGACGTCGGCCGACCTGAGGCGGGCTGAATGACACCTGGGAGCTAAAACAAACCATTTGTAACAGCATTTACCTGTCAGCCAAAGCAACGGTACCGTTAATTATGCATAACTTTAAGCTTACTTTAATTTGAACGGGTGAGTTATATAAAAATTCACCCTCAGTACAGGTGTCATTAACAGGGAAATGAGCTCTAGAGACCAAAACAGTTTTTTGTACCAGGCCGTAAACATGTTTATTTCTACTGTGAAGTTGGACATTTTAACATGGGGACTTATGGAGATTGACTCGTTCTGTAGCCAGCCTCAAGTGGACATTTGAGGAACTGCAGTTTTTGGCACTTCTGCATTGGCTTCACTTCACAGCCACGGAGGTTGCCGCTCAAATAACTTAGTACACTTGGCACCAAAGGAACTAGTTTGTTGTAAAATGTGTGAAGAGATTTAAAATATGTATTATGCTCAAATAAAACTATTAAAGTGAAACCTGTGTAAGTACAGTTGTTTCTGATGCGCTGGTCTCAGCGTGGCAGAGGATCAGCTGCTGTTCTGTGCTGTTTTTAGCCTCTGCTGTCTCATTTGCTCTAACAGGCACACACCAAGACTCAGAAATGACCAGCTGGAGACCAGTTACGTGGTCGTAGGGGGTCAGCGTACGTCACCGAGTCGAACACAGTAATGAAAGAATGATGCTCCAGTCTGAACAGCAGCACTCTCACTTCAATCAGTGTCCAGTGAGGAAAACGGACAGTGTGTTTTACACCTTTAAAGTGTTGGATCCTGAGAGATGGTGGGCATTTATGAGTCATTACGGACACACTGGGACCTTCAGACTGTCAATATTAATCTGCCGTATTCAGAAAAACATACATGTAGAGCTACACGTGAAGGAGCAGCCTGTTTGAGTGATGGTGATTAAAGGAATAGTCTGACATTTTGAGAAATAACCCTGTCCACATTCCTTTTAGATCGATAACACTCTAAGTGGTGCCTTGTCATCGCTGAGGTGTTGCCAGGCAACCAGTCTACAGGAAGTCCTTTAAGCTAACACGTTATTCTGAGTGAGTTTTATATCATGGATGTATTTCAGCTAGCTGTTTCATTTCCAGTCTTCACGCTAAGTTAAGCTTTGACTGTATTATGCAACAGTCTTGGTCTCTATAGCTAATTTCCCCGTTCATGACAACTGTACTGACGGTGACTTTCTATTTAACTCACCTGTTCAAATTATATTAAGGCTCAAAGTTATGCATAATTAACAGCTTTGATTTGATTTGACAGGCGGGCGCTGTTACAGGCGGCTTGTTTGAGCAAACAGGCACCATTCAGCCCGCCTCAGATCCACAGATGATCCACGTCTTTGCTGATTCTTGGTTTAGGAGGTGGAAGAGGCAGGAATACAAAGATGGCAGCAGTCAGTCACAGATTTTAAGCTTCAAAACTTCAGAAACTTTTTGCTGACGTCACGTATACGACGTTCATACAGGATGCCCAGGAACTAGACTTTTTAACTCTAGTTTGTCATTTTGAATTCTTAACCATCATCATTATACATCTGTTAGTTCAGAAAGTTACATTCCTCTCCACACACACACACACACACACACACACACACACACACACACACACACACACACACACACACACACACACACACACATATATATACATTCATATCTCTCATTACTTTGCCAAGTCCCCTGCAGAGACTATTCCTGGGTTGGCCCATAAGATGAGCTAATTAGCCCTGGTTCTAAGGGAATCCATTTGCCCATTACTGTAACACATGCTGGGATGTGTGTGTGTGTGTGTGTGTGTGTGTGTGTGTGTGTGTGTGTGTGTGTGTGTGTGTGTGTGTGTGTGTGTGTGTGTGTGTGTGTGTAATGTCAGACTCGGTCATTGCTAATTGCTAACATTTTCAGTTTTGCTTTGAGCTGAGGACAGAGAGAATAAAATGATGGTGCACACTTTTAGATGACAGGCATTATTATCGTCTATATATGTGTGCATTAATATGCAGTGAATCAGATCTGTTTTTTTATTATTATCATGATGCGGCTCGCTCTGAAATTATTCAATTTATAGGCCTCGACAAGAATGCAACGTCCTAAAGTCCATTTAAATTATAGAACGGCTGCAGTGTTAAATTAGAAAGCATTCATGGCACAAAAGCTCCACTGATGCATTGATAATAATAATAATGATAACCTATCATCCAAAACTAGAAAGTCACCTCCCCATCAATTTTCCTTGCAATAAATCTGCCATACGTTTACTCCATCAGCCTTTTACTTCTTGCCCTGAACGTGACAACGCTGATGACAGATTTCAAAACTGATCTTCTTGGCTGAGAAACTGATGTGAACACCATGTGCGTGAGCAGGAAACTACACTCCAAGAATAGCTGGCTGACATGTTGAGTCTCCAGAGAATCTGAGAGCCCACCAGAAAGAGGCAAAATGTGGAGTTTGGCACATGGAAGTGTGACGAAACTTGAGAGGGGATTTCACAATCTCACAGTATTCGGGACACAATGACCAGAAATGACATCAACGGGTCACGCTGCGCGGTGGTTACAAGAAAAAGTCATCTTTTCGAACCCACATGTTGTGATTTGTTTGCAGGGATTCGGTTCACAACTGAGAAATGAGTCACAAATCATCGTTCAACCTTGTGAAATTATGGCTTAGTTTTTGGAAGTGCTGATCATATTCACAGAAATCATGACAGCCACCGTCATCAGTTACCCTTCTGTTTGTTTTTTAACAGGACAAAATCAGGAGCTAACACCGAGCATGCCATTTGTATTTTCAAGTCATCGTGTAACTTTCAACTTTGGTGAATATCATAAAGCATTGTGAATGAATAATTAAAGAATCGATTCAATTATATAACTTCACACATACACATAATATCTGCGTAAAACAGACATTCACAGTTCCCCTTTCTTTTCCTCTGTATCAGGTTAAAATCAAATTTTTCCAATGATTTTTTTTATGATCGAATATGTTCAAAAATACATCCCAATCAGTCTGGACTCTCTGTTTAGTCCTAATCAGCTAATGTTAGCACGCTGAAACATTATGGTGAACATGGTAATATAGCTGCTAAACACTGCCGCGTTAGCTTTGACATTGTGAGTATGTCAGCATGCTAAAACATTTAACTGATATGGGGAATATGTTTTTTTTTTACTAATCTAGGCAAATAGCAGGTTTTATCCATGAAATTGTACATGTATTACTTAGCTTTAGATTTGCATAGTTGTATAAAAACTGTTAAAAGCAAAGAGTTGGGTGTAATATAAATGATTATGTCGGTTAGGTAACGTACTGAATCCAGTTTCATTAAGTCAAACAGCTTGAGATCTTTCTAACCTTCCAAATTAGCTCCAGTGACATGATTTTCTTAATACAACACATTAACGTGTGAAATCATTACATATGCAGCGAGGTGCTCAGACAGTATAACAACCATTTACAGCTAGAAACCTGCAGACAGGCGAGTGAAGTTCAGAGCATTCACACAAAATAACACACATGTCAGCACATCCTTAAAATACATACGCACATCAACACATCTGCCACATGTGTAAATCGCGAAAGTGTGACAAAGTAATGATTTATTAGAGACTTTTAATTTTAGCTGTGATATGTGTACATAACTATGTGAGTATTATTGATCACCGACGTCGGCTTCTGCATAACGCTTCTCTGTCTGCACTCATTTCTATTGACGAAGAAATCAAACCACATATTTGGGGTATAATTTTTATTTGGAGTCACGTTAAAACAGATGTGCAGGTATTTACATGTTGAATCATCACATTTCCCCGAAGAAAGTGAATCGACGTCTAAGGGAATGAGTGAAAATGACCAGAGCAGGTTCTGAAAACAGAAACCGAAAATTGTTTCTGGAAAGTTTGACCACAAATCCTCCGAACGGAAACGTCTGCCTGGATGGAATGCACTCACTGATATAATCTGCTAAACAATTCAAATATATAGTGGCAGGTATAAACAAGAGGAAATACTTCAAGGTTAGAACAAATGCATGAGGTCACACGGGTGTCTTTAATGATCATATAACAGGTTTTATTGCTCACAAACATCTCAATAATCTTAAGAAAGGCATAAAAAAAAAACAGCGACTGCGAGCCATGAAATTGCACAACTTGGTTGCCTCGTTGAAACCTTTCATTTGGAATAATTAACCCCTATCTCTCCAGTCCTCCTGTCCTATCCTCCTCCATCGCTCAGTCTTCCTCTCTCCATCTTTTCCCGCCCTCCTTCCACTGCGATGGTCCAGCAGCTGAGAGAGGAAATTATAATGTTTCTATCTCTCTCTGCGTCTCTCGCTCCCTCTTTCACACTTTGTTCTATCTTCTGGTTTCCCGACACAACTGGTCATGCATTTGGCTTTTTTTCTTTCTGCTTACATGATTCACACTAACCACACACACACACACACACACAATCACCACGTGGTCATACGTGCACAAACGCAACATTGACTCATGCTCTGGTTGTCTGGCTCTCTGATTAATTCGAGTGGGGGGATTATCTTGTGCACTGCAGGTGGTGGGAGAGTGTGTGACCTCAGCTCATTTCTGGTAAATCTATCTATCTATCTATCTATCTATCTATCTATCTATCTATCTATCTATCTATCTATCGCCTAAACAACCTACATAGACCTGAAGGCCCAGTCGGTCCTGTCCAACCTCAGTTGCCCCCTGAACTCTTATTTTGAGTTACTACCATTATGGTCTTTCTCAAGATGCAGGTTAAAATATACAATGAGTAAACTACTTCTGTTCCCGCTGCAACAATTGTTTTGTGCCATGTATTTTTGTTCACTTATCTGCCACTTCTCATGGCTAACCTAAAAAATCTAAAAGTTGCTCAAACAAGCTATCTGTAATAGCTCTGGCTGTCGCCATCTTGGTAGTCCTGCCTGAAGTTGGACATTTTACCATGGGGGACTATGGAGACTGACTCAATATGTAGCCAGCCTCAAGTGGACGTTTGAGGAACTGCAGTTTTTGGCATCGGCTTCGCTTCACAAAGGTTGCTGCTTGAGTAATACCCAAAACCTGACAACTGTGGATTAATAACACCTCATTCACACCCTCTAAACGACATAAGCACAGGGTAAACAAACTGTAGCTTCGCCCCCATCACATATTTATTGTAGATTTATACTGTAGGTATATGCCATCACTCAGACGAGCATGCACCTCAGGCTCAGTCATTCTGCAGTGCTTTCTCTGACGTGTGGCTCTTTAACAGTAGATGCATCCTTAGCCTCTGTATACTCGTCATTCAGGTGATGCTTTCTTGAAATGTAGACGGCTTTACGACATGAACAAAATAAGTGTTTATTCTGACATGATACCATTACTATTACCATATGCTATTTCTGAGGCCCGTGGTAGAGATTTTGTGGAGGGAATCCCTCCTGATCATCAGCAGAAACGGAGCTGCATATGTAGACTCACTCTGGACTGTGCTGGTGTTTGCATTCCTGTCAGAGTGAGGAGGCTGCAGTCTGGCGCCTGCCTCCTTCGTCCCGCGATATAACTTCAAGGACATCACATCACAGGGGAGCCTCAAGGAGGCAGCGTGATGTATCACTACAGCGGGCATCACGCCTGTCCCATCTGAGGTGGGTGAGGCACCCAGTATTTCACTTCAAAGGCTAAAGTAATCATATTGTTGTTCATTTCCTAAATAATGGCTCATTTGATAAATATATATGATAGTGTCACTGTTTTCTTGTCTGTCTTGCGTGGATTACCTCAGAAAAGTCCATTTCAACAGCTGTATTAATTAAATATTCTTTCATTTTAAAGTACAACACGTCCACCTACACCTGTGTTATAAAATCACACATGGAACTATTAACTAGGTTATTTAACCATTTAAGGCACACAGTGGCCAAGTTATCTTCTAGCATGTAGGACAACATTGCATTGCATTGTTTCCACTGGAGCCACCACTTTGTCATGTTTAGGTCACCCTAGAGGTCACTCTGAAAGAGCACCACAGATGTCATTTTTATTATGTTTTCTCCACTGCAAGGGCACCAGTCAAGGTCACTTTATCATGTTTTCTCCACTGTAGGAGATCACTTTGTTTTCTCCGCTGGAAGGGCACCATGGAGCTCAACTTATCATGTTTTCTCCACTGAGCTTTTTTTTCCTCAGTTTTCTTTGTGTCTTCATGCTCAGTGAATCTAGGCTAACCTAACCAGCCGTTCGCTGTAGCTTCAACATGAAACTAAATAGATTAAAAATAAAATGAAAATCATCTCGCTCATATTAGGAAAAGTGTACGCAGAATACTTATTAAAATGTTGAGTTATCCTTTAATTTTTTTTTTTTTAAGTTAGTTAGTCCATGTCAATTGGGAGGTTTCAAAGTAAATCACCTGGTGTTAGAAAATATAAAATATGTGGCTATGCTCTGGAAATGAGAAACACGTGATGACCACCCTGTAAATACATATTCTTACTTTCTTTAGCAGTGATTCAGTCTGGCCGAATTATATGGATGCTTTCTTTGAGTGTGTCCTCCATCTGAATTTTGGCAGGACAGAGTCGTTGTGTCATATCTCTCCTCCTTCTCCCCATCCTTCCCTCCCTTGGTCGCTTACAGCTCTCCGCCCATCAGAGTATTGGCAGTGTGCGGCGCACGGTGCGCAGCGTGGACTTGGAGATGTCTTGGCAGCATTACGCACGACGACATGATAAACGCGAAAGCCTTCTTTAGGAGGACAGGACACTCTGAAGCTGGACTGGGCCGACTTTGATCTTCTGGATTTGGAAAGCACTTCATCCACATCCTACTCAAGACATATTTCTTATCTTTTCCTGACGGCGGATGAGACTCAGACATCCCCTCCGCGGCAGCAGCAGCAGCAGCAGCGGATCTGGATGACTTCTCCTTCTCTTATCCTCAAGTCACGGTGACAACAGAGGAATGGGCAACATATAAACAGATTGGGAAGAAAACGAACTCTACAGAGCAACAGTTTTTTTTTTAGAGATCCCAAAAAGAGAGGATGATCCCACCGGCCAACATGATTCAGGACGAAAGTGGGGGCAAAGAGGACGAACGGGACCAGAATGAGACACCCAAATCCCCGACGGCGAACGCCAGCCAGCAGGAAACCAAGGTAGGACTGTCCTGTTATTTTTATTTACAATCACGCCGGATAGACTGATATAGTGTGGGATCGCACTGTGCATCAGTCCAGCTCTTATTAATAGAGCAGGGTAAACAAACTTCTCTCAACATGACCATAAAACCGAGTCAACGGGGGACAGCTCCCAAAGAGAACAACATGTATTTAAACTGTCACTTTTTTATCACTGACAAGCGTAAAACAGCCAGATCCCGAGTGCATTTAAAGAGGATGCCATACCTATTACGCTGATGAAACAAAAATATCATCAGCTGTTCAAATAGGACACAAACATGCCATGTTTAAAGAGTCACTACAGACTCGTGTTTGGTACAACAGACCACCCCAGTGTGCTGGGACACCATTAAAATAACATCATGATATTGTACCATACAAGAAAACAACATTTAGATAAAGATGACATCCGTTTAAACACTCTTTATACCCTTATATGACTTTTATTTAGCCAAGTTGAACTGAATCAATGATGATGGAGAGGCTATTTAAAGCTCTCGGCGAGCCTACAAACAGCTTCTCTGTGTGCTGTAGTGGTAAAAGTTATATTATCTGTATATTAAGCGGTATTTGGGGTTGTACTTACTACAGTACTTGTGGCTGATGTAGGAAAGTAGGCTGTGTGACAGAGATCCACAGCTCCCTCGGGCATTTTGCCATCTATGTGGGCCACATGTTGCCCAGACTACTACAATTAGCAGTAAAATATTGGACTAGTCATGATGGTAGTGGATGGACACAGCAGCTGTACGGTCCCAAAGCATCTGTACAGGGCAGATCTCTTATTCTATCTATGTTTTAGATATGTTTTTTTTAACCTCAGTCACAGCTCATCTACCTTGAGGTTCATCTACCTTGAGATGTTCTCCTTTGTTGCATTGTGTTCTTTTTTAAAGCTCGGGCATGTGAGCTCTTATTTTGGCACGTTTGGGGTCACTGGATATTTCAAGAGACTCCTGGCTGACTTCTCACATAATTTCAAAAGCTTCTTCTGCCAAGCAACCTCACTCACTTTTTAAGTATCCCGGGTGATTAGTTGTCAAACATCTTCGAAAGGCAAAAAAAAAAAAAAAGTGTTTAATGGTTCGTACAGACAGGTAGAATAAGTTCACTCTCATTAAGTAAAGCTGTGTTTGTGTTTTTATTCCTCCTTTAAAGAATACTGTGAGGCCTGAACATCACAAGCGCAAGGTGAGCCTCCACTCTTGTGCAAACTGTAGCGTACTGCTGATCTTAGCCCATCATAACATAAAAGCATACCTGCATGTACATGAAGATAAAAGTTGTTTCATATCACAACTTTTAATGCTTTTTTTTTTTTTTTTGAAGATCGATCACTGAGTGAAGTCAATGCTACACAAGGTTTAATCCATCATTACACATGTTTTTTAGAGCGCACACTTTGCTCCGAGGCTGCATCAGTGAATGTATTATTGATATATAATCTCATGCGATAGCTGGCTTTCTTAGTTTGTTTTGCATTACCCAGCCCAGCCCCCGCCATTAACCCCCTCCTGCTTTAGTGGTAGAACACAGCTCTTATAGATTACGGTGCCATCAAACAAAGCATGAAGCTCCTCGATGCATGCACACATCCCCTCACTTTGCTGATCTAGAGAGAACTTTACGCGCTATTCATGCTGTTTGAAAGGATATGAAAGACGTGCAGCATCCTTTATCGCCACAACCTTTTGTAGATAAGTACAGAGGGGCTGCAGCTCTACGCTTGGCTGCAGGAGAGCGTGTGCGCTATATGTTCATGTCTGTTCCTGTGTGTGGGTGGTAATGGTAGAGAAAGGCCTCCAAATTGATTGTTTCCAGAGTGACCCGCAGAATTGATTGATCGTCACCATACCAAAGCTGCAGTGATAAGCTCTCTGAACAATTAGCTCAAGCATGCTAGCCCAAAATATCAACAGCGTGCGATACATGTGCAGTACGTGTATTCACCTCATTGTTTTCTACTGTAAGTCAGTAGAGTGACTTAAACTCAGCATCTGTGCATGCACGTAGCTAACAAACATTAAAAGAAAAAGGTCACATCAACCTTGAGCTCCCAGCTAAAAAACAGTAACTCCCCACAGGTGTTTACCTGTTTGCAGTTATGCATCAAGCCTGTACTTTGTGCTAGAACATGGTGCATCGTTAGGAGTCCTTCACTACCCTTCGATTAATCATAAAACATAATCAAGACTTTTAATCGGAGACCTGCAGCCACACACACGCACACAAGCCAGAAACCAGAAGCATAAAATCACATTACAGTAGCTTAGACGTTCTTTATTGCATGTTTGGGTCCAGAATGAAATGTGTTTCACCGAGGAGGAAGTACACACTGAGAGGTTAAATGAGGAGCTGTCAGCATGCAGTGTTATGAATAGCATTACTGTAAAGAGGAGACTAATGAGATTGATAGAAGCTGTGGCCAGAAACAGCAGCACAGTGTGTGAGAAATAGTGTTGACGTGATGCATTGCCCTAACCAGGAAATCACATTACCTTCCAGGTAGGGAACCTCGAAGGTTTTCTACTGAGCAGTGATAAGTTTCCCCTAGCAGTGGTCTTTTTATCGGCCTTGGGAGATGCACCTGAAGGTTCAAGAGACTATGTTTGCAATTTATTTGGGTTATAACAGGAATGAATTTACTTCACGTCTCACTCAGTGGCTCTGGTCTTTCCTCTCTCCTCATTAATTCCATTCTCTTTCTCTCCCTCGCTCCATTTTTCTCCAACTCTTCTCCTCTTTTTTTGCAGCTGCAGAGACTCAAGCGCTCTTTGTCCTTCAAGACCAAGAGCATCCGCAGCAAGAGCGCGGACAACTTCTTCCGAACCAGCAACGACAACAAGATGGAGCTGCTCTCTGACGTGAGCAGTAGCACGGGCCATCTCTGCAACATCGGGATGGCCCCGCCGCACACCACCAACCTCCCCATCCCTCCGGTCCCTCCAGCCATCCCCAGCGCCCCTCCTCCCACGTCGCGCTCCCAGTCACGCAACCCGCTGCAGGTGGACTCAGCAGGACACTGCTTCATGGAGCACATCTTCAAGAAGCCCACGTTCTGCGATGTCTGCAACCACATGATCGTAGGTATGGTTACAGTCCCTCCCTCTCTCATCAGATATGAAACAAAGAATCCTGCACATCATAATAAACTTTATGATCTTTTCATATCTAGACCTCCGTCAGCTTATCTATTAAGATAAATGCGTACCAACATACGGGCTGTAAGCAGGATGTAAGAGCCTATCAAAACACACTCAGATGTGCATCTGATACTGAGCTTTCAACTTGACCTGCTGACACACGACCAAAATGTTTCCGTCCTCGTTTTTCACACGCTGAGCCAGTTTCCTCCATCTCTCCGCCGGGGTGTCAGATAACCAACCACAGGCGTGCCAGCTCTTTTACCTGTTCTCCCCTCACAGATGTTCCACTTTCGCCTCCTTGTTAACCATCAGTACTGAGGGACCACTAAGTCTTTATATCTCAGGGCCTCTGCAGCATCATAATGACGAGGGCTGCCCATACCATCTGCTCATCGAGCCCCCGCTATCAGGTTCGGTAGCAGATAAAAGGCCTCAAAACACGCATGTAAATGTGCGCATAAATACTTGTTTGTGAGTTTGCCAGCAGGCTTCAGTTTTGTCTGGTGTTCAGTCAGACGTCAGAGCTTGTGACTGACCTCTTTTAAAATGAGAAACACAAAAACAAATAGTTATTTAAGTTCAAGTCTGGAGTTAAGACACGGCTTCAGAGTCAGATATCTCGCTCAAGAGGTGGAGAACAAAGCAGAGCTAAAAGGGAGTGAATATTAGACTTACAGTCGCGTCTCTAAGTAAGTGATAATGTTACTTCATAACGTTAGTTGCCCGTCTTGAACAGCCAAACAAACATGTTATCCCAGGAATCTGTCTGTTTTCCACCTCTGTATATCGATTTCAAAGAGATGTTTACCGCATACCACCGCTGACTACAAGAGTTAGTGTCCCATGATGAGTTCTGTTCGGAGGATTTTCCTTCCTGACAGTCGTAAAACTCCTGTAGAAACTAAAATGTCTTGTCATTTTTGGTTGTTGGCCATCACACCCATCACATACTTAAAGCTCATTCCACCTTAAAAGACATTTGTTGCTTACACTGGTCTGTTTTTTGGGCAGTGGCCAGAGCTGGAGTTGAATGATCCTCTGGTGGTCTGTTAATACTGAAAGTGTGATGTCAGACCCGCCTGAACCTGTGATAGGTGCTGAGCCCGCTGGTCCACTCACGAGAAAGTGATGCCGCTGCCCTCTTCTTCATTTGTCCTGCTTTAATGAGAATGCAGTGTTGTCAGCGGCAGAGAGAGAGAGAGAGAGAGAGAGAGAGAGAGAGAGTGGTTTTCTGTGTGTGTGTGTTCGTGTGTGTGTGTGTGTGTGCGTAATAAGCTGTGATGGTGCTGTCAAAGTCTGACTCAGTGTCCCAGAGTCAAAGAGCAGCACACAGGAGAGAGAGCGATGTGATGGAGGTGGAGGGGGCTCAAACTGATAGTGCAAGCAGCCTGTGGTTATTAAATCCTGATCCGGCCATTCATTGTGAAGTTTATGGAGTTGAAATAGTGTCGTAATCATTTATTTTAAGTGTTTTATGAGATTGATAAAGGTTTTTGTAAAGTGGAAAACACTTGTAGAACTTTATGACTCCAAAACCTGCAGCAGCATTTTCCAGCTAGACGTAATACCATTTACACCAAAGAAATATAGTATATCATTAGATATAGATACGGTGATATTTAAATTAAATTAACACTCATTTTACCCTGTACGAGTCTCATAATGAAGGTCACTGTTTGAGTAAAATGTCTATATTTACAATCTACATGAATTGATTAATTCCAATATGCTAATATAGCAGAAGGCAGCCTTTATATATTAAATAACACCCACCTCCTTCCTAAAAGAGGATCCTTTATTACATAAAAGCCTGTACAAATTAAACATGCCATCCATAATAAAAAGGCTGAATTATATTGTAGTGCTCACTGACTCATGCATCAACTAGATCAGTAAATATTTAATAAGGCAATAAACTTATTACAGTTCTTCTGTAGGTGTTCATTTATGTTTTAAAACTCCAGTATATAAAAGAACAGCTCATAGTTCAAGTGGTGAGCCGTAATACAACATAAGGGGAGGGCAGTAAAAACTGTCACTATATTTCAAGCTGTTAAACGACGACAAAGAGCAGTGTCGTCACCTTTTACGACGTTAAGTTAAAAATAATGTTGCAACTCAACTAAGAAGTTCATTCAATGCATAGACAGTATCAAGAATGGACAGCGGACAGAGCCGCTTTGAAGCAGCGACCTCCCAGCTAATCTAAAAATTGGCAAAGACGCGGCTCACTGGCGGACCTGAGGCAAAATAACACCTGCTGCCTGCTGTGGTGAGAAACAAAACCAAAATTGTAAAGTTGCCGGCCCTAAAGCAAATTGTGATTTGGGCTTTTGGGCTATATACGTAAAATTTTACTTGACTTGAGCTAAAACACGCTAAAACCCTGTATGAGCTGTATGTGAATCTCTGGCCGTTGCCATCTTGGCAGTCTTGCCTTAATATCATTTGAACAGATGAATTAAATAGAAATTCAGACTCAGACTTAGACCAAAACCATTTTTTGTACCAGGCTGTAAACATGTTTATTTCTGCTGTGAAGTTGCACATTTTAACATGGGGACTTATGGAGACTGACTCATCCTGCAACAGCCTCAAGTGGCCGTTCAAGGAACTGCAGTTTTTGGCACTTCGGCATTAGCTTCACTTCACGGCCACGGAGGTTGCTGCTTTGTTTAAACACATCTTCATTTCAAGGTTACTCTGACTCCTGTTATGTCCGACCCATGTTTGTTACAGCATGCAACCTTTGTTCATAGAAGCCAGCGTCCTTGTTGTGAAACTCACAATGAATTGGTTTCACTGGTACAGAAAAGAAATGCTCTGATTGCTTAGGCCGAGATATTGATTGCAGGCCCTTGCTGTAAATATCTCATTAAATAAATGTCTACATGGGTGAATGGGACAGTTATTTGTGGCTGGCAGAGAGTGAAATATAATTTACGGGGCAGGATTGAAAAAATTAAATATTCACAGCTTTGAGGTTGTGAAATTCCACATGAGGAGCTGCAAGAAAATAAAAAGGATCTCTCTAAAAGGACAGTGTATGAAGGCTTTATGCAGATGGTAAATGCAGACGTTTAACATACTATTACAAAATATCACAATCACTGATATCCTGCAACTATTAATTACAAATCAAGGCATTAAAATCTGACCTGATTAACATGCACGACAGGTTTGGTTAATCTAGAGTTCCGAGGTTAAGGTCAGGTAGTAGACAGATACTGCTCTCTGCATAAACACATGATGCACACACACTAGCTAGTGTCAATAGTGTTTTCTCTCTTTCCGTCAGATACGACAGCCGTGTGTTGTGACGGCCTTGCGTTTCCACTGATACTGCATTTATCCATTTTAAGCAACACACTCGACAGACGACATTGTCTGCCGTGTCTCCGAAATGTGTCTCACACCAGTTTTCCGTCAAAAAAAAAAAAAGTATTTTAAAATGTCAAACTGCATTCATGCCAGCGGGAGAAAATGTCAGATGAAAAAAGTCAGTTCATGAAAAGTTTAAAGAAAGTGATATTTTGGGAGGTGCTGACGTATTCGGGTTTAAACCTTCACTCAAACTGCAGAATTATTTTAGGCATGTTAGCGACATTCAGCGATGGCAGAGTCGGTCCACAGGCGGTCCACCACTGTGGCAGACTGAAATATTTCACAGAATATTCGATGGATTGATAGAAATTCGACATTACAACTTTCATAATCAACATCTATACATATGTTTTTTATGTTCTGTTTTATTTACTGCTCATGAAAAAGGTCATCCAGTGGACCAGATGGGACATTTTAGTGGGCTTGTTCTGGACTGCAGGCCTTATGTTTGACACCCCTGCTCTAATACCGCCACGAGGTTGGGTAGTCATGTAATTTCTTACCTGCATTCATGCCCGCCCAGTATAAATTGAAATCATTTTCATCTAGTGCAATCATCTCAAAATTTAATTTGAAAATCTAATGGTGTTCCCATTAGCGCTAAGCGCTAATTAGCACATATTAGCACCCTTCAAGAATTGGAGGCCTTTAGCTGTGTAGCTGCGATTAACCCTCCCTCCACTTGTCTGTTCCAAGCATGAGGGAGACACTGTGGTGGCTCATAGTGGTGCAACATAGTGGTATCCGAGTAGATATAAAGGCTCTTTTTAAAGTAACAAAAACACAACAATTTATTTACATATGCATTATATTAAATTTCTGCCATGTTATGTTAATAGAGCTACATAAATTTGGGCTTTTAAATGCTAGTCTAAGATAATATAGATACCTGCAAAGTGTAGTACAGTGCAGCCTCACAGCGACACTAGCAGGCTATCATGTTTTAAGGGAATTTTTTATTTTAAATCCACAATGTCACTTATGGTACTCCAAACTCTCTAAACTCCGGATGCACAGACGTCTGTCCAGTTTTTATGACACTTGTACTTGTACAGTTAATTTCAAAAAGACCCCTGATGACAAATGGAAACATAAAAATAACATATAATCCATCTGTAACGTTGCATTATGCATTCTAGGCCTTATTTCCTCTAGTTCTTTAGATGCTGAAATAGGTATTTTAGTGGTAAAGAAAAAAAACTCTAATAGCCGTGGGAGAGACTAATTAAAGTCTGCAAATAAACTAAAGAATGCTGCTCAGGCCAGTGTTTTGGAGGAGCTTAAGAAGAAGAGGAGGTGGAGGAGTTATTGTCACGATGAAGGTTATTTGCACAGGAAAGAAAGAGGCGTGAAGTAAGAACAGCAGCTTAATGGATCAATGTGTGGCTATTCTAAGGAGAGTGTGCGCCGTGAGAGAGATCCTGCAGGGAGAGGAAGAGCGGGACATTTGTGGGAAAAAGAAAAATTGTGTGGGAAAAAAATAAGAGGCAAGACGGGGAAGGTATGGGAAAACTGGCAGCGCTCTCGTCCTTTAGTGTAAATGAAAAATGGGTTTTAAAGGCCAGAGTAACCAAGAAAGAGCAAATGCCAGAGAGAGCAGCAGCTCACTTGCTTTCCCCACAGCTGTGATGCCTTTAGGTCCTGGACTCTCCTCAGAGCCTGGAGGAAAAAAACACCTAAACACACACACACACAGTAACGTCATTATCCAGCAATTACTGAAGGAGGACGACAATGTCGGTTTCTTGTACCAGCCTTCTTATGCACTGTGGTTTGTTCTCTTCTTAGAAGCGAACACAGAGGCATCTCATTATTTCCCCCCATTCTGCTCAAACAAGCCAGTCAACAGCAGCTCGACAGGGGCTTCATTTGCCTCCCGTCCCTGTACATCCAGAGAGACGGACAAGAGCTCAAGTCAGCCGGATTTAAAGATGCCGTGGACAAATTGTTTGCTGACCTGAAGGAGGATGAAACTCCAAGTGCTCGTTAAACAACATCATCAGTTGACCTGATTTGGAGTGACCTAAAAATTGATGCAGGTTGTGTTCATTGCATCTGCCACCGCCGCCGCCACCGCCGCCGCCGCTGCTGCTGCTGTTGTTGTTGTTGTGGCAGTGATCTGTGGCTGACCGATGAGAGTTCAGGCCGGGGATCACATTTCTCTCGGTTTCCGTCTCAGATTAACTAACTCCGCTCCAGCTCTGTGTCCGTGAGATTCAGCCAAGCAACACAAGAGCTTTAAATAGGGAATACAGATCCAGTTTTCCACCCATTACTGAGTTTCAGAGTGCCTGCCACTGCTGCCCAGCTCCACACAGCCGTGACACCAGTTCACATTACAGCACGTGAAGAGCAAGCAGAGATTTTTCTTTCCGGTCAAATACACACGAGTGTCCTGTGTTTGCTGTCTTGTTCGGGGATCAGGTGTTCTGCTTGGTTTCACATTTACAGTACAGTGTTACCTCTGCTCATCGGAGCCCCTTCACCCTGCGCATCAAACTGAACCTGCTGCATTTTTGAGGATAATCTGGACTGAAGTGCTGACAGTTCTTGTTCGCCACAATGCCCATTCACAATGCGCCAAAAAAAAATAAAAAATAAATGCACGACCTGACAGCCATGAAGAGACTTGACAATCTCCCAGCGATGAAACTTGAAATGGTCTGGTCGATGAATCCTTTGTATGTCCACATTTTCACATGCGTGTGTGTGAGCGTGAGTCAGAGCGCGGCACATGCTCATTGATTAATCAATACAGAGCCACAGCCGCCCAGACTACAACCACCGACTGCAGTCAGACTTTGCAGCGCTGTCCTCTCTTGTTAATGTGGAAACATTTCACATGTTCACATGTCATGCTACTGTAGCTACACTTTGTCCTCTCATCTTTTATGACTTATTATGCCAACATTTAACTAAAATATGCATCTGTATGTGTCTGATCTTACAGCACATGCTTCCATAGTACAGGAAGAGTGAATGTTTGTCTCAGCCGGCCAAACCACTGACAGTATAAAGAACGGACAGTGTACGCATGATGTCACACACTGGCCTCCGTTGGTAGTCCTGCCTCTCCTGCCTCTCGGCTGCTTGGGCCAAACTCATTATTTTGTTTTTAATGCAGAGTTATTACAGGTTAATATTTGATATTTAAACTCTGGCCGTGTCGCTCCCTCCAAGCAGACACGTCAGAGCCGAAACTGTGAAGTGATGATAGCTTCTCCCCTGAGGGAACTTCTCAAACCCTGCAGATGAATGCTGGAGCTTATGAAATCTGATATGAATGAAATTTCCAGGATCTTTTCTGGCCTGAGCAGGCATACAGTTCATGACGCTTCGGGGTCTAGACAGTAATATTTGAAGTTCAGACAGTTTCAGTGGCCAGACATGCCAGTATTACCCACTTACTGCACATTTATTCATACCTGCCTATTCATCTCTTTGTGCTGCTGATTTCTACAAACACAGACAGCGTCACAGCCTCGGCTCGCAGATTTCTATTAAGGCCAAAATGATACAAGTCTGTTGTCGTTTCCTATGCGAGCTTTATTTTCTGCCAACGCCTTTCTCATATCTCCACCCTGAACAAGACTATCGCTCTCATTCTCCCTGTGTCCACATTCATCTGTTGCTCTTTCACGTGCGCATACAGTGCACGCCGGATGTTTGCAGTTGTCGTGTAACTTTGGTTCGCAAATAAGTCAGATTAATCTTAATTCATGCCAACTACTGCGAGTCACATATTAATTGAGCAAGCGAGGACGAGCTGCACGCGGGCGGCAGTTCGAAATGGTTACACATGCTGGAGGTAGCACTGGCTCAATTACAGTCATTACTGTTCAAAAGTTCACATCGTTTCCTAAATTTTGTCCCCCCCTCCCCTGTTAAAAGGTTCCACATGTCACTTTTTTCCCAATGCACGCTGGGAAAGACTCCAGAAACTCAACTGGCTAGGAATAAGTGTGTAAAGACAATGAATAAATGCATGAGCGATATTTTCCATTACCGCTGCCTTTTTGTGTGTAATCTGCTGTTCACTTAGCAACACCACTCACCACGCCGCGCAGTCCGGTTCATGACATGACAGATCCGAACCTGTTTTCTGTATATGTGTGTGTGTGTGTGTGTGTGTTCAGGTACAACAGCCAAACATGTGGTATTCCTGGCGGGAAACACGGCGAAGCACGGCCTCCGCTGCAAAGCCTGCAAGATGAGCCTCCACCACAAGTGTGAGAACGGAGTGGGACAGCAGCGCTGCATGGGAAAACTGGTGAGAGTGATCCGCGACTTCTAGACGCGATATAGACAGTGCGCTTGCCTCTTTGCTGTCGACACTTTGCGAGCTTCAGGAATGTAATTACTGATGTCATGAGCAACCGAAACAGCCACATCAGAATTGGCTGCGTGACCGTTTCCCACCAGAATGTGCTTATTCAGAAATCACACTCTATGTGTGAGTGTGTTGGTACATCTGTGACCACCATCCGTCCTCGTCATCGTCCTCATCATCGTTATATCATCACTCTGTCTGTCTGTGTGTGTGTGTGTGTGTTAGATAATAGTAATGCAGAACTACTGACCCCTCCTCCTACTCGCTTGTCGGGGTCTGCCGTGCTGCCGTCAGCATAAACAGTTAAATCAGGATCTATTTAATGGCCCCGAGGCAGATTAAAAACAACCGCCAACAATAACTGTTTTTGCAAATGAGCCTTACATTTGGATTAAACATGAATTATTCAGCTTCTATGTCACACTTTCGTACGTTCAAGACGGGTTGAATCTGGGGCAACTGGACTCCATGTTTCACTCCAAGAGGCCTCATGTGACTCCATCGAACATCTTCCACACCAGAGCTCAGGTGACTATAACAACCCTGACGATGGTAACAACAACGAGCACGAACAAATCAAGTGGAAACTACTGCTGGGTCTACGATGCGGTCTAGGCTAAATACTCTGACCTCTCCACCAGTCAGTCAGAATGGCAACCTCCGTGTCTGGCCGCCCAGCGGCGTATACGTTCACCTACGGGTGACGTCATACATAAGCTGTCCATCTTTTATACTGTCATTGATCAGAACTGAAGAAGCCTCTTGGATGAGACGTCACACATCTACAACATCTACAAGTCCAGCTGCCCCAGATTTAACCCCTCTTGAAGAAAAATGACCTGGATAACTTAGAACTCCCGCAGACCTTTTCTGTATCACAAAAATGGCAACATTAATTGGCGATAATTACACTAAATAAACAGTATTCAGGCCCCGGCCGACTGCTGTTGCTACCAGCCTGCTGATGTTTTCATTTAACTTCAGTTCCTGTGGTTTAAAACAGTTATGAACAGTCTAATTTAGACACGATTGGGCGACGCAGGGTGAGGAAATGCTTCAACAAAAGCTTGACGTGACATCATCCTGTTTTTCTCTAATCTCATGTAATTATCTGAAGTCTATAAAATGCATCCGTGAAATTTTGTTAGGCAACAAATCCATAAGATGCTTTCATTTCAGCAATTTACTCCCCTGTGTTGTTTCATATAAGCTGCTTATCCACTAATGAGCTCTAAATGGGAGTCATAACGGAGCCAAAAAGTTGAACTAGAGCAAAACTGCATAATGAGGAGGGGAATTTATTTAATAGTTTTGCAGTCAATAAGTCAGATTTTCTGTGTTATTACCTCCTAAGTCAGAGGTAATGACTCTGTGCTGTAATAAACCCCCCAACTCACATATCATAAACTGAGAGATCAAGCCTTGCACATCATTTCCCTCCGGGCGGCACACTTTCTAGGGGCCGGCCCTCATTATTGGGTGATGATTGTTAAGATCTGCGGCTGTAATGTGATTCACAATAGTCACTTATCTGTGAACCTGCGTTACGACGAGGCCGTTCGGCGGTGGAGTTGGGATGGGCTGAAGAGGGTCCAGTTACAGCGAAAGCTGCTCTCGCTCTCGTAGCAGTGTCGCAAACTGGTTGTCAGGACTGAACTGGGACTCTTTTAGTCATTCACACACATCCCACACTGAAGAGAGAGAGACTGCGGCACCGTATTATGTGTGATCTCCTACCTTGTTCCTCTACAGTATCTGACTACACCTTCCTCTGGGTGGATTAGGCCGCAAGAATGAAGTGTCTATATGTCATGTGGAGATAAAATGGAAGTACTAGTGACAGTCTTTCTCCTTTCCTGTTGTGACGTCTTTCCATGAGAGGCCTGAAGGATGAGGCTTGAAGATATGATCGGCTCTCAGGAGTGGAAAAAGAGGTTGAGAGGTCAAGCATAAAAAGGGAAGTTCTCCCAGAGGAGTACAGCTCTAAATTCGACTTACTCTAAACTTGGACACTTCTGCAGCCATGCTTGTTTCTCTTGGCTTGAGAACCCCTTAGCAAAGAAATCAAGTTACCTCATGCTCTGAATGGTTATAAACCGTAAAACCAGCGCGTCAACATTTCTTCATCAGGTTTCTGAAACAGGGTCGATGAAGTCACGACGGATGTAGTTCTAAAAAAAAAAAAAAACGTGTCACGTTTAACATGCAGGCCTTTGTGGTTCAGCTCTTTGATTACATAACTTCACTTCAGAAAGCAAAGCTGCACTTAAATCTGTGTTTATTAGCTTTGGCAACAATTTCAATAATACCGTTTTTTTTCATGTTTTTCAAAGACTTTTTAAAGGATTAGTGACAACTTAGAGTCAAACACAATGTTTTCCTTTTTTTTTTAAAGGTTGTGTTTGTTTGCAGACATAGTACCCTGATCATGAAGCTAACAAAGACTCACCACGATTTAGCCTTTACCAACATAGACGGTTTTTATTTATATTCTCCAACTGGAGTTTCTGTGAGAGCTGCTAATCATGGTTATTAATCAATATGTGTCAGCTAATGTCTGTTGAAACTGAGCCAACGCTCTCAGTCAGCAACCAGTGAGAGCCCTACAACAGCACGTACTACATATTTCACTTAATGCTGCAGTGAGTGCAGGTTCCTGCTTCAAACCGCGGCTTTCTGTGTGGAGTTTGCATCCCCGTGTCTGCGTGCGTTCAGTCCAGAGACACTTAAGCTGACTCTAAACTGTAAATTGTTGTTTGTCTCCATGCGCCCTGTGGTGAACTGGCGACTTACCCTGCCTCTCGCCCTAGTGATGACGATAAGCGGTTACAGAAAACGGATGTGACTACAGCTACAACTCCTCCAGGTCACTGGGCTCATGTTCACATCCACAGCTTCATCCTTTATCTGCTCGTGTCTCCTTGGTGCCCACTTAACAGAACACAAACAGTTGGTCAAAACACTTGAGTGAACGCATCCTTGATGAGTTTCTGAAGGACTCTTATTATATCATGTGACGCCAGGGCGAAGCTGATTGAACAACTGACAGAGACAAGACCACTGAAAACATTCACCGTGTTCGTGCTCTTCCCCAGTCACTAGTTTCCCAGTTTAAAAAGAGTCACATGCCCTATAACCATGGCAGATAAACAGGAATGTATATCCTCCTTTCTAATATGTGGATGTTTCAGTGGGTTTTTGTTCTAAAGCTCACCTCTACTTGGCACTGAGGGAAAGCGTCATCCTTCAATGGATTAACGCATATTTTGATTAAACTCTAAAAGGCTAACACTGTCATTACTTTTTACATCTGTAATGACTGCAGCGTAGTAAATAAAGTCAGCCAGCGACAGAGAACGTTGTCTTTTGTTTGTAGTCAAACGAACCGGACGGGCTCCCAACAAGTGTTTGCTCTTTTAACCTTTCTCTTAATGAGTTTGCCCCCTGAACGTCTGACATCTCACTTATCGAGACGGGGCCCCCGAAGAGCTCGAGGGTTGCTTATTTCAGCCTCAGTCTCATCGTGATGTGAAGTGTCACATGAAGAATTAATCAGGACTGATTTGCGATGCAGATTTCACCACCTGCCACTTGAAGATACATGAAATGTAAACAAACAGGAAAAAAAAAGGCAGTCGTATGTATGAAATGTAGGTCTGATGCTCACTTTCGGTAAACAGTTTAGGTTAATGAAGGAACATTAATCTTATCAAAAACACAGTATGCTACCATTAAATGGATGAATATTTATCCAGGACTTAAATATGATATGTACACGTAGAGATAAATATAGATTAATCACTACCCATCAAGGAGAATTTCAATGATCTGTCTTTCTTCTGTATTTAGAAGGATTCAATAGTGATCTAGGAGCATTGATTGGACAGGACGCAGTTATGTAATGGAAATATAAATGATAAATGTCTGAGGACCTTGGGAGAAAGAAGGCGGACAGGACAGACAGATAAATCAACTTTAAAACCAGTTTTTCCCTGTCAGGTAAATGGCAGCGGACCAACTCAACCAGCTCTGCTCTGTATGTAACAAATCAGCTCTCCGTTTATGACGGTCACGCGCGATTTATAAGTGCAGTCATTAAAATCTTTTCATTCAGATAATAATGTACTGAAAGTCGTTTAAATTGAGCGGAACTAATGTCGCGCCTCCGGGTAGCGCAGCGCTGTGTGTGGACTCTGGTCTGACGTCATTTTGTAAACAGTACCAGCCCCACAAGCATCTGTGTCCCACCCTGTGTCTGTCTGCCCTTACTCTAACTCTCGAGCTGTTTTCCCATCATGCAACTGTTTTTCATGCTGTCACTTTTTCTGGGGCTATTGGTTACCGTCTCTTTCATTCCACGACACACATTCTCTGTATTCTTGCATGGAATATTTTGCTCATTGCAGAAAAATACTTGTAGTAGTACTTTGTCGTTTTGTCTGTTTTCCAATCACATGTTGCACAATATACCTTGCACCTCGGCGCATGATATTTAGCTTGAATTGTTTATTGTACAATTGCATGCCACAATGCACGAGTGCTGCTGTAAACACGGGTCCTCCTACCATGAATCTATCCTGCTGCTCTGTTCTGCTAAAATGCAGGTTTGTGCACTTCACGTCTTGTTGAATACAGATGGAAGTACTTTGCGAGTTAAAGGCAGAAAGTTTTTGGAGTCTCCTCGTGTTCATTAGTATTTAAATACCATACGAAGTCCATCCATCTATTTTTCTGTAACCACTTATCACCCACTCATGGGGGGCTATCTCAGCTGACTTTGTGGAGAGGGTCACTAGCTCATCACAGGGCACATAGAGACAAACAACCTATGGACAGTTTAGAGTTTAGCAAATTTAGCAATTTCTTTTGGATTGTGGGAGGAAGCCGGAGACACGGGGACGCAAACTCCACACAGAAAGCCGAGGCTCAAACCAGGACACGTACCGCGTTAGTATAATAAGTATTTGCATTACTTTTGCATTACTGGCTGATTTGGGTTCATAATACATAATATTTGCCTATTTTATATCTAAAAATTTTTTTTCCTGACAACAGATTAGTGAGACACAAACAAAACATTACTTTAGTCACTTACATCCTAGAACAGGTCTGTGATATCCTAATCAATTCATCATTTTAAAGTTGTTGTTTGTTTTATTAATTGTGTATAATTCTATATCTTTTATGTTACTTGCATTCAATTGCTCTGGCAAATTTAGAATTTTCTTTTTCAATATTTATTCATCATATTTATTTTATTTAACATTCATAGCTGCGTAAGTGCTCCTCACATTAAATTGAACACTTGATTTTCTTTATTCATGCTGAATATTCAGCGATGAAAATGAGGGCCGGTGCACATTCATGCACAGCACAGTTTGTGTACATTCACTTTTTATATTTTAGGTATTAACGCAACACCGTTCCATCTGCTGAGCCTACAGTGTGAAATGTAGTTGTTGTGATTCATCGACAGCAGCGACGTCTAACATTTCATCCGCGCAGAGGCCTCAGAAATGTCCGACTAAACAGAGTCCTGTGCAGTATTTCAGTGTCAGGCTGCTGCCTGTGGTGCTGCATGTCGATTTGTCTCTAATGTCTGGTCGCCTCACTCTCTCTCTCTCTTTCTCGTTTCCTCTCCTCTGTCTCTCCTCAGCCAAAAGGCTTTCGGCGGTACTACAGCTCTC
This sequence comes from Nibea albiflora, assembly GCA_014281875.1. Classification (NCBI taxonomy): domain Eukaryota; kingdom Metazoa; phylum Chordata; class Actinopteri; family Sciaenidae; genus Nibea; species Nibea albiflora. Next base: position 22,143,980 of record CM024799.1, on the reverse strand, counting down.
CATTACTGATCCAGGAACAGTACGGCTGCATCAAAGAAGTCATGCCCATTGGTGAGCCGCTTCAATCTCCATAATAATCTCAGATTCATGTGGGATGGCATGCTCTAAAGCGAAAAGGCATCACTCTTCCAGAAACGCTTGAGCTGTTTTATAAAATTTACCTACCTGGTTTCATTTTATTTGTAATCATCACCACATGGCCCGTCCTGAAAGCTGAACATTTGTGTACCATCGGATTTTATATCAAGTCTTATTTCTTTTCTAAAGCCTGTGGCAATAAGGTGGATCCTGTGTATGAGGCCTTGAGGTTTGGGACGTCACTGGCACAGAAAGCTAAGAGGGCCAGCGGCTCTGAGTCTCCACACAGAAACTCGGTAAGAAACGAATCATCTATCATGTCGGGTGGTGTTTGTTTTTACCCCGCTAACACTAAATACTGTCACTGTCGTTGTGTAAATCCAAACACAGAAATACTGTATACATAGAAAGCTCTTTTGCGGTTTATTTCTCTCTCTCCTACTTCATATCTGTTCGTTAAGCTGTAATGTACACACACACACGAAAGGACTTAGATTGTTACAGGTCAGTATTATACTTGTTTTATTTTGTCCCGCTGCAACAGACATACTGTAGCTGATGGTCTAAATAGATACCGCCACGGCTGGGCTGTAAACACTACCAATAAAGGCAGTCTAGTAGGGGCAGTAATGAAGAGAAATGTCGGTGCAAACGCTCATGTTACAGCTCTGAAGATGGACTGAGCTGATTGTACAGCTACTCTCTCTGGCCTCCTTTCCTTGTGTGTGTTACACACAGGGAAATCTGTCTTTCATAGCTTATCACTTCTAATGTAAGCTAAACTGTATGTGCTGTCTGGATATGTGCCTCCCTATGATGACATCTGAAAGCTGTTGGGCTTGGGCCATCCTGTCCTGTCCTGAGCAGCTGTTAGCGAATGGGTGTGTGCGTGTGTCGGTGGAGGCTCGCAGAGACAATATGATCTCAACAGGGGTTATGATAATAGTTTCCAAATGCAGGCTTGGAAACGGTACGTTTGCCGCAGTAGAGTTTTCTCCGAAATAGCTTGTTAGCCTGTGAAAGCGGATGAATCAGAGCTAGTTTTGCGTCCGGTAAATCTTTTTTATCTTCATACTTCTGTCTGTATTTATCTCTATTCTCTCATCCGTCTAATCTCTGCAGACCAGCGACTTGGATAAAGTTCCAGAGGAAGTGGTGGCTCACAGCAGTAGGCAGGAGCTGTCGAGAAAACACAGCGATGATGGTGAGTATTCGTTGCCGTGCTCTCCGTGCGTCTGGATCAAGGCCATGCAGTGACACAGACACAAAAAACACACCGCCGCGGCTCTTCCCACAAAAGAATGCGAGAAGGTTGCAACATCGAATTCTCCTCCTATGAACCATCAAATGAGCTTCTTTGCTGTTTCACACTGAACTGAACTCACTCTTTTTGTCCCTCATAGAAAAACACGTTTGTACCTCTCTCTTTTTTTAATCGCTCTAGTGGTGGGTGGGTTTTTTTCAGCTACACAATAGGGTGAGAAGCACTGACCGTTTACAATCTGACTGGTGAAGGCCGTACTACACGGATACAAAAGTAGTCCTTGTGCCGCTGGAGTATTTCTCTCAAACCCACCAAAAGAAGAAAAGAATATGTCGGCCACAAAACTGCTCATGTCTTGAAGAATTATCTTCAAGTTTTGCAAAGATCAGGCCAACATGTCTCATTATCAAGTGTTTTGATTGCTGAGTACATTCATGTGTAAAGAGACCCTTCAGTTGTTTCCACTGGAGCCGATCACGGGACAACATTCATCATTTTTGCCACTTTCCTGTTAATAAATGGGAAAGATATTTTGTTTTTTATGTTTCCAACATGACATTTTACCTTTATACCTTAGCAGGAATCTAGATATTCTTCTTGTTTATTGAAATTGTTGATTTGTTTTTTTTCCAGTTTTCACAGTGGTTGAGAACGGGACGGAGCATTACAACCAGCCAGAGGGGACACCTGACGATTTGACGGTAATCGAACTGTTTCCTGATCTTTGTTTGTGTATGTGTGCACTATGGTGATATTTAAGTGTTAGGTTGAGCCGTATGCTCTTTAGTAGTCACGTTAGGAGTCACTCCTCCTTTTTTGGCTCGCTGTTAGTTGGTTTATGATAGATTTTTGGCGCCGAACATCCGTGAAAGTGAGAGACACGCACCAGAGCGACTTTTGGCCTTGGACTTGAAAAGTGAACACCTACTATGTCCAGATTTGTGTAGTTTTAGTCCAACAGTCAACAACCAAAAAAAAAATAAACTAATCTGCTGGCGCCAACTAGGCTGGACCTCTTGGTTGCGGCTAACCGCTCTTGCTGACCGAAGATAATCCCCCAAACAAGCCACTGCCAGCCGGCCTTGTTTTTAAGCACGCTTTGTGTTAAGGAACGGCCTCACCCTAGACACGCTACGAAACAGGAGTAACAGAAGTATTTTGTGTTTGCGAGAAGTCATTTGAATTTTTAGCAGATTTTTAGCTTTTAACAGGCCCTTTTTGGTAAGGTGGCAATTGTATTATTATTAACAGCAGAATAACGAACTTTATATAACACCTTTTGTAAATTAAAATGAAACTGAAAGTGCTGCACAGGAGAAACAAATCAATAACACGGTAAAAACAATCTAAAGATAAACCATAAAGATAACCATAATACAAAAGGGTGAAAAATAACAATGACAGAAGAAAAAGGTGGAATTCAAATTTTGGCATTTTGCCAGCATGGAGACACGTTAATTAATAATTATTAGATAAAAACCAGCATTGTGTTTAGCTTTGTACCGATCCTTCAGTTTATAAGTTTGAGGTCAGTATTTTTCACAGGAGACGATCTGAGCTGAGAAAAAAACAAATGAAATGTTCTATTTTAGAGGAACGGAAAGCTCAAACTGTCTTTCCAGCAGTTTCGCAAGTCAGAAACTCTGGCAGTCAACTTTTCAGTTTTACTTCTCTCCACAGATTTTTTATTCTGAGTCTTACAGTAACGTAGATTATTGGTACAGTCTGAAAACTTCTGAGAACCGACTTTGTCCGCTGACCAATGCCTGAACTCTGTGTGCTGAGAACTGATACCCAGCCAGGCCGTCCTGCGTCCATTAAGCATGCTGCACTTGCACCCCCCCACCCCCCGTCTCCATCGTCACTGCTGAGTTTCCCAGGACTTTGATGGAAAACTTCTCTTCCTGCTGTAACAAATCATGCCGGAGCTGACACGACCAGTGGCCTGCACTGATAGAGAGGAGGCGTGACCTTACAGCAATGTTTGGATCTGCAGCGTCGGGGTCTGCGCTGCTGGTTTTATTAGTGTAGATGCAGTGTTGATGGTGCAAGATTCATGTTTGCGAAAGAAAAAGGTTAAACCTCTGTGAATGTCTTGCCACCCGTGCGGAGTAACAATGAATATTTCATGAGCAGATTACAAAACTGCATTTCTATCTTCTCAGCTCCCATGGTGGGATTTGTGGGAGAGGTGCTTTCAATATCAATGTTCTTTGTACATAGTTTCTATGTCCAGCCATCTATCCTGTTTACTTTTATACTTTAACATGTTTATCTCTGTTGTCAACAGTGGAAAAAGACCACAGATACTAGAGACAAACACAAAAAAAGAACAAATAACCATACAAGGCAAAAGAAACATGCACACACACACACACACACACACCTTTCCTGTGCAATACAATCTAGCAGCCCAGACGTCCTTTTCAGGGAAGAGACTTGAAGTGCATTGTGCTGCCTTATCAGGCTGGACCGAGCACAGCTGGCAGCGTCGCTGTTTGTCTGTCAGCCGACAGGTCCATTAGCTTGTGCTGGAGGACAGACAGATGGAGGCTGCGCGAGGTAATGAGCAGAGAAAAACGCTCGAAAACTGCTCCTTCACCAGAGACGGAGACTCCAATTTGGGATGAGAGGCTCACACGCAGTCACACGCAGGATCCCCATCTGTTCACACTTTTCAGGTTTAGTGTTAAACTACCCGAGATCAATTGACAGTAAAATTAGTCTGGCTTTCTCTTTGGTTGGATTCTCAGTTTGGGAAGTTTGATTGTGTTGTAGTTGGTGCTCTTTCTGTTCGTCTGTTCATTCGAGGCAGCGTCTGTTTATCCCAAGAAACTTCTGGTGCTTCTATTGTTGCTGGAAGAATAAAATGTGTCACTTCCCGAAAGCAACACGACTGTTACTGGAACAAAAATACTTGCTAAATTTGCTGCACTAATCAACATTTTTATAAAATTATCAATCAAATTATCTATGGCAGTCTCAAGCGGCAGTGTCTGTGACTGTGAAGGGAAGTCAGTGTGGAAGAGTTCCTCAAACGGCCACTTGAGGCTGGCTAAAGAATGAGTCACTCTCCATAAGTCCCCATGTTAAAATGTCCAACTACACAGCAGAAGTAAACATGATTACAGCCTGGTACAAAAAACTGTTTTGGTCTCTATAGCTAATTTCTCGTTCATGACAACTGTACTGAGGGTGAATTTATATATAACTAACCTGCTCAAATTATATTAAGACTTAAAGTTATGCATAATTAGCAGCAGTGGCCACTTCGATTGACAGATCGATGCCATTACAGGTGGCTTGTTTGACATCTTTGCAAAAGATGTGGAGGCAGGACTACCAAGATCGTGACAGCCAGAGCTTCGCATGCGGTTCTTGGGGAAAACCTGAGGGTGACATCACGCATATGATGTCCATATTAATAATTTCTAGGATTTTAGCGTGTTTTAGCTCATTGTTTTGGTTTTATGTCAACTCAAGTCGAATTTTATTTATATAGCCCAAATGTACAGATCTAATAATTAATGAACATAGCGGAGCATTTAGCAGTTAAAAAGGCCAAATATTTTTCTGAGCAGATGGTGGAGGAAAACAGACACAGGAGAGTGAATATTGGACTTGCAACTGCCATGTGGCCAGAGACACACCTCCAAATTCAAGCTGATATTGTGTCTGCTCGGTATGTAAATAGGCAGCTGTTGTTTATAAGGTTAGAATATGTCAAAGTGTTCACAGGTTGTTTTGCCACCCCCAAGTGGCCAGAAAAAAAGGCACCACAGTTCCTGCAGATTTAAAGGAACGCACACTGCTCTTCTTTCCATTCTTCCTTCACCACATTGTCCCTCGACACAAATAACTTACTTCTTTTCCAATAATTCAGCTACAAAGGAGGCTGTTATCTTTCCCTTCCCCAACGTCTCATTCACTGTTTCAGGCTCCCACTGCATCAAGAGCATCTCAAGGCCAGTGAGCAGCTCTTAGTTAGCTCTAATGGATTGCCACTGCTTGATGTCGTTTTCACCCCGAGGCCACAGAGGCAGTTTGCCTTGTGGCCGCAGTTAACTGAATGCATCCATCAGCTACATTGCCGGTCCACATGGGTGACGCTTGGGGAGCCACAAAGGACCAGAAACTACTTGTCTTCGTTACTGTACAGCACCACAAAGATAGAAACTTCTCCTGCTGTCTTGCAAAAAAAAAAACAGCCATTAGTGTGTATTAGTCCGGGCATCGCACAGGAACAGGACACGTTATCATTTGGAGGGATTTCAGGCACTCAGCAGGCAGGATTCATACACAAGGTATTGGTGATGAAACAAGAAAAAAAAAAAAAAAAAAAACGCCCACCAGTTTTCTGTGCAGGTGTGAAGAGCGCCAGAACGGCGGCGCATCTCCCTGCTAATTGTGCTAACACTTCTCCGACTACTTCCTCTCCACCCACAACCCTGTCCTGTTTTAACTTCCTGAGCGATCACAAAAGCCTCATCCTGCTTCTCCCACTCATGTTGACGGAGGATTAGAAGAAACAGATTGCAGAACAACTTAAGCATCTCCGCGGTCTATCAGTGTACTGTAAACAATGGCTTCTCCTGCCTATGTGAATGCCAAAAGACTATTTTCAGATACGACTGCGAGGAAAGTGACAATAGAGAATATGGTGTTGCATTGTATTTGTTTGTCTATGAGCTTTGTCTAACTTGTCAGCCACATATTCATTTTTCCCCGAGGCTTCTTGAAAACCAATCATCATTATCGTGTGTTTGTGTCTGTGTGTGTGTGTTTATATCTAGTTGGAGCAGAACCAGCTACAGAAAGACGTTCTCAAGCTCAACACCTATGTGGCCTTGCACAACTTCTCTCCCCAAGACAGTCATGACCTGGAGATGAGGTTAGTTTACATGCACTTGCACCCGTGTGTCAATTTAATCAAGAAAGAATGGTGACACTTGCTTGACCCTAACATGCATAGAAATACTGGTTTGAAGTATGCAAATTAAGACTAAACATTGAACATCAGTTGATTTTTAATATATGATATGCTGATAGCAGTTGCTCTGCAGCACACATAACAAAAGCAAACAAACAAACGAATGCAGCCATGCATTCATACATCCATTTACAGTCGACACACCAAGACCAAGGCACACACTCGCACAAACGCACAAAGTACACACGTATGCAAGTTGTTTAATTTACGTCCGGATATGAGATGACATGTGTCGCTGTCTGCTGGTGAAGAGCTGTCTGCTCCTCGTCAACATTCATCTGCTTTTTTTTTTTAATGGCAGGAAATTCAGCTCGTTAATTAGTGTTTCATTCTTTTTTCTTTTTTTTTTAACCTTATATAATCGCTGTATTCAGAACACCAGACGTCAAAGTACACAAGAATAGATTTACAAAAGGAACTAATTAGCTTCCTCGTTTTAGGTAATGGTCCTCAAAGATTTATTTCTCTGGAGTGGCCTCATTAATCGCACCTGTGTGTGTGCCACCGTGGTCTATTAATATCAGTCAATCTGGCTTCTTGTTGGATTTATCCAGAGAGAAACACACATCTTTGAAGGAAGTCCATTTAGAGCTCCCGTGTTGACTGTGTGCCAGATGGGATGTATTATTTTTTAATTCGCTAGCCAAAGAAATCATTTTATTTTGGTTGAGCGCGCGCCTGTTTGCCAACATATGGCTGCAAATCCACCGTCATCACCGGAAGTTACAGCAAAATGACACAAATTCAATCCAGTTCATTTAAAAGGAGGTTTGCTTTTGTCTCGTTTCACTTGTTAACAAAGTACTCCAAATACATAACACTGCAAAAACAAGATAAATGACGTCATTTAGTACACTACAGCTGGTGTGCCTACAAGGCTAGACATGAGGGTAACCAGGGTGAGGTTTTCCTGTTCTTCACCCTCTGCCAGCATTGTGTGAATGCAGCATTAGCATAGAGTACATATACATACACACACACACACACACGTGAACTTTGGGATACAGCGTCATTCAAACATGTTGCAGTTCTGACCACACCCGATTAATGATGTCACACTTGGTGTTCTGACCTCAGCTCAGTTAATTGAAAACACCTGTTGTGGCCCAAATTGCTTAAACATTTTAAATTGTTCGGAGCTGTGCAGCTGCGGCTTTACTCTGTGATTCAATTCATGAATGACTCTTTCAGACAGAACTTTCTGAAAGGAGGTTTGTTATGAAGCATCTGTCAACCCCCCTCAGATGTGTTTTTGTGCACATGCGACCAACTATGATCATTTAGAGCGACTCTAATAATCATGATAACAATTTATCAAGCGTGAAAACGGTGTGATGTTCGTCGCTTTCATCAAAAGGAGTGGCTCGTCGTGATGAACCCCAAACCTCAAATAATCAGCTGCGTCTGCACCTCGCCGCCTCGGCTTTATGGAGCTTTATATGGAGTTTCAGCTCATTGCTTACTGTCTGGTCGAAACTTTACTGTTTTGGTTCGCTCTTAAAGAGTTGTTTTCAGCCGCAGCAGGCAGCTGTTTTCAATAAAAAAAAAAAAAAGCTCCACTGTCGACTAACTGCCCAGCACCAAATGGCAGACAGACTATAGCTGGTGAACACAGTGGAGCATTTAGCAGCTAAAGAGTCAGATATTTCCCTCGGGAGTCGGTAGAGACCAAAAACTGAGCTAAAATGAGAGAAAGTATTCAACTTAGATTCATCATCAACTAAAGAGTGTCCAAAGCAGACCCAGCTGTATATGTCTAGTCTTATTATCCCCAAAGCAATCTGAGACTCAGGCCGTAGATTTCATCCCATGCCTTAGCGCCGTTTGATAGGGCATCATCTGCAGCATGCTTTGAAACAGGCCCTCAAGAAAGAGAGCATTCATCACGAGTAGTCCTTCAGGCTAAGTACCTATTTGCTCCTTGTTCTCACAGAAATCCTGTGAGGATTTGAGGATGTGAGGGCACTTGTTCTCTCCGTCTTTCTATCGCACGCACACACAAACACTCACACGCTCACGGGTCCTTCCCCTCTTCTTTGGTCAAGAAAAACTTCAATCGCCGGGCTCGATTTAAAATTCAATGACTCCTTCTCTGTGATTCCCTGTCCACCGATACGTGGTATACAGCACAATGTTCACCAAGCTTTATTTCAAGTTTCCTCTCTTATGAAAGCCTACATCAATGATTCGGTCCTCAGAAAGTGAATACATCAGGCGCTGACATAAAGCAGAAATGAGGAGAAAGTGGAACTTTTAATCAAAAGACTCCGTTTTCATTTTAAGTGAGAAAATCAGGTTCATGATTAGTCTTCGGCTGCGGCCACATGCTCTGATTACATGATTACCTTCGAGTATGTGGTGATTGTAATGACGATGATGAGTTCTGTATTTTTAAAATACAGACTCAGAAACTCACTGTTCGTTTGTGTTGCTTAATGCGCGATGTAATTGTGAAACAACACGCACCTACTTTGTTTTTTTTCTTCGTCACCTTATAAGATTTTACAACGTCGGATGCTGTGCAGTTTCTCACCTACAATAAACAGTGTTTTCTGAGTCACGGTGATTATTGCCACGCAAAAGGACAGCCAGGGTCGTTAATTGAACCACAAGAGGAAGAAAAAGGGAAATTACGTAAAGCAACATTTGGCTCAACTGTGTTGGTCCTTTTGATTTTTATTGGTCAAATTTAGCTGTCGGGCTTTGAGCAGATGTTAGTAATTATGGCACATGCAGTGATGGGGTACAATGATGCATGCATTTCCTGGATAAAGAAGAATTACTTACAGCAAACAGGATTAAGGTGCATGTAATCTCAGTGAAAACAGAGAGACTTGCAAACACCTTCTCTTGTGCTTTATAGTACAGCGCGCATGTATGAGGGTCTCTTAAAGGTCCAGTGTGTCAGAGCAAATCATAACTTTGATTTTATGCGTGATTAATCACCTGAAAATAAGAATATTTTTGTTTTGTTACTTAAAAATTTGCCTTCTGTATCTACGGTGGGAGCGGGTCCTCTTCAACGAAGGCTGCCATGTTTAAACACCGTGTTTCTACAGTAGCCTGGAACAGACAAACTAAATACTGACTCTAGACATGACCTTTCAAGTGTTTCTCCTTTATACTGGGAAGACGATTAGACTGTTTAAAAAGATCGAGCGGAGAGGAGAAGTTCCTGTCATGGTCGACAGGACTTACAGCAACTTCTAGTTAACCAAGCCACCCTTTGGTTTATAATGATGGTGGTATATTTATACCCTCAAAACTTGAATAACTTTTTAAACAATGAGTCAGCAATTTCACGCAGGAATAAACAATCGCAGGCCTTTCGTTCTGTATATTTTGTTGGCTAAAATATGACTGCTGCTAGAGGAGCCGTTTGCGTCTGTAGACATAAAAGTCTCATTCTAAGGTAACAAAAACACAATGAGTCTTACTGTCAGGTGATTATACACTAATGAAAACATAGTTAGGTGTTTTCTTCTAAGTATTGCTTTTACTACAGCCTGATGCATGTGCAGAGAAATTCAAAGCTCCGCCATCCTGGTGACCAGTTGTAATTTGTACACCAAAGGCCCGGGGCTAAGGCGGATCATTGTTACCTGTCCGGGGCTCATAAGGGGCATACAGCTAATTGTTTTTACTGGATTTATCCCACCATGCAGCTAAGAAGAGAAACATCATCATGAGTAATTTTTTATGTGTTTCGCTCTATATTTCAGAGCTGGTGACAGAATCTTATTGGCTGACGACTCTAATGATGACTGGTGGAAGGTAGGTACGAACGTATTTCACTTAAATACCGGCAATTCAAACTTTTAAAATATAATTAATGTGCTAAAGTGAAATATAACGTTTGCAAGTTTCTTGTTGTCCAGTTTTCAGATAATGCGTGTTCTCCACGAAGCCCATAAAATGCCCTTTGAAGAAATGGATTGATAAATTACAGGAAGTCGAGCTATAAATTATATGAATGAGGCAACAGGCCGCTTCGGGACACAAATGCATGACAGATAAATTAGGGAGAGAAAAGGGCCAAAACGTGACTGTATAGAGGCAGCCGGCTGCCATCAGACCATGAAGAAACTCATCATGCATTTTAACACTGTTGTTGTTCTCTGCAGCCTGTAGATAAACAGAGACATCTGGCCTGTTTGGTCTGTGAACAATGGATACTTTAACAAGTCAAGACACAGACATTAACACATGATGTAACATCTGCATACAGGGCACAGACTACTGTATGTGAAGACACAGTGTATTTTCTATCTATAATGAAACTTTATGCTTTATGTCTTCTGTACTGTAACCAACAGAAACCCTGTTGCTTTTTTCAAGGATTTTATCTGGTCATTTATAAAAACATTGGATTTATAATCTTCTTATCCGCCGTGCAGCCCTTTCATGTTTGGTTGTTATATTCTTTTCAGGGAGTAATTGAGGACAGGATCGGTTTCTTCCCAGCAGCGTTTGCTCATCTGGTCCGGGCTGGAGACCAAGTGTTCAGGTGTAACAGGACGTTCATCGGCTGTAAGGAACAAGGCCAGATCACCCTGAAGGAGGGACAGGTACTATGCAAACCTCATTGTTGTGGCCAGCTCAATCAGCAGAGATAAAGTGCGCGGCAGTCCAAGATGTCTGATGCTGAAAGGTTTATTGAAGCTTGGCCAAGGATGGATGGAGGATTTATGAATACACTCGTCAGTCCTGAAGAAGCTGTCCTCTCTGGCACAGACTAGTGCCTCTATGTTCATAAATGGTCATACTCTGTTATTATCTGAATCAGGAGAGGCATCATGTCTGTTCTATCTGTTGTGTCTAGGGAGTGAGGCAGTCCTGTCCTCTGACCTCGGTCACGATAGCGATGATCAAAATGGTGCCTGCTTTCCTAAATACAAACATAGATCTGCTCTGTATCTCAAGGAGAGACATCCAGTGTCCACATAACAGTCTAAGATTAAACACTGTTAAATCCCATAATATTTAAGCAGTTGAGAGGCAGATTAAATATATTTAAAATATAAATATAGTGAGGACAAAAGCCTGATAACTTGAGTCTTGAACCTCTCAGACACAACGTGGCAATGGCAGCACTCTGAAACCTGTTATTTTCGATTACATGTGCCACACCACAGCGATTTTTCCCCGCATCAAGAAAAGTACAACGGATAGCACACAGCGCCGGCAGTGCACTTGAATGTTGGCTACAGGTTGCGTTAAATCCATTAGCGAGCATGCTGCATATCGGGTTGTGTCTGAAAAGGCCAAGCCAGGACGGACTGGATGTTCTCCTTAAAACTGTTTATATCTCAGGTCAGACATTACGGGTTGTCTGTGTCAGTGTTTGCATCTGCAGCAACTCTTCTTCTTGTTATTATTGTTGTATCGTTCAGGACATTTTTGGGTGTTGACCTTTTGGCAGCGGGTGTGTGAGCATCCTCTTCAGCTATGGAGGCATCAGATTAAAGTCAGTATGTGTGGAATGTATGTGATTATATACAAGCCACTATAATCGCATAAATGTTTGTTTGTGCAGAAATCCGACTGAAAGTCGGTGCTTCTGTTGCTCACAGCCTTTAGAGAGGTCCTTCTGAGGGCACACGGTTCTTAGAAATCGAGACCAAACCCGGGACCTCAGCCAAGGACCGGGTCCAAATTGCATTTAGGCTAATTGGCTCACTTCTTCGCAGGAGAAGAATGCATTTTTTCTGACATGAAATGGGCAAGTGCAGGGAAAAATGCCTGAAAAATGTCTAAAACGGTTTCTTTTTTAATTCAACCACATTGCGCAGAGTCCAAAGAAATGTTCGAATTGTATACACAGCGGAAAGAAAGAACGCATGCAAGAAAGCGGCGCAACCCTTTTGTGAATGAAAGCCTTTCAGAACCTGCAAGATGAACCAGAACATTCCTGACCATCAAGTTAATAAGAAGAACTTTTTGGAGATAAAAAACTTCCACTAGACAGTACCGATATGATTGTTGTTGGGGTTAGTTGTCTGCCCGTCGGAGCCACAAAGACCAAACACATGAAGACCAAACATTAGCAGTGTTGATCCCATGAACTTCATCGTCATCATGAGTTGGGGAAGCAATGACCTTTATCATGGACATTAAAATTTCCAAATTACACCTGTGACTAATTCATGATCACACCCCAGCCATTAGAGCACATCAGATTCACATTATCCAGCAGCTCTTTAGCCATCTTATTACCCTCCTGCAGCTCCCACATCGCCTCTTACCTCCTAGCGACTCTAGAGGTCCGGGATCTCAGGCACTTAATCAAAAGAAAAGCTTGACTGCAGTTGGCCGACAGAGGATCCCTCTCAAGAGTTACCATTAAATTAGCATTTTGGCATAATGGCTGTAGTTAGATCAAGCCCCCTTTTTTTCCCACAATGCTTTCCAGGGCATGTTGGGAGGCTTAAAGAAAGCAACCCCCAGTGGAGATGAAACCACCGAAAACATGATGAGTCTGTGACCCGCTGCCTCTCTTTTCCAGTCGCGTAAACCCAAGGGAAGATGTTGTAGAGTACTTAGAGCGAGCAAGCAAACACAAACGTGTTCTTGTCTATTACGAGGGTCAATGAGTAAAATTAGGGGTTGGTTTCTCTCCTTGAAGGTACATTTTGACCAATATTTTAAGTTTAGGATCTCGGGACTCTCATAATCATAGCAGTGTTCTTATTATATTTGATCGTGGAACGTTTCAAAACCACTCCTTCATACTGCTCAGGAAGTTTTCCACAAGATTTTGCCCCCTGACTGCTGGGATTGGTTCAGAGAGCAGTAGTGAGGTCCAGCACAGCGATTGGGATTGTCTAGTTCCAGTTCATCTCAAAGGCGTTGGATGGGATTGAGGTCAGGCCGGTCAGGTTCCTCCAAACCAAATTAGGAAAACCATTTCCCCTGTCATCACTTCACTTTGTGTCAAAACAGAAAAGGTCCTTCTCTCTTAACCTAACTTAAAGCACACAATTGTCGTAAACAGTGACTCTACCCTGCCAAGTTTTCAGATTCATTCAATTCAGGTGTTTTGACATTAAAAAAAAGGCTTCCTACTCCCGGTCCTCACTTTTTGTGTGATTTATTTTGTTTGTATGAAAAGTGCTCCAAATAAAGTCTAATGAACTGATTAGTAAATTTGCTCCTGATGTGCCTTTGAGATTTGGTTTAGGTATTTATGGGTATTCTGTCCAGATCATTACGCGTCTCTTGTGTTGTCCTGGACTATAAAAGTGTTAGAAAATAGGCTATGTCAAATTAGGGACAAGGGACATGCATGAGGCCACCCTGGTATATTCTTGTGAGGGGACCTCTGGTGTAAGACGTCATTGTAAAATGTGGATTTCCCTAATTAGAACTTGGCCTAACCTAAATAAAGAAAAAACAGCCTCAGACCAAAGATGCATGTCTAAAGTAAGTCGACAGAGGTGTCCATAGACTTTTGACCTTACAGTGTATATTTAGAGGAAAAACTAATGCCCCATTATGTATTTATTTAGTACAGCTATGACATTTCAACATGAAGATCATACTGTGCCACATCATCAGTCTCAGCCTGTGTTTTCTCCGATTAAAGAAACTCTTTAATCTCTTTTCACTCAGATTTGTGTGAGCGGCGAGGGCGAACGCAGCGGCTTCATCAGAGTGGCGAGCGGAAAGAAGAGAGGCTTCGTACCCTGTGACGTTCTGGAAATCATCTGAGACAAGCACTCAGAGAAATGAAGAGAGAGAAAGAGAGCGAGAGAGAGAGAGAGAGGGGAGAGGAAGGATCAGCCGCCTGGAGGTCGGAGGAGGACGAAACTAAGGCGTTCGCCTCGTCGGAAAATTGGAGCTCGGACCTTAAAGTGATGCTGGTTTTGTCAATGAGGACTCCGCGTTGTTGTAGTCTCTGTACCTTCCTCACTCCCTGTCAACTCAGAGCGATGTTGTGACGACAGACTGTTTGTTGTTCGCAGGGAGACAGCAGATCTCTGTTTCACTGGATTTAATTTATAGAGCCGATGTGTGTGTGTTTCCCCCGCCTTAGTTTTATTCTGCTACGAGCTGTTTATTTTTTGAAAGTGGAACTGCCGACTGGCTGTTTAAGCCAAAGAAAATGAAATAAACACTTAGTACAATGATTATTTTTCAAGGTTTCAGTACATATAATGTCATTCCTTCTTGAAATAGTTTTGTTTCTCATGCTTTTTATGTTCCAAGGAAGCAAAAGGTGAACTTTTATGGATGATAAAATCCTTGATGTCAGAAGTTGATGGAAAAAAAACCCATCATATACAATAAAATAAGAACATTCGCTCACTTTGAAGCCTCAAAATCTATCAAACACTTCCTGTGTAACCTCTAGCGTATGACAGAACCACAAAACATGTGAAAGATAAAAAAGACGCAGGGGAAAGTATCTTCAGAGACGTTGGACACAATCAAAGACTGCAGAAAATTCCCGGTGGTCCTGCAGAAATATTATCCTTGCACTCCTCAGCTTTTTAGTGTCTCACTCATTGCAATCCAGGCGATGATAGATGACAATGAAAATATACATTTTTATCATCACTAGCATAAAAAAATATTCTAACCCATGTTTCACAGGACACAAAGGTAGTTATTTATCAAATCTTTGCATCGTCTCTATGTTGCAGAATCTGTTAGATTTACCTTTTTAAGGCTTAAAAAGTTTGTTCTTTAATTTCCTTTTTGGTTGTTTTCACAACTTCATTATACAGCAGAGGTGAATGAGAAGGTACAGGTATAATCAGGACATTCATGATTTGATGATCATGTGAATTCATGACCTCGTCTGTAAGACAACGAAGCACGTAAGAAAATGATCCATTTCTGGTTAGCGTGTTAACTTGAAATGTTTCCCTCTGTTCTCAGCACAGACGGTCCTGGACAGCGCAACTCGTTCAGATTATAGTCGAGTGCATTTATGGAAAGGTGTTGCATCATAGTAGATATAGTATATCTCTTAAAGGTTGTTCTGCACTGAAACTTGGCTTTACTGAATATCCAAGAACTCTATATTGTACATACTGTACATACAAGATTAAAATCTTCTTTATCACAACAAACAAATGTGAGGTTTTTGTGGTGTCTCACACGTGTTACACTGTAAAACTGTAAATTTTACTGCCAAACCATGACAGTACAAGACCCTAACATATGGTAAAGGTAAAAGGCTTTACAATATACTGAATACAGTAAAACGCAGTCATATTTCATGTCAAAAGCCTTTTTATACAACATTTTAAGGGATTTTATACAGAATTAAGTAACATTTTATAACATACTAGATAATTTTATAGTAAAATGATTTATTTTGGCATTTATATGTTGCACTTTCATGTCAGTTATATTGACAGCAGCATTACTTTATTTACACAGTAAAATATGGGATAAAATGTCCACCTTAAACGTGAGATCAACAGGACTGATATCCAGTCATAGCAGAAAAATACTGTAAGATTTTGGCCATAAAAACAAGTTGTTGTTTTTTTTTGTTTGTTTGGTCTCTTTCGTCTCATGTTAATTAATTAACCATTAATAATCATCTCATTATTCGCTCGAGTGGACCCCCAGAAAGATTATGCATCATGCAATTATACATATTATGATGTGATTTAATTGCCAATAAAAACAAAAACTCAAGTTATTCAGAGTGTGTCAAGAAACCAAAATCCATTTTTCACAGCAAGAAATTGAACGGGAGAGACGTGAAACATTTTGTTCTATAGTGCAGAGACGCCTTTAAAGTTTTATGAATCACCTTTTCACCGCATGCTTGAACTAAAAGTCAAACAAATAGCGGAAAATCAGAAGGAAATTGTCAAACAAGTCTTTAACAACACAACTGTGCAGGACTCTTTGTTGATTTTTACCTCAGTTACACGACCAGAATGAAAAAATAATGCTACTGTATAAAATTTCCTTTGATATTAAAATCCTGTATGCTGGTACACGACCGTACAAAGCATTATGAATGCATCAATGAGTCCTCCTGACGCAAGAAGACTGCAATGCGTCCAAAACATAAAAGTTTAAACAAAATGACATCGAGCGTCTTCTATGAATGCTGTCAGTGTGCAGTGATTGTGCTCTAATTTCTCTACGATTAACAAATATAGTAATTCAAGAGACACTTTCATGTACTTGTTGAAAATAATTTAAAATTTGTTCCAGACAATCTCAACATTAAGAAAAAACTGTAATATATACTAAATTATGGCTCTGTTTGAGGTTTTGACCTTGTCAAGACACACTTTGATGACAAAAATGGATGAAAATGTTCTAAAAGTGTAGAAAATTGCAGCCTCAATAACTCTGGCTTTGCATAGTGTGAGTGAAATGAATGTTAAACATGTTAAATTGAAGTTCATCGTGTGCGTCTATGACCTAAAAACTGTGAACTCTTTCTTCCAGGCCACTTTCTCATCGATCCATCTTACACTTCAGTAAGCTGACTCACCTGATCTGATCTACCTGACTATCTGAGCAGACAATCTGCACACCCTGCAGTCCGACACGAGGGAGATTGTTTCACTGCAGAGTCAGACGTCTCAGCAGCTCCATTAACCGACTGCACACACGTGTAAATTGTTGCCGGGGGCGAGGGCTATCTATGGAAGCTGAGACAAACACAAACACTTTGCTATTTCAGTGTCTTCCCATGTTCCTGCTCTGTGTCTGTGTAATGACACACACCAGGCCATTACTGCAGGACGCCAGCACGGCTCAGATATTTGACTCTAGCACCACCTATCGGATTATTGGAGTAAGTGCAACATCTGGTTATTGACGTGTCGATCCTTTAATGGTCCAGTGCAACCAGAGGTGCCGGGGCCCCAGGAAAAGATATCACACTGTGCCTCATCATGCCAACCCTGCACAGCTGTAACAACACCTCCAGAATCCTTTAAATACCTAGACCTTTACAAGGTTGTGAATTTCTTGTAGTGAGATATGATATTTACTGACAGACAGTGAGCTGTGGAAATAATTAAATAGTTGCCGGTGAGAAGTAATTAGTAATAAATGTATTATAATACAAAAAAAGCCACTCAACTGACATCAGTCAACACAACATAATGCTGCCTGCTCACCTTCTTGAGTGGGGCTACACACCTGATTGTCTGATCGTCCGCAAATGACAGAAACTCTCAGCTCTTATTGTTCACTTGCCCTCAGTTGCTTACAAACACACAGAGTTCAATTCTGCATGAAGCGAGAAAGATTCAGTCCACTCCAGTATGTAATGCTTACATTTTTACACTTAATATGCTATATTGCTATATATACATGCTATATATTATTAGTAGTAGTAGTAGTAAAGATAGGCTTCAATTTTTTCAGGTCCCCTGTTCATTCACAGGCCCTTAAACTCATCAACATCAACATTTCACCTCCATACTGCGCCCATAAGTGGAACTATCACTGAACTAGTGAGGAGGGGGAAAAAGGTGTGAATCCTTCACACTTCTACATTTTTACACTTCACTGCATGAGCTGAAGCTACGAAATCGAAAGGTGAAAAGTTTTTTATGCATGGCTGTTAGACGATGTCTTAAAAACAGGAACAATGCTTCTGAAAGTTTGATTTTTCAGTCATTACTCTACAGTATGTGAAAGCTCCACTTAAAGCTGCACTAATCAATATTTTTATGAGGACGATTGGCCACATAACCCTCAGATTATTATCACCCCGTCTCTTCCTCTCGGCTGTATAGAACTCTGCAACGTCCTCCACCTCATTGTTTCGGTTATTACTCTCCTCTCTCATCAGCGTTGTTTCCAGCTTCAGTAGGCAGAAAATACTCTGTGAAATGCCTCCATAAAAAAACACAATGTGCATTACCTGCCCAGCTCCAAACGGTTAGCGACTAGCTAATGAACACAGTTGAGCAATTAACAGCTAAAGAGAGACATTTCCCTCGGGAGTTGGTGGAAAAAGCAAGTGACTGCACACTTCAGACAGTCTAAATAAACCAATGTGGCTCCATAACTGCTGGATTTGTTCACAATAACAACTACGTAAGGTCATAATATGTTCATGTTTTTTTAAAAAGAAAGCAGTAAATGTAGGTTTAGGTCAGAACTTTCATCTATCCAAATGGCCAAAAAGATCCATTTCGACCAGGAACAGGAAACCTTTAATGCAAAGAAACATGCATGTATATAATTAACCATGATGCACTCCTTTTATAAACTTTTGAATGTGAATGTCCTCATATTTATCCAACAAGGCTCAGGGTGTTAAAGATGCACACGCAACACACGGTGCACAAAGGGAGTTCCTTTTCTTAGGTTACACGAGGTCACACGTGGGCCTCGAGGTCCTCGGCAGTAGTAATTGTTCGGCTTTGCTCGGGTGCCAGCCGATCTCAACGTTATGGTGACCAGGGTCGAAGAGTCCTAATGTTGTCTCCCTAGACATAATAGATAGTTTGCCGCTGACGCTTAAACAGACAACAGTGTTTCCAGACTGGAATGTGCTGATGGTAACACAAATATGGGTACAAACATTCTCTTAGTATTTCTGGGTGTGTAGTATTTGCGGTGCTATCTGTAGGGGTTTCAAATCGGACCACCAGCATGAGTTCGGCAGAATGTGAGACCGACTCAGCCACTTATGATGTTCTTTAAACGTCTTTGAAAATATTAGAATCACAATTGTTCCTCCATTATGGGACTTTGGGAGAACTCTATTAAAACTACAAAAAACATCCTTTATAAGTGATTACACTATAGCTGTCCATCACACTGCCTTATGACAGCCTGCTTTCAGGGTGAATGAACTCAGCGAACAACTTACCAGACATCAGAAGGAGTCGTATCTGTATCAGTATCAGTCAGACTGAAAAAGCTCAGATCAACTCTGCAACCACTGACTTTATTTGATTAACTTTGCGTGCTCTCCTAACTGTCTGACATACATATGGTACTGACACAATGTGCGTGTTTTTGTGCGATGTACAAGTGTGTGTGTAATTTGTATTACATGTTTGGCTGCTTTGTTTAGTGACATCGTGTGCTTTAATTCTTCATCTCATAGGGCAACATCAAAATCTCAATCTTATGTTCGATATTGTGCACGGTGCCGGAAATATAAATAAAGTAAAATAAAAAGTTCCGCTGAAAAAGGGAGACACGGTTCACATCTATCTATATCCAGAGGATTGTTCAAAGACAGAAAAGTGCATGTGTTGTGGTGTGAAGGGAGGGGAAAGCTGACTCACAGTTAGTGGTGATGATGCGTTGCACTCTCAACAAAAAAATATGAAGAAAATGAAGAAGTGGCAAATGAAAACAGAACAAGCTTTCAACGCTGAACGCTGAAATATTTCGTTGAATCCCCTCCAGTGAACCGGCAAGGTGATTCGCAGTCGTTGGAATAGTTCAAATATCTGTGTAGACTTTATCACTGTTCAGTTCTGCAGTTAAAGACAGCTTAACTGCACAGGTTTGCTGATGTCATTGTTATGTCTTTTTTTTGTCATCTTCACACATCTACACACACAACAACAACAACAGGGTCACAGTTATGGTAAAGCTGGGAGGGTTTGCACATGAAGCACTTGTTTAGGTGGAGTGCAGCTCAATTTTATGCTTCGCCAATGGGAAAGGCTTAACACTTAAACTGATCGCTTCGCATAGCATGCAGGATACTGGTGCTTCTGTGGTGCATTAGGCAGTCTCAGTGATAATCACATGCAGCTGCAGCGCAATCTGATCACAGCACAATTTTGCACGGGCGCCCGAGCAGCGCTCGATAACAAAACCACCAAATTCAATATGTGACGCTTTAATTTGTAAACAACTCTGTATTGGTCATGTTAGACTCCACGTTATATCGTGCACGACAACAATACAGACATGTTAGCAATATACAAACATGCATATCCATATATACCTTAACGTAAACTGCCATGTATGCACGGCCTGCATTGCATGCATGCGGCCTTGCATGCACACATACTTAGATCGGCATGTACACATGCACTCACACGCATACAGGTGACAAATTCAGCAGTTCAACAACATACATTTAAAGGGTTTATTTAACTAACTGAAAAGACTGTGAGTATAAATGTAAACTCTTGTGGTCTGTTGCATTGTGGGCAACCCTACAGAGAGTAGGAAGGAGAGGGAGGGGTGCATTAATACGAGGGCGGTAGAGGGGATGAGGATTAGGTGGTTGAAGTGTGGTCCTTCTCTTGAAACTCTGCTGATAGTTTCAATATAAAGTGTCTCAGTATTTGGTGTTGGGCCTCCATGTGCTCTGTACTGGAGGGGTGAACACCATTCAGCCCAACCAAGTAGGATCCATAAATTGGTGTTTGTACTAACAAGTCTACAATAGTGTTTAACCGAGTTCAGAGGTCAAAGGTCAAAGCATAACACATCATACTCATCAAACCATCCAGTGACTCCTCGTGCCCTGTCATCTCATCAAGAGACCTCTCAGGATAGAAGTGTTTCTTCTTCAGATGTAGATGATCACTGCAGTTACTCTTTCCTCTAAGGGGACAAGTGGACCCAAAGCAAGCCCGAAAAATGCCTCACACAGGGTAACAGAGCCACCAGAGCCCCCCCCCCTAGTTATCTTGGTGTAAGTCTTACTCGGCATTTGTACACATGCTACAGAGCATGTTAACTGTACCATGCAGTGGACCTGTGTTCATCTATCTTCATCTATGTTCACAGCTTGAACTGCAGCCAACTTTATAGTTAGAGAACCGTCTCAGATCTAAAGATTTATACAACAAAAGTATCTAACATATGACTATAACTGTCTTGTTAAATACTGCAGTTTGAAATGTTACAGCTATAAACGTTTTTCTTTAAATGTGCAAGCACGGCTCTTGTGGTCTCCAAAGTGGTCATGCATGTGGTTGAGAAGCAAAATAGCAGAAGCTGTTAAAAAGTATATAAAGCATCAGAAAGAGCAGCTGAATACAGCGCCGAAGAAACAACCATGAGTCCGGCCTTCACTGTCGCTTTCCTCCTGCTCTCTGCAAGTAAGACGGTGTCATTATTACCCCCATGTGTCTGGCAATAAAAGAAGACTTACCTTTAATTTTATTTTCAGCTGTTGTCAAGTCTCTGAAGGATGAAGCTGAAGAGGAGGAGGATTTTCCATCCCGCCTGAAGCGGAAGAGAGCCGACCATAATGCAGAGGAGGTAAGAGCCACACAAACAACCTGATGACGCTGATGCTTAAATTAATAAGTGAAACTTTCTCACCAAACTTGTTGCGTGTCAGGTACTGCAGGGTGGAGGTTTGCACAATGTCTGTGACGGCTGTAAGACACTTGTTGCCAAAGTGAAGGAGAAGATGGGTGATAAAACCCCTAAGGTAACAAATCCAAAATATTATTTAATATTTAGAGCCTCAACACAGTGTAAGCAAACTAAGCATCTGCTTAAGGCTCTTTTGACCACTTGAAGAGACCCCCCCGTTTTGACTTTTATCTTTCATTCATTGATTTAGTTGAATGTTTACAGGACATAATACCAGATTGGGGGTGTTAGTAAATGAATAAAGAATAAAAGTTACTGTAAATGATCAAATAGCAATTAATAATCCACTGAATGACTGAATGTAAAAGTTTGATCTGTAAAATGTGTTATATGTTTTAGAAGGATAAAATTGCAGAGCTGCTGGACGAAGTCTGCAAACAAGAGAAGGCCGCCTGCAAGGCGATCACTGAGGAGATCAAAAAAAAAGTGAGCGAGGCCATAGCTGGTGGTGGCGATGCCAAATCTGTGTGCAAAAGAGTGAAACTCTGCAAGGAAAAACCACCTCCCCGTCTATAGACCCCAGAGGTTATGTATTTCTGCCAGATTGTGTCTGTAGTAAAAAGCGTACATGTACATGCATTGTTTCGATCATAACGTTTCCATGTGAATGCTGCTCTGTTCTTGCCTTTCAATAAATATAAGTCTTTTTATTCCTCTCATTTCTTTGAACACATGACTCTGAATGCATTTAAAGTCTACACAGCTTCAAGCAAACTTGAACTCGATCTTGTTTGATCGTCGCTTTTAAATGGTAAAAAATAAACTAAACTGCCATGAAATATATATCACTAAACAGAAAAGGGAACTGAGCTCAGAGTTACTGATCTGTAATATTTAATGATAAATGAATAAAAAAAGAATAAACTTACATTTAAAGTTGCAGTTGGATGGCAATACTTAAAGGTCAAAGGTTAAACTGGTCAAAGTGTTGGGAATGATTCACCTCACACACCAATGTACTCACTCTCTGTCTGTCAAAGCACTTCGTAAACTCTTTTTAAATGGTATGTAATGTAGCCAAAGTATCTGTAGATGAACTGTCTTTGTAGTCTTCAGTAAACTTGCAGTAAGTATGTGTGAAAACACCTCAGCTAAGAACTCTATCCTCTCCCATATTTCCAGGCAGACTTTCTATTTTAATAAAGTTTGTTGTTGATCTATCCTGTAGGATCCGCTGTCTTTGAACAATGTGTAGATGCAGCTATGTACTTGCCAACCCTAAAATTAAGTATTAATGTTAATTCATTTGTCACACTTGGTGATTGCACTTTGCACTTTGCGTTCAGGACTTTGCATCATCGAATCACAGAAATAAAAACTTTATTTGTGACGCCCCAAAAGATTAAAAAAGCAAAGTCTAATTTCAGTCGTATAATGAAGTCCAGATGAGAGTCGTTCACACACAGGAAAGACATGCAGGTGTCTAAATGTCACATGTCATGTCATATGTGGTCTCTCACAGCAGTAACCATGCATTATAATGTATTAAACTGGGATTTTTTAGGAAGATAGCAAGAGTAAATTAAGTAAATAAAGCCCCATTGAACAATATATGCTGTGTAAGCTGACTCATTTGGTGACGTAGGTGGAGTATTTTCTGTAAACTGCTGCATATATTTGGTAAACATAAAAAAAACCAAACAAAAAACAAGTTTTCTGCAAGCTTTGCAACACCTCTGGCAAAAAAGAAGAAGTAGTTAGAGTATAAAAAAAACCACGGGAGCAGCTGAAATCACCTTCAGCTGAATGAAAAACTGAGAATGACCATGAGGCCTGCCATCGCCATCGCTCTCCTCCTGCTCTCCGCAGGTAAGAAAGCAACTTTTTTTTTACCCCATCTCTCTCATAGTTTTCTGAAGAAATATTTTTTCTTTCAGCTGTTGTGAAGTCATGGGAGTCCCCCGAGGACGAAACTGAAGAGGAGGACGATTCTTCAGCCGAGTTGAACCATGACATGAAGGAAAGCGGTGACCATGATGTAGAGGAGGTGTGAAACCACACGCAACCTGATGAATTTCTGCTTAAACTTCAACCCATTTCTTTTTTTTGGAAGAAAAGGGTTGACGTATGGCAACTATGGCAATATATTGACATATTACCATACATGTGGCTCATCAGCATATAACAGCTGACATTTCATATCATGTTCTTTTTTACTTTCTATCAACTAAAATCGTTTCTCAAACCAAATATTGCAGGATCAAGCTTTCCGGGGCTCCTGCTATGCCTGTCGGTCCATTGTGTCCAAAGTAAAGCATCAGACAGGCAGAGATCGCTCACAGGTAAGGAAATAAAAATCAAAATAAAACAAGATATTCAGAGTCTGAGTCAGGGCGCCTGAACAAACTCAATTACGAGCTCTCATTTGGCTCTTGTGTTCACATTTTGCTACAATTAAAATATTTAATCACCTCCAGGTAAATTTTGACATTTTTGTTTGGCACCTCCTAATCTGTCCTTACCACACGTGCCTTTTGTCCTTTTCAGCACAAACTTTGTTATAGTGCCCAAAAAAAGTCCCTGTGGAGAGACATTTGGTTGCTTGTATGTTGATAATAATAACAAATATCATATTTTGGTGGCTCTATATCACATTTTGGGTTTCTGGTGTAGGTTGGCTTTAATCACTGAAAAATAATTATTTGATCATTTATTTCTTTGTAAGCAGACAATCTGTTAGAGTGATTCTGACATGGAAAACAACATGTTGAGCAAACGTCAACGCATATTCTTATATTTATTTCTATTTACTTTTAGGCAAGGAATCCGATGTCTGCTGAAGGGAGTCTGCATTAACTTTCGAGCTAGATACAGATCCGCCTGCAGGAAGGTCATCAGGAGGTACCAGTACAGACTGAGCAGCGACATAGCAAAGAAGAGATCTTCCCGGAGAATTTGCGCCAGACTTCGTCTCTGCAGGAGGGCTTCTGAGTAAATCATACGTATAATGCATCTCTGCAAAACAGCAAACTAAAGTGTACCAGTAATGTTTGAACGCTTCCTGTGTCTTGGCTTGTTTTTGCCTTCTCAATAAAGCTTTACATGCAGTGATGTTATTGTCCTCTTTTGTTTTTGTAGACATACTGGATTGTCGTTTTACGACGTTAGTTAGTTAGTTAGTTAGTTAGTTAGTTAGTTAGTTAGTTAGTTAGTTAGTTAGTTAGTGAATAGAGATGTAAAACTATACACAAACTTAACTATAGTAAAAGTCACCACTGTTTAAAGGTCAAGTCTCTTCCACTGCAGACATACTCACGATAGATACATCACCAACACCAACAAATAAAATGACTACATTTCCTTCATCATTCAAAATAAGCTAACTAAAGCGATAAATTTAAGTACTGAGAATCCAGAAACTACAACTTCTCAGTTTTTACACATCCATTTTTGTACAGTCTTTATAATAAGCTAAGCTCAACCAGCTGCTGGCTGCAGCAGCTTTTACCGTACAGATGTGAGTCACTTTCTAGAAACAGGTGAGAGGAGCAATGAGTGGAAATGCTTTAAGTGCACTTCTGATTAAAGGCACATGACTTATGATGTTCACCCCCCAAGGCCCTTGTAACAAACTGAGATACAGGATGTTCTCTGCCAACACAGAGACGCAGAGCTGGACCCCTCAGAGGAGGACGTTGTTGCTTATCTCAGTCAAGAAACAACCAGAAAGGTCTGCGTATGATCTACAAAAAAGTTGTCGGTCAGGGGATAGGACTGCAGAAAATACAGTAAATAACGCTGAAGTCTCTACAGAGTCAGACAACCATATTTTCTTGTTTGTAGACTAATGACCATTGTGAGTAGTTGTGGCACTATTCTCTGCCTGAGAGGACAGCTTCCTCAGAACTGAGGCGGCATCGCGTCATGATGAGTGTATTGATAAATGCTGCATTCTCCTAAAGCTTCAATAAACCTTTAAGCATGAGACGTCTTAGACTCAGTGCACGTTCTCTCCGTTCATTGGACTGAAAATTAATGAATAAAATTATCCACAGCGATGTTTGGTTCAGTTTGAAATATATTTATTTATATTTATCTTGTCATATGAAAATGAAGTTTTGCAGCAGAGACATTGTGGCTTCAACACACCATTTCCTGTGCATGGACTGGAACAAGTAATATCAAGATTAGGTTTTGTGTGACAGTGGATACCGCAAAACCGCCTTTCAGTTTCTGAACTCTGACCAAACAAAAGTTGTGGTTTAAATTTCCATCTGTGGGGGTACTCTGGGTTATTGCTGCAGTGCAGCTCTTCCTCTCTGCTGTGTATATAAGGTGTGATATCACCAAACAGAAGCACCCAGAGATCGACCCTCACCGCACTCAACAATGAACACCTCTTCTGTCCTCCTTGTGTGCGTCCTGGTGGCATGTTCTGGTGGGTGCAGAATGTTTTTGATTCTATAATATTCTCTTCATTGTGTAAATTATATTTTAACTAAAGCTAAACCTAAACGACTTAAATTTTTTGTTTTGTCTCTTCATAGTCTGGACTGTCCCCGGGAGAAACTTAAAGGTCTACACTGATGATCAGGAGCAAGCAGAAATGTCCATGGTGGACCACGAGGTAATGTGGCTACTTTGAACACTTAAGACGATTGAGATGACAAGATGACTACCAAAGCATCACTTGCCTATTTGCTGTGTCTCTGTAGATATAGCCATACATTTAACTGGGCCGAGCCCAATCAAAACTTCAGCCTAGACATTATTTCTTATCCTCAGCCTAAATTCAGGCTTATGATTAGTACTGGAGGAAGTGCTCAGGTACCATTTACAGTTTTAGCTGTAAGGTGAAGCTAGTTTGAATTACTTTAAATAAACTAAAGGCTCATGGTCAGGCCCCCTAATAATGAGATTGGAAAAACAAGAGAACAAACATCTCAAATCTGAAATATTTGAAGTCATACAAATATAAGAAGTTCAAAGGGGAAATATCTCTTTGACAACTAGGTTCTGATTTTTCAACCATTTATTACCTGCTGCTTTTTTCCATGACATAAAATGTTTGTTTTTTTAGGGCCCATCCAAGATTCCAGGTTTGTGCTGGGCGTGCAAGTGGAGCTTAAATAAGGTGAAGAGAGTCATTGGACCAAACACCACTGCAGAGGTAAAAATAAAACGTTAATGATAAAACAAAATAAAAGGTTAATAAAACATCTGAATTTAAGACTGATTGCGGAAGGAGCAGTAACATCATTTTAACTATTACAGAGGGTGACATCAAGGTTGAAGGCCATCTGCAATGAAATTGGCCTCTTGAAAGAGAAATGCACAAAATTTGTGAATGGACATCTTGGGGAATTAGTTGAGGAGCTTACCACCACTGATGACGTGAGGACGATTTGTGTCAACCTCAAAGCCTGCAAGTGAGTGACCAGTTCAACTAAAAAAAAAAAAAAACTAACTAAACTGTCTTACAGATACATTATACATGTCAATAGCAATGTCAAAAATATGAATAACTCATAAAGTCGCAGTTCTTTCTTTCAACACACAGTGGTAGAAAATAATTAAAATTAGTACATTTACTTCTTGACTTGTACTTTATGTGGATTTCCAAATGTACATTTCAGAGGATAATATCAGACTTTTTACGTCACTACATTTCCAATGGTACATGAATATAATACTGGCTTGTTTAATATTTCTTCCACCGCTGACGTTTGAATTATTTCTGTTTTCTGATGTGCTTTTTAGGCCAAAGGAGTGGTTGGACCTGGACTTTGAAAGTGACGAGGACCCACAAATTGAAATTACCAAACAACCAACCAAACGTTGTGTGTGCAAAACAGCAAAATAAAGTGTACCAGTAATGTTTGAACGCTTCCTGTGTCTTGGCTTGTTTTTGCCTTCTCAATAAAGCTTTACATGCAGTGATGTTATTGTCCTCTTTTGTTTTTGTAGACATACTGGATTGTCGTTTTACAACGTTAGTTAGTTAGTTAGTGAATAGAGATGTAAAACTATACACAAACTTAACTATAGTAAAAGTCACCACTGTTTAAAGGTCAAGTCTCTTCCACTGCAGACATACTCACGATAGATACATTTAACACCAACAAATAAAATGACTACATTTCCTTCATCATTCAAAATAAGCTAACTAAAGCGATAGATTTAAGTACTGAGAATCCAGAAACTACAACTTCTCAGTTTTTACACATCCATTTTTGTACAGTCTTGCTTCTGTAGCTATTGAACCATCTGGGGACAGATTGGGCGGAACCGCCTGAGATTACAATTAAAAATAAATAAAATATAATTTCAAATTACAATTCAGAAAGTGAACAATGCAAATTCAAATTATGTGATTCAGCTTCTGGTGGCACATATTTCAGCCCATACAGAAGCTTCTTGTAATATTCATATATCATATTCTTTTTATCCTTAAAAACATGAATATCACAACAGATTAAAGGGTTCTCATTGGCAGCTAGTGCAACATTGGACATTAATTATATATAGGGTGAAAGCAGATGAGAGAGCAGGTAGGAAAGCTGTGTATACATCTGGCAAAATCGACAGGTAAGATGTTGCCAGATTAAGTAAAGTGATCTCTTATGTCATACAGTCAAAGTCAACAACTTGTTGACCGCAAACTGTGCAGTTTATCAGCATTGTTGCTTTCCTCTGTGAGCTGTGTATTTATTTTACTCTCTTTCACCCAGAAACGCAATAAGCAGGAACGCCACTGCACAACACAGTATATGAGCGCCACAAGATAGCAGTCATGTGTAACTAACCTGTAAACCTGAGACTGTGGCCAAGAAATCTATTATGTGGACAGGCTCTGAAATCCGCTCCATAATTGCGTCCGAGTTGTATCATCTGTCAGCAAACCTGTTGCCGTATCGTGTGATCTCATCAAAGAGCTTAACATGCTTATGAGTTTATTGCAACAAAACAACTCTGCAAGCTGTGAATGGATGTTTTTTCTTTCTTTCTAAGCTCCCCAGGCACTACATTTTGACTTGTCACAGCAGGAAATGTACGGTGTAATAACATTAGCAAAATTCAAGAGTCTCAGCGAGGTGTGACAGTGTGCACGATACCAAGACCCTGAAACAGAAGCAGCGGAATGGATTTCAGCCGTCATTAATTTTATGACCCGCACCTGTGCTTATCATAATAAGGAACGTCTTGTCCTTTGGTTACATTTCTTGACTCTCCATAAACACACGGACTAATTGATGGTGAGAAGCAGCTGGGTAGGCAGGTATCCAAATCAGGCGATGTAAGGGAGAGCTGGGCTTTGAGGAGGCACCATGCTGCCTGCTCAAAATAAAGCTGCGGGTTTATGTCACGCCACCTTTGTTACCCCTAAAAATGAAAACGGGAAGGATACCTTGTCTCGCTGTCGAATTTCCACCCGTCCATTATCTGTGACCTCTTATCCTCATCAGGGTCACTGTGGGGCTGGATAGAGACAAACAAAACAAAAAACAGATTTTAATGTGTGAAAGCAGCGGCCCTGGTTGTTACCATGGCAAAGAGCAAGGTACAGTGGAGTGCATGTTACAACAGAAACACATAAAGTAATAAAACAATTGCACTATATGTAACAGCCTACACAATACAGTTAAAAAAAAAATCAAACAAATGATTCAGATTGAAATAAAACTCTTGAATCAGAATCTGTGCAACAGTAATATTGTTTAACTTCTCATGCAACGCTGATGTTTACTATCAAATATGAATGATGCCATTCTAAACAACTGTTGACATAGCTCAACTTAAAGGTGACACAAGTGCCAGCTCAACGAAAAGATCGGCTACGTTTCGTCTCCGGTAAGTGCTTTTCTTCACTTTGCGATGATTTGTGATGTGTTTTGTGTTTCCCTTACGTCAAATGTCTGCATTAGGCCAGCTGTCTTGCAGCAGTCCTCAAATCACTTCACGTGACTCGGCCAAGCTAGCAAGCTAGCAAGCTAGTGACTGCCAGTCACTTAGCCAGCTAACTGACAGTCACTTAGCCAGCTAACTGACAGTCACTTAGCCAGCTAACTGACAGTCACTTAGCCAGCTAACTGACAGTCACTTAGCCAGCTAACTGACAGTGAAATGAACCTGAGCGAAGCTTCATGCTGGAGTCAGTTGTTGTCAGCTGTTGTAGCTTGGTGTAGCTAGCCTCCAACAGGCTAGTCAGTCCTTAAAATCACTTAATGCGGCAAGCACTAAGCTAAACTAGCAAGCTAGCCAGTACTGGGACACTTTTCGCTCCCTTTAAAGGTCCAGTGCGTGACATGTGGATATATTTACACAATACAAACAGTGTAACACTTCTGTGTTATTAGTGCTTTTAGTTGTTTATTTTGTACGTGCAGTTACTCGTATTATCATTCATCATTCATTGCTGGACGTGTAACTAAGTATTTTTATAGTGCAGTATTGCTATGTTGGCTCGAGTAAAGGATCTGATAATATAAATAAATGAACATATTTGTGTGCAGCCATGTAGATTATTAGTTTTCTGTGTGCTCAGGCTTTTAGCCATGAAGGGATAATCCACAGCCTGTATTGTTATGCTGCGCAGTATATTGTTATTGTGTGTCTCATTTTCTCGCTCCACCCTCTCTCACCTCTTTCTTTGTGACCTCCCTCCAGAGCATCTTGCCCTCGAACCTCGTCAGGTCTCATTTTATGGATGGTTCAAACATGGTTCAAAACCCAAACTCCGTCCCGTGGGACGAAGAATATTTGCCCTATCCGGCTGTGGCCCCCGTGGTGTTTGGCTTAAAACAGACCACAAGACCCCGTAACTGGTGTCTGAAAGTTGCCTACAGCTTATATCCTTCGTTATTGTTAGAAATCTGGTACCTGGTAAGACCAAATATGTGTTATAATTGACAAGGATTTCATGCCTGGGGCGTAGTTATTGTCATACACAAATCAATAGCCTATCAGTTGTGTCTGCCTCAGAGAGATTTTAACTGTGCTCTCCACTCAGTGTTGGATTGATCCACCCAAATTCATACAGCTCATAGAAACACTCTGATTAACTATGTGAAAGATCTACGATTAATTGAATTTTGGAGAAGCAAACAAAAAGGAATATTCTTGTTATTCAAGCTCATATAAAACTCGCTGATTACTTTTTAATGGACTCTGCTGTTCAAGTCGAAAACTGCTGCCACAACAGTACGGTAATTAACGTTCACACAATAGTATGTACGGAGGTCTTAGCCTGATAAGTTGTATGAGTTCAGCCTTTATTAGTCCAGTCTGGTGCTTCTATCATACAATCCTCGACCCTCGAATATATATGACATTTTGACTTAACGTCTTCCTTCACGTGGTCGGATTATGCATCCAGACTGATGGCGCTGCTCAGCTGTGTGATTCTGTGCATGTACAAGCCCTATGAGGAGACCTCAAACCTACTTACGGTTAGTGTGATCTGCACTCTGTACATTCGCATTCACACAAAGTTACAACAGTGTGGCTATGATATTAATACGTAATGACTATGTTTAACTCTGTTTTTTCATTGTACCTGTCCAGATCTTGGAGCGTCTAACATTCAGCTTCTTCATGGTGGAGATGCTCATAAAGGTGGTGGCCCTGGGAGTCTTTGGCTATCCAGGAAGTTATCTTAGAAACAACTGGAACAAATTTGACGTCTTCATCAACTCTGTGAAGTTAGTATCCCACAGCTGTCCAACCTTACTAAACATCATGATGTGAAAATAATTAGATTGTGGGTTCATTTTCAATTAAACCAATAAAACTAAAATTTCCTCTTTCTGTCCCTTCAGTGTGGTAGATTATATACTGGCTTTTCTCGGCATGAACTGGCAGATCTCCAAACCGCTGGAGCCAATGCGTCTGATTGGCAGAATACCGAGTAAGTCGACAGGTTTGGTGAGAAAGATGCTCGAGAGAGAATCTAAAGAAAAAAGTTCAAACTTTTAAGACGTTATATTATATAGTTATATATTTATAACATTATGAAATGTTTTAGTTTAGACAAAATCTTGAATCTTTATGAAGAAAGTGTAAAAAAGTATTTGAATTTGTTCCACTTTATCCATCAAGACGAACACTTATATTATTTATTATGAACACTCAATAACCTCTACAGTATTATTTCTGTATAACAGAACACTGCTTTCAGTAACAGACTATTAATACTTGTACGGGTGATAGTCTCCGGAGGATTGCAGCGGTCATCTTTAAATCGACAAGATAAATAATTAGACACAAAATATTGATTTCTTTAGTAATCAGGACATGTAATAAGCTGGGATAATGTGCGGCGAGTGGCTCATTATTGGAAAATAAACCTGATGATGCAGGACCTGGAATCAGCAGACATTTTTATTTTTGTCGTCCTCCTCCAATTTTGTGGTTTTCTGTTTGCTGCTCTAAATAGAACACATTTCTTTTTTTTTAGTATGTGCCTTTATTTTATTATTTTATGTTATTCCTCTAGGAGAATCATCTTTACCCCCTGACCAATTTGGCTTTCCTTTAGTCGTATTCCTTTTATGGGATTCTGTGCAACACCCTTAAGTAGGTCCCTTAGCTAAGGAGAAATAAAGCTAAAAGTGTCATGCTTAGGGATGCTGGATGCTGTTTGTTCATTTTGTGTCTGTACATGGTGAAGAAAACACCCCACGCACACCCTGTTTGTAATACTGCGAATACAGAAATGATGATCTGATTGTGTTATCTGAACTCTGGCCTGCATCTTTTTGTTTTGATCCGTATAGGCATGCGAGCCTTGATGAAAGTCCTCTCAGACATGACGCCGATGCTCCTAAATGTTTTCGTCCTCTACATCTTCATCATTAACATCTTTGCCGTTGTGGGAGTCCAGCTGTGGGCGGGGAAGCTGCGCAATCGCTGCTTCCTGGGCGAGGACGTTCTCCGGTAAGGAAACTGCTCGCTGTGCTCTTCCAGTGTCTTGTTCCTTTTATTTACAGTATGTGCTAAAAGTTGAAATTACAGCACTCTACAGTGTAGATTTCTGACAGCAGAACGCCACTTTGAGTAACAGACTGCTGCTATGGATGCAGTCCTGATACAAGTCTCTGGAGGACCACAGTGGACACAATAAAATCATTTTTTAAGATAGATAGGTGGGAGGTTAAATTCAAGCATGGACAGCAGTTTGTCCAGAGTCCTTGTCTTCAGTGAGTAGCTGTGTAAGAAGCAGGATGATGTACAGTGAGCTGGTCGTTGTTCCCTGTCAGGGTCAACCATGACACAAATAAACCGACGGAGTAGTGATCATTTTTTGTTCTTTTAGGATTTTTTAAAATCTCTGCTTAAACCTTCAAGACCTCAGAGGTGATCTAGCAAAAGACCTCAGGCAATATGTCAGTCTTCTTAAGAAAACTTCACATTTTAACCATGACTCATATTTTCTGTTCATAAATGCGTAAAACGTTGGATCAGGTCACTTGTGGCAACTTTGGCAACTCTTTTTTTTTTTAGAAAGAATTTGGCACGTCATTCCGTTACTAATATTAATATATTTCAATATGTAATAATAATTTTAACCAGACGGTGCTGGATGTGCGTTGGTCCTTTTACTTGTGTTAAATTCATTTTTAGGAACACTTAAGATTCAATTATGTAAACAATTAATTTCTGTAAAGATACTGTAAACGGTTCCTTAATTACTTAAAATATAAGGTAACTAAAACTAAACTGAAAATGGCTACCATAAATTTAGTTTGAGCAACCAAAAGCTGATGCCTGGTTGCCAAATTG
Source organism: Nibea albiflora (assembly GCA_014281875.1). Lineage (NCBI taxonomy): Eukaryota > Metazoa > Chordata > Actinopteri > Sciaenidae > Nibea > Nibea albiflora. The sequence continues at coordinate 22,110,624 of CM024799.1, read as the reverse complement.
GCAACCACTTTACTTCTCGCCATACGAGCTGCTGTATGTAAACTGTGGAATCCAAAACCTACATATTGATTTCTATAGTTGATCAATTCCAGTCCATACAAGCAGTTTTTCTAATTCTATGCAGGAGGTACAATGTGTCCATAGGTCCATTCTACGAGCCCGAGGACGGTGAAAGATACCCGTTCATCTGTTCGCCTGATGACAAGCACGGGGCGCGTCACTGCCGTGATATTCCACCTTACATGCTGAACGGGAAACTCTGCTCCCTCCCTGCCCCCGACCACGCTTCAGCTGCAAATCACTCCTTCCCGGCGGCCTGGCGGCGTCAGTGCTGACGCGTGCGTCAACTGGCACATGTACTACAACGTCTGTCGCGCCGGGATTCACAACCCTCAAAGGGGAGCCATCAACTTTGATAACATCGGCTACGCCTGGTTGACCATATTCCAGGTGAGAGGACAGACTTTGTGTTTATGTGGAAACACATTTGGATGCGGAGGCCGGGCTCCAACCCTCTTCTCCCCCACCCCTCCCTACCTTATTGTTGTTGTGGGAGATAAGCAGGTCGACAGTATATGCAGTGGTGCAGTGGTGAATGCTGGAGCCTGAAATATCTGACTAGTTTGTGCTTGTGAAGTTTCATGAGGTTGTGAATGTCCTAGAGGTCACAACAGGTCATTTGAAGCAAGCTCATTGAATCCACAAATCCAGTCTCAGCTTTCTAGGAAGACCCAATTTACGTAATTTCAATACTGAGTCCAGTACGCAGAAATGTAAATACAAAATGTTGCCATGTAGTAACAAATTCTTTCTATCACTCTGCTCCGAGGTGGTCATGCTGGAGGGATGGACAGAGATCATGTTCTATGTTATGGACGCTCATTCCTACTGGAGTTTTGTCGTTTTCATCCCTGTCACCATTGTAAGTAAGACACTCTGTTTGTGATTAACAACCTCAATATTTGACAAACAAACAAACAAATATTCTACAATACTCCTGCAACGTTGTTTAACCCTTTATCGGGCGAGGAGCCATATATGGTCACATGGTGACTTTCTCCAGCCACAGGTAGTGTTGCTATGGATCTCACTCTAACCCGAACCCTAAACATTTTTTGCACTGTGTCACGATATTTTGAGTGTCATAGGTTCTGTAGGATATATGTCTGATTGTTAATTTGGATTGCGATTGAATCTGTTCATTTTCTTTTTACCCTCGGTGGGCGAGTGGCCGTATACGGCATCTTCTTTGACTTTGATTTGCAGCCTAAAACTGAAACTTTTTTAAAAAGTCAAAAAAGAAAAAAATGCCTCCTTATATCATACACTCCAGGGTTTCAATGTTACTTCAGTGAAGGCCCTATTAAGGGTTAAAGTGTAAAAATCTAACAGCAGCATGATACTTCTAAATCTGTGGTGTGATTTGGCCTAAAATATCAGATAGTGCCCAGAACCAGCTCCCAAAATCACTGAAATACAGATTTTTGCCGTTATCCTGGAATCTTCTTCATGTACTGTATCTTCTCTAATTTCTACTCCTATGCTTCCAATCTATCTCTGGATGATTCCTTTTAATGAGCACCAAAGTCCCATAAAATAAGGATATTTCAAATCTATAAGTCTATAAGTATTTTTTGTTGGCATGTCATACTCCATATACATATTTGCTCAAAGGTAAGTAGTTTGCCATCTCTGTAGAGATTTCCTACACATCGCACATCTTTGGTTGCCCAAAGCTTGAAACCGCCACCAGTTAGCAGGCCTAACCCAGCAGATCCGAGAGGCCCTTTTGGATAATAAAGAGTTCAGCCTCCCTTTACCTTCCCAACCAGATGGGCTCCTTCGTCATGATGAACGTGTGCGCGGTCACCATCGTCAACCAGTTCACGGAGAGCACGCAGAGGGATAAAGGACGGCAGCAGACCGGTGCTGCGACCATCGCATGGCTCTGCAACATGTTGACCTCCTGTCTGCGGGTCATCTCCTCTATATTCAGCAGGTTAGCGACACTAACCTGCAACACTCGGTTGTGTTTGTGGTTGCATTTGTAGTGTGTAGTAATAGCAGTGTGTATGATTAGGACAGATCAATTATTGAATTGATTTATTTCAAAAAAACCAAGCAAACACATTTTACAGTACAATTGATTGTTAGTGTGAATTCACACAAGATCAGGTGTCGCGGCAAGTCATAGCAGGGTTGTCCGGTGGTGGGTGGGGGGGTGGGGGAAGTGCAGGTGGGTTGCCGTGAATACCTGCTGAATGTAACCACAGTGAAATAATCAGGAAATAACTTTTTATTTCGCTGATTAACCGGCTTTTTCGAGGCCCACATTTCCATCTTCAATGATATTCATGTAAAGTTCTCCAAAGCTTGAGAAAGCCTTTCTCCTCACCCTTAGCAATGTAGGCTAGTTTTTCCTGACCAATACAAAAGTTCCTTTATCCAAATCTGCAATGATGGTGCGTCCATACTCTTCCAACGCAGTGCATGGCTCGAAGAAGTCCAAAGTTCAGAAGTTCAAGTCTGTTTTACTGTCTGTACTTAAACACAGAGCCCGGCGTTTAAGGGGACCTTGGTGTTAAACATATCTGACAAAGTGTTTGTAACATCTTTCCAGAAATTTAGGATCTTCAGACATTCCGATAGACAGTGAAATAGACACACATTTAGAACAAATATCAGTATTATTAGCAGAGATATGATGCAGCCTGACAGGAGTTATATACATTCTCATGAACCAGGCCTGGGCAATCTGTTCCACAAAGGGCCGGTGGGGCTGCAGGTTTTTGTTCAAACCAACCAAGAGCACACAGTTTGACCAATCAACTCTCTGAAGACTGACATCAGTTGATTAAATGAGTCAAGTCTGGTGTTCTGCTGCTTGGTTGGAAAGGAAACCTGCAGCCACACCGGCCCTTTGTGGAGCAGATCGCCCAGGCCTGCCATAAACCATTTATACTGAAGTAGCCTACACCTTGTATTTACTGTCTGTGTGCTTTTAAACAAGCATCATTGAGTTTGCATCAGTTATTTTTTACACACTAATTAAACAGGGGACATAAATTAGTCTTCAGGTTTCAAAGTGAGAGTTCCATTTTTCCAACATGAAGCAGGAACAGGTGTTCTGAAAATTGTGAAAGTGTCAAAGTGCTTAATCCACGGAGAAACGCACACAGCCTGTGTTCAGAAGCTTTAGAGAGAACGTTCAAGACAAGACAAAAAGCAACACAAAACACCTTGCAGGAGCCACAACCTGAACCTTACGAGAAAGTGGGTGAGAGTTAGGCTCCTCTATTTTCTGTTGACCATATTGTATTAGCCTACTTTTTTAATGGATAGTGGCTGCTGCAGATCTATTCTCGCTAGAGAAATGTCAGAGAGATTTTTTGTTGTTTTAAACATATTTAATGAAGTAAAAGTCAAAGAAAGAAAATAAAAAATGAAAGTAAAATCATTAAAGTTACATCAGAAAATTCAATCACTGATAAGACACACACACAGTGTATGTGTGTGAGAAGAGAACGGTGCGACAGTAACAACCTCTGTTTTCAGTTACCCGCTGTTCATCGTGTCTGGTCCTTCTTTCCAACAGGCGATGTAACACGATGCGGCCTATCGACAGCGGGAAGGATTCCTTAATGGTGAGACTTGTCAACAAGCTTTCTGCAGCAGCGACGTCGCCCCACTAACCCGAGGTCGCTTCGCTGACTCCCCCCATCCTCCAGGTTCACATCTGGATGCCGTTCAAGAGAAAACTGAACATCGTTGTCGAAAGTAAACTGTTCAACCATGTGATCATGTTGGCCATTTTCATCAGCGTTGCAACCATGGCCATAGAGCACCACGGACAGGTGAAGTAGAGTTTGAGTCTGCTGACTGTTTGGTATCTGTATCTCTCTTCCCCTCTGTCCTTTCTTGCTCTCTCACTTTATTCCTTTCCATCGTGTCTTTCTACAGTCCAACGAGCTGACATGGACACTACATGTCACTAACATTGTCTTCATCATCATATTTATTGTGGAGATGGTCATGAAGCTGCTGGTTCTCTCAGGAGCGTACTTTGGGGACCCACAAAATGTCTTTGACTTTGTCATCGTCATCAGCAGGTAACATGATCCCGTGGAGTCTGGCTTTGATGTGATATTTACAGGGAATAACCTGCTCACAGTTCATCCTGATCGCTCGCTTTTCAAAGTCCTGGTTGCTCCATTCATTGTTTGGGTTCATTGTTCAGTTTATCAGTAGTTCGGTCCAAAATTTTTCTATCGGGATAAAATTAAATTGAGGGCAGGAATACCTAAATTCAACATATGCTCATGTGGCTGGACTAGTGCAGTTTCTCTGAAGCGGAGTTATTTATATCGACCTCTCAAGCTTGGAGCACAAAGTGCTGTTGACAGGTAAACATACACCTTGTGTGACAAGTAAATTTCCTCCTGTGTGGGATCACTAAGGTCTATCTTATCTTAAAAATAACAAAATAACCCGGCTGAGGAGTTTGGGTAAAAAAAAAAAAAACTTAGCAGACGTCCAACAAAGAAAAACACAGAGCAGAAAGAAATTCAACAGCGCAGGACTGAAGAGCAGGCAAAGATGACCTGCCAAGTCAAAGAGGACAAACACAGAGAGCTAATGAACCAAATAAACAGAGGTGACGGAGAAAACAGGTGGGGAAAAAAGACAAATACGGGAATTAAAGTACAACATAAGACACTTGAGGAAAGACCCCTTCAACGTAAAACAGGAAATATTAAACCAGAAACAGAAAAACATTATTTATTCAAAATGTTAAGTTAAATAATACGCCTATAACCTCAACATACAAAACTGTAATGGCTCAATCAGACGATCGGTGGTCCAGTTGGCATCTTGCATGGTGCTCTGTAAGTACAGTCCATTTACCATCTACATGGTTACAGCCAGACAGACTAGTTTTCAAATGTGTGCGTCTTTTTGTGGTTGTCAGCGTGTGGGAGGTGATCGTTAAATCCGACAGCAGGCTGTCAGTCCTGCGTGCGTTCCGCCTGCTGCGGTTCTTGAGGCTGGTGAACTTCCTCCCTCACCTGAAGAGACAGCTGCTCGTGCTGAAGAGGACCATACAGGGGGCCGCCGTGCTCTGTGGACTGCTGCTGATCAGCACCATCGTTTTCAGGCACGCATCCGCACCCGCAGACACAAACGCTAACTCTGTCACTGTGACGACGATGACTCTGACTAAATTCCTCTCGTCCGGCTGCAGTGTGCTGGGCATGCAGCTGTTCGGGAATAAATTCAGCTTCCAGACAAAGAATGGAGTCGCCGTAGCTGATCGAAAAAACTTTGACAACATACGCTGGTCCATGGTCACTGTGTTCCAGGTTGGTTTTTGACTTTGTGGCTGAATTTGTGGCTTCATCACAGTTCATACCTCAAGCTCTGACTGTCACTCTCTCTGTCAATCCAGATTTTGACTCAGGAGGACTGGAATCTGGTGCTATACAACGCCATGTCGGCCACCATCCCTTGGGCTGCTCTCTACTTTGTCGTGCTCATCGTGTTGGAAAAAAATATTATTCTCAATATACTCATGGGCATTGTGGTTGAGAGTTTCCAGGAAAGGGTATGGGCCTCTGTCTTAGTTTTCTCCTAAGTGCTAGATTTTATTTTTTTTTTAAGTATGACACACTCAAAAACACTTTAACTCTTTTTTTTTGTTCCTGTTGTTACAGCGCTGCAGCTCCCCTCCGCCATCCTGCACCAATCTGGCTCGTGTGGCGCCTTCAGAGGCAGAAAACAACGAGGACGATGTAAGTTCTTAAATAGTAAATAGTAAATAGTTACAGTTTGGACACTCAAATATTACTCACTTTGCTGAATTTCATTCGTGTTCCAGGACCTCGTCAGACCAGACTGCTCTCCCTCTGGTCGTAGGGCCCACGGATCCACTGAGATTAACATAGCCGAAGAGACGGACAACAATGAGGTGAAAAGAAGTCCAAATGGCTGGAACCGGATTAAAATTGTGGTTTACCCTATACATACATGCTGTAGCGCTACTCTTCAGCGTTGCCGGTGGTATTTTGTCCATGCTTTGGTTAAAGAGAGGTGACTGATGCGTCGCTGTTCACCCCTGCAGAGATCTTTGAACCTGATACGGAGAGTGCTCCGCTGGTGCAAAGAGCACGAGGACTGGTCATTCTACATGCTGTCTCCACAGAACAGGCGAGTCTCAGATGTGCCACAGATGTTACTACATTTTTTAAATCGCATGAAGCCAAATTAAAGTTAAAAGTTAAAATAAAGTTGATTGAAATGGCTTCTTTAATAAGTAGCTGCCTAATAAGTGGGATGATGTACAGTGACGTGGTGATGCAGGATTATTTCTTATTCCACCCTGTGGTTTTCCCTCTTTTGCTAACTGAAGTGTGTTTTTGTGTCTTAGACTACGTGTCTGTTTCCGACGTGTGGTCTCTCACACGATGTTTGACCACATGATTCTGGTCTTCATTCTCCTAAACTGTGTCACCATTGCTATGGAGAGACCTGGAATAGCCCCTGAAAGTTGGGTGAGACACACACATGAAAGTAAACCATCGACTGGATATGAAGGAGTATAAAAGGATTTTGATTATGTGTAATACTAAATGAGTCTCACTCTGCCTTTTAGGAGCAATGGATCCTTGATATATCCAGTTACACATTCTCCACCATCTTCCTGATCGAGATGCTTTCTAAGGTTAACACCAGTTTTGCGGTTATTGTAAAATGATTTATATCAACCAATCTGTCCTTTCCTGCCATTTTTGTAGCTCAGATTATCAGAGTGTTTTAAAGAATCCATAATTGATGTATTGTTGCTGTAACACCAGGTCCTGGCTCTCGGTTTGGTGTTTGGGAAGGAGAGCTACTGCTGCTCTCCCTGGAATGTCATGGACGGTTTGTTGGTGGTTCTGTCTTTGGTCGACGTCCTTGTCCCTCTGGTCAGCAGCGGCAAGAATAAAACGCTGGGAATCCTCAAAGTTTTCCGCCTGCTGCGCACCCTTCGCCCACTGAGGTACGTCGGCGGAGTGTGTAGATGTGTTCATTCCTTTTTGTGTGCATTGACAGTCAGCTGGTTCTAACAAACACCTGTTCGTTCGTGTTCGGGGTGCTCCAGGGTTATCAAGCGAGCACCGAAACTGAAGCTGGCCGTAGAAGCTCTGGTCGCCTCAGCTAAACCCATCGGGAACATCGTTCTCATCTGCTGCTCCTTCTTCTTGTTCTTTGGCATCCTCGGCGTGCAGGTGACACACACACACAGAGCTTTATGTCACCCTCGATCGTTGACGAAGCTATGAAAATGAACAACATGACCCATGTTCCGTTCAGAAAACGTTGATCGGTGTTTCCCAAAGCCCCAGGTGATGTTAGCAAATGTCTTGATTTGTACAGAGTCCAAAGAAATTCAGTCACTATCACAGAGGATGACAGGAGGCAGAAAATCTTTGTGACTTGCAACAATTATCAAAATAGTTGGTGATCTGGTTTAATAGCTGACAGCTAATTAATTAATCGACTAATTCTTGCAGCTCTACTCATTTTATCCTGCTAGCTTTGATGCCTCTGAGACCACCACCTCTGTGTTTGTCCCACCTAAACACTCTAGCTGTTCAAAGGGAAGTTCTTCTACTGTGTGGGTGAGGACACAAGAAACATCACCAGCAAGTCTGACTGTCTGTCAGCCAACTATCACTGGGTGCGAAAGACGTACAACTTCGACAACCTGCCTCAGGTACGAGAAGACCAGGGCGGATACGATTAGCGCTCACGCCAGCACGCCGTGAAAATGCACACCCACGCGGCCCTTACGCAGTTCCAATCCTGATCAGCACTTATACACAGGTCCACGCAACAAAGACAGGAGGTCACACTCTGGTAGGAAAACAGGAACGTTAGACACAATTGGCTGGCGGCAACGACATGATATCCCCAGAACTGAGTCAAAAAGATTTCAGTTACATTCTGTGCTGAACAGAGAGGTGGAGGTGCTTCATTTTCCCAGATTCATTTGTTTGAGCAGAATCTTTTCGTTCATTTATTTCATATGTAATATTACATCCTGGAGAGTGTGTGTGTGGGCTTGACAGTTATTTCTACTTTTCCCCATTCAGGCTCTGTTATCCTTGTTTGTAATGTTCTCTAAGGACAGCTGGGTGAACATCATGTACGACGGACTGGACGCTGTTGAAGTAGACAAGCAGGTATTTTTGCCGGCGGTCAGGCTTTCACACTGTTGGGTACGCGGCGTGGGGACGATGGACAGCGCAGGCTAACGATGATTTTCATCATCGATCGCTCTGTCCATTGTTTCTTGGTCGAATTTGTTTTCACGTGGGTCAAAACGCTTGATCGATGATCAAAATGGATGCCGATTTATTTCGTTTGACGGCCAATCGAGCAATTGAAACAGCTCAGTGCAGACTTCATGTCCACTGGGAGAAATTACGCAATTCAAGCCAGTGTCATGGGTCTGCTGATTCATTTTCTTATTATATAGAAATCAAATTTGCCACCACAGCCACAATGTGAATGTATTGGGAGAGCAGCGTGAGTCATTTTCCTGTAAAAGTCCTCACAGCGTGACTTTTCGTAACAGAAGTCTTTCAAAGCAGGTGTTAATGCACATGTTGGTACGCAGAGACAAGTGTTTGCGTCCGGGTTGCCGTGCACTAAATCAGACTTCTCTCCTCTTGTCTCCTCTTCTCCTCTCTCAGCCCGTGAAGAACCACAACGAGTGGATGCTCCTTTTTTTCATCTCCTTCATGATCGGAAGCTTCGTCCTGCTCGACATGTTCATCGGCGTGATGGTGGATACCTTCCACCAGTGTCAGCAGGAGCAAAAAATTAAAGACGAACAGTTACGAGAGCAGGAAGGAGATAAAATGCAGGTTGAGTGCGGCGGTAAGAGGAGCGTGCGCCCTGTGTTTGTGAGCGTCGTCTTCCAGAGTCTGAAAAAAAAAACGAAAGAGAGAGACCGTGTGAATATCTGCATCTGTGTGTGTGTGTGTGTGTGTGTGTGTGTGTGTGTGTGTGTGTGTGTGTATGTGTTCCAGAGCTTGAGCAGCCGTATTACACACACTACTCCCCCATGCGTCGGTCAATCTATAATCTGTGTGCCAGCAACTTCCTGGACTACTTCACAACCACCATCGTTTTCATCAGTGTCTTGATGATGGCTTTTGAACACTATAATCAACCTGAGGTAATACACACACACACACACACACACACACACACACACACACATACGTATTAAAGGACTGAGACAAGAGATTCATTTGACTCGGGGGAGGATAAAATGAACCTGTGTGTGTGTGTGTGTGTGTGTGTTCAGTATATAGATAAACTTGTAGAGTATTCCTACTATGTCTTCACCGCCCTCCTGATAATGGAGATCCTGCTGAAGATGGTGGCGTTTGGCGTGCTGAGGTTCTTCAAAAGCAGGTAGCATCTTCATTTCCCGGTCTGCTTTTACATGTCAGGCATCGGAAGAGCCTGAAGTGTTACCCGGCGGCCCCGTTTGTTTGTGCGTCTAGGTGGAATCTGCTGGACGTCGCTGTCGCCTTGATTTCCATCATCAGCACTGTGATCGACAAGACGACTGCAAAAGGATTTCCCATTAATCCCAGCATCCTGAGAGTCTGCAGAGTACTCCGACTAGCACAAGGTACACACACACACGCAGAAAGTTAAATTGATGGAATATTTTGGTGGCAAAAACTGATTTTTCTTCACGCAGCGGTCAATTTAGAGATTTTTCTTTCTGTGTCTTCTGCTTTTAAAAATCCACATTGATGTGTTGATTTGTCTTTTGTCACTTTGTCTGTTTGTGTTTGTAGATTTCACACGCACGCACACACACACACACAAAAACTGTCTTCATGATCGACTCAGGAAGTGTGTGTTGTTTATGACCTGTCGCAATGTGCTGTGTGTCTTTTCAGTGCTGAAGGCCAAAAATATTAGACTTCTGCTAACAACCATTATAAAGACATTATCACAGGTAAACAGACACTGTCGTTGTCGTTTTGTCTGATTCATCATAAACGTGAAGTGAGTTTGAATGATTTCGTTTTGCTCCAGGAGAAGAGTCATGTTTATTTGTGAGTAGGTTTTCACATGCGAGGGATTTGTTTGATGTTTTGGTGGATATTATAAACGTCTGCCCTCATTACAGTATGCAAAATTCTGAAACCCTTCAGTCAGGTTTTATTTTTAAATCTGCATATTAACGAAGACCAAAGATCGGATAAGGCCATCGTAAAACAGCAGTATTTCTCATAGTCTGATCATTTAAAGGAATATTTGCTACCCACAGTAGGAGGAAGTGTTGAGTTTGCATCAACAGTGGAATAAGAACAGTGCTTAAAAAACAGTGCTGGTTCTCAATGAGAGCCTTAAAGGTCTCTTAGAGTGTTTATATGATTTTTATTGCTTGTTGTGCCGCCGATTTAACATGAATTTCGATGATTATGATTTCAGGTTGAACATATTTGTCTGCTCTTCACATTCTTCTTTTTCATCTACGCTGTGCTGGGAGTGGAGCTCTTTGGCAGGCTTTGTGAGTCACACACACACACACACACAGAGTTACTGCTGCTTTAACTACGGCTCAGAATACAAAGAAACATTTAGTCTGAGCTAATGCTTTCAGGAAATCATAGCGGACTGTGTTGTCATTTTTGATGATGAGTCAACGCATCCTTGGATTCTGACTCCAAAACACAACTCTGCTGGATTTTATTGGTCGACGCTCATATAAATCAGTCTTTGCACGTCTGTGTTCAACAGCATGCAGCGAGGATAACCCGTGTCACGGTTTACATCGGCACGCCAACTTCCAGCATTTCGGGATGGCCCTGCTGACGCTCTACCAAGTGTGCACCGGAGACAACTGGAGCGGGATTATGAAAGTACGCATGGACACACTCATACATACATACAGACTAGCTCTATACTGACTGTATATTATTATCAACATAAACTCTGCCATGTTGCAGTTAAGAAAGAGTAGCTACATTTTTTTTCTCCCCATGACCACATCTGCTCACGTCTTAGTGCAAAAAGGATTGTTTAGGTAGAAGACCACCTTCAATACGCACGTGAAGACTTAAGGCTAACTCTGAACTGAATGTACAACTTTTGAGGGTATTTTCCCAGTTATACCATAAACAGTTACCATCAAAATACTATATGTAATCAAATAAGAATATTATATGTGAGGTTGAGCTACACCTTCCAGCCAGTGAGAGAGGAATCACTCCAGAGTGTGATCTGATAGGACAACATACAGTGTGCTTTAATAATAATAATCTTGTATCCTCACCACTTGCTCCGTGTCTTGCTCCGTGTCTCTCAAGGACACGTTGAGGTCGTGTCGTCCGGGCGACAGAGGCTGTCTGAGCTACCTGCACTGGGTCTCTCCCATCTTCTTCACCAGCTTTGTGGTCATGGGGCAGTTTGTGCTGGTCAACCTGGTGGTGGCAGCGATCATGCAAGCTCTGGAGGACACCAACGAGGTACGACATGCGAAATGCGCTGACCACAGGAGCACACAAACATACTGTACAGCCATCCTCTGGTTAAACAGCTGTAAAGGTTTATTTCACAGCTTCTAATACTTTGCTATGAAGTTTCCTGGAAAAACTCTTTTATAGTTGATAGTACTTATTACAAGGAAAACACATGGTCTTTATAGTGCTTCTACATATATATCATTGAACCTATAAAGTACTTGTGCACATCAGGTCAACCAAACATAAAAAAGTCAAACAGTTCAGTTTGCATCAAGTTTCCATTCCAAAATAAATATTAAATTACCAAAACCCAAATTATATTAGTTAATTTGGGTTTCAAATGAGATATGAGAGATGTGCATATAAACAAATACATTAAAAGTGTCTATATAATTATATAATTAGTACCAATTTAAACAGATCACTGCAGTAAAGACTGAGTAACTTACCACACAAAAGGCACTATTGCTCAATACTGTTCTTAAGCACAAAACTGAGTCTTTTAATGTCATGCCAGGAAAACTTTTTACCCCACTACAATGACAATTTTTCCAAATTTTTGTCAGCAAACTTCCAAACATGATTCCAGCTTCTCAAATATGAAGATTTATTTGGAATCATTCAAATCATCGTTTTGCATGATGAGATTTGGACAAAGCATTGTAAAAAATGTCACTTTAACTGCTGAATACACCTGATTAACCTACCTAAAATCACTTATTTTGCTTTTACTTGTAATGTAGTATTTAACAGTTATAAGTACTTTAGGATAAATGATCTGAATACGTGAATAATTCCACCACTGAAATTTGCATGTCAGTATTGTCTGTTCAGTTTCAGGGTAGAAATGAAACGTCTTTCTAGTCTCTGTTAGACTGAATATTTTTTTCTAAATGAAATTCTTTTAAGCTTGAAGTCAAAAGCAAAAATCTTGTGCAACAGGAGATTTTAACGTTACAGAACAAGACCACTAACCTTCCACCCCAGGAAGGGAAAGAAGAGCGCGATGCAGCCCCGCTGCCTCCGGTACAGTGAGTCGGATCCAGTTCCAGAGTCGCGGACACAGCAGAAAAGAGCCAATCTGAAGCCACGCGTTCCCTTTAATGACTATGATGTCATTATAACATGATGACATACTGACACTGCCTGTATTTAACTGTTAATAACATAACAAATGTATATATTGTATATGAATGTGATTTGAATCCACATGATGGCTGTTGACTGAATGGACATTGTATATATTGATCTTTGTTTTATTAACATGCATATGTTGTATGTGAATTAGATTGAAGCCATGCAACATACATGTAAAACATGTATATGTGTATACTGTATATCTTACACTGATTGTTTCAAACTGGTGATGTGGATTTTATTTGAATAAAATGACTGCAGAGATTTCATTTTCTAGTAATTATTTTCTTGTTTGAAGTTGTAATATAAACTGTGTAAATAATAAAATAAACCTTACTTCTATAGCACTTTTCAAAATACACTTAGATAAAACTGAAGACACATTTAAGATAAAACATAAACATAGCTGCCTGTTTGTATCGCTGTATAGCTGGCAAATCGTTCGGTGAAATGCTTAACCTAAACATTCCCATCGTGTCCTTGCCGAACCGGTCGTTTTGACTCCTTGTTTGTGTATGTGCGACAAAAACTCTGGGAGCCTTCGTGAACCGATGAAAACACAAGCAAGAAGAAGAAGAAGAATGCTCCAGGTGAGCTACCTGGGCGCCCTGAATTTTATTTTAAAGTAAATAACAATAACAACAAAAAAAGAAAACAGATTGCAGGTATAGCTCTTAAAAATACACAGGCAGCACAAATGTAATGTCTAACCAACAGGTAATGGTGTTTTTTTATCTCTCAAATGAAGCAATAAAGGCATCAGGGAAAGTCAAAATCACTTGTGAAAACTTACCCACTTTCTTTCAGACTGACAAGCAATACAAATCTTGAACAATCAAAGCTGAATATATCAAATTACTTGAAGAAGGAAGTGGGTAAAAGTGCAAGTTTCTGATCATGCTTCGTACAGCTGATCAAATGGGACATCGCCCACGCTTATCACCACATTGTATCTTTCAGCTTTGTCACAACCACAAGCTGACAGACAAACTGAGCAGTGATACATCTGAGTCTGAGTCTGATACAGACAGAAAATAAAACTGAGGTTTTGTTGTTAAACCAGAAGGAATGAAAAATAGATCGCTGAAACACAAAACCATCACCAGTCACTTTAATTCAGTATGTAGAGGACAAAAGGTGCACCTTCCACGTGGTGCTTTAAGGCCTGCTGGTCTAGCTTGTTGAGTCCCCAACTCCCTGAGATCCTTCAGTAACTGTGAACCAGACCAGACATGCTCTGCATCCTCTGCTGCCTGTAGGCATTCACGAGGGCAGCTTCCTGTTTTCAGCCTCCACCTGACACACTACACTGCAGAATAGTAGTAGTCAACAATAGAAATTGTTGCCAGTAACGTCAAGCCAAGGAGGACAAGTGAAAAAGTGATCAGTCATGAATGAAGCCAGCCGACCACAAAAAGTAAATAAATAAAAAATTGTTATTAGTTATTTATAGTTATAATTGTCTCTATATATAACGTGTGCACTGCAAGCACTGAAGTGTTGACACATGTGGTTGAGAATGGCAGCATCTGTTCCTGGTAATAAAAGTGGACTTTTTTCAATTTTATTTTCAGCTGCTGTCAAGTCTCTGGAGGATGAAGCTGAAACATGTTTCCCATGAGAAACAGGAAAGAGCTGACCATAATGCAGGGGAGGTGATAGCCAAACAACGTGTTTTCAAAACCTCTGTGGCCACTTTTCATAAAAGTGAAGAAGAAGATGGATAATGATATCTCTAAGGTAACAAATACAAACTGGTATTATACGTTCAGAGCCTCAACAGCAAACTAAGCTTGAGGCTCTTCAACCACTTGAGGATGCCCCAAACATTCATTTTCACGTCTTGCTTTCATTCATTGATATAATACCAAATGTTCCTTAAGAATAACAGCTATTGTAATATAAAAACATGTTTCACTTGTTTCTTCTTGCAAAGGATGGAGGCTGTCTGTAAGAACATCTGTAAATAATCTTTTTCTTTAGTATATTAAAACTCCATTTAACAATACATACTGTGTGAGCTGACTCATATGGGGCCATACACAGAGTTGAGTATTTTCTGAAAACGTCTGCATATTTTGTAAAACAATTCTTAGAAGCATTTTTGGAAGAACAGCAACACCCATGGCAAGAAAGTGAAGAAGTCAAAGCATAAAAAGCCACAGAAGGAGCAGCTGAAGTCAGTTTGATGAAACTGTGAGAACGACCATGAATGCTTCCATCAGCATCGCTCTTCTCCTGCTCTCTACAAGTAAGAAAGCGACATTTTTACCCCACTTTCCTCATAATTTAAGTATTTTCTTGAGACATTTTTTTTTCTTTTAGCTGTTGTTAAGTCATGGGTGTCTCTGGACGTCCAGGCTGAGGTGGAGGAGGATTCTTCAGCCCAGTTAAACCATGCCATGAGGGAGAAAGCAGCCCACCGTACAGAGAAGGTATGAAACAATGGCAGACACAACCTGATGGATTTCATCTTAAAATATCAGCATTTGAACACGCTGTGTCAACATGCTACTGTAAAAGCCACCCATCAACATATAAGAGCTGATGTTTTTATATTTTCTTTCTTATTTTGTATAAAGTAAAATCTTTTCTTAAACTACATATTGCAGGATGAAGCTTTCCCAGGTTCCTGTCAGGCCTGTAAGTTTGTTGTGTCCAAAGTAAAGAAGCAGCTGGGCAAAGAAAATACAAAGGTAAGGAGGAATAAAATATTTAATCACCTCCAGGTTAGGACGCAGGCACAGATAAAAAATATTGAAATATTTAGTGATAATTACTCAAAATATCAGTATGGAACACTTTGAGGTTGTAACACACAAATGCAGAAAAATATAAGAATAATTCAAAGTTGTAGAACTATACTTTTTTCATGTTTGACTGACTAATAATAATAATAATGATAATAATAAATAGTGAAATAGTTAAAATTAAATTTGAATTAAGTTAAAATTGGCACTTCCAATTTTTTTCTCAGCTTGAGGAAATACATGATGTATTCATGAATTATGAATGTGTTAATACATGATAAATTAAGCATTTGTAGCATGAGTGTGAATGGATTTCATCACTGAAGAATTATAATTTGATCCATTATAGTCATCTCATTCATGCATATGTTATAGTTATTGTTATGTGGAAAACAACCTGTAGAGCAAACATCAACACATATTCATATCATTTGTCAACATCTGTATGCTGGATCAGACTAACAATTACATTACAGACATTAATGAATCAAACAGGTTTCCATTTTAAGTCCTACTTGTTTCATTTCTGTTCATTTTTAGGCAAAAATCCGAAGTCTGCTTGCAAAAGCCTGCAATCGAATTAGAACTAGACTCATCAAACGCGTCTGCCACAAGCTTGTCAGACGATACCAAGACAAACTGATCAACGCCATAGCAAACAAGGAGAGTCCCCGGCGTACATGTATTAGACTGCGCCTCTGCAAGAGGACTTATCAGTAGTTTGTACATTTAATGCATACAACACAGCAGACTAAGGTGTACCAGTAACCTTTGAACTCTTCCTCTGTCTTGTCTTGTTTTTGCCTTTGCAATAAAGGTTTTTTTTTTTCAACTTTACACACAGTGATGTTGTTGTCCTCATTTTCTTAAACATACCGTTACTCTGCATTGTAAGACATTTCTTTGAGACACCAACTGTAAAACTTCTAACTGATTATAGTTAGGTTCAGTGGGAGAAATAAAGACACGTGGCAGAAGTTACTGCAGTCCAGTGAAACAGGCTGACGTTCAGAAACTGTGTAAATTATTAATGCAGTCAGTATCAGCAAAAATGTAAAGCCACAGGCAAACCATACACACCAATCACAATGGTTCAAAGTCCAACTCTATTCCACTTCACTAATGTTACAATAGACAAGTTTAAAACTAAATAAATACATTTTGAACAAACAAAATGCCAAGTACTATAAAGTGATATATTTGAATATGAGTAAATGCAAATGTGGAGTATCGTCACTATTGTGAGGCTCAAGAATCTGGGAAATTCTCCCAGCTACACCTCTGTTTACTGTCTTTATGCCAAGCTAAACTAACCAGTTGCCGGCTGCAGCTTCATATTTACTCTGTATCATTTTTCTCAAAGCCTACTGGCCACAGCAGCTGCACCTTTTCACCCTCCATCTGAAGCTCCTGTCTCTTTAAATCCCTCCTCCCGCCTAAACCCAATCTTCTCTTCTGATTGGTCAGCTGCCAAAAGACATTGCTTAGCAACTTCCGCAGGTGTAACGGATTTATTTTAGCCAGTGAACCGCTGTAACTGACGTTAGCTGCATTTCTAGTGCTAATATTACACTAATAACCGCTTTCTCAACCGCAAACTTCACGCCCGCACATTGTAGAGCGGGACTTTGACGCAAAACCTCGAAGAAACCAACAACAGCAATCAACATTACAGGTTTTGCGTGACAGGTGTTTCGGTTTAACGAGCGACCTTGTTAACTGGTGACCATCAGCCGAATGCATCGGTGGTAAATATGTAAATACTTTGAAGTACTTGCCAGGATGTGGTGGTGTGAAAAGTTAGTCAAGCAAGTATTTCTAGTCAATAGACATTTAATAAATGCACAAAAGTAATCTGATTACTAGTATAGTGAGCACTATGTAAAGTTACAGATAAAATACGCATGCTTGTCAGAGCAGTGCTTCAAACTCTTTCAAAATACTGTATACATACTTCATATTATATAACATGTATTGTGATCTAAACACCATAATAAAGTTTGATGGAAACAGAAGTGTGTTGTGTCATTATTCATGGACCAAGTTCATCAACCTGTAAAAGAGTATGGTATATTTCTTACTTCTAAATTTAAAAACTCAGATGAAACTTAAAATACAGATGGCCACTGCTCAGGTTGTTCATCAAGCACTGTGTCTCTGTGTTGGATCAGTCTGGCAGACAGCATCGTGTGTTGCACGCGTTGCAGTTAGCTGTACACAGAACATTTGACTAAGACTGTTACTGGTGATGTGCCAGCTCACATCGTCACTGACACTTGTGGGGGTAAAAAAAAAAACTGCAATCTTCACAAAGGTCGTTCTCAAGCTTTGGATTGGCCCGTTGATTCACATGTTTTCTGACAAACACAGCCCTCAAAAAAAGTGACTGGGTCGTCTTATTTTCACATTTTCGGTGCATTCCAGAGACCCAAATGTGCATGCATGTGAACACAATTCTTGTTTGTCAAACGATGTCAGTGTCAGGACTGAAAGGTCAAGCTCAAAATGTAGTCATAACGTAAGGCCACAAAAGCAACTTTTTAACTGTATTCAAATCCAAACGTGCAACATGCATGAACGGGAAAGGGAATTTTCTATTTAGCATGCCACATATGGGCGGCAGTCTTGAGGTCACTGTAGGGATAGTGTTAAATCTTATATTGATGTGGGGATTCTGTCTTCTCTCCCTGAGATGCAGAGGTGTGTCAGTAAACCCAGAGCTGTGACAATGTCAGAGCACTAGGAGCAAACTCATTTCCCTGTTTGAAGACTAGTGACCATTTAGGGACATCGAGTAGTTGTCTTACTGTCCAGGGGTCATGTGAATTAACCAATAAGGACGGCTTCTTCAAAACACTCCATGTGCACTGATAGCTCCTCCATTCTCCTTGAACAAGCTTCAATAAATCTTTCAGCATAACATCTTAGACTCCTGACTTCCTAATGTTTTTATCTGCATGCAGATTAGAATGAAATGTTTACAGAGTCAACCTGTGAAGCTCTGTGGCACACTCATTTCCTGTGCACTGACAGGAACAAAAGATGTCAAGATAATTTTTTTTTTTGACAGGACTCACCACAAAACCACCAAAGTGTTTCTACCTTTTGACCGAATAAGAGTTTTGGTTTGAAGCTCTATGAGTGGGGGCTTACAAGACACTTTGCGTAGCTCCCTTTGCTGTGTATATAAGGTGTGATATCACCAAAGAGAAAGCACACAGAGATCACATTTCACCCCCAACAATGAACACCTCTTCTGTTCTCTTTGTGTGCATCCTGGTGGCATGTTCTGGTGGGCTGCAGCAGTGTTATAATACTATAATATTCTCTTTATCATGTAAATTATATTCAAACATTTTTTTTTGTATTATCTCTTCATAGTCTGGACTGTCCACGGGAGAAACTTGAAGATCAACATCGATGATCAGGAGGGAGCAGAATTGGACATCTCTGTGGAGGCTAGGAGGGTAACATGGCCACTTTAAACAATCTGATAGCCTTAATATCAAATAATTAAATGACTAGCAACAATGAGATGATATCATATTGAAGTATGTGTCACTTTTACTGCAGCTTCCAGGTTTGTGCTGGGTGTGCAAGTGGAGCTTAGACAGGGTGAAGAAAGTCCTTGGACACAACGCCACTGTGGAGGTAAAAATAAAAAGTGTTAATAATAAAATGAAATGTTAATCAAATGTTTGAATTCAAGGCTGATTTTGGAAGAAGGAATAACATCATTTTTACTCTTACAGTTTGTGAAAGGAAAGTTGATCGGGGTCTGCGACGATATTGGCCTCTTGAAATCTCTATGCAAGAAATTTGTCAAGGGACATCTTTGGGTGTTAATCGAGGAGCTTACCACCACTGATGATGTGAGGACGATCTGTGTCAACCTCAAAGCCTGCAAGTGAGTCACCAGCCAACTATCAAATGGTTTGATGAACAATATGACCCGTCTTACATTGTCTTACACCCGTTGTACAACGCAAAAAAAAATGAACACCAACAAGTACATCTACTTCTTGACTTGTACTTTACCTGAGTATTTCCAACTTGTGTTCCAAATGTACATTTCAGACTAATATCAGACTTTTTACGTCACCACTACATTTCTAATGATATATGAATATAATACTGGCTTGATTAATATTTCTTCAACCACTGATCATTATATGTTTGATCTGATTTGATTTATTTTCGATCCGTTGTGCTCTCTTTAGGCTGAAGGAGTTGTTTGAGCTGGACTTTGAAAGTGACGAGGATGCGCACGCTGAAATGAATGACCTTCTCCAAAGTCTGTTTGAATAATTGACCTTCATTTAGCAAGAAAAACATAAACCACAAGTGGTTAAGTGCACGCTTTTTGTTTTTGTTTTGTTACTGCTCTGCTTTGATTGACATTGCAATCGCTGTATTGGTAATCTCTGGATCATCTGTGCAGATGATATCAATAAATTCTTCAAACTGCATGAATATTCTTTGTCATTTTATGAATTACTATTTTTTAGCCTTTATTACACAACTTGAGAGGGAAAGGAAAGGGGGTAGAGAGAGGGGACGACATGCAGCAAAGGGGATCTACTGCACTAA
The DNA here is from genome assembly GCA_014281875.1 of Nibea albiflora. Taxonomy (NCBI): domain Eukaryota; kingdom Metazoa; phylum Chordata; class Actinopteri; family Sciaenidae; genus Nibea; species Nibea albiflora. The sequence goes on along the minus strand of CM024799.1, from coordinate 22,090,610 downwards.
TGACTCGACCTAAGTGCACAGTGAGCTACCTGCGTTTTATTTTATTAAATATACTTTTAAACACAACATTAGAGACGCCAGAGAGAGTCAAAATTACTTAGGAAAACTTTCCACTAAGCTTCCTCTGACAGGATATTGTTGGGTGTTGACATTAGCAGTACCCACACCAAAGCTGTAAAGAAAGTAAATGTCTGAAATGAGTCATACTGGTGGGTTGACACATGAGAACGCCTCACTGCAGTGAGGGAGCGTCTCTTCATATCTATTTATCTTTAGCTTGAGGAGACCCCGGGGTTTACTTTAATGCATGTGAAAAGATGTGAATCTGTGAATCATAGTCAGACTATAGTCTGGAATTTCATATTAGTTCATGGTGCATATTTTCTGCCAATTTCTGTTCACATTTTATTTTGTTACCATCGTCTACCCAGTCTTTGTAGCAACCACGAGCTGACAAACTTGGCCCATGGCAGGGTACAGCAGGTTTCATGTAGAATCTGATATAGACAGAAGATCAAACCGAGGTGTTGTTGTTCAACCAGAATGAGTGAAAAATAGACCAGTGAAAGACACTTTTTTGTTTTAATAATAATAATTCAGTACATAGAGGACAAAAAGGTGCACCTTGACACAAACACAAACTGTTCAACAGATAACAGATAAACATAAATAAGACGAAAGTAATACAGGAAAGACATGAGCTATTTACACACGACGTCTGTGGGCGCCATGCCGCTGGTTATCTGTGCAGTGCAACAAGTTAGCGACTGATTTCACGTCTCAGAATTTATTGTCAGTGATAAAGATCAGCCATCAGGGGGCTGCGGCGGAGAGCAGGCACTTGCTCTTTCGGTCGATGAAGTGTCCGTGTGACAGACTGCTGTCCCAGCTCTGCTTTAAGGCCTGTCGGTCTAGCTTGTTGAGTCCCTGAGAGCAAAGACGGAGATCCTGGACCAGCTCTGACAAACCATCCAGACATGCACTGTCCCAGGGGCCAGACACCTGACAACCTGCGGGCAGAAATATAAAGAGCGATCGCTTTTAGGTGAATTCGACTCAACTTATGGACTTATCACAAAGGCAAGCTAACAAAAGCAGGTCTTAAACACACACAAAGCGATGAAGAAACAGCCGATGTACACCTAACTACTGACCCACATACACGTACCTTGAAGGTTCAGGATGGTCAAAGGTCGACCCGCCTCTCTGAGGGACATCAGGATGTTGTGAAGTCCTGCCGACGTAACAGACGGGTTTCCTGACAGGTTCAGACTCACCAGAGTCGGACATGAGGGCAGACACCTGGAAAGCACACAACAACAAACCACAAAAACATAAACTTAAAGACCATCCTTAGTTCTGTTCGTGTAAGAGTCATGGAATGAATCCAGTCACCTGCAGTAAGGCAAGTTCAAATGTCATCACTGACATATCTCTGACCACATGTACACAAAATATCACGAGGATCTTTGCCAGCGTGCTTATATACAGACACACACACACACACACACACCTGGCCAAGGTGGCGACGCTGCTGTCCGTCAACCCGTTTGCTGCCAGACTCAGGTGGGTCAGCGAACACTCGTCCTACGGGAAGACAAATGCCTTCATTAGTCTCTGCTGTGCTCAATCAATCAACATGTAAATGACATGTGCGCGAGTGCGTTCACGTGTGTATGTGCACCTGTGACAGGACGCTGGCGAAGTGTTCCAGCGGTGGGTAATCATCAGGACCCTTGCGGACAGCAGACAGGTCCAAGTGGGTGAGGGAGTGAAGAGGCAGAGTCTTCAACACCAGGTCAAAGCCGGTGGAGCCCAGTGCATTGTGGGACAGACACACTGATTTCAAGTGGCCTGTACCTGGAAGATCAAAAAGATATTTGCAGCTGAAATATGTTCGTAGACAACACTGTGCTCCATTTCCAGCCTAAAAAAACAACACTACTTGTTAGTTAAATCTCTCAAGGGAGCTTCATCAATAAAGCGGATTAACAGAGGACACTGATGCCGACAGCTTTATTGATTTGTCGATATGTTAGCCACTTGCAAGTCGTAATCTAAAATCAAAGCAAACACAACTTGATCCATCACATCTCAACTACATCTCTTATCCAAAACATGCTGTGGCGTGTGAGTTAAACTTGTTGGAGAGTTTACCCGCCAGCGCGCTCGCTAGCAGCAGCCGGTGCAGCTGCAGGAAGCGAGCAGTGAGACCACAGGCCTGCAGAGACAGCTTGGCTAAGAGAGGGCAGCAGGACAGCAGACAGGAGAGTGGTTCAGACACACCGTCGCCCAGAGGGTTCATGCCGAGATCGAGCTCTTCCAGGCACTGCAACAAAAAAAAAAAGAAAGAAAGAAAGCACAGAAACGTGCATGAGCCATTTATCTTAAACCGGCCTGTCATTCTCAGGTGTTGCAAAAATGAACAGAGATGAGACTTCAACACGTGGTTTATGACGCAGATTTGTGATTTCAGTTTTCACAGTTCCCCAAAACGCTGATAAAGACGTGCGCGGACTGTGTTACGATCAGCACCACAACCATCAACGGTGTGAACTGCTAAAGAGGAACCGTTAAACTTGCCGCTAATTTTAATAAAACATTTGACTAGACTGCTGCTCGAGGTCCGTCGGCAACAGCTGAGACGAGGCGCTTCATGCTTTTAGTCCTCTTTACAATCCTGTGTTTAGGGTATGAACAATGCTGCGCGATGATTCAACCACAGTGGCAGATGAGAGGAAGATGCATCTGAAGAAAATTCTAAGAAATCACCAGTCATGGGTTAAAAGAAACTGAAAGCCAATGACGAGAGAGAGAGAGAGAGAGAGAGAGAGAGAGAGAGAGAGAGAGAGAGAGAGAGAGAGAGAGAGAGAGAGAGAGAGAGAGAGAGAGAGAGAGAGAGAGAGAGAGAGAGAGAGAGAGAGAGAGAGAGAGAGAGAGAGAGAGAGAGAGAGAGAGAGAGAGAGAGAGAGAGAAAGAAACAGAAAGACACAGAAAATTTCCTGATTGTTTCGTAGGAGTTACATTCAACACATTCAGAATGAGACCATTGCACCACTGACACTCAGCACAGCATGAAATCAAAGAGGAAACGCTGATGGAATAAAACGGACTCGTCCAGCTGGACTCCGTACCGGAAACGCCGGATGGCTCTGTCCCTTCAAAGCGTTCACAGCCTTCTCCAGTCCTTCCCCTGTAATGTGACAGGCGGAAACGTCCAGCAGCCGGAGCCGAGGCATGGTGATCGCTGTGGCAACCAGCTCAGGAAGAAGGTTATCAGAGAGGCGGTTGCCAGAAAGACGCAGCTCGGCGAGGCTGGTCTGAAGTTTTAAGGCACGGAGGAGCGGGCTGAGGGACGAGGGGGCCAAGCTGAGGCCGCACACCGACACGGAGGGGCTCCCGTCCTGCACCTCGCACAGCCGGGTGACACGCTTGTTCTCATCTGCAGGGGGACAGAAAGATGCCGCGCTCTGGGATTGTTTGTCAAAAAGTGCGCAGTCTGCGTTTGTGCGTTCTCATGTGTGATGCTCACCCACTGCCAGGCAGTGACAGGCCTTCATGTAGCGCTCGGGGAGAGGAGGGAGATCCCAGGAGCAAACTTCAGCCAGAACCTGCGAGACAAAAAACACATAATTATAACTGTGTCCTGACGAAAATGAGTAAACCGACATGTCTGTGCTCACCTCTTCATTGGTCTGCAGGACCGCCAGCAGCAGGTCATGCGGGTAGAGCAGGGCACCTTCCTTCTGCAGCGAGAGGCGAGGCAGGAGGCCGCATTTCTGGTAGTAGCGCTGAGCGGCCTGCTCGCACAGCCACGACACAGTGCAAGAGTTGGCCTCGCTGGAGCACAGTGCGGTGAGGACGAGAGTTAAAACATGCAAAAACACCAGCATGGTGCACTGAGGCGAGTCGACAGCTCATCACAGGTGACGCTGTTGTGGAAATGTTGCAGAAGCAGAAGGAAAGTAGCAACTGCAGTGCAGCTGTGGAGGGAATAAATAAACATTCATCACAAACCTTTGTGGAACCGGGATGAGGAAAACATCCTCCTGAACTCTGACCCTTATTCTGATTGGCGGAGGCAGTGACATGGGCATGGAAGCAGCCAGAGTTTGAACCGGAGGCTGAAATAAATCAACAATAAAAAATGTAATTAAACATAAATACAAGGAAAATAGATTTTAAACATCGTCTCTACAGGTCTTGGGGTGAAAAAAGTTGTGTAAGGGTAAACCACCTTCTGTCAAAAATAAAGCTGATAGTGATCGAGCTGCAGCAGGGTCTTAAAACGGCGCCGCCGTCTCCACCGTCTCTTTCTCTCATTTACCGCCACATTCATCACTGTCCGACGTTAATCAAGAAAGAGGACGGACTTCTGACAAACGATGTTCCAGTTTCGGCTCTGTGTGACGCAGGAACATTAATAATAATCTAGCCTTCGTCAACGTTGTCCCGAATAAGAAATGTGAAGTCACCCTCTGAATTTTTACTTCGACTCTTTCGAACTTGAGTCACTTTAGAGAGCCGTTGTTCTATTATCTTTGTACGAGGCAAGTAGGACTGTGTTACGTGCGTTGTTATAGATGCTGCATGACTACATCAGAACAAAGTGCAGGACACAGATTCTTTCTCACCTGCATGCGTATTTGTGGTGGCGGAGGCGTTTCTGGCCTGTCGTCATCGTCTGTAACTGTTGGGCTTTGTGACCTGTTGACCTCTCGCCTGCCTAACCTGATCATTCCTGGCATCTGAGTCATTTTGACCTGGTGAGGCCTCGCGGAGCCGTTCTTCTTCAGAGAGAGACTCCTGCTGGAGGAGGAGGGACCTGCAGAACCTGAAGGAGAAGAAGAGCATGATGAAATATATAAAGAAATGCGGAGAAACATATCATGAAGGTAAAGAAATGATTACCTCTGCAGGCTGTGTCCGAGGTTAACTGCCTACTTTGACTTCTTGCTGTTGAGGACGAGGCGACGCTCTCCCCTCTCGTCCCACTGTGTTCCACTCGAAGCCTCCTCTTCTTCTTCGGCTGGACTTCCTCCAAATCATCCTCCAACCAGCCATCAGCCAGATACTCCTCCTCTGGAACCAGGGCCGATTTGCTGCTGGATGAGACGGCAGGCGTGCTGGAGAACTGAGGCTGCGTCAGACCCTGGAGACGAGCTTTGGCGCTGCCCAAGGCTCGAATGGCACTCTGGTACTCCTCTCGTGCAAAGACAGACGGCGCTGGAGCCTCCCTGACACATTCGCGACCGGCAGTTGGGGATCGAGTTGGCGTCTTTCTTTGGGGGAGCCTCCTTTTGAGTCTGGGCTGCTGGGATATTGTTTCTAGGGCGGACGGGGCGGAGAGGACTTACTGGGGAGTCAGAGTCACTGTCGTCTGAGGAGCTGCTATCATTCTAAGGAGTACATAAACAGATGAAGTCATGAACTGTAGATATAAATGTAAAGAATCCTAAAAAAATATAATCCCAAATGATCCCAATGAATCGAAAGCATTTGTAAGAAGGAATTTACCCCATACAGGACGGCCTCTGTTCCTCTCGCTCTGTGGCGTTGTGTCGAGCCGTTCCTCTGCCACCGTTTGGGGCTGGAAGGTACTGCCTTCATCTCCGAGCACTTGCTGGTGTGGGGCCAGTCTTGGCTGGAAGAACAGCCCCCTCCAGAGGACAACAGCGGCTCTGAGTTCTCAGCATCAAACAGCTGGCTGTCCTGCAGAGCATCGAAAGGCTTGGCCGGGGCCGGAGCAGCAGCCACTGTGTTAGACGGAGATAAGTAGGAAAGAACAGTTAACAGGACGTTTGAAGGCAAAACCGTGACAAAAGTGCTGTAGTGACACAAAGGCCTCACCTCTCCCCGCGGCAGCCTTCCTCAGTAGCCTCTCTGTAACCGCGCACTCCTGTTTGGTCTCCTGGTCCAACTCTCTGCTGTACATCTTCTGCCAGTGCCGCAGGGTGTCCATGGCGGTGTCACCCTGAAACAGGACGGTGATAGCACGAGATAGATGCACATATTAGCCCCATTCAGACAGGATTCATCTTTTTACAGGAAGTGGGGCGAATTAATCTGCCGGAGGATGGGATGTCAAACACACCTTGGCGTTGCGGAGGGTGACAGAAGCACCTCTTTCCACCAGGAGCCTTGCGACTTTTAAATTGCCACATGCGAGGGCATCGTGGAGAGGAGTCACTCCTTCACACAAGGAGCCACCGGGATCGTTGACGTTGGCGCCACGCTCCAGCAGCACGGCGACAACATCTGGACGAGCACGGGACAAAACACAGGATAAGGAGTTTGTCTGTTTCATAAAGCAAGGTTAAAACAGAGCTCATCTTAAATGAGTTACCATAGTGACCGTGGTTGCAGGCCTCATGAAGGGGAGTCCAGCCACAATAGTCTCTTGGGTTCACGGGGTGACCCTGACGTACAGACAAGCAGGTTATTATTGCACAGTCCAGGTCGTCTCAGGCTAAAGTTTGTCTGTAGCCCTTTATATATTTTTTCAAGCAGTTTGAAATAAATATTTAACTAGGAAAGAAGTTTGTTATTCTGATTTTACGGTTTGCTGAAGATTTTACCGAGTTCTATGTCTTGATTTTGCACAATCCCACAAAAAAAACTCATAATTTCCTCACCTGTTCGACCAGATACTGGACCTGCTTGAGGTTTCCGTCTATACACGCTCTGTGCAGAGACGTCTCACCCTTCTCATTCCTCTTGTTCCACTAAAGTAGGAAAACAAATGCAAGAGGGGACAAAATGAAAACACTGAATACGTGGAATATAAGGATGCTGCTTGTGCAGAGTGACAGCTGATAAATGACTCACCCGTCCTGTTTTCCTCCTTCCCGACACCATCTTGTCATAACCCTCCAAATCATCATCTAGAAACCAAACGAAAACTCAGATAAGACCAGGGAAGGAATTGTGCCCTTTAAAAAAAATATCTGTCCTAAGGCCACGGTGGCCTCGATGCCCCGCCCGCACTGCCCCCGTTCGTTATGCGGTTTTCTAGTCTGCCTCTTTCCTGTCAACACAGCTTTGACACCTGCGTCTTTAGAGAAAAAAAAAAGCCCGGCATGAACCGCTCGGACGGGCTATAATGACACTTCATCAAACGCACCCCCACCCTCTTGTGTCCGCGTCCGAGATGCTGTGACGTTGCGTCCGAACTGATGTGAAGAGAGGAAAGAATCCCCAGGACTGAGGTCACACAGTGTGTTAAATTAGTGAACGAATATGACGAATTTCAACATAGTTAACGTTAAACTGCGTGTACAGTAACGTTACATCACTACAACGTTGACCCAGTTTTAACGTGCCGACCACAGCCTGCAACATTAACCTCAACAAACGCTTAAAGTTTTTCCTCTGTCGAGCTGCTGGTTCCCGTCGCAACGTGTCATTTTTATGGATTTATGATCTCGGTGTTGCTGCTTGGGTAAGTTACAGCTGGTTGATGTGTGCTGGCTGTTCATAGTCGCTTTACATAATCTGTTTGCAATAGTGGCGTTCAGTAGAAAAGGGCAGGGAAGCTGGACAAAGGATGTAATGATGTAACACAGGTTACTTCTTCATTTCTTTATTTGTGTTCCATATTTTTAAAGTATTGCAGAGCCAACAACACGTGATGCTGATGGGTTTGGAGGCCATAATGCAAGAGTGCAGAAAACAACCTCAATCTGAGTGACAGCAACCGCAGCTGATGGAGCAGCTTCAACTTTGGAAAGACAAATGGTGTCAATGTGTTTCAATGTTTTTTTTAAATGGACTTACTCTAAACATGACAGATATATAATATTTCAGATCTCTTGACATGAGAGTGCTATTCTTAAAAATAAAAAGTCAAATGTTTACTTTATTGTATATTTAGTTTATTTTATCGACCCCATAATTTTCCTTGATTGAGAAATTGGTCTGTGCTCTTACGGGTTAATCAGTAGTCTATGTGCTAGTATATGTTTACAGTACTGTTTACAGTCAAACACTTTGATGCATTGTAGTAATAAAAACATAATTGCATTAAATTATGGATGTGGACTTAAAATCATTGTTTTATTTTATGGCCTTTGTGCCCTTAAAGTAATTGTCAACACAAAAGGCCAAGTGGCCTTGCCCCTAAAATGATGAAATTCCAGGCCTGGATAAGACGAAAAAAAACTAACTTAAACATCAGAATTGATTTGTCTAGAGAGGTCTGGTCTACCCGAGTCTGAGAGATCGATGTCGCTGTCATCCAGAGGTTCGCTGTTGTCCATCTCCTCCTCTTCATCCTCCTCACCGTCGCTCACGTCTGGCCAGCTCTCAGCAGCACACACCTCCTGCAGCCTCGCCTCGGTGTCATCAGCCTTGGATGAGCCAGATCGTCTCTGGGACGCCAGCCAGAGTCTCAACACGCGTTTCTGTAGGAGGGAAAGCGAGCCTTCCTTTTAACGTGTCTGATTCTAAGGGGATTTGTGCGGCTGATTACGTAAGAAAACCTTTTGCTCACCTGCAGCCTGGCCTGGCCAGACTTGTCAGCGAAGTTTAAGGCTTTAGTGTAGCTGCTGTCTACATCCGCGAAAGGACAGCCGTCCTCTTCCTGAGCTGCTGCGATGTTTAGCCAAGTGCTACACTCCTGAGACAGAAGTATGGACAACTGTCAGTAAGTCAGGTCTTCAGTCCCAGACAATATCAGTACCATGATGCAATGGTCATTAGATACAGGTAGGGCATGCGTACCTCAGTAGAGCTGCCCTGTCGTAAAGTCAGCTCCTGTCTGTAGTGCTCGACTGCCTTGCTGTGCTGTTTCAGGTCTGTGTAGGTTGCAGCGAGGGACACATGGATGACAGCCAGCTCCCTGTCAGGCTTTCCCAACGCCCTAGCACCCTGTAACTACACCACAGAGCTCAACGTAATTAACTCAGGTAACATTCTGTCATGTGACTAAACTTAAGTCGGAGAGGAGCTAAAACTACGTGGCTATTTTAGTGCTAGAGTAAACGTTAAAATATTCTTTACCTGAGCTTGGTATGCGCGCAGAGCTTTGCTGAAGCAGCCAACCTTACAGTATAGGTCACCCAGCTGTTCGGCCAGCTCCACGGACTCACGGGAGCTGAGTCTTCTGCTCTGATCTTCCCCCAACTGTTCTTCTAGTTTCAAGCCCTGGTCAGCTACGAATTCAAACAAATCACAACATGATCTAAGAAATCTTAGTGAAAAAAAATCATTTGAACTAAATACAAAGAATCAACAGGAATGAGTGGATTTAAAAGAAAAAAGAAAAAAGAAGCTCTTTCACCATTTTTGAAAGCTTTCTTCACTGCCTGCTTGTCCAGTGGCTGCTGGGAGCCCAACAAAAGAGCTTTCTTCAGAGATCGTCTAGCTGCTACGAAATCGCCCAGAGACAACTGCACCTGTGGATAAATACCACAGAGACGCACACATGACTAAACATACAGCCACACTCACAGGAAATGGGTTAGTTGGGTTGAATGTAACTGGACTGTTTTTGCTACAACCTTTGTCAAGGGTAAGTGTGTACCTTGCCGATGCAGTGAAAGCAATCGCTCTCGCTGAATTTATCTTTTATCCTCCTCGCACACTCTTTGGCCTGTTCGAGGAAGCGCAATGCATCGGACTTTTGACCGTTACGGAAGGAGATGTTGCCCAGGTTATACCTCGCACGGTAGAGATCCTCCAGCAGCTGACTCTTCCTTTACAAAGTAAGAATGGAAAGAGCACGGTTAACTTTATTTTATGGTAATCTTCTTCTTGCCCGTCTTCCTACGTTACATTCAGACGTAAAGTTTACTGTAGTTTAGGATGTTCTTACTCCGCAATGTAGACACTCCGTCGGATAAAGTCGCTGCAACGCTTGGTCTCCCCCAGATGATCAGAGACCAGACCAAGATTGAGAAAGAGACGTGCCTTCATCTCACTGACATCCTTCTCTGACACGGTTCCTGGTGGTAGGAATTATAAAGACAATGATAGAATCAACATGTAAGAGAAAAACTATACATGCTATACGATTTGATATGATACATTAAATCCCAGAGGAGACAAACAAGCAGACCTTTAAGACGGTCCTCCACTATTCCAAGGCTCTTCTTGAACGCATCCTCCGCTTGCTCTAAGCTGTTTCTTGATTGGTCCGATTCATAACAGAAGAGGTAGGTTCGACCAATAGTCGCCAGAGCCCTTTGCTCCTCGGCGTGATCTCTGACAGAGCGAGCCAGGTCCAGGTGATACCGCTGGTACTGAAGAAGAATAACACACGCAACACCTTACACATCTGTATCGCTCTACTACCGACGTATAGAGTTGGTGTAAAAGCCACAAAAGCATACTGAATAAATCAGACCAATCTTCGTACTTTCAAAGCATCTTCAGTGTTGCCCATCTCTGCGTAGCACTCTCCGATCTTACGATACGCCACAGCTCGTCCAATCACATCGTTCAGCACCTCGGAGAGGGACAACTCCTGCTGGTGCTCCCCGATGGCAGCCTCATAATCACCTGAGATACACAAGGACCAAACATGACAGACATGTATGAATCAATATTAAACTTTCAAAAGAGAAGAGGAGGAGTACTGTCATACAAATATAAGAATGTATGTAGACTATTTGTTGATCTTCTGTCTGTATGGTGCGAGCCTACAACAGTTAATGAAGAGTTAAATCTCTGCAAATGTTTAATTTAAATTCAGATTTATCTTGTGCATGTTTACTGTGTCTCATGCTGCTATTGGATTCTTGAATTTCCCTCAGTATCTATCTATCTATCGTACTTTGTCATTTTATCTTTTGAGTGTCCTTAATAAAATGATAAAATAAAAGATATACAAGATAGTAAAGGTAGTGTGTAGTGCTGGAGGTTGACTGTGTAGTATGACAGGTTGGTGTAAAGAGGGAAATCCATGATGAGGCAGAAAAGCAACATAAAAGATGCTGACTCACCTTAAACAATCAAAGAGAGACCTGCTCATTGAAAACAAACACGACCCTTAAATCACTGTGAGTAAACCTGCAGATTCACGTCATTGCATCCGGCAGTGAGTTTAACACACTCACCGCTCCTGGACAGCAGCTCTCCCAGCTGATTGCAGATGGTTGCTTCCTCTCGCAGGTTGTTGTTCTTCTGCGCTTTGCTCTTCGCTTTCTGCAGCTCTGCAGAGTCATCACACAACAAACGTCAAACAAACAAAAGAGCTTTGAACAAACTCGATACAGTACAAACAGAGCAGGACTTACGTCTGATCTCCCGTGCAGAGCTCATCTTGGCTGCGGCTAAGAGCTACAGCTCAGCTGGTGTTAAACGGAGCGCGCTTCGGGTTAGCTTAGCGCTAACTAACAAATCGTACATTAACAAAACAAACCGTTTTTTCATCTAACTGCGCGGATACACGCCTTTGTCCGCCCGTTAATGTCCTCGCTGTCACGTACGTGTCCCATCGATGTCTCGTTAAACAGCGCTACATAGTGAACCGTCGGTTAGCACGTCAGTTAGCATGTTCGCCCGTTAGCTTCACAAACCGCGCCACTGCAGCGTCGGCCAATGGCTTGCCGTGTTCAGTAAACCCTGATTCTGGCCTGTCAGGCACAAATCCCCGCCTCGCTGACGGGGATTAAAACATCTTGTGTGTTCAACTCTTTCCTCGACCGTGAGCACTTGCTACAATCTAACACTTAGACACAATACGTCTGATTTGTTTACGTTTCTGTGGACGGTGTACAGCTGAGAACAGCGCGCCCCTCTGTCTGACAGACTAAATTCAGGGCCACAAATACACCTGCAGTGTATCCCGACCGCTCATTGGCTAACGCCGGAGCGTGACGTAGTTCTCTATAGAAATAAGTGGAGGCTCCAACAGAGCTCAGCAGGAGCTTCTGGGTTTCTGTTTAGTTTGACTATTATCAGCTGTTCATGCACTGAAATCCGCACATGACGCTTCAGGACAAACCTGTGAGAGCATGTTAAAGCCCCGTGACTGAAACAACAACACTACAGAGGTTTATCACCTAGTGGTTTGTTCCTGTTGCCTGGTGTGACTGCTGAATGTGGGTCAAGCCAAGTCAGTCAGGTAACAAAGGTGAAAGAGGTAAGACTCCCTCTAATCCCTGAGCTGAGTTTGAAAGACATTTAGCTAAGAAAATAATAATTCATGTTTCGTTAGAAGAAGATGAACTTTATTGACCCCGGAATGGGGAAATTATTTGTGTTATATATACACGTCTCTACATATGTATTCATGTCCAAAATACATTGATGCACAAACCAAAAAAGGGCTCATAGACATGCAAATGTGGAGTGGTGGTTGTGCCATGTAGCGAGGCCCTGGGAACAGTTAGGGGGTTGGTGTCCTGCTCAAGGGCGACTCAGCAATGCCCAGGAGGTGAACTGGCACCTCTCCAACGATCAGTCCATGCTCCAGACTGTGTCCCTACAGTCTGAACTACTGCCACCCAAAAGTCTAAGTATAAAGGCATTTTTAAAACACTCAAAGGTGATAGTTGAGAGCCTAAACTATATTCAAAATATAATTATTATGGCTGCTGTTGGTGCCATAACCTAACTTATCACAGATTTTTTTTTCACTCTCACATATTTATATTGGCCAAAGAGAAATTGCATCTAGTCTAATAATCTAGTTTTTGCTGCCAGCTTGTGGTGACACCGTGATGACACTTTGAGTGTGAGTGTGAAGACTAAAAGACCACACCTCACTGATAGACTTATTCTTCACCGCAAAGAGGCATCTTTACAAAGTCTAGTGTGGACTTACCCTTTAAAATTCAATGATCAGTAGGAATTTAATCATCAACTGTGACTTTGTAAATCAAAATTATAGCCACACGATGTAGCGAGTAAGAAGTTTTAAGTCAGAAATCTGTTGTGTGTCATATTTATGAGACACTTGGAAGAAGATTTATTGCCATTTCTCAGCCGACAGCCTGAAATAAAGACTCATTTCCACACGTTAATTGGCTTAATAGGTGATGTTGTCGCCTTAAAAAAATCCCTGAAACTAAAATTAGGTGGGCAGATTAAATCTTTTTCACTTATATCCTTTACTAGATTTTCACTGTTCACAGATGGCTTTAATGTTAGATAGTATACTCACTGTCAGTACAGTAACTAAAAGATGAACATTCAAATCCTAAATATAAATAGAAAGATGACATTAACCTGGTTGTTTGTGCTTTGTGAGCTCTCATGTTTGCTCGCTCAGCAGGTCTACTGTACCACAAATCTGAAACACAAACGATAGCTAACATTACTTACACCAATTTTCAGATTGACGTCCATGGAGCTAACCCAAATTCATGATCTTATAATCCAACTGTTCAGTCTGCTTAAAAAAAAAAAAAAAAAAAAAAAGGCGCATTGCCTGGATGACGGTGACGTCAGCACAGAGATGTTTTTTGATTGGCTCGTTCAGACACGGACGGCACGCCTTGACAGACAAATAGCGGTGCAGCCTCTAGTGCGTTGATAAATTAAAAAAAGACACCCATTATTTATCCTCTTGTGTGTTGAGTGTTGATGTTCAGACTGCTGGGACCAAATTAATTATCTGACACAACAGGAGACCAAATCATACTGTGAATATAAAAAAGTCAATGTTTTATTGGCTTAATAAGCTGTTTTTTATATGCTAAATGCCGGATTGGATTTGTAGGTCTAAAAACTCAAACTCCTGATTTCTTGACACATCAACCCGTGTAGTCATTTATTGGGGCATCCAAATATATTCCCAAATTTGAGTCCCCCTGAGAAAAAACTCCAGCTGCAGCATCAAAATAACTCACCAAAACTGAAATCCTGCACAGCACAAACAAGCAGGAATACAGATTTGAGCGTGAAAACATTTCTGACACGCTAAACGTGAGACCTGCAGCATCCGAAGGAAGCCGAGAAGCCCCCTTTTTTTTTGTATCAAACTCAGAGCTTCCTCTGAGCCTGTGTGAGTCTGTATCTCTAAACCGTTGACCTTACAAATGAGCACGCTGCATCATTGTGAGAATTGGTGTTTCTGGGCGGTGCAAAGTGGAGTAGAGCACATCAGAGTGCAGGATATCTGAGCACAGCAGAGCACAGAGAGGCAGGCACATCCGCCGCTGGAGGGATCAAATCTGTACCATCTGACGCTCAAGGATTTATGGGTTTAGTCAAAATTGCTTTTCCCACTGTGGAGATTAAGCACCGTAGGATGTTTTCCACTCAGGCCGTAGAATAGCCCAGTGTAGCTGCCTCTGCTCCTGCTGCTGGTGCTGCTGCTGTTGATTTTCCTCCCCTCTTATCGTCTCCGGCGCTGAAGAAAGAAATGTCTCAGGGTGGCAGAGTGCTCCAAGCCCTGGAAGGGAGTAGATTCTGACTGACAGGAGAGGTCCGTCCTCTGGGGAATGTGAACCATGCAGGTGGATGCTGTTCTTGTGCTCTTCTGTGTTTGGCTCGCGGGGGCAGCTGGAAAGATTGCCCAGTCGAGGGGTCACAAGCTGGAGACCTACAAACAGAGCAGGTAATGTCAGAGGACTCACATTTGTGTCAAAGGCAAACACTGGGATGTACATTTTTGATTGTCTCAATGTGACAGCTTTAAACGTAGCTTTTAATGCCGAATCTTCATCTTGATTATTAAAACTCTTCTTTATGTGTTTTTTATTTTACACGACGTTGTCCAGTATTTCCTGTGTCACCTGTGCCGCTCCCTCCCCTTCTGAAAATAGACTTATTCAGACAGCAGATTGGAGAGCAGAGAGAGAGAGAGAGAGAGAGAGAGAGGGAGACCTAAATCCCCACATCTATTTATGTACTACTGGTGAATGCTGTGTTCTCTTGCCCCACAACTGCCACGGGCCAGTTAATGACTGTTTCCCCCAGTGGCAGCAGTCGTAGTCAATGTCATTTTCAGGTGATTATTTAGGCTAATTGCTGCCTTGTTAATGCATCCATTGGATTAAATGTTTTCGTCGGGTCTGAACTAGATCGTGGCATTGTTAAAGCGTCTGTGCTCCTATATTATTGATTAAATTAAGCGTGGCATTAGATGTGAAAGGATTGTGTCCGTTTGTCTGGTAGAATATTAGAAGAATTGTGACTTTTGTACCACAAAACAAAGAACTTAGCGCCTCTGTGTTTTTTGACTAATGTTAGAAATCCCCATTACTTACTAATGATTCAGTTCATTCGTGGCACACAATGAAGCATAAAGAGGAAGAGGCGTGGGATCAAAAATTCAATTATCAAAACGCTGTCAATTATTTGCAAAGCTGAACGCGCAACAAATGTGTTAGAATAACCTTTTGAGGGCGTTCAGTACCTGTGAGTACAACGGACACAATCAATTAAACTGCTGATTTTTTTCGTGATTCATCACCCGGTTTATTAAATAAAAGCTGCCACAAGCTGCCACAGTGAATGGTGACAGCTCCCAGTGTCTTATTTGGTCTGACCAAGAGTCCAAAACACAAAGAAATTCAGTTTAATTTCATGTGAGACAAAGAAAACTAGCAATCTTGTCTTAAATAGTCACATTTAAGAAGGTGGCACTTGTGATCTTTTGCTATTTTTGCTTTAAACTGATGAGAATAGTTGCAGATTAATTCCCCCTCACTAATCATTTCAGCTCTAAATAGAATATTATATGTTTCAGCACTGCTGCTCAGCACAGAAAGCAGCATGTGGAGGTGAAGCCTGACATGGAGCGGAAAAAAACACGACTTTGACATGGTTAATCTTTTACTTACATTAGGAATGCAAATGTGATCATTATTTCAGTGGTTTGGTGCTGTTTGGCGCACAGATTGAAGCAGAAAGACACAGCTGTACGGTTTTACAAAGATAAATGTTTACATGCACGGCCAAATCGCACTGGAAATGCAAATGTAATCGTCATTACAGCGATTCAGCTACATCTGGAGCAGATACTGAGGCATGACGACTCCGCTGTAAGGCTTTTGAAATGTGTTTACACCCACAACAAAGTTGTCAGAATACATTTTAATTTGAGAGCATAAAACTGTGTCCAAAATTAATTTAACACATTCAGATGGCTTGAACACCTGTTGAGAGCAATATTAGATCTGCGAGCAGAGAAATAACACACTGTTGCTACAATTCAATCATCTTTTTATATAGTTTGGTTGAGGAAATGTCTTCAGATGTCTCGTTTGATCTGACCTACAGTCCAAAACCCCAAATGACTTAGATTATTAATCTGCTGTCAATGTAGCCGCTGATTTATTCCGTCAATCAACTAGTTGATTAATCGACTAATCTTTTTGGCTCCGGTGCAAAGTCAACACCTTTTTAGATTCTCTCTCTGAAGCGGAGAAACAAAACTCCAATCAAGACTTCACTCAGACATTTTCTGTCTCAGAAAAGTCACAAATATAGATTGGACTCTTTTCCAGCGTTTATATCTCCAAATTCAATTACTGTTTTGTAGAAATGTCAGCACAGGGTTGAACCGTTAGTCCCCCTCAAGTCACAAACCGCGCATTAATCTTTGGTGGAGATAAGATTTTCCCAAGCAGGCAAAGTGCAGCGCTGTACGCCTCATAATGCTATCAGCGCTGAATGATTTGCATCCACTTAATATATTCAACAAACGCTGTCATATCGTAATCCCTCTGCCTTTAGATACAGTATCACTTTTCATGCTATAACTTGTTATTTATAGATCAGAGGAGGCGTCAATCTGCCCACTACAACGCTCATCTACTTGAGTCAAATATATGACATGTCTACTGGTCCTTGTGTCCGTCGGTGGGAGTGATCCTAATGAAGGAGCATTGTGTTAAACAGTGCAAGGTTAAAGCCGTCTTTAAATCTGAACAATCCTCTGTGAAATTACAGTCATTTAAAATGATCATCTTCGGCCCTGAGGTGATTAAGATGATCATTACGTATAAGAGGAGCACAATTGTAATCATCTGTGGAAAATCTTCAAAAGACAGAAAGTACAAGTGGCTCAAAGCTGCGCTGTAATCTCTCAGCGTCGCCTGGTTTTTGTGTTGTTGTTTTTTTTTTACAACTAATTAAAAGTCCTCTCACACATCAGTCTTCTCTCTGCCGACACACACAGACACAGTGTGAGAATACAAATCAAATGTAAATCTCCCCTTCCTCTTCTAGCAGGGGGGGCGCTCTCAATATACATGTGCAGAAGTCGAACTGCTCTTCTCCCCGTTTCTCATCACTCCTCTCCTCCTTGCTTGAGTGTGAAATTGCAAAAGCGGCTGGATGCTGCTGGGATGGGTTGTGGGAGTTTTCACTATATTGCTTAGATGTTTTTTTTTCCCTCTCTCTCTCTCTCTCTCGTTGCCTTGAGGAGGAAGAGAGCGTAGAGAGGGGGGGATTTGAGTAGGACAGCAGAGTCCCACACAAGAAAACATCTGAGGAGAAAACCTTTTGAAGACTTGAAGGACAAATTCAAGTGGCCGCTTGATGATTCACATTTTGCTTCTTCCGCTCGAGTCTGCTTTGTTTTGTTTTTTTCTAATTTCCGTCTCACTGTTGCTTTGTTCCACTCCACACTTTCACACAAACATCTGGAGCATACAAACTGTGAAAACGCAACTCATGTAAATTTAAAGCAAGTAGCTATCGCAAGCTATGTATTTAGTCAAACCTAAGAACAGAAAACACGGTGATAAACATGCAGTGGCTGTGAAGTGAAGCCAATGTGCAATTGCCAAAACTGCAGTTCCTCACATGGCCACACGAGGCTGGCTACAGCACAAGTCAGTCTCCGTAAGCCCCCACGTTAACATGTCCAATATTTACAGCAGAAATAAACATGTTTACAGCCTGGTGTGAAAAAATTGTTTTGGTATAGTTAATTTCTCCGTTCATGACAACTTGTAATGAGGCTATTTTTTTTTTATAACTCACCTGTTCAATTATCATTATATTAAGGCTTCAAGTTATGGATAATTAACAGCACGTCCACTTTGATGGCTTGTTTAATCAATGATCCACGTCTTTGCTGATTTTTAGATTAGCTTGGAGGGGGCAAGACTACCAACATGGTGGCCTCCAGCATCGCATATTTAGAGCTTCAGAACAGCTTTTTAGAAACCTATGGGTGACAGCATGCGTACATTGTCCATTCTTTATACTGTCTGTGGTTAAAACAGAGCTAAGAAACAATCTAAATGGGCAACTACGCAGCCAAAACAAGAAAGCCAAATCAGGCTAATTATTATTTCCTAGATTCACTGATTAATCAATCATCAAAATGTCAGAAAGTAGAGAAAAAGGCCAGTTTCCCACTGTAAAAGCTGTTTTTGTCTCACCATCAGTCGGCCACAACCCAGAGCTATTCAGTTTGCCATCATGTACTACAAACAAAAGCATCAAATCCTCTCATATTAATAACTGGAACCAGCAGAGAAAGTAGAACTAATGCATTTTATTTTTTTGGTCTTTATATCCCCTGAACTTTTTTTTTTCTAAAGGTCGATATGTCACTGAATTTTGTTGGAACGTCTAAAATTTAGACCCACATCCCATCTGTTACAGTGCCCAGTCAGCCTGCAAACTTTAACGCCAAGGCATCATACGTCCAAGTGTGCTGAATGATTTCTGCAGGAATCTGGCCCATTAACATTGATGCAGCCCCCGCTGCCATGCATACATGCAGGCCCATAGTTGCAGAGCAGAAACGGGCCACGCAGAGCAGAGCAGTGTGCAAACAGGCAGCGGCCTGCTGTGTGTCAGAGGCAGGCAGAGAGGGGGATTGGAGAGGCATTTCTGCCAAGAGGATTAAGAACCAGCTGCTGGATGGACGCAGGCGAGTAGCCCATCAGAGAAACTGCAGCAAGCATGCAGAGAAACCCTCTTCTTACTGTTAAATTTTCCTGTTGTTGAGGTTTTTTTATGTTTTTATGCAGTGCTGTCACCCCTCCTCCCCTTTCTCTCTCTTCCTCTGTGGTATTTCCTTAATGCACGTCTGTGGCTGTCACAGGGATTTGACACTGTCTGTCATAGCATGCTCTACTCTAATAATCCATTTTCGGGTTTTTGGGCTTCTTTTTTTCCTCCCTCGCTCTCTCTCTCTCTCTCTCTCTGCTCGTGGCCTGAAAAGGCTGTTTACAGAGGCAGCCCTCTGAAAAGTGACACCAGGGAAGAGCTGACTTCTTCTAATGTGGTGGTTGTGATGATTTGTGTTATTTGTGGATAAAATGCGTGTGATGTAACCGAATGTACTATGTGTACTCAGCGAGAAACGTCAAAACAAAACAAAAAAGAAAAATGAAATGTTCCCGGTCTAAACCTGTTTAGATTTAGGCTTGAAAATTACATAATTGTGTATTTTAGAAAATAGTATTTGTTTTATTTTATTGTTCTCTATTAAGTTTACCATATATGACATATGTAAGGATCAAATCTGCACATTTGAGAAGTTGCAACCAGCAAATGTTTGACATTTTTTGATTAAAAAATACTTAAATGATTTAATTAATAATTAATTCTGCAGTTGGTTGCATAAATTATTAAAATACTAATAGTAATTTAATAGTTTTAGTCTTTAGTCAAAATATATTATGCTTTTAGGTCTGTTGCCATACATTATGTGACAGTTCTCATTTACTCATGCATTTATTTTACTGTCCTAACCATCAGGTTGCGAAGAGAGACCAGAATGGATGGTGGTGGAGGTCACAAATCCGGAGGGTGAGATTTATAAATTTTAATTAAAATATTAGCAAAGTAAAATTGATTCTTTGCCTGATTTATGTTGAAATTAAAAACAGGGCACTACACGTTTTTGAAGTGTAACATCACACCTTTTTTTTATTTCACAGCCCAATTTACAAACGAAGTCCAGACATGACGAAATCTCCGATGACAAAGTCTGAACAGCTCCTGAGAATAGAAGACCACGATTTTACGATGAGGCCTGCGTTCGGAGGTCAGAAAATGAATGTTGACTTCAGATTAAAGTGTTTTAAAAGTCCAGTGTTTAGGATTTACTCTTCCGTGTCTCACCCTCTCCTTCCAAGCATGTAGGAAAAGCAAAGGGCCATATCTAGATCAGTGTTTGGTTTGTCCATGCTGGGCTACTGTAGAAAAATGGCTGCTCAACATGGCGGACTCCATAGAAGAGGACCCGCTCTCTCTGTAGTTCCACAGGGCTCATTTTGAGACAACAATAACACAACGATTCTTATTTTCAGGCGATTATACATGAATGAAAACATACTAATGTATATTGCATTCCATTCCTGCAAATAGATCTTACACACTGGACCTTTTAAAGCAAAGTGTTTATATATATGTAGTATATAGCTCCAACATGCTGGATGCATGATTGCAACTTACTGCATGCTCACT
Organism: Nibea albiflora; assembly: GCA_014281875.1. Taxonomy (NCBI): domain Eukaryota; kingdom Metazoa; phylum Chordata; class Actinopteri; family Sciaenidae; genus Nibea; species Nibea albiflora. The sequence goes on along the minus strand of CM024799.1, from coordinate 22,070,282 downwards.
CATCAAGTGCACCCGGATAAAATCTGTGCAGTGTTCACTGGTCTGGGACAAATAGTCCTATAAGCATTAAGCTCTTGGAGATCTTAATGACACCATCCATGTAAGCTGTGCTGGAGTTTCCAATTGCAGCTCAGTTCTTTACATCCACAAGAGTGTTAATACGCGTCTTTTGCTTCAGTGTATATTAGAGAGATTTGATGTCAGCTTTTCAGTTTGTAGGATTACACTGAGATAAAGGCACACGGGCTTTTGTTTTTGCTCGAAAATAGTAATGGAATATATATTCCTAATCTTTTTAGCTGTTTTTATCTTTTTATTCGTCCTTTAAAGCAACAAAAAAAAACCCTCAAACACGAGAGCTGTGTTCAACTAAAAAAAGCATCCGTGAGGGCTTTCGCTTTGAGAGCAGAAACACGTGTTGTTGGGTGTTTTTTTTTTTCTCTTCTACTTTTAATCACACGACAATCTTCTGCTGAAAACACATCAAGTGCCTCTCAGAGAATCCCTTTGCTGCGTCCAATTTGCACCATTAAGTGCATCTCTGCTCGGCTTCCACGGCTGCATGAACTTATTGTGACCTAATTGTATTTGTGTATTATCGGAGGGTGATGATGCAGAGTAGAAAGGTTTAAATAGGTCAAAAGTAGAATCCCAGCCAGACCGACACAGTCGTGGTGCGAGCAGTTGCTCTGTGTTGGTGTGATTCGTTGTTCTTTTTGGAAACGTGATTTCCAAAGCAGGTTCAAACAGTTTCTGTAATAGTAATGCATTATTATGTTATTATTTCCATTTTCTTTCAGGTCCTCCGATTCCTGTTGGAGTAGATGTTCAGGTTGAAAGTCTGGACACCATCTCAGAAGTGGATATGGTGAGTATATGGAGCTCAAATTGCCAAATTTTTAAAAATTTTACATTAAAATCAGCGGTTTTGTTTATTTATTGGCATGCGAAAAGAGAAAAATCTGAAAATTTTAAACAGATTTGTGTCAGATCAGAACCACTGACAGTATAAAACAGTGGACAGTATCTGTGACGCCACTCTTGGGTTTCTGAAGAGCTGTTTTTAAGCTCAAAATATGTGGCTCTGGTCACCACCATGTTGGTAGTCCTGCCTCTTCCGCCTCCCAGCTAAAAATCAGTGGACCTGAGGTGACCCAAAGCCTGGGTGCTCAGACAAGCTATCTGTAATTGTACGCTGTTAATTATGCATAACTTTAAGTATTAATATAATTGAAGTGGGTGAGTTATAGAGAAATTCAGACTCAGTACAGGTGTCATAAATGAGGAAATTAGCTATAGAGGCTAAAAATGTTTATTGTACCAGGCTGTAAACATGTTTATTTCTGCTGTGAAGTTGGACATTTGAACATGGGGACTTATGGAGACTGACTCGTTCTGTAGCCAGCCCCAAGTGGACGTTTGAGGAACTGCAGTTTTTGGCACTTATACTTGATCAAAACTCATGTCACGACTCCTCAGGCTTATCTTGTGACCCTTTTTTGGGCCTGAACCCTTTGTTGAGAACCACTAGATAAACAACCTAACTGTATATAAAGTAGATAAATCATCTCCACCTCTACCAGCGACCAAGTCAGATGCTGCAGTCACATTTTATGACACAAAAGCTGCTTTTAAATACATGTAGCTGATAATACTTACTGTGCTGTTATCTGATATCTGAGTAATCCTTCACCCACAGTACAATGCTCTGTTTTCCTGCTACAGGACTTTACCATGACGTTGTACTTGCGTCACTACTGGAAGGACGAGCGGCTGTCGTTCCCCAGCACCAACAACCAGAGCATGACCTTTGACAGCCGCCTGGTGAAGAAGATTTGGGTTCCTGACATGTTCTTCGTCCACTCCAAGCGCTCTTTTATCCACGACACCACGACTGATAATGTCATGCTGAGGGTTTATCCTGACGGCAACGTCCTCTACAGTCTCAGGTAAACACCTCGACAGGAACTCACTGAAATTTTATTTTGTTGTACTGTTAAAAATGCGATTAAACATCACAATAAAAAAAAGGATTTTTACATGCCACCTACTCAAAAAACAACATCATAACACACCACATGGGGATCACACAGCAGCCACTGGAAGAAGATGATTTTTAGAGCAGGTGCTTCATTTGATTATTCTAATAGAGTAGTCGGAGGAGGAGGATGCCAAATGTTTGTGAGTTTTGTCAATTAAATTTTTAATAAATCTTTAATCAGGCACATCATTTCAGTTCATTTATTTGTCATTCCACAACACAACCAAATGTAAGCTGTACTCACTCTTCATGCTACACAAGAAAAACAATTTTACGGTGGAGTGTGGAGGAGGAGTTCAAGAGTCAGCCCGAGGAAAGAAGCTGCTCTGTAATCTGCTGATACCTGGTGCGGGTATTATCTTTTGGTGTCCTTTGGCGTCCGCGCAGGTACCTCACCGATATCACAGATGCTTGTAGACGGGCACCGATGATGTTCTGCTGCTGCTTTATGAACATATTCATGTTTACAAAGACATTGGAATCAGGCCACTTGATGGGAAATTGAAAGGAAAGTTGGAGGAAGACATTAAAACGGGAAAACTGCAAAGAAACACTCATTTATTTCTATTTGTTTTGGCCCGAGGTGATCAACCAATCCAGAGATAGTCAGTTTATTCTCACAGACGACGGAAGAAACAAGAAACATGTCACATTTGAGAGGCAGAACTCTTGCTGAAAAATGATTAATCAATGAATCAACTGATTGCTGCAGCTCTACAGCCAACATACAGAAATGGCGTCACTCGAGGAAGTTAAGTTACGGTGTATGTTTTTCTCTGTGTTTCCCGCAGAGTCACCTGTCACTGCCATGTGCAACATGGACCTCAGCCGCTTTCCTCTGGACACCCAAACCTGCTCGCTGGAGATTGAGAGTTGTGAGTGGATTTATTAAGAATATGAACAAATACAACAGCAAGACAGTCGCCAGAGAACAGATTCTAACATTTCTAACCTTCTTCTAGCACCATAAATGTGCCAAATGTATACAAGAAATATCAACATTTGCTGAGCACCGTCGGATACTTTCTACTTTGCTCACCAGATATCTCATGAACTCTCAAATATATGATGCCATGAACGTTTCTGAGCACGTCCATGCTTCAAATGGAATATAATGCTTTAATGTTAAGACTCCTCTCTTCTAACATCGCCCCCTTAGAGCCACAACCGGTGTGGCTCTAAGACTTCAAATCAGGGGGTATAACTGTAATTGCAGTGTCAGAGGACTTCTATCGGTGCTTTAGGATTGCAGTCTCGTCCTGTTGAATCTCGTTTGTCACACATTTTGTTTACTTCAGCGCTCATCAGCGTTCACGCAGATTAACTTCTTCTTTCTTCCCCCCCCTCTAGATGCGTACACGGACGACGATCTGATGTTGTACTGGAAGAAAGGCAACGAATCTTGAACACAGACGACAGAATATCTCTGTCCCAGTTTCCTCATCCAGAAATTTCACACCACCACCAAGCTGGCTTTCTACAGCAGCACAGGTGCTGTGATTCACATTAATTGAAGTTTAACGCATCTCATTTGTCTTTATTAGCCTTCTCCGACTAAAGAATAAAGTCTTCTTTAAGTTGGTGTCCCTTGAATGTCACACAGAGACGACGGGACTAATATTTAATCCTTAGTGCGAAACGAAATGAATCAAAGTGCTGCGAACCACTTGAATGCTGCTGGAAAGGCATTGTGAAGCAACGCGGCGTCTCCTATAACCGCATGTCACTTTGTAGCTCAGGAGAGCAACCTGAAGCATAAAAAGGATTTTGTGTCTTATCTCCTCTTGCCACAATAGCTGGGAAACCTCTGCTTCAAGTGTTTATACAGTGCGTCCGCACAGACATAAAACACTGTGTGTGTAACAGCGATATTTCTCCTTCGCAGGCTGGTACAATCGTTTGTACATCCACTTCACCCTGCGGCGCCATATCTTCTTCTTCCTGCTGCAGACCTACTTCCCAGCTACTCTGATGGTCATGCTCTCCTGGGTGTCCTTCTGGATCGACCGCAGGGCCGTCCCCGCCAGGGTGCCGCTGGGTAGGATAGAGTCTTCTTCTCCTGGCACTGTCTCCGTACCTATACGGAAAGATTATTCAGTTAGTAACTGCAAATGGACGAGACAAACGAGATTTTTATTGAGTTTTTATTGCGTTAATTAGTGAGGTTTAGAAGTTCTGGTAGGTTTTTCCAGGCGGTGAGCAGGAGGAAACAGCTAGCCTGACTCTTTCAGGAAGAAACAGTCATGCACAAATTGGTTTCAGCTTCCCAACCCAAAGATAAAAGCTCTGATGTGACTAAACTGTTTGTGTTTGACTCCAGGCATCACGACAGTGTTGACCATGTCCACCATCATTACCGGGGTCAACGCCTCCATGCCGCGGGTCTCCTACATCAAGGCAGTGGACATTTACCTCTGGGTCAGTTTTGTCTTTGTCTTCCTGTCGGTGATAGAGTATGCGGCGGTCAACTACCTCTCCACCGTCCAGGAGAGGAAAGAGAGGAAACTGAGGGAGAGAGTAAGTGTCATTTCATGTTTCATGTGATTTCTCCCCGAAATGTTCTGAAGACGAAGGGTCGTCCACAACTACGCAGCATTTACTTTGATTCTGGACTTTCCTCTCTTCACAGAGGAAATAAATTAGGAATTCTCTTCCTTTCTCTTGTTTTGCAAGTTAATTGAAAAAGGCAAACGAGGCTGTGATGTTTCTCATAGATTATTCATTTGGCTGTGCAAAAAAAAAATGTGTGTTGTGTTTGACAATTTTCTCCCTGAATTTACCTCTCAGCACAAAGATTTGGAGCTGTGCAGAGGACTCTTTTAACACTTTTCATAGCAGAGGAGGAGGATAGCGTGTGCATCTAGCCTCAGTTGGGTACAGACGCAGAGAAAAAAAAAAAACAGCAGCTGTGCTATGATAATTCTTAATAATTTTATTTTTACAGATTCTTGCCAGCCGGTCTCTTCTTTTCCTTCAGGGCATTCTTTTTTAAACACGACTATCATGACCAAACATACAAATTTAAGTTCTTAATACTTAAATTACATGTTTACATTCATGTAAACTTTCATTGCAGCAGCGGTCTGTTTACGTTCCACATGGCAGAAGTGTCCCATAGGTGGAACGGTGGGTGGTAGATGGTTAAAAGTCAAAATACTACTAAAAGTTTATATCATTTTAAAGCTCTCTGGGCTGATTTAAATTCCCTAAATGTTAAATGAAATTGATGGTGCAATTCTAGTTGTAACGATTTCCTCATGAAGAGCAAGAAAAGGAGATAAGACACATTAATATCTCTCTTTTTAAGTCGACACAAGCTGACCCGATTTTACATTTAAATTAAAATATTTCTAAGCTGGGAGAAACATGTATTAATCATTAATGTGCATTTCCAAAAAAACAGATAAATATTTTCCAAATTGACTCACTTTGAGGTTCTCGGGGCGATGGCAAATTTATTTCTGGGACTACAGCTTGTGTACTATATTTCCATTCTTCATCTGCCAAATGCTGCAGCATATGGAGCCAAATTGGCCCCGTACCCTCGGGAACATTTGCAGCACAAACATCTTTCTATAAATGTTTCACGCCAAAGTTATTTAAACGCTCTGAGTGTGCAGAAAAATAATAAACGTTTAACACGCTGAAGTGTTTGTGGTCCCGTTTGAATTTGTTTCATGGCCTCACACAAAGTAGCATTTACACTCAGCAGGTTTCAAAGTGTCAAAATGACTTAGTGTTTCCCTCTTACCCCCCCAGCTGCCGTGCACGTGTGGTATTGGCAACCCCGATGAGATGATGATCGACCCCCAGATCACTGGCTACGGGTCTATGGATATCAACACCACGGGGAATTACGGGATGCCAGAGAACGGCGGCCGCCAGGAGCGAATGTTGGCCCAGGTGGCGCTGAATGACCCGCAAATCGCAAGCCAGGTTAAGCCATCTAGAGGCTACGTGAACATTTGGATAGACACCCACGCTATAGACAAGTACTCGCGGGTTGTGTTCCCCGGAGCGTACATCCTCTTTAACATCATCTACTGGTCCATCTACTCATAACCCGCGATGCAGAAGCAGATCCTCGTCCGTGAGGAGCTTGACTCATTTATCAAAGAGCAGAGGAGGCAGAGAAGCTGCTCATAAGATGCATGGGGACCACTGACACAGACTGGTGACCATTGCCTTCTTGACCCAGCCACTTAAAACTGAAGAGTTTAAAAATGACAAACAGGACAGTCACCGCCGCTGGTTTTGTCACTTTTGTCAAATCTTTGTGGTTTCATGTTGTAACTATAGTGCTGTTGATGCAAAGACGTTTGGATGTTGTTGTCGCCCGAGGACTCGCTGCACGGAGAGACGCACAGACACGGACACGTGCGATTGTGCAGTTTCACTCGGCTACATGTCAGTTCTCGATGCAGTGACTCAATGTGAACCCAAAAATGGAGCCAGCGTATAGACGGATCCTTCTCCTTTGCTTACGAACTAGACAATCAAAGACAAACTAAAAATATTTCAAGGAATAGTTCTGCTTATTTGCTCTCTGGTGGAAAGTTTACGTTACGTACTCCAATATCTGTTATATCTGCTATCTGTTAATCTAATAATATATAGTTTGTTTAATCAGCACAAAAACAGTTTGTTGTTTTTGCTGAAACCAGAAACTTCCTGCTGGTTGCCTGGCAACAGCTCAGAGACATGAAATAGTCCAGGAGAGTGAAGTGCAGGCTAGCTCTTTCCCCCTGTTTCCAGCCTTTGTGCTAAGCTAAGCTAAACGCCTCCTGTAGCTTCATATTTATGTTCAGACCTGAAAGTGGAATCAACGTTCTCTTGGTGAGAAAGCGTGGAACTATTCCTTGAAACAAAAAAAACCTCATAATCAAATTATTCTTCAAGTTAAATATTTTCTTTTGCAGCACGTTAATATGATTCAGTATGTTACATTTTCTTGTGATCTTTGTAAGAATGCCATTATTATTATTATTATTGTTTTTGTGAAGCTACTTTGTCATTTGTAGTAAAAAGGCACAAATAATGCAGTCTATTAAAATCACAAATGTAAAAATATATGTTTAGTAAATTCCAAACACTGATTGTGGTGTTGGCTTTTTATTTTATTTCTTATTTCTTCTTCTTTTTTTAACGACTGAAGCTCATCTCCTCTGTTTGGTGTTGTGAGGCTTTGAGGTTCACTGTGTGACCTGTTAGTTGCTAGTTTTATTGTCTTTTTTCAGCTTGAAACAACTTTATACTTCGTCAGGCAAAAGTTAAACGTATCGTTTGGTGGTTCATGACAATTTAATGAGCAGCCATACAGATATGAAGTTTAAACTTAAAAAAATGTCATATATGAGAAAATGTTGAATAAATGTTTTGTTTTCTGAAAATGTGAAAATCATTGAAGCAGAGCTTTAGGTGCTGAACAACACAACCACAATACTGTACATTTTAAATCTCCATGTAATACACTTAGTTTGTTCAAATGGATTGAGATGCATGGATGAATATTGCTTTTTCTTCCCCTGAATATTGCTTCTGCAAACGTTAATTAAAATCCACTAAAAACACAAACAGCACTTGATGTCAGTCGAAGCATTCGGTGACATTTTTCTGGTACGACCTCTAAAGTCGTGGTCCCAAATCATCTATCCTATTTTCCCGCTCTCTTATTCAGTATATTTGAACAGTGCTGGGGGATAAGCTTTCACAGTTATTAGACATTGGATTGCTACCAGCTGCAGGTTGTCTCTTCTTCTGCCACAGGTCTGACTGCCGATGTGTATTCATACCAAAGCATATAAATTTCATATTCTGTAATACCATTACCCGCTCACGTGACAGGATATATATATTACATTAAGCCTATTTTTGAAGAAATGATTTCTCAGCTTCCTTAAAGGCCAAAATTGTGGATTATATAGAAGGTTTTTGCTTTCATTTTCGTCCACGTAACAGCCCAAAGAGTGTGATGACAATTCAAACTTGCGCGCCATCATCCTTCAAACAGCATGAGCAAAGACGTGACTGCAGCAGAAAGACATGAAAAGCATAAAGCATCAAAGAGATGTCTGAAGTATCCCTCCTCTGAAGGGAATGTTTTTAATCGACCTGTGTCTGCTGATGAAAGTAGGTCCACAAATCTAAAGAGGGATTGTTTAAAGAGGCAGAACTTAAAGCAATAACAGTGCATGGATGCTGTTAGTAGGCATATTTTAAATATGAATGGGGGATGTCACACCACCAACAAATCAATAAACAATAACATAAATGCCTCCTGTACATTACAAGCAGCAACCTCTGTGGCTGTGAAGTCAATGTGCCAAAAGCTGCAGTTCCTTGAACGTCCACTTGAAGCTGGCGTTGTCTCACAGTCTTCAACTCGTCTCTTGCTCTGCAGACTGGATGCAACTTGTTTAATTTCAGGTCCAAATGAGGTCAAATAGTGTTACTGTACTTCAGTAGGCAATAACACACAGGATTCATCAGGACTGACAGCAGAATGGACTCTTTATTATCTTTACAGACAACAAGAGCCCGAGTTCCCCATGACTCTTTCTCTTATATACCTTGATGCAAATTTCATATGTCCTGCCTGTTTTCATCAAACATTCTCCATGACATAATGATGTAATTTTCCCCTCAGGTGGACTCAGAGCTGGTCCATGCTTTGGGTTTTTTTTCCCATTCTTAATGGTGTCTCATCTCATGCCTACTGATCTCTTGGTCTACTGGGGCCAAGATATTTTCTTTTGTTTTATTATTCACTGGATGACACCATTAGATTCTGTTTTATAATCATACTATTCTTTAAAAACCCTTTCTTACCCTTTTCTTACACCGTTATGTCTGTAAGGGTTTAATACATTTCACACTGTTACAAGTCGTCACAAATCATACCAAAAACTCAAGCGCTTATTCCATCATGAACTTGTGTGTTCACATAAACCAACTCTACTTCAATTTTTGTGCTCTCTGTCCGATTTACGGCATTCTGTGAGGTTATGTGTGCATTCCGGTTTTCAGAGGGCTACTTCCAGGGATTTACTATGTTTCCAGCTACCAGTGCTTATGTTACACCACCTTAAGTGGTTCAGTACATGCATAGTACTCCAGTCTACATGTTTGTTATATACTCAAACCACAGCTCTAAAAAACAGGGAAAAAAAAGAAAAAATTGGCACTCAGTCATTCAAGTCATGAAGTCCTGAAATTTTACACATCACTGGCTACAGAATGAATCAAGTGTCATTATTAAAATGTCAAACTTCACAGGAGAAATAAACACGTTTACAGCCTGGATCAAAAATCAGGTGGTGGTAGAGGCAGGACATCCAACATGGCGGAAAAGGTAACTTAATCCAGAAACTAGAAAATGAATGTTTGCTAACATACACTCAGGTACAAGCCCAACACAACAACATGTCATATATAAAATGTATCTGTTGTTTTGTCATTAAGCGAGTGGTTGTATTTATGGAGCTGTTGAATCACTTCTCATGTTTTCTCCTGTTTCAGCGTGGCCTGTTTGAAGTCTTCTCTCACTTGCCTCAGCAGAGCAGGACAGCACAGCACATCAACAGCTGTCATAGCCAGAGCTTTGGCTGTCCTCAGGGTGAACAACTGGGCCTTTTCAGCTCCTGGCACAGGAAAAAAATGAGCAGAGGAAGAAAAATGAAGCAAAGTAACTAATCAAGGCAAGTCAAGCGAAGCCAAGCGACCCGGAAAGACGATGGCAGACATAATCTGATCACTGTGCAATTCGATTTCATCAGAAGACGTAACATCTGTTCTTAATAGACACGCGCTAACGTACCTGCCGCTTCCGTGTATTCCTCGGTGTGGTTAAAAGCGTCGGTGCCGATGTAGAAGAAAGGGTGGATGCCGGGGACTATGAAAGACACGTTGCCAAAGTCTGTAGAACCTGTCAAACAAAAAAGTTCTGCTGTTATACTACAGCACAAACCAGGGAAAGGCAGAGAGATCACAACGTCTGTCGCTCTGAAATATTTATTTTTACCTACCTGAGAATTTGTCTGGCTGCTCAGGAAACTGAATCCCCAAAGCTTTTCCATTATTCTCATACAGGTTTGCCAGCGTGGCGTTAGGCAGAATGTTATAGTAGGCATGGGATGGATACTCCATCTCCACCTAAACAAAACACAATCACAGAGAGAGATTATTAACACATATTAACAACAGCCAAAGATATAATGTGAGTTAAACCTGCCTGCAACAGACATAGGAGAAAACCAGCCCGAAGACAGCCGTGAATTAAAGCATAATTATATGAAAATGTTAAATAGGGCAATGTTACATAACAGCAGAGCTGACTTCGACGTCAGGGAATCGTGATCACCCGAGAGCAAATGGAAGACAACATTTTTTTTTTTTTTTTTTTAGGTGAGCTTACTTGGCAGCCGGTGGCAACAGCAGCCGCCCTGAAGCAAGCCTCAGCTTTGGCCTTCAGGTCACACAGATCCTTCACCTGCGGCGTGCGAATATAAAACTCTAACTCGGTGTAGGCAGGGATGATGTTGGGCTTCACCCCTCCATGTTTGATGATGCCTGTAGTGGAGAAAAAGTACACAGTGTGCACAAGGATCAAGGATAAGAAGTATGAATAAATATGTATGAGTTTAGATGCTGAAGGTCGTGCGTCGGGATAAAACATGCTTCTACGTTTGAAAAAGTGGAAATGCCTTCTGGCTGCCAAGCGTGTAACTCTTTGTGCACACATGACTTCACTATAAAACAAACAGAAGTACAAGTTTGCAAGAGCTATTACAGATTGTTTCCCAACTTTCCTTTGGAAACCATTTGGAGTCCACTCAACAGTCTCAGGGCTGATCACTACATCACATTAACATCATTCTTTTCTTTGAAAACAGTCCCAACAGGAGATGGGAACATTTACCACCTTTCTCCTATGCCACTACGGCCTAATACGGCCTAAGTCAATCTGTTGAAGACTTTAAAGGTCCAGTGTGTAGGACCTTCACCTGGTGGTGAAGTTGCAGATTGCAAAACTACTGGCTGCCAAATTCACATTAAAATGTACTTATATAACCCCTTTCTAGTCTTCTGACCACTCAAAGCGCTTCACAGGACATATCTCATTCACCCATTCACACACCAATGGCACAGCCTTCAGTATCTTGCCCAAGGACACTTCGACATGTAGACTGGAGGGGATCGAACCGCCGACCTTCTGATAAGTGGATGACCTGCTCTACCTCCAAGCCAGAGCTGCCCCTAAAACAAACAAACAAACTAAACTAACTAAAGCAAAAGTCTATATCTAGATCGGCGTTTCGTTTGTCTGTTCTGGGCTACTGTAGAAAAATGGTGGCTCAACATGGTGGACACTTTCACTGTAGATATAAATGGGCTCATTTTAACAAAAGACAACAACACACGCAACAATTCTTATGTTCAGGTTATTAAATATTCATGGAAACATGCCAGTAAATACTACATAAAAAATATATATAATACTTACACACTGGACCTTTAAAACACACACACACACACACACACACACACACACACACACACACACACACACTGTTTGTCTAAAAGTCAATTATCTGATAATGTCACATAGTTGTCTAGTTCCATTTCTGACTAATTGCATTGTTTGACTCATGTATGAACTCTTATGTTTGATAAGTAGGAACAGTTCTGGTTGATTAAGATGAGCAAACACGTGGAGATGATCTTATGCTGTCTAACATTCTCCGTCTGTGTGTAATGTATAACCTGAGCTTGAGCTTCAGAGTTAATTAAAAACAAACCTGCTTCAGTTAACTCATCAGCTTCTACCTGCTTCTCACCGTGAATCCTCCACTCTGGTTTGAGTTGCTGTCTGAGCACGGAGATGTTATTATAGGCCAGCACAGCAGCATCCAGGGCATTCACTCCCTCCCAAGGGTATGCAGAAGCATGAGACGCCTTCCCATGGTACTTCACCGACACCCTGTGTAATATCAACATAGCAGTGGAGGTTAATGGAGGTTCATTAAGAAAGCAGGGAAGAAACATTAGTATATCCACATTTTCGGTGAACTTGCTCATGGAGTGCGACAGAGGGCTGGAACGAAGCATCTTGCTGAGATGGGTGAGCCATGAAGACGAGGTCGATGTCAGCGAAGGCCCCCGCCTCGATCAGGTCAATCTTTCCTCCTACGGCCTCCTCTGCAGGAGTCCCCAGGACAGTTATCTGGTATAAAACATGTTTCATTTAGTCATCTGATGCAATTATCAGCTCATGTGTGTCAGCCTGGATGGTGAAATAAGACATCTGCACGGAAACAGCGGTTTTAACTCAACTTAACTAAAAAAAATCCTAGTTTTTTAACATTACAGTGTTCATTAGTAGATGGAGTTGACCTCAATTGTAACCAATGGTGGCATCCTTTACACAGGGAGAGAGGTTATAAGTCTCCCTCTCATATTGGACTATCCTGTATTCCTCGATTATCTGCATGACAACTCAAAATAAAATAAAACTTCATGTTTTTTAGTGTGTATTGAACATAAACATTTCTCAGTACTTATTTTGTCAAGTTATCAAGTAATACAATAAAAATATCCATCCATCTCAGCTGACTTTAGGGGGAGAAGCAGGGTATGCCATTGTTATTTGATATTTAATCTTATATAATATAATATAATATAATTATATTACTATTGTTTTTATTCTTTATTGATTATATACACACATGGGAAATAATATTTCAAAAAACACACATATGTGTTTCCATTTCTTGTTATTTTTAATATTATCATAACGTCTATTTTTAAAATCTCATAAATCAGTTGTGTTATTTGTGATGTTTTGGCAATATTGTTTACTTTACTGTCATGCCAATAAAGCAGTATTAAACTGACTGAGTGAGAGGCTTCCAGTCTGAAGGATTCATGTGTGATTCATGTGAGTTACTCAAACTTTAGTCCTGTTACCTTCACTGGCACCGGGAGCTCAGTCTGAGTTTCTAAAGCAGCCTTCAGACCGAGCGCGGCGCCAGCTCCGACCTCCGCTATCAGGTTGTGCCCACACGCGTGCCCGATGTCCGGCAGCGCGTCGTACTCGCACAGGAAGCCCACATTCAGCACCGGTTCACCGTCGGCTCGGCCGCTGCCACCGCCGACCGGACCCCAGCTGGCCCTGAACGCGGTCGGTAGTTTGTAGTGACTTTGGACCGTCCACGTCCCGTCCTGAGAGAAGAAGCCGACCAGCCTGTCGTGCGCATGCGCCTCGTTTCCAGCGAGTTCAGGTCGGCTCCAGATGTCCCGACTCAAACCGTGCAGCTCGGCCCTGCGGGCGTCCAAACACCGCTGCACGGCCTCCTTCATCCGCTGACTTTGATCCATGTCTGCCTGCTGCTGCACGGAGGTCTGTTGACAACATGGATTAGCTCTCCAGTTAGCATTAGCAAACGTCACCAAGTGGGCGGGGCTACAGCGTTCATACCGGAAGCAGTTTTACCACTGAACCTTTAATTAATCCGTTTATTTATATCAAATAATTCAGACAATTACCAGTACTGCACATGAACCAAAGAAAATAAAAGAAGAAAGTGTATATGTAAATATATATGAAGACTTTTAACTCATATTATAGTTTTATCAAATATACTATAGATTTATTATTTAAACTCTTTGATAAAGGCAGCAGAGCATGGCCTCCTGCCAGTACATTTACACTGATGGATATGGAATCTGGCCATTATACTAGTAAGATTAATTATGTACACATAATGGCCTTCTTTGCCCCAAAATCTGAGCAAAGCAAAATAAATATTTTCAGCAATAAAAGCACAGATTTATCTAGAAGTTTTTCACCATTGGGCAATGCTAAAATAAACGTACAGTTTCTGTACCTCCGTAACAGAAAATACAATTCACACCCATTTCTTTTGACTTTAGCTGGATTCCTTGTTCATCTGTATGGGACACTTTTTTTCACAAGACACTTTTTTAAAAATCAGAATTATTATTATTATTTTGATTAATCACTTGGATTAATCGTTCATTTTGACAGCACTATACTTATATACTTATACCTAGTCATCAAATCTTCCGCTCCATGAAACACGTTAATGCTCAGTAGCATACATATGCAGTATGGTTCTTTAATGTATTTGCATTATACAAAAATCACATTCATTCATTCAATGCTAACATTTTAATATAACATTATAGTCATGGCCTGTAGAAAAATGGTGTTTTGAAGCCAGCACTTTTACACTTCTGCTTGAGTAAAAAGCCTGAGTTGATACTTCAACTTCTACAGAAGTCTTTTGAAACCATAGTATGAATGTGAAAACTTCTGACACCTCTGTACCTGAGTAAATGTACTTCCACCATCACCTTCATGAGAGTTATTATGTTTCTATTCAAACCAAGTTTCTATTCAAACCATTCATTTTATTCACATGGTCATTCTGAAGGTTGCACATTTTTCTTTGCATAACTTAAGCCCCCTGCTGAATGTACATGTTTTGTTGAAGTACTAAGAACTACTGAGGAATGCACTGACAGCCTTCGTGCATCATATAAGTAATGTTTGGTGAATTTAAGTCATTGTAGCTGAGTCCTGTTACAGGGCTACAGGTGTGTTCAACCTTGTCAAATATAAAAGTTATTTTATAATTTCTTCCACATTATTCTGGGATATAGTTGAAGCTGTGAAAAGGGGTTAAAGTTTAAAAAGATGAAGCGTTCATAACACTTTTCTTTCATTTTGATAAGAATGAAAGAATGCCGTTCCTGTAACTCTGCAAACATGCTTGAGCAAACTTAACAAGAAGACACCTTCTCAATCATCTCAATCCTCCTTTAGATAATAAAAATTATTGTTTTCTTTTCTAGAATATAGAGAATTATCTGTACCAGGACAGATGAAGTCCATGGTACTGATGGCTGCACTAACATGTTAGTGGTCAAAGCACCACCACTGATCTGCTACTGGCTCCTGGTTATACTTTTATGAATTAAAAAAGGATATAATATAATTTCAGATCCTACATGAGAGCAGTGCTGCAATATTTTTCTTTACACTTTGTGACTTAATTAAGAAAGTATGTTGGTCTGAGCTTTTGTAAATCAGCGTTAACCGTCTCTTTTATGAACGTCAGACTCCAAATGAGTCTCTTTGAAGCTGGATCGCCATCTGCTGGCCAGAAACAAGCTGTTTTTTGTCTGTTTATCTGTTTGAAAGAGTGGCTTATAATAACTACATGACTTCCATGAAACTGCATTTAAACGTGAAATGCTATTTAATTTAAATCTTGAACTTTAAGGCCCACAGATATAGAATACCACAGAATATCAAGTCCCTGCAGGAAGAAACAACAGAATGAATAAAATGAATAAACTGTTCCCTCAGTCCATGTTCTTATCTAGAGTGGTCCCTGAAAGCAGCAACGTGTTCTCATAGAAATATGAACCTTTGTTTTTTTTAATCAAACACAAACATTTACATAATAAACATAAATATAGTTTGATAAATAAACCTTTATGTAACTGAAATCCAGCTAACTTGGTTATATATAAGTAACTGTAAATTAGCATTGCTAATGCATGAGTCGTGCATTACTTAAAGGTCCGGTGTGTAGGATTTGGTGGCATCTTGCGCCTCACCCTCTCCGGAAGAAGAAACTACGCTGGCCGTGAAACACGGGATGAATGGGAAACGCCCTTTCCAGGACCAACCAACATGGTGACTAGACAAGGACCTGCAGCATCTGTAGCTATACAAGATATTCTATAAAAGAATAATAACATAATTATGCATATTCTGTATTTAGAGCCACGTTAATCTGACACCTGGACCTTTAAGTATATGATCTGCAACCCTCTAAAATGTTAGCGTCACATGTTGTGCACAGGCTATTTCAAAATGATGCTTCTCCACAGTCACAAGCCTGCTATCAGGCCGTATGGAGGCTGGGACTAAAATCCTTTACCCATCTGTCTGTTACCACACTAGAGGGACCCAGAGTGACGCTAGCTGGTAATGGTAAGGCTCCTTTTGTACAGGTTTCTGCATTCACTGACAATAAATCAGTATTCTGCGTCTGCGTTTTACCTTGGACAGTTTAGTGAACTGAGAATGAATAATAAAAAAAAAGCTTGAAGAAAGGAAACTTCATCCAGAGTGCTTTTTTATTTATTTATTTCTTTATTGCCTGAAGCTACTTCAGTGACTGTACACGTGCAGCAAGCAAACAATGCTTTGCCTTGAACGGGGATCCACCCCCCCGTAAAAACAAGGTCAATTAGCGCTGAATGAATAAAGACGAAGCTGCACAGCTGTCACACACTCAGCCAGTGTGTGTGTGTGTGTGTGTGTGTGTGTGTGTGCATGAGAGCAGGTGTACATGAATGTGTTTTCTGTCTGTATTTGAGTTGTAGGTTAATTGGGGGCGGTTGTCAGTCACAGGAGGAGCCATGTTGAACAGCGCTGAGCAAAGTGACACCAAGACTGCCTCCTGACATGGCCTGTCTGTCAGCTTACTTTACGCCCCGCTGATGATGCTGACAGTCTCCATTGTGTATCAATTAAGTGACATCGAAGGGAGGCATTCATGTGTCACTCCGTTGTCTTTTTCCGGGATTTGCCCCGTGAGCATGTGTTTAATTTCACATGATTACGCGTGTTTTTGGCCTTCACGTCTTGCTCCCAAGAAACTTGAAATTCTTTTTGTGTGTGTGTGTGTGTGAATGTTGGTTTTAGATTATTTCAAATAGGACATCACGCTCAGCTCAGAGGGGGAAGAAAACTCACTTTCCTGGGTCCAAATCTGCCCCCTTCACTGAGATGACTGATGGAAATGGAGTGTAACGAGTTAAACCAACTGCAGTAGAGAGGCCAGCGTTAAAGCGACTGCAACCACCGAGTGATGCAACAAATAAATCCCTTTGTCCAACCCCATTACACACAAGATACACATGATATATTTTAGGTTGAGCCACTAGTCATCACACCAAGCCGGAGTTGATGCATGACTTATGATATATGCAAGCAGGCGTCACACAACAGCAGGAAAGGCTGGCTTTGACAGCTACGATGAATTGATGTGCTCCTGATGACAGCGTGTCTCTGAAACGGGGAGATGAAACAAACAACAGATTTTGCTCGGGTGTGTTTGTCTGTGGCCACGGCAAGAGCGCGGTCCGCATATTCGTGTGTTTGTGCGTCTCAATCCATGCAAGACTGTAAAAAAAAAAGAAAGAAAGAAATTAAAATATTAGTCACGATGAAAAGAAATAAAGATTCTCAGTAAAGTGAGCTCAGCTCAGGTGTCACTGCGGCTTTCAACGTGCCTCCACAGTCCATGAAAAGGTGAGAAACTATTCTGGTTTTGTAAATGTTTGATAAAATAACTAATTTAATCCTTCAATAGAGGATCAGCAGTTAGTCTCATCTGACAGTGTAGCTGCTGATTTCATCCACTCACCCTCCCCTTCTCAGTGTGAAGGACAGGCCATGAAAAAATCACATCAAATATATAATGATTCTTATTTTCAGGTGATTAAACAGTAAAACATTTTTTCTATCACATTCTGTGAAAGGTATGCTAAATCATACACACCGGACCCTTCTTATTTACACATTTGCACTTTTTAATCCAACAGGTCCTGCAAATTAAATGACACAATACAGTGTTTGTCCAGGTCCTGGGGTGATAAAAGCATTGTTTGATCTGATGCCCTGATCAGCAGCAGGACATTTGTCTCTGCCTTCCAAATCACAGTTGAAACATTTAATAATATATAATAAATTATATATAAATTATAGTTTTTTGTTCATGTGACAGTGCTGTCTATCGAAACTCATTTGGCTATGTTTAAGCACAAAAACTGTGTCAGGTTTGGGTTCAGATCACGTGGCAGAAATGTGTTTTTTTTCTGGTTCATATCCTCTCATGTCATCTGGCGGCCCCACAGATTCATCTTGTAGCCCGTTGCGGGGGTTGGGAATCGCTGTCACAGACTCCCTGCGGGTTTCACCCCAACACTGCAAATCTTTAATCATAGCTAACCACTCTCAAAACCATACTTCCATCTGTTGATTTCCATTCTACCGATCAACGCTGTAGTCCAGACCGCAAAAACCGAGACCAAGACAAGACTGAGACCAGAGTGTGTCTAGACTGAGACCAAGTCCAAGACTGTGAGGCGTCAAGACTAAGGCAAGGAGAGACCGAGACCAGACAGTCTACAGCCTACTTGGGTAGCTAACATGTAAGTGTACTGCAGGATTTACAGACTGCTGTGAGTTTTCGGTTTGGCTGACGTCTCCTCCCAGACACACACTTTCTAGGAATGTGTGTGAAGGCGGACATGGACATCTGACAGCTGTTAATATAGAAATGAGTCAAGTTATTGGTTTCGTCTGAAGCAGGAAGTTTTACCTCCAATCACAGTAACAAGCACATTAAGTGACGCAGTGTTTCCACAGGGAGGCTGTGGTGGGTGGACCTCAGACCTTCTCCCTTCTTGCCCCCCCGTTTGAAAGTTAAAAGCATCAATCTGAATATGTGAAAAGCTTTGTGCTCTTGGAAACAATCTCCCAAATTTCCTTTCTATCGTCCGATAATGATCACTGATCACAGCCAACTATTTATTGTGTAGCATTATTTATTTATTCTAATGTGAAGTAATGTCAAGTTTATTCATCAGCTAGTACGCACCTGCAACTCTCTGTTAGTGACACGGCTTAAACCAGAGCAGACTACAACAGCTTATTATGAACAAATAATATGAAGTATTTCCTGCAGAAGGGCAGTGTAGCAAGAGAGGATGGCATATTTATTTTATTCCTTATTTCACTGTTCTCTACCTTCTTTTAGCATTTACTCACAGTGACTTCCTTCACAGTCCTAAAACTGAACTAGCTCACGTTCATTTCTCTTTTTTTAATGAGCTGCTTTATAAAATATTGATTTTGATATGTTGGCGTTACTCTGCAGCTGTTGGCTCGTGGTCTTGTGGATAAACCTCGACCTGAACCCGTCTGTCCTCTCTTTGGTTTTCTGTGCCACACAGGTGTTTGCTCTGTAACTACAGACAGCTTTCCGAACTCTTTCTTTGCTTCACTGTGTTTTGTGGTGCGCTGACATCCCTGACATTATGAAACTGTGTCAAGACAAACTCGACATCATTTGGCGATTTCAACCGTGGTGATATACCTGCAGTCGACCGGTCTTGAGATCAAATCCCAAATCGTCTTTGTCCAAGACTGAGACAAGATGAGGTCAATTTCAAGACAAGACAGAGACTGACCGATCTCGAATAACACAACACTGCTACCAATTAATTTAATTAATTAATTTGATTGACAGACTTTCGAATCATGTCATATCACAATTTTGACACACAATGAGCTTTTAAATTTTGAGTTGTCATCTGTTTTTTGTTTGTTTTCATGGCATGAATGGGCTTCCATATTAACCTTAACTCTACCAGTGCATTTTCTTTCCAACAGACAAATATGAGCCCTGACAAGTTGTCGATGAGACTGATTTTTAAACATGAGGTTCCAGCTGACTGAAGGAAGCTGACAATGTGTCAGTCATGCTTGCTCTATCCTGTCAGCATCACTATCAAACAAAACGCGCCCTTGGAGAGGAGGACCGAGGCGGAGGGGGGCCCCCGTGGAAAAATCCAGCCAGCATTGTTACAACATCACACAGCAAGCTGCTTGGTAGTTGGAAATTATCACCCCGCGGGCCTCGAGAAAAGTGAGTGTGCATGTTGTGAGTGTGCGTGTGTGGGTGCAATGTGCAACATGACAGTCCCGTTTCTGTCATTAATGTCACATCAGTGCACACAGTGTGCCTCGACGTTCTCCAAGCTGGAATACATTAACACCTCGGTTTGTCGAGTCCTGCATCTTCAGGGCGTGCAGCGGGGGGACGGATTACGCCGTACAACAAATGTACAGCATTGTTCTTGTTTGTAGCTTCAATAATGTAAACTACCCAAAAGAAACAACTTTTTTAAAAATTGAAATATTGAAATTACACAGTTTTATTACTGCTTCCTGCCTCTTACTACCTTGTAAGAAAATCCTCCACCACGCAGATAGTGGCACGTTTTTTCATCTCGGGTTGCAGCAGACATTAAGTGATTTGTTTCTAATGGATGGGGAGAAGAACTTGATAGTCAGAGCGGGGAGTGAAAGCCATTATTGCCGTGCAACGCACAAGAGAGTGCCATCTACAAACTGTGCAAACTGAAGAACGTCTCAGCGAAAAATACAAAACCCAGACTGCTGTTTGAGCAGAGCACACTCCTCCTTCTCTTCAGGTGGGGGTCATGCTGTACATTCCCTCATCTGTCCACACAGCTGCCCTCGCAGCGATGCCGTAGCGCTGCCCTTTCTTTGTTTGACAGCGCTGAAAAGGCTGCTGTCTGCCACAATAACATCAGCCGTTGTGGGCCGGCGGGGAGTACAAGTAGTCTCTCGAACCGCGAGAAGGAGTCACAATCAGCGGGGTGTGCGCAAAGTGGAGCTGAAGTGCAGATTTGAAACCGCTATCTCACTGACGTTGTTTTGCCGGATGGTCTTTTATAGTAACAACAGATAAATCAGTGCGTGATTACAAAAGGTAGCTCTGCTAAGAGAACTGAAATGCTTATTTCCTCTCCTGCATTACACCCACCTGATTAAGCTTTTAACTTCTTGTGGGTTTCACCTCTTTTTTTACGTCAGTAACTAACAGGGAGCTGTAGTTAAAAAGGAGGAGACTTGTTGAAAAGCCGCTGCTAAACCCAGAGACAGTTGGCACATTGATTGTACAAAACAGACCACGGCTTAGCCTTTCACTTTCATACAACCCACATGCGTTGCTTTTGAGAGGTTCCTCGATACACTGTAAGCTTAATTTGCAGTCTTCAAATTTTACTCTGTAAGTTCCTGAGGGGCAGGATTAATTTCAGTTTTCTGCTCCACAGGAGAGAAAAAAAGAACTCCTCCCTCTCTACACTTCAGAGGATCCCCGGCTCTGATAATTGCCACGAGCAGAAACCGTTTAAATAAAACATAGACTGTAGTGATGCCAGGCGACTTAGGGGGGCAAAAGTCTGCAGGGATGACAGAGCGATTAAGTAGGGATCAGTGTTTGTCTCCTGCAATGAAAAGGCCGGAGCAGTCTGGGTCCAGCAAAAAAAGATAACCACCCTGTCTTATAAACGGTGACATATACGACTACTCGTGCATTTATCTCACCAAAAATGGGGCCTGTTGTATTTACGCATTGTCACTTTTGTTGCTTGATTTCAGGGAGTAAAGGTCATTATGAAATTAGCATTGGCCACAGAAGAAGTGCACTAAGCACATTTATGCAGTTTGAATGAAGTAGATGCTCACCAGAGGTGGGAATACTCAATGTGGACTCAAAAATAAGTATACCCTGCACTGCACCTCTTTAAACCCTCTCAGAGGGGCGAGAGGGAAACTGTTGCAACAGAATTGAAGACCACAGTTCAGTCTCTTGTGTAATTTATTGAAATATTTTTCTGTGAAATAGCCAGGGTCACACTTCACACATCACACTTCACACAGAAATAATGTGACAGGGATTGGCTGCGTTTGTTGAGACAGATAGCAGCTCTTGATTCAAAGCACAGTGTTCTGAGCTAATGCTAACATGCCAACAACAATGCTAACACACTGATTTTAGCAGTCAGGTTAAAGTTCACAACTTTGCTGTTAGCATACTTGTAACAAGATAACTTCTGCATGCCGTCTATTGATCTGGGGCTGCTTGTTAGCATCCAGTTTCGCAGGTCTTTGGTCAGAAATTATAATCTGATAGTGGTACCAGAGAAAACTACAACAATATAATAAAGATCTAGCAGTTCATCACAATGGGGACATGAATATGTGTACAAAATTTCATAACTATCCTCCTGATAGCTGTCCCTTGCTAGCATGAAAAATTAAACGTCCAGCAAAGTGATTAGGATTCCTCCAGTCTCTTTGTTGCATTCATCTCGTGATTAAATTCCATAATCTTCACAGATTTCACCTTTTAAAAAATGCATTTCCTCTGTATGTATGCCTGAGCACTCTGTCTTTCCATCTCTTCGCATTCTCGAGCCAGCCAACATGTCAGGAAGAAAGCTTGAGTGTTAATTGGAAGCTCTCCCATGGGAACTCGTAGGCGTCTTCCTTGTCCTCTGTGTTTATCTGCTAATGTGATTGCCATGGCTCTCTCGGATTCATAGCTACTGCCGAATAATGAACATACTTAATATTCCTTCCAGACTCCCGTGACCTGTTGTGCATGAATAACATTTAAGCATTCAAAAAATTAAACCCCAGCAGACACCACTTGATTTATTGTACTACAACAAACACAGTGGTGTGTTGTGGGTATCACTTTATAATGATGGCTGCCCTGTTGAGGGGTTAAATGAAACAAGTTTTGACACATGCCCTCTTCTCATTCTTAAAGGCTATTAATCTTTTCAAAATAATCCTTTGGGACAAACTTTTTAGCATAAATAGTGGACTGAAGGAAATGTTCACCACATTAGTAAATTGGCAGATAGACAGTGAGACGATACAACTCAAATACAGTCTAACTTTTTTTAAAATCTTATTGATCAAGCTCCTTTGCTTGGATCAGGGGTGTGCTTTGTATCTGAGCATCCATTGACAATTTTAATTAACATCACTATGCAAAAAATTGGATTTAGCCTAATTTATAATGCACCGTGCCTCTGCCATGCTGCCTGCAGACCCAGAGGTCATATTCCTGAAGCTGAGAAGTGAAGTCTTTGCATGCATTAAATATCTGTGATAAGTGTGAGCTCATTAAATTGCTTTTGCCTAATTAGATTTTGTAAAAGATACTGTCACAGGAAGCTAATCGTTCTCTCGAGTATTTGTTTTGATTGTATGTTTGATGGAGATTTAACACTCCCTGATGTATCTGAGTGAACTTTATCTAATTATTATTCCACAGCCTGTTGTTTATTCGTACCATATAAATCAATATTTATCAGACAGACTAATGTTAGAATACACTCACACTCTAATTAGATGCCCATACATATTTACAACAACTGATGAAGTGAGAATACAGATGCTAGTACTTGCAAAGATGACAGAGCGATGTTGTTTTAACTGCGATGGATTAACAGTGCAACGAAGATGAATGCAACGATGCCACCGCAGCGTTTACACTCAAGACTCACTCAGCAGCCATTTTATTACTATCACAGACTCCACCTTAAACAATCAGACGATCATCACACAGGATGTGAAGACAGGGTTACTCACCACAGGACGCCCTTCGCAGCCTGATTAAAATGGGAAGCAGCAGCGGCGTTTGATATGGAGCCTGTTGTGAAAAATGTTTCCTGCTTTTGGGTGATCACTGATCATCCCTCCAAAAAAAAAACTGTTTGATGACACACACACACACCAAATGTGTCCACTCGAAACACGCTGCACCGGCTTTAGATTCTCTTTTCTTCACCTGACTTCTGTTCAATAAACAGCACCTTTGCACCTTGAGTCTGCTTAGAACATTTCCATACAATTAATAGAAAGAAATACAGTGTAAAAGGATGTTATATGTTTATATAAGGCCTGAAGATATTGATTTCAATCTTTCGGTTCAGGACAGAATATCCCAACAACAACTGTCCAGAACTGCCTTTAAACGTTTCCTGTATAGTGCTACCAGTATTTTGAAGGCAGCCCTGGTTGGAACTTGTAGCACCAACGGGGAACAACAGACGAGAAAAGTCAGGATTGCCTTGAGCGTACGGGTGGCGGGTCATTGGAGGAATGTAACAGTCTTGTAGTAACATATGCCTGCATGAGGGTGGCTGGTGCTGTGCCTGAGACTGCTTTGTAACCGAGCGTTAGTGATTTGAATTTAACGCCGGCTGCTACAGGTAGCCAGCGGAGCTTGCTTACGTGTGCCCTTTTGGGTTGATTGAAATGCAGCCGTGCTGCCGTGTTGTGGCTCATCTGAAAGGGTTTCACTGCGCAGGCTTTGAGGCCCGTCAGAAGGGTGTTACAGTAACGACGCTGCTTTACCTGTAATCCAGCGCCACCCTGCATAAAAACATCTACTTTGCATCTCACACGAAAATAAGCACGTTGACGCCACTAAGGAGATGATTGTTGTCAACAGTCAACCTCAGGATGAACTTCTCTTTCTGAGTTTATCGCGGCTCGGTGTGGAATGAGCAGCTTTGTGCCGCTTGTTTTGTTTTGTCTTTGTTTTTGCTGATAATGACAGCGCATTTTTGTATTTTCAGGAGGCGGCCGTGCTTTTCTTGTTTGCTTTCAGTTTCAAGGTAAAATAGCTCGCAAAACAAAAGAGAGGCAAGCAGAACAAAATGGTGACACTTTCATTCAACTACCACTTCCAACCTCGCCTGCCACTCTGTTTCCAAACCCTCCCTGTATTTATCTTTTTTTTATAGAGGTGTCCTCTATAGGTTTGTATTTTGCAAACATAAAAAAAAAAAGACATTTTCATACAAAGAGAGGCGTGGATGATGTGAGCAGAAGTAACATGCAAAGTCACACAATAAAAACTGGATTAGAACAGGAAACATTTGATATTATTATGCCTCTATTCTATGAAAAAGGTTATACTATACTGTACTGTATTTTGTGTATACTGTACTATATTTAGTGAACCGTTAGCTTTGTAGGACAGACCCAAATGGCTGTTTGGACAATAACGACACCAAGATGAGATGAAAAATCATTTTTAATATGTTTATGGCACACATTAAGACTTTCTAATGATTATAGCCAAAACCCGTCGGCTTTAATGATGTAATATTGGCTGTTTGCCCCGAGCTCCCAGAGCTCATACATCAAAGAAGTAATTTGGACACCTTCTCTGATGCCACAGACCTCCTCACACTAGCACTAACTCTCTCTCTCCCTCTCTCTCTCTCTCTCTCTCTCACACACACACACACACACTCATTTGGCAAAGCAAACTGTGAGATGCGCAGAAAGCCTCACACTGAGCGGATCTGATCTGAATTTGGAGATCATCAGAAGATAAACAGATAAAATGTTGATTTCATCGTAGGAACAGGTGTTGTCGCGTGACACGCCATTAATCAATCACAACTTAACAATCAACTCCTGACTCTGGTGGTCGTGACCTTTGACCTCATCCATGAACATGCATTTGAGAGAGACTGATGGGGGGTTGAACCTGCGTGAACCCAAAACTGGGTTAAGCAGCTGAGCTGAAACTGATATAACGGGTCTCCTAACATAAGCAATATCCTGAAAAGAGACAGAGAACCTGCAGATAAAACAGGACTGCAGTGTCTTCATATTCCTCTGTAAGTTTTATCTTGTAACTTGAACAAAATTAAAAGATGTGTGGTGATAATTTACATTCGTAATACCACGAAATGACCAGCTAAACCAACAATTCATTGATCCTACTAACAAGTGTTGCCAGCCAAAACCTGATTTAGCTCGTTCCTCTGTGCCGTAGAGCTTCGTTGTCGGCCAAAAATGATTAGAAACACAAAAATGAGCCACGCGGTTGCATTTGGTGCCAGGTTCGTTCATTATGATGAACAGTGGTACATATTTTGACCTCCTGATGCCACAAATACTCACTACAGCAGTGAAGTAATGGCTGAAAATAGTCCTCAACAAATACCAGTGGTGGAAAGAGAACTAAAAATCAGTACTCATGTAGAAATACTGTTACCTTACTGAAATATTACACTGTAAAAGATTAATGGAAAATAACTAAGACTAGAGTTTTACAGTACTTTTCTGTTTTTTTTTAACTGTTTACTAAACGTTTTGTTTTTGTTTAATTTGTAAATTAACAACCAAACCCAACACCTGTTATCTTGAGTATTATACCAATAATGAAAAATTACAATTATTTCTATGTTTACATGTACAGTAAAATTACAGCATATCTCTGTAAAACTATCATCACTTTATTGAAGCTGTTTAGTCCTAATAATTTAGTGAACATCTGCAAAAACTTGACTGAAAATTTCACTAAATTTAATTGATTTGTTAAAAGCATAATAAAATGTTTTTGAACCTGGAGAATACATGATATTACTGTAAACTGAACTGCAAACAACAGCTGCAGATTGAAGGTTTGTATATAATTCAAACTGTGGAGCTGCTCAGTAACTATGATTTTTAAAGTACTGTAAAGCGCATGTTAGCCATGAGCAGCATCTGAGTTCATTTAAATCATGTTTCCGTGCACCTGGTGAATTTAAGTCCAGTATTCACCCTCCATCTGGCTCTGTTTAGGTCTTCAGGAGAAAAAAAATATCTGTCTCGTTAGCTGCTAAGCGCTCTGCAGCACACCGGCTAGCACTTCTGTGCACAGCGGGCGTTTACAGCTCCTCTGCAGAAAACAGCTGCCTGGAGCCAGAAGTGATACTATTATAATGGTGAGGGTGAAACAATAAAATTGTGGTTTGGAAACAAAAATAATGAACCGAAAGATGCTAAAATGCTGCACAGAGCCGATCTTTTTCTGGGTTCCTCACTTTAAGTGACACCAGTTCACCTTACAATAATTAGATCCATTGTTGGTTTAAAAATATAGATTATAGCAGCTTTAAAATAAAAGCACATGTTCTTCTACGTCTTCAGTAGCAACCAACAAGGCTTAAGGATGGGAGTGACATAAGTGGAGGGCCACTGTATTGTTGGTTTTTGGAGAGAAGAAGCAGAATATCACCAACATTAAGTGTAAATGTCACCTGAAATGGAGGACAATATAAATGGTAATGGCAGGAAACCGCTGCTCTCGGTTTATTTATTCATAACCATGGACAGCAGCAAAGCGAGGGCTATCTCTATGTACTGGCAGAGCGGGACAAATTTCTATGCAAGCAAGTTTTTAAAAGCAGTGAATCATTGCGACCTTGTGCAGAAAGCATAATAATTCAATGTATCACTCTTGTGTGTCCCTACAAGCGAAAAATTAAAGTTCTGTAGAACCACAAAAAGAAGCGCTGACAGAAATACAGTGACATACTGTATGCAAATAATTCAAGCTAAATGGAGATGAACCTGCAAAACAACGTATGAGTAACGCTGCGCATCTCGTGCTCTGCACAAGGCCGAGGGAAGCGTGGACGGCATGCCATCAGGCAGGCGGCATCAAGAAAAAGAGTTTGAAGGGTGACATCCACCCTGACACGGTGATCGGCCCAAATAATAACAGCGACCGAACACGACGCATTCATCCGCTGCCTTTGTGGAGTACTTCTTTTGTGCCGCCTTAGAGTCTCTGCAGAGTTAAACACACACACAGAAGCACACTGGTATAAGCCAGGTGACCTTGTGCGGCGGTGGTGCAGCAGCAGAGTCTCCATGGTGATGCACCTGAAATGTTAACAAAGACACGGAGCAGCTTTTACAATCTTCTCAGCTTGTACTGAGAAATCAGATTGATAATTGTGCTAGTTTGCAGCAGGGCGTCACTTTTACTGCGTGTAGCAACGCGGGCAGACGAATCGGTTTAAAGGAGAGAGAAGAAATTCGAAAAATATTCAGTCAGTTTTAATTACATGTGAAAGTCTGACAAAGGTCACCGCAGACAAATTAAATCTGAAGACTAGAACAGAGAAAAGGTGAACAGCTAAAAGTTTAGCAGCTCCTTTATATCACATACTGATATTACTTCTGTAATGCTGTCTCATAGTCACAGCTGATCTGAAGTTTAGTCCACATACGTGTAGGCCTGAAGTCAATTAGGCCACAAGCTGTGAGGCGATAAGAAGTGGGGTGTTTATAGGTATAAAGTGAGGGAATCATCGCTGTTCGCCAAGTTCAGCGCGATGGCAGGTGGCTGGCTGCCAGCAGGGCTGTTTATGCTCTGAAGCCATCAATCTGTTTTCCAGCCCAGATGGCTGTGATTGCTGTAGGAGGAGGAGATACGAGCTCTACCTGACGAGGATTATAATCAAATCTGTCCTTATGTGCTATTACTTTTTCAAACTCGGCTTCTTTGCTGACACTTTGCTGATGTACACAGACGCATCATATTTTCGGTCATTATCGGCTCGTGTACGAGTGTTGACCCTGCACTGCTTGAGAGCATTTTGATCTCACAGTTAACGGTCAGCAAAGTCGCCGCCTGCATGTGTCTGCTGTCTGTCTTTCCATTTTTTCCTATTGTTCCTGTTTCTTGTCAGCTCTCTCTCTCTCTCTCTCCTCTCTCTCTCTCTGTCTGTCTGTCTGTCTGTCTGTCTGGGCGTGGCCATCCAATTATCCTCCTCTTGCTGCAACTTGCACACCTGATTTCATCCACCAGTCAATAATCTGCAGTATATCTACCCCACGTCTTCACTCCAGTCTTTGTCAGATTGTTCCTGGCACACGCTCTGCAGGCAAATCAGTATTTCTTGTTTGAACCTTTTCCTGTTGAGTTGATTTTTGTTTGTTTGCTTTTTTTTTGCTTGTGGCTAAATTTTGCTCTTCTGTGCTTCCGGTTCACAACAAAAACTGCAGTTCCTCAAACGTCCACTTGAGGCTGGCTGCAGAACGAGTCAGTCTCCATAAGCCCCCATGTTCAAATGCCCAAATTCTCAGCAGAAATAAACATATTTACAGCCTGGTACAAAAAACAGTTTTGGTATCTGTAGCTAACATCCTCGTTCATGACAACTGTAATGAGGCTGAATTTCTATATAACTCACCTGTTCAAATTATTTAGGCTTTATAATTATTAAGGCTTTAAGTTATGCATAATTAAGAGCACAACCACTTTCATAAATAGGTAGGTGACATTATAGGTATAGGTTTGTTTTGGCATACAGGCAAAACATCTATACATCTATATTTTTAATGTCTATGGTTAAGGCTGGTACCAGCTCAGTCTGCCTCCTCAACATCACGCTGGCTCTGGATCTACTCACTCTCAACAATTTATTTGAGTGTTACAGGTCTGTAAATTCCTGATAATTACCTCATAATTTCCACCGATGTACACATGCAACTTGGAATTATGAGATAAAGACAGTGTTGAAACTAAAATCTCAAAGACCTAGTATCATAGTATCATAGTATTCCTCGTTGTTCCTTCAGAACTTTCAGCTGTCAAGCTCGCCTTCTGTAGAACCATCTCCTGTTTTGCGAGGCAAACACCCTCAACACATTTAAGAGTCGGCTGAAGACTTTCCTTTTTGATAGAGCTTATAGTTCAGGATGACCAGGTGAGTCCTGAACCATCCCTTAGAAACTAGACTGCTGGGGGATTTCCCATGATGCACTGAGCTCTAGTCTTCTTCTCTCCCTCTCCATCTGTTCACACTCAAGCCCCATTAATGCATATTAATACTTCTCTCGTCTTCGCAGGTTCTCATGTATTGTGGTTACGCTCAGATCAGAGATGGGTTGAGCCTGCTGCTGTGGTCCTGTTTGACGTCCATTTATTCCAAGTATTATTAAAATCATCACAATTAACTACTACTGTCACTCGACATGCAGTCGCCTGATTTCGGAACATCGTATCTAAGTGTGAAGAAATCAATAGAAGGAGAATAGGGAACATGCCAAATGTAAAAGGAGAGAAGAAAATCTTATAGCAGCATCGTTTAGAGCATTTTTCCATTCATTAGTCAATTTTGGGTTTCTTCTCTTAAGGCTGATGAGTTCACACACGTCCCACAAGAGTCAATACTAATGCTTCACGTGTCAATTGATGGAAGAACACTTGCTCAAACTGGGTTAAACTGCTCTTTACTGCTAACCACAAATGCATTTTCGACTGATGGACACTGTGTGCTGAACTCAAATTAACTTGGTTTTCCTACAATATGCAAGCAAATGCACGCTCGCACCAGTGCAGGGTCTTAACCCTTTCACCTGCTTTTCTGCCGAACCTTTTCGCTGCGTTTAAATTCGCCTCACTGCACTGGAACCAGTGAGCGGGATTAAAATAAACGTAATACACGGACTTGTTACTGATGCTGTAACTCTGTGCGCTGAGCACGAAATGCAAGAAAACAAATCTCAGTCCAATTTTGAGCTGTTTGTTCTTCAATGTCAACTCATTTCTCTTCATCTGGTGATAAAGCTAAAAGCCGAGACCAAAGCATCTCTGTGATGAAAGAAATTCTTCCGGGATGTGAGAGCACTCTGGAATTGTTTGCTGAATGCATTTGCTCGTAATGGGTGAATAAACATGATGCAGTGAACAGAATGAGAATGGATAAGTGCTCCGGTGGGTATGAAATGTTTTCACGGAAAAACTATGTAGGAATGAAGCTCAAGCTGTGATACAGATACAGGAACAAAGGTGGAAAGTCAGGACATGTACTGTTTGTACATATATATTTATTATTAGGATAAGGATTAGGATTATTATTATTATTTAAAGATACACTAGCTCTACTTGGGGGGTAGGGGGCTCTGAGTCCATTCACCAGACAGGTTCGACCCCCAGTCTGCATGTTGAAGTTACAAGATACTGAACCAAGCCAGTGCCATCAGTGTGTGACTGTAACATGTAGTGTAAAGACCTCTGAGTGTTAGGAAGACTGGAAAGGATGGATACATAAATGCAAGTTCATTTAACAGCTGAAAATAACATCAAGAAAATCTTAATTAAAGTGGAAATAGACACTTTAAAAAAAACAACTAAATTTAACAGTTTCAACATTAAACTTAATGTATCATTACAAAGCAGGTGTTGGTTGCATAGCTAAATTCCACCCAGTATGGATGCAACGCAGCCGCTGGAGCTAATTGTTAGAGATTATTGTTTGAAACCCCGCCAGGAGCTCCGCGGTCAGTTTCAGAAGTATCCCACAAGCCGCGAGCAGCCTGTATCAACCTGCACAGAGCAGCTTGAGCTGTTTTGTTCTGCTCTCCGTGTGACTTCAGACCCAGCTCCCTTTTTCCTTGATTTATGTGCTTCTACCATGAAAATGCTACAAAGTTAAATTCTTTGCTTTTGGGCTGCACAACTGGAAATTTGAACAGGGTGTTTTAAAAATTCTCTTTTTCCCTTTGCGTATAGGTTCTGAAGACAGTGATGCAATAATCCCATTTTTCATGATCAAATGTTTATTATAAAATATCCAAGTGTCTTTTGTTTATTTCAACCATACCGTCATCTCCCGTTCTTCACCTCATTGTTTCTTTTTTCTGGTTTCTTGGACAGTTTGGTTCGGTCTTACTCACTTACTCGCCTACTAACCGTCTCATAGGTTTATTTTCAGATGCAGCAGGCAGCTGTTTTCAGCAAAAAAGCTCTAACGGCTGACAGACACAGTTGAAGGCTCAGTTAAAGAGCATTTAACAGCTACAGAGCCAGGTGGTGGAGCTATAACAGAAGTATAAGGAGTGAATATTGCTCGTTATCTGCCTGATTGTCAAAATATGAAATCAGAGGCACGCAAGTTCAACATATGAAAAACGTTAGCACAAAATAAAGTAAGACATTTATAAAAGAAAGTGAACAGCTACTAAAAATAAATTCAATTTCTCATCTCCTGACAGAACAGGCCATGTGATTACAGGTGACTGCTGGTCTCATGGCAGTCACGTCCATTTGGGGCTCTCGTCAGTCTCTGCAGGTCTGCAGCTGGGTGTAGGGAAAATGAATTATTATCTGGCTCTGAATCAGCGAATGGCACTGCGAGGCCATTCCACATCCTCTCTGCTCCGGAGTTGTAGTTTCCTCTGAGGGTTTCCACAGGGCTTGCCGCTGCAGGTAGTGTATCACCTGAAAAAACCGCGAGGAATAACACCGAGAGAAACAGATGAACTGAGCTGCTGATTTGAAGCTCTGCTCTGCCGCCTGGGTAATTCATCTGTGCCTGTAGCATTGATTTGCATAGTGTTTGCACAAGTGAGCATTCACTCAACCACCCGCTAAGTCTTTGTGATTACCACTGTGTTCTGCTGAGATAAAAAAGGTCTTTATATGACTAAATGGTGCATGAAGGGGACTCTACCCACTGACCATTACGCTGTCTGTTCTGCAGCAAAAAAAATACCACTGGGAATTCACGCACTGAAACTGATCAGCTTGCTTACGTTCTTCGTGCATTGAATTACATTTATTGTTTTATTCATTTAGTTTGTTAAAAAAAAATGTGTCGTGTCGTGTCGTTTTTTTGCTGTTTTGTCAGAGACTGTTGACTCTTTTTTTTCTATCCAGAGAGAAATTCAGCCACAGACGGCATTAAGTCACAACTTTTTCATCCTCTCTGCTGTGCTGTTACTCCCCGCGAGGAAGATCTGTCCGGAAAATCTGATTCAGGAGAGAAACGTGATGGAGAACTTCTGCAAACTTCTCCCTAGTTTAGTTCTCTGTTTCCTGGGCGTGGGTTTGTTTGTTCGGTTGTTTAGGAAGTGGATCAACAAACACCTGATTGATTCGCCTGACGAAGCCAGGTTGATACATTTACGAGATCACAGCTCACGGCGCACGTGACTCTTCTGTGCGTGAGACTGGAGAAACGCGTTTATCAAGCATTATATTTGGGCTTTTTGTGGTTGGTGAGCAGATTTGAGCTCGGTCTCATTCTGCCGTGCCACCTTGGCTACAGTATGAAGTGTCTCCAGCTGGGGAGGAACAGAATATAGAAGTGGCAGATTAGGAAACTGTTAAGAGCTGTCAGTGTTCAGCCACAACCTCCTCCCCTTCTCTATTTATGCATCTTTTCCTCCTCACCCTCCCTCCTTCCCTCCCTCCCTCCCTCCCATCTTCCAACCTCTCGACACAAACACATCAGAGACAGACAGCCTCTCTTTAGAGTCTCGTCTTGCAACGTGCTGTGTGTGTGTGTCTGATTTCACAAATGCAGTAACATGTCTCTCAGAACGGTCTTGTGTATGTGCGATCTGATAAAAAAATGTACTTCAATTCACATGTTTTTTTGGGGGGTGGGTGTGTACGAAGGTCTCTATACCGGTGGATTCGAAGCCTGTGGGACTCAAAGTAATGATTTCATAATGCGGGCAGCTTCTCAAATAGAAACCGACTGTAAACGGAGAAGGATCAATATGAAATGCGATGCATTATGGTGCTTTTTCATGAGGAATCCTGCTAGAAAATCAATCACTGTAAATCACTTGCAATATTCACCACCAAAGACAGATGGATGGACGTGAGACAATAGCAGCAAGCCTCCCATAACTGCACAGCCCACATGGTGGAAGAGGATTTAGGAAAAAATTGACAAGTCGCTGTTACAGTCATATAGATGCCTTTTGTCATCGCAGACAGCTTTGTCTCTCTCACTGATGCTTCGGTGAGATTGACACTGAAATATTGATGATAATTATTATGATGGATGTGGACTGTGGACTACTCAGCCCCCTGCTTTTAGGGATGATAGATGCTGTTTTCAAAGCAGAGTCACAGTAAAACTTTATCCTGATATGAAGGAAAACATTCAAGAGAAATGAAGCAGATGTTATTACATATATAGTTTAATTATTATAGATTAATCCCACAATCAACAGCCATGAATAAGATGTTGCTATGTCTATCTGTCTGAACTATCGTCATAAAAAATGTACATAGTGGATATACTCTTCTACCACAAGTGATCAATGGCTGCTTGAATCTGCTTCAAGCGCAGCATAACAAGTGTTCAGTAATTAGTTGGATGACTCCTCAGCCTCTTCTGTTCTGCCAAAACTGGAGGCACTGGCATCATGCGCAATGCCTTTCATTGTTTTCTCATGATGTTGCATCGCCAAATGTCATGTATTTTCCACAACAAGATACATGTAATTTGGGAGATAGCTCTGCTGGGAGTGCATAGTGGAAATAATTGCGCAGCTGCGCAGGACAGGAAAAAGTCTTTAAATAGTGTCTGCATGTGACCCCCCCCCCCAACTGCACTAAATAAATAGATTTATTCAGAGTGGACCTTCAGTAGCGCCGTGACTTTAAAATTCACTAAAATTACAACGTATGGTGTGTTTTTTAAATTTTTAAATAGCTTGAAGTTAGTTCAGCAATCATATTTCAAAAGAAGTGGTGGAAGAAGTATTACAATAATCTGTATACAGAAGTATACTCGCCGACAACTAAAAGTCAAAAAGATTTACTCTCGTCAGACAACTTATTGCTCGATCAATCTCTCATTTTCTCTTCTTAGCTTCTTCTGTCAACGTCATCTTCCGTCTTTTCACCTCTGTCATTGTGTCAATAGAGGTTTCAAAGCCCGGTTACATCATTGCATGGTTGCCCAGCTCCGGTTCTGGCACGACACTGGCTCCGCTACCCGTTAGCATTCATAGCTCACAGTCCAGGCAGGCCGGCTAACAAACTGAGCAAAGAATAGCTAACAGCAGCTAGAGTTAGCAGTTATGATAGAAAGGTTACAACACATCACAATTCATAAACTCTGTGTATTTCTATGTAAAGTACTGAAAAGGCCAAAAAAGTATTTGAAGTATTGAAGTATTTGAGTAAACAACAACAAAAAACTTTAACCTTTAACACTAATCATAGTGACATTTAATTACTGATTTTAATTTGATAAGAATCACTTTTGAACATGATTTTAACCTTTTATAATAAATAAATAAATAAAATGACACATTTGTTGAGTTTTGGGGTATCAGAGAACCCAATAAATAGAGCTTATTGCACATATTTCTGTGTGTATATGTAGATGTATATCTTCCATGTAGATATATTTTATTATTTCACTTTAGAGCTACACTATTTTATATTTTAGTCTTTATTCTGTTGCATTGCGTGTGCAGCCTGGAGGAGGTTACAGCTGCATTTTATTGTGCTGTCACGTGTTGTTTAATGACAATGCAGCTGGTTAACGCCTCAATACTTAATACTCGTCGACATATTCGGTTATTACGATTCAAACAATTAGCACTGGCTCACTGAACAACGAGGAAGTAACTCTCCAATCTGAACTGAACACATGGGCTATGGCTGTTTTCCCGTGTGTGTTTGTGTGAGTGTGTGTGTGTGTGTGTGTGTGCCTGCAGCTGTTTTGCTCCCGTATATATAAGTAGGTGTGGATGATGCTCAGGGATGCGCTCAAACACCTCAGACCACGTGACCAGCAGGCGCACAAAAAGCAGCCTTATAACCGCCCGCTCCTGCAAACACTTCGCTGTGCGCCGGCTGCGTGCGTGTCTGGCTTCACTGTATTTGACAGTGACAGTTTCTGGGGAGTCAACACGCGATAATTCCCTTCGGCAAATCATCATCAAAGCAACAACAACAAGCATAAATCTCAGCCTGGCTTCCTGCTTGGAGTTTAAGTGTTGGTGAGGAGGAGTGAAGACGACAACAGACTGGTTTACTCCCAGTTTAGTTCAACTATTTGTTTTTCATCCTGTATGGATCGAGGCGAGATGTTTGCGCTCATAAAACCAAGGTACGTTTTTTTTTATATCATTAATTGTTATATATACAGTATTTGTTATATATATAGTTTTTAATTTCTGTGACTAAGACTTTATCTGGATGTGGAGATAGTATTTGTAACATTACAACAGCTTAGTTGAGATTTAGTCTTCAGTTTTCTCACATTACAACACTGTGGTTAAGGTTTGGTGATGTTAATTAATCGCAAAAAAAACATTTTTTAGGTTATATATGTTAATAAATTGTCATATATAAGGTTAAAAATACTATCTGTGTTATTTTATGTTCTTTAATTGTTCTTATGAGTTTTGTTTCCCAATATATCTGGTTTTAGATACTGAGGATTTTTTATTCATCGTGTCATGTCATGTTTAATTGTTAAACAAATGTCTTATTACTAAACCTTCATGTAAAGTTGCCCGTTAATAATTACCGTCATCATGGCTGACATCAAAAACGTAAAATGGATCATTGGACAGATATGTGCACTCTTAATCTTGTTTTTCCCTTGATGCTTAATTAGTCCAATAAATACAAAGGGAAAAAAATCTTAATGCTTAATGACCTCCTTTAATTAATAAGAAAAGCCTGGCTGTCCTACATACTTAATGCAGTGATTTCCCCCGAGGCTGCACAGGTTTGTCATCAACTGTTCAGTTTCCCACTATTGTCTGGGATGCATCTGTTCTGGAGTCAGCTGGCTGATACACGGATTACCCCCAATATCTCCCAGCAACAAATTCATTTTACAACATATTAATCATTAATAACCACAAATGCTGCATCATGTATTCGTATTTTTTTTAAGAATTAAGATGTATTCAGTACTTTTCTTTATGGGAAAAAAAAACCAATCTTTTTTTCTCCGTAGATGTCCTCTTGCATGGCTCTAATGCTGTTACAGCACACACCTCTCCACTGAGCATCTCCGCAGCCACAAAAAAAAAAAAAAAAACAGCCATGAAGTTGGCTTTGCACAGGATAGCAGGCACCGCCATGACCACGATAACGACAGGTGTCCAGTATCTCGGCTCCAACGACGCCAGCTACGACGAGCCCTCCATGGACTCGACTCTAATCAAGAACAGATTCCACTTTGAGAAAGCGCCCTCCTCCTCAATTAGTAACTCCTTCTCGGGGCTCATCCCTGGAAATAAGGAGGTCATCCATGGGGGCTTCTCTCCCATTTTCCCAACCAATGTATCAGACTTTCTGCTGAGTAATGGCACCCTTGTGGAGAGCGGAGGGGCAGCACAGTGTGGGGAGGACCTTGTGGACAACATGGAGTGTTTTATGATCCTCACTCCTGGTCAGCAGCTCGCTGTCGCCATCTTGGCGCTCACCCTGGGTACATTTACGGTGCTGGAGAACCTCATGGTGCTGTGTGTGATCCTCCACTCCCAGACACTTCGAAATCGGCCTTCTTACCACTTCATAGGCAGCCTGGCTGTGGCCGATCTGATAGGCAGCATCATTTTTGTCTACAGCTTCCTGGATTTTCATGTCCTCCACAGGAAGGACAGCCACAATATTTTCCTCTTCAAGCTGGCCGGGGTCATCGCCTCCTTCACTGCCTCTGTTGGCAGCCTGTTTCTCACTGCGATTGACCGCTACATCTCCATCCACCGGCCCATGGCGTATAAAAGCATCGTCACAAAGACGAAAGCAGTCATTGCCTTCAGTGTGATGTGGACCATCTCCATCATCTTCTCGCTGCTGCCGCTGCTGGGGTGGAACTGCAAGCGCCTCAACTCCGTCTGCTCGGACATTTTCCCTTTAATCGACCAGACTTACCTGATGGTCTGGATCGGGATGACAAGTATCTTGGTCCTGTTCATCATCTACGCCTACATGTTCATCCTCTGGAAGTCTCACCACCATGCTGTCCGAATGCTGAGCCGCAGCTCACAGAGGAGTGTGATTGTCTACACCTCAGAGGGGACTAAAGTGCAGACAGTGAGGCCGGAGCAAGCCCGGATGGACCTCCGTCTGGCTAAAACCCTGGTCCTGATCCTAGTGGCTCTCATCATCTGCTGGGGCCCACTTCTAGCCATCATGGTTTACGACCTCTTTGGAAAGGTGAACGACTTCATCAAGACTGTGTTCGCCTTTTGCAGCATGCTCTGCCTGCTCAACTCCACCGTGAACCCTGTGATCTACGCCATGAGGAGCAAGGACCTGCGCAGGGCCTTCGTCAACATATGCCACATGTGCCAGGCGGCGACGCAGACTCTGGACAACAGCGCTGAGAGCGACTGGAACAGCAGGAGCATAAGAGGCACAGTGAAGGAGGCAAGCGCCAGTGGAAAGACTCGAGTGAAAGTAGCCCAGGTTACTGTTTCTGGGGTGACTGAGACTTCCACGCCAGAGCCGGTCTAAGGCAGACAAGCTGCCTTGCTCTGGTACAACTGTGAAGATAATGTAGAATAGCCCTGACCCTCCTCGTGCACTGCTCTGTTACTGTGAAATGTGCCAAAATGACTGAGATACAGAACTGAAAAACAGTTTTTTGTTTGACATTAAAGCTGAAATCTGTATTGAATTTATTTATTATTACATCCGAGTGTGACGATGATCTTTTCTCTTGAATGAGAAACGATTCCAGTAAATAACGAGCAGCAAGCTCCGTGGCTGTGAAGTGAAGCCAATGCAGAGAAGTGCCAAAAACTGCAGTTCCTCGAACGTCCACTTGAGGCTGGCTACAGAAGAAATCAGTCTCCATAAGCCCCCATGTTAAAATGCCCAATTTCACAGCAGAAATAAACATGTTTACAGCCTGGTACAAAAAACAGTTTTAGCCTCTATAGCTAATTCCCTGTTCATGACAACTGTAATGAGGCTGATTTTTATATAACTCAACTGTTTAAATGATATTAAGGCTTAATGTTATGCATAATTAACAGTGTGCCCCGCTTTGACTGACAGGTTGGTGCTCTTATAGATGGCTTGTTTGAGCACCCAGGCATCATTCAGCCCGCCTCAGGTCCGCCGACAATCCACGTCTTTGCCGATTCATGGCTCATTAGCTAGGATGCAAAAGGTGAAGGACTAACAAGATGGTGGCAGCCAATGCCACAAATTTTAAGCTTCAAAAAAGCTTTTCAGAAACCTGTGTGTGATGTCGCGCATACACTGTCCATTCTTTATACTGTCAGTGATAAATAATAGTCACATTCAGAAGAATCAGTGGGCTCTTTGCACCATGCTCCGTCATTTTTGCTGTTGTTTGAATGTGCATAAAATAACAGATTTCAGTCTTAAGGTAGTAAAATATGGTGTTACCTTTTGTTTTTCACATGAAACCATAGCAATATTGTGGCAGTAATGCAAAGGTGAAATTGTGTCTACCTTCATGCAAAATGTCAGTTTTGAACGACAGCACACTGCTTGTAAGTAAAATTAGCATCCCATTAGTGATTTACTACAACTATTGATGCTTTTGTAAGACCATGATATTGTGACTTTGGCATTTTAATGTTATTTTACTTTATTTATTGGATTATTTTTTAACTTTGCAAAGCAAAATGGTGATTCATACGTCAAAATATGAACCACTTTTTTTTTGATCAAATCAAAACTTTAGCCTGTAGTGATTCGGGAATGTAACATAGCTGCTTATTAAACATGTGCTTATGAAACAGTTAACAGCCTTTTGTGAGAAGCTACACTTGTGTTGTAAACATGGTGTCCCATAAAAGTGTGTGTAAGCAACAAGGAGTTCAATAAATATATGAAATTTGTCTATTTTTATCATAATGTTGTCCACATATCTGGTATCTTTTTTTCCTCAATAAAAACAACACAATAAAACAACAACAAATGATCACAACAACAGCACCGGCGGCTAATTCACACGGTGGAGAACGTTCCAACCCCGGCTGAGGCCTTTCTGTGTGGAGTCTGCATGTTCTCCCCATTTCTGCGTGGGTTCTCTCCGCGTACAAAGACATGCACTTAATAGGTTAATTAGTGACTCTAAATTGCTCACAGCCCTGTGATGAATTGGTGTCCAGATTGTACCATGCCTTTCACCCAGTGCCAGCTGGAACTGGCTCTAGCCCCCACGACCCTGATTAGGGTAAGCAGTTACAGAAAATGTATGTATGGATGGATATATAGGTAAAAACATGTGAATGAGTGTGACTGTATGTCTTAATGGGTCTACCCTTTTTAAGTTTGTTGGGCACAGGCTTTGGTCTTGATGTGGACATGAACAATGAATAATTAATAGTAGACCAGCTATTAAACAAAAACGTTTATATAGATACTAATAAATCTAATAAATCAGTATAGATTTTAGACTTATTGGGAGCTGCTTCATGAAGTGAAGTCAGCTGTTAAGGTCTGTTTTTTGTGTAACACTGCCCTCCTGTGGATAGAAGAGACATCATCCATCTATTGTCTCTTATTTCTCATGGACTGATTACCATACAGAACAGAGCTGTAGTGCAATGAATAGTAAATTGAGGCTCAAATGTCACCAAATTAAATTTTTTTTAAAACATACCTTATGTGTGATTCACTGTTTTAGGCTTGAATTAGGACAGAGGTCTTCAACCAGGGGTCCACAGCCCCTAGGGGGTCTGCAGAGGTACTGCAGGGGGTCCACCAATTTTTGTCAGAACAATTTACAATTTTCACCAAAAAAAAAAAAAAAAGTGACTGTGAGGTTGCAGATTGAGACACTACAAACAAGCGAGGCATTTAGTATTTTATAACCAATAATAATTATGCATGAACATTTTATCGAACATAAACACATACAGGCTAATAACCCAGTATGTAAATCCTTATGCAAATGTTAATAAGGTGAAATAAAGTTAAATAATGTAAATATAAACGTTATTATAGGGTAGATATAAATTATATTATTTATTGTACATATATCTTGTATAGTCAAGTACTTATTATGCATATATTATACATACATACTATATGTCATACATTATACCATATCTTATATTCTACATATATTTATACATGTGTACCTTGCATCTATCTATCTATCTATCTATCTATCTATCTATCTATCTATCTGTATTAGTACATCAACCTCTCGTTTCTGATTTTACCGCATGACACTACATCACCCATGATGCACTGCGGCGTAATTCACACGTGACGTCAGGAGCCGGAGAAGCCGACAGCCTCATATCAAAAACAAGCAGCTAAGTTGCGTTAGCTCGCTCCTCTGTCTAAGAGCAGACAGTTGGCCCGCAGCCGGCCGGATCGTCACTTCAACTTTTTTAGGGGGGAAGCAACTTTTAGAACAACACGAGTTGTTTTAACTCAGTCACACGGACCAACTTTAACTCCAGAAAGGTAAAGAGACAGCTTTATTCAAACGTACACCGGAGCTCCGCTGTTCTTCCAGCGGTAGCCAAAAGCTAACGTTAGCTTTGTTTTCTTTTTGATTATCAGCTAGCGAGCGCGGCTAACGTTAGCGTGCTAGCAAATATTTAAAGCCTCAGCTGCGCAGTATGCTCGGCGTGAGTCCGCCAGCGAAGGGAAACTTCATTTTTTAGCGGAACAATGAGCCCTGAAATGAGCAAGCCGTGTTAAAGAGTAGCCACGGTTAGCAGGTAACTGAAACAAACTGATGTTATCGCTTCATTATTGTCTTGTTTCGGCATTTTGCACCCCCTTTTCCTCCTCCTCCTCCCTTTAACAAACTGAAGTCATGGCGTGTGGAGCCACCCTGAAGAGGACCATGGATTTCGATCCGCTGATGAGTCCCACGTCTCCCAAAAGACGAAGATGCATCCCCGTGTCCCCGTCCGCCTCCACCTCATCCCCTAGGAAGTATCTTAGCATGGAGCCCTCGCCATTTGGGGAGTCGTCGTCAACACTTAGTGCAGGTAATCTTGACCAAGTTGGCCTGTTTGGTGAGCAGCCAGGGGCTAGAGTTGCATTAGCAACACGTTGAACCAGAAAACAAAACATGCTTATTGGTGATAAAGTTTAAAGTTGGTGGCCTCCCTAACACGGCAGCTCTTTTGTCTCCACTAATGGACTTCTTTTTTTGTTGTTGTTGCTGCTTTCTTTTGTCCCACCAGAACAAATCCTCAACAGCATCAAGCAGGAGTACAAACGCATTCAAAAGAGGAAGCATCTAGATGGAGGCTACCACCAGTCAGAGTGCTGCTATTCTCCAGAGTCCCCATCCCAGTCGTCTACTATGAATGTTTCCAGCATGCCAGGTTGGTTGGGTAACCCACCGCCTTACAAGAGAGGCTGCGTCGGGATCACTCTGACATGTACTCATGATTCTTTGTTTCGCGTTTGACTCGTACAGGAACGTCCTCTGGAGGCGTCTCTCCCACTAGAAAAGAACAGCCATTATTCACCCTCAGACAAGTTGGAATGATCTGTGAACGCCTGCTGAAAGAAAGGGAAGAGAAGGTGCGGGAGGAATACGAGGAGACCATGACTTCAAAATTGGCAGGTTGGTGCACATTGAGCGAGCTTACTTTTTGTTCTGGCAGTCCAAAACTTAAAATGGTTCAAGGTGTAATGATGTGAGACAGCAAATCTCCACCGGATTGCACTATGATGGTTATTTTGACTGACAAATGAACTACTCCACACTAAATTCAGCATTTTATCGCAAGTGAACAAGTCCTCTAAACCTACTCTTGTTAAATGGGTGTATAAATGATCAGAATTGTGATGTTTTCTGTTTAATTAGCAGCTATTTATTATTTATTTAACATTTATCATTGTTTTAGCACTAATATGCTCAATGTGAGCCTGTGAGATAGTGAATTAAACCAGTGGAGCTTCTTGTGCTGATTCACACCGAACCAGTGCCATTTGTACTTCACAAAACCAGTAAATAATGAGTAATACTTAATGGTGTGTGTGATCTGTGCCATAGTTAAGTCTCTAATTAAGTGACTAATTCTAATCGTAAACAGTGTCCTGTTTCTGCAATAATTATGATTTCTTGTGAATTTCAGAACAATATGACACCTTTGTGAAGTTCACACACGATCAGTTAATGCGACGATTCGGGGAGCAACCTGCGAGCTGTGAGTTTTTATTTCCACCCTCCTGTTTCTCTGCCGTATTATACACAACAAAGTCTTCCTGATGAAGTCTAAACTGACATCTCACCTCCCTCCTCTTCTCCAGATGTTTCCTGAGTGTGGCACAGAAATCCTTTGCAAGACGGCCTTCTCTTGCTGCAAGCTATCATGCGATATCTCAAGAAAGAAAGGAAAAAAAAAAAAAGCTCATCATTGTAAGAGATTCAGTTTAGCTAGTTCAAATGAAACTTTTCTTACTGTGCCATATTTCTGTCTTTGGGCAAAGGTTTATATGGAGCTGTTGTCAGTTGTTACCACTCTGTTGTAAGCAACTAGGTGCTTCCCAATGTAAATTAATGGACCCTATCTCTACCAGTGGCCTATGTTCCTCCTGCTGTACGTGTATCTACAGTTATCTCACTTTTGTAATGATTCCCAGCATTCCAGGCTTTGTCACTTGTTTTCTTGTTTGTTACATGTAAATACGATAAAGCAGCGCAGAGTTTTACTTAAAGGTTTGCTGGTCAATCTGAGAGCAAGTGGAAGAAACACAGTTGAACAGAGGGGATGTTTGCAGTTTGTTCTCTGTTCGTTGATTTTTTTAAATTGAGCATACAGTTGGCTAATTTGATTTGATTTTTTTTTTTTTGTTCTCCCTACCAATGTTTTATTTATTTTTTTGACTTTTGTTTTGCTGGTATCACTTTGAAACCAATGTACTTATTGGACAAAACAATAAAAATCTTTTAAGAGTTCAGAATTGCTTTGATACATCTGTGTTTAATAGACGGTATAACAAACTACACTAAGAAATCTTGATCCTCTGAGACTTTGAGGTCAGATGTTTGAATGATTGACTGCTGCAAAGCTTGTCCACCCCTGTTGTTTTTCATTCACTACATTTTATGAAGAAAAGTTTATTTTCTATTCACTCTGCATCTGTATTTAAGCTGTGCCTTCAGTGAACAACATATTGGCTGAGTTGAGTCGCTACAGATAAAACTACAAATGTTTACTGGAACATCCAGCAGCTGACACGATGGACGTACAATGTTTTCTTTAATATACAGCTACAAATAAAAACATGCCCATGATTATCTGACACATTTTATTTGAGGGAAATGCAAAATATAGATCCAAGTCAAATTTAAGCGCTTAAATATAAATGGAGGAGACTGCAGCCACAGTTGTGTGTGTGTGTTTGGTCAGCATCCGCCCCAGGTGAGTCGAGCCACGTGGTCAGTCTTCTGCTTGGTGGACTTGATGAAGCCCAGAAATTCGAGTTCAGACACAGATTGGATGAAACGAGCACTAGAGAGCAAGCTGAGGAACAAAGTTTCTTAAATGTGGATCATATTCAGTCAGATAGAACAGTTAGGGTATTTTAAAGTGGCACTGGTACTTTATTAAGTGTGTTACCTACAGTAACTCCATCTGTTTCAGTTACAGCAAAGCGGCCAGATAAATGCAAACATGCATCACCTTTGGGTCCGAAAGTTGCGAGAGCAAATTGAAATCTAACTTGAAATAGCTGATGTGTGGAGTGTGTGGCGCATTTCAAAAAAGTTGTACAAGGACGAGGACTGACAGGCAGGTTAAGTGCTGAAAATATTCTTAATATAGTGTAGACTTAAATAGATGTCTTTTTTTTTTTCATAGATGGGCCTCTTTAAACTAATTGTTTCGGCTGAC
The DNA here is from genome assembly GCA_014281875.1 of Nibea albiflora. Lineage (NCBI taxonomy): Eukaryota > Metazoa > Chordata > Actinopteri > Sciaenidae > Nibea > Nibea albiflora. Next base: position 22,026,150 of record CM024799.1, on the reverse strand, counting down.
CCTGTCCACTGAAGAGCATAGCTCTGTTTCTGTGCCGGGATCCACGTCTGCCTCTCCAAGCTGGGCATGTGCTGACTGTGTGTCTGCTGTAGGTAACACACTGACTATAGATGTACTTCATACAACCCCACTACGACGGGGAAAACTTTTGGTCAGGATACTGTTTGACTTCCTCCACTTTCCCGAAATGATCAGAATCCGGATCGTTTCCCTCAGCAGCAGAGACCACGGTGGCATATGCCTGAAAACAAACACAGGTTTTCATTCTCATCACCGTCGGCCCACTCTGGGCCAATATTTGATTTTCAGATCAATAAAAGGCGACACATTGATCCTCGGGATCAGTAAATCCTCCTCCAAAGAGTGAAAAACAAACTCCCCGACCAAAAGTTGAAGTCATTCCGTATATAAACTCACTTCTAGCCAGTCGTAGAGGTTAATCAGCCTGCCGCACTCCAGGTGGAGTTTGTATGCAATGCAGATATCAGGAGCTGCGTTAGAGACGGTCCCGTCCTCGGTCTTCAGGCTCTCATTCTACGAGCAGGAAAAGGTGTTCACACAATCAGTTTCAATCAGCTCATGTTCACAGTTACAATCTTGATAATATTTGTCACATGTACCTGGAGATAATAGTAGGGACTGCTGAGCGCAGCCTGGATGGAGGTGCGAGGTGTTGCGTTGAGGTGGCGTCTTACAGTGGCAGAAGAAGTGTAGTAGCAGACTTCATACAGTGTCTGAGTCTCGGGGGGAGACAGGTGACTTCTGCGTGGGAGAGGAACGTTAAGAGGAATCCCCAAAAATGTCATTCGATTGTATGAAAGTGTTGCAGCACAGAGCAAGAGGGTTAACGGCTTACTTCACTAAGCTGTCAATGAACTCGAGAGCTTCATTTCGCAAGACTTCGAACGAACTCAACTTCTTGGCTCTACGAGACTCGTTCATCTCCAGCAGCGTCTGAATGCATCAATGAAAGTGTTACAACACATCAGCAAGGTGGAGATAAGAAATGCTGCCATGATACGACTCTTCATAAAACCATAAAAACCTTCTGCAGCTGGAACAGATCCGTTTTCTTCTGTAGGTTTTTCACTGGAGAGGTGATGGGGTCCTCCACACAGGGGGCAGTTTCAGCAGCTACTGCTGTTAAGAACAAGACAAAAGACAAGAACTTCAAGGAGGGTTGCATGCGTGTTACAATTCCACTGCTTGTTGCGAGAAGTAAGAAAATATATATATAGAAAAAAAGAGAAAATAATGGCCTGTTTTACTACTTACTGTCCAGCTGCTTTAATTTGGTGAGCAGGTCCTTTAACTGGACAAGAGCACTCTTCATCTTCTTTGACTTGACATGCTGCAGAGTCTCCACACATCTCTGCAGCAGCGCAATCAGCTCGTCTTTAGCCAGCATCCTGGAGGGAAACCACATGAAGTTTGTGATTTAAAATCGGCGTCCAACAACAAAAGACACAGTACTATGTGACTGTATATTAATGGCTGTTTGGCCACCAGGAGGAGCAATACTCCTTCAAATTTCCCTGGATACGTTACATTCTGGTGGTAAAATGTGTAAATAAAGATGGATGGAGTGCATTGCTTTGATATTTTAACATTTGTCAACATACAGCTTAAAACACACAGACTTACTTGAGAAGCTTCATGGCTGTCTGGTAATCCTCGGTCTCCCATACATTCTTCTCTAGACATATTAAATGGAGCTCTCTGACCTGTTACACACAATCCAGTGTTAGACCGAGCCGGTTTGAAAACAACCCGACAACGTCGTTTTGAACTTTTGACTTAAAGCGGCCGTTGCTTGCCTGTTTTCCGAGGGGGTACCGAGGTAACGACGAGGTCAGAGTGTGGAGACAACTCAGGACGGGATAATAGTTCTTGTGGTATTTTCGCAGGTCTTTTATCAGCTTCTGACACGCGTCCTAAAACCAAAAAAACAAGACAAAAACATTGGTATACGCACTCATTATCGGCTAACGGCCTGAGGTGTAGAGATAACACAAAGAACGCACCTTTAAATGAGCGTCATCCGTCAACAGATTCACCTGTTCCTGAGGTTCCTGCTTCTCTACATACCTGTGAGAAACGCACAGGTTAGACTCATTTTTAAGTTACTCCAAGCAGCCAGCTTAATGACACAGTTTACAGGCTTTTCTTGTGACGTAGAAAGTATTTAGAAAGTAACTGATTTGTGAAAAACAAATGGTGTTTGTGCACTGTACCTCTTGAAGGACGACAGATGCCTGATCCTCTCCAGGTGGCGGCTACTGAGCTGCATCACGTTGAGCAGAGCCTGCTCCTTCTTACAGCACAGTGCACTAAGAGGCTGAGAGTGAAAGTGCTCCAGCAGAGCCAGCTGCAGCAGGATGAAGCAAAGAGTTTGTTTACTGCATATCTGGATCTACAGATGGAGAGACACATCACGGATGAAGCATGTGGAAGCTACTCTGTACCTGGACGCCCTTGATGAAGTTTCTCACTGAGAAATCGTGATAGAGGAAGATGCTGATCAGCACCTGCATCACTTTACCGTTGAGTTTAAAAGGGAACTGAGGTGTGAGGATCAACTGGAAACAGAGAAGACCAAATGAATTAAAACACAGTTTACTTGATGGGATTTCATTTCTAAAGGTGTCAGATTAGGCTGGTATAAAGTGTAACTTAATATCTGTACATGCTAAAAGAAATGAAATTACCACCTTTATGATAAATTGTGATTTCAGTCTCGACACAATCTCAACAAGGTGCAGATAATACTCGTCAAATCTCTAGTTTGGTTTAGTTAGCCAAATTTTATGATAGAGGATTTGGATATCTCCTCTCAGAGAGGCAGAGCTTCTTCTCTCGTCTCCCACATTCACAATTTCCAATAGGAAATGAGTGAATATGAGTTATTGTTCCAGGAAATAAATCAGACAATGCAATTTAGCGATACCCCAGAATCCTCTTTGTCTGAGACCTGAGAGATTGAAAATGTGGCCGATTCTGAGATGAGACCAAGATGTTCAAAAAGTGGTCGACCTACTACTACTACTACTACTGCAAGGCAGCTACAGCTGTAAGAGTGAGAGTGAAACTACCTTGTCTATGACTGTGGCCAGGTGCTGTGTACAGGACAGGGACTGGAAGAGCTCTATGCACAGCAGGGAGGACACAGAGTGGGGCAGCATGTGTTGAATGGTGCTGGGTGATGTGGCGATGCCAAAGATGAACATCAGCGGAAGTCGTTCGATGTAGCGGCTGTGGAACAGAAGAAGTGTTCGCAGAGATATTTGTTTTAAAATTTTAGCTTACAAAACTGAAAAAAAAAGAAGGATTTTCCATCTCTCAGAGTTTTTGTTACCTGCAGATGAGTATGAAGTCCTGAAGAACTTTTGGGTTGAAAGCCTCCAAATCTTTGAAAATAACGACAAGAGGAGGTTGCTGTGGACTGTCTCGGACAGGAGAACTTCGCTTTTTTCCAGGACTGACAGTGTTGGATTTCTAAAACACGGGAGAAAAGTATTTTCAGGTGATCAAACGCTATCAAGTGGAAATGTAAAATCGTGTTCCACAGCGACACCTTATGATCGCACCTTTGTTTTGGTATCGTACCAATCACAGAGTGTACTGAGTGAGCAGTGTACGCTCTTGTGAAGCTGAGTACCGGTCTGCTCGGCCTCTTCCTCTTCTTCATCATCCACGGTCACAACAGCGCCCATCAACCTCTCCAGGACTCTCTTCATCAAGTGCTTCAAAGCTGACATGATAAAGCAGACAATATAAAGACCTGTAGTGACGGTACAAGACAGACGATTACCATTGCAACTCTAAGATAAGAAGGCTCTTACCTCCGCACTCTTTGGCCTGGACCGAGGCCACGTGAGGACTGACAGACTGCTGGAGAAGTTCAGACAAACTCTGGAAGGTCATGTCATGGTCTGGCACATTCACACCTGTGTCGGGTGCATGATATACTGTGTCAGATTAGGCTTTAAAAGACATACCGCTAAACAGAGCGGCGATGGTTTGTTTCAGTTGGGAGAAAATTTCAAATGTTAACATACCGAGCACGAGAGCCGCTGTGGGGATCTCACTGGCTCTCATCTGTGACGCCCAGTCGCTGTGTTGGCGAGTGGACGAGCACTTCCTCGTGAAGTCCAGCAGGCTGTCCAAGATTTTCCTGTTGAGTTCATCCTGTAACACCTGGTGAAAAAACACAGACAGACACATTTTTGTTAAACAAGTTCAAACCTGTAAACCGTTTGAGACAGTTTAATATTTGAAGGTGTTTACCTGACTGACAAGGAGGAAACAAAGTGAAACACTGCTTTGGTTTTGTATTGTATGTGCTATTTTTACACCAATAAACACGTACGATGTTTACATATGACACCACCTTATTAAAACAACATGTTCTCACCTCTGTGTCGGATTTAATCTCGTCCCACAATTCTTGACAAAGCTTAAATCGTACTTCACTGTTTTCAGCCCCTTCACAGCCATGAGAGAAATAATCCTCTGTGGACAAACATGCAGTATTAACCTATCAGACAGCTCATTTGGTGCTAGTTAAGTGGAGATACTCTCCTAAACATGAACATGACTCACCTAAAGAGTCTTTTTTGAGTGTCTTCTTCTTCTTAGCACTCGGCTTGAACACGAAGCAGCCCTGAAACATCAACGTTATCAAGTTAGGTGATAAACAAACAGCCTAAACGTTGTTTTCCAGTCTGCTTTCATGAGCTTTATGAAGCATAAATGTACAAAAAAAACGTCTGAATATTACGTTACCTTGGACACAGATGAAGTAGACATCTCAGCAATAAATAAATGTAACCGTGGTTTTATATTTAGGATGGTTCAGCCGGTGATATAAGTCTGTTTAAAGGTGAAATAACAGTTTAAAATGTTGCTCATGCTCTGTCTTACGAAGTAGCCACTTCCCGCCAGTGTGACGTTTACGGACGAGGCTGTGTTCAGCTGATAAAAGGTTGCTATGTGTTCACAGCTCGGTAAAAGTTTGAAGTCATTGAGTAAGACATGAAAGATATACTCTGACAGTTATAGTCACATTTTAAAAGACGAATGTTGAGGTTTCAAACATGCTCTTGGTTGAACTATATTAATTCCTCTCTGAGGTTTTAGCAGCCGTGGGGTGTTTTTTTCTAAACATCGCTGATCTTGAACACCCCCGACGGATTAAAGCATCCACGCTCCCCCTGATGTGGCCTCTCTGCAGCTCCAGGTCTGTTTCCTGCTGCCTGCAGCTGGTGTCCAAACTTCTTTAAAACAGGGCCAGATCTGACAATGTGGAGATGCACTGTCAAATCTGGCGATTTTAAAAATGCAAAAAAACAAAACATTATATATATATATTTTTTTTAAAATGACAATGTAACCAAATCTTAAGGTGTGAACAAATCTAAAAACCAGTTCTTCCTTTCTTTCACATCTGGAGTATGGAACGCGTTAAACTTGCATGAAGTTGATACAAATCTGAACCTCATGTTCATTCTAAACATGACTTATTATGAGAAATGCAAAGTCTGTTAACATTTAAGTTTAAAACATGTCACTCTTGAGCTCCTCTTTAACAAGATCATTATTTTGTGTCACATCTACAGATACATAACACCAGCTGTGATGTTGGTTCAAATGCTTCGTTATGTCAACCTATGTCTTCCAGCCATACAGTATCTGACAATCCAAGCAGGCCATAAATAATAGATTATAAAAATGAAGGCTTAGGCTGTATGAAATCTGACCACAGGCTTTACTTTGGACATCCCCGGCCTACAGGAAAGAGATTTCATATGGTAACATGGTTACATATCAATTGTTTTTGAATACATATAACTGTGGTTTTAAATTCTAAATTTGAAAGGAAATAAAGTTGTGATGATAAATCCCTTCATATCGGTTTGTTTAATTTATTTTTGTAATATGGCATATTTATTATTAAGTTATGTTAATGGATAATAATATGTATTTCAACAACAGGGACCTGAACAGGACTACAGCAGAAAGTATATTTTTCTAATGTAAATCAAGTCCTGTAAATGTGTAAGTCATGTGTAAAGAAACTCAGTAGACTGAGATTAATTGAAGTGATTGTGCTCCAAGTTTTGTCAGAAATCAATGAATGATGGCAAGTTGGCCATTTTATGTCTATTCTCATACAAAATTGAAGTTATCTAGTCATTTTTTATTTATAATTGTATCATTGTTAATGTAGGACAATGCATGGGACTTCACTGGTCAGCTAAACCCTGTAAAAATATGTAAGGAAAAAAAAAACACTGCGACACAAACACATCTGCAGACAATACTTTACAAAAAGAACCAGTAACATTTTATTGAACACTTTGTGGAAGACATGTAAATATTACAGATAGGTCTACTAGTGTTGAAAAAGGATGAAATAAATACAAACAGAACTTTAAATCCCATAGGGATATATAAAAACATTGTTTTTCTTTAAAAGTCTCCATTTAGCAAAAGAAAAAAAAAACATCTTCAGTACTAAGCATAAATACAAACATGATTCTAAAATCTATGCCCTATAGATTACCTGGTTATTATAACTAACATACATACTTAAAATCATCCAAGACATTATTTCAGTAAGTACAAAATAGGCCATTTTATCGTTAACTGTGACCATGACTGTTATCAATTGGAAATCTGATGCGTTAATAAACCATTCTGCAGCATAACTTCTCAAATCCTGAGTGAGATTGAGTTGAAAATAAAATATTGGGCTATGATCCGCTGTAAAGCCACTTTTTTATTATGACTATGGGCTTCATGTCTTGTAGCTGTTTTAGCAAAAGATCAGCACCGTCTGAAAATGTTTTATCCATGACAATCTTGACATTGTTTACTGATTTGAGATTAAGGGGATTTCTGAAGTCTACAAGATTTTCACAACCAGTCATTTTACTTTTTATCGCAGATTTCTGTTTGTGAGTTTGTTGTCTTTTGGACGGCAGTTCAGCACTAGATTTGTCATTTAATTTACGTTTGGAAGTTTGTGTTGACTCTGAGGTTTCCAAGAACTTAAGAAAAGAGTCCTCAAGTCCCAAAGGCTTGAAAGACCCTGGCGCAACCCCGTCGTCACGTTGTTCTTGGGCTGTAGGGGTACCAGGATTTGAGTTCTCTCTTGAACTGTTAACAGTCGAACGATTCCTAAGGGTCTGCATCCTCTCTGGACAAGCTGGTGTAGGATGTGCAGGTTTTCTGGGACGGCCTCTTTTAAGTCCTCCTTCTGTCCCAGTGGAAGCTTGAGATTCTGCACTATCGTCGTTGGACAGCTTGCTGTTTTCTTGGCCTATTCTATCCATCAGCTCATCTGTTTTCTGGTCACTGGGCTTTTCGCTGTCTTCTGGCTCTGTCTCCTCAGAAGATGAGCTTGAAGCGCCCTCTGATTTGTTTGAGTCTTTGAATCTGGCACGCGAGTACTTTTTGCAGAAAATGAACTGGCTTCTCTGGTCTTCAATGTATCTTTCTGTGAGGCCATGAGTGGTGTAATGCTTAAATATACTTCTTTCAGCCCGCTCCACTGCATCACAACCTATTATCATGCATGGGTACTGTAGAGCGGACTTCTTGATGCACATGGCGGATGCCTCCTCGTGGGATTTTAGTGTAGGCTTTCCAAAACTAGTCCAGTGTTCAATGGACTTCCCATCTTTCTTTTTAGTGTTTTTCTTCTTCACTTTGAATTTATTTTCCATATTCTCTTTCCCGTTGACACCCGGAAAGAGCCCAACTGATTTAGTCCTTCTTCCGTCACTTGTTTTAGGATCATAAACATAATCATGCTTTTTTATCAGGTGACGCAGGAGGTTTGATTTCGTAGTGTATACGCGGTCACATGCCTCATACTCGCACCTGAAAGTTGGATCGACTGATCCACTCTCAGAGATTGCGATTTCCTTGTGGAAATTCTTAATGTGCTCAATGTACTTTTCCACAGAGTTGAAAGGGAGAGCACACTCCGGGCGATCACAGTTGAAAGTCCCTATGGTCATGCTGGCCATCATGGCGGTAGCTTTGTCACGGGTAAACTTGTGAAGTAAGAGGTAATGCTGCACTAACCTTGTGATTCCCATGAACACCCTTGAACAGTCTTTCACTTGACACCTGACTTCATTATCTTTGCTGATGCTCTCATTGAACTCCTCTCCATTTTGCACACTAGTCTTTTCAGTCTCACTTTCAGGTTTGCTGGGGGGTAAGGATGCCTGATGCATGGCCCTGTAATGGAGAATCAGATTTTGCTGGATGGTGAACGCGGCAGTACATCCTTCATGAACACAGCGATATGGTCTATATGGACTATAGGCATTGTCTGTATCACACATTTTGAGGCTTAACCTTTTCTGAACCTTTTCCTTCCTCTGGGAATCGTCCTTCGTTGGCGTGTTTTTAGAGCTGCCAGGTTTCTCTGGTGAAGATGAAGCAGATGTAGTCGGAGGGCTGGACTTTGGCTCTTTTACTTGTTCCTTTGCTTTGCCAACCGGACTGAGTTTCTTTTGTAAACTGGATTTTTGTTTCACATCCGGACTCTTGTTTTCAACAGCCACTTTAGGTTGCTCTGGGGCTTTTTCATAAGCTGACGGTGCCACTTCTTCAAACGACCTATCAGTCAAGTAGCTGTGAGGTGATGGTAGTTGTGTAACAGTTGATACCTCAGGGGTGAAGCCCTGTGTAACTGCATCTCCCGGTGAGGTGACTTGAGGAACTTCTAGATTGTTATCACTATCTGTCTGAGGTGCAATTGCAATGTCAAGAGGTTCTTGTTTGATAGCAGGTAATACCACTGGAGATAGCGTTGTGCTACTGCTATTTGGATTGGCGGCTGCACGGCTAATTACCCCATCATCTTTGTTAAGCCTAAATGCACGCCTGTTTCGAGCACTGATCCTTAGTTTCTGCATTTCTGTCTTTGACAATCGATGGACTTTTTCATAGTGAATTCTCAAACCTGTCGTTCTCGTGAATGTTTTGGGGCAAATCTGACAAGGATACGGAGACAGTTTGGATGGCGTTCTCTTTAGTTCTTCTATCATCTCATTAGTGTAATCGTGCATTTTAGTCAAGTGTTTGAATAATGCCTCCTTTGTCATGAACGAGTACTCACAGTCATCCTGGTCACATTTAAAAGGTTTGGGTACCTTTTCAGGGGGCTTGTCATCACTTTTACTCAGTATTTTACTTTTTTCAGTGTCAGTGGGGGCAACACAATGACTGACATTTTGCTCTAGTGCCAGAGCGCTTCGCATTTTCTCTTGTGCAGCTTCAATCAAATCCAGCCTTTGAAAGGCATGTGAAATTTCCATCAAGTGATCCTCTTGATAAGGTGCAGTGAGGGCTGGGTTAGCCAACTCTACAGGCTTCTCTTGCTGGTTTTCAGGAGAAACAGTTATGTCTGAGTTTGAATAGTCCATTATATTTGTATTTTGGGGCTCCTGTTTCAACACCATTGGTGAAGTCAAAGTAGTCAGACTACAAGATTCCTGTGAGAAATCTCCATTTGACACGTTGTATATTGCTCCATTGGTGTCAGGGACGTGGGGATCGTTGAGAAAATCAAGAAAAGATGTTGGCAAATCAGCCGTTAGGTCGATTTCTTCTACAGGCCTGCACTGCGAGCGTTTAGACAAATGACCCCCGAGAGACTTGGTGCTTGTGAACTCTCTGAAGCATCTCCTGCATATGACCTTGCCATCCTTAATGATGGCTGGCCATTTGGTTCGCTTGCTTAGCCTGCCTCGTTTTCCTTTCTGCATGTCAGGGTCACTTGCCTTTTCATCTGTAGGGTTAGCCTCACAGTCGGCATTAGGACACTCGTCTTCGTAAGGGAAATCTGTGTGAGTGACACTGTGTGGACTGAGCATGCCATCCACAGAGTTGTCCATTGGTTCATAACCAGGAGTGGAAATATTCTCTGTTTTAATGATTTCATTTGTAGCTTTTATTGGAATTTGGGCCTCTGGGCTCAGACACTTCAGGGGAATATCAACTGAAGAGCCTTGAGTATGACAGGAGTTTTCACTCTGAGCATATGGAGTGTGGTAACTTCCTTCTGGGAGGCTTTCAATTGTTGAGATACTGTTTCCATTATCCAGCTGGCTTGTCATACTTGCACTGCCTTTTCTCACATCTACGCTGTCTCCACTGCTCTCTGGATGCATTAGTCCATACTGATGTCCTCCATTATGTATTTGCCCACCATTGTCAAGCATCAGAGAACTGGACACATACTGGGACATCAAACTTGAATCTGAAGGAGCGTGTGATGTAGTAGGACCATGCATAGCTGCCATTGAATGATCTCTATCAGATGGGAGAGACGCTGTGGTTTGATAAGGGTCTGCCTGCCAATGAGGATAACTCCGAGGAGGATACTCATGCATGTTGAAGGCATCTGGATAGCAGTTATTCATGGGGGGTGAAGACCACGACTGGGACATGTCCGACTGCATCATTCCGCTGGGATTATTTGGGCTTCCCCATGTCGGATACAGTGTGGGGTTCACCATTGGAGTGATAGGCACGGGCTCCATTGATCCAGGATAACACTGGGCAGGTGAGGTTGAACATCCCGTTGGGTAATCCACTTGCTGCATCCCAGGTTTGTTGCATAGTATTCCTGGCTGGTTTGAAGGCCTGTTCTTCATGTTCTGGGACTGATTAGGTGAAGCTGGCCCACTCGGTGCCTTTTTTACTGTAATTTTGGCCACTTTGTTATATTTCTTTGCCAATTTCCAGTCTTCAAATATTTCTGGATGTTGCTTCTTCACATGCCTAGACAGACTTTTGTTTGTACTGTATGCCCTTGTACAGTCATTATATGGACAGCAATGCAGGTTCTCCTCACTGCCAGCAGTTACAGCAGGCGTGCTGGAAGGATATCCTTGCAGCGAGGAAGGAATTTCTGTCTTGATCTGACTTGGAGAAATGATTTGTGGAATCACTTGTGGAATTTCACTGCCTTGGACATTATTAAGCCCCTCTCCCTGTTGGCTTGCCACAGGATTCATGGCACAGGGTACAGGATATACCGGTGCGGTCTCACCTTGCCCAGCAACATTTGGGAGCGTATGAGGAGCTTCGGCTGCTGGTATCACATCAGCTGGTGCTGGAGTGGGGTTTGTCAGAGGAGTGTAGCATTTCTCCCGTTCTTCTATTTCATGAGCTGCCCCAGGATTCAGCATGCTTTCAATCGAGTGTTTGACTCTCACAGGAACAACTTCTTTACCTGCCTCTAGTAATATGCACGGTGAAGTGTTTGCCATCGATGCCTCCTTCATATATGGATCTGTATTAATCCTTTCGAGGCAGACACCTGGAGGACATGAGTCTTCTTTGCTCGGGGTGCTCTCGAGTGGTGGTTGTTCTTGTGGAGTGACAGGAGGGTTTTGATTTGTGATGGGCAAACTGTTTACTGCATCATTTGTTGTATGATTCTCTTGGTGAGACAAGAATTGAGACTGTGAGTAGAATATTTTGCCACAGTTTTCAGTTTGGCAGGTGTAGGTAAGGTAATGCTGAGCCTCATGATCATACAACAAGTATGCCTCACTGAAAACTTTGCCACAGTTAGGGAACATGCACTGGGCCTTAAATTCAGGGTGTGTTTTTCTATGCATGAGAAGCTCAGAATTGGAGTTAAAGTTGGCCTTGCAATCCAGCTGTATGCAGATGTACGGTTTAGTGCCACAGTGCATCTGCAAATGATCATTGAGATGTCTGACATTAACAAACTGCCGCCTGCAATACTGGCACACGACTTTCTGTTTTTGTATTTCCAAGAACCTCATGGCCTCTTCGTCATCCTTGTGAGATCTAACATGGGCCATGAGGTTACGGAAAAACTTGAAAGCCTTGGAACAGTTTTTGACAGGACAGAAACAGTCTTGACTTATGTTTGTGTCAGATGTAGTTTGTTCTATCTTAACAGGAGATGCCAATTGCTCACCAATTTGAGATTCAACTTTAACTGGACTAATGCTCATCTTTGCAGCAACTTTAGAATTTTTTGATGGACTTTTTGGGGACTGAGGTGGTTTGGTTACCTTCCTAGCAGCTTTCATTGCAGCTAGTCTTTCTTTGCAGGACTGCTTTACATGCGATGCTACATGTGGCTCTAAAACCTCCCTACTTTCAAAGCTGTCTGCACAAATTGGACAAAGATAAACTCCATCTTTGAAATGCTTCTGTGCGTGACGAACAATTCTGTGACCCAGGAACTCCTTGTCACACAAAACACAATACTGCATGTAGGCTCGCCAATTTCTGAACCGAGCAGACACAAAACCCTGCTCCCGAAGTTTTTTAGCCTCTCTGTTTTTTTCTCTTTCATCCGTGATTTCGTTCAGTTCATTTGTAGTGGTTAACAGAAAATCCTCCAGGTCTCTGTATTCAGGGTGTTTGCCAAGTGCACTTTCCACCTCCTGTTCATCTGTGTCATTGAGTGTGTCAATAGATGACACAATAGCTGCCTCCTCGCCCATCAGTGCCAAGCAGTTGCGTTTCAGTGTTTTCCAGTCCCAGAACTCTGGATCAAAAGGCCACTGTGTCTTCAAGGCCAGCAGTAACTCGCAGCGTAAAGAATTGGGCACTGGTAGACTCCCGTCCTCCTCTGGCTTTTGGTCAGGTTCGTTGTACAGTGACTCCACAGCATAATACGAGTCAATGGTAGGCTGGAGGAGGAACTCGGTCAGCTGGCACGCACGCTTAACCTCTAGATCAGTTGGCAAGAGGCAGGAAATAGTCTTGCAGATGGTAGACTTGCTATCTTTATGGTCACTGGAGGTCATTTTCAGAGCTTGAATGCACATTTCCACGCACACTGGAAGCCCCACCTCTCCAACCTATGGAAATACAAATATAACATGAATGCCAAGAATTTCAGTGTAAGGTCCCTTTAACAGATGTAGTAAGTAGCCTATGAGTCATTGTTATTGTGAATGGTTATGAGTCATGGTTATGATATCAGCTACAAATTTGTAGACTATTTTTCTTACCTCATTTTGGATTACTTTGATTAGAAACAGAATATGACAGACGCTCCTACAGAGAAGAGCCATCTCTTTGCTGTGTCCAAGGAATGCATCAGCTGATGACTCTAAACGCATGAGTAGCTTACTCCAGAACAGTGTGAGTTCCCTGGAAACACAAACGTCACAAACACAACTAACCATTATTTTCATTGTTTAATAATCATTTGGCCCATAAAACATTTGAAATAGCCACCACAAAGTCCTAAATCTCAAGATGACATCATTGTATGTTTGGTTTTGTTGGGACCAAAAGTAACAAAATACCAACTTTATGATAATATCACATCAACACACTTCGTGTTGCAGATCTGCTTGAAGTTAAAAAGTACACATTCAGATGACAGATAACCACAAATCTTCAAGTGTATTTGCAGTGTTAACTAGACTGCTGCATTAAGGAGAGTAAGTCATGGACCTTAAAACTGTATCTGCTCAACAGTGATGATATCTCTGTCCGCAAGTTTGTTCCAGAGATTGCTCCAGTTTGGATAAAAGTCAACGGCATAATTAATCTGTTGCATCACCATTGTATTCCCGAGGGTAATCTTGTAAGTGTTCTTAGAGTATTTATCTGACACAAACAGAAACACTCACCAGGCACAATAAACATCTCCTTGGAGAAGCTGTCGCTTGAGAAAGGCGGAACATAAGCAGAGAGCTCCTTTCTCATCTCCCTCCGACTCCAAGTTGCAGATCATTTCAAGAGCATCTTTACAGTCTATTGATGCAATCTAGAAGGGGTGAAAAGGAAGAAGTCAAATAACTATCTGACACACTGTCGGAACGTTATCATTAAATATATAAGTACAGAGTGAGTACTGGGTTAGATTCAAGTTCATGTGTTTATTGAAGCAGACTGGTGCATTTTGCTGGGTTTAAGATTATAAAAACTTTAGTAAGTACTTGTTCAAGTGTTAAATGTGGTGCCTGTGTGTGCCATTTCTTACCTCTTCCATTAGCTGCTCCTGACTTTTTGTCATGCAGATGCAAAGTAAGTAGGTCTGTTTGAAGTTTCCTTTTCCTTCATACCCTGGATACTCTGAGCACATCTTTGCGAGGACAGCTGCTTTATCAACACTGTCCACTTTGATTAGGTGCTTTATTCTCATGTTCAGAAGTGTGGGACCTTCCAACTCAAGATACTCATGAACTAAGAAACAAATGGTAAAGAACGGAGACAGAGATATAAGATAAGAAACTGCATACGCACTCTAGACAATTCGAAATTCATGTAGTTACAACAGTACACGTGGGAACTAACCTTGCTCAGTTTGAGGGTTTTGATTGGATAGGATGCTGCTTAATGTGGTGTTGGACCAGACGCCATCCTGCTGAGCCAAAACTGAGAGCAGGCAAAGCTGTGTGCTCCCACTTTCTTGCAAAAGGCTGTGTGCCAACTGCAAGAGAAGATAAATAAATGTGTAGTAAATGAATTACTAAAACCTCAGTGAGTCATACTTGTAATGTTAAGACAGTCAAGTGTCTAAAGTGAATGTTATAACAGTGTTACTGTAGTGATCTAGTGTCACCGTTCGAGTGTTTACATTTTTTCAAAAGCAGCCATGAACAGAGCGTTTCAGAAAATGTTGTTCTTGTAGAGAGAACCTAGAGATCCAAACATTCAGTTCATTTGTTTTCATTACTTTTCAACGATGACCTAAACCAAATGCATTTTAATTACTAAACAAATTTTCGTTGCATATCGCTGCAAAGATAAGCCTCAGAAGAAAAAAAAAAACAGCCCTGGGGATACTGACCTTCATGGAGGACTGAAACTCCTCCCATAAGGCACCAGGGACATGCTGGGGCAGTAAGAGCAGCAGCTCCGCACAGCTCCTGCGAATCCAACACAGCCATTTGTTAAAGCCACATTTAGGTCAAGGATGTGCGCACACTTCACAAATTAAGGGTAACCGTACACGAATAACTATTCACAACGTGTGGCACCAAAGTCAGGCTGGCATTTTGGAAATACACATGACAAACAGGAGACACAGGCGGTGTAAACCAGCAGCAGGGAGACGCTTGCTCATGGATTAATGTAGGTGTAAGTGCTAAAGTATTAGTAAGTAAGTATTAAAAAAATCACTTTTCCATATGAAATGAAAAACAGCTCAGAATGGCCACATCTTTAATTTTGATCCATGATTAATAAAATTACATCCTTGACATTAATAACTGTTGCCTCGGCTCCCCTTCATTTTGTGGATGCACTGCACCTCCGTGTGCAAAATATACTCTGTAGCTCATCCCAAATATGTCGAAGCTCCCCAAGAGGTAGCCTACATTTCTATTCTGTATTACAGCCTCAAGGACTTTGCCTCCACAACTACTTCAAGAGCACATTGTGTGAATAGCTGAACAGCTACTGAATACTGTCGGCAGAGTACTGCCAAACTTTCCTTGTTATTAAATTTCCTTTGGGATTTGGATGTGTTTTGTTTTATTTTATTCTTTCGTGTAATATCTAAAGAGATCACTGTCGGCCGGAGACTAAACTACACAACTGCAAAGAAAACCAACGTTTGGTCTACTGTTATGTGAACGTCCAATACCTGTTACCCATTCTTCACACTTTGAGACTTAATATAAGCTTTACATTTCTGTCACTAATGTGTAACAGACTGAATGTTTGCAATAATTGTGATGTTTGAAAGAATAAGGACAATAAGGATTTAGAAAAAGTTCATCTGATGTAACAAAAACTTTGCGTTTCTACTCACAGTGCTAACTTTTCAAGTAGGAGCGGCACGTTTTCACATTCGGCGGAGAGACAGGAGGCAGCCTTAGCAAAGCTGAGGATGGCCACAGTGTAGACCTCCAGCAAAGGCAGTGGATCCTCGTCAGTTTTCCAACGGCCAGCATGTTCCACAAGGACCTGGAAGTACACAAAAACACAATTAGAATGAACCCACTGACAGCTGGACTGTTTTTAAGGCTGAACAGGTTGAAGCCGATGGTAAAGAAAGATTGGACGCTGTGGAAAAAAATGAAAATCAAAGTTTGGATAAGTTACAAATATGTTTATTTAGTGCTGAAACATTTAATCAATGAATCTAGAGTTTTTAATCAAAGCAGAACATTGTGTGTTTGCTGGCTTGTCTCTATGTTACATCAATGCAAATTGAATTTTCGAGGATTTTGGCCAACTGCCAAGATAAAGAAACTCATTTGGAGACATCACGTTTGACACTGGGAAACTGTGGTAGGCTTTTTAACAAGCTCACTAATACTACTTCACTTTTTTACTACTGTCTAGTGTGTTTGTCACTATCGTACCTACATTTTAGAGTCTCAAAACTAACTGTCAGATCAATTAATAAAGAAAATAATAGTTGGTTTCAGGCCTGTTTTGCTTTATTTAAACTCTTTTTTACCTTAGCATGCAAAGCAGCTGTAAAGGTGTAAACGCAAGCATGCCTGATCGCATTAGACAAAATGAAAATCCCTCGGACTGAATACAAAGATGTGATGACAGATCAGGATCAATGTAATGAGAAAAACTTTAAGCTTTGTGGTTCACTATGATTTTTAAAAAAAGCTACAGCTAACTTTTAGTCAGCTGTCTCCAGTTTGGAGACATCACCTTTGACACGAGGACACAGTTACTTTTTAAAACTAGTTTACTATTGTGTAGTGTATTCACATTTTACAGTCTCAAAACTGACAAATTAATTAATAAAGAAAATAATAGCTGGTTTCAGCCTTGTTTCCCTTTATTTATGTGTACAAGTGTAATTACAAGAAATTTGATCAATAATACACGCCCAGCATGCTTGATAGTAAAAGACAAAATGCAGCCGTTCGAGCCGTGAAATGTGAACGAGGACTGAATTCAGAGATGTGATGGCAGATCAGGATCAATGTAATGAGGAAAAAAGATAAACTTTTAGGTGAAGAAAATAAAGTAACATCAATTTGGAGACCATCACCACTGTGTGATAAACTAGTTTACACTCTAATAAAGAAAATATAATAGTTGGTTTCAGCCCTGTTTGGCTTTATTTATACTCTTTTAAACTCAGTGTACCAAAGCAGCTGTATAGGTGTAATTATGTATATGCAAATGTCGGTAATACACAGATCAAAATCAAAATGTGAGTGAATAAAGATGAGATAATTAAGAAAGATAATAAAGAAAGATGTGATTCCTCTGTACTAGGACTGAACACAAAGACGTGACAGCGTTACAAAGTAAAACTTAATTTAACTTTTATTAAAAACAAAAAACTACGGCTAACTTTTAGATGAAGAAATAAAAAGGCATCGCTGCCACTGTTATATCTGTCACTGCTGTCACTGACAGATTAATTAACAAAGAAAATAATTAGCCCTGTTTCGCTTTATTTTAGCTCGCACAGGCAAATTTTAGGAATAATACACGCCACGCATGCTTGATAGTAAAAAGACAAACTGTGGGCGCTATAATCACGGAGGGTGTCAAAATCAAACATGAGTGAATAAAGATGTCATTCCTCTGAAACAGGCCTGAATACAAAGATGTGACGGCGGTAAAATAAGTCAAACTTGGTGGTTCGCTCCGATTTGAAAAAAAGCTCACAAACTCTTAAAGATGAAACAAAAAAAGAAAAGAAAATGCTCCATATTTACTATGTTATTATATACTGATTACATAATTCAGTCAAGATGTGGACACCAAACAAAGCACTAAAGTTATGTGGTGCTCTGCAAAAAAAAAAAAAAATTTATATCCTCCCTCTTTTTTTTTTTTCTTACTCAGCTCAAGTAACGCCTAACCTTCATCTCTGAAAAGTCCCTCCATTTCTTCCACACACACACACACACACACTCACTATCCATGCAGATCCATTTCACCCTGACTGACTTTATTATTCCTGCAGTTCTTATGAGATAAATCTCCATCATGGTTTCACAGCACACACAGTCCGAGCCTCGTCCTCCCCCTTTCTCTCTCTCTCTTTTTTTTTCTTTCCTCAAATAACTTTAAAGTTGAACGCCGGTTATAATGTCACACACACACACACACACACTAATAAACACACTAATTTGGTGCAATGGCAGCAAATCCGTGCAGCATTAATGAGACATCGAGAGACCTCGCATGATATTTACGTGGTCAGGGCAAATTAATGAGGAGGATGTGTAATGGAGTCAGTGACCACTGCCACACTTTCCCTTTTTCTCTCTTTTAAAATCACAGCCAGCTGCATGCACGCGTGCAACATCGGCCTGGCATCAATCTAACATCTTTATTTCCTGATCGCTTTGCTGTGTAATTATTAACGACAAGCCTCTCTCCGCTGATGTGCTTTGCTGGATTAATTAGTTGCACAAGGCCCGGGCTAGCACCTTTTGGGGGAAAGAGGAGGAAAAAAAATCATTGATCTTTCCGTACGATAAAACTGCTTCAACAAAAGTATCCCCCCTTTTTTTGGCAACACCGAAGCGAAAACTTCCCCGAGCATGAAGATGCGGCGTTATAACGCCTGATTGGTGTTTATAACGGAGAGATACAGCCATTTAATTCAGTGCACATCCATGCAATAAAATCTCGCTAACGTAGCTATCCGTTTTTTTTTTTTGCACAGCATGACCACTGCACAGGACAGGGGGACCCTGCATACCGAGCTAGCAACATCCATCTGCTATTAGCCATCTGGCCTGGAAAATACGAGTAATACATGCACGGTGCGCATACATTGGTGGGCCCGGGTGGTCACACTTTGCATATAAGTTCAAGCCACGGGCGAACATCTTCGAGAGAGCGGCTGAAAACCACCGAGGAGAGGTTTTTTTTCACCCCCATCTTGAAATGCCAAGGCAGCTAGCTCAAGCAGCTAGCCCCCTTTAGCTACATTGTTGTAGCAAACGTAGACGCGCATCCTCGGCCAGGAAGCCAGAGGGGCTTTGCAGGCTGCCCGGGAGAGATGAGCAGCAGGAGAACGGGGGGCTAACCTGGCAAAACTCCTGGCAGAAATGCAGCGAGGCTTCCAGCGGAGACTGGGAGCTCTCCTTCAAAGCCGTGGTCAAACCCTGGAACCGCTCTCGGAGCTCCTCGATAGCTTTCCGTGTGTCATATTCCTTCTCTGTCTCCCCCTCCGCCATCTTCACAACAATCACGACCGCGTACGCACAGATGTTACGCTGCCAGACTCGCACACGCACGCGCACGCAGGAGGGGGGGTGGGGGTGGTGGTGGAGGAGGGGGGGTCGGTAGGTGGGGGGAGCACATAGTGTGCTCCACACACACATCTATATATATATATATATATATATATATATATATATATATATATATATATATATATATATATATATATATAGATAGATAGATAGATAGATAGATAGATAGATAGATAGATGCTGCACTCTTCATCCTCCGTCTTGTAGCATCCTCCGCACGGCTACTGCAGGTCAGCTATGACCTCCAGCATCAGTGGACAAACAACCTCCAAAAAAAAAAATAAAAAAACATCCCCAAGGCAAGATATTCTCGTCTTTCTCGTTCCTCCGGGGTGGTAAAGAGTGCACGCCACGGTCATCGCCAACAAAAATCAGTGTGACTTCTTGGTCAGGGACACTTGAGCAGCACAGATGTTCACCAACAGCTGATTAATCACCCCAAACCTAAAAGGCAACATGTAACCTAGCATGTTGCAAGTGGTGTAAAACACTTTATGATTGTGTTTGTAGAGCATAAAAACAGTGACGCTGAAATGTATCCAGCCATAGTCCTTACTGCATTGTAATATGTGCGGTAAGTATATGCTGGCTTTCACAAATAAACTGATGGGTTTACCCTGCAATATACGCCAGAAACTGCATTTTTATTTGGGCGAGCAGCATTAAAGCATTTAATTTCAAATATAATTTAAATTGTGCTGCATTTGATCATGTCTGGATGAAGTTTTCTGGGCTTGCAGAGGATAAAAGCACCATATTTCTCCCTTTTTTTCGTGCTCTGGTGCCGGCTTTAATTCACTTGTTTATTGGCTACTTGACATATATTTTGGCTGCCAGCTCTGATTAGAGAATCAGTTTTTAAAAGGCACAAGCTAATAATTAACCCCTGTATTGTATTAACAGAGACATTTTTCCAAAGTAACTTACAAGCACTCCCAAAGACCTGCACCTGACATGCTCCATGTAAGACACATTCATGAAAATGCAACATGTGCACATTTTAATTGCTTTTCAATCTACAATCAATCGTACACATTTATCAATGCAAATATATTGGCTAATTACACGTCACAGACATCGCTACAAAAATATTATCTGACAACACAAAAACGGTGTTTTTTGAAACAGAGAAAGGTTCGTACATATTAAGAGAAACGCAATCTGTTGCCAAGTTGAGTGCGCCGGTCTACAGTTCTGTCATATCTTGTGAAAATAGCAGGTGCTGCAGTGGCAGTCTGTGTGGTTTCTCACCCTTATGCCGGCCACCTCTATCTGAAAGAGGAACAGAGGAGGAGGAAGCAACAGCGAATGTTAGTCAAAGCTACATCAATGTACAGCAGTAAATATGTACGATCAAATGTCCTTTTCAGCAACATGAGGAGTAAAAAAAAACACATCAGAAACCAGAACTGAAATAAACCAAACATTGGAAGAAACAACAGAAGTACTAAAAGTACCAATACCACAATGTAAAAAAATACACCATTCAAAGAAAAAGTACTGCACTTAAAGTCATCCAATACAGAAGTATGATCAGCTAAATTTACTCAAAGGATCAGGTAGCAGTCGTTTAAGTCTGAAAACAACACCGCCTAAATCACTTTCAATGTAAGTGACAGTGGACAAGTGGACAAAATCCACCCACCAGGGTTCATCTGAAGTTAATATGAGGCAAAAAATCAAGTGGATACCTTCAAAAGTTACAGTCTTTTTGCTATGAAACGCCCACGTTTTGACTCATTCTATCAAAAATTAGGAGATTTTGACCTAAAAAGACAATAAATAAGATTAATTTGGGTAAATTTTGGATCAAATTGTGCACCGAGAACGGACTGTGCATTGTATCTCCCGTCACTTACACTGCAATCATATCAGAGAGGAACATGTCTAAACGGGTACCTGACTACTGTTATCATATATTACATTATTATCTGGTTCCCAAACCAGTGGTCAGGTTCCTCCAACATCTCACATGAGATAAACTGGGGGCCGGGGGTGAGATGATTAATGTTAGACAAATCTATTTTTATATATAGTGGGTGAAATATTGAACAGTTAAGGACACCGAACAAATACTTACATGAAACTGTCTGAGAGGTTTGAGGGGAAATGGTGCAACTTTGGTGCAATTGCGAACAACTCACAGACATCGGAAATATGACATTGCGTTTCTGTAAGTGGAACCAATGTATTCAAAGTTTGTCTGTTGTGTAAAATGTAAAATGCTGTGGTGTAAAAACTAGTACAGTACGGAAGTGAAGTAGAGTAAAAAGAGTGTAATTATTTACCTCATGATTGAACCGAAGTAAATGGAAATGTTATTTCTTCCCACCATTGCTGACCAAATCCACTGACCCTTAAAGTAAATTAAACTAAACATAGGAGAAAACTTCAAACTGTAGTATTTTATCTGCAGATACTGGAAATATTTCGTCAACATAAAGCATGTAGTTTCCTATCAAATCCATTTTTTTTCCAAGACATCTTATCCCTTACTGTGAGCAAAAGTAGTGACAGATGGGACCCATTGGGAGAGAGAAGGGGATGCAACAAGAGAGCCCAGATAGATTTGAGGCGAGGATGGAGATCCCTTCATAATCCCACAGTAACATCTACAGTGTAGAGTAAACATTCACAGCATTTAAAGAAAAGTTTGCCTGTCTGTCTTTCGCCCGCACTTGTACCTCGTAGCTGTGCTTTGCGACACAGCATGTCGCCTCCGAGGTGATGTTCTTTGGGATCGTCATCGTCTTCATGGCCTTGAGAGGTGTTGGATACGCTCTGGAGAAGCAGCAGCCCATGCACTGATAGACTGGACGATCCCTCGAGAAAACACTGTTCTTTCTCAGTGTGCACTCTTCACAGCCCACTGGAGAAAGACGATATAGGCTTTAACAACTAGAATCAAAAACTATTGATCATGGGCAGCTTGTGATACAGTGCCAGCACACAGTTTGTGACGAGAGAGAAATAGAAGCAGATGGTGCTAATTTAATGAAGGAAATCCTTAGGTTGCACAATCACATTACATTTACATTTCAAGTGGTAAGATTTAAGGCAAGAGTACTTAACGCAATAGCATTATAACAAATCTTACTGTTTGATAATTCAATGTTGGGGTAAGAGTCAGCTACGTAAATAAGAAAAGACAACATAAGAAGAGACAGTCCGGCTGATTTCACGGAGCCCATTGTGGTTGCAGGAGTTATCTGAAAATACAGAGACAAAATAAATCAGAAATCTGTTGAATCAAAGCACGAGTAAGTCTGAGACAGAGACAAGAGTATTACCATGCTGAGACAAAGTTCCCTCTTCATTGTGTCTCAGGGCAGGACGGCTTTTTATTGAGGAATTCAGCTTCATTCCAGGTCGATTTATACCATCGTCCCTCAGTCTGTGACGACTTCCTGGATTAAGTGAAACCTACCAACCTTATCTCATTGACTCACTGGCCAGTTTGCAACCTTTCTCATAATCCCCTTTAATGATAAGAAAGAAACAGTGGAAAGTCAAAACGTACTTCTACCGTCCTTCCATCCTGACTATGGATGCTGCATTTAATCCCTGGGTTTTTGTTACTTAGTAACTGGGGGGTTGTTATTATTTGTCATGTCAGAGCAAAGTAAGGGTCGATAGTTTAGATTTCTCTTTTGGTCTACCGCACAAGATCATTTGTTGGCTGTAAGTGGCCTGGAGGTGTGCTTGAATAATATAGAGTGTAATGAATTTTTTTTCGCTTTTTAAAATAATGTCCTCACTCCAGGACTCACAAACTTGTTGATGCAGTTGTTGGATTTGCTCGTATCTTCAGTGTTCCAAATAATAGCATCATATATTATTGATATTATTCAACATTTATATATGTTTAGTATGTTTCTATCAGACCTTCTATCAGACCAGTGAACTATATACTGAAATGCTGCCATATGTCATATTTGCTTTAAAAATAACATATCTTATTCACAAATATTAACAATCATAATCACAAACGTACATTACATTCATAAAGTGTTTGTGAATATTATTTTCACTGTATGATGACGCAAAATTTGTATCAGTGCCGTGGCTCCTTCAAAAATGGAGAACGTTGTAAATGAATATGCATCTGTCTGGCTCCAACATCTGAAATGTCAAGGATGAATATTGATTTATTTTGTATTTCATTTGTCTGTTTACCTTAAAGCCCATGCCCTGTGTCCTTGGTTGTGCTGGTGATAAATCCTTGGCCTTCAATAAGTGTGGAAGACGAGATGATTAAATCACAGAGATGTGTCATAGAATTTGTACTGATTTTCCTAAAACACTGTGGTACTAATTGTCATTCCTGCTAATAAGACTGTGTTGTTTCTTTTTAGCATAAAAACATGTCTGAAAATCTCAGATTTTTAATCCTATCACGCTTATTTGTCTGCGACTCTTACATGACATCAGACTTCTAGATCTAAGCTGGGAGAGATGAGGTGTTTAAGTTATTAGTTGAATTTAAGGCCAACAGAAGTTCATTGATTTTAAAAAAGGCAAACAAAGGATGAGTTTATGTTTGTATTCTCTTCTTGGCCTGCTTCACAGCCTCCTGATTTATGAAACAAGAAGTGCTGCTGGGTTTCTTATGTTCTGCAGGTAGCAAGGCCAAGATGCTCAGACGCTGTACATTGATCTGGCTGGACGAGGATGAGAATCACACAGTTGTGCAAGGGTGTAGTTGTAAAGGTGAGCAGAGTAAACAGTGTAGCTTACACGGTCATGCTCCATGAAACTCCAGTCAGATATATTCTCAGGGGCTCTGGTGTCAACACTGCCACTGTTACTGTCGAGGACAGGGCACAGGCGACATAGTGAAGTTAGCAGGTCATGTTTATTCTCAGCCAGGCTCTGTGCAGCTGAAATCCAAGGCGCTCTGTGTGGCATCATCAAGATAACCACCGATAAGTGAGTGACAACAGACAACAAATTACATAATTAGCTGAGAACTATCAAGTCTGAGCGTGTTTATGATCCTGGCTCAAAGCTGATGATGTATATTCATTAAATGAAATATACATCATCATTTAATATATATAGTTGGTCTTATAAACTTAGTACAAACATTATTATTACATGACATATTACATTATATTAAATTATTCTAAAATATGCTTCCTATTATTATTAGTCATAGCATTATTGTTGTTGTTGTTGTCATTTTATATTACATTGCATATTAAACTATACTGTCCCAATATTATAATTTATTAAATTGCCTACCTTATTGCGAGCTATATTGCTGTACTGTAATGTTATACTACACTCTGCTTGAGACAGTATTGCACTATTAATTTACACACTTGTTGTGGGTACATATGTGTACCTCTATTGCCTGTAGTTTGTGTTTTGAGTAGCTCTTGTGTAGTTTTATTTTATGATATTATTATAATGTATATAAGACCTTTAAACTGTGAGTGAAAAAATAATTTTAAAAAAAGAATTCTCACTGAAGGGTTAATAAAGTTAATCTTCAACATGAGTGCAAAAATTGAATACAAAACGCCGAAAGTTGTTCAAGAAAAGATGATTTTGCTTTGGTTGATGAGCACACACAGACACTCTCTCCACACGGTGGCATGAGAGATCCGTAATCCGGCAACAGTAACGGCCTTTATCTCATTCAGGAGTTCGCAGTTGAGCCACAAAACAGAAGCTCTGCTGGTCATCAGGCGGTATCATACTGTAGTTACTGTTCATCACTGGAAACAAAGCAGACATTGTCAGAGACAGGCTAAGTCATAATGTTCTCATAAGCATTCATATCTAATATGGTTATAAATGACTATTACATCATGATATGGAAGACTGTATTTATTCTGGGTTAAAGTTGTCATGTGATGTCAATAAAGACCGTGTTTACTTCTCAGACATTTTCATTGTAACGTGCCAAAAAGCAGTTTTTACCTGAGAATATTGGAAATCATTATCTCTTCAAATTAGGTTTTTGGCCCCATGGAGCAATGAACAGCGCTGCTGTCATCTGCACTCGGTTTTCAATTTAGAACCAAATCCAACTACAAATTTCCTCTTTTATTTTATCATTATTAAAATCTAAGGCGCTGTAACTCTATAAATATAATGATGACTTCAGAAACTGGATCTTCATTTGACTTTTACAATTCTAATGATTTAGGATCTTAAATTTTACACTCATACTTTGAGCTAATATACCTGAAAATGCCTAGTTTAGTTAGTTTTACAGCTGAACATTAGGCTTTCTGAACCAATTGTTTAGTAGTAGAACATCTGTCAGAGCTATGTCAATGGTTTGACCTCTGATGACCCTCTAGAGGCATGACAAATAAACTTATTGTGGTTACTGCTACTTTTATTGTGTTTCATTCAAAATGTTTGCGCTTGTTGCATTTTTCTTCGTAAAACTTCAGCAGACCTTGGATTATATACGAAGCAGCAGCAGAAAATGTGACTGTGTGAGGAAATCATTCTGCGGTTCCTCAACAGCTGCATAAGTTCTCCATCTAAATCTTCCAGCCACCACCGTCCAGCTGTTAACACGTTATACCTGTGGGGGTTGCTGGAATCAGTTACCTGCTAAAATGTTATTATTTTAGCCATGAGCCAGACATTAAGCTCATGAATCACCCTGTCTGTGATGACTATAGCAGATAATCATTGTATTGTCACTGCAACGTTTTTAAAGGATACAAACAAGTTGGATTTGAAAGGAGCCAGCTGAGGTGGCACGGGCATCTGATCAGGATGCCTCCTGGCTGCCCAGAACCCGCAAGAGGGGACTATATAGCTCATGTGGCCTGGGAACATCTCAGGAGGAGCGGTGATATGTTGCTGAGGAGAGGAACGTCTGGAACATCATGTAAACCCTACCCCCTAAGAAATGATGGATGGGTGGATGGAAGTTGAATTTGACCTGTTATTTTACTCACAACTTTGCAATCGACACTCACTGTCGACCCATAGTAAGATACTGAAAAAAATATTTACAAACATAAACGTGTATGTATGTAAATATAACTTTAATTTCATATCATGGCAATCCTTTACAAAATTAGTAATACTTTTGCATTGTATAGTTTAATCGTGCAATTAAAACTACAAGAACTTTTACTTCTTCTTGTATCCGTTGTACAAATAAGTTTAGTTGCTGGACATTTAATTTTTGTACGATTCCTCACTGTTTTCTGCACACATACTCACACTCTGACATATTCTTTTGTTCATGCAGGAGTGTTAAACCTATGAGAAGAGTGACACGGTGTGGTGGAAAGTGGAATCTACCTCACTACTTCCAGTCAAGCACTCAGGCTCAGTACTGGAAAATATAAAGTACAATGTTATGTCTGTTTAGGTTACACACAGAGGATGCAGTTTTAGATTTAAATATACGTGGACTGGCATTGATATCATTTTACCTGAGAACACGGAACATCTTTAAAACATTTTATATTGTTATTTTTGGTAGTGTGTTATTAGTAAATTATTAATAACACGCTAATTGATCTCATTGTCATATTTTCTTGTTTTACTTCAACATTTACTGTTTCATTTAAGTTCATTTCTGCTTTTTTTTTTTTTTTTTTGGAGCCCACATTTTGTTTTTCTAACTCAGACCTGTCCTGTTCTCTCGTATACGTGAAATAAACGGCGCTGTTGTCATGAAATTACTCATCGTTGGTAATTATGATGGATGCTGTGGATGACCTGCTGCTCTTCTGTAAAATGCATACAAGGCAAGCCCGTGCAGGACTGTCCAAGAAACCCCATCGACGAGACAAAACTCGAGGCGTGAACGTGGCAGCCATTTTACATCATCAAGAGTGAATGACTGAAGCCGGATCAGTGCCGGGAGTTTTACACTTTTTCTGTCTTTTAAATATCACATTTATCTTCCTAAATAATCAACACCATACACGTTGGTGATCCAGCGGCAGGTAGGGCGAATGCTACTGTTTTGGTCACGTGATTGTTGCTTAATTGATTGCTAAAAAAAAAGTCTTTGAATCGTGGGGTGCTGTTTCAAACAATGTGGAAACTGGTGGTGGTGGTGGGTTGGGAACGAGTTCTCCAGACCGGCTTTTTGAAAATGGACTCTTCCTACATGGCGGCACGTTGACAAACCACGCATCCAGCAGGCTAAACCTCTTAGCTCTCAAGGCCTCGCTGGATCTAATTAAAATTTAAAGCCATACTTTTTGGGCAATTTGGTGAAAGCACCGTGCCGACACATGACGTTGTAACAATGGCCCTCACTGAAATCCCGTCCCGAGTTAGCATGCTAGCTCAGAGGAGCTAGCCTATTTTGACAGATCATGGAGTTGACATGCTCATTGTCATCGCGTGCTAACAGCGGGCTAAAGGCTAAAGCGGAAAAAAAGCCAGTTAATCTCGGCAAGATTGTTCGAGCCCGGCGTTACTATTGTGGCAACTGACACGCTCCCCGCCCACTACAATATAAAACGCAGATGCATTCATAGAAAAAGCACGCTGGCGCGTCATGTTATTGTCCCCAATGAAGGTTAGCTCGCTCGCTTGTTGTAACGTTAGCCGTTGCAAACTAGCCCCCAGCTAGCTGGCTTGGCTAACTAGCCGAGCTAGCCTCAACGTGTGCGAGTCAGTCCCTCCCCGCTAAAACCCAATCCTTACCGTTAACATCCGATAAAAATAACACACTCCCGAAGATTTTTGTGAATGTTACGGATTTAAAGGCGTAGTGCTGTTTTGCGCGAGGCTTTTTCACAGTTACAGAAATGTTTTTAACCACAGAGAAAGCACGTGCTTACCAATATGAGATTGATTAGCAGACACCACCGGATAAAAGGCTGCATTATATATATGTTTAGATTTAGGCTAACGTGAGCTGCAGTTAACGTCAGGCCAAAAACAGGCGATTGTCGTCAACATTGCTGGATCCATTGAACAGCCAGATCGCTGCTTTCCCACAACTTCGTGCTCATCCCGTTTTTGCCGATGCAAACACATGTGGAGCAATGATTGGGTTTGGCCATCGGCGTGATAATTTGGGAGTATTTACCTTCAGGTGTCACAATATGTGCTGTCAAAGTGTCAAGAAACTAAAAGGCTAAAGGGTGCATACTTGGTCAGCCACCGGAAACCGGGGCTCACTCTCTGATGGAACACGTGTATCAGCTATCTAGCCTGTGCTGAAGTCAGCAGTGAGAAGGTAAGCTAACATGTAATTTAGAGACCAAAGCAGACCAGGCTTCTGCACCAGCAGCAGCAGCAGACAGACAGTCAGACAGACAGAGAGGGCTGTGATACAGGCAAGTTAGCAAGTGAACTTGGCTCCATTTGCACAAACTACTAAACCCAGGACAAACCAGAAAAAAAAAATACTGCCACATGGACGTGAGACTTTTTTTTTTTTTTTTTTTTTTATAACAAGACATGCCATCCGTTTGATTTTTTTTTTTTTTTAATAATTTTTTTGGTCTTTGGGGCACAATGTTGAAACATCTGTCAGCTGCCTATATGCAGGTTTCTGGGCTTCTACCTCATGCAAGCTGAGAGCTGCAAGTGTTGACTCAGAACAGTGAAAAGTCTCCAAACTGAAGCGCCACATAACCATGTTAACTTTGTTTGTGAACACAGCAGCAGCCCCTATTTATTGATCATTTGTGCTTAATGGTATAAAAGTCACCCTGTTTTCAAACTCATAAACCCTATTTTATTTTATTTTTTTTTTTTTGCCAAGTCTGAGACTTTGCACTCTTCTGAACAAATCCCAAGTCTTGCCCTTGACCCAGGATTAATTTGGCTCATTGCATTTACACAGATTTCTGGAGACATGGCCACAGAACATATTAATGGAAATGGTCCAGAAGAACCAATGGACACCTCTGCTGCAGTTACCCATTCTGAGCACTTCCAGACTTTATTAGAAGCTGGTTTACCACAGAAAGTTGCTGAAAAACTAGATGAAATTTACATAGCAGGTAAGGCACAACGAATATACTTGCATATTCAAATATGCAATTTTTTTCTCTGTTTATCAATTTCTTGCATGTATTGTCATTTTATCACCTTTTTGAATGTGGGAATTGGGATCCTGAAGCAACTTTTTGTGGTTTCCTACCAAAATGGGTACTGCAGTGCTACAAAAAAAAAAATATTACACATTCCCAGTGTGAAAATGTGTAAATGATTGCAGCATTTGCATTCCCAACATGGTTGTATGATCACTGGTGTCAGGGCGAATGCATAGTCCTCTTCCTGGGAGTGTCTTCGTGAGCCTGTCCAGTCTCCCCATTCATTCCTATGAAGTTTCTCTGCATGCCATAAAATTAATGCAGAGGGATGGATGTAGTTTGTAGTAAGTATGCTGTTAGTTACGGCTCAAGTAGCTGTTGCATTTGTTAGTTCTTCACAAGCTTGTACGGGGTGAGTTAAGTGACAAAGTTTCGAGGGGGTCATTTTAGGACTTGTTTGGTCGGTCAGCTCTAGAAAAGTACTGGTCTGGCCCTTTCAGCCAGATGGGAGTGAGGCAGAAACAATGGCAGCAGCTGTCTGGTGTGTGGCTGCCTGGGACAGGTGATGGCCCCTCCATAAAGGAGAATGTAGACCGGCTCATTAGAAACTCCCAGCCACACTATAGAGGGGCACTGGCATATCGAGTTGCACTGTCACATCTGTTGTGATTAGTTCTGCAAAAAAACGTGCTGGTAGCAGAGTAAAGTGCAGCCTGACTACCGAATACAGTTCCATTAGATTAGGCTGCTCCTGCCCCTCTCTCCTAATTGTAGTGATCATTATCCATTACGCAGTTTAAGCTATTTGTTATGCAGAACGACTTGCATGAAAATTCTTCTTTGCTCCTTTGAGTTGCACTTGAATTTCTTGAAACTTTGTTTCTTGGGTAGTAGCTCATCCTTTCTCTCTCTGTTGTCCCTCCGTCCTCCAGGTTTGGTGTCACACAGTGACTTAGATGATCGAGCGATCGAGGCTCTGAAAGAATTCAACGAGGAAGGTGCTTTGCAAGTCCTTTTGCAATTTAAGGACAGTGACCTCTCACATGTTCAGGTATGCGCTCTGTTGACATATTGTTTAGTTACGCTGGGCCATACAAAGCGACTGATTGTCTTCTGTGCAGCGTAATGGCGTATAATGGCATTATCTCGTAGGATTGTGGTTGCACAATACCTTTTTAGATATCGTTGATAATTTCTGCATGATGGTTGCTGTCTTGTCACAGCTTGCTCTTTATTCGCAGAGCCAAGAATCAGAAGTTGTCCTAATGATGGCATGTCTTTAATTATCGTTTGATAGTACTCAGTAGGTTTTTTTTTTTTCCCTTTCAGAACAAAAGTGCCTTTCTTTGTGGCGTGATGAAGACGTACAGACAGAGAGAGAAACAAGGGACCAAAGTGTCAGACACCAATAAAGGACCAGATGAAGCCAAAATCAAAGTGAGAACTAGTCCCATGTCCCAAAACAGAGTTGTTTCTTCATACTTAAGTTTACTTGAGAGATATTCAAAAGGCTTTGATTAGTTTGATTCACGGCTGTTAAACACTGTCCTTCTTTCTTTGCCATGGTGATCAGGCTTTGCTGGAGAGAACTGGCTACACACTCGATGTGACAACAGGCCAGAGGAAGTATGGAGGTCCCCCACCAGAGTCCGCCCACTCAGGGGCACAGCCAACCATCGGTACAGAGGTACAAAACCTGTCTCAAGTTATACCAGTTCTTAAGTGAATTTAGGTTTGATGAGGTGTCCAAATGATGAAACTTTTTAAAATCCTCTATAGTAACCACGGTTACACTGATAGTTTACCGCTAAGAGCTGACTGGATACTTTCTATCGAAATACTATCATGCATGTCAGATTCAAAGAGTTGCTCTCATGCACTATATTTCTCTTCTCTCTCAACCTGGCAGATATTTGTAGGCAAAATCCCCAGAGACCTTTTTGAGGATGAGCTGGTTCCGCTGTTTGAGAAAGCTGGCCCCATCTGGGACCTGCGCCTGATGATGGATCCTCTCAGTGGCCTGAACAGAGGCTACGCCTTTGTCACTTTCTGCACTAAAGAAGCTGCACAGCAGGCTGTCAAATTGGTATGCCCACTCTGCTGCGACTCTGAGCAGAAGCTAACGTAGTGCACGCTACTCCTGAGCCAGAAACATGTCTGTTCATAGTGAGAAAGACAATCTTAACAAGTTGCCGTAGACCCCATCATGTTGATCCTGTTGCATTTTGTTCTTTGTCTTATTTGCGCTGTTCTCCGTACATTTGCAGTGCAACAACAATGAAATTCGACCAGGTAAACACATCGGAGTGTGTATCTCTGTGGCCAATAATAGACTGTTTGTTGGCTCCATCCCCAAGAGTAAAACAAAAGAGCAGATTGTTGAAGAATTTGCAAAAGTCACAGGTGAGTGTGCACCACCCTTCACGTCTCCATTCCTCCATTTTTAATGTGGCTCACTTTTTGTCTGCCAGTTTATTTTGATAAGATCTGTTCAGGGTTGAAGATTTGTTTATGAAAAAATCAGGGTGAAGCTTTGACAAGCATTTCCTGTTTGTGTCCAAATGATGACCCCATTACTAAGCCAAAGTGACTCACGTTACTGTGACGGTTTACCGCTAAGATCTGACTGGACACTAAATTGTCATTGTACTCGAGGTTAGGTGGCTCTTGTGAGTGACAGGACAACAAACGTTTTATCCGTATGAGTGTCCTCGATTCTCTTTATAGCTGCTTAAAACGAAAATGAAACCTTTTTTTCACCCAAGCCTTCAAATGTGGTTGTTTTGAGTTCATTGATGTGATTTCCAATAACTCCAATTAACCATGTTCCATTTTTTCTCCACCTCTCTCCACGTTTCCTGTCTCTGCAGAGGGTCTAAATGATGTCATATTGTACCACCAGCCAGACGACAAGAAGAAGAATCGGGGCTTTTGCTTCCTGGAGTATGAAGACCACAAGACGGCAGCTCAGGCCCGCCGCCGGCTGATGAGCGGCAAAGTGAAGGTGTGGGGCAATGTGGTCACCGTGGAGTGGGCTGATCCCATTGAGGACCCAGACCCAGAGGTCATGGCCAAGGTAAGGCACAAGTTTGTGACGGTCTCCTGCAGTTGTGTTTGTTCCCCTTTCTGCAAAAAAAAAGAAGAAAAAAAAACGGAACCGTGTGATTCCATTTCCAGGTCAAGGTGCTATTTGTGAGGAACTTAGCTAGCACTGTCACGGAGGAGATACTCGAAAAGGCGTTCAGTCAGTTTGGCAAGCTGGAGCGGGTGAAGAAATTGAAAGACTATGCCTTCATCCACTTTGAGGAAAGAGATGGTGCTGTGAAGGTATATTAAAAAAAATAAACCTGGACAGTGATTTATGATGTTATAACCTGTTTGTAATTTGCAGTGAAAACATGATTGTATCATTTTGATCAATTTCACAGGCTTTGGCTGATCTCAATGGCAAAGACCTCGAGGGAGAGCACATTGAAATAGTCTTCGCCAAGCCCCCTGACCAGAAGAGGAAAGAGCGCAAAGCGCAGAGACAAGCCGCTAAGACACAAATGTAAGGAAGAGAATGCAACTCAAACCTGTGACCTTTTTTTAGACTTGAAGCAGGACGCCATGTTTATATTCAATCTGTGTATCATCTTCCAGGTATGATGAATACTATTATTACGGGCCTCCCCATATGCCACCACCCACAAGAGGCAGAGGCCGCGGTGGACGAGGAGGTTATTCTTACCCTCCTGACTATTATGGCTATGAAGACTATTACGATTACTATGGATATGACTACCACAACTACCGGGGCGGCTATGATGATCCGTACTACGGCTATGACGACTTCCAAGGCTCTGGAAGAGGACGAGGAGGGAGGGGAGGAGTCCGTGGCGGTGCCAGTCAGACCAGGGGCCGCGGTGCCATCACACCGAGGGGCCGGTTGAGCTTCTCCCAGCGAGGAGGCCCTGGAACAAGCAGAGGTGAATTAAAACTGTGTGTGACGCCGGGTACAGATCAAATCAGTCACACTGTGGTGACTAATAAAGCGTACTTTTTCATCACCGCTCTCTAGCGAAAGAAGAGCTTGTGCTACGTGGCTCGGCGGTTTAGAAGTCTAGAATATCACAGGAAAAAAACGAACGAGCGCTTGGCGCGGCCTCTGCCGCCATGTTGTGTGAGCCAGTTATCAAAGCAGCACGGTTCAGAGCGACGACTTGAATGGAAGAGGTGTAATAAGATAAAAGCAAGATGAAAGCAGCCGCAGTTTGGAAAATGGAAAGCTGGGCATTTGATTGTCCCGAAATGATGTTGGTAATAATTATAAGGCTGCGCAAAGTTCCACCTGCTTATTGGCCTCATAAATAACCCCTGACAGGTGTCATCTTTCAGAGCGGTCAGCTTGTTTGCCAGCAGACAAAGGTCATCTACAACATGCTATATTTTTAAAGAGGCCAGCTGGCTCCCACCCTGGTGGCAAAACAGTCCTCCGTCTAGATTTTAGTGGAGTTCCATTAATCTGTTGGTATGCTAATTGATGGGAAATGTGTGTAGTGTCGGTGTCTGTGTCTGTACCCCCCCCACCACACCCCCCTTTCAAATTCTGTACTAATTTTATCTTTCCTCTCATTGGTCCAGCAGGGAAACGGGGCCGAGGGCGATCCTGACCTGTCACAGTGGATACTGACTTGATGTGTGGGGTTACACCGTAAGCTGCAATGGATGTTAAAGAAAACAAACAAACAAAAAAAAAGAGCACGACAAAAAGGTCCAATGAAATTCCAGCCTTACAGAAGAAGCATCTCCCCCCCTTCCCCCCCCATGTTTTTTAACTTTATTTTATTTTCATTTATTTCTGAAACTGCCACCTTTTTAAAAAGATGACCGGAGCATTCTGAATACTCGCCACAGCCTCTTTTTTTTTTTTTTTTTTCCCCGCCGCCCCTGAGCCCCCGTACCCAGCCCTGATATACAGGGCTCTATGTATTGCCCTTACAATCTACCCCTTCCCTGTCCCTGAACATGCCATTTTTTAAAAATAATTATTGAAGAAATTGCACTTTTTAAGTTCTTAGGTTTGAAGTGGCTCAAAGGAGCTTGATGCTATTGTATATTTTTGTGCTAATCGCAATTTTTATCGTCGGAATATCCATGTTAATCTTAATCGTTTGATCTGGATGTTTGACAGAACATTTGCAGGTTTTTAGGGTGTACCCACCTGGCATGGATAAGTCAGGCATTCCAGGAAAGTGGTTCTTTTCAGAACTTGTCTTTAAAGGGTTGGTTGACTACCTCAGTACAGAGGACTAAACTACCCGGCCTGTACTGTAAATAGGGAAACTATATTGATGAAAGCAGGGCTTGTTTTCATACAAAATATGCACAAGAGCTGCAGCG
Organism: Nibea albiflora; assembly: GCA_014281875.1. Classification (NCBI taxonomy): domain Eukaryota; kingdom Metazoa; phylum Chordata; class Actinopteri; family Sciaenidae; genus Nibea; species Nibea albiflora. Next base: position 21,991,550 of record CM024799.1, on the reverse strand, counting down.
CAAAAACGATGTACTTAATGTAATATAGTCATTTCAGCTGCAGCTCTGACACTGCAAACAGTCAAACTGGGCATGCAAAACAATCTCATATGATGAGTCTGAACAAGCCCTGCTTTTATCCTATTTTGAACTGAATTAGCCGCCTTGCTTCTTCAGAGTATGTAGTTACTGGTTGTATAGTTTTTCGGATGAAATGTTACTTTTGTAAAGGCATCAACATCACAGGCATCCAACTGCCTTTGATTTAAAAAAAAAAAAAGAGAAAAAAAAAGAAACAAAAATAAAGCCCTGCAGTGTCCCTTTTGTGCCACTGTATTATTCCAGTGGGTTTGTTTTTTATATTGATACAGTACATTTTCAAACGTCAGAATAATGTAATACAACCTAATCAAATCTTTCATCATATAAAATCATGTTAATCTTGAATGATCCCTTCCCAGCTCCCAAAGACAGCAACTATGTAGTACGAAGATCTTTCGAGTTAATCTTGATGGATGACTGAATTGCCATAATGCCCAGCCAGTGAGCATGTGTGCCTAATGTTCGCTGCCACGACTTGGTGAGGGATCATAGTCGCATAGTGGTAGAAGGGATACTGCAGTGAATGATTTCTATTTCCGGGTATAGCAAAAAGGAAACTGCTCGTCAATCCCAGTTTTCTATACAGTTAACTCCCTCAATAAAATCATAACAACCACCTTTTGAAAAAAAGATGTTAGCAGTTTTAAACTATTGTTGGTGGCCAACAACGTTTTTTGCATTCCTGCAAATAAATTGTTTTATACTGTAAAATGGAGGTGAGTGTAACTTATTTTTGTAATAAAGTTTTTGATTTCTATCTGTGTCTTACTCTTTGGATAAAATCTTCATGAGATGCAAATTGGCTGGTGTTTGCTTCAGTTTGGTAACAAGTCTCTCTTTTTGTTTGATGTAATTGTGAAACTTCATCTGAGGTGAAGACACGTATGCTCGTCTCATTGCTTAAAAAGGATGCACATTGAGGAACAAGAAATCTATATTGAAAATGACACTGTGAGGTTTAAACAAACAGAATGGTGTGTATTTTCCTGTTACATTCATAAATTGACATTTTCAGTCGAAGAGGTAAAAGCAGGTGTAAGTAATACATCAGTAACAAAAAACAAGTCATTGTCAACACTGCATCCCAGAAACCAAAAACTAAATTGTGCATTGTTATGAACTTAGATATAATTTTCTCTTATGACACTAAAGAAGTGTGTATATATAGGAACTAACAAAACAAATTCAGGTAAATTTGGCCCCCTTATAGACTAAAATAATCCAGCTTTGGCCTTGTATGTACATCCACGGTGTGACTTTTAGTCTCTTTCACTTTGACTTCACGGTTAGCCCCTGTCGACTACCAATGAGCCGCTATTTTTGGTGTTTCTCTTCATTACAACGGGTCTAAACTAAACATTTGAGGCTCAACCGATTCGAATAAAGCTTTATACCGCCGTAAAACTGTAGATATGCGGCAAAGTAGAGGCACATTTACTCGAAAATAAAGTACCCGGTTAGCTGGCCGGTGACCTCAATCACACAGTCCCGCTCAACAGTTATTAGTCACAGGTTTTAAAAAAAAAAAAAAATCTGCGGGTTGCCATAGCAACAGCACTGATGTGGCTACTACAGCGGAACTAATTAATTGGCGGTTATGCTAACGTTGTTCGTTAGCCTGCCAAGACCCAGCATGTATTTTCAGTTAACGTGTGTAGTTTTATTGACTAAAACTATCGTGTCACGAAACACAAACTAATATCAACGCTAGTGTATTTATTACCGTTATTTTCTATGAAAGTAACTCGACATGGCGGAGCGGCGCCACACCCACCGCGGCGTCGATCCCTCAAACGGAGACACCTCGTGTATTTTATTATTTATTTGAGGGCGTGTGCTGATACAACGTTAGCCGCTTGTTTGTCTGTAAACTACAGTAACCAGCATGTTACGAGAGGCTACCGCCGCTTTACTGCGAGCACAGCGGAGGTGACATCACGCGTCTCCGGCGCTGACAACCAGGCAGCAGCCCCCCCCTCCACCCCCGCCTCAATGGACACAAATGACAGCTAAGAGCGCAGCAGCCATTAGCCAAAACAGTACCGGTTTAGTTTATTATTTTAAAGGGATAATCTGTACGCAGATGTTGCTGATTAATTATCTCTAATCCTGCTGTGGTTTACAGCTGTGTGCGGCACCTCGCCTCTACTCCGCTGATCCTACAAACAAGTCAGTCTGCGTATTTATTCTGCAAATTCATGATGGTGTCGCTGCAGGACTACAGTGAAAAATGGCCCATAACATGCTGGAGTGGATAAATAAAAAAACATTTGCAACTTGCTTGGTATGTAAAACAAAGAAGCAGCACAAGATGATGCGGTTTTGAGTTGACGCTGTTATGTGTATAGCTGATATACGCCCTTAGTTATTGTTATAGACAGTCGCTCCATGGTGGTCTTGTTTATTTATTTTTTTTACAGTAATATGCAATAGCCTCTCACAGGGACGAAGATGGGTTGCATCGGGGCTTGTCTGCAGAAAATAAGACGCAGGATGAAGCTAGACCGGTTCAGAGAGCTGGGCCGACAGTATCCAGTCTTCTGCTTTCTGCTGCTGGTCCTGCTTATGTCCACTGTGCTTTTAAACAGGTAGCCTATAGTTACCCCATCAGTGCTACCTCATGTATGGCATCCCTGACACCCTCATCTAATCCATTTATATATTAATAACAGTATCTTCTTCTGTTTTGACAGATACATACACATCATAATGGTGTTCTGGTCCTTCTTGGCTGGAGTCGTCACTTTCTACTGCTCTTTGGGACCAGAGTCTCTGCTTCCCAACATCTTTGTCTCCATAAAACCAAAGACTAAGGTAGGTCAGAAAGCAAAATACAGAATATAACTGACACAGTTAAAAATCTGAACTTGTTTGTAGTGATTTCTGAAGAAAATATTGTACAATATCGCAACATTATACAGATATTCAGTGTGAGAAGTGACCAGTCAACGTTTATTTATTTAAATAGCACCTTTTCGTGCTAGAGTGCAGCACGATGCTTCACAGAGCAAAAAACAGAACAGAAATACACAAAAAATAAATAGAATTTAGCAAAATAGATAATACATACATAAAATTGGGCCATACAATATAACATATAACATATATAGGTGGAGTTCCTCAGATCCACAGATCCTGTTCACTCTTAGTGGATACACAAATTAGATATCAATTAAGTGATCACAACATTTCCCATGATTAAGGCACTCTTGCAGCTGCAGTGAATGATGGGAAGGATCCCATGTAAAAGATGTTAACTTTCTGTTGCAGTCGTACCAACAGGAGCTGTTTCCACTGGGCCACAGCTGTGCCGTTTGTGGAAAAATCAAATGCAAAAGGCACAGGTGAGATCCCTGGTTATGTTTTGGTGCAGTGGTAGTTGAGGAAATGGTTGTATTGTAGCCTTATCATCATGTGTCAACAGTAGGTATACTGACAAGGTAAACTCTTGACCCCCACAGACACAAAAGGGATGTTCCCTGTGACTGTGACAAAGTGATTAATTGTGAAGCAATCACTGGAAAAGTCATCTGATTTAACTGAAGACATTGTAGATTAATTCATTGTATTTGGATTCATGTGCTCAATAACACTGTTGTTTATCACCAAGATATGGGTACACTGCTCTCTAGTGGTCAGAAAGGACTCTACCCCTTCACTCCATAACTGTGAGATTTATTTGCTTTGGGCTGGCTTTTTATTTATTTAATGATAGGCCGACTTTGCTACTGGAAAACTATCAACCATGGCTCGACCTGAAAGTTCCCTCCAAGGTGGATGCGTCTCTTTCAGAGGTAATACATGCATGGAGTAAACATATTTTTATTAATTAAATAAATCAAATGATCTCATACTCTTCTGTTTTATTTTTTCAAGATCCTGGAGCTCGTTTTGGAAAACTTTGTGTATCCTTGGTATAGGTAAGACATTTTTCCATCCTCCTTTTGCATGTCATAATGTCATAATATAAAGTGAAGTGGTGTGATATGTATATTATACTGTACTGTGTTTCTTTTCAGAGACATCACGGATGATGAGGCGTTTGTGGACGAGCTCAGGGTGACTTTGCGCTTCTTTGCAGCTGTGATGGTCCGCCGCACACAGAAGGTGACAGATTAAGACTGAGTGGAATTCAAATCTTTGGATGCTGATCTGAGTTGTTTTAAAAACGTCTTTCTTTCTCTCTCAGGTGGACGTGGCATCCCTCATTACACAAAAGCTTCTTAAAGTTTCCATGAAGCACATTGAAATAATCAGCAAAGCAAGACAAAAAGGTATTGCTCACATGTATAGCTCTCTTTTCAGTCTTTTCTTTGTGTACACCATAAAAAAGCAACAAACCACTCTTCTCGCTTGCTCTCCTCTGTAGTAAAGAACACAGAGTTTCTTCAACAAGCTGCCCTGGAAGAATATGGACCTGATCTCCACGTAGCCCTTCGCAGTCGCAGAGATGAGCTCCTCTATCTCAGGAAGCTGACTGAAATGCTCTTCCCTTACATCCTGCCACCCAAAGCTACAGACTGCAGGTAACCCAGTTGTGTGTCATTTGAAGGAGCCGCAGTGCCTTCATATATTTGTCAAAAAACATCACAGCGTCAGTGTTCCCCGAGGAGAAAGTCTGACAGCATTGATAACATACAGAAGTAGATAAGGATCACTCTTTTCTCTCTCATTTTCTTATTTCCTGCCGCCTTATCTCTTCGTTCCTCTCAGATCTCTTACTCTCCTGATAAGGGAAGTCTTGGCTGGCTCTGTCTTCCTTCCTTCAATGGACTACTTGGCTGATCCTGTGAGTGTAGACATGTTAAGGGCCAATTTTCTGTCTCCAGAACTGCACCTGGAGCCTTCTGCATGTCAATTATGCAAATGGAGGTCAAAGATATGTATTTTTCAGGACATCAAAAGTACTTAGAGTGATCTACGTGTGTTTACTACATGCTCTTTTTCTTCCTATTTTAGGACACAGTAAATCATTTGCTTTTGATATTCATCGACAACTCCCCTGTAAGTGCGCGTTGAACCGTTAATGTATCATCTGTGTTTTAACATATTGCTGCAGAGTGCATGTTATTCATGGGTGAACAGGATAACGATGTTTTCCATCTGCTCCTGTTGCTCTAGCCTGAACAAGCCACAGAGCCCACCTCAACACTGGTTCCTTTCCTGCAAAAGTACTCTGATACACGCAACAAAAAGCCCTCTGTAAGTGTACTGCCGCCACAACAAGCCACTGTGTGTTTTAGGCTGCTATATCAGGTCTCACCAAACTAAACAAGAAGTGTAAATAACATCTTTGAACTGTTTAAAGAGCACTGATTTCTATTCTCTGCATGCTCTCTGTCGCTCAACAGGTACTAAAGCTGGAGCTGAAGGAAATCAGAGAACAGCAAGACCTCCTTTTCCGTTTCATGAACTTCCTGAAGCAAGAAGGGGCTGTCCATGTGCTCCAGTTTTGCCTTTCAGTCGGTAAGCGTGTCCCGAACCATCCCAAACCAGTCATCAAAAGATAGTTTGGCTACTTTTACTTGCACATAATCCATATTTTTCAATATGAAATGCTCCTAAAAATTTCTTATACAACTCAGGTAAAGTAAGTAGTCTGATGCTGCTTTTTTGAGTGAATTGCCCGTAATTTTTAGTATCCAAGCAGAACAATTCAATAAAGACAACCCAACTCTAGCCATTCTCTCACCCCTCAGCCACACACAGTCAGTCTGAAATCATCAGCAAAGCTCACTAAAGAGTGTCCATTGTCTTGACACCCATGGCTAGCACAGCGATGCATTCTTAAACGTCCTGACACAGTGAGACGGAGATGTCTGACTCATTTATCTTCTCAGAGGAATTCAACGACAGGATACTGTGCCCAGAGCTGTCTGACTCAGAGAAGATGATGCTTCACGAGGAGGTGAAGAAGATCTACGAGACCTACTGTTTGGACGAGAGCGTTGACAAGATCCGCTTCGACCCCTTTATAGTGGAAGAAATACGCAACAGTATGCGACAGGGATCTTTCTAGAATCATATAATTTCCTACTGCACTCACCTCAATAAGTATGTACGCTATTAACATGTAATGTGGTTCTTGTTTTACTTCCCAGTTGCAGAAGGCCCGTATCCAGAGGTAGTGAAACTGCAGACCATGAGGTGTTTGTTTGAAGCCTATGAGCACGTCCTGTCCCTCCTGGAGAATGTTTTCACCCCCATGTTTTGTCACAGTGACGAGGTTAGCGTCTCCACCAAGAAATAAATCACTCAACTCACTGTCACCCAGCTTGACATACATACATACATACCTGACGTTCAGCCCAATTTATGAATCACCTATCTAGCATCTGTCCGTCATGACCTGATTTCTAAGTACAGCCCCTCTTAAAACACACACACACTCAGCATTAATGTTAATTTGTTTGCATCTGGAACAGTAACAAAGCTATATCTGCCAAATGCTGGAATCAGAGTCGGGTTGGAATTTATTGACTCCCTTGCGCTATCCTCTTCCGATCTCTCAGCCACCAACCACTATCAGCCGTGTCATCAATACCAGACGCGCAACTGGCCAATGAGCCGACACTGGCGCAATGCCAAGCTGCCAAGCCGAATTTCACCCCTCAGAGGCTTTTTCATTGAATACAGCTGGGTGGACCAGTGCTCAGCCATTGTCCACAGCAGGCCACTGCCCTGCATGAATAGTGTGTCTGGAGAATAATTATATAATTTGATATTTTGCTGCCACTCCTGTTCCTGCTCCAAAATAAACAGTTTAGTCATGATTATTATGAAGACATAAAAAGGTCACTCGATACATCCTTTAGCGTTGCTCATATAGCGGCAGAGAATTGCAATGGTGCATATGCTGTGTTTGACTGACCTGACATTTACATTTATTTATTTATTTGCTCTTTCCATAACATCTTTCAGTACTTCCGTCAGCTTCTTCGAGGGGCCGAATCCCCTGCAAGGAATTCCAGGATGAGCAGGTAGGTTTCACTTAACTAATAGTTGTGCTTGTGTTTGACAAAATAAATGTTTAACTTATAATGTTTGCTAGTATACTGATTCATTAGTTAGTATTTGACAAGAAGATAAACTAGCCACAGAAAATCAAAGAATGCCTCATGGGTAGTTTATTTTTATAGGCAGATACTTGATTGCTCTGTCTCCGCATGCACATGCAACCCAAGTTCTGTTTGGATCTCACTGGTCACAACTCCCTGTATGCCAATAGCCACTGCATTATGAAGGCAGAATATAGTCAGTGCCAGCTGCATCAAAAAGCCTGATATAAAGCTGTAAAGGAGCAATAAAAAAAAAAGTTCTTTACTTTGCAGTTTAATGAAACTTAAATTAGAAGTGACCTAAGCCTAGGGATCAACTGTCATGTTTCTATCACGGGGTATGGTGTGTATGTGGCCACGGGGCCCTGCCACTAACTCCTTGTGCATATTGTTCCAGAAATAGCCTCAGTTTGGATGACATTCGGTGAGTATCAAGACATCAGTGTGCTGATCAAACCAGTGGCTGGCTGAGCAGTGCTGCTGCACGCAAGATACAAATGACACGTCATTCTGTCCTGACTGGTCTACAGAAGAACATGCCTGTTTTTTTCTCTTTTAAACAAATTCACTGTGCTCTGGGCCAGCTGCAATCAGGGCATGAGTACTAGTTCATAATGCGATATGATATATCATTTTATCGTTAATCTAATTTCACCTCTGTTTTATTTGGCGCCTGTGCTGTAAATGCAGATGAGAGAAGATTGAGAAAACCGGCCTTAATCAGCTAATCGAGTTAATCTTAGCATGACTCATCATTAATATGTTAATCATATGTTAATCAAGCTAATCATGAATCATGCTGCTGAACACATGCAATACAAATTCTTTGTTTTGGAAGGTTTAGGTTTTATTTTTTGATTTGATTTGTGATTTTCCTCCTTAAATTATTCAAACGAGGTTTGCTCGCTCCCAAAATGACAGAATTGAACATGTTAGGAAAGACGTCGGTTGCTTTTATGTTTCTGGTTAAGGAATCAAAGTTTTCAAAGCAGCATGAATTATGCTTCTCAGAGGAGATAGAAGATAATGGCTCTTACTGGCACTCCATCCCGTTAACACTGACCAACTAGGAGCCCCCCTCCATGTTTGCAGTTCAGTAACTCCCCTTCCACTCTGCCCGTCTGTCCACCCTTTACTCCATCTATGTAATGCCACCACCATGCTCTGTCTGTGACTGTATGTCCACTTTGATTCTGTAACCACCATACTGCCTGCCCTGGTATGATCCACGGTCCTCTCCCTCCTCTTGCCCGTGGGGACGTGACCCTGTTCTGCTTATAGTTCCTGGGACTGGAGCCCCGAGTCCCCATCCTCACTGTTCACCGCCTCTGGCAGCTCTTCACCTGCATCTTTTAACTCCCTCCATGCCCAGTCCACGTTCACAACTTTCCCATACGGCTCGCTATCCCACCGCCACTCATCACCCAAGTAAGTCAGGGTCCATCCGTGTGCCACAGGTCACTCAGTGTGATGTCATGCTGTCCACTTTCCTCGTACGTCACCTCAGTCCCAACCAGACGCCTGCATGGTGGGACCGATGCATGGGATCCTGTTTTTTATTTGTCATGTGTCCTTCAACTTCAACTTGTGTTGTTCAGGCCGAAACCTCGTCTGTTGTTTTTGACAATGCAGTGACTTTTCAATGTTCAGTTTGCCGTGTAATGGGGTATATCACCGGGTGATTTTTATGTCACTTAGTCCAATTTAAGGCACAGAGCACCTGTGATGTTGTGTGCCTGTTCTGGTTGACTGGTAACTGATCATACCAAAATTTTCTTTTGCAATCATCACAATTTGTGATCTCCTTCTGTTCATGAAATCACTGCTCACCGCTGTGTGCTCTGTTTGCTTTTGGCGTTTAAACTAGAACCCAGGCATTTCATTGTGAGATGGCTGTGACTCTGGGTTTGGCTACCTTAGCTTATACTCCCCGTTGTACAGTCATGACACTGATTGCTATGTGCCCTGCTCCTTGCTTACATTTCCCTCCCTGTCACTTCTCTCAAGCTGTATGCGCCTTGCTGACGCCACGCGCATCTCCTTCATCGCACATTGTCTTAAAACCGCTCCGTTTGGGCCTGCAGGAACACGTCAAAGAGGGGCGAGTCCTTCGGGATCAGCCGCATTGGCAGTAAGATCAAAGGAGTGTTCAAGAGCACAACCATGGAGGGAGCCATGCTGCCATCTTATGGGCTGGTGGAGGGAGAAGACGACATGGTGTGGCTGATTTAAAATATTCCAAACCTTCATTTTTCGATGATTTAAAGTGTTTGTTATGACACTAACAGGCAGATAGTTTCCAGTGGAGTCTAGATTGAAACACAAATCAAACAGTCCTGTGTTTATTCTCATTCTTACAGATGATTCACACTGCATGTGCTTTAATGCAATACTTCAAAATAAGAAAATGCAATTCCAATTTTTTTTGTCCTTTTTGGATTTTTCTTAACAAATTAGGCCACTACAAAACGTTCAATTCAGACTAAAGCGCTCCTCTATTCTATCACTCTGGATAACCACTTGGGGGCGTTGGTGAGTAAAGAAAGGAAAGCCACGCTGTCCATTACTGTAAATCTGCCTGCCATATGTTAACTTGAAGTTTTCTGAAACGTCATGCGGCAAAGCAGACGTTTGAAACAGGGCTCTTCTCAGGGCTTCCTGGAGTTTTGTAAACCCTTGTTGCCTAGTTTACCCAAATATTTCACCGCTTAGTCATAATCAAATACAGCGTTTCATCTTGTACGGTGCTCCATTGAAGCTTCAGCAATTATGTTCAGTCCGTGATTGAAATGCATTTTTGAGGGCTGCAGAATGACATCAAAATGAAAGCAATGTTTGTCTGCACATCACAAGTTTGACGGGACTGTGTGAGGTCAAAGGAGCACGTATTTTTTTGTGTGACTATTGAAAATAACTCAACTTCTGCTTTGATTGAGAGAACTGCAACCGTTCTGTACCGTTGTCACAGTTTCTGTACTCTATTTTACTAAGTGAGTGTGCCTCTTGTACAGATATGGTTGTGGGAAATATGTACAGTACATGTACAGTATGAGTACAGATAATGAGCTGTCTCCATAGCTGGTGCAGTAAAACAGCAGCTTGGAAATATAAGTGCCCTTCCTGTACTTAGTGTAAGTAGATAATGCTATGTGTGCATTCCTCCCATTGTGAGTCCCAGCCATCCTTCTTTTCTCTAGATTGATTACTTCATAGTAAATTTGATTGGTGGATACCGTATGCAAGATATAGACGAGACGATAAGCACACTTTGAACTCGAAGCACAAAAGATATCCAAGAATTAAAAGACAACTCTCGAAGCGTGATCTTAAGAAGGCTTCACAGTGTTTTGCACTTCAACTGTAGCAGTTTTGACCATGACCTGTTTCTCTGATTTTCTCCTTCCTTGACCTTAACCTCTCTCACTTCCTTCCATTCAAGGTGGAGGAAGCCATTATGGTGCTGGAGGATGACTCCCCCATGGAGGCGGCCTCCACCCCAAGCACCCCTAGAAACCTCTCAGCCTGGAACATCACCATCCCGTACATTGACTTCTATGACGACGATGTGAAAAGAGAGAGGATTCCTGTGTTCTGTATCGATGTAGAGCGCAACGACCGGAAGGCCGGTGAGACTTAACAGCCCCGTGATTCTGTCACACTGTCTGCCACACCATCTGTTTCTGTATGATATAAAATATTTCACCAGTTTTATGTGATATAACTGTAGGTTTTTGTTCACAGACATGATTAAAGTCCTTAATCAAAGTGTTCTCTAAACATGTATATTTAACCCTCATAAACTGAGTTAATCTCCCTTATCAAGGCTGTATTGCTGTAGAAATGAAATTGTTTTGTTCAGTAGTTTCTCGATATCTGTACTGTGAATGAAACTACCACCCACAACTTAACACACATAACACAAACTAGGACAGCAGGAATCAGCAAGCCTGGCTCTGTCTAAAGGTACGGTGACCGGCGTTTTCCTGGTCAGGAGGAGTCACTCTGTGACTCTCCAGTGTTTACGTGGTAACCTAACTAAATACTAGATGACAACTCTGCTCTTGTCTCCCCACAAAAATCAAAATGAGAGTAACAGCTGCAGAAAAAGCTGCAAAAAACCCCCTGAAATCACATGACACAAATATGGAACATGTTGCTGTCACTCACAACTCACCAGTTGCCTCTCACTGTCTGTTCCTTCTCATTGCCTCTTGATGTTTCCTCGGATGCTAACTGAGAGTAGGTCTAACCTTACTGTGTGTTTTCCCTGTTTGTGTTTGCCTGCAGTGGGACATGAGACAGAGCACTGGTCTGTGTACAGAAGATATCTGGAGTTCTACGTTCTTGAATCAAAGCTCACCGAGTTTCACGGTAAGGTTTCTGTATACCGCTCTAGTTTCATTACGTGACCCCTGTACCATTATTTTTTCATTCACTGCTGTAAGGAAGGAATTACCCATGAAAGTTAGGCTAGGTTAGGTTAGGTTAGGTGTAATGGCAATATTTAGAGACTTTGTAAACCACACAACGTGCATCTTTTTATTTTCAAAGATTCCTTTCTGTAAAATCTCACACCCTCTGTAGGCTCGTTTCCAGATGCACAGTTGCCTTCAAAGAGAATCATCGGTCCCAAGAATTATGAGTTCCTTACCTCGAAGCGGGAGGAGTTCCAGGAGTACCTCCAGGTAGATGTTTGTAAAATATGTACTAAATATAGATTGATGGGTCTCGAGATGAGCCATGTGAACATAATTTAAATACACAGCTGGACTCTGCACACTGGTCAATTAAAGTGTGGAATAAATCTCACGTCCTCTGCATGTATAAATAGACTAGGGTGGCTTCAAACCAGCCGCTAATGTCCTCTTAAATCCCTCAAGTAGAAAGCAGTGCCCTGACCTAAGAGTCAGAGAGGGAGATTTTGTTATTACTTGTTTGAAATAAGCGCCTTAATTTCACTTTCTCTCATGCTCAGAGCCCCCCCCCCCACACACACACACACACAAGCACACAGTTCTCCAAACAAATCTTTCTACTCAATGCATCTGGCGGCTCACTCGAGCAACCAGACTTCAAGATCAAACTGGGACTAGGTCTGAATTGTTCTGCATTTGTCCCAGGAACACAGCACCTCTAGTTTCAGAAAACAAAAGTGATCATTACTGAATTGTGAAGATGAAGAGGATGTCAGGATACGTCAGGACCACCAACGGGTTGAATCGCCGTTGTAAAAGGAGAAGAATTCATCCCTGTCTCATTTGGCTGTCCACGCGGCAGCTGCAGCTTTTCAAAACACACTTCAGACTCTGCAGTTGTGATCAGGGCCCACTTTGTTTTTGTTATTCATTCAAGCACTCTGTGTTGAGACTTGATACTTGGCTGCCAAACATTTATAGACAAAATGGCTTCTGAGATTTATTTCAGGAAACATCGTGTGTGAGTTTGTGGAGTTTTCAGCAGTTCATTCACAAATCCCAGATGTGTTACAACCGGAGTTACAAAATGAGTAACATATACAGTATGCGACTGTCCACATGGCAACCTGGATAATGTACTGTACCTGCATTTACTACAGTTTTAGTCAAATATATTTAAAAGCCACAGCACTGATTCAAATGTCCACAACAGGACTTAAAACAAACATGCTTTCTTTGCAGAAACTTCTGCAGCACCCGGAGCTGAGCAACAGTCAGCTGCTCGCTGACTTCTTGTCACCTCACAGTATGGAGTCTCAGTTCCTGGACAAGATGTTACCTGACGTGAACCTGGGTACAGTATGAGCGAGCCAAAGACCCGTGTGATGGATTATGTTTGAACAGCAGAACATGTCACACACGCGGTGAAACTGTTTGGTCAGCCCGACCTCGTGCGTTGCGGTGAAAAGATGTTTGTGTTTCAGACAGAGACAAAATGTGACAGAGCCATACATCACTGAGATAACGTGTTTATGTTTCACAGGGAAGATCATTAAGTCAGTTCCCAGCAAACTCATAAAAGAGGTAAGAAATACACTCCTGTGGTTTCTACAGTACAATGAAATCACTCCAGATTTGGGCAGTCCATTAAACATGTTCAAATGACAAATACACCTGTAAGAAAAATGGTTGTCATTGTATCCCGTGCTTTCTCTGTCAGAAAGGGCAGCATCTGGAGCCTTTCATCCAGTCCTTCTTCAACTCCTGTGAATCTCCCAAACCCAAACCCAGTCGCCCCGAGCTCACCATCCTAAGCCCCACCTCGGAAAATGATAAAAAGGTTTGGGAAGTCTTTTTTTATACTCTCTCTCTCTCTCTCTCTCTCTCTCTCTCTCTCCCAGCTAAAGCTCAAATATACAGTAGTTGAATAGCTGTTTACGTTGGAGGGTTGCCATTTGAAAACACACAATCCAATGGAGTTCTAGTGTGGAAATAACTTTCAGCACAACGCCACGGTTCGCATCTACCGAGGCTTCATTCTGAGAACTGTTGTTTTGTTTCTGTGTGTTTTCATGATAATGTCACTGATTTTGAAATATTCCACGCAGAGGCCTTGAAATGAAGGGAGGTTTAACTAGGTGGGAGTATGTATCTACTTGTATGTATCTATGTGGGTACATTCATACTCCCTATCTAACTTGACAACTTGCCAGAGGCTGAATTAGTGAGATCATGAAAGGTTTGTAAGCATGTAAGCATTTTCTGACGTATTCTGATGTTATATGAATGTCTCCTTCACTGCAGCACTTGAACAAATATGTCATCGCTTCAGAATAAACAGGCACCTTGTCGTGCAGTTTAAGACTTTTGTTGCAGCATTTTGTCAGTCGCCCAGAGCAGAAAGGGTTTAAGAGAGCAGTAGCACCATTATTGTCTTAAAAGTGCTTCAGTCTCAAACACAGATGTAAATCCTTCCCTCCCAGCTCTTCAATGACCTCTTCAAGAACAACGCCAACCGATCAGAGATGACTGAGAAGAGACACAATCAGAATTACTTCCTGGAAATGATCACTGTTGAAGGAGTGTATGATTACTTAATGTATGTGGGTGAGTTAGAGCTTGGTAATTTGCATGACATGTTACAGCCGTCACTGAAGTTGTGAGCGATGGCTGTAATTCTGATCTGGATCTCAAAGTTATTTTTCAGTTTGAAAATGTGTAAAAATCATCTAAAAATTGAGATTTTTTTAAAACAGAGAACACAAAATAAGCTTACATTGAGTAAATATAAAAGATTTCAGCATTACTCCCAAGAAATATAAAATGATCAAATGCCATATTACATGTATGTATATTATACGCATGTTTTTTTAGATGACGCTATTCAAAAACAAAGTTACAAATAGTTTTACACTAATACAAGTAAAAGTTGATTAAATACTGAACATACAAACCTCACTTTCACTCTCATGACCTTCAAGGCTCTCTGACTTTCCTCCTCTTTCCCTACCTTCTTCGTGGTTGCCAGGCCGAGTCATCTTCCACATCCCTGACTGGCTGCATCATCTGCTAATGACTGGCCGGATCCTGTTCAAGAACACACTGGAAGCCTACACAGACTACTACCTTCAGTACAAACTCAACCAGGTGGTCCAGGAACACCGGCTGGTCTCGCTCATCACTCTGCTTAGAGGTACACAGCAGTTAGTTCAGAGACAAAGCGAGTTGGACACAGCGGCGTTTATCTACCCCGTCCGATTCTTGGAAATGAAAATAACTTGATGTATTCCTTTAAACATGCTAATGTACGTAATCTTTGCCCTTCTAGACACAGTTTTCTGTGAGAGCAGTCCGCCTCGCTCGCCTCAAGACAAGCAGAAGAGGGCAAAGAAGACCTTTGAGGAGATGATGTCCTACATTCCAGGTATTCCTTCACCTCTACAAATGAGTGTTTTGTGGTTTGTAGGCCACCTCAGCCAACATTTCCATATTCCAGAAGACGAATCTACAGTTGTGAAAACAAGTTTTATTACAGGTGCTATTTATCTTTAGACTTTCTGGGGAAATGTATCGGAGACGAGGCCAAATATGAAGGAGTACGTCTCCTCTTCGATGGACTGCAACAGCCCATTCTCAACAAACAGGTACACAAACACGAAGTTGTATTTCGCTGCTGGAAAACCTCTCATCAAGACAAAAGAGATGATGTGACAGGTAATGAAAGATCGTCTTTCATCTTCCCCCTGCTTTTTGTCTTCTTCAGTTGACGTATGTGCTGTTAGACATCGCCATTCAAGAACTTTTTCCTGAGCTAAACAAGGTAAACCGATTCTCGCCTTGGTTTTCCAAAGAAATATACTTCCTCAGTATCCATCCATGCATTCATTATATATACATGTCACATGTAACACTCGTGTCACACCATTACCTTCTTTGTACTTTGTACTGTGATAAAATGGGGAAAGCTGACTTCAGGGCAAAGAGCAATCTGTTAAGGCCTCACCTGATGGTCAAAGACTGAGCAGAATAAGAGAGTCATCTACTGTCCTGTCTTACAAGGTGTACATGTAAGAGATAAGAGATCCATGTAAGAGATTATCCATGCATACATGTCACCGCGATTGTTCTTTTATGATTATATCTGACAAATAATAAACTGAACTGAATATGCAACTGACCCACTCACCTGGCACTTTTCCAAGCGTATAAAACCGCTGTTGTAAGACTGAGATCGTCGGCAGATACTGAATTAAAATTACATACTTGAAAAATAAAAAAAAGTACTAAGTCTTTATTTAAAGTTAGAATTGGTTTCATCTCTGTAGTTCCGATCACTTCCATCATGCGTTGTAAAATGTGGCTGTTATTAACCTGCAGAGGATTTGGAAATGGAGAAATCATCTGTTGTTCTCACACAGTTGCATCCAGCTAAACTGCCTGGAACCAAAATTGGCTGTAGTGATACAATCTCAGAAACTGTGAGAAAAATTCAGATTTTCTTACAGCAACGGAAAAACAGGAAGAAATCATAAACTTAGGTTACAGGCAGTTGAGTATTTGTGTTGTGAAACATCTTGTGTTTTATACATTATTTTGCATGCTTATGATTCTCTTTGGGTACTCTCTCACACTCCAAAGGCTTAAAAGCTTGATTGGTGACTTTAAATTGGCCGTAGGTGTGTGTGTGTGTGAGCATGAATGATTGTCTCTGTGTGCTGTCTGAGGAAACAATGACTTTTGCAGGGTGTACCCGGCCTCTTGCCCAATGTCAGCTGGGATAGGCCGCAGCCATCCATGATAAGCAGTTACAGAAAATTACATTTATAACATATTACCTGTAGCTGTAAGTGATACACTTTAGTATACACCTACTTGACAACTAAGATTCTCTAATTTTGTGCTTGCTCTGTTTGTGTTTCCTCAGCAGGGGCAGAAGGAGATCTCTATGATGGCTCCATGGATGTGAAATGAAGAATTCAATGAACATGCCTGACATGCTTATGAGGCATTAAGCTAAGCCTCCTTTTGTTGTTGCGGTTACGTGAAACTAACATGGACATAGCACGTAGTCACAGCATCTCATCTGAATACCTGCCACAGCAAGAAGAGGGACACACACAAGGATTTTCCTGCTGAACTGCATGTGTACCTTTGTAAATAAGTTGTATAATACATTAAATAAATAATATAACAATGGTCCTTGTGTATTCTTAACGATAAATGCACATGAGGTAGGAAGAAAGAAGCACTGGGGTGGTGGTCTCCAGTTATTTACTGCTAATGGTGGTGGTGGACTACTGCTTGATTCTGGTTCAGATTCTCAGTGGACTTGATTAGTTTATCTTATCATCACTAATCATCAGTGACAGCATCACTTCAGGCAACTTTAGAGGTGGAACCTTATTAACCTAACTATTGTGTTTTATGAACTAAAACGGAATTGTCTTGCATTATTCCTACAGTATTTCTTTACACCTGAAACAGATTTCTGACAGACTTTTCAAATCAGCAGTTTCAATTCCAAACTCAAACTTTATTTAATTGTATAGCACATTTTATGCAGCCCAAAGTGCTTCACAGCGCAAAATTAAATGTCTACAGAGATCTCTTGGTGAAAGCAGATGTGATGACAGAAACAGCAGTACGATCTTACAGAAGATCTGTGTTTTATCATCTCAGGGTGCTTCTCCTATGCGTAGATGAAGATGCCAACTAAAGCATTGAGGCCGAGGATCAGAAAGGTGAAGGTGAAGAGAACAACAACAAAAAACAATGGCGTATTCACAGATCATATCTACAATATATTTCTGTAGCAATATATTCATGCCTAACTCAAACAAAGCAATACAATTCTTTACTAAAGTGTTGTCGTGTGTCTGAATATGTGCTGGAAATGGACTAAGGTTGAAGACAAACAAAACTGCAGTCAAACTGTGTATAGGCACATCCAGGTGCAGAAATACATTTTGCCTTGTTTCCATCCATTGCTATAGAGACAAAGCATTGTCTTAGATTTGATTTCACAACATTCTTTACATACATTCATTTGGATTCTCAAGAAGAAAACACATTCATACTAAAAATGACTTACATGCACTTTTAGGTCAACAACATTGGTAATTTTGAATACTGTCTTCTTGAGTAAAGTTTTATTATACAGATATCCTGCCTGGAAATTGAATCTACCCCGAGGCTGAACCTGCAATCCTGTTACCATCTAAGTTATCCTCAAAGCCACTGACATGGAAAGGCAATTAACCAAGTCCCAGAGGGATTCCCAAGCTGCCAAACCCACCTTGTAGTTTATCACAGTTTCCTTAAAGTGTACAAAGCTAATCAGAGGATCAGGGACAGACATGAACCCAGCAGCAACAAAACAAGGCTGTGGGCTGTGAACACAGCTGAGTTCCTGAACATGATCCGACCTTCCACTGACGGGTACACGCGCTTCATGTCCGAGATGTATTTGGATAAGACTGCAATATCCATATCACCTGCAAGAAGTGGAAACATTACAGCATGGTTATTGGGTCTTTTCTTTTTCTCCAAGCAGCCCATGCACAAAACATCTGTTCTCCATGTTTACATGCGTGTGAGCTATAGAGACAGCTGCGTAACATATTTGTTTTTCTAAATCATTCCCTGTAGAGCCCAGAACATATATGACCAGTAAATAGGATTGAAATAAGTGGACTGGGAATTCAGTGATGGATAAACTGCACCCTTCAGTGCCTTGCTAACAGCTGCAGTCACAAAGCCCTGGCATTCAAGAGAACTACACTGGAAGACATTCAAACGTATGAAAGAGGGACAGCCAATGCACAACATATTACGATCATATTACTGTCAGTTATTACACAGTGCTAAGTGCTGTGAGCTTCCGGCATCAATATGCTAACATGCTACGATGACAACCTGCTGATAGCTGCATAATAAAGTGACTCGTCACCAATTATCGCAACTGCTTTGGTGTTTTAACTTTGGCGCTCTTCCCAGAGCAACATCCTGCCTTTTGTGTGGTTTCCTCTCTTTCTTCTCTGTGCTATTAGCTACTGTATTTCTCATTTTTATGACACTTATTCCTCTCTAGAATACTGTTACCAGTATATACCTGTGTGTGTGTGTGTGTGTTGTGCGTTTTTAAAGTGATTGTAACCCAAGTGGAGAGCAGCTCTAACACCTCCAAAAACCTTCTCTTAAACTTGCTCTATGTCCTCCTTGTCTGGTCTCTATGGTCTCGCACTTTTTTCTCACTCTCAGCTTAAAAGTGATGGGAGTGCCAGCCCACACTGCCCATAGACTCCCATATTACCTCTCAACAGAAAACTTCTGCTCTTATAGTTTCTGCAAACAGCAACACATTCTGATGATCTTGTTATTTTTGGGGATTGGACCCAATGTCTTCAAGCTATAAGCAATGGCTGCGCCTCAACTACTCTATTATAATACAGACTAAGTCATGGCGCTGTGTCGTCTGGCCCAGGGGCATTGATGGGATGATAGGAAACTGGTTTGGATATGACTTGTAGTTTTCTGGTAAATGGACTGTGCTTATATTGCGTCTTTCTAGTCTTCCATTCAGGGTGCTTTTACACTACATATCTGTTCATCAGTCTTTTGGAGCGAACCAATCATACGCAATCATCACCGATGTCGCAGCCTTCTGGAGTAATTTGGGGTTCAGTATCTCGCTCAACAACACTTCGACATGCAGACTGAATGATCCCCTAAACCACAGACGACCCATTCCTGTTTATTATGATGTTCTCAACTAAAATTGGGTTTTAAAAAAACAAAAAAAAGCACCAGATGATGTAGGTAGTTCAGACTGATTTTTAAAGAGTACTCTTTGGGTTATTATCATTATCTTTATTTGAACAGCATCAGTTCGCCCCTTTGTGTACCTTCTGACTCACCTCTTTTTGTTACTAATTTCTGGCAATAAATCACTGTTCGATCCAGTACAACAGGTTTTATGTTACTTCCGTCTTCCTTCTCTTCCTTCATTACATTCCTGCACAAGCTGACTGACAGACTTAATCTTGAACTTAAACTTAAACTTGGTCTTTGGAATAATACAATTTCAGTACATGCATGCGATGCTCCAAAAATGTCTGTAAGAGATTTTTGAGTCTATTTTCAGCCTACTGCAGAAAAACAGGATAAGTTTAGAGGTATTTAGGGCTGACAGTTTTCCATGTGTTTTCAAGATGTTTTACAGGATACCGAAAGTAGGAAGTTTTTTTTGGCACATGATTGTCTCTTAGGCGGATCCTTGAATGACTGAATAAATAAAGATATATAACGAAAAACCTGTCTAGCTGCTTCCAGCAAAGTGTCATTAAAATAATAGGTTAAGTGAACTTTAGAAACATCAGTCGATTCTTGCCATCTCTTTGCTTAGCTAAAGACATAATTTTGAAACCACCTCTACTGCCTACCTGTGTTATGCTTAAGTAACTCGTCCTTAACCATGGCATAGCCATCACCTCCGCCCACCATGTATGAAGGCATGACCACGGTGTACGTCTTCTCCGGGTCTAATGGTTCATACTTGGGCATACGGCACTCAGTGCAGAGCATGGATAAAGACACTACACGCTGGTCCACTGGTTTGGAGAGGTCATACTCTACGTGAATGCCTGGAAATATCCAAGAGAAAAAGAGTAAAATGTTTGCTGGGGTGTGGACATCAGTAACAACAGGCTTTTGGGAAATATTAATTCTTAATGACTTGAGATGAGAATATTAATACACTCTAATATTAATACACTCTAATGTCGTTTCTGTGAAAATGAAGCTGTTATCAGCAGCCACTTAGCTTAGCATGAAGACGGGAACAGCAAGCATTGCTCTATTGAAAGCTAACAAAGTTTGCCGAACAGTATCTCTAAAGCTGCTGCTATCACTGCAAATTGATATCTTTACACATACAGATGAACCAAATAAGACATAATGTTAATTAGCAGCGTTATGTTACTCAGAGGGCAGGCTTACATGGGATGCGTTAGCTTGACGTAGTCACGTTAGCTTGACCAAAGCAGCAGTTAGCCTTTACAAAAATGATTGTACGTCTGGAAACTTCCTCAAAAGTTGCATAATTTGCATGCTGTGTCTGTTTCACTTATCCTGTTATCTTTCCAGTTATCCACCAGTAACTTTGGTTATATTTGGCTAGTGAGCCTTCAGTTGCGGACAGCACCTCTCTGAAGTGTGGTCGGTTACCAGGGTTAAGATTTTGCATTTGCACTGATGTACCTCTGTACCTCTTGCTGGTAGGCTGCTTGTTTAATGTTAAACGTTATAATTAACTTAATTACTAAGTAATAAGAACTTAAATCATTGTATAATATATAGAATGCTTTCAACTAACTTGCCCATCACTGTTAATAATTAAACTTTAGAAGTAAGACTTTTCTGATTCAGATTTTGATATCTTTGGACAGAGACAGCCTAGCTGTTCCCCATTTCCAGTCTTCATTCTAGGACTAATCTACTGGGAGTAGATTCATATAAATAACTTACTGGACAGACTCCTCAGACATCTGAGAGTCGTCTTGTTCTGGTGTATTTACCAAAATGTCAAATTATGTGTTTGTACAGTAGAGAAACACCATGGCCAGAGGACAGACCTGAGACTTGAAGAAATTCTCCAGACATGGATCCATATCTGTGAATGGAGTGTTCAAAAGCCTTTTTCACTGTTGATCCTTTTAACTGGACCAAGTCAAAAGTTCCTCCAAATGGTAAGACAGTCAGGATCTCCTCCATAGTTATGGAACCTAAAAGAAAGGGAAAATACCATGCCATTAAAAAAACTGCAACTACAGATAATGTGGCCTTTGTAATGGAGCACAAAAAACAGAAGTACCGTTTCTGTAGCGCTCATCTATAGCCGCCCGTATGGCACCGCTATTCAGCATACATATGCCCACGTGATTCCACGGCAGATCGCCTGATTCCTTTAGATTGTAATAAATCTGGCAATGCAAAAGGAGAGAAAGCAAATCAAATATCCTGGAAAGACTCCTGTGTTTGTGGAAACTGACCCATTATTACAGCGGACAAAGTGGTGTTTATGTCAGCCTCCTCCAAACCCTTGAACAAATTCCCATGTAATGCTGAGCACGCACAGACAAGATCTGAGGTTATAACTAATAGGAAGTTGAGATTCAAGTGTTTTGTCTCAGGGGTAAATCAACTGAACAACAGCGGAAGCGACTACTGCTACTGTAGTTATTACCATAGCGTCACAGATCAGGTTTCCAAGGTTACACTCCCGAAAACGGCACTCTTCAAACGTCCCATTGAGGTATACTAAGGTTTGTCCGACATACTGTGCGGAGTACTTAGCCAGGTCTTTCTTCCACTTCTCAATGTCAGCGAGGAAACCTGGGTCTGAGAAAGTTAGAAATATGAAATATTTACGAAAACATGAGATGGGCTCATTGAATTTTGACAGAACCATCA
The DNA here is from genome assembly GCA_014281875.1 of Nibea albiflora. NCBI lineage: Eukaryota > Metazoa > Chordata > Actinopteri > Sciaenidae > Nibea > Nibea albiflora. The sequence goes on along the minus strand of CM024799.1, from coordinate 21,969,526 downwards.
AGAAAAGAAAATACCTTGAGGTATGCTGTTGTCCATTAAGATGGGGTTTCCAACAGTCTTTATCACGTTTCCAGCCTCATCGAAGGTAACCTTCAGGTATCCAAGGTATTTCCCAAAAGCATAAGCCTGGACCACCGGCACGTCCCTCCCATCGTTAGATCTCACCATGAAAGGATATGGACCTGCTGGCACTTCAGTGGATGGGGGATTTCCTGCAGAAAAATACATTTTGAGGTTTGTGTATGGACTTACTTCCTGTTGCATTGCGGAGGTAAAACTGTGGCTTTGCTAAAAAAAAAAAGACAGACATCTACAGTCTAATTTAATAAAAACAATAATAAAAAACATTAAAATTAAATTAAATTAACGTTAAATTATGTTGTAAAACAGTAAGTTGATCTGTTAAAATAGGATAAAATACCAGTATAGAGGAATGTGTTGGTGTGTCCTCCGATAACAACATCAACCCCTCTCACACGCTTGGCGATGTCTTTATCCACGTCAAAACCAGAGTGTCCCAAGGCTATGATCTTATTGTAGCCCATAGTTTCCAGTTTTTCAACCTGAACCTGAAGTGTTGCCACCTCATCCTCAAACTTTAGGTGTGGGCCTGACACACAGGGGGAAAAATATGATTACAATCAGACAAGAAGGTGTATATACAGTAAAACATACAGTTCCTTGCAAAAGTATTCACCCCCCCTCCCTTACCTATTTTGTTACATTACAGCATGTAGGTCAATGTTTTTGTAATCTGAATTGTATGTGATGGATTAGAACACAATAGTCTAAGTTGGTGAAGTGAAATGAGAAAAATATACTGTATATAACTATTTTTAGAAATAATGAGCTCTGGTGCAACCAATTACCTTCAGAAGTCACATAATAACTGAGGCTGCAACACCTAAGCAAGAGGCACCATTAACCAAACACTGTCATGAAGACCAAGGAACTCTCCAAACAAGTAAGGGACAGTGTTGTTGAGAAGTACAAGTCAGGGTTAGGTTATAAGACAATATCCAAATCTTTGATGATCCCCAGGAGCACCATCAAATCTATTGTAACCAAATGGAAAGCACATGGCACAACAGCAAACCTGCCAAGAGACGGCTGCCCAGCAAAACTCACGGACCGGGCAAAGAGGGCATTAATCAGAAAGGTTACCTAAGGAAACCCTGGAGGAGCTTTGCATAGGACGACAATAAGCTGTACAGTCCATAGAGTTGGACTTTATGGCAGAGTGGCCAGAAGAAAGCCATTACTTTCAGCAAAAAACAAAATGGCATGTTTTGAGTTTGCAAACAGGCATGTGGGAGACTTCCAAAAAGTATGGAGGAAGGTGCTCTGGTCTGATGAGACTAAAATTGGGAAAACTGGGAAACTGCTCAGAGTTGAGGGAAACATGGATGGTGCTAAACACAGGGATATTCTTGAGCAAAACCTGTACCACTCTGTGCATGATCTGAGGCTAGGATGGAGGTTCACCCTCCTGCAGGAAGACCCCAAACACACAGTTAAAGCAACATGTTGGAATGGCCTAGTCAAAGGCCAGACCTCAATTCGATAGAAAATCTGTGGTCAGACTTGATGCTGTTCACAAGCGCAAACCATCCAACTTGAAGGAGCTTTTTGCAAGGAGGAATGCAAAAATCCCAGTGGCAAGATGTAGCAGGCTCATAGAGACTTATCCAAAGCAACTTGGAGCTGTGATTGCTACAAAAGGTGGCTCTACAAAGTATTAACATTAGGGGAGTGAATAGTTATGCACATTGACTTTTTCTGTTACTTTGTACTATTTGGTGTTTGCGTCACAACATCTTCAAAGTTGTGGGCATGTTCTGAGAATTAAATGATCCAAACAATCCATGTTAATTCCTGGCTGTGAGGCAACAAAACACGAAAAATGCCAAGGGGGCTAAATACTTTTGCAAGGCTCTGTGTAAGTAAGTAGCATAAGCTCTGTGTAAGAAAACTGACCACAGCGGAAAAAGCTCTAGAGAGTGTTTTAAATTCAAATCTGATTAAGTGCGTGGTCTGTGCTCACTCAACACATGAAATGCTGCATGAAAAGAAGTGCCACTAAAGACATTAAAAGATACATCAGTCAAACAATGGATGCTTTTACCTGGCATGGATAAGTAAGGAGTTTCTTTAGTGGTGTAGCCCACCACAGCCACTTTCTCTGAGCCCACCTTTAGGATTGTGTAAGGCGTGTAGTAACCACTGATGTTTGCAGCCAGAGTCTGGTCAGCCTTCATGTTGGCACTCACCACAGAGCAATTTACATTCTGGAGGAAGGGGTGGATCAGACCCTCCACACCGTTGTCAAACTCGTGGTTTCCAAAAGCCTTAAATATAAACGAATATATATTTTAGTAACTGGGCTCCAGTGATTTAATTAAATCAAACATCTCTATGACCAAATTTAGCTGTGTTTTAAAAGAAATATCGCAATAAAAAGATTATTTACCATAACATCATAACCAAGTTTGTTCATGAAGTGTGCAGCTTCGGCGCCTTTGTAGTAGTTGAACCAGACAGTTCCTTGAAACTGGTCTCCTGCATCAAGAAACAACACATTCTTCTCCTTTCTCCGGATCTCCGACACTTTAGTGAACCTCCTGGCGACCCCAGCGAAGCAATGGTCTCTGATTGAACACTTTCCCGAGTCCACAGCTGGTCTCCTCGATCCGCGCATGGTTGTCGTTGGTGTGAAGCAGTGTCACTTCAAAAGTCGACGCGGTGCCCGGACAGTTAAGAAGCAGCAAGAGGCAGAGAGAGGTCAAGGGAGCGCGCAGGGACATCCAGACGCTCATCCTGTCACCGTGCGTAAATGCGAACCAGTGAGCAAGAAAGAAGGCTATACATGAACAAGGCGTGGGCTTTTCCTGTTAAGACTCGGTGGTCATTGTAAGGAAAATCAGAAAAAAGACAGGACACGTCGGAGAAGGTTTTAAAGGGTTTATAAGCTGTAACTGAGCAGTTGGTTAGTAAAGTATAATAAATGTATTCTTGCTTTTTAGGTCCGTTTTTAGTGGTTAATAAAAACAACTTTTGTCAGGCTGTGAGAAAAACGAATTGCACAATAAACTGCTACAGGAGGATCTAAAAAAAAAAAAAAAACTAATATCACAACCAGGTAACTCAAACTTTGTTTTTTTTTTTAATATTAGGGACTGTGTGAAAATTACTAGTATGTGAGGGGACCCTCCTTTCCCTCTTTAGAGAAATGCTGTTTAGGGAGATACTGATTGATCCCTATGAACCATATCCACTGTTTCTTCAAACAGTGGTCCAACAGATACAACAACATGCATGTTTTTCAAGTACTATTTCACATAATGTTGCTGTTTTCACAGTAAAATTTACAGGGAAGGAATGAAATAAAAATCTAAATCTAGTGGATAGAAAAATTAAAGATACACCCAGATAATATACTTTGAGAAGGCATGGGACATACAACAGCATCTCCCCTCTTCAATACACACGAGTGTATTGACACATGATTGACGCATGAATAACTTAAAATTAAGTGAAAGCATGCCATCTCAATTTTGAGTAAGTGTGCGATAATTCTGATTCAGCTACTCATAATTCTATTTTTTTCCAGTCATTTCTAGTTTTTCTTCTCTTACATTTGTTTGTTTTTTTCTCTGGGATATGCCTCAATAAGTAGCAGAACATACAAATGCACACTTTCCACCAAATCATAGTAAGAGGGCAAATACAAAATATTGTCCATTTACAACTCTACAGCAGAATGAATGAATCTCTACAATCTATATGGAGTAAGAGGGTGCACACTGATCTGCCTGTTTTATTGAATATGGTGCCCCTCATGCAGCAGCACCCCTTAGTGGAGAGACAAGACTAGAACAAGTTCATCAAAGGTTGCTCAAAGAGAAGCATCGTAGCTCCCAAATATTATTTTCAGTCAGTGGGGAGAACATGCACAGGAGTCCTCAAAGGTTTATTGTCTATATCTGTTCTCTTTATGCCCTCAGGATAGTAGCACCAGTCCACTCCATGTCCCTAAATGCTCACTAGTCTACAAATAAGGAAATATGTCCACCCTTAATGTTGTTATCTGACCGTGTAGAGCCTCTACGTTATTCAGCCATCTGCTGTGACATCAGCCCGGTCAAAATGGTGAATGCTTTCCGAAACACGAACATACAGCTGCTCTGAGCGAAGGCAGTGTCCCCATAACGATCTGAGGATTAACAACTCCCTCCAAGAACCTCAAGACATTTCTTTGACCCTGTGTAAACCCCATATGTTAGCATGCTAGATTAAAAAAAAAAAAAAATCCCTCACAGCTAAGTAAACGACGAGGATTCCAGAAGCAAATCTAAAATATTTGTCTGAAAAAACATCGTAATAGAAAGCGAATCACCATCACTGCAAGTTTGTTCTTAAAAATCAGTTTGCAGAGCCTGCATATCGGGAAGACCAAGAAAGTCTGGTGCAATCCCGCCCACCCCCGCCTGCACGCATACCTTATGAGGTTCAGATCATTCAGTGTATACAACAGGCTGATTGGCATGTTTTATGAAACAGCGGTGACCAGGGCACTCCCTTTTTTTGTGTATTGAGGAGGCAGTGTTATGGCTTATGATGCAAACGGACTCAATTAACTGATCAGGAAGGTGAGCTTTGTTGTAGGAGAGCGCCTTGACAGCCTGGAGGAGGTTGCTGAGGATAGGATGGAGGAGGAGGTCCAAAATCAGGAACATGCTGGAGAACTCATCTCGGTCAAAGAAGAACCTTCAGTAACCATGGACAGCGACCAAAGATTTAAAGTTTTTAGAGACTTAAGTGGCTTTAATCTCCTTTTTTTTCCTCCAGCAAACATCACAGGTAGTCAGTTGAGCCAGTGGAAAAAATTCTAGTATCCTAGGTTCAGTTTTTCATGAGAAGCACCAGGACTTTCTGAGGAGCCTTAACTCATTTGGTGTTAGTCTTTACATCAGCCTTTTGCCACCAAGAACATTCAGTACATGTTGCAAGAACATGGATCTCCTGTTCGGGTCTCTGGCCAACAGATTCAAGCAGAAGGCCAGTAAAATCCTTCACGACCCCACACACATGTTGTTCCAGCCTCCAAGCAGCTCCCCTCTGGCTGACCTCTGTGCTGCCGTAGTTGTAGGACAAATTGGAGAAGGCTAACCTCCGTAATAGGGCCAGTTGTCTATTGAACTCTGACACCTCCCCTTGGGGAATCAAACCATGCCCGCTTCCTCACTGATGTTTCCCAGCCTTTTTGCCGGTACGTTGCTATGCTTCTTGGCAGCAACTGTCAAACATTGGAAGAGCATGACACAGAGTTATGTGGGTCTGCTCTCCCTCTGTGTTTATGCATCCATGTGCATCATTGCAGAGCAATACTCCATCCATCCATCCGTCCATCCATCCATCCATACTCTATAGTGCCACTAGTGGTCAAAAACTCTACATAGTACCTTTAACAGATGTGTCGGCGATGTTGGAAGTTGTTGTTATTCACTGGTTTTGTTTAAGTAGTAATACTACGCTTTAGAAATACTTTGTTCCAAGTTAAAGTCATGAATTCATTAGGGTTAGGGTAGGTTTATTTTATTTTGAAGGTTTGGCAGCTATGTTTGATTTGGGCAGAAGGACTTCCTGTTTGTTTTTTTTAGTGAAGTCCAATTATTATTTCTTATTCGGATTCGGATACAGAGAAGTCTATGAATGAAAAGTGTCATGAGATGAGAACTTTTGTTATGACATGGTGCTATATAAATAAAATTGAATTAAATTCTGTTACATGTCTTTTATTTTTCTTTGATTTCTAAAAAGAAATTAGTTTCATCTCTAAAGTTTCTCTCAAACTTTGTTCACAAATATGATAAAAAATACACATTAGTGAACCAGGCTGACAGGTGTGGCCTATGAAGTTACTGATTAAACAGCTTGACTGTGACACAGAGCTGTCTTGGACGTATCACAATAAAACTCACTAATAAAATGTGCACTTTTATTTTGAAGAGGTACAGAACTGTGGCTATTTCACAGGGTTACAGATTCTAGTTACTTTTCCCGGCAGAGCAAAGTTATGACCCGCACTACTCTCACCTTCCTGTGATTGGCTTACACAGTGAAGCGATTGATAACTGGCTGTCACGTCAATAAATAATACATAATAAATAAATAAATAATGTAGTTTAAAGTATAACATTCCATTCTGAAATGTAGTTTTAAGTAGCGTAAAAATAGAAATACTCAAAGTACCTCAAAGTGAATTCCTTGAGTAAAAGCAGTTTAACTGGATTAAACAGCACACTAAGGGGTAGCCTTGACCTGCCGTAGCTCGCGGTGTTTGCTGCATAACCACAAAACTGCCAAAGATTGCAACTTGTGCAGTCTGACAGGAGTTGACACAGTTAGACAGATGGCCGTGTACTTGTGAAGCTAAAGCGTAAACACTCTTCACACACACAGTGATATTGGGTTTCTTCAGCCTTTGAGGAACACTGGATCCCCTTGTCTTCTGCTTCCTCCTGTTTAGTGCTCCTTTGGGAAGTGCTTAATTGCTCAGACGCTTGCTGAAATACCATAATCTTTCACGTCGAGGAAACTTCTGTGACAACGTTCTGCTATCCTTAATAGGAACAAGTGTTCGTGGGCAGTGAGGCGAGAAGCGTTGAAATGCAGCAGCAGCTGCAGCCACGATCCTACATTTCTAACATTTACATTATACACACAGCGATATGATGTTTCTCCAGGATTACCCACAGCCTTGATTTTCAGATATCGCTGACGGGGTGATGTGTTTCAGTGCTTGTTCCTATCATCAACCCCCTGGTGCCTGCTCAATAGCCTCTCCTTTTCACACTCCATGAGCCATCACCCACACCAGCACTGATGTGTGCTATTAGCACGCGTCTGCCCACTGAAGATTAGACCGGTTGCCTCCTCTTGCTATCGCCCTCTGTCACTTTCGGCACCCAGACCTCACACATACGGCATGTAGGCAAACACGCACACACTGAACCAGACAGCTCATACCTCCAGGAGGCTGTAAATCAAGTCTCATCACACACACTCACATAATCAGGTCCTCATATCTCAGAGCAGTATGTCAATTACAATGTTTGCCGTCTATACCACCGGGTAATCTGCCTTTAATTGGTAAAATGAGGCCACCTGTGATGCTATAGCTGCATGCTGTGGGTATTTTTAAGGAGAGAATGATATGAATTATACAAGAAAACCTCAGTGACTGACACAATGGTATCACTGCAGTATCACCGCCTGCCTAAGCCTCATAAATCAATTCCACGCTTGCTTTTTTCTCCTCAAACTCTGGACCAGCTCCAGCTCTCAAAAATGCTGATAGGACTCATAACTGCCTGCAGTCAGTTTCTGACCATTTAGCCTCTAAATGGAGTCGTCCACTTCCACTCGAACCAAAATGAGTCTGACCGCAGTAACACAGGGGCTGTTATCAATCAGCAGTAATCATCAGCACTTAGCCCACTTCCTGTCACGTGTTTTTCTCCAGGGAATAAAACCTAACCCTCTCGCACTGCATGCATTTAGTATTCACGTCCTCTCCTCTCGTTCCTCGGAGGCGAAGCTCTCTACAAGCGAGCGTCCCTTTACTGGAGTGAGCCCACACGATATTCCCGGCGAGGGTCTACCAAAAATGGGGCACGAGACTTCCAAAAAACGGGGCACAGTCCCCGCACATGGTGGCACCAGCTCCTTTATATGATCATCAGATAGAATGTAAATAGTAGCCCATATCTCTGTGCTGATACATTTTTAGCTGGAGGCCTTCGAGAGCTGACTGGCGAAGCAGAAGGCACCATATGCCATCAGACCTAGCGAGGGGACGGACATGTGTCCTATATTCGATTCTTTCATTGTACTTTAATGCAGCCTTCAGATTATACACAGTGATGGAGGAAGTATAGTAGATCCTGTACTGAAGTAAAAGTAGCAGTACCACTATATACTGTAAAAGTACTCTATTACAAGTAAAGGCCATGTATTAAAATTTCACTTAAGCAGTACAGAAATATTACCCAGCTGTACAGTGTGTGCAGGAATGTGCAAGTATTTGTCAGGTTGAAAGTATGCAGAATATTTGAAATGTGCATACATATTTTAACAAAATGTAGTAGTCCAAGTTTTCGACCTCCCTCTCTGAAGTGCTGTGCTGTCGGTTTGTGAATGCATATGAATAGTTAGCCCAGAAACTGATGATTGCCTGATGAATGAGATGTGTCATATATGAAAAGTCCATTTTACCATCACACCTGATGTATAAAACTTTGAATGTTGTAGCTAGTGAAGCTAATTTTTATTCATTTATAGACTCCCAGGTAGGTCATCTCTGTTATTATATTACATTATAGTTCATTGTGTGATTATGACATTAATGATAAACAGTTTTTTTTGCATGTCAGCTCTTATAATAACATGAAACTGTACATACAAATCTAAATAACAGTGTGCCCTCACTGTTTAAATGCAGACTTCCTACAGCTCGACAGCTGTACACATTTAGGATCCAAACACGAGTGACCTAGCTGCTCGGCTCAGTCATTCCTCCCATGTCTCATAAACACTTTGATAAGGAGTTTTGGGTAGGTGGAGAGGAATGATTTAATCATAACAACAAGGGATCTGCCCTGATTTGGGTTTGCCCTATTTGGTATCACTTTCTACAGCTGTCAGTTATCACGAATAGATATTCACAATAACTGAAAGGTCGGCCCAAAAATGTGTTCTTCCTGAACTTTAGCCAGAGGAGGTGTATGTAACATAAAAAAACTCCCCTTTGTGATTTGTTGCTATCATTTTAAAGCTGCACTACTCAATTTATGACGTGAACGAAGGACTGTGATGTGAAAATATGTGACCCACAGTGACTCTGCAGTTTCAGCTCATTTTCTGTTTTGGTTTTATTGCCCATAAATTTACCGTCCTGCTTAAACCCGCTGTGCAACCTGCACAGCACCAAATAATAAGATGGGCAAAGTTAGAGACTAGCTGGTGAACACAGTGGAGCATTTAGCTTTACTTTTCATCCAAATATCGCCCAGATTTGAACCACATTTCTAGGCAATCTGCAAAAGAAAATACAAATGAATGCAAGTTAAGTTAAGTTGCAGCTATGTATACCCAGAGCATGCTACCCCAGAAAAGCAGCTGTTTGCTGACACGTCACTGCACCCAAGTGGCCAAAAACGTATTAATGCAGGTTTAAGCTGTAATGCAGTTTTTGTTGCAGAAGTTGTTTTAGTTAAATGTGAGTCTTACAACCTGGAACACACACGTGTACTTTACAAGTCTTAGACATCGTGATCAGTACTGCAGGCCTACAACAGATGATATTCCTCACCATCTATTCTCCTTGGCAATATCTTGATCTGTTTACTAACTCACCTACTCAGACTGACCTACGCAGTTTCCTAAAAAAAGAGTTGAACAAAGATGATTTTCCCCTGCCGGATAACCAGCATTAAGACAAAAACTCTACAGAGACGACCAAATTATCATTTTGATTAATAATGTATTATCCAAATCAGCTCAAGAGGATGAATTAAAATGCAAGCAAGCTGCCGAAAAACTCCAGTTATCATCTCTAATTTATGTCAACTAACACAGGACCTTCTATGAAAAGAAGACGTCAGTGCAGGATTTTATTGTGGAACAAAACTATCTGGGGGATTCATTTTAATATTCATGTAACATTCCTCACAGGGTAAAGAAAAAGTTTTGAGATAAACCAAAGAAATCCAGATCACCTCGTGCTTGCATGCGGTACAATGTATCAACTTTAAAGCTTGCTGGATACCTTATTACACACCTAAAAATAGGACCTTCAGGGCCAGTGTGAGATTGGATGCAGCCAGCTACTGTGCTGTGCTGCAATGTGTTCAGAGATGAGTGGAGATAACAGAAACACAGTCACACAAATTGCTCTGTGCTGCTGCTGCTGCTGCTGCTGCTGCTGCTGCTGCTGCTGCTGCCACCACTGAACTGGGTCACTCACGCTGAAGCCCTTCCGCACAAAAACTGCAACTAGAAAAACAAAGTAGCACACGAGGATAAGATCGTTTTATTCAGCATTTCATGATACAGGACAGCGTTGCGTGTGTTTTCCCATAATTTGGCCACACTCTTTCAACTTCTTTCAGCTCTTAAGATCTCTCAAAGTCCGAATATGCAACAGAAACTCAGTCTGGGCGTGAACCAGAAAGGAACATGTGTTTTTGTGGTTGTAATGGTGGCTGTGCTGTGCCCGGTGCTTGTGTATTTGCCAGTCATGGTCAGTCAAGGGGTGCAATCATGAGCTCGCAGGAGGGTCTGTTTCACGGAGTCCTGTCTGCCGATACTCTCTGCTGAGCTTGGATACAGAAACAGAGCAACTGTTTGTCACTGTCTGCAGGGGAGTTCGAGTGTAAAAAGACATTTCATAGAAATCGCCGAAGAAATATATGTTGACTTCACTGAAAACTTAACTATTTGTGAACGAAACAACTATGTTTTATAAGAAAGTTGATGGCAGCTTTTGCAACAGATGCAGTCTTTCCAGAAAGCAGCATTAACACTGCAGAAAAAACACATTGCTAATGTAATTTACTCTGTAAATGTATATCTTAATGCACAACTACTGGTGTAAACTCAAGATTATATGAAGGAAAAGAGACATTTGATGCCGTTATTCTGCGGCTACGTTCACCCTCAATGACAAAAAGTCTTTGAGAGACTTTAGCGGTCCGCTGTCGTTTTCCTGCCACTGATTATTTGTTGAAACTCAGATGAACGCATCATTAATTTGCACCTCAGCGAAATACCTTCATGCTACATCAAACTCCAAATGATGCTAAACCGTTTGACACAAACGCTCTTGCTAGCTTTTTTAATGGGCTGTTCAGAAGTTTTTTCATTAACATCAAAGAGGTCAATTTAACAGATGACCAGCGGACGGGGCCGCAGAAATCCTTAAGGACACTGAGATCATGTCGTCTGCACATCACGGAGGAGGAGCCAACACTTGGTGGATACTCAATGGTAATTCCAGTATTTTTTTTATATTCTCTATATTTAAATTCAACTATTTTTAGGTTAATAAAATATTATTTGATATTTCTTTGGTAGAATCATGTCATATTTACCTTTACATGTTGACTATCCGTCAGCATCAAACTGATGACTGCTATTGTTTCTTCTGTGATAATAACACTTCTGTATGCAGCAAACAGCTCACACTGCTCATTTTTCACGTGTCCAGTCTTGTTCCGTGAACAAGGGCAAACTGGACAGCGTCATTGAAGTGGGTGGCCAGATAACTGGTGAACTAATTTGCAGTATTACTTACACGACAGACCATGATTTATTTAGGTCATAGCAGAGCCACTGCACCCCCTACTACACAGATGCGCAAGTTTACCTTCAGGGTGAAGGTACGGCATGCCCAGGATGAGGACTAAGAGAGGCATCACATCCTGCAGAGGCTCTGATCACACTGTGTGAATCTGGTGCGTCTTTTTTTCTTTATCAGCTGCCAAATTATGGTTTTGTGTGGCTTTGTTTGTTGTGTCAGATCATGTGGCCGGTTGTTGATGATCTTTCTTTCCGACCTATGCTCTTCGCGTAGAGCTTCGTTCACTGACTCATTCATTCATATAGAAAACAACAGACTTCACCTCGGCACCTTTGCCCATTAGCAAATAACCTCCCCATAATGTGTCATTGTTTTAGATACGCATCCTCATCTCAAGACGAACGTCAGCTCGTTTCTTCGCATGTATGTGGCCTGAACATGTGGTTGTGCCTGACCTACTGACCCCAGAATGACCTACTGACCTACATATTTGTGAAAAAAAAAACCCTTCTGTGTGTCTGTTCAAATTCATGCACATGACTTCACAAGACTCGTGCTGCTATGACATATGATTGGTCACAACATGAGGCGTCTGTATAGAAATATTATGCAATATATCTAATATATTTACATGCAAGAATTATGTTTCACCCAAAATATGTATAATAGACACCGTTCATGAAGGTTTATAGATATAAGTGCAGTACCAAAGTATCACATGTATCTGCTACATGTATGATGACATTATATTCACATTCATGTCATTCTCTTTAGGAAATTTGATTGGCCGCTGTTCTGGAAAGTCTCAGGTAACCAAAAAGTTTTTCCAAATCAAACAGAAGTTTTAGCACATGAGGAGAAAAGGAGAAGGAGCTCTCCGTGGTCCTGATTCAACTACAAACAAACTGTATGCAGCTGGAAACCGTCAAGAATAAAGCAACAATTCATACAAGTTAATTCAGTTGAATTGTTGCTTGTCTCTATGCGTCAGCTATGTAATAAAGTGGCGACTTGTCCAGGGTGTGCCCTGCCTTTCGCCCAATGTCAGTCAGTTGTGATTCACTCCAGGCCCCTGCAGCCCTGATAAGGGTAAGCTTTTATGGTTCAAAGTTTAGGCACTGCTTCCTGGTAATAAACATTCTTAACCACCCTAAGAATACCTTAAACTCATGTCATTTTCATTACATTAAATCCCGATCACCTATATCTTGTTTAGAGATAAAAGTGTGTTTGAATCCTTACCTGGAATTTTAAACTTTATCAGTAATAACGCCCACGAGTAAGATGGTGTGCGTGAAAATATCGCCTTGAAACTTTCTAAACTATAAATCTGAAGTTAACAAAACCAGCTGAGCACCACAGATGTGACAATAAAGTCTGATGTTCAAACTCACTCCAGTCAATTTCGATTAAAAGTTTCTGATGAAGAAATGAATAAAAGTGGAAGGTGAGATATGATTGCTACGGCAGCTTGAGATGAGACGAGATATATAACACCAAATTCATCACTCAGGCTCATTTCATGGACATTGTCTTGGTGTGTGCGTAATTGCATAATTTATAGATTTCCGACGAGACTAAAATTTAATTTCGCAAACACGATCAGACTCTTAAATAGATTATCGGTCTATTGCAGCCTCAGTGAAGGCAATGGGTGAACTTGAGAACTGCCATCATACACTGGATGAGTGAGAGATTCACAGCCTCATGTGTAACTGCCACTGACCCAATGTCAATATCGGTGACAGTTGTTTTCACACATCAGACGTGCCAGAAATGGCAGGATTCGCTGCGTGTGAACTCCCATGATGTTAGGGTGTGAGGTATAGTGGTACCGATTTCTAATAATGCCCCCATTATAAAGGGTTTATAGGGTCATTCATTCATTATTTACAAGCTCTTCATGCTGCAGGTATACATGGTTGGGCTGTTGCTGGTGTTTATCCTCATTTATTAAGCTTTGTAGTCCATCAGTTCGACCTCTGACTGTCTGGAAAATTGCTGCAGGAAACATGGACTAAAATAATACCTACAACTTACTGACATTTACAGCTACAGACTTGGATCATTGGAAGCTTCTATCAGTGACTTTTTAACATTTATAATTGCTTTAGAACTACAAACATTTGCTGTTGACTTATTAAAGACGGGAACATTTCACTTTTATTAATAACTTAATTAACACTTGTACTGTAAATGCGGCCTCGGACTGCAGCGCAGCTCAATAACAGCAAACAGCTTTAATTACAACACTTGAAACAACAGAACCACCTTCAGGTTTGCTCTGAAGGACAAACTTGATATTGTCCATATGATGATGATGATGATGTGTTCTTGTGGATTCATCATGTTCTGCGTTCCTTTGTACTGACTTTAATTTAATGAGCGCCGAAGCAAACAATTGTACAAACCGCGTGAACGCCAGTGAAAACACAGCAACACTTCATAAGCCCCCCTCATTAGCGTTCATAAGTAGTTTACAATGTGTAATGAAGTGTTTGTTATTGTATTTTTCAACAACTAACATCTCCTGGATGTCCATAGATGAAATCTGGTGTATAAACAGGTAATAACATAAATAATGTGTCATGTCTACATTGAAAAGGTTGTAGCTGCAAACAACCACGTTCTAGTGTTATGTAACATTTATTAACTATTTATATGCTGATTATAAACGCTAGAGCGGACAACTTAAAGAAAACTCTCTCCACCTCTGTCATTGCTTTCATAGAGGCTGCAGTTTTATAGCCAGCTCCAGTTCTGGCACCACACCAGCTCCACTCCCAGTCTGCATTACACCACACCTGAAAACCGCCTCTTCCCTGCGGTGCTTCACACCTGCGGTGCAAACACTAACACTCCCCCCAGCGCTCCGAGCTCGCAGTCCGGGCAGCCCGGCTAACATACTGAGCTAACAGTAGCTAACAGCAGCTACAGTTAGTGTAAAGTTACATAGTGCAAGGACAGATGTACGGGTGCAGAAAAGGAATGACACTGATTACAAGTCGATGTGACACTTTATAAGGATGTATAAATGTTGCTCTTATCAGCTGTTTATAATAAATATAATTGGTACAATTAATACATACATTCGTTACAGGTTAACCTTTATAAATGGTGACTTATTACCAGTATGGTAAGTGACTTTTTTGCCTTTATGTAAAAAAAGGTGTTTTTTCAACTCAAATCCTTCAGGTGCATAATGATGTGACAAATGAGAAACACTGGGCACTATGACCCAGCAGATAGCCCACTCTTCATCGAGAGAGAGAAAAAACACAAGGCTGTGATCAGTGGTGCTTGTTTGATGTCAGAGTCTGTATAAAACTGAGACTTTGGGTTGGCTCACCAGTCAACCACAGGGGGCCCGAGGAGCCGCAGCTCTGGAGAACTTCTGCCCTACATGCGGATTATCTGTGACATCTTCCCAGATGTTGGGACATCAGGACGCGCAGCTCATCATTCACGCACCAACCTTTTCTTCTGTCTTATATGTTGTGCACAACAGTTAAGAAGCATTTATGGCTACAAAGCGGAAAGGTCTGAGCAGTGGAGAATGGATATTTGCTTCCATATTTTGGCACCTGCAGACTGAAACAGACGAAAATGAGGAAGGAAGGAATTCATTTTTATATTTCAGGCTGATTGTGTCAGTTATCTGACCGTATGGCGCGGATAAGGCGACGTCCATCAAGAGAAAGGGCACCTTAAATGTCAGACATCTCAGAGGGCGACATAAAATATGACAAAAAGTGATTAAAAGTTATGGAGAGCTCCGGTCAAGTCGAGCCAACTCAGCCGGTGAACGCCACAAACGACAGTTTTGTTACAGATTCACCCTCTGTGGATGTCAGCGCAGATAGTCTCGTCTATCAGATAAGTCTGGCGGTGATTCTCTCCGTTATAACACTCGCCACCACTTTATCCAACGCGTTCGTCATTGCAACAATCTCCCAGTCGAAGAAACTGCAAACTCCTGCGAACTTTCTGATCGCCTCTCTGGCCATCACCGACCTCCTGGTGTCCATTCTGGTGATGCCCATCTGCGTCCTGTACACGGTCATCCACACCTGGACGTTGGGGCAAATCGTGTGCGACATTTGGCTCTCCTCGGACATAACGTGTTGCACGGCGTCTATCCTCCATCTGTGCGTAATTGCTTTGGATAGGTACTGGGCCATCACAGACGCGGTGGAGTACTCCAAAAAACGCACGATGGGACGCGCGGCCGGGATGGTGGCCACAGCCTGGGTCATCGCCATCTCCATCTCCCTGCCTCCTCTCTTCTGGAGGCAAGTGAAGGCGGAGGAGCTGACCAGCTGCAGCGTCAACACGGATCATATCTTCTACACCATCTACTCGACCTTTGGGGCTTTCTACATCCCCACTTTGCTGCTCATTGTTCTGTACGGACGGATATACGTCGAGGCTCGGAAACGGATCCTGAAGCAGTCCCCCAAGAAGGTGGGGAAGAGACTCACCTCGGCGCACTTGGTCACCAACTCCCCTGGATCCGTGGCGTCCACGACCTCTCTGCAGTGCGGGAGGCACGACACCCAATCCAGCGACACCGGGTCCTCAACAAGCGAGAACCAGGTGAAAGTGACGGTGTCGGACGCGCTTTTGGAGAAAAAACGCATTTCAGCAGCCAGAGAGAGAAAAGCGACAAAGACTTTGGGGATAATCCTCGGCGCGTATATTGTTTGCTGGTTGCCGTTTTTTATTTACACATTAGTGGTGGCCACATGTGAAACGTGTTTTAACCCCGAGTTATTTGACTTTTTCACCTGGTTGGGATATCTGAACTCCCTCATCAACCCGATCATATACACCATGTCCAACGAGGACTTCAAAAAAGCTTTCCATAAACTTGTGCGCTTCAGATGCTGCAGGTCATGAGCGAGTGTCCATTTGGTCTCCAAGAGGGACTTACTGATGTATTTATTTTTGGATATCAACTTCTAAAAAAAGATGTACGAGAATATAAAACATTAAGAACACCACAAACAATATCATTTCTGGGACATTATAAGTTGTGCATGCAGAAGAATTTTTTTGGTACTTCGGTCCAGAATGAAGATTTAAAATGTTTTTTCTAATCAAAAAAAGAAAACCTGGACTGAACTTGTTCCACATTTAATGTCCTTGGATTTAAAGCTCAGCACAATACTAAGCAAAAATCTTTTTTTTTTTTTTTTTTTTTTTTAAAAAGCTCATTTTGATTATTATCGAACATAAATGTAACGTGAAACCAAACTTTACGCACCACACAAAATCTCTTAAACTTGTCATCTTCGAGAGGCAAATTCTCTCTCTTCTGTTGGAGAAATTCATCGGTGGGTTGTTAGTATTCTCCGTGGAGTCTTCTTTTGGATGGTACAGTATATCAAAGCGACGCACAACACGTTTATTACCATGCAACGACTGACTATTATTATGAGTATAAGCAGCAGAGATCACAAACGTCCGACTTGACAAATCGAGAAAATATAAAACTGTGGATTCTTTTTTTGCATTATCTGTATAAATATAATTTTATTTTTTAAAACTCCGCAATGTATTCTGAGAAAAGATAACAGTAGTATAGTATATTTTTTATCATGGGCTTGCTGCTACGCTGTATGGTTATCTTTTTTTTATTCATAAAGGCACGCTCATACAGCTGGAAAAAAAAGAAAGAAAGAAAAGATTCATATCAACGTCAAACAAAGAAACTGTAGCTGATATTTACCCAGCAGAGCTGAAAGCTGATCATAAGTTCAATTTCACAGAACAAACAGCACCTTGTTTTACTGTGTATGTGTGTGTGTGTGTGTGTGTACGTGTGTGTGTGTGGGTCTGTTTGCTGCTACATCAAATCTGTATCTACAGTATGTTATGTGTGAAATGGTTTGCCATGTCATGGCTAAAGAGACTGAGTTGAATAGAAGAGAAGTGGCCCACAGAGCTATAGAAATAATGCTGAGGATTGATCTGCCTCATGTGAAATAAAGGTACGTTGTTCTCGGAATTTATCTGTTCCCATTCAGAGATGTAATAAAGGCTTTAAAGTATTTGTCTGGCACAGTCGTTCTGTGAGTGAGAGTGTCCATGTCAATCAAGATTCTTAAATAAGTAAATATTCTTACATTGCTGCCCAGCACAGACAATCTGACATACGACATGTTTTATCGCTGCTGTTACACTGAAATGCAACGTGAGATTAGATCATAGGCAACAGCGTGTCATGATGTCAGAATTAAGTCCAACAACCTCTTGAGGCACTCACAGACGTGGCAGAGGATTAAACAACTCAGATGGATGTGCCGTCTCTCTCTCTCTAATGACAGGATGAGATTCTGTTGTGGCTGAGATTCTCACTAAGGTCTGAACTTTCTGCCGTCTTCCTGCCCTTTCCCGTCGCTTTGCCGCCTTCCTGCAGGCGGAGGAGGACATGATCTGCGTAAGTCATGGAGGCTGACAGTGAGCGATGCTCTTCTAGTGTACTTCACACGCACAGAAAGGGCCACTTATGTTGTCAACACACATGCAAACACACACACACACACACACACACACACACACACACACACACCCTTTGGCTTTCCATACATTCATTTGTTTATGGCTCATCGTGCATGACAGATGAGTGCACCTGAGCAGGCAGACATTTAAAGCAGAGCATTTCCAGGATTTTCTGTGGCAGTATATATGATATATGATCTATAATACACACACAGTATATGTTTTTGGATGGATAAACAAAGAATCCTCTCTTGGACAGTGGGTCCTAAAACCTAAAACAGATTCCTTGCAGACAGTCTACTATACTATTTAATTATCAGCCTATAGAACGAAATTAAGGTTTCGCGGAGGCTTATCAGAAATCCCCTTTTCTCTCTAAATCACACTGCATAACGAGAAACAAACTGAAACAAACACTTCAAAATGTGATCACCTGAGATTCAAAAGACGAAAGTGAATCAACAGAATGAGTAAAGTGGTGTGTAATTTGCACTTGTGGTCGACCTTCACAAGAAGATAATGTACATTTCTTTTCCCTTCAGAGAAGTTGGATAGCGTGCGTGTCTGTTCGAATGCAATCTTTTGTCCTACAAAGTCTTTGTCCACACAATGCATCATGTCTGAAATAAAACCGGATATACTGCTTATAAACAGGTTAACAATCGTGTATCTGGTCGACCACCAAAAACCACCAACAGTCTGAGATTCAAGAGTGTTATGTTAGCAGCAGCTAATGTAGCCTGGAGCTGTTAGCCTGCAGCAGAGATGAGGAGCTGGCCACAGAGGTCTGGCAAGCTCACTTATTTCTAAGCACGACTTCTTTTTTTATTTTCAAACTTGTAGTCTTCAATTCCCAGTCAGTCAGTGTCGACTCAAACTTGAGACAATTTATTTAGACATTGTGCAGCTCCATCGGAAGTTCTTTTGGAAGCTTGAATATTTTCTTCCATCTCCACACACAGGATAGAAGATCCTGTAGTTATCGCACGGCCCTTCTGAATGCTGGACGATGAAGTTGATCCGTAATGGACCAGGTAAATATTTCATGGCGGAAGGTCGCCGATGTTTAACAAACAGGATCTATGTATCCAAAGCGGTATTGCATGGCTCGTGTAGGTAACAGTGCCGTGCCTCCAGCTGCAGAACAGTACACATTATCATATTGTTGACACGGGATGATTGCATTGTGCAAACAAATACATTAATTATACAACCAGCTGAATGTGCTGGTTTACCACAGGACTCCCGTGGAGCGAAGGACGCTGCCTAGCCGGGCTGAACACATGGATAATGAACCTATAAAATATTCTATCGCTGAATACAGTTTGGGTTAACGGTTTTACTGTTTCACCCTTTGTGGTCGGAGAAGGTTCGCGGCATTCATCACCCAAAAAATGGAGGCACGGGGGCCCATCTGCTATTAATAAATTACCTTACTAAGGTGATAACGATTGACCTTGACAGGAAGGAAAACGAGTCAGCAAGTCATCTATTAGGCGACATGGAAAGGAGGAGATTGAGGGTGAATAACAATTAGGAGTTCTGATATTAGTTTTTAGCAAACCTCTTTCTGACGCTAAGAGTTAGTACTATATTTAGAGCTTATGTTATAATTGCATAGACATAACAGCCTATAACGTGTGGAAATAAATCATATGAAAACAATCGTAATCAATACATATTGGCAGAACCATACATCCATGTTCTGCTCTCATCAATATCTGGTGATCATGACGCGATATGGAGCTAAAATTGGCCAGCGGAGTCAAACGTGGAGCAATTCACTGTGTCCACAAACACCAAACGCGCCACAGCTCATGCGTGGAAGGTTTTTCACACTGTATGTTACCGTGAATGTGTGTGTGTGTGTGTGTGTGTGTGTGTGTGTGTGTTAAATCACAGCCTTCAGTCATGCATGTTCTTTTCCTTGCTTCACAGCGGACCCATCGCCACAAGCAGTTTCTCTGCCTTTCAACAAAGTGGGTTAGTTTAAAGGTTCACAGCACTTTGCATTAGCTTCTCCTCCAGCTCACCTATGTATCCAATAACTTATTTCTCTGCTATTCTGCGTCATAAAATGGGATTCTCCCGCAGACACACTGCCTTTAGCAAGAAAATCATATAATTGAGAAAAATAATTTGACCATTCTGGTGATCGACTGGCTGGGTATACATATGTTGGAGACAGTCACCAGTGGAGCTTGGTGCATCTATCACACTTAACATCCACTCTGGCTTGACAAGCAATATACCACCAAATTAGGCAGTTATATAGTATCGTGGTGGTACAGGAGGCGTGCATTCTGCTGTTTGTTATATGGTCCATCCATCTACACTACATGTGCACCACTGGTAATAGGTGCTAGGTGCTTTCCAGTAAGAGAAGGAAGGCCACATATGCTGTATAACATGCTAAAATATACAGGCACATACTGTGTCATTGTTAGTCTGGATGCAATAAATTTATACTCAAGGAGCCTTTGCCCTTTCAGCGAAAAAACAATGTGATGTTTGATATCAAAATGCAAACATTACAGAGTGGATTCAGTGAAGGAGAAACAGATAAATATCACTCTTATGTCTATTCATGGAGCTGGAGGTGGGAGGCGATTAGCCTAGCTTAGCATAAAGACTGTAAAAAAGGAGGAAACAACTAACCTTGTCCTCTTTTCAAAGTTAAAAAATGCACATACCAAGACGTCTAAAGCTTCCTAACTAACTTAGTAATACAATTTATCAGTGAGGTTCAGTCAGGCTAGCTGTTTCTCCCTGTTTCCAGTTTTAATGATAGGCTAAGCTAATGTCCGACCAGTCATAAACTCATGAATTAGCCCTATAAGTTTGGCTAATTATTCCTTAAACTTAAAGGAATGTATTATGATTTAGGGGAACTCATAACTTTGTCATAGACTCATCTGAAATACGTAAGAATCATCAAGAACTGTGTTTTTGTTATTTTAGAATTAGTCCTTTATTTAATTTGCATCCATAAACAGTATAAATATGGACATCAGTGTGGTGGAGCGTGTGCTAATTGAAAAAAGGGGCAGAGACATTGATCATTGGTGGACGCGAGGCAGCCCCACTATTAATTACGCATAAAAAATAATATGAACAGGTGAGTTACATGGAAATTGACCCTCAGTAAAGTTATAAACACAGAGACTAGCTACAGAGATCAAAACCATTTTTTGTACCAGGCTGTAAACCTGTTTCTTTTTGCTGTGAGGTTAGATGTTTTAACATGGGGGCTTATGGAGACTGACTTGTGCTGTAGCCAGCCTCAAGTGGACGATTGAGGAACTGCAGCTGGTGGGTGAGGTGAGCAGCATTCAATTGGTTTCAGTCTACAACCTAACTGCTAGATGCCACTAAATCCTACACAACGGACCTTTAAGGCTTAAAGCAATAAAACATCCCAAAATCAGATGTGGTGTGTCCGTCACCTGTTTATGGAACTTCATTCGCTACCTTTAACAAATATCCTGCTGCTACCCGTGCTGTTGAATCTTTCCTTTACTTTAGAGGCACGCACAAAGTTAAAAGAAAGAGAGAAGAGTAAACAGTCTAATAAGGAGCTGGTGGATGGCGGTGTCTTGTTCTCGGCTGACATGCTGACCTCGAGATGCTGCTGCTCAGAGGTCAAGCACTCTAAACTTTTAACAGTCCTCGTTAAGAGGCAGAGTGCAGACACCACCCCAACAGAGAGGGCAGGCAGTGGAACGCAGGCCATTTTATTTCTCTGTATATCTCCACTTTTCCTTCTGCAGCACTAAACCTGACATATACTGATGTGATACATTTGTTTGGTATAAAAGGACTATTCTAAGTGACATTAAAAACCCACCGTCAGTCACACACACAATATTTTTTTTGTGTTTAAACTATTAGGCTGCACTGAATGTTAATTTTGTCAGAGGTAAAATTCTTGCAATATATTAGTGAATAAAAACATCACTCAAAGATGGATTCCTGTTTCATCAAGAGCCTTGAAGAATATAAATGAGGGTTTTCCCTCACCTCGGGGATAATTTACATATTGTCTATTAACCTTTTCACATTAAGCATGAGATGGTGCATTGAAATGGAAACTTGACTAGCATGTTTGTAATTTTCCATTTTCACAAGCAATAAGAACACAAAATGTCAGTGAAGCTATTAGCATGAAATTTACTTGACACAACCTAATTCAGGCCTTTTTTCCCTCGTCTACAAACCCCCGAGCTTCTTGTCAGTCTAATGAGCAACTTTCTTCTCACAGACCCCCTCCTGTAACCCCGACCTCGCTTTAAAACGAGCTTCCTGCTCATGTCACACAGTTTAACCCAGGATTTTACCTTTACTTACATCCACCAGCAACCTTTTAGTTTTTTTCTCAGCTTCTCTTACAGGAAAAAAACAGGACAGAGAGGCCTTAAAGTGAATTAAAAACTGAATTAAAGCAGCATTATATAACATTTCTACCACAGAATAACAAGAATTTTAAATAATTTTGGTGCCACACTAGCATGTAATGGGGCGGCATGGTGGTGCAAGGGTTAGCACTATCACCTCACAGCAAGAAGGTTAATGGTTTTCCCTCTGATGTCCTGATGGGCAGTAACCTGCTGCAGAATGTAGCTGCTGTTTGCTACTGTTAACTCAATTAGCTGGACTGTGAGCTCAGACCACAGGGGGAGGATTTACATTAGTATCACAGCTGTTTTGGACAACTGGAAAGAGGAAGTTGTGAGGAGTGACACCAGAGACCAGTGAGTGGGCAGTATAGCTGGGCTCATCAGTGGCAGAGGAAGGCAGAGGTGAAGAGAAGAAGAGGACGAACACCTCATCCTGGATCAAATCCAGTTTAAGCAAGAGATAACTCACCTTAATTAAAGCTTATTTTTTCACTTGTACCCCTGAACATCAAAATCCAGTCACAGAGAGCGAAAATAACTAAACTAGTTCTACTAAAAAGAGTGTAAGTGTAAATTAATTAATTTGAAGGTAATTATTAACAGATTGTACATGCAAAGAGCATGTTTACATTTTTTATTTTACATTTGTCTCACTCCATGACGTATTTCCAAAGGTTTAAATACATTTTTATTGTAAAATAATAAAGATAAAAAGACATACAATGGAAAAAAAAATATAATATATACATTTCTGATTGATACAGTCTATGTTTTTCTTTTTTTCAAATCCCAATGTCAAATCCCATGAATTAAATTTAGCTGGTTTACGGCCATAAAAACAGAGCTGACTCTCGGGAAATCATTAAATGAAGCATGAATTATATCTGTTAGTGTTAGATCATATGGAAAATATTGTGTCTATCGAAGCAAGTGCAGCTGCATGGACTCACAGCTCCATTAAATGAAGAGTTCAAATGGTGGTGAACATCACCATCACACACCTGAGCAACCATAACGCCACAAAAAAAATACAATCTCAGTGTCTTTGGATCCATCCATCCATCCATCCATCCATCCATCCATCCATCCATCCATCCATCCGTCTGCAGCTTATCCAGGTCAACTTCCTCTCATCCCAGAGGTCCATATGTTCGTCCTTACTTGATGCCAAGCCATTTTAAACCTTGTGTCTCCATTGTGGAGGTGCAGGTCCTCTCTGATTAGACTGAGGCCAGCTCACACTGCAGAGAAAACTAATTTCAGTCCAATTTACCTGCAGGGATGGTGTGATGGTGTCCAGAAGGGGTCAGAGAAGTTAACCGGCCTCACTTGAATTTTAACTTGCCAACTCTGGTGCTCCTTCAGGCTATTAGGAAATGAGAAAAGATAGAAGTAAATATGTTAAACCCTCTGATTCAACCTCGGGTTATTACATAGATCGAGCAGTAAAACAACAGCTGAAAAGGTCAACTTAGGCTAAAGCTAATTCCAAAAAGGGGTCTTGTTGTCACAAAGCTTGAGTCTTATTGTGGTAGATGCTGCGACATGGTACAACTGTTCAGTGAGATAGGGCACCCTCATTTAGGGCATACCATATTAGCCATTTCAAAATCTGAATGCAGTGAGAAAGCTGCACATTCACAGACAAAGCGAGCGCTCTCAACTCTCAGCAAAGCCGCGCTGACATGATTAAATATGTCTGATCCACTTAACCTCAGAGTAAATGCACACACGATTCGAGAGCGTAGATAACCTTCATGCCATTCTTAGATCAGGTGAGGGCTTCTGCATTGTCTGCGTTGACTGGCATAACATCCATCTCTAAATTTGCTTCGAATCTTCACGACTCTTTTATGGTCGCTGTAATCAAGCCTGTCAAAAACCGCACACCACACCGCCGCGATACACGTGCTGGTCTGTGGCGGATGCACTTTTGACAGGTTTATATTCTGCGGTGGATTTAGTCATGGTTTCTGTGCTGCCTCTGTCATGCTGCAGTGAGCTGTAAGCAGGTGTGGATTAATATACAGACAGACAGAAGTGCATCCCCGATGTGCTGTCAATCGACCTGACCTCCTTCTCCGCTTCTCACTCTTTTCCCGTCTCTGTTCCTCTGCCATGCAGCACCGTTTCTCCGGATTCATCCCAGTATTTTCCCATCTTCTCCTCCCTCCACGTCTTTCCTCCACATCCTTTTCCCCGCTCATATGTCTTCCTCCTCCCCGTTTCTCCTCCATTTTCTTCATGTCATGGGCCCGCTCATGCCTCCTCCCCACCTGCCGTCTATCACTGTCTTTCCTGCTGCTTTTACTCCCTTCCTGCTACATAAAATCAAGCCTGCCCTTGGGGAACATGATGAACAGGCTCCATTTCACTGGACACCGAGAGTCAGTTCCATCTTCATTGTACCAGCATGGGAACGTAGCCTTTTAACTCCCATTCAGCTCGGACAGCTGGAGGAAACCCTCCGGGGGCATCTACACTGGCAACTCTTACGGAGAACAAAGACGTGAGCGATTAATCTCCAGACTTCCACCTGTCAGAGCGTTGGACATAATTCCTCACTGAGCCACGAGCCTTTTAAAGCTCTCATTGCATGTGACATCTTTAATAGGTCATTTAAAACTGATCTTAAAGCTACCTCAATCTGATGTTCCATCACACGTGTTATATGTAGATGGCGCAATTATTTTCTCTTTAAGAGGGATGATGTATGACTTGATGTCATCATTGTCCTATAAATATTTAATCCAATCAGTGATTGATATTCTCCACTTGCTTGCTTGCAGTGTATCCATGTGTGATTCATCCTCGTGCAGCATCATCACGAGCATTTATCTCGACATCCCGTCTGGAGATTTGGTCTTCCGTGCTGTTTCGAACGGATCTTGTGAGGACGACGCTGTGCGTCTCTTGATTTAAAGATTCATTGTGATTTTGATGCCTGTTAGTGAGCTTAACCTGTCGACCTGGAGTTCGCATGTTTCTCCCCCGTGACTGTGTGCGTTCTCTCCGGGTACTCCAGCTTCCTTCCACAGTTCAAAGACGTGCAGGTTTATAGGTTAATTGGCGACTCTAAATTGCCCATTAGCGTGACTATGTGCATGAACGGTCTCTATGTGTCTCTCTGTGATAAGCTGGATGCGATGAGCAGGGTGCACCCTGCTGTGTAGCCCGCCTACCACCCAATGTCAGCAGGGATCGCCCCCCCCCGCCAACCCTGGCTAAGTGGTTATGGAAAATGGATGCATGGTATAGAAGATGCACACGGATATGTGTACACAGGTTAATTAGGAAAACGGCAAACTGGAATAAAACAGCATTTGTTTTTCCGCCTACATGAGTAGTAGCCTACTCATGTAATAATGCAGTCTTATGCAATACATTACTCAGGACTACTCATGTCATAATATAGTAATGACTATACTGAGTACCCATGGAGTGGATGTCAACATGTTGACATGTGCTGCATAACACGATACTCTTTAGACTCGTATATACTTTTCATTATCCAGCTGGCCTATTTACGTATACTGCCAGACTGCTTGTGTTTCTGAGCCTATTATTAGAAATGATAACAATTTACACAATCTCAGTACTTCCTTGACAACTGTTACCAAAACAGACTGAACCAACGAAAGCTACAGCATGTCTGAACCTGAGATCGCTTGTGAATGTGAGCTTTGATAGCAAATCCTCCAAGATCGGTTTCTCTCCCACATACAGTATATGTATGTATGTATGCATTGTTTCCAGCTTGTAAAGCAGTGGGTGCTGATTTCAAGTTGTTCATTTTGAAATAGTGGGTGGTGGAAGCAAGATAGGTGCCAAAATTGCATGGAGCATTCACGTGGGCACACTTTTGTTTAAAAAAAAAATAAAAATAAAAAATAAATAAAATATATATATGTCATCATATAATTGTATATAATAGCCCACAAAGAAACACAAGAAAATATGTGTCTGAAAAACAAAACAACTCTGTGTGGAACAGTGTGAATGTGGAAGACAAGTGATTGTAAGGAAGTGTTGTGAATGGCAAGACTCTCAGTTATCACAGTTTGAGGTTGTTAGCTCTCCACAGGACAGAATATATTGTGCTCATAGTGCTTCAGTATTTAGAGTGCATTTAAGGAGGAAATTGACTATTAACTGAGTCATTCGGTCTTTACATATCCCAGAGAACATTTGGTTTCCATTAAAGTTTTGTATGGTATGAAAATATGGCATGGCGTGAAAGTCGGTCGTTAGTAAAGTTGCACACTCGGTTTGAAACTTCGTGTTTCAAATCTTGAACAGTTAATCAATCAGTTAAAGTGAAATCAGCAGATGCTAGAGGCTGCCTGGAGGAGGAGGGGAAAGACATTTTAGATTTTAAATGCTACAGTGTGCCTCGTAAAACGGCAGGACAGATTGAATCTTAAAACATCCACAAACGGCTATTACCAACAACTGTGACCATCATCATCAAGCCCATCAGACTGGATGCATTTTTTTAAGCTTAAGATAGTTCATGTGATCACGACATCCCCCATTTTCGGTCCAGACATGGACTGCATGTAACCTCACCCTTTCTGTTACCTCTCTATCATAAATCATCATAAATAAATCATAATCTCTAAGAAGGCAAAAGAAAGAAAGACATACTGCATACACACACTTGTGTATGTATCATTGACCACCATATTTCCATAAGCAGTATACTTTAAAGTATTGCATTGCTATGGGCTCCAAACTACTTCATCTTGTCAGCACGTACGCTCTGGAGTCACATTTTTGTTCACAATCTTTTTCAACATAGAAAGACACAGCCCTGATACACGTTTGGCAGACTCCACATCTGGAAGTATCTCTGGTCAACAAGAGTCTCCTTCTGAACCCGATCTGTTACTTCTCCTAGAGCTCCAGGGATGTCTTGGGCCACCACAGAGAGTTAGACTCTAATGAGTACAAACATACTTTTACACAGGACATAAAACTTTCACCACATACATTTTAACACCAATATTTTCCACCAACCAGGGCATGCCTTCCCTCCTTGCTGACTTCAGATCAGTTGGGGTTCTGCCTCCAGCCTGGACAGGTCAACATGCTGCCCTCTGTTGGTGTTTTTGGCAAACTGACTGGGGCTCAACGTCGTGAATGAGAAACAATCAAACCCTCTGTAATACACTAACACTGGAGTATAACTCAGTCTCTTGCATGAGCAGGCTTGCAGCCAGGATTTTAGAAGAAGTACAGTACTGTGACCATGAATCCTGGTCACCTCGTTTCTTCACCCCCCCCCCCTTAATTATTTTGATGTTTCATATTTTATGGTTTAGTTAACTGTAAATGAAAATGATTCCCTGTAAATTCAACATGAAGATCTTTAAATGTTGCTGCAAACTTTCTCTGAACTGCCAGAAATAAAGCTTGAAGGAGTCAAAACCTTTTTGAGTATTGTCTGAAATCTGTCCATCAAATGTGGCAAATCAAATGTAAGGTCTAGTCATAAGTCTAGTAAGGTTTAGTCATATTATAATAACATTTTTGCTTAAATAATATTAATTAAATACAATTAATATTAAATAATATTAATATTATTTGAGCATTTTTATTATTATTTATTAACACTGAAGAAAGTTTTGCTCTTGTGATGCTTTCCTGAGCAGTTCATTGAATCCCTGCGCTCCACCTACCTAAAGCTCAGGCTAAGATTATGAAAATCCTTC
Organism: Nibea albiflora; assembly: GCA_014281875.1. Taxonomy (NCBI): domain Eukaryota; kingdom Metazoa; phylum Chordata; class Actinopteri; family Sciaenidae; genus Nibea; species Nibea albiflora. The sequence continues at coordinate 21,941,549 of CM024799.1, read as the reverse complement.
CTACAGGTCTCACAGATACAGCTTTCACTCTTTTAAGCCCCCGAATGGAGGTTAAACAAAAGTATTTCAGCCACCACATCTCTGATATGTTAATGTCAGTGCATCAGCTGTACACCCTGATCCATAAATAAACGTAGCCAGAACTGACCTTCAGTTTTCGCATGTCCGCACAGCAGTTAATGTGTGTCTACAAGGGTGTCACAAGTTCAAGGTTACCACAGTTATGAACAGATCTTTGTCACAGAGAAGACTAAAAACATCCTCATGCATGAGATCTAGTACCAGGTCACAGAGCTGATGTTGGACTTCACACTAGCATCGGCACTTTCACCGCTGCAGGTCTAGTAGAGTGGCTCACACTGATAATCAGCCCAGAGTGGATTTTCCCAAACAGGAGCATTACAACAAACATGACTAATATTAGACCACGCAGCCCTGAGGCACTCGTCTTTCTCGGCTCTCCAAAGGAAGGTTAAAAGCCGAGACCTCACTGGGAGATATAGCACGCCGGTTTTTATGTTGATGTGCTGAAATCTTTTGAGGTTTTTTGCAGAGGAGTGGAACTGCTATAAAAAGCTAGAGAGCAGTACACAGTCAGTAAAACTGAGGAAAGATGCTTTAGTCGTCCTATTTGGTTTATACCAAACTTAATTACCAAGACGTCGGTTCATCGACATAAATATTTTAAATTACAGGTGGCACATAAGAAAAAAAAGGTTTTGTGTTTAGTGTTTTATTTTGTAATTCTGTCCTGAAGCTTTACTTCCCGCCTTTGTGTTTCCTCAGTCAGTTTCCAATCTTCTGCCCTGATTAGTTTCACCTGATTAGTTTTCACCTGTCTTTTCTCTGCCTGCATAATTTGCCTGCTTTCTTTGTTTGGACCCTTGCCTGCTTCATCACCCCGTAACCCTCGCTCTCTTCCTCTAATTTTCCTTGTTTACATGCATAGTTTAGTTTAATGTTACCTAAAGCTGGCTGTGACTAACTAACTCTCCAGCTAACTTGTGACTCAGTATATCCCTCCTGCTTTTCAAGTCTAGTTTCTGTCTCTCTTTACATGCTGTTTTTATAGAAATGATACATTTGAGTTGATGGTGAAACAACTCCAAAGTTACTTAACGATCTGCATACATATTACTCTGCCTTTTAGACTTCTGCTTAGATGCTATGTCATTGTCTTAGTACTTGTGCTTTGTGCAATGACAAGCTGAATCTGTTTTGAAGTGTTTTGGCTTTGGCAGACAGCCCACTGTGTTTCTATTTTATACCTTTTTATTCTGGATAGAGTCAGCCAAAGATGAAGAGAGGGGGATCACATGCAGCGGGTTGGGATCAAATCCAAACCACTTTGGTAAGGACTCAACCTTGGCACATGAGACACTGGATAAAAAAAAACAACAAAACCCCCCCCCACATAAAACAATCATTACAATAGTGTAATGGCAGCGATACATCATGCACACATACAGGTATTCACAGTCACATAGTGTAATACCTACAGGTGATGGATGTAACAGCAGAGGTGTCTTTTGCTGTGCTGGGCACTGCCAGCCAGAGACGCCACGTCTGTGTCCCTAATGAAATAACCCCTTCTGACAGATGGCAAGTACCACTTTCCCTTTGTTGCATAATTTAAACTGACCCCTCTAATTGGACAAAGATTCAAGTCATCAGCCGGTGGGAGAAGGTCAAGCTTGTCTGGAATAAAATGCTGGCCGAGCCTGACAAGGATTTGTTTATCTTTGGGAGGGAAAAATGGCAAAGTGACTCATGAATATACAGTGAAAGCAAAACTACATTATTAATCTACGACACTCAGATACGCGATTAGGCTGGTTTTATACATAAATTATGCTAAGATTCAATGATGTTGCATTAGTGTCAGGTCATTTTAGACTTCAGTTTGATAATAACACTTAAGGCTGAATGTCAAATGCATGCTTAATCCTCAACCTGAACTAAAAGTCTTTGACTTAAGCTTGACTGCAATACCTGAACTGTGACCCTGAACTTAATCCTGAAGGATTGGGGTCAGGGTCACTTACTGGAATGGTCAGGTTTGATTATACAACATGCAAAATGTACAAGAGTGGACTCAGCAGTCTTATGTTTAAACATGAATAATTAAATGGAAATGTTCAGACTAATTTATTGTGAGGTTATGGCTTGAGTGTTATGTATGCAAAAAGGAAGACGGCATTAAAAAAGAACGTCTCAGTGATGGGCCGTGCTTTGCAGAGAGGAATTCATTTGATCCAGCAGTTCTTCGGACTGCTTTTGTGTCAAAGTCTGGCATCCGCAAACGGTTCACAACAAAACATAATGCAGCAAAAGTTTTAAAGGTCCACAGTGTGAAAGATTTACAGAAGAGGGCAGAAGTGAAATATAAAATCCAGTCTGCAGCTACACTGCTAGATGCCACTAAATTCTACACGGGGGACCTCTTAAAAATAAAAATATTCATGTCAACTGAAACGAGCGTTCAAACTAAATGTTTTCTCCATTGTTTTTTCTTCATGGATGCATAACTGCAGAAGACAGTAATGACCCTGACTGACCTCAGTACTACAAAATATGTTGAATATGATGTGATCTTCAGTTCACTGGACGTATTAACTGAGTAGGTTTCCCAGTCACGTACATACGAGACGAAGACAATATGCAAAAAAATCCTTCAAGCTTCCTAAAAAAAAACTGAGCGGCTTCTCTTTTTAATGTCACTGTTTGACAGTCAAAGTTAAAGCTGCACTAATCAGTGATATTTGTGATGTGAAAGGTGTTGCTTCAAGTGATAAACCCGCAGATAATTATCTGACTCTGCAGAGGACATGGACATCTATTAGCTCATTTATTTTGGGTCTCATTTTTATTTTACTACCCACGACTTGACTCTCGTCAACTCTGACTCTGACACTCTCACTGTCCTTCAACGCCATCCATGAAACTGAGGTCGTCTGACAAGTAATAACAGAAATCTGAAGGATTCGTCACAGATTCTGTCCCCTGCATATGAACCATTACCTTCAGGCAGGTTGATGTGAAAACATCCCTTTAATGTCGACTCAGCAAACAACCCGCTGAATCCCCAAACATTACATTTTAATTTGTTGTTTTTATATCTTTTATCTCGCAATTCACATTCAAATCTCCTTCTTTTCTTCTTGTGTGTCTTGTGTTTTTTATGATTGTCTTTGGTGTACTACAGTACATGTGGTTGTGTTGGTGTAATTAAGTTGATTGCAGCTGTGTGCAACAAGCCAAATTTCCCAGCAGGGCTAATAAAGTATATCTAATCTAATCTAAAAAACATTTTGAATATTCAACTTTAATTCATGCGGCTGCCAGAAACACGACTCCAAATCAAAACTAATGTTGCTTAATATCTGCTGGATGTGCAACACAGACAGACAATCATTTGCTCAAACAATGTGAGATGGCAATACTCTTTCCCCCAAATACTGTCATTAATTCAAAATTCTGGTTCTTCAGAAAACTGCCTGGATGGATTATGTTGCTCTTGAAGAGGCTTATTTACTTCAGCAAATAGTTAACAACCGACAAGGGCAGCTAATCCTGTCCAAAGAAAGAGGTGAGGGTGGAGACTAACAACATGGAGCCTTCCCACCCTGATACACCATAACAAGAGAGGCCTCCACCGCCTCTGCTCACTACTTTCACTACAAACCACATCTGCAGAGAGAGGAGAGGACGGAGGCGAACCCTGGCCTTTTTCTTTCTTTCTTTGAAGCAATGTATATCTGTTAATCAAAATATCTTTGGATGGGACAAGAGACGAAGAACCTTATTCATGGTGAATGTGGAATAAGAAGTGTCCTCCCATCTCACCAGTAACAGAGGAGGAGGATCAAACGAGTGCAACCTTGGACAGAAGAAAGGAAAAGGTAGATGTACAGAACCAGGAAAAGGCCTGAACTTGGCTGGGCAGCTGGAGTAAGAATGAGGCACATTGTTTAACCGGTAGCTGAGTGTGGAGCACACAACAAAACTGCAATCCTGACCACACTTGGCACCCAGAATCGCTGGCCTGAGGCGAGGAATCTAAAATGAGAGAGGAAAGATGAAGAGTTTGGCAGCCAGACAATGACACATAAAGCGGGCAAACAAAGGGGCTCGGTGTCAGTGATCAAACTTGGGGCAACTGTGGGGGAGTAGTTATCCGGTCTAGGCTGGTTCGTAGATCCCCGAGTTTGTTCAGCTGACAGCTGAGTGTCCAGAAGGTGGCTAACAGGATGAGGGCACATGGCCCCACGGGGATTACAAGCAGCGAGAAGAAGGTAAAGAGATTAGACTCAAAAACACAGCCTGCTTTTTTAACCTCGTCACTGTTGTCACACTGACGGCGCAGGAGGAAACTCCTGAGCCAAAACTCTATCAGGTCACTGTTCCTCATTCCTCCACCTCTCCTCCCTCCCTCGCTCGCTCCCTCTGCCCATCCATCCATGCAGCCTCCTCTGTGGTCTACAGGGACCCGCCAGCATCCAGGAACTAACTTGCTGCTGAAGGACTGAGCGGACAGTGGAGTGGACCGGACAAGCTGAGCATCTTGTCAAGCACTGATGACGACACTTTTGCACACTCTGCTCGTGAACTCAAGATAAAGAGAGATTCTGGATTTTGATTGCTGTTTGCAACAGTCTCCGTACAAATGACAGCTTCAGGCTTGAAAACCACATAAATTTGCCCATCATGCATTTGAAGTCAGGACTATTCTTCACTCTGTGTCTGTTTACCATCCAAGCAAGTCAAATAGGTAAGAATCCTGCAGGCAGGCTCGTGCTTCCTTTGATTATTTATGACATTTTCCTTTTAGTTATTGTCTTTGTAGTACCATTGCATAAAAAAGATGCTGTTTGTTTGAGTACTTGCACATGTAAGTGCCGGACAACACTTTTGCAACAATCTGACTCTTTAAGAATCTTCTCAAAGTTTAGAAAATGAAAGAAGAAAGGTCGCTGTCCACATGACTTGAGGTTTAGTTGATGACAGATTATCCCCTGGTGTAAAGACCTTTCTGCAGGTTTTTTTTATCTGAGGTTTTACTGCATGACAGGAGACTTAAAGTGTCAAGGGCAACAGGTTTTTTTCAGTTTGGAAGGTGTGTGACTTTGTTTAAAAGCTCTCCCAGCGAACTACAAAATGCGAGGTCATCCTCGAGCAGATCTTTTCGATTTTAAGAGAACTATCAAGCAGCCAGTGTGACACTTAAGTTCATCAATATTCACCATGAATTAAATGAAGCGGAGACGTATAATAGATGCTCACTGAGAAAGATAGCATCGTTTCACCAGTGATAACATTCGCGTCCACACTGGTCGTCTTGTTCAGTGTGATGTGCCCGGGTGAGCTCATTATCCTGAAGGAAACAAAAGCCATTCTGTTCCCAGTGTCGCGGGACGCTAATCTTTTCTGGCTTGTAATTCTGCTTTGAGGCCGTACTGCGGCTGCACCGGGCATTAAGGCCCGCTCAAACACACCCGGACCCGCGTGTCTCTGCATGTGCACGTCAGGCTTCAAGCTTACCGGTTGCACCCCCCCCCCCCAAAAAAAATCCCATTCAAACGTTGTCTTGGTCGAGTTAGTGTTAATCAAAACACAAACGATTTGGCTAAACTTCAAGCCACCTTCTGAGCTGCAGAAATATTTGGAAGGGGAACATTTGTTGGGTGACTGGCTCTGCCTGACAAGCTACAGCCTAGCAATGTTAGCGATCACACATTCTTTGCATGGTCTTGGTGTTGGGCCAAATTTGGATTTGAGGGAAACAATATTGTTCATTGTAGAGATTATTTATGGGTAATGCAGTGATTAACCTTTTTTTTTTCTCTCTCTGGCATTTACTTCAAGCAAAACATCAATGAATGCCTGCTTTGAGCTTCCTTTGTGGGTGAATTTTAATTTGTGGTTTATTATGAATTCCTAAATAATGATTGAAGCACGCATGCACATTCCTACTATGCCATTATATAAGATATTTATATATAATGGTATATAATGCAATACAACAACTACAGTAAACTATGTCCCAAAGTTGATAGTTACACATTTGTTGGACTTTTTTTTGGACCAACAGTTGATTTTAAACAGAGTTTTTGCAAATGTTCCGACAATTCCGATTATTACTCTTCTTGCTGTGCAATCAGAATAACAATTCAGTACTACTCTTTCATGAATGTTTTACATGCAAATGCACATTTAATCCTGCATGTATTAGTCAGTGTTGCAGTGCTCACATGTTGCATTAGCTTGAATATACGTTTGATATTATGTTGTTTAAATACACACTTGCAGCTTGCAACATGCTCTTGCTGGACTCTTCCTGGACTCTCCCTGTCGTCCAGTGTTGGTCCACCGCGCTGACACAACTGCGTTCAGCAAGCACGAGTTAATTTCAGTCTTAGAGATTCAGTATTAATGCGTGAAGATGTCGCTTTATGTCTTGTTTTATCTTGAAAGTTCAGCCTCTCCTCCAAAAAGCTCTGTGTCTGATGCCAATGTAACAGTGATTATATTATTTACACTCACTTGCTCTTTTTCATTCTTCTGTAACCTTCATCCTGTTCCCTAATCTGAAGGAGGCACAGTTTGTTATTTGGGTCCAATGACCTTAAGTCTGTGTTTTGGGGCTCATAAATCCTGGCTTATTGTCTTAAAAAGTCCCCTGAGGTTTGCCACCTGGCATCACAATGACTGCCTTTCTTCTAAAATAGCTTCATTCAATGGGGTGACTGTGTTAGAGAGCGTGCTGGCACAGTGGCTTGTGTAATGGTGTGGAATTACTTCCTGTAATGCCTCACCGGGGTGGCTGAGCTTGTTTTCTTTACTAAGGTGATCAGAAATTTAGGGCAGCGTGTGCAGCATCTCAGTCATATAATTTATGGAAATATACCCTGCCTGTGTTATGGCTTGAACGGTTTCCTGTGGAGGCTTTTTTTTTTAAATGACTAAAATCAGACGATTGTACATCTATAATTATTTTAATCGCTTTAAGGTTTGCTGTGCACGCACCTCTTTTCTCAGCTGTGATCCACATGCGCGCGTTCCTGCACATTCACACCTGGAAGCTCTCCGGTACAAACACATCCTTACACCTTTAAGCGGCTTCAGTGATGCAGCGTAGGTCAAGTCGCCCAAGGGCATCTCAGGCAGGCATTTCCACAGAGAGAGGACAGCGTTACTCATTCGCTCTCTCTACACATCTGTGCACTTTACCAGCATTCAGTCACATATCCTCCCAGTCACAAATCAGCACCTCAGATCTTCAGGCTGTGGACATTTTTACACTACAGTGAATTTAAAGGCTCAAATAAATCCTTAAAGAGATACATACGGAGGATTTGTTTCTGCTATTTGTCCCAAAATAGGATCCCAGACACCCTCCATGTACGATGTACTGCAAAGTCAGCAGACAGACGCCATTAGATAACATAGTGAATTAAGTATGACACAAATGTCACTCCTTAATGGCAGCTGATGTTGCACTTCTTGCACAGTTTTGGGGACTAGAAGAGCACATCAGATGTACAGTCCTGCACTGTAACAATGCTGGTTAATGCTAACGAGTTTCATAAGACCACCCAACACTATCCCAGTTAATAAAACAGACTTTCAATTAAGGTCTTATTTGTGATGATGTCATCAGGGCGTTTCTACAGAAGAATTGGTGAAGCGTAACTTTAAAACAACACTTGCTTGCTTAGCATTTTGTTGGGTAACACTTTATATTAAGTAATACGTGTTAGTTAATTGGTAATAAGGTACTTATAAGCTATGTTGAGACTATATAAGTGTTAAAAATAGCAAATTCACTGTTACTTTAAGAAACTGCTGCTGCTCGACTGCTTGGGAATATTAATTAAAGTCTTAGAATTACCCCTCCTCTCATCCAAAGTCAGCTTGAATATAAGTATATATAAGTATAATACATCTTAAAGTACAACTTAACTTAGTGCATACATACTGGTACCAGATTTAATGACTGAAGAAGCTTATTAAGATAATAAAGCCTTAAACGTGCACAGGAGGTGCAGCAAAGGGCTGGATTTATAAAACACTGTCTGTTTCTGCATGTAGCTGCCGTTTATGTTAAAATGATGAAACAAATTAAAAAGAATCTTAAAGTGTGTTTTGGTGCTTTATCGCCTAAAACATTGTATGTATGTAACTATATAGTCAGTATCAGTCTTGACAACACGCAGTGGTCATTCCAGACAGATGAGCTGTGATAAAGCACCTGGTAAAGCATGTCCACGTCCTCTTACAGCAGATTTGACATCATCCACACCTGTGTGACCGTGCACATTTAAGGATTTATTAACAAGCACGTATAATTCAATAGTAAATCTGTTTCATTTTACTTCAAGTACAGTTTGTCACTAACCACAAAGGAATTAAGAGAGCTTTGGCTTCGTGTTGTCATCCATCAGTTGTTAAAACAATCATCCACAGAAACACTTTGTGCCACTGAGTGAGAAATCTCACACTTACAGTCAACAAAATTTCAGCTCCTTGTCATGAAGCGCTCACATGTTCTACATTTACTCAAATTGCATGTGCTGCATCCTCAGGCCATGTTGCAATATTTGTTCCTAAACTTATAACTTCACTGACTGCTCTTGCAGACCTTCCTGACCGCGGTTTTTCTGGACTCAGGGATGTGAAGTACAGACACTTTCTAGCGGCGTCCAGGCCGATCAGACACGCCTCAAACGTCAAAGCCCCGGATGGCCACCGGACGAAGAGGTCGGCGCTCCTCACCACAGGGGTCAAAGTGTGTCCCCAGGAGACCATGAAAGCGGTCATCGGCAGCCATCGGGCCTATTACAAACTCAGAGGTAATTATGATTGAGCATGAATAAGCCTTTGCTAAAACACTGACTGTGACTTAAGCAGTTTGACACACGGTGTCTGCTTTGATGTTTTTGGCAGTTGAAACTTTTCTGCAAAGAGGAAAAGATGTTTTAATCCCCTTAATTATATGTAACGTATCAGTGAATGTGCATACACTGACCTAAGACACACACACACACAGTGAAACACTTCATATGATGATGTTATATGCAAATATCCTTTGTCCAAGAGAGATGGATTGTCAGTGGGCATCGCTTGCCACCTTGGCTGTTACAACTGCTTAGTAATTCAAATTATTCCCCGACAGCTGCTGGTGGAGTATGAGTTTAAAATGAGGCAGATTAATTTGGTGTATTGGAGGTAATCGCGTCACTACAGAAATGAGTTTGTGGGAGAATAAATTTCCCACAGGCACCAAGGTATTGGACAATGTGGTACTTGTTTCCCCCACAGAGGCAGATAAAACACACTGTAGCTTCAGGGCGTCTTTGTGCTCATGATTTTAATATCCACAAAAATGTCACGGGCATGCAACGACTTAAATATACAGTTTGACATTTACCCAAACAGGCGTTACTACCTCCTCCTGCCGTCCCAATCATATCACGTTAAATACGTTTTGTGATTTATCGTAGCGTTGTGGCGGCGTTATGTGCTGTGTGTTCATATGTGAGGCCTCGCTGAAATGTCTCTCAGAGGGGAGTAAGCAGCTAATCTTATAGCTAAATCACAGCAAACTCCCCATATGAAGACATGCCAAGACCGACAATCCTATTTATCCTCCATATTTGATTATCTCCGTTCTCTTATTTCCATCCTGTCTGCCCTTGTTGCAAATATGTGAAATGCCATGTCTAGTCATCTCTTTTATGTTTTTCTCACGAGATTGGGCGCTGGTTTATTTTTTATGCGTTTTCTTAACAACGTTTTTCTGAGAAAAGTCAAAAGAAAACATCAACAGAACTGTGTGATGTATCTTCAGTTTGTCAGGAAGCCATTTGGGAAGCCTTTCGGATCTTCTTGGACAGAGTCCCCAACTCAGAGGAGTACAGTGCCTGGGTTTACACCTGCCAGCATGAAAACCTCTGCATGGACGATCTGGCCCAGAACTTCAGCAGCTCTCAGGAGCATTTGGACATGGTGGCCAGAGTGAGTCCAGTCACTGACAATTCTTTTAATGCCTATGTTTTATGTTTTCTTGTGTAAAAGTTGACATCTTGTTTCTTATTTCCAGAGAGTAGCTGAACAAGGTGAAGTTGAAGAGTAAGTAGAAACCTTCTCTACATTTTGTGAGCTTCCTGTATGCTGATAATTCTTTTTTAGATGCCCTTTAAAACCAAAATGTGCTCTTAGGAAACGCTTGTTGTCTGTTAACAATGCAGACTGGTACATAACTGTTGAGTAATTATGAGTAATTTCATTGAGAGATCAGATCAGAGGAGCTTCAACACCTCGGCTAAAAATGCTCAAAAGTTGTTCAAAGCAACTAAATCTTTGCACCACTAAAGTAAAATAACGATAAAGATTGATTTTCAGCATAATAAGTTTTAAATAACTCACAAGTTAAGTACAGCAAATGTTGTGTATAATTAAATCTCTAATGGACAAATCATCCATTATTTCCAGAGTTGTCGAAGGAACCCCAAATCCAGAAAGGGAATGTGAGTCGGACACAAATGCATCAATACTCTTCACTGAACGGAGATGAATTACTTTATGACAGCATCAGCTATCAATACGTTCTCATTGTAACCTCATAAATTAACTGCTGAGTCGCCCGTTTTGTCTCAGGCACCTGGACACCCCCAATGATTCTGCTACCGACTGAGGATGATGCGGTAAGTCAACCCACGAGGTTTCAGGACCGTGTGACCGTTTTAAATATTTAAACAGTCCAGGCATGCACAGAATCAGGCCGCACAAGTCTCACGACAATGTCATTTGTCTTTTCTATGCCAGATCCCAGAGGACCCCAACATGATAAAAGAGAACTACGAGGAGTACATAGTTGAGTTCAGTATCACCATCGTGGATCCGACGTACAGCAAGATGCTCAGTGACCCAGAGACTCCGCAGTACAGTGACATTGCGCAAGAGCTCACAGACAAGGTGAGAGCTGAGTGTTTGCAGGCCAACAGCAAATGTTGCCTTTCTGCAAACGCAAGGAGCCCCCTTTACAGCAGAGCTGTGTTTTCAAAGCTTGTACTCGGGGCAAACGAAACCCTGAAACTCTGAACGGAGAAGCAGCCATTGTGCCAGCTGTTTTGTCACCTGTAGAATATCCTCCTCTGTCTTGGCGTATAATCGTCCCTTCAAAACAAACCCACCCTGTCACAGCAGTGCTGTATCATTATGCGGGATGTCTTACAGCGAGTTCAACGTGATCGCCCCCTTTCTACGGCATTGTATTGTTAAGCACAAAACAGCTTTAAGGTTGCCACCAAGGGACTTTAGGTAAGACTCCTAAATGACTACAAGCCTGAAATAGTCAAATCTAATCGTATAGATTATCTCAGACTAAGACGGCGTTGGCTGTGGAAGTGACTGGAGAAGCGTACTGCACTGGTGTGCACGGTATGAATAGTAATGGTATGAAACCATTAGTATATGATTTCTTCTTTTTTAATGAATTTGAGAAGCAACACTATGAAGGTGAAATAATCCCATGAACACATCCTGATGTGTTTTTTCGGCACGGTCACAGTATCATCCTGTTACAAGTCAAGGCCAACTCTTAATATCACTTACATCGCCATACCCGTTGCCAGTTTGTCGGCTTGCCCTTAATTCTTCCCGTCATTTCAGAGCCGACTTCCCGCCCTCCTCCAGCTCTGCAGTAGTCTTCGGTGTTTCCACCTTTAGCCATCACCTGACCTCCACAACCAATGCACACCTGTTCGCAATCCCCTAATTAGCTCTCTGAAGCCACGACGCGTGACTTTCTTCATCTTCTCCGGTTCTTCAGTTTGACTTTGGTTTCAGTGTTTAGTCTGTTACCTGCTTGTTATGACCACATGTCTGACTTTTTGGACTTCCCCCTGTTTTTAGTTTTCCTGTGTGGATCGATGATCTCTCGGCAAACTAATTTTAATTTTTATTTTGCACACATTAATCTAGTCTCCCTCTAAGTAAATGTGTGTAGGTCCATTACCGGCAACACTGAGCCTTTACTGCCACATATACGCATGTGAGCATTAACTAAAGATTATTTTCATCATTGATTAACGTCTAAATGTCAAAATTATTTCCTTTATTAAAAGGATATTATTAAAAATGCTGAAAAAACATAATTTTTTTTTTTGCAATTTCCTGTAGTACAAGGTGACTGTCAACCAAAAGTCTTTAATCCAGAGGTATTCACTGACAAAATGACAAAATTCTCACATTTGAAAATTGGGAATGTTTGAGATTATCAAACAAATTATCAGTTAGTTGACCACTTGTTGCAGCTCTCGTGTTCAGTGAATAATGCAGAGAACATCCACTGTTGTTTTCATTGGGCGCTCTGTTACTGTCCCGTGAAGACAAATGATGTCAACTTTTAATGGAATAAGAAAACAGCCCCGGTAGTAAGGTTTGCGAACGATGCACTTCTTGTATAATTCATTGTGTCAGAGAGACACAGTTTATACCGAACAGCAAATCCTAATAGTGCAAAACATATAAAGGAGAAAATGTTCATGTTTCTTTCACATTCGTTTCATATTTCTGACTGTCTTTTCTTTATATAGATGCTTCATGTGTTTGAAAGAGTTCCCGGGTTCAAAGAGATACGTGTCCTGGGATTTCAGTGAGTTCAATCGACTTATTAAAGGTTTTATTAAACGTTTGGCACTATAACTCTGCTTTGTAATAATTATTCATTTTGACAAAACAGTAAATAAGACACAAAAAAATATAAATGTCTCATACTGCTCTCCTGCAATAGATAGAAGTGTTTTATTTCTCAAGTCTGAAGAGAAGAAGAGTCTGCCTTGACGGACGTACATCAGCAGTTACATCTCTCTCTGTTGTGAATGTCTCTGACATGATTTGTTGTCTTCATCAGATCAGAGGACTTGTCCGTGCGTTACGCTGTAGTCTTTAATGGAGAAACCGAGCTCAGCGATGAGTTTGACAGTCTTGAGGAGCCAGGCGGGGACGCAAACGCTCCGAAACTGAAGCGCATCATCACAAAGGTCTTAAAACAGGAACCGTCACTCCCGCTGGACATACAGACACTCAGCTTCGAGACTGGCAAGCGTATTGTTGTGTTGACTTTTCTAATAAAATATTATGTTAGTGCTCAGAATAGGATTTTAAACCCGTATAAATGTCTCTCCTTTTCAGTTACTACAGTTTATTCCTATGCCGGGGCTTGGCGTACACCATGCAGATGACACCACACAGAGGCCCACAGAGGACAATACCTCCACCCAAAGCTTCCTCCCCACTGTGGCAGTGGTAGAAAACTCTTTGGAAGCTTCTACGTTCAAAGCAGAAACGCACACCTTCGTGCCTTTCATCCCAAACGTCCTCCCAGAAGCCACGCCTGTCGTCACAGATGAGACCCCTCTAATGGCAGGAGTAGAGGAGGAATCCACGGAAGGTACTGCTGAAGAGCCCAGCGACGTTATAACGCCAGACACAAATCTGGAAACTATCACAGAGCAGGTAGAGGAAGTGGAGCCAGAGGTGGAGGAGATGCCGCCAACTGAGCCTGATGACGGAGGTGAGGCTGAACCTAAGGAGGGGATTGTTTTTGAACCAGGATGTTGGACGTTCAGTACAGGAAAGACACGTTTAGGAACTCAAACCAAACACTGCGGTGTGGAGACACTGAGTGCTATTGACGAAAACCCACAATTCACTGTCACGGTTTGGTTTCTAAGTCTTGATTCTGAGCAGCGGGAGGATGAGCTCATTGCTGTTATGAGCAGGAGACATGAAATACAGGAACAGCTGATTGATATAAATATAAAAAACAACACCTCTCTAATCGAGAAAAGTGAGAAGAAGTAAACTTACTTGAGTCGATGAGGCCAAACCAAAAGAAAGAAATGACCAAAGATGTAAGTAATTGGATAATAGCAAGAAAATAGAAAAGAGACAACGTATTAAAAGAAAGAGCAGGGAATTAAATATTAGAGGAAAATAATTGAAATTAATCTCACTGAATTTAAACAGCACTTCATTTAACGAAACTTGGATCCACACTCAGCAGTCTCCTTTTGTGTCTTCACAATATTGTTAGCTAACTTTTACACCATTGTGAGTGTCACATGAAACTTCACACACTTTCTAGAGTTACACTAAAAACACTGGACAGAGAGGATCTTTACTGGACTGTCCAAAGAAGCAGTGACCTATGTTTTCTCTTCTGCACAGAACAATCACCTCTTATAGAAGATGGAAGTACAATTAGACTTGGCGGTTTGGTTTAGTACATGGAGATGCACCCTGCTGAGGCAATGCACTATATTAAAACCTATTAACAAGCAGCCGCCTGCTGATGGTTGAAGTCATTACAGACTCATGCTGTGCAGCCAAACTTTGTTCAAACCTGATGGATCGATGCATCCTGTGTATTAAATATTTCATCGTTAACGTCATACAGCGTTAAATGAAGAGTCGGAACAACCTGATACAGAATATCTTATATTCTGGCGAGATATGAGATTGTTAGAGGGAAAGTCTATCCCTTTTTATCTTTGTTTATAAGAGTTAAATAAGAAGATTAATACCACTTATGATCGACCATCGATTAAACATGACGCTAGAGCCCAGAACTATAAGTTAAAAGGGAAACAAAAGGGTAAAACTGTGTCAAAGGGATCACATGTGGAGAACATGGCACAGTGGCTACAGTGGAGGTGGCTTTGGTCAAGTCATCAAAGCAGTGAGATTTGGCTACCTATCAGCTGAAACAGCATAATATGATGCACAAAATAAGTGTATCGGCTTATAAAACCTCTTTTCTGATACATTTTGCTTTTACAAGAACCTGAATCTGCTGATGGCATCCCTAAGGAACAAAATGAAGACCTTCCCTTGGCAACTCCAGACGCCCAACCAGAACAAGAACTTCCCAATACACCCACTGTGGTTTACCATGACCCTCCAGAGTCTACAGATCCCACAGTTACCGAGGTATCTGTAATAGAAGCAGCAGCGACGGTCCCCACAACACCAGCTCAAGAGGATGCTGTCCAAGGCACTGAACCAGAACCAGATGTGGAACCTTTGCCATCCCCTACAGAGAGTGCCGAAGCATCCGAGGACGGAGACGAAGCTAGCGGAGGGCACAGTGGAGCAACCCGGTTACGACAGACCTGCCTCCTGAGAACTCAGACATTCAAGAGGATGTAGGGTCGAGTCAGAACACGACGGAGGCAGAAGTGAACTGAAACTCTGCAAGAAGAGGGCAGCGGGCGATTCCCCTCGGAGTATGATGAACGCCCGTACGAATCCACAGCTGGACCGGCGATGAGACAAGCCAGCACCCCTCTGGTGTCCGTAGTGGATAAGAACAAAGAGTTAGTGGTTTTCTTTAGCCTGAGGGTCACTAACATGATGTTTTCTGATGACCTGTTCAACAAGAGCTCCCCCGAGTATAAGTCACTGGAGAATACCTTTCTTGAACTGGTAGGTACACAAGCTTTTGTGTTGGATATTGTGTTTTTGCATGCTTCATTCTTGTATTTGACTGTGTAGCCCAACCTGAAATACATGATAGAAGTACATTTGTGCAACATATACTGTTAAACTTACTTTTTTTTAGATCACTTGGTAAGTTGGTTGTTTTAGTTGGTGCTTTAATCTAAATTCTGTTGTCCTACGCAATGAGGATGTTGTTTGCAGTAGGCCTCCTCACAGCTGCTTTCTTGAAAGTAATTTATAATTTTATAACTTTTTTTCTTCAGTACTTTTTTTTTATATATAAAAATGTTCAAAGGTTTTAAGCAATCGCCAAATTCTTGATCAATTCTGCTCTATTGCTAATGCTTTCATGTTAGAGGAGCCGTTGTGTCAGCGGTATAAAGAATTATTCTGTTTCACTCAGACACAGCACTCTGGGCCCAGAAACTCGCCAAACCCCGGAGCTTCCAGTAAATCTGGGCTTAGGAGACAGACGACTTTAGCCTCCATACCGGTATTTTTTATTTTTTGCCATATTGGAACTACCTCTCCAATGCCTCAGAGAGAGCATGACCTTTCCATTTCTTAACTAACCTTACTTAAAATGCAGTATCTAACAATCTGAATGCACCTAACATTTCTCAAGTACTCCGCTTTAGTTTTCAGCTTTGCTTCAGTCTTGACATTAAACATGTAGGCCGATTTTATCTGTGAGTCTTGTCCTAATATTGCTTGTTATTGTGTGTTTTGCCTTAATTTTTTTTTTTTTTGCATTGTGCTCAGGTTTTGGCTGCTTACTTGTATTTCAGCTCATCATTTTGAAAGAATTGTGTCTGCAAAGGATCTGTGCAAAATTATTGGCCATGAGATTGTAGAAATTTAAATGTTTTGAGAAGCATGACAGGTTAAGATGATAAATCCTTCACCATTTTGGGAAATCTGCCTATTCTCATTCTTCCATAAAGTTGATTTATCCAAGCAGAAAGTGAAGCAAATGTTTTTCCTCGTGCGCAAATGCGACCACTGGACCATTTGATAGCTACATTGAAAAAAGAGCTAGATTCATAATGGGATAAGTTCCAACTAGGACGGAAGCGTCTCTGCCTCGGTTTGTACCACCTCAGGCAAATTTGTGACTCGTTGCACCCACTCACAGTGTTTCATTGACTTCACGCGCGCTTGTGTGTTCAGAATTTGTAGAAAGCAAATGAGCGTATTTCCCAAAATGTTGAACAGTCTCTTTAACAAACACCCATTTGTTGTCATTTCTCTGTACACACGAGCTCTCTGATATAAAACTGTGGAGATGCTGCTGATCAAAGTCACTTTGTATTACCATGTAGCACGCAAGTTTGTGTTTGTGTACAACTGAAGTTGGCCTAGTTAGTTTCTCACCAAGATATTTATTTTTGTACATTTGTTGCTCACATATGTGTTACAGCATCGACCAGAGTGTTTGTGAATGCTGGAAGCCTTAAAGATAAACTCTTGGCGCAAATCAATGAATAAATTAATTGCTGTGTGGAGTAGAAAAATGTGATAATAGGCTAAATAAATCTAACAGGAAAGTCGTGCAGCTTTATGCATTTTGTGTTGCTAAAACTGTATCAGTATGTACATGGTAGGAGTGCAAACTAGCCCGGGGTAGTCTGAATCATGAGACCCGGGTCTGCCTTAGTCACTGTAGGACGCAGAGGTTTGTGACTTGTGGTAAGAAGCTTTAAGTAATTCGGGTCGGTTTCCACACACACACGTGCGATTAACGGTTCAAATCTGATTAGTGCGACATCAGTCAGGCTCGTGTGGACATCTGTATGCATGATGCATGGCTTCGCTGCATCTGGTATTGCAGACATACAATTTCTATTTCACACGACAGGCAACGAGATGATGAAACGAAATCTAGCTCAGAACGGTCAAGGTCGTTTTGTTTTGGAGCATTCGTGTGTTCACCCAATGCACGCACTCCAATCAATGCTGGGATGTCTCATTTTGTCCAGTTTGTTCCTTTTTTTCTCTAAATAAGAGCTTTAAATTTGAATGAGCTGCTCGCGAGCAGGTCAGGACCGGTCTCTCTTTAAACCTGCACTTATTAGCGAACATTAAAGCAAGAAGCATCACTTGACATCCCTATTTAGTTTCAAGGCTTGCCCCGAAGGTTGATGGGAGGGACATATTTTTAGGCTTGCTCAGAGGTGCCCCGCTGTTCTGCGTGTTACATAAAGGCCTCAGCTTCAAACTGAAGAGGCGCATCGATACAAATTGGATCGTGTGTTTGCTGCGATGCCAAAGAGCAGAGGGAACGTGAGCTACTGGAGCATGTGGGCTTAGTTTACTGGTAGATAAGAACAAGCCTTCTGGGTGAGGAGAAATAGATGTTGTTGTTGTTGTTGATAATGTGACAAATCTCACCATATTTGTATGCAAGTTTTGATTTTCATGGCTGATATAGTGATAATTAATGTGGATCAGGGAATACAATATGAACTAGTAGGGATACATAGATGCAAATGTCCTGCACACATACATATTACAGGCAGTAATGAAAATAACACTCCATTTCCAATCTTTAATGGTTGCCCAAACCGTGGTTTCTTCAGTTCTCCTCATTAATCGATGTATTAGGCTTCCCGGCAAAACTAATGTGGTCAGATCTTTGAACTGGTAAGTATTTACCATCTATTGTCTCTATTCCATTAGGAATAGTCGCCAGATTTTCCTTTAAATGGGCTATTTGGGTAGAAAAGGGAATAAAAAAAAAAAGGTTTATGAATCGCTGAAAAATAGAAATGAAGAAATGTCAAATTATATACATTCTGCAGCCCATTTAAATGGACATAATGTGATGTTTTGCTGGATATTGGACCCCGTTTGTGATGCTGTACCTCATATATAAATACATATATATGAACCATTAGCCCCAGTGGCTTGCAGTTCCCCCTTTGTCACACTCCTCCATTACTCCTGTACCTACTGGTTTGTGAAGCAACCAATAAAATTGGACATGGAGGTTGGAATTACTTCATTCTCATGGAAGCGTAAGATTTTTTGTGACTTTTTCTTTTTCTTTCTTTTTTTCAACACAAGAGAAGGGATGTTTCATTTCAAGGTTTACCAAAAACAAGAACCAGTAGATACATGTGTAACCTCAGAGAAGCATATTGTGATTGTGTCAAAGACTGAAATTATGGTTGTGTTTGTGCCATGCCGTCTACAAGTGAGAAATAAATCTATGGTATCTTTATTGTTCCTTAGTCCACAATAGCAGACTGCACTGAGGTTTGTTGTGAAAAAAAACAAACAAACTCAGCTTTGACCTTGAGTGGAAGACAATAGAACCACAGATTGGTATCTAATCTGCAGTGTACATGTAATGCTTGATGTCCTGTATTGAGACAAATGGATGACCAAAGAGCAAGTCGCGTGTCCAGTTGTACTGCAGGCTGTTGCCCATTTGTTCGGGATGTTGGACTCTGTTCTCAAAGACTATTAGCTAGAGGGAACTAGCCTTCAGTAAACTGTCTGCCAGTGATAAGTGAAGTAACCCGATCAGTGCAGAGCTCCTTAAGGTCTCTTATCTCCTGTTGGACAGCCAGGCCAGCTAAAGCATTGTAATCTCTCCCTCTCACACTGCGACTGTGCGATGTTTGCCTCATCTGTAGTGAATGTGAAGTGGCTGAAAGCTCAGATCGATGCGAACATTGATGCGGGGCAATTACTTGAGCTCAACTTCCTCCCTGCCTAAATATCACTGTCATCAGTCCAAGCCTGTAGTTTTTTAATAAATTGGTTTCACAGTTTTCCGAGCTGCGAGCTGAGTCTGTGGGAATACGTAACAATTTGAACCATTGTAAGATATGAGCTGAAATGTGGCTGCATAGATAAATGAGCTAATGCACAGATGTTGTTTTTTTTTTTAACTTGGTGATGCTTGGTGCGTACTGTACTTCGTTACAAAGGCAGAGAGCAACTACAGAAACTGACACTTCAGATTTGGCTCTCAGCCAAACTTTAACAAACACAGTACATGAGCTGCAAAGCCTCAGTTTTATCCCCTTTTCTTGCATGATTATTAATCAATGTCAATGACTTGACACAAAATCTAAACATATACCTACTGCAGCCTTCCTTTCTGTTTGGATAAATGGACTTAAGACATTAATTTATAATTCAATACTTTGGAAAGTGTTCGATTAAACAACATCAGCTCACATTAATTACAACACTAGAGGATGCAGAGATGGCAGATCATACTCGGCTAAGCTAGGCTAGTTTTAGCAGGACTAGTGTCTCTGTTGTTACTTGTTTTACTCCATAGGTATTATGGATATATATGTATAGCTTCTGCCTTATTTATGTGATTTAACAAACTCAGTTAGAAAGATGTTGGAACATCAAAATAGATTTTTCAATTACAGGAAACCTGGAATTAGCTAAATTAGCTCCTAGCTCACCAGCTAGCATCGGAGTGCCGCTACAGTTTGTTTTTTATTCTCCCCACCCCAAAACATCCACTTTGTAATGACGTAATACTTGATATGTGATCAAACAGATGTCATAAATTTAAAAATGCTGGTCTGAAGTCAGTTTTTACTAACTTGGTTACTGTGTTTCGGCGTTGTAGGGCAGTGCGGGTGGGTGGGATGGAGAGCTACTTGACCCATCAATATAACATGCCTATGTTATCTGTTAGGCACTTAACATAAAAGCCTTCACCAAACAGCATGTATTATAGATTTCTTTTGGACTTGGGATATCTTTGATGTCACGCGAGTGTCTGATCTTTTCATCGTGTGTTCTCAGGCTCTTTGGTGACTAGCACACTCCGTGTTCTCGTACTCTCATCCTCATAAACCTAACCCTAATTTTGTTCTGGATCTGATTACACAGTCGGAGCGGTAATGGCAGAATTTCACACTTGCATCAAAATTTAATTATGAACTATTCATAGCATTCACGCTGTAAAATGTGACCTGAATAATTCAAAATCTGCCGTGTTGCAACAACCTCAGTCCTGTCATTGTGGTAGTAAAACTACAGGTAGATGTTGTCTCTGCAGGCCTGGTCTTCCTCCAAGGAGGACACAGGTCTTTACTGGAACTTGACACTAACATCATTTAATTAACCTAAACATCTGGGTGGAAATCTTGGAGATCAAGAGTGATTCCAGAGTGTTGCTTTCCAGGAACACTTGACTCTATATTCATGCTGCTAACAGTTTTTCTCACTGATCACTAACTGAACAGGAAACTAATCTTTTTAAAATGAGGAAAATCCACTATATATCCTCTGATGAATTAAATATAAACTCATTTGCCTCTTCTTTCCCCCACAGCTTCTGCCGTATCTACAGTCCAATTTGACCGGATTTAAGCAGCTGGAAATTCTCAACTTCAGGAACGGCAGCGTTGTGGTAAACAGCAGGATGAAACTGGACAAACCGGTACCTTATAATGTGACAGAAGCTGTTCACTGCGTGCTCGAGGACTTCTGCAGTGCAGCATCTAAACGGCTTGACATCGAGATTGACAGCCGCTCCTTGGAAGTCGAACCAGGTGAAATGTCTCATGGATCGCCGTATAATCTCTGTAGGAAATAGATACATTTATAAAAGGCTAACTTAAAAAGGTGCAGTATGATTACAGGGTGCCTCACGATCTGTTCTCGCAGTGACATGCTCACTCACGCTACAAGGTCAGAGTGCCTGTCCACACGCGTCCTCACTCAGCTTTCTTTTACAGCCTGTCAGCGAGCTGCAGTATAAATCTGATGCATCTTTTTTTGCTTGGCAGACTTGATGCCACTATGTGACCTCACACATTAAACACACCTTCCCCGAAAGCAGCACCTTCATTCACATCAATCAAAATGTCCTTTAATTTCTCCTCTGACTCTGTAGGCACTTGGACACTGCATTAATGTTAATGAGGTATCACCTCTCTCCTCTCCCTCGTCTGCTTTCAGCTGACCAAGCAGACCCCTGTAAGTTCCTGGCCTGCAATGAGTTTTCGCGCTGCGTGGTAAACAGTTGGACCAACGAGGCTGAGTGTCTGTGTGATCCGGGCTACAGCACCGTGGGCGACCTGCCATGTCAGAGCACCTGCACTGTGTATCCAGACTACTGCCAGAATGGAGGCCTGTGTGAAATAATCCCAGGGCATGGAGCCACTTGCAGGTACACGAAAGAAAACATGACCTCAGCAAACAAGCCACCTGAGACAGTACCTGTCAATCAAAGAGGCTATGCTTTTAATTATGCATAACTAATACTAATTATTAATATAATATAAACTGGTGAGTTGTCGTGAACGGGGAAATTAGCTATAGAGACCAAAACTGTTTTTTGTACCAGGCTGTAAACATGTTTACTTCTGCTGTGAAGTTGGACATTTTATTATTGGGGCTTATGGAGACTGACTCGTTCTGTAGCCGGCCTCAAGTGGCCGTTTGAGGAACTGCAGTCCGCTTTGGCTCCACTTCACACAGCCACAGAGGTTGCCGCTTGGTCGGACTAGCTTGCAGCCGCAGCGCTTCTTGTTGGTGAAGTCACAATGAAAAAATATCTGGAGATTCATCTCACTTTCCCGTTTCCTCAAGAGACTTCGGTTCAGTTAAAGAACCTCTGACAAGGAATGTGTTTTTATTTGAATTTGAATTTGAAAAACTGGAATGGTGAGGAAAAAATATGCCAGGATTTAATTGGTTGGCAATTTTATGTATGACAGATCATGAAATATTCATTGAAGTTAACACTATTTTCCAGAAAGGAGAAGTAATAATTCTGTAGCCTACATTTCTCGGTATTCCTCTGTGTCTCGGCTTCCTTGTCTCTAACTTTTATATTCATTTGTATGTTTTTTTTATTTTTATGTTATCTCTTTCAGATGCCCTGTAGGTAAATACTGGCACTACCATGGAGAACGCTGCAGCGAGCTGGTGTCAGTGCCGGTGGACCCTCCGCTAATCATAACCTGCCTCGTGGGAAGTCTCTGCCTTGTTTGTGCCGTCCTTGGCATTTTGATGTTCATTAACAAGAAATGTATGAACACCAGAAAGGCTGTAACTTTAGTGTAAGTACGAACCCCCGTGAATCATTTTTGTTACAGGGCGTTGTTGCTCTTGCTGTGATTTGTGATGTGTTTTCTTCGCCTCGTCTCCTCCACACTGTAGGCACGCCCTTGCTCCCTATGCCTTTGAGAACACTTTGAGGGTGAACCCGGTATTTGAGAATGATGATGGTGTCTTAACTCAAGTGTCCACATTGCCATATTCTTCAAGTTCCACTTCTTCCCAGTCACAACAGTCTGAACAAGAGCATTTTGCCTCAATTGAAAATATACGTCTGAGTATTGAGGTACGCCGTGCCGCACGGCACAAGAGACTAAAATGACTAACCTCAACAGTAATATCAACAAATCCTCTCTAACAAACTCTTGGCAAATACCTAACGCTTGAAACTGTGTGACTTTAATTGTAATTAAATGTAGATCAAGGTCCTCGGGTACCTTCAATAGTTGCTCAGATGCCGTCATCCACAGGATCAAACACACTTTGAACACACCGTCCCCAACAATGAACTCTGCTCTCGCTGTAGCCTTCTGTTGTAGATCTTTCTCTCTTGCAGATCCTTCTCATATATATTCCCCATTTCTATTCACGCTGCATGCACAAGTGCCTCCGGTTCTGTAATATATTAATGAGGCACACTGTAAACACTGAGCTCTCTGTCTCCACAGATCCCCAGACAACTCTACACAACCAGATCAGAAAAGTTAGTCTCAGAAATGGTGGACTTTCATCACTGTATACCACACAACGAGGTGAGGACCAAAGAGACACACTCCCAGCCCCAAATTTCAAAACGTCCTACCAGGGAGAACATCTGGGGACACTTTGATGAAACAGTCAGTACTAAAATGGGATAAAATGAAAATATGCGTTTTATCCTGCTGTATGGTGTTGCTGATATTCAATAACCTTTGCGTCAAATATTCTACAGCGCTTTGATGTGTGCAAAGGTAAAACATCTGTGCACGTAGCCTTTGATTTCACACGTACAAACCAGATCACTGTCGGCTTTTGGGCAATAGCTCTAACACCAAATGAAAAATACATTTTGGGGAAATGATTGAATATTAACCTTGAAATGATCTTCATATGTTGAAAATTATAGTCCCCTTGAGTGATCGATTTATACAAAGCAAATATCTTGTAGATAGTTACAAAGGTATTCTGTCATTTTCTTTGTGTAATTCACACCTGAAATTAGCTGTTTTTTATTCTCTTTCTTGTCTCTTTCCAGACGTGGCGTCGGCCAAGTGAATACAGAACATGCTGTGTTTTAAGGGCATCAGATAACGAATGTTTTGAAGTAACAGTTCTTTGATGACACCTTTGTTCGTCGGAGGAGCAAAGCCTGAAGTTGCTGTTCAGCCGTATATATATATATATATGTATATATATACGGGATGTATGGTGCAGTAGACCAGTCAAAACGGTGTTAAAAACGTTGATGTGTTGTTCATAGTGATTGTGTCTCGTTAGACAGAGAGCTATGGATATTAAGGTGGACTTAGGTTGTCTTAAAGTGGAACCTAATATTTATTTCATATATTGAATGGTAGGAACATTTCCTGTATACCCTTGGCAAAGGTTGTTCTTTCCTCACAATGAGGTATTTATTATTTACAAGCTGATACACGTGGTGGTATCTTAAGCTTAGACTGTAAAATGTTTATTTTAATGCTCAACCACTGTTGTGTCCCAAAAAGTGAATGAATGTATAAGTTGTTGACTTTGGGTCATGACATATTGTTTCTAGAAATATAGAAATAATGTCTGTCCTACTCAAAACAACTCTTCCCACTAATCATTTGTCTTTTGAGATTTGGACTTTCTGTTTTTTACACATTTTGCATTTAAAAGCAACGAATAAAATGTTTTCTTTTTGAATGAAAAACATGATTTTCGTTTTGTGTTTTTCACTGTTTAAAGACCGGTACAAAGACACAAATATGTTTGCCGTCGAATCAAAATGAATTAGCTTTTACTGTTTGTTGGTTTTAGTTGACTTAAAGCAGAAAAATATCTACGCACGAGACCCTTAAAGGTACAGTTTGTAAGATTTAGTGGCACCTAGTGGTGAGACTGCAAACTGCAATTAATTCAACTTTCCCCCCGCTCACCCCTCCGTGTGCTATGGTGGCCCTCGTGCCAAAAGAGGTCACTGTCACACCTGCACGAGTAGCCTCTTCTGTAAAACAAAGCAAATATTCCTGCTCCCATGGCTTTCTTGTGCTAACTAATAAGTGTGATTGATTAACTTCTCAAAACAAATTACACTTTGCCAGAATCAGCAAACACTTCGATCCTCGATCTTCTACAGTAATATCCCAAGCTGTCAGGAAGCATTCCCTCTGTTTTAAACGGTCAAATTTAATGGTCAGCCTATAAAATATATAGCCATATAAAAGGCTAATTTTAAAGGTAATAAAAAACATAGTTTTTCGAGATTACATATTGCTGAAAACATAGTTATGCATGTTATATTCCATTTCTGTAAACAGATCACCCTAAAAGTTACACACTCGACCTTTAAATCCGTTTTAATCCAGTTGATCACTTAATGGGAGTGAGCCACAGCTCAGCGATGACATCAGTAGCACATTAGCCTTTGTTGTTTAATTAATCCACGCTCTAATCTCATTAGCTGCTCTTACCATTAGGACGTCAGATCCAGTTACACAGCACTGACCACTGACAGCGATCTTAAACTAAATTTGTGAATTAGCTAAATTATTCTCGCTTGTCATCTGTCTATAGTAACTTAGCAACAAAAAGCAATCACGAACGTGGGGGAGCACATTTATTTTCTACAGCGTTCCAGTGCAAAGGCCAGCATCCAGTTAACATCGGAGAGTGAATCCCTTTAGTTACAGTCGGCTGCTGTATCTCTCGGTAAGTAAGCCTAAATGAAGGTACATGATCGTCCAATGGGATTATTGAAATATTCCAGGAGTCAAGTAATCAAATATTACATGAACAAAAACACACACACACACAACACACACACACACACACAAATTACATTATTGTCTGTAAAACAACCCCAAACCCCACAGAACAGCAAACGTGAAAACAAACTTCTACATTTCCGTCTTGCATATGAAATAAACAATACAAAAAAAAGGTTATTTTTTTATGAATTAGATGAGCTGGAGTAAAAGAGCAGTGTATATATGAAGCAAGAAAAAAAACGGATGGATAAAAAGATGAAACTTAAAATGCTAATAAAACCAGCGCTTCTTTTTAAATGAATTGATCTTTGTTGTCTTTGTTGTCTTCTACGACGATATGGGCTTTTACTTAGCGTGTGCGAAACTTGTAGTAGATGGAGGATTAATATATAAGTTTTATATTTAGCAGTGTAATGTAATTACATAAATATGTATATTAGATTTAAAAATATAATGTTATAAATTCATGATTAGTCATCTTTAATTACTTGAAGCAAAACTGAGGAAGAGAAGCTTTCTCTTGTCATCCCTTTTTAGTCGGCTGTATGAAAAATGTATATTCTTACTAATCAAATCAGAAGATGTAACAGTATTAAGTCTTACTATCCAAAAAAGCATAAAGCATGACTTCAAATACAAGACTGTCCACACACTATTAAAAGCATCTCTACACTACTTTCTCTAAAAGCCTATTTTTATTGTCCCATTAAGGTTTCAGGCTAATAGCTCGAGAGGCTACGCACCTTTTAAGACTTTCTTGGTGTACTGCAGTTATATTGTTATATATTTTAAGGCCTCGCAGTGGACTTTTCTATTCAAGCATAGATTGAGAAGAAGACTGAACACAAATGCTACACCGGCAAGGTGTCACACGGCAAAATGAAGATATAAAAAGTGAAAAAAAACAACAACAACAACGTACAGGTATTTAAAAAGGAGATGAATCAGTGAATGAAACACGGAGTGCCCTACAGTGAGACTGTGGTTACTTCTTTTCATCCCACAAACCACAGGTACACAGTGCCGCCCTCCAGTGTGCATGCTTGTCAGTCTGTGTATCAGTGTCATGTTTTAGGACCAAACTCGAGGTTGTGTTCTCATCTTGCTGCTCTGGTTTCACTTGAGCAGACTCTGAAGCATGGCGGTGGCGTGCGTCGGCCGGGCCTGCTTGTTCTCAATGGCTTTCTTGAGGTACTGAATTCCATCACAGCGTTCCCAGATTTCCTCAAACTGCCTGGGCAGGATCTCCGCACCCCTCTTTCTGGTCAGACCCGTCTCCTCTAGACTCAGCTCGCACATCTCCATATCGTCTTTCCCTGAGTGGCGGACAAGTGAAAACAGGTTTACTGAAGGGACGTGTACTTGTACATCATGACCACAAACATCTAAAGCAAGAGTCATCCAATTATTCAACAAACACCTTTAAATAAAGCAGATAAAGCAGCGCTAAAACAATTATTTGACTGACATGCTCTTAAATGTAATGATTTTATTGCTTTCTTGTCATTTAAATATCATTAGAAATGCATTGATATCTTTGCGTTTTGGACTGTTTAGACCAAACCAGTAGCATCTAAGGATTGAGAACCCACAAGTCAATACATTTTATTTATAGTGGTCACAAGCCAAGAAGGGAAGGAACCAGTGGACTAAATGATTTATTGAAAAAAGGCCATTTCAAGCAATAATACATGACTCACCTGCGACCAACACAATGGGCCGTTTGTCTGGGTGAAGCTCCATCTGTCTGGCTATCCAAGGCCCGTCGAAGTGAGCGTACCACCAGCCCTTCTTTTTATTCTGGGGGTCTTTGTACTGGTCGGCGGGCCGGATGAAGGGAATGCGGAAATATCGCTGCTGGCGGTTCATGGCCACTTCCTGGTGCTGGGCTGTCATCGCAGGAGCCGGGTTCTGTTCGGCTGCGGTGTGATCGTCAGAGAAATGAGGTTTGTATTCAAAGTGGAGAGAATTCAAAGCATCATTTGGTCTTTAATAAATGTAACCTTCTAATATACTCATGTTTTTGTGTGTAACAGCAGAGAACACAATGAGTGGGGCAGAAAACAAAGGTATGAAGCTTTCAAAA
The DNA here is from genome assembly GCA_014281875.1 of Nibea albiflora. Taxonomy (NCBI): domain Eukaryota; kingdom Metazoa; phylum Chordata; class Actinopteri; family Sciaenidae; genus Nibea; species Nibea albiflora. The sequence goes on along the minus strand of CM024799.1, from coordinate 21,913,961 downwards.
CATACAAGATCAAAGAGAACCTGGAAAATATCACATGGAAAAGCCAGGTAAAGCAGCTTTTAGCCTCTTCTGAAATGGCCCTGATAAGACCCAAGAACAGGATCTAAACATCAGGCAAACAAAGCACAGTGAGCACGGCTTTCAGGAGCTATCATATCAAAAGACTAAGGTGAGTAAATACAGTGAGTATAATGTCCCCATTCCACATCAAATTTAATATTTGTTTTTAAGATGAAAAAGAAGAGAAATGCCGAGCGCTGGTGAGCTTGTTTGCCTCCGACCATGCTCAGTCGAGTTGAGAATGAACTGAGCAAACTTGCTACTGAACCTGACGAGGCATGGCTGGCAGTTATTTGCTAATTAGAGCAAATATTTGTGACAGACAGCCAGACAGAAGGCGGCCGCATTTTTAAGCCCTGGCGTTTCGTCGGCTAATTGAATGTTATGAAACACGGGCAGGTTATTTGTGTGCAGGTAATTCGCCCCTGCCACTGACAGTGAGAGGCGAGAAGCGGACAAACTAAATGCGTGTCTTGCAACTTGCAACCCGCTGTGCCTGGGGTGATGCGTGCGTTCCGAGAAACGTGCAGTATGTTTATGTGAATATGCAGATTTGTGCAGGCGAAGCATTCAGGGCTCAGGGAATAACCTCTCCACTAACCGTAGTCAGTGACGGACTTAGGAGCCCTCTGATCACTTCCGTCGTCGTTGCGCTTCTTGTTCTTGGACTTCCATGCGTGATAGACCTTCAGACGACGGTGGAACTCCTCTCTGCAGGCCGCCAGCAGCTCAATGTCTGTCCACACACGCAACAGGGCACCAGTGAGCACTCAAATAAATGAAACGAGCAAAGACTGACGGCAACAACAGAACATACGAGTACATTCCAACCTCATGTTGACTTAAAGATCAGTAAAATGTGATGTTACGAGCTGAAAAGTAAATAATTCCGTATGCATCCAAATAAAGTGCATTACTTGACATAACTTGTTTTTATTCATTTAGTTTTGCATGAACTTCAGCGGCTCACAAGAGACACATTAAAAACAAAGAATTGAAATGAAAGCATCAGAGGCTGAGATCTCCAAACTTTTCGAAACACTAAGTGTTCAACATTTTCGCTTTCTTACGGGGAGTTAGATGCGAAGATCGATACCACTCTTAGCTATGAGAGTGGTATTGATCCTCTCATCTAACTCTCTGTGAAACCTCTTTTAAAAGGGCGGTGATATCGTTTATAATATTTGGTGTTTGGTGGCTGATAAAAGTAAAGAACTAAAGCAAACAACCTCAAATGCTTCCTTTGATGAAGGCTAAATAGTTAAAAGCAGTCGGGGGAATAAAGCTGGAGTCGAGTTGTGCAACATGTTTAAATCGGATTGGAACCTAAGCTTAAAATGTAATACAGATATATAACGAGGGGTTTAGGTTCTTACGCTGTGTTTTCTTCCTGACGATGAAACACAAAGAAAACATTCCCATACAGCACTTTAACATAAGACTATAATCCGTTAGCCAGATGTCCTTGAAATCCCACGGGGGATATCAAGAGTCCCCAACACTGATCAGAGTACTGTATACAGTCGCAATTATAAAGGCACGGACAAGTGTGCCAGCAGAAAGGCATCTGCTTTTCATGCCGACTGATGAGAGGGTTGGCTGGGAATGACTAGGAAGAGCAGAAGTCTGCCATCCTCCATAATGGCGATAATTTCCTCTCCCTGCCACTAAAACACATGCTGATGAGCTGTAGCAGCTGTGGGAACATCCACAGATCGCTCTTTTGACTTTTCAGACATGACATCTCGTGTCCACACTCTGTACAGCTGCAGTCACAGCCTTTTAACAGTCACTTTGGCTACTCAAAAACATGACGGAGAGAGAGAAATGACACAAGGGGAGATGAAAAAGTGGTATGGAGACAGTGCCGCGCAATTTCGGGTACCAAAAGTGCCAAAACATGAGTCGCTGCTGAATCATTTACTATGAAATCATGAATGAAGGAGGGAAAGGAGCTATATTGTGCATTCCTGTTAGAGCTGCTACCATTTTGATCTGTTTATAAAGGCACACACACAGACGATAGAGTCGATAGAGGTGGAATCGGGCTGAACTTGGCCGTGTTCGGCATTTCTCACCACAGGATGTGTTGATGACATCTCGCAGCTCAGCGTACTTCCACTTGCTGAGGTCATACTTTTTCACGCCGGCAGCAGCTTTCGTTGCTTGCACCTGAGGACCCCTAGAGTATGGAACAGACGTACGTAGGTGTAAGACAAAGAAGGTGAGTTTGCAGACAGGTGGGGCTGTGACAAGGTGGGAGTAGCAGAGAGTTTGTTTTTCAACGCTGAATATGATTCACAATCGGGGAGGTGTTAATTTCTAAAAGAACAGCAGAAAGAGACAGAAAAAACTAAGAGATTTACTTACTTGAAACAAAATCCAGCATTTACACAGCAAATTATGGACAGCAAAGCGGCATTTCATGTGTAATTCTACTGGCTCTAATAAGTGTGAAGTGGAATTGCGACGGCAGGCGAGAGGCATGAATATAAGAACAAAACAGGACTTATTAAGTCTACCGCCCTCAGTGAGAAATGAAAACAGATGCCTCTCTTCTTTCGTGCCCTTCTCATTGTCTCAGCTGATTAAATTCACATTAGAGGCCGGTCGGCGGGGGAGCTGGAGAGCAGAGTTTGTCCACATCGTTGCAGCTTCACCTCCACTTAAAATGATGCAAAGCCCTTCTAATGTTGCAACCAGATGCCAGCGTACGTCTGCTGGCATTCTGAGCGTTTTTTTGTTACATTTGTAACGGGAATGAGAGATGACTTAAGAATAAAGGTGAAATGATGCAGCACTTTGATACATGAATCAAACTGATGGTGCGCAGTTTGAGCTACTTAAATGCTGCAGGAAGTCTGAGCTCTCGCAATCCGCGTCTCCAGCTTCCCTGCTGAGTTGAGGCCGCTAATTCAATAATACGAGGGATTTAACTCCTCTATTTACAGTCGGCATGGCTGCTAATGTCTCTGAGAGGATTACCGATCTCTGAATCATTAGCCAGATTACCATTTATAATTCATACGGACTGGAAAGATGAAACTGATTCAGGATCATCGTCATTCCGGCTGAGGACGTGTGCCAGTGTGTGATGGTGAACTAGAGCTGAGGCTTTACTTTAGCTGCGCCCCGGGCAAAAAAAAGAAAAAAAAAGAAGTGGAAGTGAAGCGATGGCCAGAGCTTTGCTGAACAGGAAATGGATGCTTGTAGGAAGAGGGAAGTAGTCCTCTAGCTACTATGCCAGCAATGCCAGCCAGTGTGTATATTTCTAATGCAGGCATGCTTTCATGCACTTGAGCTCTGTGGTGCACATGTAACACACACACACACACACACACACACACACACACACACACACACACACACACACACACGTTTCCTTTGGAGCATCTCTCTTGGCAAGAGATTTGGCTCAGCTGACTGGAGATGTGCAACGTGGACCCCCAGATGCCCGAGCCAACGCTGACAAGATTACAGGCTATCGGATTGAATGTAATTTTGTGCTCACGGGACCTGCAGATAAGGTCCGTGTAGGGTTTAAACACAGAGTGGGCTTTATGGAAATTTAGTCCCACTTACACGCTGGAGTTCAAATTAAGATGGCATGAAGTGACGAGCTATATAGTGAACATAAAGTCGTGCAGGTCAGCAGTTTAAACATTGTTATCTAACAGTCCTATCCTATAGAATATATAGAGTACCACTATAGCTATTGTCAAGTGTCATTATTGCTATTATTTTCTGTGTGCTAATGTTCATTCTTGTTCAATTCATTTACCTCTCCGGGCCTCTGAAAGTCCTTTAAATTAAACAATTTGAGCAGGTAAAATCATCTTTGGTTCATGTGCTCACACCTCACATTCACACTGAGGCCATGAGGTTGGTAGGAACCTTTAGGTGCTCTTCTTTTTGTCTGCGGTAAGCAGTCAGAGTTCCACCTTAATTCCAAAAAGGTCTGAACGCTACAGTGTAAAACATAAATGCAAACAGAATGCACATCCTGTCTGAATTATATCCAATTGAACGCAGTACAAAAACAAGACATTTAATGTTAGATATAGATATTTAAACTGTATGCCCTCATGCTGATTTTTAAGGATAAACAGAGTCCCAACCTTTTTTTGGAATCGGGGTTGTAGGAACTTCATAATGTACTCCTGATGTAGCGTTAGAGCCAGTTATTTTTATCTCTATCAGGACACCTTGTCTTGTACTCACTTGCGCACAGCAGAGTATGTCAACACTAGTGCTGAGCTCACTTTCAACTCCAGTGAATAAATACAGGACGATTTTCTACAATTACAAATATTGTACTTTGGATGTTTTATCGCAGCGGTTGGAACATTTGTCTGGGAATAAATATTTGCCAACAGCTCTCTTCACTGATAGCTAAGACTCTGGTAATTAAAAGCCACTGATGTTATTAATGGGATTAAGCCTCTGTGTACAGTAGAGTGAGCGAGGTAAGACCTTCAGTGATATTTCTGATGTAATTTTCAGACAGCTATAAACTATACGTGCATCCAGGGGACATGGCTTTGTAGAGATGTGTGAGCCAGCATGTAAAGGATCCAGACAGGGTTTAACAGACACACGCAGAGCCAATTAAGAAACAAAAAGATACTGCACATTCTCATCCACCACATCATTTATGATTCGGTGTGCTGTCTTCATTTCTGAGTAATCAATGATCACACATGATTATCCTCTAAATGGCTTACCTTATGCTTCACGCCACACAACATGCGTATAATAGCTACATCTAAATTTGACTGATGATTTAAAAATCAAAGGAATTTTTTATGTCGGCTTTGCATTACTGGATCTATTTAAAGGAGCTGAAACATTAAGGACTACAGCAGAGATTAAGACAGACAGTGCGGGAGTGAGTGGATGATTACTGTCGGCGGTAGCTACACTTGGACACGGGCAGTGAGAGAGGCCTCTGCTGATATCTTACATGTCTCTGGAAGAGGATGCAGAGATAGGAAGATCTGAAAAAGGCTCATCACTGGGAGAGAACACAGCGACAGGAAAAATGCAGTTACACACGCATGCTGACATCTTGTTAACCTGGAGGTTATTGTTCACTGCAGTTCAAAGCAAAGTTCACGTGTACATTACCTGCGCAGGCCCGCGTCTATCTGCCCCTCGTCGGTGATGAGCTCCGCCTCGCTCTGTGCGATTCTCATGGCTAACTCCCGGTCTCTTCTCTCCTGCTCTAATATGGTGGTGCGCTGGGCTTGCTCCTCACGCTCCAGAGCCAGCTGAACCTCCAACTCCGCCTGTAAACACACAAACACATCATCTTTTAGCGTGACTCTATCAAATCTATGTAAACCTACATCCTGTCTAAACACTTGCCCTCTGTGCCAGACTGCTTTAGAACAATCAGAGCTCTGTTGTGTACCCAAACCTGATTAGACATGTTTATCCAGGTTGTAGTGTGCTAATAAAGCCGTCCTGGTCATTTGTCTAGACACAACAATCAGTAGAAACATTTTTAAGGGTTTGACCCAGATTCAAACTCCATCTCCAACATATCCATCTCCTGTCTCCTTATATAAAGCCGCTAATGAAGTCCACAATGGATACTTTTCTCTGAGGATCTTTAAATATGAATGGCTTTCCAGTTAAGAATATATTATTCATACTATAAGACTGTCTATTCAGCAGTGTGTGACACATGGCCAGGATGATGCATGCGGACCGAAACTCTAAATTGTGATGGCTTCAGTATGAACGTTAAGCTGCTTCTACAGCAGACACCCATGAATTAAGCCCAAAATAGGTTCATTACACAGATTTACCAATTCTGAAGCAGGTATCTTATGCTAATCCCCGAAATCTCTCGTTATACACAAAAAAACAAAAAACAGACTGTAATGGATGATACGGATCACATACTGGAATGCCTCGAGAGAGGGGTGTTCCCCTTTAAGAAAATAAATACTGCAGAGTTGAAGATGGTGTGCAGTAAATAAGGTTAGGTTGAAAGACACTGAGATCCAAAGTTTGAAGGGAACAGTTACACGGTGCCAGACTAACCTTTGACACGGCAGAAAATAGCAAAGAACACAATAGATCGGAGTCACAGCAGACACCCTGAGAGAGCTTTCAGCTTTGGAGCTGCGGATAAACAAACTTTGCAAAGTCTCCTGAGACGTGCGGCTTATGACAGCCTGGTGTCAACTGCCGCTACTAGAAAGGAGAAAAAAAAAATGACAGCATGCAAATGTACAACTGGCCTCGGGTGAATAAAAAAAAGTTTTAGATGTGCAAAGTGTGTGATGCGCGCGTAACAGATGGATGAATGGATGGTTAGGAAAGGTGAGATGAAAGCTCAGGCAGAGATGGATAAAGGTGACAAAGTGCGGATGATAATGATAACACAGGAGAATGCACAGAGGGATGAAGTACTTGAAGAAGAGAAACTCGGCACAAAGTGGACTCATCAATCAAGACCCTGAGGACAACCCTCGGGGAATCTGACCGTCATGACCCGGCCGTTGCCGTGGGAGACCAGGGAGCTAAAGAACGTTTCACAGAGGGGAGAGCGGGCGAGGTCTGCCTCTGAGAGGAAACACTAGAAACCCATCCTATCATTTTTTTCTCCCGGTGCTCATTACCTACAAAACACACATACTTTACGCAGCGTCCTTGAAAGCCATGGGATTAATTTGTAAAGTTACTATGGTATCTTCAAGTTAAATTATCGGCACGCTGTTGCAAACAGGCGGTTGTGAAAACATTCTCGTTGTGTTTGATGCTTATTAAAAAAGTTGCAGCCCATGTTTGCTCACTGTTTGACTTCAGAGATTGATTTTCCTGCAACATAATGTATCGCAGCTCCTGAATGCAAAGCTGGCAACAAATGATCCTGAAGTCTCCGGAGCTTCCTTTAACTCCCCACTTAAAATACTGTGTAACCAATGATCATCATTTATTTTCACTGTCACTTAATATTCTGATCATATCGATTAACCTTTTTGATCTATAAAAAAAGTCAGAAGATTTAGGTGAAAAACTTTGTTGAGCCTCAAAACGAAGAGAAAATAATTGTTGCATCTTAAATGTCAATGTTCTATATACACACACATACATACACACACTTTGAAACACACATTTCATTGTTTGAACGTGTAGTAAACCCAGTACATCACTCAGTTTATTATTAGGACTAAGTCCAGGAAACCATCCTTAAATGTGATTAACAATGGTTGCAGCAGTGAATGAGACGGAAACAAGAAGTTCAGAAAAGTCTGCAGGGAGTCATGAAAAGCTAAAAAAAAGTGTTTACAGTAAGCAAATGGTAGTTTTCAGGGATTTTCCAAGGTCATCTTAAATTTCTGCCTCGAGTACAACAGTAAATGGAGATAACAATCTATGGTGGTCCAAACCTGCATCACTTTCTCTTCCTCCTCCCTCTTTTTCCTATCCTCCTCCTCCTGCTTCCTCTTCAGCTCCATCTCTGCTTTCCTAAAAATGTTTGGAGAAAGTGAAAATTAAAAACTTTCCAACCTTTTACACTGCATCCACTAACATCTTTTACTGATAATCCACCAACCCCACCCGCCATCACTCACAGTCTTCTCTCCCCTTCTTCCTGTTTGCGTCGTTGCTCCTCCTTCTCCATCCTCTTCTTCTCTTTCTCCATCTCCTCCTCGATGTGCTTCAGCCTCTCACTCTCTTCCTCCTCCTGCTTCTTCTTCTGCATTGAGGAGAGCAGCTGCTCCGAGCGTTTCACCAGCCCCTGGTACTCTGTGTCAATCTCTTTCCAGGTCATCACTGTGGCCTGCGGGGTTCGGCAGAATGAATCAGGACGGCAGATCATGGTCACAAGATAAAGAAATACTTCCTGTTCAGTCAGCTGAAAGCTCTGAGCTGGTTACACCATTAATACAAGGTGTTTACTGTTAGAAAAAACAGATGAGGTTCCCTCAGGAGAGACGAGGCCTGGCTGTTCTCAAGTTTGTTTTAATGAAATTTCGTCCTTTGCCAACTTTCTGTCAGGTGAGAGAATATATTTGAGAAGTGACACCGAGTGCACTTATACCATGACTTGGCAAACACTCCACTATTACAATGGCACAACCTTCCCATGTGGCAACAAGGGAGTACACTGACTGACACTGTGCCTGTCACTTGCACACAGCAGCCACAAGGCTCAGTTCCCCACTATACTTGTCAGACAATCAGCGGGCGGAGAAGAGGTCACCGTATTGTGAAGATTCATTAGAGTCAGTCTATAACGGTGACTCGGGGAGGGAAGATGACAAGGTCTTGTCCCTGACGTATGGTGGTCTGAATGACAGCCATTGGCATCTCATGCATTATTCACCCGGAGACGCCTTGCCAGGAGCCGTTTCTAAGCACTCAGGACGGCATGAGTGTCAACAGTGGGGCTGCTAATAGGCTAACAGAGGAATATGGGAGAGGTGGAGAGGCTAATTGAGGTAGTGGGGAGAGGCAGGGTCAGGTGTCACGGGTGCCTCGTGTGTCAATTAGGATATCTCGAGGGACCTATGAGCACTCTAATCATACCTGTTGACTGCAAACAGGTAACAGAGTGTTGGTGTCTGGATAGCATGTGGAAGCATTCGTGATGATTTGCTGTACCTACAGGGCCCAATAAGATGGGTGCTTATTGCACAGGGAGAGCTGGGATTTCACTAACCAAGGTTGATAATTCAGCAAAGCAGCCTCACTAAATGATATTATCGGAGAGGAGAGGATTTCTTCTTCACCTAGCTCTTCTCTTTATCCTGAGGTTATTGGAAATATTGATTCTCAGAGTGGGGATGAGAAAAGGGCACAGCACATTTAGCAAAGGGCATAGTGAATAACATGAGAGCGGAGGTGTTGGAGATCTACAGGTGTGAATGCAGAGAACCGCATAAATCAGACGCAGTCACGCTGTGAGGAATGTTCCTTCGATAAACACGAGAGCAAAATGTTTCAGCAGCGCACGAAAGCGATAATCTTCATACGAAGGAGGTGGGCCTGCTCAACGGCCCGTCAATGACTCACCTTTATCTTTGCTGACAGAGCATCTATGGCGGCGGCCAGCTCCTGAACCTGTTTGGCCATCTCCTGCTTGCCCTCCTTCAGCCCGTTCACCACCTCGTTGAACCGCTCCATGTGTTTCTTCAGTTTTCGGACCTTCACCATGCCATTGATGCTGTGAGAGCAGTGAAAAATGCAAACAGACTGCTTGAATATGTAAAAAAAAAAGTTTGTATTATTCAAAAACATGACAGTAAGTGTGACTGAGACAAAAAAGTATACATTGTCCTCTGTGCTTGTGTTAATATTCAGTTAAGTCTATATTATATAAGACCAAAAATATGTCCTGATCAGAATTCCTGTCTTCTCTCCTCCTGTAAAACATTAAACATTTTTGAGGACTCACCTTGAACTCACAGGCTAAACATAAAATATTTAACATTTTATATATACATATATTAAATAATTTGGGATGACAAGCTAACTTCACCCGTCATATACATAAAATCACACTTTGACCGCTGGGGGTCACAGTAGTTACCAGAGAGACGGCACGGATCAGAGGTGTGTGTTTGGCAAAAAAAACCCTTTGTTTACAGTACAGTTCCAAGAGAGAGAGGTTATGTTTTAATTTATTTATTTCCCCCTCCAGCTTCTGGCTGGAATGCGGCTGAGGGAGGTATGGGTGGAGGTCGACAGTCCTGTATCACTCTGTATTTGCCAAGTCATTCCACCTATCGAGCGATTTAAATCCCCCTGGTACAGTAGCTTCCTGACCACAGATTCTGCATTATACATCCGTTCCACTGCGGCTTTAAAAAAAAAAAAATCTGTTGGCTTTTATACATTTCAAAGACAGCTTAGGTACCTTGTTCACCGAAAAATAGATATATTACTGTTAGGAATAACAGCCTTCGTATTGTGTGTATGCTGGTATAAAACATTTCCCCATGCATCCACACACCTCCTGCCACTGACAATCAAAATCTGATTCTGATATGAAAACCCATCATCTGGATGGCTGCTTTCACCAGAGCCATTTTTCAAAAAACGGCAACCCAATACGGCAAGACATGCGGCGTTTCCTAAACCGGTACAGTGAGAGATCATTTCTCTCCAGATGACTTTCCAGATTGATTTGAACTCTAAATGCACAATCAATGTGGGAAAGCCATCAAAACCCACCAGGCGTGAATCAGTTTAAGTAAAAAGCACACAGAGAGTACAGGCTGAAACAAAATAATAAGAGAGCAAAGAGGCGCCGACAGATAGAAAGATGGTAAAAATGACGCATGTGTGTCAGTCTGTGTGCGCGTGTGTGTTTAGTACAAGAACCGGGAGGACACTCACCGTGGCTTATGCTTCTTCTTACACAACCACATGCGGACAGTCTTCTGAATCTTAATGCAGGCCAAAGCTCTGTAACTCATCTTGTTCCGAACTGTTGGAAGACAAAAAAGTGGATTCAAGCGAAAATGTATAAACGTACTTTTTGTGGCTGACGGATTAGGTTGCTGATTATGAACCGCAGCCTCTCTCTCTCCCCCCTTATTTCTTGACATTTCTCCATTACGTCTCTCTAACGCTTAAAAGATGACACACATATGCATCTGCACAACTTCTAGACTTGAAATCACTTCTTATCTCTTATTTACATACTTGGTGCAGGAAGATGCTCATCTACAAATAGCTGAGCAATAGTGAAAACTATTACGGGCACACGCAGCTCCAGAGCTTAAACGTCGTATCAGATGTATGGTCGTGATGAGGAACAAAACAAACTGGCAAATATTTTTTATTCTTGTTTATTATGAAGCCATAAAAATGATAACACACTATAGAAAAAAAACCCTTTAATTTAACAGATAACTATCAGAGAGGTATGAATAAATATACCTGTCAAGTTAAATAACAAAGCTATCTGTACATTGCTATATTGGGTACTATTGATCAGGCATGCACATAAATAGGTAGTGCAGAATATTGTGTATACATTTCTTGCTCTCTCACATACACTCTGTGATAAGGTGAAATGTTGAGGGAAATGAATGACCAGAACCAGGGCCGTAAAAGTCCTCAGGTCACTTAGACAAGAAAGGTGAGGCTGTGTTCTTTTATGACTCTAGTGTAATTTCATTTGATGCTTTTAAACAAATAAACAGAAGGGCCCCTGCACTTTGTTATATGCTGGAAATCGATAACTTAGCACGGAGTGTAATGGTTCGGGAAAATGCTTTTAGAGCACTATTCCATATTGCCAGAGGCTGCTGCTTTCAATATTCAGATTGATTGTTATGTGTGAAAACTTTGAGGAAATGACAAAGCATCTTGTGGTCATTCACTGGAAAGTAAAACAGCTTAACTATGAAAAATAAGTTGAGCTACTCGCCGTTCTTTCCTATAGAAGTCTCAAGTGATGTGGTTGATTGTCCAATATGGGGACAGAAATGGTTTACTCATGTTAGAAAAGACTGACTCAGGCTGTGCTATATGGCACCACGATGACAGACAATCTAAAATAATGCAAGTTCACAACATTGTAATAAATGATCTCAATCCTACAAGACAAAAAATAATTCCCCTTGGAGAAATGACAATCTAAATCATTGCTACACTGCAGACACTTTCACTGAGGCTTCAACCTACGTTTGATGACAGACAGGGTGCACCACTGGATCTTCTTCCAGAGGCTGTACACCAACCACGTGTTGACTTTCTTCAGCAATTCTGCGAGGTGGTCTGGGTCAGACTTCATGATCTGATCAAACTCAGCAAACTGGTGCACACACACAGGCACAAAAGCACAGATTAAGCTATGATCCGCACTTATCTGCGTGAGTTGTGCATGAGGACCTGCACTGCAATGTGTCTTGACCTATGTGTACCTTTCCAGGGCGGAAGAACACTTTGGTCAGCCCAAACTTGAAGTCACTCTCATTTAGTCCCAGAGCTTTGAACAAAGCCTACAGAGCAACAAACACACATTCAGAGACACAGCAACATTGTATATGTGGTAAGAATGTAGGGCACTTGACTGCTGGTTGATTCATGAGTTTCCAGAGAAAACAGTCTTGCCATAGGATTTTTTTTTTCACCTGTAATTTATAATTTATTTAAAGAGATTAGCTAAATATTTAAACCTAACAAGTCCCTTTGGTTTTCTCTAGTAAAGGAGGAAACTATTTGATTTATATGATCCCACCTTGCAGAAGAGTCGTGGATTCAGGCGTGTGAGCTTGGCAGGCATGAACTGTTTATACATGTTGTAGAGCTCATGGAAGGGGGCTCGGGAGGGGAAGCCGCCCTGCATCAGGTCCAACACAGACACCATTCCTAATCAAGAAAAAAATATATTAAAGAGAAACATGACTGCCTGAAGAATGACATTAAAATGTAAAATGCGCATTACTGAAGGTGTAACACACAGCACGAACAATTCTGTTGCTCTCTAAGTACCTTATCAATATCTAACGTACGAGTTTGCATGTGCATGCCTAACAGAGCTACATTCATGAAAGAACAATGTTAGTTTAACGTAATTACGATCACTTCTGCATTGATAAGCAGTATGATTCAATATCAAAATACATAACTATGCACTGTTAACTTTGAGCTACAGTGGGTGAATGTATCTTTAATATATTCACGATCATAAATTGTGGATACAGCAGCTTTTAGAAACCTTTACAGTACATAGTGTAAACCATGTTTTTGGATCTACCTGAGCACTGCAGCTGTGACAGAATCAGAGCTCCTTCGAACTGGTGGCTGACCATCTTCAGGTTGGGTTTCACACATCGGATGAAACTTGAGCCCTACACATACACACACACACACACACACAAAGAGTAATCAGCAAAACTGACCTGTCCCTGCACACTACTGCTCAGTTTGTCTGCTATCTTTATCATTGGTGGGTGGATAACCACATTTATGTAGATGCAGTTATGTAATAAGATAACAGACTCAACATAAATGTTGTTACTGGTTAATACTGAACACGAAAGCAAAAAAACTTTTCTGGAAAACAGAAAATGAATGACTCACAGTACTGCGAAGCTTTTCCAGCAGCAGGTTCAGCTGGGTCTGTGACAAAAAGAAAATGTTTAATGATTTTGTTTTTGTTGTTTGTGATGGCTGCGGCCCAGACAGACATTTCAAATGAAGGCGCAGCGACACATCCTCGACACAGGTGAGAGAAGGGAGCGGACACAGCGAACAGTCATGCAAGGACAAAGGGAAGGCAAATATATTTGTATAGCATCTCTCGACAATACGGCAATTCAAAAGGCTTTAGATAGGATATAAAAGGCTTTAAGGCAAGATACAGAAGAAACCCAATGTAATATAAAAACACATGCATGCATTTCATTTAAATGCATTAAGTAAGAAGATAAGTAAGAGTAAGATAGTAAGATAAGTAAGAAGATTAAAATAAAGTAAAACAGGAAATTACAGTGCAAGATATGAAAAAAATAGTTCTATGTCTTAGGTCTTAAGTCTTCAACCGAGAGTTGAATAAAATCTCAAGTTTTCTGGGAGTTTGTTCCAGATGTGTGGAGCATAAAAACTGAATGCTGCTTCTTCTTGTTTAGTTTTGACTCTGGGGACAGACAATATGAGAGGCTTCATAGTGGAGCAGCAGATCAGAAATGTGTTTTGGCCCTACAGCAGTCTGTGCTTTATAAACCAAAAGTAGAATTTTAAAGCCAGTGTAAAGATCTGAGAACTGGACTGATCCAGTGATCTCATGGTTAGGGTCAGGACTGAGTCAGCCGCAGCTTTATTAGAGTTAGAGTTTAAGTAGTCGAGCCCAGCTAGATGAAGGTATAAACAAGTTTTAGTGAGTCTGTGACCACACCATAATTCTCCGGCTTGGTTTGTGGTCTTTAATGTTAGCAACTGAAGCTAACTTGTGAACATTTTGGCACAATCACTGATTAGTTTGATGCACTTTCTCAGTGCTTGTATGGGGCCATAGTCACCTAGTAAAGTTACATAAATCTGTGTTGTCAGCACTGAAATACTAAGTAGATAGTACTAAGACTGAAACTGTTCCACTCTGTGTTTAAGTGGTTGTCATTCAAGACCTTAACAAGTGCGGTCTCTGTGCTGTAGTGTGGACAAAGTCCTGACTGGAACACATCAAAACTATTGTTTAGGGCTGGGAATGTATTAAGCTGTTGAAAAAAAGCCCTTTCGACAAATTTGACTTAAAGCTGGGATTTTGGATATGGGCCTACGGCTGTTCATTAGTGAGTTGCCTAGATTTTTATTTTTACAGTGGCTCAATCACTACAGTTTTCATGGCCTGTGGGATAAAGGCTGAGGGAAGAGGTGTTGACCATTTGCAGAAGATCTCTAAAAAAAAGACAATTATGCCAATATGTTTCAAGCAGCAGAAAATAAAGACAACTAGAGTCTTAACTCCATCTAAAACTTTACAGCTAGAAAAGAGAGACATCTTTGTACTTGAGTTTAGCTATGGTGCGTTACTGATGGAAGCTACATTTCTGACAAAGAGACCTCAAAATAAAACTGGAGTTGGATTTTTGGTTGCTGCTGAAATATAAGACATGCAGCTGAAAGTCGTGTGTCCTTCTGACTTACTTGACACACTATAGTGAGAAAGAAAAGAGTGTTTTTTCCCTTATTTTCTTGTTTTTTCACTCCCTCTCTTTTCTAACCTCTCTATTATACCTCAAGCTCACTTTATCCAGCTTTTTCCACCAAGGAAGGCTTTCTCAGGGGGGAAGAGGAGGGAGGACTGGAAGAAATCTAAGAAAAGGGGACTCAGTAAGGAGGAAAAGGAGGGATGAGAAGAAGAGCGGATAGGTGAAAAGTGATAGAACAGGTCTAGAGATTAGATTAGAAAAGTCTGAAACTAAGCTAACAGTACAGTAAACAGTACATTTAATAAACAACAAAAGCCATTAGGGTTGGTAATATCATAAAGTATTGTAGCAGGAAGTGGAAGAGGATTAGTACAAAATACATTAGTATAAAATAATGCAATTTATATCGTTATTTGCAATAATGACATTTAATTTGATCAAAAACTAAAAATAATGTCATTTTTTTGTTCTCTTGCATTCAGCCATTCTGACCTTGAACTTGTTGCCGACGCTGATGAAGCCCAGTTTGCCCGCCTTTTGTTTGGAGTCCTTGGTGGTGTTGGAGTTCTCAAACAGCTCTCGAACAAATTTGTCTTTCGATTCACACACTAAACTCTCCAAAGACATGTGGAGGGCATCATTATTCTTCTCCACAAACCGAGTCTGTAGACACACACACACACACGCACGAAAATGCATAAATTGATGTAATGGCAGACTTTTATACAGACTCATTTAGACAGCTTCAATCCCTGCAGCATTCAATAGACCTCACCACAGCAACCTAAGAATAAAGCAGTGTACTACTGTGACATTTGTATGAGTGATACGTATGTTAGAGCAAGAATAATTAGTCATTAACTGATGAGTTGATTGACAGAAGATCAGTTGGCTATGATTTTTGATGATCAATTAGTAGTTTAAGTCATTTTTAAGCAAAGAATTTAAACATAAATTGTGATTCATTTTATAGGTCGAGCAAATAAAAGATGAATCAACAATTAAAACAATCATTTTTGCAGGTTTATTTCGTACATACTGGAGTTTGTAATTACTACCAAACCCAAAAAGCTCTGTAAGAAGATCTGTGTTGAGAATTACTGTTTCATAGCAGACTGCTCCAGCAAAGTGCCTGATGATAAAGCCCTCGTCATCCCGGAGATTCCTGTGAATGGTCAACTTCGACTTCCTGGGAACCTAAGTGGGAAAGGAAGAAAGCAAATCAAATAATGACAGTGCAAAAACACATATAAATTGATTTCCCTCTAATTCAATCCATCGCCATCTCTACAGCACGCACACAACTACTGAATGAGGGCGGCTGGCTTGGAGAACGGCACATTTGGATCAATGAAGTGCAGTCAAATCCAGCTCAAGTAATTATGAAATAAATACAGACACATTTTTACAAACTCTGCACGGGGTAATTCTGTTATTTAATGTGTTTAACTGCCTGGATTCACAAGGAAATAACAACTGCACACAGTTGAGATATATTTCTTAAATGCCACATTCATCTTATCTGGCACATGTGTAATAAAGGACTCAAATAATCATTTTCCAGCATTATTCTTGAGGATAAAACAAATAAAATATAGCACCCAACATTTCTAAGCCTAATTTGTTTCATCAGTGAAATGGGCCACAATAAATCATACTTAATATGTGAAAACTGTATAGCAGAAATGTTTACAACACTACAAGCACTTGAGATGAAGATGAATGTATTTCCGCTGATCAAATGTATAGCCTAGTCTTTATTTGAGTAATAACTCTCCCTGCAGCAGAATGAGGCTGCCGCCAGCTACCTCTAATCTTGAGCTTGGTGACAAGGCTTCAGTTTCCCCCTGCACTAAAAGGATTTCATGCTTGCAGAGAGACAAACAATAGCAACGATGACAAAAGACAGAGGGAGAGACTGGGACTGTGTGTCATTCACAAAACCGCTGTTATGAGCAGGCAAAGTAAAAATGATCACAATGACAAAACCAGTGTGCAGAGCTCACAAAGGAACTTCATATACAACAAATAATAGGAGAATACTGGAGAGAAAGGGAAGGCAGAAGAATGAGAAACATAATAAAAAAAGATAGAGGGAGAGGGGAGGGGAGGGGAGCACAGCTGAAGAGGTCTCACCGTCAGTCTGAAGTGATCTTTATGCTTGCTATGAACCGCCAGTGCAAAGTGTTGGTCGCTGGGCTGAGGAAGACGGTTCTCTTCATCCAAAATATCCAGGACTCCTACCAGCTTTGCTTCCACGAGGTCTGGAAACAACAATTATATGTGCATCAACATCAACATTATAGTTCAAGTCTAGATGGATACAATGTACAGAGAAGCATACACATGTATAGTAATATCCCAAAGCTTCAGATGAAATATTTCTTCTTAACATGTACAAACAAATCCAATCCGCAAGTTTCATCTAATGCTTATAGACATTTTTGAAGGACAACAACAAAATACATAAATCCTGACAAAGGTAGGAAGGGGTGAGGTGGGAATCATAGAGGCCATTATGAAGCCGGAGTTATAAAATGAGCATTTAGTCTGGATTTTACATTTATTGGAAATTTCCCCTGTTTACTGTTTCTGGATGTGAATATTCAAAGCACAAAACATGTTCATCAGGATGCTCATTTAGCCATATATCTGAATTATTCATACGCAATGCTGTGTTTGGAATATAATCTAATAGCCAAGGACCTCAGGAAAAAAAAAATACATTTGCATGAAGAAGCACCTGTGCATAAATCCTGGAGATTGATGAGTGAATTAATGGCCAACCCAAACGGTCATTTGCAAGTCATAAATGTTATTCACGGCTGTCAGTTAACCCCGCACCTGAATAATCACAGCCTTTGAAATACAAATCAAACTGCTTCACCTTGATACACTGACTACTTCATCCCATTAATTCGAGGATTCATTATAGGACAGAGACAACAAAAATAAGGGGGCATTATTTCTCCGGATTCTCATTGCACCAAAGGAGGACATAAAACCCACAAATACTCATTACGCTGGCTCCCTTAACACACACGGATATGCCAGCTCCTTGGATAATGAGAACTTGGTATTTTTGTCCCCCTGACAGGTGTATTGTCGCTGCTCTGACGTGTAGCCCAGAGCACGAGGAATGGCCCAAATGAATGCCATGTGGGTGAGCTGATGTTACGCTTGAACCAACCCTCAGTACATTTGCGGTGTGTGGGTTCAACATCGACTGCCACATCTCTGTCAGTCACCTTGTGTTTTGCAGCACAGGTCCTCAAAGGTAACACTTCATCTTAATGATGTCGCTGAGTGTCACTCTGTGGTCCTATTTTCACTTAGATCTGAAGATCACCCGAGGTAGAGATGCATGTAGATATCAATATACACACTCCTACACATGTATACCTTTGGCATTTTAAACCTGCTCAAGGCAGACCAGCTTCAAAAGGTATCATCAAAATCCTGAATTATGTTTTTTACTTTTTTTAAATTGTGTTTTTTATTGAGTTTAAATTTTTTATTTATTTATTATTTTGCAGGGAAATTTTGAGAAGTTACATTTTAAACATCAACACTTACCTATGCAGTCCTGGTTGTCAACGTAACGCACTTCATTCACTCCCAGCCCTTCCCTCTGATACAGCTCTTGCTCCTGCACAGACGTGAGAAAAACAACTGTATAAGCAGCATTCTGAAAATTGGCTGTTACATTTTTCTGAGTGGCTTCGAAACATCATCAACAAACAAAAAAAAGCTCCCGTCAACACACGATTCGGATAATGAGAAAGAGGCCTAAACCAGAATGGTGGCGGATTAATTGGAGACCTTGGAACAGAATAACGTTAAGAGATCACAGGAGAGAAACAAGCTTCATCATGTCCCTCGAGAAATTAGCATTCTAATGAGGGAAGCGCAGGAGAGACGGGAGGAGAAATATAAGTGAGAAAAACAGAGACTGGAAAGACAAGAGGAGCTTAGTGTGCCAACCGCTTCCTCCTGGCTCGTGAACGAGTCAGTGAAGTTCGGCTCGTGAGTGACAGTGGCGGGTTTGAATGCGCCGAATCACATTACGCTGCTCACCCACCTCTTTCAGAATACGCTCGTTGAAGAACTGCTGTAGTTTCTCATTGCAGTAGTTGATACAGAACTGCTCAAAGCTGTTATGTTCAAAATACTCTAAGAGGGGGGAAAAAAACAGAAGAGGCAGAAAAAAACGTGTATTTCAATTAATTTTCCAAAATGAAATTTTTTTTGCAAAGCCTGCGTTAATTATGGCAGCCGGGGGGAAATTAATTCTCCAGTATGAGCCCTGGTAATGAAGTGTGTGTATGCATTAGGGTACTTATATTAAGACACAAGCGGCGCCTCTTTAGTAGACTGAATTTTAAACAACCGATGGAAAAGAGCTGCCACTTTGCACGGCAAAATGCAGTCAATATAAAAAGATGCAGGAACTCATATTTTCATGTTATATTACTCATATTAATCATACTGTGTCTGTAAATCGACACACTGTGTGAAGTTTAATTGAAACTTCCAAATTTTAATGAACACTAACTGCATTTTATTACCAAACCCAGCGATGTCCAACACCCCGATGAAGTTGGAGGAAGTCTCGAAGGGGAAACACCGGTTTACTCGCGTGACCACATGATCGAAGAGCCGGCTGTATACTGCCTTGGCCAAGGCATCCCGGGCATTGTTCGCTTGTTCCACCTTTAGAGGTACCCTGGAGGGAAACACAAAGTGGAACAGTGAGAGACAGTCCGAAACTGGGACGTGCTATTCTCTTTTTAAGCCTCTCTCTCACTCTCTCCCTCTTTTTTTTTTTTTTTATCTAATCAACCCAATTTTCATCTGGCAGCAAAAGTTTTAGGTTTGTTGATGTGACACTTTTTGCTGCATAGTGCCGTTCCCCTTCTGATCTCCATATCCAGGCGTGGCAATCATTTTAAAATGAGGGTTTCCAAATCAGAGACGAGGCATTAAAACTAAAGTATGAACCTTGAACTCTACTAGACTCCCTAATGGCACTTTAACACAATTTATTTTTAAATTATTTAAAGGGGTTGACGAAGTGCAGTTCACAGTGACCCATAGTTCAACTGAGCTGTGCCAGCAGGGACGAAGGTGAATCTGAAATGAAAAGGTCTGTGGTTTGCTATGATAGATCGTTACCCACTTTTTTCTTTGATATTCCAACTGCCCTGGATGCATAATGAAAAAGGAAAAACCCTCATCCATTTCAAGCAGGAACAGTCCACTTATGCTGAGGTTAAGGTTGTCTATTCAACCAGAGGATAGCAGTCTTAGTCTTAGAGAACAGTCATCTCAGTGACAGGCATTTTTATCCATTGCAATGTTTCATATTCACACTAGTTAGAGACTCAGTCATGCCCGATACCGTCACATCACCCACCCGCTCTGTAACCCTCAACCTCCCAGGGGCAGATCCGTCTGGGGCTTAATAACAAAGCCAGACCCCCTTTGCTCCACCTGCTCCCCAGACACTGGGACTTTACTGTACCGCAGCCATGCTTGCCTGCCTCTTCAGATACAGGCTGCATTATTTATGTGGAGAAAACACTTCCAGGCCAGGCCAGCATCTGGCCCTCCTAAAATATTAATCTATCAAACCTGGCCCCATCACTCAAACACCACATCACCACCAAAGTACACAAGAGCAGTGCCAGTACCGCACCACATGCATTCATATGGAAACACCTAAAAAAATCCCTTTACATATGTTCTCTGTCCCCTTTTCACTGGAGTTTGGTGTGCAGGATCTGGCAGTGATGTTTAGGGGAATAAGTAATAGTAACACATCATAATACTTTTTATAATAAGGCCATTAAGGGATTAATTCAGTGCCAGGATTTAATCTCAACGTCTTGCACAATAAAGATGTCTTAATACTCTGCAGGATACTACAGATAAGTACAGCAACAACTGCCTCTGTCTGTGTCAATTTAATTCTAGTTTGTTAATCTCTGTCTCGGCTTATTAGCTAACTTCAGACTTACCACTCAACCCTTAACTCAGAGAAACAACAGCGGTGACTTCATAAAGACGCTAAGAGGATCATTTTCCTCAACAAAAACATTTTCTAAAATAAGTTGCAGAGAGTCAACAATCCTTGAATGAGCGCTGTTGTTCTCACTTGATAACTGTTCCTTTGGCGCCCCCTGCCGTTGTGAGCATGATCCTGGTTGTGAGGCTGACACGCAAATCATCCTGGTCCAGGCCCAGCAGATCGGCACAGTACTCCAGACACTGACCTGACTGATTCTTCAGGACACAACCACCTGAAATAGACACACAAGCCTTATGCATCCTACTTTACTCTGAAAGTAGTTCACCCCTTTCCCTTTTGTATCCGTACACTTAATTTATCCACAGAGATGATGATTGCAGAGGACAAAAAGAGGATGTGAAAAGATGGATGTTGGTTACCAAGGTAACAGTCTAAATGGTTTTGATATTCAAGGACAGTGGACCTTGTCTTCAATACTTTATATTGATCTACAGGATGTACTATTATACATGCTAACATTTATTGCAAAAAATGACTGATATCCACTTGTTATGTCCAATTCAATAGGCTGCATATTTAGTGCACAAAAGATTGTTTTTTTAGTGTTTTAAATGTTTTTTTCTTTAAAAAATAGAAAACCTTGATGGTTTAACCTACTACTACACCCAAAGCCAGAAAAGGACATGGAAAAAGATAGTACAATGTCCAACAACACTTCTGTTCTCAAGAAAGTCCCTGCCAGTATGAAAGCATTCTCACAATCTCACAGATTATTCTACAAAGGCTGTAAGTATTTGTAACAACAACATATATATCTAACCTGAGGAGCTCCCTGTTTCTTCAAAGTCAATGTTGCCCAGATGCAGAACACCAGCAACCACCCTGAACAGATCCAGCTTCTCGGTGTCGTCCAGACCGATCCTCTTCATGGCCTCACACATCCTGTTGAAGTCACCCTGGTCGTCGAGAAGAGGGTCCTTCAGAGCACCGACCTTTAGGTGCTACAAACCACATGGGTTAGTCAGAAAAGGTCGACATCAGAAGAAAAAAACGTGAGAATTCAATTCAAATCATGATTTACTCAAACAGAACCAATTCATGGCAGTGTATGCTCTATGGTTGAGCAATTTCATTAAATTCTCCTTCAATATTGAGTAAATCTGATTCTAAATTGAATTAGAGGGAATCCAACAGCCCACGCTATACTATAAAAGCCACATGTTCACTGTAACATGGATTTGCACTTAAAACAAACCAAAACATTTGACATTAACGTGTCAAAATAGCCTCCACCCATAGCACACAGCAAGCACACCATCCTATGAACTAAAGCTGCTCTGCTCCAGATGTCTGTATTTAAACAGTTAAAGAAAACTAGATTCAATGTAATACCTTTTTGATAAAAACAGAATAATAATAATGAACAATAACTGCACAATTACTGATTCTATGTCTCTGATTATACTGTAGGACAAGAAGACCATTCACAGTTACTGTGTTGTGGGGAAAAATGCATAACTTTCTGTTTTTAACATCAAAACATTAATTGCAAATTATGGAAAATACACAATAATTGTGCAGCGCTGCATTGAATGAAAAAGCTGAATAAGCAAAGACCCTTTTGTATTTTTCTATCTAAGCACCACCCCAAACCTGGCAGACACATGCAGAGGAAGGGGAAGCATGCACTCTTATTTCCTGTTTGCACTACAAACAGCAGCATGTAAAAGCTGAGAGTCTCAGTGTTTGCTTTAGGAAAAATACAGGATAAAGAGCGGGGAGCACAAAGGCCCTGATAAGAAAGGAAAGATCACCTTATTGTCCTGTATAACGCGCACACGTGGAAGAACAGACAATTCATGAATTAGCAACAAATGAATAACACAGTGTACTTACAACCACACAGCTTACAGCGTTCCCATCATTACTGTTATCGATTTCTTAAGCACATAGTAAGCATGTTAAAAAGTTTTATCCACACCGAAGATTCAATATTTCAAGAGGAAATCATAAGTTACATGTTGTTTTGAAAGATGCACATATAGGGCTATAAAAGCACTGCTAATTTAACACCAGCTGCCTGTGAACTTCTAAAAATTGATCAGTATGGTTATAATATTTCAATGCAAAAGCTGAAGAATGAGCGAATTTCAGTGAACAAATTTAAATTCTCTTAACAAACCCAGCTGAATAAACACATTATGTCCATTAGGAGAGCCTGAAAGCGACTCCTTTGTTTACCTCACCTGATTTTCCTCAAACTTTGATTAACATAAAAAAAGAAGATATTATTCTATCTTAGAAAACAAGAAGTGAAATGAACGTGTATAATTAGTCCCTGAGAGAGCACCATGTCACACTTATTCTTCTAATTGTTTCATGATATTAATTACACATCTCCTGCAGGCTTTGCAGTGTAGCTCAACGAGGCACTGGTTCTTTCTCATGTCATACATAATTCATATAATACATAGACCTGAACTCATTTATTGGAATGCATATCATGTCATGTTTGCGGTTGATTTCTTTGATCGCAGTCTGGGATTTGCTTTCAGTCCAGGCTTTATGGCACAGGAATGTTGCATTTCAGTATATTCTTTGCCTTTGCTCCTTGACACATAATATGCTACCACACAGTAAACAAATTTAAGGTGTCCAAAGCAATCATGTATTATATTAGAGCGACTGAACCAGAAAAGAATGTGACATTACCTCAGGACTCTTCCGATTCTGCATGATTTGTTTATCGGAGTCCTTACTGGCAAAGTATCTAGTACATCCTCGGTTCAGGTACTGCAGGAGAAAAAAAGAAGAGGAAACGCTTTGAAACATTTAAACATAATTAGTACTTTGATCAATTAAATCCAGACATGTTATAAATGTATTTCAGTCGTAGTGGCAATCCTACTGGGGGATATTGTATACTGTATTGATTTTCGTCATCTAAAAGATTTACTTTGCTGTCTTCCAATATTGCTCCACAGCTGACTAGTAGTGAATTGCATGAAGTAATTGCCTCTGTTGATGTGGGTGTCACCTCAGGGACCTGATATAATGACACTATGATAAACATCTAAAGGAACAGCTCGAGCTGCTTGTTGTTCCGTTAAGTCTTGTTTCGTAGAAAGAAAACAAAAGGCCGGGGTAAGCACCTTTATGCTTTCTGACTTTGCTTTTGCTGAGTTGATAATTGCATCCAAAGGGGAAAGAATCCAGTTGTGTAATATTTTGTTAGTGAGGGGATTTTGTGTTCACTTGGGAGGAACCCTTGATATCACTAAATATGTGTCTCAGCTCATATCTCATGTGACATCTAGTGGGCTTCTACAGAACTGCTGACCAACGTGTTCCCTAATGAAATAATAATAAAAAACACAGTAAAGTCCTTTGAATTACATAAAAAAAACAGCTCAAACTGTTGATTTTTGTCTCACAGTTCCTCAGTTTTCACATTTCACTTTCACAAGTATGCAACTGGAAATAATCTTGGCTCCCAACAAAGTAAACCATTTTTTTTTCCTGCGACCCTTTTGTCTGTCTTAGCCCACTGACCCTGAAGCTGTCCGGTGAGTCCAGGTGCAGTTTCTTCTTTATGTCGTCTGAGGCCCCGGCGCACAGCCTGTAGAAGATGTGGTAGTTCCTCTCGTCGTTACTCTGCATGCAAATCCTCGACTTCTCTAGCAAGTAATGCGAGACGAATCCTCCCACAACTGCATTCTGGCGACGTGAAACGAGAATCAGATTTTAAAATTTCAGGTTGACACACAGCAATTTGTAGACCAACCTAGAATGTAATAAGTGACAATTTCTTTTACCTTCTCATTAAAGTGGATTTCCACAAACTTCCCAAAACGACTACTGTTGTTATTCCGGACTGTCTTTGCATTTCCAAAGGCCTCAAGAAGGGGATTTGCTAAAACAGGAAAAACCGAATCAGGATCACACCCCATACAATCCATACAATATTAATAGTTTTTGGTTTGTTATTGTATTACCTTCTACAATTCTCTCGTCAATATCTTGACCACTTCCATATGTTGTAGTGAGATATCTACAGAAGGGGGATAAAATTCAACAATGATGAAAATGTATAGCAAATCACCAGAAGATAAAACACTACTAGACATACAGGCCACATGTTAAAATGTCCAACTTCACAGCAGAAGTAAACTGTCGCTGTGTAGTTGGTGGTGGCCAGAGCCACGACACTCTAAGCTTCACAATCGTTCTCCGGAAACATGCAGGTGACGTCACAGATGCTACATTTATGCTTCATACAGTCTATGGCTCATACCTGAGAACAAACTTGGTGTTTTCAGTCTTTCCAGCACCAGATTCACCAGAAACTATGATGGACTGGCTCATCTTGAGAACCTTCATGTCCCTGTAGGCTTTGTCAGCTAAGACAGAAAAAAGAAAAACAATGTGACACTGAAATAAACAGTACATTTCATATAAAGTATATATCATCCATAACTAGTGGGCTCACAAAACAACAATGTGACTTCTCATATTTCTTTTTTTGTACTGCTTTATTTCACCAAACTGAATTTTAATTGGAACACCTGGCACTATAATAATATACGATGTAAAGACACAATCCCTTTAATAAACTCTAAAGGAATGAACGTTTCCATTCAAGTTTGGCCAAAGATTTTTTGGGGTTAACACCAAAGCCTCTTTAGAAAGTACCATGACATTAAATGTGTTTCAAATACAATCCTGTCGCTCTTCTTTAAGCATTACCTGCTTACTTAACAGTGATGGGAGGGTGTGAGCTCTCACCTATAGCATAGACGTGAGGTGGCAGCGTTCCCAGTGACTTCCCCTGGTACGACTTGATGCAGTCCGGACCATACAGTTTGGGAATGTCATAGTAAGGATTCACAGCTATCAAGATATTGGCCACATAAGTCTGGAAGAGACGTAAATACAGACGTGATTAGAGTCACCGCATTAAGAGAAAGTCAATAAACGGCAGAAAAATACACATCAATTATTTAATAATGAGACAACAGAGGTGAAAATGAGCCCGGTATAGGCTGCTGAGACACACCTTTACTTGTCTCCCTGTCTTGCTTTTCCCATCTACCAGCTGTCCCTCATTTCCTAAGTGAGTGACTGGGATCAGGATAGGGTTTGCCAGTCTGACACTATGACCCTTTTCTAGCTTTCCTTCCCTCTTTACCACCTGGTACTTTTCCCCCAGGGTAACAAGGATAGGGATCCTTTCTCCTTCTGTCCTCCAACTTGTTACTGTATCTCCTTATGATGCAACTGGATAGTGATGACTTTAATTGCAAGAGCACGCATATAAAGGATTTATACTTGTACTAATGCTGAGTCATGAAGAAGAAGAAGAAGAAAACGTACATAGATGTGGTCTTTACTGTACCGCACTCTGACATTGTTGAGAAGAGTGGCTTCGTTCAAGTACATCAGGGAACCTGAAAAAAAAAAACAGTGGAAAAAGCAAACAGGACAAATAAAATGAAATTATTAGATAATGCACCCGGGTTAAGGATCTAAAAATAAAACAGCCAACTGAGTATTGACTTACAGTTGTCATCTACATGTTTGTTGACATCATCCTCTGCTGGGAAGACTTGACTCATGGGAGCAAGAAAGGTCTGTAACACAAGTAGTTTTTATTATTTCAACACTCATGCAATGCAATTTCCTTGTTCAAGTGGCACTGGCTATTAATTCTTGCCAATATTATGTACAAGACTATTCATTGTTTGCTTATTGCTCATTGAAAAGCTCACAACAAATGTTTATTAGAACCCAAAAACCAGACATATTAGACATAAAAAGCTAAGCAAGCATGCATAAACATGAATCATTCATCATGCTTAAAGATCACAGTAATGATGTTTGGTGTGACATGTTCCCAGGCTAAATTAGTTACTGATATTCTCACTCTATTGTCTAAGAGTCTGAGTTAATGGAAATAAACTCAATGGAACAAGCCGGCTGTGAGAGAAACAAGGGGAGACATGGCAGAGCAATGAATAATTTGGTGGGAGAGCAACCGGATCTGAACACCTGAGTGAGGAAGTGAGTGCATGCGGTGCATGTGTGTGGTGAGACGGTGGTGGTGCTCTGTGCTGATCCTGTAGGGAGCAATCATTCGATGTGATGTTATTACAGCAGTAAAAATGACTGTATGGCCTAATTATAGTATAAAACAATAAGATAAACAACTATAAAAAATTAAAAAAACTTTGCTTCCTTTACATGCTCACTACACTACACTACACTGCTTGTGTGTGTGACCCTGCCTGTGCTATGATGCATGGTTTATTACCACGAACTGGCTGTAAGCATAAACAGAATCTGCTTTGTGCCCGTTACTGTGCCTTGGCTCAATATGGACATGGCCATCTACAATAATAACCATGTGAGCAATGTCTAACCAATAAAACTGACAAAGAAGAAGAGACAGCCAGTCTGAGGGTTCGTACACTGAGCCCAGGCACTAATGAGCTCCACAGAGCAGTAAAAAAAAAAAAAGAGACACTCAATGGGCCTTTCATTCTGCTGCTGAGTGGGACAGAGTTTATGCCTTGCAATGAGTGATCACGAGCATCAAAAGTTCAGAGCTATTCCAAATGAGATTCATTAAGACTTTCTCCAGCTCAGCGCCGTACAACGTATGAGTCATGTAGTCTTAATATCATTTGGGTATTATTATAATTGGCTTCAACACAGTATCAACATTAAAAATATTTTAAAAATCACCCTGCAGAAAAGTTTATGAATAATTGTGAGACTGTACTGAAATGCAACCACGGGGTTTTCTCTTTCGCATTGGTATTTTAATGAGGGTAGATATTTTGGCGGTGCAAGGAATTCATTCTTTATTTTACCAGAGAGACATCATTGCATTTAATAATGGGGTGTTCTTACAGTGGATAATTTGATTGATCAAACACAGGAGTAACATTAACATTTAGCTGCTCCAGTGCCAGAGCTTTGGTGTCGTACCTGTTGTCTTACTGCAAAAGAAGACATTCTGGGAAAAGCACAGGCGTAAATATAACAAAAAAAGTATAATAAAACAAACGATAACTGAATTCAACTTGGATACTTCTTGGTACTATGCATGCTGGCTCATACTAACACTGTCATGACTTACTGGGACACTTGTTATAGCTATCGTTAATGTTAATAGCTGGCTAAAAATGTCTAAGGTGAGAAAGATGGTAAAGATGGGCCAATGGTGAGAACGCTTCAGACAAAACAAATGCAGAGGCACCTGCTGGAGTGCATGTCAACATCCGAGGCCTGCTTGCTGGGACACGTGACGGCTCAGGTGTAACAGGTGGCCTTTACCTCCTAATGAGCAGCTCTCCCTCTAGGCAACAGTATCAGCGCACCTGCTGCTGCTCTGCTTTATTTATTCATGCCTCTGTACATGTGGTCTCTCATGTTTCTCACATTTTACACATTGTTATGCCAACGCCTTTCTACCTGAAATCTCCCTTTATACAGACAGCTACAGAATTACGGATTTGTTTTATTTTTATTTCTTCTTATACGTGCACTTATGAGTGCGTGATGTTGTGAAAATTGTGGGGACAATCCTGGGATTAAGGCAAACAACATCCAGTTTATTACTAAAGAATGTGCAATTCTAACATCAACTTGCAGAGCCACATGAAAGGAAAATAAGCCCCTCGCCCATTTTCCCAGTGGACCTTACCCTGCCTGTAAATGGAAAGCTGTGCATGGGGTGTGTGCATGTGCCCGTGTGTGATGACCCACCTTGCCCTTCTGGTTCAGTGGCTCTATGGTGAGCGCGTCGGCTCCTATGTCAACGATCATGCCCAGCTGGAACCCGTCGGTGGGGTGGGGCGCCCACACTGGCTTCCCATCCTCCATGGCTTACCTCCAGTCAGCACGACCACACAACTGGGAGAGAAGAGACCGAGGGGGGAAGAGAGGCTACATGAATAAAGGAGAAGCTTATGTGGCTTAAAATAGAAATGCAAAGCACAGTACACAGTTTTGCATTTTTACTTTAAACAAACTGAATTTGCTTCCGAGCTGCCATGGGCTGCTCCCAAAGCCTTGTAAATCTACATGATAGATATTATACCTTTTTCCTTATAGCTAAGTTGAACCATTCACTGTCACAGTTTCCTTTGTTGAGCATATCATCCTGATTTGCATGGCAGCATTTTCCTGCATCCTATCTTCATATCACCACAGACCTCCTTTTAACCTTCAATCATATTTTGTCTGTAAACATACCAGACACAGAGATAAATATCAAAAGTTGCTAGGTATGAATGATAGAACAAAGATGTGAATGACTTCTTTCATTAAGCTGAGGCATTTCTCCTTGATTTGCATGCGATTCAGAGCCGACCCGCTGCTGTCTGCTTCGCTTTCCATTAACCTGTTATTCCCCCTACTGATCTTGTAATAGAGGATTTTCCATTGGAGCATGACTGGAGTCGGCTCCTGAGGGATTCCTCCAATCTGTAGCGAGGATAACACTACCCCAAGTGACCTGACATAAGCTGCCCAGCCAAACAAGCATCTCGAGCGTGCTGGTGTGCGTTTGGACTGCGCAGCGTGCGAGCTAAAGCAGCTAATCCTGATACAATGCACATTTTGTGGTGTACTTGTTGAGTTTAGATGTTCTCAGTTATTCAGTGACCATCTGGGCATAATTTAGAACACTTAAGTACTGTTAATTTTGGCAAACCAGGCAGTTTAATACACCCAGCCGTATATTAAAATTGTAAGACTTTATTCTGTAACTGACAGCAGGAGTTGGGCCCAGACAGATGCAGAAACAAACGAGTGGATAATTTCTGCCTTGATCTTGTGCTGACAATCTCAGAGCGTCTTCAGTGAAATGTGAAAGCTACGTTTCGCACGTAGCAAAAGTGCTGACGTTATGCTTGAGGAGCCTATTAGCTTCAGGGATTGGGGTCAAATGCCAGAGAGGATAGTTGCTAGAAAATGCTGATGCAGCCTTGAGCTCAAAGTGTAACAGGTAGAGTGACTCAGCACAATGGTTGATCCACCTTAGGGAAAGACTGGACATGTTAACCTGTGCTGACCATCACTTTTGCTTCTCTGTCTTTGTTTGGACCAAAGATCTTACATTAATCAACATTTCCCGTTTGATAACATTGTGATATTGTTGGGGACATCACTTCTACAGTTGAGTTAATAGGAAACTGACATGGTTTTCTGAATAATTTATTCCTTTATGAGCCTTGTATGTTAGTGCACACGGTGATAAGGTGACTTTTACAGCTCCATTAGAAAGTACATGTCGTGTCCGGTCATTATGAATACATCTGGCTATTATAAATACTGTAAGGACTTTGTAACACTCGGATGATAAACCCATTAAAATGGAGGTTAAAGTACTGTTGCTCTCGTAGTTTCGTTCCAGCAAAACTTTCTGCATAAGACTATTAAATGCTTTATTTCTAGACAAAAAAAAATGTAAAAACCTTCTAACAAAACTGGGATGATATGCGGGACTCCCATGTACCACTGCTTTTCTTTTTAAAAATGTCTCTATATACTTGTGTGATAAGTGTTTACAGATAGAGTGTACCACTGCTAACTTGCTGCTAAACTGCCGGTAAATGTAGATAAGACAAGCAGTCGTTTTGTTATCTTAGTTTAGTGTTATACAGCCATCTAGTAATAATCTTTGTTGACAGTGGATGTCTTTGCCCAATGTGGGTCAGCGTCAGATCAGAGGGGATGATTTCACACATCAAAAGGACTGACCCACTGTCAGGGCCTAAAGTAGCACAACAAACTCAAACAATTCACCAAGAGCTAAATTGAATTCAGTAAGAGACTAGAAGATTCTTGAACCTTGCTTGTAGAAAGCAGAGCCAATGAAACGTCTTCAAACTGACGCTGTGACGCGACAACGTTCACTACAGCGGGCTGCAACAAGTGAAAAAGGCCCTAACGTGCAACTATCAGAAGCTGTTTGTACACTACGTGCATGCCATATGCAAATTTGCAGTGTGGATTACCAAACTGTAGGGTTGTTAGTGGTGAACTGACGCAACACACGCGTGCATTCAAAACATATTCAAACTTAATCGGGAAATGTGCCAAAAGGAAGGAGGATAAGTGGGTTATCTTCAGCCTTCAAGTGTGGGATCAAGGCTTGGGGGCGTCCTCCAGACTATGTTAGATGACTGATAACCACAAAGCTTTCCCACAGTTCCTTTCTTCAATCCAAGTTTAATTACGGTATGTCCTCAGAGGAAATACACTCAGTTTAAACCTACATGACCACCAAAAAGCCTGTATCATTCCACACATCTTGCTATCATGGGAATATCCTGTCTATTTTATATTATCTGCCTTTGTCATACACAGCACTGCTCAGTGTGCCCTGACCTGCGGGACTCTCATGCTACAATCTGGTATATCACTCAGAGAGATGGCCTTCAGCCTAAACGTACACCATCAACCGAGGGCTTTACTGACTCCTCTCAAGAAAACACAAACCGGTCCCTCGTGAGTAACTTTGACTCTGCAGCCTTAAATCCTTTTAGTGTTTGACCCTAATCCAGACAGGGAGGTGAGGCGCTTCAAGTGAGATCTAAGCCTTGGTCAGTGATGGGCTGCGAGACAATGCAAATCAGAAGGGTGTCGCATGTCCCATGAAAGACAGAGACACATACAGGAAAGAGGCAAAGAAATATAAACACACACATGAAGGGACACTGGCTCAGAGTTAAAGCAGGACACACACACACACACACACACACACACGTATACACACACACACACACACATACGCCTCTTGTTTCCTGCTTCTTGTTTCCTGTCCTCTACCAGGCGAAAAGGGATATGGAAAATGCATTGGGTATCGACCGCAGGGAGGTCACACTATCTTTAAAAAAAACAAAACATAGTTGACAAGGTCGATTTTTGCCTCATGGAGAGAAGACGGGGTGCAACATGTCATGAACAGAATTAAGCACACGGGGGATTAGACAGTCAAATAAAAAATAAATTAACCTTATGTAACAAAGGTTTATTTTTTTAGGTTATCAAGTGTCAGGGATGGCATGAATGTAGCAAAACCATCAGTCTCTACTGAGACGCAGCAGTTATACCTTTATGATGTCACACAGGTGAAAAGGAGTCAGTCCAAGACAACTTCCTAATAAAATTCATTTAAACATACCAACACACTTTGCACACGAGACTAACGGTACTAAGCCCTTTATAAATAAACCATTGTGTACTGTAGGGGCAAACTAACGCTGCACTAATGCAGGCAAGGCAGCTGGCATACACAGAAGACTACAGCAACGGCGCCCCATTCATATTAATGTAAAGATAACACAAAGTAGCTCAAGTTGTGGCTAAAAAACTGTGGCTACAAAAACTACAAAAACTACAAAGTTGGACAAAAGCGGGTCACACTTACGACTCGTATCCTTCAGGAAGTCAAATGTACGTTCAGGGCGACAGGACTGAGTCTGAAGTCCGTCATACGGATGTGTCGTTGTACTCAGTAGTCCAACTTCCTCGCTCTTTCTTCCCGGGACAGGAGGAGACGGACGGAGCTGCAGGCTGTCTGGATGACAGGCTGTGCTCGCGCTCCGGTGAGCACAGGTGACGTCACTGGGACTGTACACAAGTGAAGGTGCGTTAAAGTGCTGCTCGTAAGACCCTGTGTCAGGTAGTCTTTTTTTCTTTCTTTCTTTTTTGTTGGTTTCTTGTTTCTTGTTACTGACT
Source organism: Nibea albiflora (assembly GCA_014281875.1). NCBI lineage: Eukaryota > Metazoa > Chordata > Actinopteri > Sciaenidae > Nibea > Nibea albiflora. The sequence continues at coordinate 21,881,495 of CM024799.1, read as the reverse complement.
GGGTTTGAAAAACCAAACAGCAGCTCGGCGTTCAAAAAAAAATAAAATAAATAAATAATAATAAAAAAAAATCTAGTGAGATGCAATAAAATATAAAATAAATCATACATTAAAACATCTGGTTACTGTGTATTTGAACCCACATGTCACCCCCTGCACTGTTAATACATTTTCCACTATGCCAATGTGAGGGATGTTTATTTCTCCTACACATAAATCATAGAAATCATAATAATTTTTTATTTTTTTATTTAACCATAAACTAGTTGTCCGAACATAAAATGAAACGCACAGCTACTTCACTGGCGGCAGACAGAAACGACAGCAAATGTTGCCTTGAGAGTCATGAATATTTGAGAGGCAGGTAATCTAAAACTTTTGGGGTGATTTTTGAAGGAGACACCCAATCCACCCATTGAAAGCCACCACTGGGTTTGTAAATCTAATTAGGATACCTGATACTCCTGTATTGGGACCGTATCTGATTACTGACGCTAGATGACAGCATGTAAACATTAACATGACATTTTTTTTTTGTTCACAAGTTGAAAGTCATCCTGAATAATGCACATCAAAGGCAAGCACCGCTTGACCATATCACACCGTGAAATGTTTTATTTTGGGGATCATACTGAAGTATATAAACAACAGCTGTTTAAGAGTTATAAATTAAAATTATTCACCTTCCACTCTATCGGTTTATTCATTTTTACTCAGGTCAAGATAAATGAACACAGGCAAATATTAGGATTTACTTTAGCTCTATTAAAGTAACTGAACTGCTGATATAATGCACGTTGTGTCAGTAATTCAGTTACTTTCATTGATTCTGGTGTACTGCAAGAAAAAAAGGATGAATAACTGTACATTTCAGATCTAGAACAGAAGTTCATTTGGAAGACCCCTACATTACAATTGCATGGACAGTGGCTCCCTCAGGTGGCCACATAGAGGACAAGCAGGTCGATGTATCAGAAGCCAAATCCCCAACCAATTAACTTGCTTACTGGATGGCAGACAAGAGCAAAGAGAAGAGGGAGAAATACACCCGACAGCTGATCCTCATAAGGAACCAACGCACTCTGGTAAAATAACAGCTGCAGAAATGCTTCACAAAGAAAGTATCATATTCACATAAAATCCTAAACTTTGAGTGACGCTTTGACACACAATGATGCAACACTCAATTAAATTATGAAACTAAATATTACTGTGGTAGATTCAATTCTTGCGGCATATTACAGAAGAAAAGAAAATACAGTAATTGGTCGAGATGTACATTTTATCTTCACGGTGGTCTTCAGTAACACACATATTAGACTGCAACTTAGGGATCAGAGTAATAATAACGTTAAAAAGGAGTGAGTGAAAAGCTCTTCACATCCTGCTGCTCTGCAAAGTGAAACTTTCATTTATATATTTAGGTCTATGGTACCATTAATCTTGTGCATTGTTTATTTGTGTGTATCCATTTAGGCTATATAAATTTTTAATCCCAAATAAATCACATGACAGGATAGACTTCACAGGCACAGTCCATTTTAAAAGAACATAAAAAGTAAAGTTGTTTGCAATCATATTACAGAGACAATGGAATACATTAGAAGAGCTGGTACTTTTACTTTCACTGGCCACAACTTATTATAAACTGTTTTTTTTTAAATGGAAGAATTCTTAAATCTCCAACAAACTGAACCACAGGTACGCAAAGTATTGAAATTCAGGCTATCCCTTGTTAATATAAATACTAAAAATACAGGGGATATCTGTATTAAACATGTTAGAATGATTCCTTGAAAGTATTTCAAAAGTTTTGCAGATTAACTTGCTTGTCTAAATGTCTGATACCGTTTGAAGTGTGTCTATCGCGCCTCTCCGCTGTCAATCACTCGACTACTTTCCCAGCCAATTATCTGTCGGGCCCCAGCTGCTTTGGAGTTTATCTCTGAACTGTTTACGAAAGTGCTATCACACACATTCTGTGGTGCCTGCGGAGGAACATGCACTGTTTCTGTAGGACCACCAGTGTTCAAAGCTCCTGCAAGCCTTTGCAAGCTGGCAATACTTCTCTACTTCTGTCTGGAAATACCTCTACAGGTAGGCCATCCAGATTTTGACACAGACTATACTGTTAGAGCCGCGATAGCTGTTTTTGCTAAGGGCTTAAATGCATTCCTCATAAATGGATGGTAGATTTATACAAAAAAGCTAAATGTCTTTGGTTTAAGCAAATGTGATTCAGAACCTTGAATCCATCTTTCCAATATTAACATGAATTCATCTAGTGGATATGTATGGATTGATTTAAAAGAATAATTTTCCTTCTCAAACTTACTTAACTCACAAACTTGGTGTGGGATTTTGCAACTATAAAATGTTTCTCAGGATAACGAAATAATGCCTTTTCTAAAGCTCTTTTGGGGTAAATATGTGTGAAACAGATGCTGCATGCATTCTTATTAAAATTGGATGTTTACTTATTGCAGTACGATGTGTTCCCTCAGGAATTCAGCAGCCTGCAAACAGAATGTAATGAATAATGACTATCGTAGAGCTAACAGCATCGCTGAAACAAACTTTGCTTCCACATCTACTGTGTGCTCACTCTTTAGTTATCCTGTGAAATGATGTGTCACTCCTTAATCTCTCTTGTTTCTCTAGTAAAGCCTGACAACCAGCCCATGTAAAGGATGCTAGGAGAGAAGCTGTTATTGCCCATGATGCTAATGTCTGTGACTCTGCAGATGTTGTATGGAGAGCATGTGGCAGAAGAGTCCTGCACTGTTCAGATACTGGTCCCTGGACTCAAGGGCATGCATACTTTCTTAAAACAAAGCATACAAAGATAACAAAAAATAGAATCCGTATTCTTATTTTCTTATGTATTTTTTTTTTCTTCTTCTGCAAAAGGTGAACCAGGAGAGAAAGGACAAAAGGGAGCACCGGGGAGACCAGGAAGAGTTGGACCTCCTGGAGAGACTGGTATAGCTATTTGCATTTACAACATCGGGACATAGCTGCAGAATATTTTTTCTGTTTCTCAGGGGAAAAGTTATGCATCTCCAGAAAAAAAAAAGAACTGGGGTAAAGATCACATTTCTTGAGCTGATAATGTGCTGTTACATCACTGCCAGGCCGTCCAGAGATGGCCAAGTGTTTACATTCGGGTGAGAGGTTGGAGGAAAAAAGATGAGTGTTTACTGAAGACCTTAATGAGGAGCGGAGCGCGTTCACATACTATTTCAAAAGGAGATTACACAGACTCAGCATTTTAATTATTGTACCTCAGTGGAAATAATTGGAGAATTTAATTCTCATTAACTTTATCTGTGATGTGGTGATGCAAATGTGTAGATATTCTGTTTTACAAGAGAGACAATTGCTTTTTTAATAGACTACATAGTAAGATAATATTTTCCTTTTCAGGTGAACCTGGTCTTAAAGGTGAGAAAGGCATAATGGGACGTTACGGAAAAGTCGGCCCAAGTGGAATGAAAGGTAATTTAAAAATTGCCCTTCAAATACAGTCGTTAAAGAATGAATTAAGTGTAGTATGTTTTATGCTTTACAAATAATTACATTTCATATCTCAGGGGTAAAGGGAGACATGGGGGATCCAGGTCCAAGGGGCCCTAATGGAGATCCAGGTCAGATTTTATATCCTGTTATTCAGTTTGTCAAACAGCACCATAGACACATTTGGCAAAATCTGAGGACTAATGGAAACAGCTATGTGGTAATCCCTCCCCACGACATTTTTGCCTTATCAGGTGTTCCATGTGAGTGCACACCAATGAGAAAGATGATTGGAGAAATGGACATTCTTGTGGCCCAGCTCTCGTCTGAGCTGAAATTCATTAAAAATGGTATGATCTTAGTATTCTTCATTCATTCTACTCGTGTGTTTTGAAAGCATTCTGACATTCAGTTTTCATGATCATCACGTTCTTGTATCCTGGAGCGATTGCTCCACTTGTTGTCCTCATAGAACTGCAAATGCTGGCCAACGTCAATGTGAAATTTATAGAAATACAAGTGCTCATTTTTCAGCACTGCCCTCCCCTGCAGCTGTTGCTGGCATAAAAGAGACAGACAGTAAGGTCTATCTGTTGGTGAAGGAGGAGAAGCGCTACACCGACGCGGAGGCCTACTGTCAGACGCGGGGAGGGCACCTGGCCATGCCCAAGGATGAGGGTGCAAACGCGGCCGTCGCAGGGTACATAACGGAGGCAGGCCTGAGCAGAGTCTACATCGGCGTTCATGACCTGCAGCATGAGGGTGTTTTCACCTACGTGGATCTGTCTCCCATGACCACTTTCAGCAAGTGGAGAAAAGGAGAGCCCAACAACGCCTACGATGATGAGGACTGTGCTGAGATGACGGCCTCTGGGGAGTGGACGGACGTGGCGTGCCACCCTACCATGTATTTTGTTTGTGAATTTGACAAGGACAGTGTCTGAGTTCAGTCTATGCTAAAGAGAGAGACTGTATGAGAAGGAATGTATGCAAATAATGGAACAAAAGTTAGACGTGTTGTGCACTATAACTTCTAATGTATAAATAGGATGACAGAATGGCATGCAAGTTGTGCAAACTAGTATATTCTCAACTTTTTATTGTCCTTATAAGCGTGTAAGCTATTTATTTTCTTAACTCACAGAGCATCTTGTTTTTGTTCTTTTGTAAGATTACTTACTTTAAGTGCACTCTTAATCTCATACTCTGATTCATTAGCGCTTCAAACAGCATGCCAGACAATGTATTGAGTTTTTATGTTATGCAAACTATCCACTGAGCAATATTTGCAACAGTGCCATCAACAAACAAGACAAATAAGCAAATGTAGAAAGCTGTGGTTTATGCATAAAATATGAAATTAAAGAAAGATTTCGGTTCCAGTTGGTTGCTTTTAATCAGAGGAGTGGAATACAATATTCATTCTGTATTCATATTCATATGATAAGCTATGTGGCGATTGTTGTAAAATAAATTCTCACTGATAATTTAAAAAAAAAAAGACAGAAAGTGTGTTGGAGCATTATTTTCTGCCCCTGAGCTGATCTAGTGCAGCAACTGAATCAAATCCTGCACAGCCTCCACCCAGTGGATGAAAGTTATACTGCACTGGGAGAATTTATCTTTTAGATGATAATTATTTGGATTTAATTGTTGGAGATTTATCTATATTAATATTGCTTTGAGAAAAATATTGGAATCCACGCAGAGTGCAACCTGATGATGTGGACTAAACCCAATGGTATATGGTGTTGAGCTAAATGAACACTGACAGTGGCGCGACTGTTATTTAAAAATAATGCACTGCCTAAACACAGAGTTTAGAATAATAAATTAATTACACTTGGTAACAATATGACAGCATAATGTTTTATGAATGACAAAAACAAGACATTACATATTTAAGGATAATATGACATTTTCATCTTTGTAAATCCTCTATGGTTTAGTTGTGTGATTAATAGAAGTTGTCTTACAGCCCTGGCTGCTATTGTTTTTTAGGATGGGCATCCCAACTGAGATGATATCCTATTGAGTCCCTCTAAGAAGAAGAATTTGAATATGCATGATGCAGTTTTTCTAATAAAGCACAGCACCAGTCCCTTAAGAAATGAATAATTAATGCTGAAATGAATTATGCATTTAATTGACCAGGAGTTGTCTGGCATAAACCAATTAGGTGCCATTGTTGGTGCAATCTCTGGTTACCTTTGTGGTAAACAATTTGGACAGCCCTGTCTAACAGTGGGCACGCAGATAATCTGCAGGTGAAAAAAATGGCCTGCAAATGAGAGATGTAGCTACAGTGCCTGAAAATTAGAAAAAAAAACCACACACCCTACATCGAATGTTCAACGTACAGCATGGGAATATCAGTTTTCTACTGTAGCTGTGATGTTTTAGCATGTGCTCACAATAAACAGACTAAAATTCAACACGTAACTTGTCAAGGTACAAGGATGTTGTTAGTTTTTGGTGACTGTGCAAAGAAAAAGGGAGTGGTAGTAAAGGGTTGTAAGGGAGGAGGTGGACTCCAGTGTTTCACATCCTTATTTCACGTGATGGATTCTAGAGGAGGGGATGGGCAAAGAGGTTGGGGAAAGGTGATGTGGCCTGCTGTAACCTTGTTCAATTGGCTTGTCACACTATGCAAGCCAACCTGAATAAGCTTTGTCGGTCGATATGGGTGTGTAGCCATGGCTCATCAACATCCACATATCAGCTGACTGCCTCTAGGAAAGACAGCTTAAATTCCAATAGGAGAAAATGACCAATATATAAATGTTTTTTATATAAAATATAGAAATTAAAACTAAAGTTGAACCATTATTGGTTTCCAGTAGAATGTCCCTCACTTTGTTTAAGCCAGACATAGCAGACTGTCCTGATGGCTGATGATGGCCTCTGGGGAGTGGATGGACGTGGCATGCCACCCTACCTGTTTGTGTTTGTATTTTTGTCTGTATGAGAAGGAATGTTTAAAAATAATGAAAGTTAGATGTGTTGTTTGTGCTATATCTTCTTTCTGTACATAGGATGACAAATATATCCTCTAGTTTCTATTCTCCTTATAATCTCATAAACTATCTACTTTCTTAACTCACAAAATATCTAGTTTGGTTCTTTTGTAAGTTGAGAGTTGTGAGTTTTATCCTGTTCCCAAATAGCTAAAATGCCGTAGGCATATTGTTTACTGCGACTTCAATACAATAATAAGGTGAAATGGAAAAACTCACGCCATGCAAATGTCAGATCATCAAGGTCTTCTGGTGGATCTGGTTTATATAATGGAAGTCCAGTGGTCCAAGTATAATTACTTTCCAAATTTCCTTAAAACACCTGTTAAATAAATAAATGATAAGTCACACACAGGAATAAAAAGAAATATAGGCATAGAACCTTGTTTAATTTAATCAAGTCAGATTATCAGATTATTATAGCCTAGATCGGATTATGCGGGTTGCCTTGGAAACACTACCGTTAGCTAACGTTACACACCGAAGAAAAAGCGAGCAAACAACAACAACAACACAGACGGTGGATAGGTTTCTTAATGTTACACCTCTCATGTGGGAGAATTGGTTTCCATATCAGATGCTATCTCCAGTTACAGAGACTCACCACAGCTGCCAGTGACACATTTACTTTTGACACCAAGAAGGGCCATTATTGTTTGAACCGCTTCTCTTAGGCTGTAGGTAAAGCCAAGTATGCCGGCCACCACAGGGAGAGGTGACCTGCCGCCGACCAAAACTGTAATTGTCTACAGGAATGGCGACGCTTTCTTTCCCGGAAGGAAAATAGTCGTGAATCCGCGACATGTGACGACCTTTGACATCTTTTTGACCTCTCTGACCAGGGGGTTAGAGGCTTCGTTTGGCGCCGTGAGGAAGCTGTACACGGCCATAGAGGGCCACAAAGTTCAGCGTCTGGACGACCTCAAACACGGGAGTGTGTATGTTGCAGCCGGAAATGAGCAGTTCAAAAAGCTGGAGTAGGTACTATGAAGTAAGGTGTGTGTGTGTAAGAGAAGTGAGGTAAACCGAGGACGAGCTCCGTCCTCTGCCCTGACTAGGTGCATTTATCTCGGGCAGTGTTTTGTGAGCACGGGGCGATGCTCCATGATGTTTGCTTCTGTTGTTGGCACTGGGTTTAAAATATGTCTCAATTTCATGTGTGCTGGAGTTATATTTATACATACAGTACCTCAAATAAAGACAAAATGTTGGTTTACATCTCTCTATCATTGCTGTTTAATGTGCTAGTACTCGTATAACGTTCATCTTCTTAGCATAATGTCATAAAACACATTTTTATAGCCGTGTATTTTGTTATAATTAGCATTATCAGGTGTAGAATTGTCTCCATCTCTATTTATCATCATCGGTAACCGTATATGTTTGACATGAATTTCTCGAATGCCTTCCAGCTATTGTAAGATAACGACCAAGAAGCCACAAAATAAGAAGAACAAACAGGTGAGACCGCTTTTTGTGTGTGTGTTTGTTCATGGTGAAAATGATTACACCAAGTCTAAGCTTTATTTTCAGGTGCTGTATTACTGGATGTGTGACCACACAGTCAGGCTCTTTAGTGGGAGGTTACCGTGGCTGAAGCCTAAACTCTGCTGGCGTACGTACAGTAAGAAGGTCTGACAGTTGTCTGAATGACAATAATCAAAACCAAACTAATAATTAACTCGAAAGTCCTATTATCATACATCAGAGTGGAGCGATAAGTCAATTAATTGATTAGTTGTCATCCATTAAATGAATCACCGGCTATTTTGGTAACCTATTAATCATCTTGAGTCTTTTTTTTTTAGTCAAATGTGAATATTCTCCGGTTTCTGTAGTTCTCTATGACCGTGAACTGAATATCTTTGAGACGTCACCTTGGGCTTCGAGAAACAGAAATATTTTCCACCATTTTCTGACATTTCCTGGAACAAACAACTAATCAATTGGACCTACACAACTCAAAACACCTCATTCCTTATTCTTCACTATTCCATACCCATTTTCTGAAACCCCGGTTTTGAAATTTTTCAGATCCAACCTGTTGTTCACAGCAAAATAATAGTTTCTGCTCGCTGGAGGAGAACCACAGATGAGTCTTGCACAATAAAGTGAGTATTGATTTTAAGCTGGATACAGAGTTATCCTGAACATAAAAAGGAGACCGTTCTTTGGCGTGCTATGTAGTAAAGAAATATTGTTTTCTTTTATTGTTCCCTTTTCAACAACTTAATGATTATCTCTCTCTGTCTTGTTTGTTGTGTTTCATAGTGTCTTTACCAACGGAGAGATCTTGGTTCCTCCAACTCGAATACGTATCCCAAAGTATACTCTTAGAAACTGGGAAAATGTTTTAGCCATGGTGACAGAGGAAGTCCATCTTCGCACCGGTGCTGTGCACAGGTAACGTCCGACATCAGTGCATTATAAACCCTTTTAAATTAGTCATGTGGCAGAGAGGGCAAGCAAAGGAATAACTTGTAGTAGTAAACCTGCAGTAGAAGTAGAGGAATACATATTTTTGCTTCTGTTTTTGTATCAATTATGAATCAGTACACAAATAATGGAGTATTTGTGTAACTGATCAACAAATGGCACCGTGTCTGGTTGTGATGTCCTCAAAGCAGTTCATTCAAAACAGCTTTGAACACAACACCACAACTATGATCTTTATAAGCATGCTTCAAAGTATTGTTCAGAGGAAACGTTGCTCCAATTTGTGGTATTTCTTTATTTGACTTCTCAGGCTTTGCACACTAGATGGACGTCCTGTCTGCCACCACATTTATCTAAAAAACAACCAGCACTATGTTGCAGTTGGTGCTGAGAAGTTTAAAGCTCTTCCATATGAGCAGTGCGTCCCCAGCAGGGATATAATCAGGTAAAACAACATATTGGAACAGTATGACACCTCAGTATTTTCTGTATATATGTTAAAAAAAACAAACAGAATCCCTATTTTGATGTGTGACGTGTGTTTTTTCAATTAGATTTTCCATTTCTTGTCCCTGCAGCCAAAGCGTCCTGCCTGCTAGTAGAAAGACAAGACACGCCAACGATGTGGTGAGTACTGTTGCTTCAGAGTTGGGTGCAGTTTGCCATCTGGCCGCTCACTTTCTCACGACATGCTAAATTCCCTCCAGTTTATTGCTGTAACACCTTGGTAGCATCACAGTTGAAAAGCGTATCTTTGCACACACAGCATTTCAATTAACATTTCCCATGTGCGAGACTTGTTGTGGGGGTGCAATTCGTTATGAAACAGCGCTATCATCAATCACTGTCTGCGGGAGGCATTGAGTTACCTTTGCTTTCCACTTTGATGGGTAATCCCCACAGAGACGGGCTGGCCTACTTGATCAAGTGCACCGAGCCTCGTAGACACATCATATGCACAAGGGGGACTTCACTGACTGAAAACAAAAAAAAAAAAAAATCTCTTATTCAAACCAGAACCGGGACAATTTGTATTGTGATTAAGTAGACAGTGAAGTGCTTTGAATCCATATGAGGACAGCGCTGCCGAGGGCCCCGAGATGAGCACCAAATCACATGGTGAAGATGAGAACATGCCCAGTCAGCAGGTTCAGGTGGAGATGGCGGGGCCCCCTTTGAGACGCATGTCTGACATCTGATTTTTCTAACCATGAAAGATGACAACGCTGTGGCAGATGCCAATTTTTTTTTTTTTTCGTATGGAGAAAAATGCCTTTGCCTCATCTCTAGCTGCATCTGTGGCTACAATCATATGAAGAAATCCAATGATTTTTTATTAGTTATATATTGGAATCATTTTAAATATTGTGCCTTATTTGCAGGATTGTTTTTTTAAATCTCATTTAAAACAAGCCGAGCATACAACAATGTATGAAAACCACGCTGTTATCGAACCTGACTGAGGCTCAGTCTTCAGGTAGGAAAGTCTGAATCGACACTGCTTAGACCACAGCCTTTGCCATTTCGCACAGTGCCATGAGGTGGAGACAGAGACAGGGCCATGGCTGTGTTTTGCATTTACCAGCTCATTGTAGTATTATTCATTCAGTGGACATGGTGCTGCCGCATTTTACTCCCTTTGCCTCTACGTCTGAGCCTCATGAATTTGTAAACATGATTTGACCAGTTAATAAGGACCTTTCAGAGGGGAAAGATACATGTGACAAAAATTGCCCACTCTGTCTTGATCTGTCAGCTGTTTAGCTTACTGATTACACATACATTTATAGGGTCATGTCCGTCATTAATTTCAGTTTGACCTCACAAAACAACAGCAGTCTGGTCTGAAATGCCTGTAAAAAGATCCTTTAAACATGCCCACTCGGGCTGTGTAAAATATAACCTTGCTCTTGCAACCTCGCTGTATGGGCAATGGGGTCTCTCCTGTCCTGTCTGCACCGGCGGCGGAGTGTTTCTGCACCGCTGAATGGGACATCTGGTCTGGAGCAACCACTGAAGTCTAAACTGACGGCTCTGCAGAGTGTAATATCGAAGCTCTCCAGCACACCATGTTCCCATCGGAAGCACACATATATGCTGAGTTAGGTGTTCGCAGACATGATGAGGTAGAAACTTTTGAGGTAGACATGGCATAAAGAGAAGATTAATAGGGGGTAGAGGAATGCAAAGAGACAAAGGAAGAAAAGAGAATAATGATGTGCATCAAAGCACAGTACTTTATATCATAGTAATAATAATGAGCGGTGCAATTGTGCTTCACATGTACTTCGCACAAATAGCCCAGAAAGGCTGACTAAACCTTTTAATAGCTGCTCTCCCTGACATCAGCGATGACTCGCTGCTGCTCCCCATTTCTTTGCTGTTTCTGGATGATCTCATTGGTGAGGGGAAGTAGCAATGCCCCGTGGAAAACTATACCCCCTTCACTGCTGCCAGCATGTCTGCTCAGGACCCGTCTCTGGGAGTGGCTCTCGCTGATAGCACAGCCAGTATGGCTGGAGGCTGGTCGGTTCAATTGGTTGGGTCCCCCGTTTTTTCCCCCCGGCTATCATATCGCGTTGTCCTCTTGTTGACTCCTGTTCTCTGCCACTTGAGAGGGCCGCAGATTACTTGCTGCTCGGTCCCTCCGAGCCCCCTTCACACAAACTCCAGCACTCTCTCTCTCCTCTCTCCTCTCTCTCTCTCTCTCTCTCTCTCTCTCTCTCTCTCTGGGGCCTCCTGATACACACAGTTGTCTGCTCCCACAGGGCACAGTACTGTAGATATGTAATACAGAACGAGAGGCTAGATGACCTCAGCTTTTCCACTGCCTGTGTTTCCAGTTGTGCTGCTACTTGTACTGTACTCTCCTGGCTCCGAGGCGCCCCTCGTCCTCTGCTTTCCCCTCCCTGAGTGAGACAGTCTTGATTTAACTTTGTTGATTTAAATAAGATCTATTTACATCTCACCACCAGGCTGTACACAAGGAGTACACGCTGTTCAATTTTTGATTGCCCAGATGTATTTTGATTCCGAACTTCATCGCTAAGTTGTTACACATCGCTCACAGACGCATTGAGGTTGCCAAACTGAATTAACAGCTTACCGCTGCGACAGTGCCACTGCTCCTCTCTCTCTTTGATCTTGCGTGGTTATGTGGACACTACGGCGCTGGAGTGTGAACTCTATTTCAACTCCCCTTCGCTGAGCGTAGCAGGCAAACTTCACTCCTCCTTTTGTTGTTTTATTTTTCTCCCTCGGCCCACCAACGGCTGTCGAAATTCAAAAGAATACCAACAGACTTTGCCTCTGCATTAAAGAAAGCAAACAAGTGAAGAAACAACGCCGCTATTCCCCGGAGTCCATGTTAGTGAGCTTGCAAACACCATTGCCAGAAGTGTATTCTGGTGGAAGCCTGAGATCACTACACTATCCCCCGAGCCAGCCCAGGGATCCAGCCAGGCAGCTACAGTAAAGAGCACTGTAGCTGAAAAGAAACATTAAGTCTGCTCTCTCCCGCTCTCTGTGTCTGTGTCTCTCATTCTCTGTGAGGGAGACATACCTCACCTTGCTACCTACAGAGGGGATGAGGAGCCTGCGAGGAGAAAATTGCCTTTTGTGGAAGCATTAATTCAGATGTGTACCCTGCTGTCTGAACATCACTCTGAACTCTCCCCACTGCTCCCTCTCTCTTTTTCTCTCTCTTCCTCTCTCGCTCCTTCACTCTCCCACCATGCAACTCAAGTCCCAAGCCTCTTTTTTTTTTTTTTTCCCCTCCCCTCTCCATCAATAACCTTCTGCTGTCTGCTGCTGAAGAATAAGTTATTCCCTACAACTCCCTCCCTTTCCCTTTAAGCTTGTTTGGATTTTCATTGTTTGATCTGGCTTGATAAATAAGACAAATGCAGTTAGAAATTCATGGCTGCCCCATTTCATCAATAAATGATTAGTTTGCCACACTCCCCAGTGATTGATAGGTTGTGCATGGGATGTATTGGAACCAGATGAATTCAATACAGTAGGAGTCACGGGGGAGCTACAAAGCATATCAGCTCATGAAAAATTGAGGTCAATGGAAAATGTAAAAAAAAAAGAAGAAGAAATGTTGAAAAGAGTGGAGGAACAAGTTTTGCCCTGATGTGTTTTGTCTTTCTTTCTTCTTCCCCTTCCCACAACAACAACAGCAAAAAAGCGGATGATGAATCACAGAGAAACCTGAGGAAATGCGCCTTAATCTGTGCTCCTGTCTTCCCCTCTCTTTTGTGCCTCCATGTAGTTTGCTCGTACAGGCTTTAGAGAGGACCTTGAGCACACAGCCGGGGGCCAGATGAAGAAACACGCAGCCAAGCTGGAGAGAGCTAAACAACAGAGGCAGGTGTCCGGAAACCCAGTTCTGCTCTCGACAGGGGGTAAGCAGAGCAATTCTATAGGAATATCTCTCTATTCCTGTTTCTCTCACCGGCCCTCCTTCCCCCCTCCGACACCTCCTCTCCCACTGTGACAATATGAAGAAAACCTGTTGGTTTTCGGAGACAAATGTATGTGTATACATGGGTTTAGGGACAATTTGCGCTGTTACATTTGAGCACACGTGTACTGTAGACTTGTGTCTATGTGAACACGACTCCCTGCTCTTTTCAAAGAAGCAGCAGTCTTTATTCTGTGAATATTAAACGGTACAAGACTTCAAACGCTGTCAAGGGATCTTAAATTATAGATAAATTGAATCAGGCCAATTGGTTGTTAAGTGTGTAACCAGAAAGCCATGTTAACTATGTGGGGGGACAACAAAACGCGCCAATTTTTGTCCTGATGTGGGAGATAATAATAAGTTATTAATCACAAATAAAGTTGACAAAACACCATTAAAGTGACAAAATAGTCCTTTTGATCGAAGGGTTTAAAACATTGCAGCAGTTGCGCTGTTCAGAAGTGATATTCTGTTTATCATTAATACACAGTAATTGTGTGTTTGCTTCCTCCATCCAGTTATTTAGTAGTTGTTGTTTCATGGGTGTTTGTTTTACCATCTGTGCACATTAATACTCAACTTGAAAGACTCATCCTGGCGCGATATGTTAGCGTAGATGGGCTAATTATCACTGTTGGAAGCCTGCCATCCTTTCATATGTTGCAACCAAGATAGCTGACATTTCTAAATGGACGTGACTTTATGGCTTTCTCCTGACGGGCTTATGATGATGCTGTCGTTTGTAGCAGCTAGAGCGGCTCCCCGGGCCACGGCTTTGGCACTTGATCGTACCTATAGTGTGGTATCCTCCCACAAAACACGTTACTAATGTCTCCAGAGTTAAAAAGATGAAATTCCCGAGTCTTCTGTATCAGCAAATCACCCTCTGCAGACCTGTGTGATTGGTTGTAAGAGGCGAAATAGCTTTGAGTAGTGTTCGCAAGCATCGTCTGGTGCATGATCAGAGCGTTTGGCACCCGGTTCCTTCCATTACTTTGCCCTTTTCTAACAGGAGTAAGCCTGGAAAGAGATTCAAAAGTAATGCTTGACTGAAAAACATAATGAAAGTCTGCTTGTTCTGTAGCTGTATAATTGCCTCTTTGAGCTAAACCTATTAACCACATACATTTTTCTATACATCTCTCCTTTGTGTAATCACTAATTAATCTACCATGCTTTGTTATTTATTATTTAAATGAAATTACTTAAGGCCATTGAAGTAGATTCAAGCTCAATAGTGTGTTCAATTATTCACATTCCACCCCGTATCATATCCAGCAGCCGCAGACAAAAAGGAGTTTGTTTACAAGGGAAAAAAGAGTGTGATGTTGCTGTATAAGCTATTCCCCATATGTATCAAGAGCAACCTGTCACTGTCAGAAACTAACTCTGGACTGAAAGTTCATGCTGGCTGGCCATATTTGTGGCAGGGCAGCTGTGGCTGTCTGTGGCCCTTTGGTCTGCGGGACCTGTTCTAAATAAATAAATAAATGGCTTGACAGCAACATTGATCTCTTGTGAAGTTGAACAGGAAAAAGCAAAGAGAGAGGACAGGAGGGCAGTGAGGGATGTGGGGGTCTAGAGAGAGAGAGAGAGAAAGAGTGAAAGAGAGGGCAGTGTGCAGGAGAATGAGACGGTGACTGCCAGCAGATGAGGTAATTGTGATTAATCACTTTTCTCAGAGGGCAGCGTGTTCAATGCACAAAACAAAAGAAGTGAGATGGCAGGAGCAGTGGAGGTGCAGGAAGACCGCCAGCTGAAGGCGGACCTGCCAATTGATCAGGTAAAGCGCGACCCCGTACAGCACTGCAGGTCTTTAGCATGCGATCTTTGAACATCTCCGCTCTGTTTATCTGACAGGAAGTAAGAATTGATTCCAGATCTTTAAAAAAAAAAATATTATCAACATCACATTGTGTGCAGGAACTGATTCCATTTAAGTTAAATACACGATGCTGTCTTGTTGACTTCTTATAAGTGAAGACAAACTCACGTATAAAAGTTGATCCATCGCAACAGTCTGTTCACATCTGATATAAAATGTGTGGTTTAGACTGGAACAAACAGTCTGCAGCTATAACACCCCCCCCCCCCCCCATTCCACCCCCGTTACGCTTCACTTTTTCTGTATGTTTTTCAGCTTCAAAAAGAATAGAGTATATACTTCTTGTGCAGTATAATCTCTTCCTCTGCTCAGAGAAAGGCTCATGAATGTTCAGCAGAACAAGTTACATAAATATATAAATATTTAGCAAAATCAATACGGTACAGTATAAGCCAAGGGGGATCTTGTTTTCTCCCTCCCTGCAGGTTGAGGCCAAGATAGTTGACGAGGAGTACGAGAATGGGAGTTGCTGTGCGAGTCCCTGCAAGGCCTCCCTCCATGATTCAGACGGCTCGTGTCTGCAGAGGTCTTTGTCTGCAGGTTCCAGGAAGGATGTGAGTGCCCTTATTATGAGTTTCATGTAGTTACTATTTCACGTTTAGTTCATTTTTACTTTATTATTATGTCCAATTTTTTCATTTACTTTTGGATTAGGTCACATAAAAATGGTCTAACCAGCAATTATGGTAATCACCATTTCTGTAATTGCAAGAGCGTCACGTAGACCTGCTTGCAGCAACTATACTTTTATCTGATGTGTGTGTAACCTTGTTTTCCTGTCTCCATGGTTCTCTGTATATTTTGTACTGTGTATTTACTAGTGCAACCTTTCTTCAGGGCAAGGAGAGTCAGTGAAAGGCTCAGGCAACAGTACTAGAGAGACAGGATTACAGACACCTGAGCCCCATTTACAACTCCATGTAGTTTATAGAGCGTAGCTGCAGCAACAGATACTCTACGTATCACAGCAACAAGCTTAGAAAATACATAGAAGTGTGTATTTGTGATTAGAGTAGAGCCCCATAACAGTACGCGGTTGTATTTGATGTCTGTCCTTTACTCCGGTTATTATGTACGTTCCCGGTGATGAAGTGGGGCTGAGATGTGTGTACAGATGTCTCTGCACGGATCTGTGGTTCCTAGAAATTACACTCATTTAAATACACTTATTTTGCTCTAATAATCCTCAAGGGACAGCAATGTGAAGCCGTGCAACTGTGATGAATGCACACAATAGTTGGGTGATATTACTATTCCCAGCAATTTCATTCGGCTTTGAAATGAGAAGATATTGAGCCTTATTTAAGCAATCAATAACCTTGAACATTTTGTTTTAATGAAAACTATAATTTCAAGCAGCGGCAATTACACCATAGGGGAATGTTTTGGTGTGGTGATGATTTTGCTGCCGTATGCACTTTTGCAATAAAGATATTCTTATCGGGGTAATTATTGACTTCTGGGGGCCAGTTATGACCCTGGCTAAAGACCTCATCAATAGCTTAATTCATTACTTATCGCTTTTAGTCATACATGAATGTTGCTGATTCAGATTGGCTATGGATTGCAGGGAACCACCATTAGATAATGGGAAATAATAATAATAAAATAATAATCCCTGGTACAGACTCAGCTACTTTTTGCAATAACCATCCCGCCAAGCAGTTTTTGATTCGTCAGCTAATGAAGACTGACATAAGGAGAAGTATCTTTCTTTTTTTTTTTGCAAACGTATGAAAATGTCATGCCAGAACACATCCCAAGCAACACTTAGCTTGTTAAATTCTGTTTTGTTTTTTTTTACTGCTAGAATTCTCCAAATTGTACCGTCACAACATTTTGCCTCGCTGCAGTTTTGTTTTGCAGGTGTGACTCCCCCATCTAAAAGTCTAACCATCCTTCATGCATACACTCCCCTTTTTCCTTTGAGGCCAAACAGACTGACGCTGTCTCGTTGTCGGCAACCTCATCATTTAGAGGGCTGTGAATAATAATGAGGGATAACTGCACTGCTATGACTCATACTTTGAGCTGAGTTCGGACAGATTTCCTCCCACTCCGGTGCTCATACGTGCTCGTGAAATGCCCCGCGTACTCCGTATACGCACACGTATATAGTAGATATTGATGACCAAATTCAATTACATGATTACATTTTCAGCCAAAGCTTTAAATGATTTATTGCATTGAATTTAAATAGTGAATACATTTACAGACACTACACCGGTGAGGCAGTCGTGTGCGTGCGATATTGACCTGTGTGGTCCAGGCCAAATAAAGAATAACGAGATTCAGCATCTCTGCCAAGTGGAGATGTCCGCTGGGAGTGAAGGCAGGCTATCTCAGTGGAAGAGAGCGGAGAATGGCGGGCAAGAGCCTGATGCACATTTATCAAAGCTTTTCTTATAATCACTTGACTGACTTTTGTTGGGCTTTCTGAAGGTTGGGTTTTCCTTTAGAGTGCACTCTGTTAAGGAGTTGATTGATTTCATGAGGGGAGGGGGGGGACTGCAGATGTCATACACTCTGAGGAAACGTGGACAAGGGTAGATATGTACTCACTGGTGTGGTATTGTGTTTACAACTATCATTTGTTTTGATTTAACAATATTGGCTGATTTATCAACCAGTCAGCTAAGCATTTTTTCTTAATTAATATTGTTAGAAATGCCAATACGACTAGGGATGTTTGATCAATTGTCTTCCTCTTTGTAAGAATTTTGTGATAAAAAATCGAATCGCTATTGACCGCCGCATTGATCCATCCCTTTCCTTTTCCAATGCAAGTCCATTTCATTTGTCTTTCCACTTGTTTTCCTGTGCCCCTATTCCCCGAAGCCTAGGCTAGCCATTTCAAAGGCCTTACTCTACCCATACAAGGTCAACTATAATCAACTCTAGACAATGTCACCACCTTGCATTTCAAGAGAACTAGGCAGAGGAAGACGACTCCTCTGGGCTTTTACGGACCTACTGCATTATACCATTCAATTACTGTTCATTAGACAGTGTACAGCCATTAATCAGACTGAGATGTTCTGCTAGTCCTCAGCGGGGACAATGAACTGAGGAAATTTATTCTGGCTTCCTGTCTGGGCCGCTGTTTAGTGGTAAGGAGAGAGATGACACTTTGGAATGCAGTGATGCTTTCAGTACCGAGACACCCTAAACTGAACTGCTACTCCACTCTCTGCATCCGTGTTCAAGTGAAGTTCTCTGCTTCAGCGCGGCCCCTGTCTTTGAATTTTAAGAGACATAGGCTTTGTCAGAGATTTACTGCATATGTGGGAGAGTATTACGAATCTGATATATCACTAAAAGGGGAGAAAGCTGACAGATTTACCGATTAGAGCTGCATATGCATTGAATATGACTAGATGATGATATGAGAAACTGATTTATGTTTTCCAGGAGGCTAAAGAGAGGGAGGTGTCTTCCAGGCGTCACCGAATACGGTCACGGATGTCCCGGTTTTTCAAGGGTAGGTTCATCAAAGCATAAAGCCTGGTAGTAGCTCACTGGCAGGAGCGGCGGCGGCCCCCGCGTTCCCCTCCACAGCACCTAATGCACCCATAAAGAGACCACTAATACACTCTGCATTACCAGTTCCTCCCTCACATTGCATGTCACCGGATCCGCAACCACCTCTCAACATCTGGGAGAGCTTTACGCCATGCTTTATGGAGACCATCTGGTTGAGTGGGTTTTTTTGCCTCTCCAATCTCAGATGACTTATTCTGGTATTAAAGGCACCTGCATATAAAGGTGTGCCATGCTGAGAGCCTGGGATTATTCACCACTCTTTATATTTCCCATGTCGTTTGTAATTTGGAACCGCTCGGACAGAATGAGAGGGACGTGTACTGTGTAACTATGAAAATTTGTTTTCCTCCATGACTTCTTATTCTAAGTAGAATTGCATGGTCCGGCTTTTATTTGATTGATCTAGGGAAAAACACATCTTAAAAAAAACACAACATAAGTGCTATACACATCTGATTATGGAGTGGAAAAAAAGATAACACAGTGTTAAAACCTAAACCAAAGCCATGATGTAAAGCTGACATTCTCCTTTGTTGGAAAGGAATGTGCCTTTCAGTCGGTTCAGGCAATTTCAGTCTAATTGCTGGCAAAACATAGGCTTTGGCAGTGGGGCCCGTTCACTGGTTTCCCAGCTTCTTCAATTGTTTGTTGTGAAAAATTCCAAAGGTGACTAAATGGGACGGGATGTGAATCCCTGCACGTGGTTATCACCGTCTGCCCTTCAATCTGAGCTTCGCCCTGTCAGTGTGACACCGGGAAAATCACTGCATCCTGCGCTAACAGCAGGCTCCCCGCCTCACACACGTGTCACCCACGCTATGATAGAAGTACACAAATACGCATGCATGCGCACGCACGTTTGCGTGGAGAATCTTAACAGCGGCTGTGCCCCTCGCACACGCGTACATGATTTTTACGTATATACATGTATTCTCTTTCAATTATCCTCATTGATAGCACTAGAGGTCGAGATGCAGCCCCGTACACTCCAGTACTGGCTGTGATTTCCCTGCAGAATATCAATGGACGCTGCAGGAGGCATTTGAAATAAATCACAGCACATCATTGCTCGCAGACTCCAGACCAACATACTCATTTTTCTGTCCCTATCACATTATTTTGTTGTTGTTGCCGTTTATGAATGGTTCTGCATCATTCATGCCTCATATTTCCTGCCTGTCACAGTGGATCTGCAGATGACACACAGGCAAAAGCAAACGGGAGCCGTGGTGGAGAGAAAAGCGAAATGTGAAAGGAACGGCAAGTGATCTCTTACAGAATCAAACCCACCTGCCACCTGCTTTGCATCAAAATGTCAATATCTGGGCCAGTTTTTATCCTTGAAAGTATCAGCTGAGGGAAAATAGGAGACCTTTTTCTAAAAGTAAACCTCGCATCAAAGCACTTGCCCTGCTTCCTTCATGTGCTTTACCAAAGGTATTCCATCTTGACTTCCATGTACAAAAGCAAAAGATACTGCTGGGTCCAGTTTGGCTCCAGATTCTCCTTCAAAAGTTATTGGCACCATGTACAATGGCCTTGTAATTTATGGGAACTGTTAGGGCCACTGACAGAAGTTGTAAAGCATCTTGACTGATTGGGTAGATATGAGATGTGTGCAGTCATGGCATATTGTCGCCTGTATGCGCGTGCGACATGCAGAGAGTTGCATGGCTTGCTCTGTCACAGATAAATTACTCCACACAGTCAAATTAAGTTGTTGTAAATCACCTCGCGGACCCGAGACTAGTCCTGAGTGACGACCTTTACGCCTATTTGACTTTAAGTCTTATTTATGTTAATCACATCTGTATTATACTGACAGTAAAATTGTGTCATATCCTAAAAGGTCATTGTTTTGCGGTAGAGCATGTGACGGGGACAGAAAAACATGCTGGTTTTGTTTATCACAAAGTGTAAAAAGTCTCGAGAGGATTGGTTTTACTCTCGTTTTTATACTCTATAAACATTTCTTTTTTTATTTTGTCTTTTTTTTTACAGAAAGTAATCATTAACATTCACGGCTTTGACCTGCATGACATTCATTCAAAAGGTACGTACTCTACAAACAATAATTTAAGTGTTTCATTGATTCAACTTGCAATCTCTTAATACATAAAACATAATGCCGAGTGTAGTAGAGCTTCCTAGAGAGCACAGCATGGTTTGTGAACCATATGGGGATACAGCATGTTCCATGTTATTGTAACAAATTATAACAACTTGTGAGCATTACAGATGCTTGGTGTGGATATTAAATGCTCATGAAATCCCTCCACAAAGAGCCGTGTGATATTCACCGCACCAGAGTATATAATCTGACGTTCTATGCGTCTTAGTCCACTACAATACATCTCGTGTTACAACATATAACTTGGAGTTTTTATTCAGGCATGGAGCAAATTATATCCTTGGGGATGGCTTCCGCTGAGGGAGAATGAGAGCCTTTGTTAACTACAGTAAAGTTGGAATAAAATGTATGCGTTTCTTTCTCACTCATCACATAGAGTGCATTTCATGAAAGGCCTTCAAATGGCAGCAGCTCCCAACAGCAACATGTTTCTTTCTTTCTTTCATTCTTTCTTTTTTTTTTTTTACATTTACATGCAGAAAAATAATAAGTTCCAAAGACCGTGTGTCGAAAATCAGCCATTGTGATGTAAGAGAGGCGTCTGCGTGTGATCTCCACTGCACTCAAGACGACAGGCTCTGTGAAGTGCACCACTGCCCAGTTACACATTAGCTTTGATTGCCAGTTTGTTCTGTGCGTAGCCCGTTGCTTTGAACTGCATCTGAAGATGAAAGCCAACCTTGTCCACAGTGTGTCCACTGTAGACCGCTGCTGTTGCTGTTATTTGCTTCAGGCACCATCAAGGGCTTCTGGACTATTTTTCTCTTTCTATAGTTTGGTACCATGCTGGATTGAGCATTATGTATAATTTATCATACAATGCATGCCGAGACAGCACCCCATCTCGACTCCCATTTTAATTTAATGCCCCCTCTCTCTTTCTGCATCTTGTGTTGGGGGCGGTCAGTGTATGGTATGTCTTTGTTGTGTCCAGCAGATATATTTTGATATTAGTGGTGAGAGCATCACCAATTACCAATCCGTCCCTTTTTCTCTTTCTGTCTTTCTCGATCCCTTCTCTCTCCTCTAAGAGCCAGGACCATAGAATACAATGTCAGTCTGCTAAGGACCAGACGTCCTCGCTCTCTCTTCTGTCTCCAGGAGCCAGCTGCTCATGTATAAGATGAAACAGTGTTATAAACCAAATAAAAATGTCTTGCCTCTTGACAGCCCCACCGTGAATATATGGCCTCTTATTTCAGTGAATATATTGCATAATTATGTATGGTTATGAATATTACATGGAGTCTCACACTGAGTGCATGGTAAGATGCCTAATTGCGGAGTTTAATTATTAAGAAGCAAAGGTCCTGAGCGGGTTTTGTGAGAAGCACTTTTGATAAATTATTTTTTGCAGTTTTCTGATGAATTATTTTGGGGGCTTGTGTCTAATCAGCAAGCATAGTGGACGGCAGTAACTGCTCTTGAGAGAGACTTATCTTCCCTTGGAGAGGAATTACTATGCTGATTAAATCCACTGAAATCAACTAATAACTTAATGATATTGGAGTGGATCAAAAGAATGAATCATTGCCTCTCGTAGTGGTGGCTATGAAGAACACAAGGGCACGGCGATGGGTGGAATGAGGGCTGTTGCGGCTGACCTCGGGGCAAATCTTTAATATTTCTGTGTGACACGAGGGAAGGAACCGGAGAAAGGGGAGCGTGTGATGGTATGTAGTAAAGCAAACCTTAGCACCTCATATTAAACACAGCGTAGCGGTGCTTCGCTTTATACTTCAAGGAAAAAGTCCACAGAGATCGACTAAACAAGGAATAATAAACTAGATCTCCCTCATGTACAGCCAAAGCCACTAGACGCTGCTGCTTGTACAATAACCACAGTTGCATCTCTTCCTCTCCAGCATGTGCTATAACTGAGGGGCGCCCACATGAAAATATCGCTCCATGGTTATGTATTCAGCTCGAGTGCACTCAGCATTCAGCAAAAGTTTAAGGCTTGACCTCGGGTTTTGTGTCGAAAAGAAATTTGCAGATGAATAAAACAGGCTTCTCTGCATGCTGCCTCAAATATAGAACTGGCTCGCATGATGTATTCTTTCATAAAAGCTAATGGCTGTAATGCAGACAATGAGAATCATTGACCCACTTAATCGCAGTTCTGTGTTACGCTGTCACAGTGCGCAAGCAAGTTTAGTTCACCACAACTGTAGGATCAAACGCAGGGTAATAGCCGGGCTCCCTCCATTCCCCTCCTGCAAAATGCATGTCGGTCTAGCACTTATGAGATGCAGTCAAGCTGCTTTTTCGCGAGCCAGCACAAA
The DNA here is from genome assembly GCA_014281875.1 of Nibea albiflora. Taxonomy (NCBI): domain Eukaryota; kingdom Metazoa; phylum Chordata; class Actinopteri; family Sciaenidae; genus Nibea; species Nibea albiflora. The sequence goes on along the minus strand of CM024799.1, from coordinate 21,858,211 downwards.
TATGTGAATAATTGATTGATATTGATGTGAGGATCACCTTGGTGTATCCAGTAGTTGTTTGGTTTAGAAGTCTCCCGTGGAGGAAGGCAGGAGCCTGGCCATCTGTCAATAACACGTCAGTCGTCTCACACGGCGGGCACTCTGACCAGCTGAGACGCTTCAGTAAGCAGCTCAACAATTGTTCTCAACGTGATGCTAAATCAGCTACTCTGCTCTGAAAGGAGGCTTCAAGCTTAAGTGTTGCAGGCCTGCGTCACAGAGATGCCTGGAAATAATGGGCATAACACTAAGTTTGTTCTCTTGCTGCGATATAATTGCAGTGATTATAAATGATGGATTATAGCGCGGAGTTGCGGTGCAGTGGCACTCAAAACAAATGTTGATGCATAATGTATGCACGCTGTAGTACGCATTTACTTTTTAACCTTTAGCCAGGTAGATAAGAAAAAAACAAGCTGCTGCTGTTGTGAGCTCTTGTGCAGCTGTGGTGCCTTGCCTTGCTCAACGATAACACGGTGGCTTGTTATGAAAGTTATAGACCTCTCCAGTCACAAGCTGAATAGGACAAAAGTGGCGGTGAACTTTTGCATGGCGTGTAGGTGGGATGAAAATTGTTGAAGGTCATTTTATACAGAGGCTCCACATGCCTTGAGACCTGTATCGGGCCTCCTTGCAGACAAGATGGACAGGTGGTGTTATAAAAAGACCTTTTTAACCACCGACATCATCCAGAGCCACCGAGAGGCCACTTTCCCCCCCTCCTCTGTCTCACTCTCTCTCTCGCTGTTCCGGCCTGGTAGCTGCCCACTGTCTGAAGCTAATGGCTGGAAGCACAGCTAAAAGCTCTCAGTGTGATAAGGTAATGTGGAGTCAGAGTGAGTGAGAGAAAAAGAGAGAGAGGGAGAGGGGAAAGAGTGCTATATCAGTGGGACCATATATACTGATTATACAGTGATGAGGAAATGGTCTAAAAATAAAAACAAATGGAGAATGCGAGATGATATCACTGCACCCGGATTGCTGACTGCAGTGTTTGGAGTCATATCCAGATGGTTATGAAGCGGGGATGACGGTGGGAGTCGAGACTTACTGCTGTCCTCTCAACTGACCTTCCTGATGTCATGCTCGATAGGAATAAAGGAGCACGGCGAGTTGTTTTTCAGAGTGAATTATGAACAAATGGGTGAATATTGAATCGGGAACGTTAGCAAGACGAGCAAGAAGGAGGCACAACAAAGCTTTAAAGGACCAGTGTGTCGAATTTGATGCTGCCATCTTGTGGTTTAGTCGATGATTACGACCTCGCCTCGCAGTTCTAAGCATCTAGGAAGAATCTGTGTTGGCTGCGAGAAATGATCCATTTATATCTACAGCGGGAGCGGGTCCTCTTTCATGAAGGCCGCCATATTGAAACACCATGTTTCTACAGTAGCCCAGAACAGACAAACTAAATTGTGACTAAACAGGGTCCTTAAAGTGTTGTTTCTCCTTTACACTAGGAAGGGTGATGTGAGGAGATTGCAATGCAGTGATTAGACCTCTAGATGCAACTGAATTCTACACACTGGTCCTTTAAATGTAAAGTTGGTTCACTCAGCAGTCTTTCTTTTTTACTAAGCACCTTGTATTGTTTTGTATCGTAGGTATTATTGTCCACTTCAGGCTTTTAAACGTTCACAGCTGTATGAGAGAAAAAACTTGCATATTATGCTCGCGTAATTTGTTCAGCCTTCACTATTTGCAGATGGTGCCACCACTCTAGATTACTGTTATCCAGACCACTCCCTTCTCTCGTCTCTCACCTTGTCTTTACTCCCCCTCCGCCACATGTGCGCACACATACATGTACAAATTTATTTTTCAGCGTCTATTTCTTTCTTTTTCCCCCCTCTGTCTCATCCTCACTGCTTCCTTTTCTTACTTCCTTTCTCCCCGTCTTTGCTCCCACACACCCCCCCTCCCCTCGGTCTTTCTTGTTTTCCTTTATCTGTTCCCAGACTGGCTGTCCTTGGTAAGATGGATGTGTGCATTCCCAGGGCAGATGGCCCTGTTGTTACTCTGTGTACCCGGCTCACACTTTAACACCCGGCCTCCTTGTCTGGCCTGACGGGCCATTGCCTGGGGAAAGGACTCCACTTCTACACCATGCAGCAAACGTGTGTGTTGTGCAGCTAACCGCATGGGTGCTCACACCTTTTTTGTAAGGGAGCAGACTCCAGCAGACTGTGTGCCAAAGACACAGATGGGTTCTTTCTTAAAGGATCGCAGTTGTTTTTTTTATTGGAAAGCTTCATTATACATTAATTTACATAGTCATTTATTTAGTTGATATTTGCTTACATATTAGATATTTTCAATATATTTATTTCTAAAGTAACAAACATACTTAAAAGTAACATACATACTTTAAAAAAAGATCAATACGAAAGAGGACTGCAGCCAGTGAAAATGAAAAGTTATATTTCTGAACTGTATTTACTAAATTGGATTAATGAAACCTGCTGGAAGTTCTCCTCAAAGATGAGCAGCTTGAGATAGACAACAGTATTTGACAATTGCCAGGTTCAAGTTCAGGGGCTCGATCATCTGAAGTCTAGATTTAAGGACTACATTAATTATAACAATGCAACAACGTTTGTTCCATTTTAATGCCAATGTATTACCTTTTTCTGACCGTTGTCCTTCAATGACAACATCCTAAAAACGCTTGACGTTACAAGTTGAGAAACCCGCCTCTGCACTGAATCTGTATGCAGGCATTCTGGTTGTTTTTGAACAAAGGCCTCTGCTTCTGCATGCGTGTTGTACACGCGTTCACCTCCTACCAGATAACTACCTCTGATTGGGCACCATTTTGCATGACGGCAACCTGTGCCTCTTTGATTGATTCGTTCCATTTCATTGCCATGATAAACTTTTATAACACCTATCATTTACTGGCAGCATGTGTGGACCTCTTTAGGAGATCTGTGCTTGATTTCTATTCGGTGATCTAAGGATGATAAATCACTGGGTACACATAAATTATATCAGTGAAATCACATGCAGTATAAGCCGTCTGTGTGCACATATGTAAATCCAGCCATGGGATGTTCTGCTGTGCGAAATTGCAGTCATTGTCTACCCTCTAACCATACAATTTCTTTCATTTCAATCTCAGCACGCAATTGGAATATTGTCCCTTAGCTGCTCCTATCATATGTAATGAATGTGCTGCCCCAAAGGTGAGAGCCATAATTGATTAAAAACCATAATGTTTTTCCATGCCTCAGTGTAGTCAGTGATAAGGATATCTGCGATCTGTGTGAGCATGTAGGTGTCCCGTGTGTGTGTGTGTGTGTGTGTCTGTATGGACAGGACGGGACATCAAAGTGTGCTGTGGCTCTATTTCATCCTGGCTAATGAAGGAGCCCGAGTGTGCTTCTGGGTCACAGTGGGAACAGGCACAGCGAGGTCACTTCAAAGGCGGGATAATGACGGATTAAGTCTAAATCACGGCCGCGCTTTAGTCGCTGCCTCACATCCAGCCTGTCGCTTTGCATTTTATGAACAAATCATCGCAATATGATCTGGTTAAAAAATGTGCCTGCCTTAATTTCCCTTGTCCATCTTACTCTGCACAAATCCTCTACATCCAGATTAGTGGATCGTGGTGGGCCTTTTTATAAACCCTCGATGGTGATGAAATATTCTTTCATTAGCGTCCATATAGCTCCCTGTGTATTCACGTTTTAATGTACTGCTCTGTCTGCAGTTCCTTATTGCTCTGTGTTGTGTCCGTGACAGTGATGCAGCTTTTCATTTGTGGTAGCCCTACAGCTTGTAAGCGAGATATTCTCTCCTTGGCTGGTTCTGTTCTGTATTTTAAAATGAACCTACACACCCACAGGCTCTCTCTTAGTTGATGAACAGGTAAAAAAAAAAAAATCTGTATCATAAAGAAAGGAGTCATTATTCCTCAACCCTATGAACTGTACATGTACAGTGGTGCAACAAATGGTTTAGAAGGGGCCGACACTCTAAGATTATTGAGCTCTTAGCACTCTTATGTCTAAGAGGATGACACATGAATATACTGTTTCGCTGCTATTTATCTTGTTCAGAGTATAACCCTCGTGGTCTTTGACCTCCGGCCTGCTATGCCTGTGGAGTTACAGGTATGTAGGAAGCACTCAGGGAAGTCTAATTGCCGCTGAAGTGATTTATCCTCCCGTGGAACCCAGAAGAGCACTGAAACACCCTGATATTCTCGTCATCGACATGCCGGCAGTTATAATCGTTTGTGACGGAGAGGTGCAATGTCAGCAATGTCAGTAAAAGTTCTGGTGAATCTGAGTTTGGTGTTGCTTAAGGTTTGAGTGACACTCCGACTGAACATCAACAACAAACAACTACTTTAATTATTGATTATTGGGCTCTAAAAACTTATTTATTCTCAATGACATTAAATATTCATGACTAAATTGACAAAAAAATTGTGTTTGGTTTTAGTTTAAGACTCATGAACAAAACGCAAATATAGGAATCTCCAAAATAACTAAACCTGTTACTGATAGTAAGAAAAACAGCGGCCTTTTCGCCTCTCAGACGTGAACGGCTTTTCTCTGTCTTATATAATTAAAAGTTGAATATATTTGTGTTTCGGACTGTTGGTCGGACAAGCAAACAAGCAATTTGAAGATGTCACAGCGTGCACAATTTTATGACCTTTTTTTTTTTTTTTTTTAAGATACGAAACGTACGCTTAATTACTTGCAAAAATAATCTACACATTAACGGATAATGAAACTAATCGTTAGCCGCAGCCCTAATCCAGCCTACCCTGGATGTTAATGTACACATTCACACGCTAAATTAATTCACCCAATACACACACCTAATCCAGTACACTGTACATATATTAATGAGATACACTGTATAAGTGGTGAAGTGAATACTTAGTAGAAGATTATTGGAGCTGAAACTGGGTTGTCCAGCCCTGCTGTCCAGAGAGGGAATCTGCAGAGTCTCATTTGTTGGAGGCTCCGTGGCAGCCCCCATTTCACCTGGGTTCTACCATGTTTAATTGGCCTCATTATGTGATTAACTTAGCAAATTTACCCCTTACCCTCAAGGCACAGCTTTGAACGCTGGCAGACCACAAGCCTTCCCAAAGTCACTCCATCACTGAAACCACAATGTCAGCATTCAGGCCGGCCATCATGTTCCACGGGGAAGTTTTCATTTTCCAGCAGAGATGCCTGTTTGCCTATATTAACCTCTGCACCTTTGACTCAACACACCGCTTTTAAAGGCGCAGTAATTCATTTTAGGACGATTAGCAATATATCATTGTTTCCTTAGAAATGCTCGGCATGCATATTATGTTGCTTATCACACTTTATATGCTTAGCATGATTTCTGCACGCCCTGTAAATTGCTGTATTATGCATGGCCTGCGTTGTATCATTTGGCTTGATGTTTGCATTCAGACCTTCGCCCCGCACTTTAAAAAAAACAAACAAAAAAAACCAACAAGACGTTTTATATATGAAATATAAATCTATTTAATTTCAGGATGCGAAAGGTGCGCGTTGCAACACAGCGGTCTATTCATCTTTAGGTGTTTGCCTTTGCCTCCCAAATCAAGCCCAACCATGGATTTAGTAGAAAAGAAACAGCAGATTATCCAATCCAACACACACAATCTAATATTTTGAAAGCTCCACTTGTGTGTTTGCGGGTTCATATATATTGGTTTCATTTTGTTGATGTCCACAGAGGATAGTATGAAAAATGAAAGGAAGATGAAAAATAAAGTCCATGATGTTAATCTATCCTGTCATCGCAGGATTCTCACAGGTCCTCTGTGGGCTTCCTGACAGTCCGATGAAATGGCCAGTAAAGTGCCAATTTTACCAGACCACTTGGTTATTTGCCAGCAAAGTCAGAGGTTTTGCTTCCTTGTTTAATAACCAATGGCGGCGTGTGTCCATGTGTGGAGGTGGAGGGAGGGGCAGCAGCGTGTGGAGGAGAAGTTTACAAATGGGATCCATCATTTTTCATGCACAGAGGTGACATCCCTCCGTCAGCCAATTTCACTCCGATAGCCCAGTCCCTTGGTCCATTGATATCTGCATTAGGGACCTTTTGTTAAAGGTCTCATCTAAATGCATTGAAAAACGCCTTGCTCCCTCTATGCACCTCCTACTGTTAAGAGTGTGTGCGTCCATGCATGTTGCCTGTGCAAAGATTTGCCGACTTGGCTTTGTCTACATTAAGGTTAGTCTTTGTGGCACAGCGATGTGGTGTCACTGAACCTGGAAAGGAAAGAAAAAAACAACAACAACAACAAAAAAACAAAAAACAGTGCGACTAGTGAGAAAACTGTCAACAAAGCCACAACAAAAGCCGGCTGCTCAGAGCGGTACAAGTGTTTTCTCATTCGGGTTGTCACTGAGTAACTCTCGTTCGTGTTAATAATGTAAAGGACTTAATGAATCTATCCAAATTAACAGCAAAGCAAAGAATGGAACGCGACCTGTGAACTCGTTTCAAGAACAGGTCAGAGGGCGTTGGGAATGAGGCCATTTCAAATTGGTATAAATATGACAGTACCTTCTGCGTGAAGTTGGTTGGAGTAGGGCTATTAACCAAAACACTTCATAGCCACTTCAGTTTATTCCACTAAACCCCACCCTTCATGTCCTGCCTTTGGACCGTCCTGCAGTTCATACCAACCTGACTCCACATCCCTCGCTACTATTAAGAAGATTTAATTTGCTATTCCTGTCCGTCTATTTTATAGTGTGATATAGCGGAGCTGCTGGCGGGGGGTGGGTGGGTTAATGTCGCTGTCAATCCACCGTCCCCTCAGCCACAATCTCATGGCTTAATTTCCACACAGATCCCAAGGACCCTTGAGCCTCAAGAGGTCTCATTCACGCACTTGAATAAAAATTGCCCCCAAACTCTCTCGTCCAGTAATTTCACAACACTTTGGTTATAAGCAACGTTGCACTTTGAACAGTTTTAACAGGTGCGCCTTCATTCTGGTTCATGAACTCTGAAGCAAGAGGCGAGCTGCACATGCAGCCAATCTAGTATTTCATTAAAATATTTAATGTAAATGTATGTCGAGCATTTCATTTGCAGCTTTTAGGTAGTTAGGCTATATCTCTTGGCACTCTCATAAGATATATTAAGAATAGTAATTAATAAACTTGATAATCTGAAATTGACTAATAATTTACTGCTTGAGGACATCCCTACAGTGTGATCCCATAGGGATCCCATTAAAAGTCCTGCTGACTATAATCTATAGTTGTGCAGTTGTGCTATATGATTCGACCATGTGCCCTTGCAACAGTATTGAAATCCACTTTCAAATGACTTTGGAGTTAATCATTTACGTTAAGTTATAGACCTTGTGGCAGATGACAATAACTGCTCCTACGCGAATGTGTCCCAGAATGTTTACAAAGAGAATTGCACTGGGAGCATCTGTCACTGCCTGTCACTGGTTTGAAGAGAAAATATGAGTGTTTGACACATGCTATTACTGTTTTGTTGTTGCACTGTGTTGTGTCATTTTCAGATACGGTCCAGGACAGGACAGGTCCATGTTACTGTGCTTTAGTCAGAGCTGTTTGGTTTTTCCTTAACATTAATTAAAGTGCAGTTATCAGCACAGAAGCCTCAACACGCTTGATTAATACATTGTTTATTAACTTTATGTCAATGCCTTTCACAAACTAGTTAGAAACTTAGAAGCTAATACACTGCTAACCGACTGCTCCGTTTTAATGCAGAGTACTTTAGCCGTATTTGTCCGAACAAGTGCTAGTTCATTTGGTTTGCACAAAATCCGACCAGTGTAAGCACACTGGACCGGACTGGCAAAATTGGCTTGTGACCTGATGGACCCTCTCCCTCTTTAGGTTAAAAAGAACTCAATCCATGGTAACCAAAGCCACAATAATTCTTATTTTCAGGTGATTATTTATACATGAATGAACCCATTATATTCCATTTCTGACATATTCTGGTAATAAATTCCCCTAAATCTTACACAATGGACCTTTGGATAAACTTATTGCCGCCATACTCTTTTATCATGTGAGACGGAAATGTCAGCGCCAACTCAAACAGACTCAGCCAAACCTCCCAAACATGGTGAGATTGGATGTGAAATCAGTGCAGGGGTCACTGACAAAAAGAAATTGGGTTTTATGCAGAGCGTGCCTCAATACACAACACGCCCAAACCAAAGGTAAAAGCAAAGCCCTCACCGGCTATTTTCGACCCATCATTATTTCTCATAAATCCCAAACTAGCCAAGACCAGTGCCTTTGACAGCATGACTGATGAGTTTGCCGTCGTGAATGTCAAGAGAAATGGTCTCCTGCACCTTATCTCCCCTATTTCTCATTGTGAGTGAGACTTGGGGTTTTTATGGAGAAAAGCCACGGCCGTTGTGATGAGCATTACCCGGTGATAATGAAGGGCACGCTGCTGTACTGTCAGCCTCTACAGACAGACAGGCAGGCGGGCGGGCAGGGACCTGCTGGCTGCTGAGAGACGTTGTCCATTCATGCGTTTATGTGCCCTTATGTCTTTATCTAGAGACCAGGATAAATGAGAATATTTATATATTTACACCGTGTCAGTGTCGTGATTGCCTTATCTACCGCTGCCTTCATTCATGGTGGGAAATGTCAAGAGGTAATCAAGTCAAATGTGCCTTTTGTCAATGCTATTCATGGATCTCAAATTGTGTATTGAAAATATTTGGGTGATGGGTCTGTAAAGTGCTTCTTTCTGACACATTTGATTTAACCAGAGATGTTTTCATGCCGTTTGATTATTCATACGATCCACCTTAAAAACCACATATATAGTGCATAGTGGAAAAAATAGAAACCATGCATACTTAATGTTCAGGGTTTCACGCTGAAAGTCTTACTGCTCATTGAACAATTATGGTTTGTTTGAGTGCATTTGAAGTTTAACCAAACCTCAAAAGTCAAGTTTTTTTTTTTTTAAACATAGGCTATGTTTTTGAAAAACACAACCCTCTGATTTGATGAACCTGCTTTCTAGTCCCAGAAGCGAGCCACATATCCCACTGCGGCTAACGTTAAGGGGCTTTTAGTGATCCCGCCTGTAACTTGGCATGCAAACCTGCCAGCGCAGACGAAAGGATAATGAGCTCGGACTCAGGTCTGAGCGGTGACTGTGAGGCAGGAAGCTGCATATTTATGATGGCTTAAAGAAGCATTTATTGCCTAGTTTCCGTCAGAACAGTGTCTGCGGAGACCTGACAGCTTTCCTTTGAGATTAGTCTCAGATACCCCCTGTTAAGTGGCAGTCTGGCCAGATCGCCCTCCCTGCTGGTCTTGCTCCCTTCCTCTCTTTCTCTGCTTCTCTCTCCCCTGTCTTTATCTCTTTTCTTCTCCTCGCTCCTTTCTTCCCCTTCCTCTCCTCGTTGTGTGTCTCTCTTCCCTTGCTCCCACCCTCTTGTCAGAAGTTTTCCACACTTTGTGTCACCACAGGTCCTCCGCTTCCGCTGATACAAATCAGGGTTAAAACATTTGTTTACTGCGAAGAGGAGAGAGAGAGAGAGAGGGAGAGGGAGAAACAGTATTGCGCTAAATGTCAGGGATGATGAGGTGGGTCAGGCTGGCAGTGCTGTTGCGATTACGGCTGTCTTCGCGCGGCATCATCACAAACTCTGACAACCGCGCGTCGGCTGCACAATTTATGCTCGGGAGGGCTAAGTCTTCCAGTCCCGCCGTTTCACCAAGAAATTAAATTCACATGTTATCTTTGAAAACATGCTTTCTCTTTTCCCTCCAATGCTAGTGTCAGGAGGAAAGGAATGTGTGGTGTCAAACTGCGGCGTTCAAACTAAAGAATAATGGATCCTGGCATACGGATTCATTTCTGTCTTCCCGGGCAAAGCCACATCCACGAAAGCACACTTATCCGCCTGCCGTTGATGTCTGCTTCCTTCAATAGTTAACCAGATATATAGGTACTAATAGGCTTTCAAAATACATAAGAAAAGTTTGATATCATTTTTTCATGACTTGGTAACCACAGAAAAGCAAGCAGGTTGTCAACTGTTTGGTCTGCGATATGACAAGCTCGAGTGTGCTCACGCCTACACTCCACGCCTGTGTGTTTGCTGAGCGCCTTGTGTATGAGCAATATGATTCTTTCATGAGCTATGTGGTGGCTGGCCTTTCATAGGCGTGCTCTCATTGAGCACTTAATCAATACCTGTCATCTTGAAGTCATCCTCTAAAGTGGGCCCCTGTTCTTTGTCTGCCCCGTAATCCATCTCCATACAGCTATTTGAATTTGTATTACACACTAAGAGGACCTTCTTCACTATCAGAAGACTTAACAGATTGTTTAAGGACCCTTAGTATGTATTTTCATAAGCACAAGACCCGGTTTATAAAAATCTATACAAGGGCCCGAGGACCCGGGGCACGGTGGCAAGCAGAGTAAGCCAGGAACGTGTGGAGAATCTTAGATTTGGAGGAAGGCAATTTCAGTGTCTTGGTTTTTCTGATTGTTTTGTTAAAGCTGGTTTTATTGCTGTTGCTCAGCTCTTCTGTCTGTCTATTTGCTTTGGGTTTAAGGAGTCGCCAAAGGTAATTTATAGTATTTCCCCCCCTAGGAGAGTATTTGATAAGGCACTTCTAAAGCTGCCCGGCTATAGGCTTGAAAAAGGGCAGAAACTCACTTTGGATTCGGCATGAGTACGCTTTCTAAATCACTGGCAGCTTCTTGTGATTGTACTTTTGTGAGTCTATCTGTAGCGAAGACTGATAGTACTCTGGGTGCTACGCTAGAGCAATTGTAGTCTGTGAGTTTATCTGAAGTAAACATTGATAGTATTGGAAACACAAAGACGCCGCGCATTTAAGTGTATGTCTTTTTTTTTTTTTTTCTTCCTCTCCTCAACTTCTATGTTCCACTCAGCTGCAGCTCAGCCTCCTCAGAAGCAAATGTGCAGCGATCCATGCTCTTAACACAGTTAAGAAAATAGTTTTCGAAAATTGGACCTTGAAGAATTCAGAGTGGGTGAGTAATTGGAGGTCAATGGAAAGCAATGCTCCACGACAGAGCTGAACCCGCAGAGAGGGAGCGAGCGAGATAGAGAGACAGAGAGAGGAGAAGAGAGAGAGAGAGGAGCCAGCGGAGTGTCAATCAGTCTGCGCTTTGCCCGCATTGCCCCTTAATTTAATCACTGTTTAATTACTGCTGTCCCCTGAGGGGCGCTCTGTTAGGTTCAGTTACTGAGCTTTTTCCCTTCCTCTTGCCTCCGTCTCTGGGTGCGTATTTAGCCCTTGGACACTCTCTCTAAAGCAGGCCACTCTCTCAGAAGCCTCAGCAGTATTTCAACCTTACCTCGGGGCCCCTTGCGCAAATCTGCTGATGATAATGTCAAGGGCAAGCACATATGCATATGTGTGATGAAAGCTGCCCGCAGGAGGAGAGACACCGCGAACACACAACTTTATCCGGCAAAGCAAGAAAGGAAAGCTTGGAAGCATCTTGAAGAACCAACAACCCACCCCGCTGCCCGCTCCCTCAGGACCGAGCGTTCCCCATCTAAGACTGCGCACAGTGTTGGATGTAATGTGACACTGTGTGCAGTTCTCAGATGGGGAATGTAATGTGAAAATCCAAGAGCTGTGCAACTCATCCTTTTAAAAATTACTGCTGGAAAGAGTGGTCAGGTTTACATGAACGCTCCCCGGCACTGCACGAGATGTACGGTCATATCTGTGTCCAAACACGGTGCACACATGTTGTGGTTTCTCTGGATTAACCAGAAGCCCACCACCACAGATCCTACACAGGGACTGCGTCGGGGGAATAACTCACATTTAGCTCTTAAGCTACAGCAATCAATATAAATTTAGCATGGTAATGATCAGGTGCAAGGGGTCTAAGTCTCCTGTGCCTCCCTCTCTCTCTTTTCCTGGTACATGCCACGGCACTCAGCCTCCCAGAGGCCTGCGGGTAACACAGCCAAGGCTCGGCGCCGCACGTCAAACCTCAACTGAGGATTACAGCGGGGGAAACAAACAAACAAGGCTGTCTCAGAGTCTTAGCGACAGGCATAAGCAATAGCGGGGCGCCAGTAATGAAGCCACTGACGGCACACACTTATGCACAGACACAGACACACACACACACACACACCTGAACAGCCCTCAACCGTTCACAGTTCCCTTCCTGGAGCAGCAGAGGTATTTTAGACCGTGTTAAGGATATAATGGGACAAATAGAGCTGATGTGATGAGGGGGCTGTGTGTGTGTGTGCGTGTGACTGATTGATAGATGAGATGCTGTCTCTCAGGAGAGTGTCCGTGATGATGACTATCGCCAGGGGAGGAGAGTTGAGACAGTTGTGGCTCCTGGGTATTCAGATTGGAGTGTTGACAGGTTTATTATTGAAGTTTGTTTTTTTTTTCCATTCTTTCTTTCACCGGACGGGCAGTGTCAGGGTGTGATAGTTGCCGTCTCCTTCTGTAGTTTTCTCTCTTTTTTTTTTTTTTTCTTGACAGACAACAAGTCTGCTGTTTCTACACCAGCTGGTCTTCTGCCACACTGGCAGCCATTTCAAGACACCAGGAGGAGACTCATTGAGACAACGGCGACATAGATTAATTAAGCGGCGTAACATTTTGTGCTAAGTTGTGGAGAAGTTTTACACCGCGGGATGCGGCGCTGACGTCAAAAAGGCAAGTCAAAAGTCGGACTGGAGGGTCGTGCCAAACGTAATCCCCTTTTAAGCTGGCTCGCCGGCATCGTTTGTGTCAAGCAGGATGCCTAGCCAGGGTACCAAGGCCCGTAATGCAATTGACGACCTGCTGCCTTTGACATTAATAAAGATGGAACATGTACAGGAAATTAAACTCTCACTTTCCTATTGTAATGAGATCTTATCAATCATGATACTGTTTACCTCCCAATCAGATAAAATGATCAAATTGAAGCTCAATCATGGCCTCACGCGATGCCATCGCCGCAACCTGCTGGCATTACTCTTCTAAATGGATGGAAAAGTGAATGGGATTTAAATAAAGAGTCTATATGTTAATGGGAAGGGTTTAGCTCCCCCGGTGATCCACTTTCCACGCGGACGAGGGAGAAGCGGTGGGGGAGGGAGGAAGGGATGCATGGGATCGGCACTGAAGATGAATGTCAGTGTACTGTTGTTGTGTTAGACACATTTCTGATCTCCTTCTTCTTGCTTTAAAAAATGCAGGAAGGAGGAAAGTGAACACGTTGACCTCAGTGAGTGTCTCAGGCATCTCTGTGTCCCAGTTGGCCACAAGAGGGAAGTAGCTAGCTATAGACATACAGAAGGCAGGCCACAGGTTCATAATCGCAATGGAGAGATGTGAGATATGTTAAGTAAAAGGTATTATCATCTGCTTTACTTTTATGGATGACTGGATTTTTTTTTTTTCTTCCATTATATGAGCCTGTGATCTTTGATATAGAAGGGGGCGGAAACTACTACGGACAAGGAGATGAGGCTATGCAGAATTTAATGCTTTTATAGGTAATAAAGGGGCACTGATCAAAGGTTTGCAATACTCAAAAGCAGCTAGGTTGCACTCAGGAGGAGACCAAGTGCTCTCCAGCCAGATCAGCTAATCAGAATTCAACTGGAAGATCTAAGTTAGTGGAGACTAATTGAAGACAGATTTAAGGGGCATCCATCTGGATACGGCAACCCTCTCCCGCTCTCCTTCGTAATTTCTGGTGAATATTAATAATGTTTTTTATATAATAGTCTATGTGCAGAGTGGGGAGGGGGGGTGGTGGTTCTCCAAACGAAGCCCCTAAAAAGCCTCAAACGTACAGGGTGAAATTACTCTGAGGATACCTCAAGTAGACTATCCATTTACTTGCCCTCTTCGTTTCTCTGGAGCACGGGGGGAGGGCGAGGCTGGAGGAGCCACGCACTTTTATGAAAACCAGTGCGCACGTGGGATGCTATCAGCACCTGCTCAACATGGGTATATGAGCCAATTAAACAAGTACGGGTGTATGTTGTCCTCCTCTACATGATTAGAATCACAATCCCTGGTTGTGTGGTCCTGCTTGACCCGGCTCGCGCTAAGATTTAATATTTCCCGCAGAAAGGGTTGAGTTAATGAATGAGTATTGAGCCACATCCTGATCAAGAAGCAGGCCGGCTTGGATGCAACTGCGGATTAATGAAGTCACAGAGATGAGAGCGTCTTGAATTTGCATAAGGCACTCAACAAGAATTAGTAGCATAATATATATGTACAGTAATATAGGCAGTGTGATCGCTGTACACTATATAGAGTAAGGCGCACTACTACAACCCTTATTTTAATGTTATTTTGAGAGTTGTTGCCCTAAAGTCACAGTGAAACAACAGTCTGAGCCTGTGTGTGCCAGATTTAAATGAAATCACTGACATTGGCTTCAGTTTGCAAAAAAAAAGTTGAGGTAATTGAAGCGCATGTAGTGCAACAGGAGGCTGCAGAGAAGTGTGGATTTGTTGGACCTCCATCCGCAGCCTGTCTGACCTGTGCTGTCAGGTCAGAGGAGAGAGGATAAGGGTTAAATAGATAAATCAGACTCAACCACAGTCTTTGGAAATGTAAACAACATAATACTGTCGTCAACTACAAATGAGCTAACGGTCAAATGCGGTTTCAGATGGTGGGCCGGTGTTAGTTAGATCCGTTATGTAACTGCTTCTGTGTTCAAGATGAGTCATTAAAGATATTTTTACATTTACAGGAAGGATTTTGATATAAATAGATGCATCTGACACATTTAGCATGTAACAAGAGATGAGAGAAATGAATAATTAACACAGGGACACAGGAGCAGAACATGCACGAGTTTTACTCTTTTTTTCTTGTTTCACTGCATCTGCTGCTTCGGAGCAGTCATAAAACTGTTTTTTTCACATGGTCCTCGCTTGAGCCATGTTTTTAGTTTCCATGGATTCAATTCTCTGACCCTGCGACATCGTTTTTTTCCTTGTGCTTTACAGCGGATCCAGATCTTACAGTGACAACGCAGGGGCAAAGAACATCGTCAATATGGCATTCACAACTGGTGTTATTTCCCCCAGGACTCGGAATCACACATTTGAAACAATCCTCCGGGGACACATTTAGACAACACACCGATCCAAACTGCTGGTAACTCGCACCTCACTGTCACATTGCTGCTTTTAACGGACTTTAAAAATGGAAAAATAGAAAGGTAAAGCGAGAGAAAGAGATAGATAGATAGATGTGTCGAAAAGAATTGTGATTTTATTTGTTTTTTTATGGAAAAACGTGTAAAGAATGTATACGCATGAGCAATAAAGTAAATAAAATACAATAATGTGTATGTATGTTAAAGACCTTAGGCTCAGCAGAACGTCTGCTTTGTTCTTGAGAGATGCATTTTCCCACAGATGTGATCTGCACCCGATAGAAGTGAAAGAAAGAATATACTGCGGACGTATTTAGAGCAAATGATAAATCCACAAAGCTGTCATCACTGTGGTGATTCCATTTAAGGTATGATTACTGTCCCAGATGTCAGTGATGATGGAGGCAACAAGGAGGAGTGTTATATTAGTCCCCAATGCCTGACAACCGTAATACCTCTCCCATTTTACAACCTAACTTTCTCTTACTCCACAAGGAGACATTTTCACTCTGTTGCTTTGATATGCCTGGCTGCTTGGTAGCTGTTGTAGAAAAAAAAAAAAAAAAACTCCCACCGCACAGACAGGTGTCTGATTTCTATTCCCACGGCAAACACGCCACAGCCAGATGCAGATTGCCTGTGGAGATCACCGTTTGGGCAAAATAATAGTGTATCTGGAAATACTGGCCCTGGGACAGTCTACAGGCCTTGAGATGAAATGTATGTTTGAGAGGAAATGATACAACAGCGAGGGAGTGATTGCCGTAATGATAGATCCCAAACCAGACATTTTTCATAAATGGAAGCTTGCGTTGAGGGCTGAAAAGAATCAAGAATGGGTATGTCAAAGTGTGAAACAAATTTAGAGAAAATGTTTTTGCACTAAATTGCTGCATCATGGATGCTCGTGGTGCTCGAAGGTAATAGAAGGTAAGGCAGGTAATAGGTAATAGAGTTCATGTCTGGGCAGAATCCGTCGATCCATAAAAGTTTAGAAAAGACTCTTGTTGATAGACTAGAAGAAGTTTGATCAAGTTTTTCATCTGGCTTGTCTTAAATGATTTTTTGATTGATGGGTTTATATTTGACATAATGCACCACTGAAGCTGAATAGATGGAATAATTTTTACATATATTTAACACTTACGGTATATCAAGGCTCTCTCTCAGTGCCATTTTCTTATGGTATGCAAAATGGAAGGTCTAACCTGAGGGTATGAAGATATGATTAGAATGGGAAGTCATTCCCCCTCCATCCTCACGGCCACTGTGATAAAAATATAAGAAAGTGATTAGGGCGAGAAAAAGCTTTGGTTCATTTATATTTCATACCATTTGAAAAAGTAATCTGACCTATGGACACTGTGGCTCGTGCTGGATGTGGAAGTAAGGAAGCTGACGTCTGTGTAAGACTGCTTAATTTCAATGGAATGACTGCATTATTTACACCATTAAAAACCAAGACTACTGTATAACCCAGATTCAGTGGATAAATGCATTAATACAAGGTTGGAGATAAAAATAAGATGACAGCATGGGCACTCTGCAGAGAGATATCTTAAATCAGCCTGATCCCGCTACCATAATGTGATGGTTATTACATTTAGGCTGTATATATGGATATCTGTCAGGGAGTGTGGCATGCTGTTAGTGTGGGATCACATCAGAGAGAGCTTGAGAGTTTGACATCAGAAAGACATTTGTTGAACTCCATACATTATTAGTGTCGGGATGTGTCAGTTTCAATTTTCACTACATTGCCCTTGTGGTTAATAATTAGATGTTGTGCAAACACTTTTTTTCTTCTTCCCCCGATTATGAGAGAGTCGATATCTTCTCCGAACATGTCATCAGCGATTACACAACTTGATTTTTACTTTGTAACCCTGCCTTAAATGATTTTTTTTTGTCCACTTGGGAGCAGCAGACACAAGTTGTACACTAACATAGCATTAGCTTTTAAGTTGTTATGGTGAATTTGCTAGCAAACAGTAGCTTGTGTGCACATGAGAAACACGAGTGAACTGGTGAAAGTGGTGGATGTTTACTGTCCTTTTAGCTCTGTTTTGGGTCTCCACCAACATATGAGGAACTATTTGGCTCTTTAGCCTCTATCGCTTTCACTATCCACTGTTCACAAGCTTTTTTCGCTAACTCTGTTTGTCTGTTTGGGGCTGGATTTGTTTTTTGGGATTTTTTTTCCTTGAGTTTTTCTTCACAACTGCCTTCTGTGGCTGGAATTCATGCTGATGAGCGTGGTGAACCAAAGCTGTAAAGTTGTGGGATGAAAAAAAAAAATCTAAACAATTTGATGGAAGATGCTTTAACACTCTGAAAGGCTGAGAGGAACTGCAGAGTCTGGAGCTGCTTCTCTGTAGGTTTGTACTCGTTATACGAGAATGAGTTGTCATGTGATCCAAGAAAATCTTGATTATAGCAGCTTTAATGCATTTCTACTCCCATCCCTATTGTTATACCTTAATGTAATTTACTGTTGCTGGAAGAAAAAACACACACACACTGCTCTGTGTACTGTGGTGCTGTTTTTATTCAACATGCTATTACACTGTTCAGTATTCAGTTTTAGTGTTGCTACCCCCACACACATTCTGCTCTGCATCACCAAACCAAGGTGAAGCAGGATACAGACATGCATTAACTCTGACCCTGTCCAAACATTTACATACACAAAACACAAACCACGTTTGTTGATGCCCCCATAAACATGACACATATGTGATGTGCCTGTCACGCACAGACCACGTCAATGCGACCGCGTGACATTGTGACTGAGCTTGTGTGCCTATGTGCAATTTTGTGTACACGGTGGGCGGGGGGGTGGTTGCGTTTTCGGGTTTTTGATGAGTGTGATCGCGTGGGCGCAATTATGCTGCCTCACTTTGACAGCGCTGGTCCGGCTCCATCCTGCAGGTCAGCTGGGGTTTAATTGTCAACCTTAAATATTCATGGGCACATTGAGTAGATAAATGAAGGTATAAGCACACTGTAAAATTTTCAATAGGTCAGGTGTCACTGACTTCACCGGATACAATTTACTGTATGATCTGACATTCGCTGCAATGCCAATTAATATGTTAAGAGCATGAAAAGAAACCCTAATGGCATTTTCCATTTATGCATTATGAAGTAATCTACAATGAGATGGATACCTTTTAAGACTAAAGGTGCGGTGCAATAAAAAGGAGCACTTTATGGGGGTGTTTTATATAGGTATGAATCTATATAATTCTAACATAGACTCAAACCTTTGATGCTTTCACTCATTACTTTCTACCTGAACATGTGCACTATCTTGATAACCCGAGCGCAGTGGTCAAATTATTTTACAGTTCATCATTATACTCTTGGACAAAAGCATTCAAAGCATCTGCACTGCAGGCTCAGCAGGAATCACTGGAACAGGCTCTCCGTGTTCAGACTTAGTCTAGCTCTAACTAGACTAAGTGTGACTTAGTCTAGTCACTGAGTTTAAATCAGTAGCACAAAAACCTTCTTACACAGATTATTGCTCAACATCTACAGGAAAGTGTAACTGTAACTATGTAGCCAGCTGAAGTAACTGACAAAACTACTTTGCCACTTGATCAAAATGATATTTAATGATGTAAACTGGGAGGATTTTGAATGGCATTTCACAGAAATATGCTTCAAATGATAAAACATGCAAAATAAACAGACCCCTGCTCATTCTAAAAGTCATGAATGCCACAAACTGTGTATAATGTATAAAATATAAGAAAGTCAAATTTAGTGAATCGTTTGCATTGTTGATGACTTTTGATTCAAAGGCAATATTTCCTTGCAAAATATTACAAACTACTGAAGTACAAGCTAAGACTAGTCTTCAGTTTTAACAGCACAACATAATAGTAGCATCACACGCTGAAACTAGTTACTAAGAATTCAGGAAGGACTTAGAACATAAAACTGGCAAAGTATGTACAATAAACTGGTGCGACTCAAGTCTCAGTTACCAAATGGGACAACCATCAATAAAATGTAAGATCGGGGTGATGTAAATATTTTTGTATGTTATGGTACAATGTTGTGGTGTTATTTAGCCTTAGTCCTTCCAGAAATGAGCTTTTTACACAAACATGACCAAGTTAGAGCCAGTACCTTAGCAACACAATCAAAGCCAACTTAACCTAACTCAACCACCCAGCTGTCCCTATCTCGCCAAGGTTAGCATCCCCTCATCCTCTGTGCTTCCATCTTTCTCCTTAATGGCTTATTTGACGATAATTAACCCTGAATCCTACAGAGACAGGCCAGTGAGAGATTGATGGCCTCGTCGGCCTGCTACACCTGTTCTGCTGCAAGGCTCACAGTTACCAAACCATGGCCAAATATGACTGCCCTGGAGCCCCGCATGTTGATGTCAAAGACAAACACAGGTCCTCCCCAGTGGCCTGGGTGTTCTGTATAGGGCAACACTGTGACCACAACCTCTGATTACACTCATTATTCCACTCAAGGCTGGCTGCTGTAAGGGGGCATCCTGTGGTCCCTTTTGTCCCAATTAGCTACACTGTCCCTTAGAACGTCTATTCATTTGCAGCTACACATCTTCTTGCATACAGATGCTCTGACTTAGTAGCAAGCATATTTCATCGGGCCGGGCCTTTCGTCAGTGAATCCATTTAGGGGACGAAACAAGTGCCCATTTGGGAGTTTTGGAGCATATGGGGACTGTATAATTGACAGTTTAAGTGAAATAGTGGCAGAAGTTCTTTCATTTTAGCACAGTTGTTGCTGTTTTGCAGACTCCTCCGTTATTCTAGATCGAATTAATATGAACATTCTTTTGCTCTTTTGCCATCTTGCTTTCAAACGTGCATCTGAAACCGCAGCTCGGACAAATACAGCAACACATGTAGCACACTTGATTTTGTTGTCAGTGTTTATCAAACAGTTCTTTGCTGTGGTAGATTACTGCTGTGAAAGCAAATCATCCTGCGAGTGCTGAATGGCATTTCCAGCCTTCACACATGTGCTTGCTATTACCATGAACAGATGTTAATTACTTCTTTTTTTCTCTCTCTCTCTCTCTCTTCACTTTACTTGAGATGTTCCTCACTCCCGTAGATGGAGACCCCGGTCTTCTTCACAACATGTTAGGCTGAAGCATGGGCCTCTGTCATGCTTGCTGCAGAGGGGCTTTCGGGAGTTGGGGAATAATCAAATGCAGGAAAGTGTTTAATTTTTCATAAACAGAGGAACCACCGAATGCACACAACTAACAATGTACCCCAAAGCAGATGTAGAGCGTTTTTAATTTATGGAGAACTGAGCGAAATGGGCAGATGGAGCAAGAGGAGGTGGAGGCATGCTGAGGGACTCCACTTTTCTCTCTTCTCACCTCACAAACAAGAGGAGCCTGTGAGCGTGTGCCACAACACACACAAACACACTCCCACACACTGCTCAAAGACACAAACACATGCACAAACGCAGACATGAACCACCCCCACTATTTACATGCACACTTCCCCACCATCACCATCACTTCCACCACACACACACTTACTCCCCCCCTTTTCAGTGCAATCCCACTCTCCCCTGCAACCCACAACAAAGCAAACAGCTACATTCGTCTCTCTCTCACACACACACACACACATGCACATGCAACCAAAAATTATCCCACCACCATCGGCCCCTCACAGACACACAGACAAATCCTCAGGGTTCGACTGGACCCGATTGAGAAGACTCAGTAATGAACCGCCTCATGCGCTCTATGGAGTCTGCAGCAAGTAGACAGGCTTCATTCTGGCGGGCCATATGTAGGTATGAATATGCATGGGAATCTGTCATACAGGCAACAAGCACTACATATATATGATGCCAAAGGTCATCTGTGTGAGGAGTGAAATTAGCTCTCTGTTGGGCAGTTGGAGACATGTAAGACTGCGCTCGGAGGGCGTGGGTGGACTGTGAATCATGCAAATGTGTGAATGTAGTCCTTGGCTCACTTTTAGAGGACAACATTGATTGAGAAGTTTGGCCACTTAAGTGTTATCTGTTTTTATTAGAGATAGAGGAAAAACATTGACGTCAATTGCTTGCAAATACATCAAGGCCACATTAGAGATATGATGCTCCACTAGTCTGTATGTCATTTTTTTGCCTTCCTGGTACACTTGGTACAGCCATATTTGCTGTATATAGAATCTCTTTGTATTAAAACTTAACAAACTTAAGCTTCATCTGGAGAAATCTCTAAGCAAAGTATTGCCCATGTTTGATTTTACTTGAAATTAATTTGACATACATCCAGTCAGTTCGGAGTCATTTTAAAGACAACTTTTTCTAGACGCTTTGGACAAGCATTACAAAAACAGCTGTAAAACAATAAATACCATTCTCTAAGTGTCGGCACTCACTTTGAACCACTGCATCTTATAAAATTAAAATAGCCATATTGTTTGCAGTCTTTCATGCGTGGGGGCATTTTAACAGGAAGTTGTCCCGCTTAGTCAGCGGAGGACTCTACTGCACATGCTTTACAGAGCACTGAGGAAGTCTGACAAACATTTTTCGGCATATACGGCCAGGTGAAGGACGCGTTGGAACACGGTATGAAGTTCTCTTAATGCAGCCTTGATGTGGCATGCCAACATGTGCTGCTCAGTCCATATCAAAAATCAAAGTCATCATATCAAAGTTGAATTAGTTTTACAGGCTTCTGAGTCACTTGAATACTTTAATGTCCGCTTCAACTGTAGGACGATTCAACACTGACCGGCCATGTGGTAGATAGAGAACGCAAATCACATACCACTCTGCCAATTTTAGCAGTCACTTATATTACAGGCAAGGTATACCATGAAATATAGTTTCTGTTTTGAATGAATTAAGGAATAGGGTAGAAACACTCTGTAATCTATGAAATAAATCTTCACAAAACTAAATCTCATCTTACAATAGCCAAATTTGAGGGATCTTTATGAGAAATGTTCATGTTACGCGCATGAGTAACAAGCTCAGAAATCAGACTCCACTTTAAAGTTATGTAATGCTTTATGAAAAGGATGATTGAAGGTCATCGATCTCCGTGACTCCTCTAAGACGCTTTATAGATAGAAAACTACAAAACTTTTATAGCTTTTCTTTTTAAATAAATGTGCTCCGAGTACAATATCCACGCTGTATCGACATGATGCCAGTCACGCTGAAGCAGCCTGAGTAGTTTTGCTTCATCTCAGCATCTTTTTTGGTTTCCTTTTATTGGCATTTGATTGAACAACTTCTCTCTTGGGTTCTGCTACTTGACATGGTTTTTTTTGGCCAGGGTTGTAGCTGTGTTTCATCTCTCACAAATGACTTGTCACTCCACTTCTAAACCCAAAGTTCTTCTCGTAAAAAAAAAAAAGAAAAAGAAGAAAGATGGCGAGGGGATATTTTTGTGAGCCAGGCTACAGTTCCAACAAGCACAACTATCTCTAGCTTGTTAACTATTTATTTGCAGTGACATTAGACCAGCATTATGCTTCACCAAAACACACGTGTCCCCAGGCATGGCCCAGACGGCCTCACTGTCCCGCAGTCTTTCTGCTGTAAATTCCCCACTTAAAATTTCATGATCTCCGCTCGGCAGGATACCACTTCCATCATGAAAGAGTTCTCAAACCTAATAACCGTTACTACTCTGGCGGAGCCATCAAAAACCTATTTGTTTCAACAAAAGCCCTCTCCCCCATGCAATGCTGCTGGGTAATAATGCCAGATAGGTTTTAAGGGCAATGAATTGTGGAATTACCATTTTCTCCTCTCTCTGTTTCTGTCTCTCTCTCTTTCTTTCTTTTCTCTCTCTCTCTCTCTCTCTCAAGATCATTATATTAAACACTTAATTATTCATTGGTAATGCCTGTCATGGTGAAATATTGTCCTCTGCCAATCTGAATGCATCATACTGCCGAGGCCTGCCTCTCTTCCCGAGGTTAATGGCACAGCCCTCACTTGCATTAGCTTGGCTAAATGCAGTGCACCTCATAAGTCAAAGTTCCCTAAGTGAGTGGAGAAGTCATCACCTCGAGCGCTCTCTTTTTCTTTCTCCTTCAGCACGTGGGTCAGTGAGATCATCCTCACACAGGAACTACCTCTCACACACACACACACACACACGCACACAACACACACATATACATACTTGTCCACGTTAGATCTTTATTGTTTTATCTGAAGGATGGTTTAGGCTTGATAGAGCGGTTGCAGCTGAATGAGGCTCGCCATCAGGGCTTTTAAAGGTGAAGGGTGAATGGATCACTATTCATGCAGTGCACTCATGGATGGAGGATTCCATAGATGGGCCCTATAGGGTCCGGAGTATTGTGACTAAATTATGAGACTGACATTAGTCATTCCACACCACATGTTCAATTTGG
Source organism: Nibea albiflora (assembly GCA_014281875.1). Taxonomy (NCBI): domain Eukaryota; kingdom Metazoa; phylum Chordata; class Actinopteri; family Sciaenidae; genus Nibea; species Nibea albiflora. The sequence continues at coordinate 21,834,596 of CM024799.1, read as the reverse complement.
ATGGACATAAACAGTATTAAACAGATTACGGGAGATAGTGGTGACAAGGATCTTTCAGGTCTGATGCGAAGATGCATGGCATCCCCCTTGTGTTAATACACTCTGGCGTGCAATATTTCTTCGGCAAATATGCAGTGCTAAGAAAAATGATGTTTTGTGCACTTAAGCAAATTGCATGTTGATTACATCTTCCTGATATTGCTAAAATGAAATTCATTTTATCATTGGATAACAGGGTATTACACCTAATAAGAAATCCTTCCGGAATAAAAAAAAAAAAATGCAAACATTTAGTTGTGTGCCAATAACGGGAAATGCTGACACATGGATAAACATTTTACCAGCATTGCAGATTTTCTCTGTGGCAAATAAAATGAATACCAAAAACAATTAATTTTATTTGAACGGAGGTCAATCTGTTTTAACCCCGGCTGAATGAAGTAACAAAGGAATAAGGGGCAGAGGGATGCTGGAGATTAATACCTTGTCTTAAAAGCCAATATGCATCATTATTTTACAGCCTTCTATTACCTGGTTAAACATGTATGACTTCATGTCAGCACATTATTAAAGGTGCCTCCTTTGCTACCCTGATGCTTACCTCACCACTGGGCCACCTAACAAAGATCACAGCTAAAAAAAAAAACTTATTGGAAAAGCATGCGGTCTTTCTCAGCAGATTTTGTACATGCGATAATGAATACAGCGTGTTTACATTTGTGGTGTGATTTGAATCTGCAGAAAACATGGAAATGACCTGTGCATTGTTAAAGCTCCAGTGTGTAAGATTAGGATTTAGTATATCTAGGAGTATTTATTAGCAGGAAGGGAAAACAATATTCATTAGCATGTTACCGTTTGTATATAATCACCAGACAATAAGAATCGTTTGTTGCCTTAAAATGAGCCCTTTATATCTACTGTGAGAGCGGGTCCTCTTCCATGGAGTCCGCCATTTTTGTACAGTAGCCCAGAGCAGACAAACCAATCCCTGATTGCTTTTTATGTGAATTTCGCAGGTGAGGCGTGGGAGTGTATTCAGTTGGACACTGGACCTTTAGTTTTCAGGCATCATTTAACATTTTTACATTCATGTCAACAACATTTTGAAGCACACGCGTGGCTTCCCTGTAGAAGAACACTTGACACGTTGTCCAAAATCAGTCCCATTCATGAAGACGAGCGACTCGGTGTGTGAATCTGCGTTTGAATTTCATATTTTTCAGATGCTCATTAAAGCAGAGAAAGAGAGAGAAAGTCTCAAGGGGCCAACAGAAAGTACCAAAGCTGGTTCCTTTAAATCATTTGTTTGTTATTAGTTAATGACTCCTGAAATCCAACAGCACATTTGGGTGATGAAATTTCTGACCTTCACTTCACAGTTGACTCTCCTCACTGTAGAGCTCATTAGTGAACCATCTAATCTCATTAGACAATGCTGGGGTAAGGTGGCACCGCGACAAAATAACCACCCTCTCTCTCTCTCTCTCTCTCTCTCTCTTCCACTCTCTTTTTCTCTCGCTCTGTCTCTCTTTGGTTTGGACCAGGAGCATAAACAGGTGTGAGAGCGGGCGTTCAGTCTGGGACAGGCGGAGTCCTCGCTAACCCTTCTCCTCTAATTGCCGCGGATGCCAGTATGCTCGCTTTCTGCGCTGCCTTTCATAACAGTTGGTGTTTGGCAAGAGGCTTTTATGTTTGTTTTAGCTGATGATTTGCTACTTATTGTGTCTCTGTCAAAGGGAATACTTTTGCATCCTTAGTCGAACAGAAATATGTGTGCGTCTCTCGCGGATGTGGATGCCAACTGCTCCAAAACACACTGCAGTGGAACAGCCACTTTTGAAACTTCCACCAACATTCTGATGTTGATTTAGCTTTTTTTTTTTCCCCCTAACTATTTACAAGAAACTTCTGCACACAGAGAAAGAAACGAAGGCACTGCAGCACAGCTGTGAGGATTAAACAATGTATGAGCAGCCCTACCGATTTCACCAACTCCTTAGGCCTTAGGCATATAGGGCTAGTTATTTCCATGTTGACAACAAGGACGTTAACGTCTTAAATCATTCATATAATTTCCTGTTATATTATACTTGAGCTTTGTTCTAGAGTCTAATATCAGTATAACAATGAGCTGCTTTCCTGGTACACCTCATTGATATTTTTCACTCTGAACATCGGATAACCTCGCCTCAAAACTTAGAATTTACTCATCTGTCTGCACATTTTCTCTGCGAGGCTCATATTCCAGATCACGCGGAGCCGTATTTATTGTCGCAGCTTATTTAAATAATCACCGGCATGTCACCGCACATTATGGCCCTCTGTCAAGGTAATAACACATTGTCATTGCTGTTGGGAAGCAAATATTAAACCATAGATCAATGTTTAACAATGCATAATGGACTGGATCTGCATGTTCCCGTTTCCATTTCAGTTGGCCTTTGGCTATATTAGAATAATTTAATGCTCCAAATAATATGAAAAAATCTGTTGTTATTATTGCTTTTTTTTTTTGATAAATAGTTAAGGGAATCAGTGTTACATGTATTATAGAATATGAGGTTGTTGTTGCATGTGACGGTCGTTTGACTGCAGCGTTAGTAAGCCTGTGCCTTTGTAGAAACAGCAGAGTAACAAAAACAGTGTGGAGCAAAAGCACATATAGTATATAAACTATATGAATCATTCTGTTTGATTCATATGTGTCTGTGCGGAGTGCTGCATATTTAAAATGAAACAGAAGTGTTATTTATTTATTTTTTTTTTACTGTCTGTTCTGTGGAGACCATTGTATTGTGTTTTTTGGTAATGTCATATTCTGTCCATTCTGGTACACGATGCACCGAATCCCCGGCATATTTAATGTTATTATTCTACGTATTTGCACATATACTTTATGAAAGATTTAAAACTGCAATAAGTGAGCGCTTGGTCACTTGGGGACAGTGCAAACAAGCTGTAAACTCTAAACACTCTTTGCATCACAGTTTAGGCTGCGATGTCAAATTTGTTAGGCAGGCGGCATCGTGGCAGAGTTGTGCTTGCCGGACACCTGAATGTATGTTACCTCTGTTTGTTCGTGTCTACCAGCAACCGAGGGAAATCTTTTAGTTGCTAACTTTGTCTGGTCGTTTTTTGTTTGTGTCACTGAAAACAGCTTCCCAAAAATGATGCTATGACAGCAGGTAGACTGAGCCAAAACAGTAGAGTTTCTGGCTGAAAAAGTAAAACAAGGAGCTAAAACTCCGGGTGATAATTGCCTGGGTTTCTGCCTACGAGTGACCCCTTTCACCTGGTAGTAGTCATGTGATCTTTAGTTAATACAAATAGCCAATTACTTGGGAAATGAGGTGAAAAAACCTCCATCAGGACAGAGATTAGGCTCGTTTAAAGAGCTTGTTCTTTCTTTCTTTGAAGGTGGAAAATGTATTTAAAATTTTGTACATAAATATTCATCAACTGACCTGATGTAGAAATGTGTGTTTGTTACCAAAAGAGGCCTAGATGTTATATTTTGACTGACATGCAGCGAGGTCTTGCAGCCCCATGTGGGTTGGACCAAACTAACTTTGGTAGAGACGCTCATTCCAGGTGCATGTGCACACACACACCCCCCCCCTACCCATATGCACACAGACACACACACACACACACACACACACACACACACACACACACCACACTTCCTTATCATCGCTAGGTGGTGTTTCTGCCTCGAGGTTCAATGAACCATCAGTTGGAAAATCTCCCCGGCTGATCCTGACTCAGTGTGTGTTGGGTGCCAGGCCTGTGGCGTTCGCCCCAGGGATTCCTACTTGGATCAGCTGTTGCTAGCTGAGCCAGCAGCTAACAGAGCCCTGGGGAGCTCCAGGTGGGTCTGATTAGCTCTCCACGGAAGTGAAGGGTCACGGGAAGGCGGCTCGTGTTACCTTTGCGGAGGAGGAAAGGAAGAGGGGAGGGAATAGAGGAAAGCAGTGTGTGGCGGACAGGCAAATGAGTGGTTGCGGGGCAGAGAGTAGGGAATTAGACACATGTCGGCCCAAGGTCTCAATTTTCCTGCAATCAGCACGACACCTGGCCTCGTCTTAATTGGTCAGGATACCTCTCCTAATCCATCGCCTGTCCTCCTCGGTGTCTGGAGCCCTCTAAGCTCCATTCAGCACTGAGGCGAATGGACAAAAGCCAGGGATGAAAAAGGGGCCTCCCTTTGAGGAGTAATCCAATTAGATAACTGTTAGAAAACCGTGAGTAGAGTTTCACGTCCCTTAAAGGTAGACACGAACTCTGGCAACCCCTGTGACCTCAGAGAATGCCATCTTGTTAAGAGTCGCAGCAGGGACCCCTATCCCCGTCTCTTGATCTCTCTGACCAGAGGGTGTATGTTTGAGAAAGAGACAGAGAAGGGGATAAGTGGTCCTGACTCATACACCAGCTAGCCTAGATCAAATCTAAAAGAAATCAGTATTTGTAGGGCTTCTCCTGATAGTTGGCTAATGGAGCTTCTGTTTGTTTTGAGTTTAAACTTAATTAACTCTTTAATACTCTTATGCAAACACAGGCAAACAAAATAACAAAACAACACGAGAGCTACCCTGGCATATAAAAGTAGAGAATCTGCACTACAGGGACCTGATTTATTCATATTTACAGAATCCTGATTGCCTTAGGTGATATCTTTGCCAGTAAATATATGAATATGTATCACCGCTGCTTTCTGAGACATGCTATGACTTACACATTTCCCGCACAAACCTTTTATTCATGCAAAACAGCGTTTCGGGCGCCGCATTAAAGAGCTTTTTCCATTTTTTGAAAGCCATCTAAGTATCGTAAACTTGTGATGTGCCTTGCCAAAGTGGCGTGGCCTCAGAGACTGCCCCCTAAATGTTTGCTAAAGCGGGGCACCGGCTGGCCCTCGTAATACCCCCTAATGTCCCTGCATAGTGATCAAACAATGAAATTTAATCAGTGGCCTCCAGTCTACTTCCCATAAAAATGTGTTCTCTAATATAAAGTTCATTTCTATGAATATTAAAGCAGCATATCATCTGTTGAATATTTCATTTGATCTCCACCTTTAATAATGCAAAATGAGGAATAGAACATTCACCCCTTTTTTTCCCTATAGATGATGACTTTGTCCACTATTGTATATATCACATATTGCATTACAAGCTCTGCTGTCCTTTAATATACGTGTAGCTTAAAATGGCACCGCCCGCGATGGATATTACGCCGCAGCTCAGGGCATTTTGGCTGCCATTGAAATGTAGCGAATCGGAATGATGGGGGTTTAAGTAAATGTCTAAAGTGAGGCATTGCTTGACACCTGCTCGCTCCGAATGTTAACTTTGATGTAGGCTGTAGGTGGCTAGAGACAGGAAGGGGAACATCGAGAGGCGCTGTGAGAAGTGAAGATAGGAAAATAGTTATGTAAGGGCTGCAGGAGCTCTCTGTGCAGCTTTGGATGCTTATTTAGTATAATTGTGGGACATTATAAGGATGCAAATGAAGTGTGTAGACATGGCAACCCTGTTGGAAAAAGCCTTGAGGCTGTCTCCCCTTTGTTTCCTTCCCCTCTCAGCCATGTTCTAATTGTATTATCCTCATCATTTTAGTTATTTGCTTCTCTCTCCTTTTCTGTCTCCCTCCTCTGAATGTCTTTGTATGGCACAGTCATCAAGGTGATAATTGCATTGCCAGTCCCCAGTAAGAGACATTCTTAATTATTTCAGCATTAGGCGGTAGTTATACAGGCTATTAATGCTTGACTTCGCAATTATATACTTTGTTTGATTGCCTTTTATCAGCAGGATACAATGGGCTTATTTGCGGCTGACAAGAGGAGTACCACAGTTTTATACAAAAGATAAGTGATGTGACGTTCCCTGTATGGCTTCCTTTCACATGCAAACATCGCACGTTGCGTTGAAGTGCTTTTAATCTCACAAACACCCCGCGCATGAAAATAGTTGCCGGGAATTGTGTGGACGCTGAATGAGCTGTCAGAGCCATGAAAAGCAGTTTGGGTCAGTCTGTGCTTTTGATGCCTTGATGCCTGCTTCACCAGTCTCCTCCTTTTAAAATCTCCCACTCATTATCCAGTCGAGTTTGCTCTGAATTGTTGACACCTTCTTCGGAACATGTGTTTCGTGCTCACGGATCGCTCAAGTGCCATGCTTTTTTTCTTTTTTTCTAACGTGCAGAGGAGTTGTTTGACCCTTTGTACTTTATTGCTAACTGATGTGGTTTCTCTGTATCATTCCTCGGGTATCTGCAATCTTAGTAACAGTAACACACTTAAAATATGTTGCTAATAAGTGACATTACATTTTATATGCTGCTTTATAATTCGATTCAGGCCTAATTACACTGTGGTATACACCTGGCACTAGCCCCCACTACCACATTCCTCTGTCTTTAAAGTCTTGGCCCGGGCATCAAAGCCGCCTGGTTTTGATGATATTTTGGCACTGGTCTGTGTTGGCTGCAGCTTAAATGGGATTAGAGTGTTGCACGTTAAAAAAGGCCGCTGCTCTTCATCTCAGCCTAACAGGATATTATAAGTACTTTTCAATGTCAAAACTTGTAGTAGAAATTAAAGGAAACTGCACAACAGAAAAGGTCCACAGAGTCTCTAAATATGCAATCGTAAGAATTTAATCGTCATCCTCAGCTGTTCTACTCTGTGTTATAGACACATGCACTTAGATTCAGACCATCCAGTTGAGTTCACCTCTATAGACAGCATCTTAACCGAATGCTGTTTGCCTGCCAACATCATTACAAGAAAAAATTAGGTTCAAATATTGTTAGTCAGCACAACAGATGTCGAATTCAATACAAACACTTTTCATGACACCTGATGGTATGGGCAGAACAGATAAGTGAAGGGTGGAAGCCAGTATTCAAACGAAAGCGAATTCAGTACACGCTGTTCACAGATGTGCATTGTGTTTGCTAACTGCCAATTCATTGCTTATTCTGTCTTTAATTACTGTCTCCGACTGCCAGACTAGGCTAGTTTTTGGCTGTCATATTGATCCATGATGAGGTTGGAACAGCACTACTGAGGCAGCATAAACTACTCTACCTAACTTAATGACTAGGAAATTAGTTTTTTAAAGCTACGTTTGGTGATTTCTGTCCACTAGAGGGTAGCAAGACCCCAAAACGCTTGATGGAACATTGGCTCATCAACTCATTATGGCTGAATATGAAAAGGCTGGAACAGCGGTAGTGATCCAACATGAAATTATTCTATCACTCTTAATCACTAAAAATATTTTTAAAGCTACAGCGGGTTTTCTTTTTGACCACCAGGGGACACAACGCAGTCCGATGTGCCATCGGCTTGTCACGTCATGGCAAAGGTGTAATAAATCAACAACAGTCAGACAGACAGAGAGCAACATGGCCATGCTGTTGTAGAGTCATTTCTAGTCTTCTAACAAATGTAAGTGCAGAACTCATTTACCTTTTTTATCTGGTTCACCAGAAGAAAAAAAAAAAAATCTCCATCTATAGCTGCCATAAACTCGAAGACAATACCGTAGTAATTGTATTGTTACTTTGTTATCGTGGTTTTGTTGTTATCCTGAACAGGTGTGTCTTCAGGAAAAATTGTTATAATGACTAAATAAAAGAAATACACCACAGTTAACAGTAATGATGCTTCTGCTGCTAGAAATCACACATCCTGTAACTGCGTGAAAAAAAAGTCTCGTCTCAAATGTCTCTTGTATAATTTATTTGGAAGTCATTTTCAGTGTGCATTTGTTTTGTTTTGTTTTGTTTAGTTTTTTTTAACATAAAAGGCTCCTGATGTTTTTTTTTACTCATCACTGAGTCTGTCAACAGATTATTTCTCCGAGCTGCAGCGATGGAATAACAGTGCAAATAGCCCAATCAGTATTGAAACGATTTAGACGGAATTAATGTGCAACGCATAGTTTATGTATGCAACAATTAACTTGATTCATTATTGATAACGAAGATCAACTGGCTTCCTGCTGTTTTCGAGATGTTCTATTTTACAGCCACACTGGATAAACGGCTGTGCTACGAACATTTCTGATCTTTCTGGTACAATTATCATGGACGGCAAAATGACTCTACTGATCTGTAAACATGCTGCCTGAGTGCATTCAGACTTGTCACTTATGTTATAAATGCACTTCTTTTGTTAGCTTTTTTTTCTTTTTTTTAAATCTGATTGTCTGAACTTCCCCTCTGATGCATTACCATAATTGTAACCACATGTTTATTACTGTAACCATAATGATGAAACTCTAACCCTAATGAAGTAGTCATTTTATCCAAAACCATGATGTTTCCCAACCGTAACAAAGTACTTCTATTTTGTAGGCCATTATCTTTTCTTCATCCTAACCGAATTGTTTTTGTGCTAAAAAAAAACGAACCGAACCCAGTCCGCTGCGTTCTCGCTTTATAAATGTTTTTGCTGTGCTTTCTTCCTAATAGCTGGAAGGTTATCGGATTTAGAAATCGCGTCAGACATCTGGGGTTTGGTGTTCAATTTGCGAGACTTGACCAAAACGGCTTAGCTTTGACAATATTGCTGATATTTGTGATATTTAAAAATGAAATACTGATATTGTATTGTAACTTTAATAATACACAGATGATAATATTGTCTTAATAATGTAGAAATCATTTTTCTGGAAAGAAATGGAAATAATTTACAATACCGGAGCCGGGACCAGAGCTGGGCAAATGGTCAATGTACCCGGCCTTGGCAGCCTCTGTGGACATGACAGCGGTGAAGAGGACGTTGATGGACGTCGGTAAGAAGAGAAAAGGAGTGAGTGACCAGGCGAGAGAGTAAGTAATAGTATCTTGTTGTGTCGGTCAGCTCAGTTGGTAGAGTATCCGCCCCATGTATGAAGGCTCAGTCCTTGCCGCAGCGGGCCAGGGTTCGAATCCGACCTGTGGCCCTTTGCTGCATGTCGTTCCCCATCTCTCTCTCCACATTCCTGTCACTCTTCAGCTGTATCTATCAAATAAAGCTTCAAAATAGCATAAAATAGTAAGCTCTCTACTTTGCATGCATTCAAAGTTTCAAGTAGTTTGTACAAACAACTGCTGAGTTCCTCCTCAGCTCAGCCAGTAAAAGAATCTTTTGAGGTCACTAAAGGAAATAGACACTGACACAAAGAGGAAGACGTCATTGCTTGTGGCTTTCTCGCAGTCAGACGCTGTACACACACTAACTTTCTTTTTGGGCCCTGATATTCACTGGGGTCTTCTCTAATACTATTAATTAGAATTGGAAATAATATCACTATTTACTCATTCTGGACTAGCGGGGCACTTAGTTCAAAGAGGCTTGGAGCCTGAGGCATAATAGCCACTATAATCTGTACCTCCCTGCCTGACACACTGTACACACTGGCATCCACCTACACACGCATGCTGATGTGACAAACACATGCACAGCAGTCATTGCCCATGCAGCAGGACATACATCAAGACCACCGCGTGGACATCAAAGATCAAATTACACCTCCCAGTATGAGACACATTGATAACCCCAATGTCAGTAGGAATCCAATCAAAATCTAAATTGTGCCCCACTAAAACGGCCCCCTTGATTAGTTCTCCAATAAAATCCATTTCCTGCCCTCGTGCCTATTTTAGGCAGTTTATTTCCCCTGTGGTATCAAGCAATAGGCCCTACCTAGGACTCCCATCTCAGAAGGCCCGGTGTGATGTGTGTCTGTCTGGAGTGCTTTACAGAAGCTTGATGCCTCTGTCCGCCCCCCGACCATTCCCAATGATTATACAGGCCTTACCGTTAGCTTTTCCAATATTCACCGCCTGGCTCAACCTTTTGTGTCCACCCTGAGCAGAACTAAATGGGCAGTGCTTTCAGAAAATTGTCGTATTTTTTTTTTCTCTTCACCTCACAGTCCTGAATTGTAGAGCTATCTTGCAGAGAGGCAGTGAGGAAATGGGACAGGTGTAATACAGATCTATCTAGTCTCTCTATCACAGGCATGGTGCCATGATTCATTCACCTACAAAAAAAAAAAGTCTTATCTCCCCGATAAGTAGTCTTATATTTCAAAAAAGTGAACAGAAGTTATGTCTGGAGCTGTACGACCATTATTACAGTTTTATGTAAATTCAACTGTGGCCACTTCAAGTAATATTTCTCTTTGGTGCATTTTCATATTTATTACACTCACTATACTTCTTTGTTACACCTCTGGTGCCTACATTATGTGTTCCCTGGAGTGTGTATTTGAACATTGATGCGTCTGTTCATTCTTGACTCTATAAATTGCTGTTAAACACAAATTATGTCTTGAAAATGACCCCAGAGCGCAGGATTGATGGTTCAATCATCCTTCTTTCTCTGAGAGTAAAAAAGAAAAGAGAGACTTTGGGAGTGCTTGAAAAGAAATAGCTGATTGCTGATTGCAGTGACATGTTGGTGTATACGGCAGGGGCAGTACAGCATGAAATATACAGTACAATAGACTGTAAGTTCTCAGCACCGTGCAGTACTGAACGTGCATTACTTTCTGTTAAACTTTTTGTTTATTTGTCAGTTGAAACAGTTACGTAAGGTTTTCCGTGACTCTGCAGGGAGCTTTCTTCCAGTGTCATCGGGTTTATTCTTGCCTGGCTGGAGACTTAAAATATTAAAGAAAAATGGATGCATTAGAAACTGGTGTGGAGTTTGAAAATATGGGCATTTAAGAGGCTAATAAAAAACACTATTGAACTGCGTTGTGGAAATTTAAAGAAACAAGTGTCAACTTCCGTGACAGTGTAGCGAAGCCAATGCGGAAGTGCCAAAACTGCAGTTCCTCAAATGACCACTTGAGGCAAAACAAATCAATCTCCATAAGCCCCCATGTTAAAATCTCCAGCTTCACAGCAGAAATAAACATATCTACTGTACAGCCTGATTCAAAACAGGTTTTGGTCTCTATAGTTAATTTCTCTGTTCATGACCACTGTACTATTTTTTAACTCACCCGTTTAGATTATATTTAAGTGGCTTGTTTGAGCACCCTGGCATCGATGAAGGTGATGAACTTTGAGCTTATAGCGTCATGTTTTAATCAGTTTCATAACCTTTCCTAATTTTATGAAAATTTCTTATGAACAAGATTATGAACTCATGGCACGTTTGAGAAAAATACACATTCATTCTGTTTGAAACTCGTAAAGACCCTAGCTGTAAAACTTAAATATATATATATATGTATTTAAAAATGATCTATGTCTTTGATTGGTCTCTAAATTCAGCGTTATGTTGCCTATGTTCATCTGACCAAACACCGTTTCTGCCGAGCAACACCAAATATAGTGTCCTATTGACCCTTATCTCTTTAGAGGCAAGGTAGTAAAAGGTTAAATGTCATTAATCCTCCATCTTCTATGGAGGAGTGATTTATCATTGGACTTGACAAAAGGTGATTTGTTTACTCAGATCCGCCCCTTTAGTTTCACATCCTGCCGCCTGGTGCAGATTCAATCACTCTCTGTCTGGTGAAAGTATGTGACAACTTGACATGTTGACGTGTGGACGTAATTGTGTGTCACGCATATAAAGTTTACTAAAATGGAAATTGACCATCCAGGGATGTTTTACAGCAGAATTACCTAATTTACTGTATTGACATTATTGACCCCTTTACAGGCTTGAGAAGGGATTCTGGTGACCTCAGCCAGTAAACACATTGGGAGAGATCAATACGACAAAGTCAGAGTTCACTCGGCTCCCCCGGCCAGGTTGATTGCAGAATGAACTCCATTAAAAGTTTCCAAGGCCCAAAAGTCAAACATCATTTGGCTCAGATGTCAGAAAGTGTCCGCCGGAAAACCAGAAGACACGCTGGTGGTAATGGAGTTTGTTTTGGGGGCTTTAATTGCAGGTGCACTCGTGCCAATAACTCTGCACGGGGAGGATTTGTTAAAGTGAACAACTGTGTCTGAGATTAAAGTCAAAAGACTAAACTTCAGCCCTGTCCAAACCACAGACTTCTGGCCCGGTGACATCTGTGCCTCCATTGACAGCTGTCCTCTTAGATCTGTGGCTGTGTCGCCGCAGTAGAGCAGCAAAGGTCCGAGCCTGTCAGTTCTCTGCAACTCAATGTTTCACTCGTCATCGCACCTTCAAGTTTTTCGGCGACACCTCCTTACGTGGGGACACCTGCCATAGTCATTACTCTAATTGTCCGTTTTGTCTCATGAATGAAGGGCATACAGAATGAAATTAGGCACTCGAGTCGCCACCACAGTGTTGATTCGATTCAGTAGTCAGACTTGGGAGGTCTGCGGTAATTGAATTCGCAAATTGAGCACCCCCCACTTACCCCGCACCCTGCCACCGCCTCATTGATGAAGGCAGAATTTCTGGAGCTATTCCCCCTTTGCTGCCACTCTGTGTATTCTTCCTCCTTTTTTCTCCCCCTCCACCAGCCACAGTTCCACGCTCTCCTCATCAGTCACCTCACCCACTTCCTCCCCTTCCCTCTTTCTCCTCTCCGACTCCTCCGTCATCCTCTTCATCCGTCCGTCTGCAGCCAAGACTTACTTTCTCCTCTATTTACAAAGATAAAGCCTTAATGGCTCTCTTTGTGCTTACTGACAGCCACTCAGCCGTGGCAGCCCAGTCAACAGATAAATATTTCTTTTCTCCGCTTCCCTTTATCGCGAGCTAGCTTCAATTAGTGCAAGTTACAGTCATTTAATGAATTCCCTCTGTGACCTTTGCTCTGCTCGCCTCCTTTCATGGATTTGACTAATTTAACTTTGTCTGAAAGGTCCGCCTGTGTGTGTGTGTGTGGCGTGAGCTGGTGGGATTCAGGATGGGGGGGCGTGACATGTTTTGTTTGCTGACTGATAAATGGATGTATAATGCTAGTAGATCAAGGTTTGGAAAGGGGATGGGGCTGAGGTTGGGATGGGAAGAGGCGAGGAGAACATTTACACGCCCCCGCCCTCCCTCCCCGCCACCGCCGCGCCGCCGCCACCAGCACCAAGCTGTCCAAATCTGTGACATGTGGGCCGACACTCTGTTCCTCTCTTCGTTTCCCTCTCTCTGTCTCGTTCCTGCCCCCCCTCCCCTCCCCACCCCTTCTTTCTGTAGATAGATATTTTTATTCCTTGGCACCTCGGTATAGATAGGCCATTGGGCTCCTGTCTGCTGGGGCAGCTGGCTGGGGGTTGGAAAGGGATGAAGGATAAGTAGATTCAATCGGGCGTTGCAAATCAACTTTTCCACCAGCATCCTGGGAAGACCTGATAATACAGGTTTCTAATATCTGACCTGTCTGGCAGAAAGAGAGGGAGAGTGAGAGGATGGGAGAGAGGGAGAGGGAGGGATGGGAGGAGAGCGATGGAGGCAACAGAGAGCAATGAACACACTGATTTGATGCGGCTAATAGTTCTGCAGTTGATAAGCACAGAGGCGCCAGTCACAAAAATGAAAGGCTAGCAACAGAGTGAAATAAATTGGGTCTAGCTTTTTTGTCTCAGTCCCGTCAGAGTTTGGACATGTATCCGAGGGGTTTGGCAGACAGGGTATCAGCAAGGTTTCCTGTTTGTGTCTCTCCACCTGTCAGCCTTCATCCACTCCCCGATCGGAACGCTGTTATCATCGTTGTTTCAAAAAACCCAAACACCCTCACGGCTCCTTATGCGAGTCAAACTCAGATGTGTGAAGGGGAGAGACAAGACAAGCCTGAAACGTGTAGTATGAAGCTGCTATTTGTATGTTAGGGACACTCTTTCAAAGGCTGCTTTAATTAACATTCATGTCCCATTTTACATCCCAGATCCTGACAGTAACAATACAACAATTGCGCGGGCTCGCTCAGGTAAGGAGGCAGTAATGCACCGGCCCTGTGAAGCGACGTTCAAATGGTTTTATATTACTTGATGTAAACCTTTTTCAAATTCAGCACGAGACATTCAACCTTCGTAATGTGTAAAAAAAAAAAAGATTTGTAGCTGTAAACAAGATAGCAAGGACGTGCACAAGGCAGGACTAAAGTTACCCGAGCAAGGCTGAGCTGCCTCGGAGCACAAAAAAAAAGTTTCATTCCTCCTCTTTTAACTGCAGCGATACAGGAATAATAGGTGTATGTATAATTAAATCGTCATATCGTTGGAACCTTTAATACTTTTTGATCGGCATGCCTCCGCAGGAAGGCAATGCCGCGTGACGTGATACAGACTGACAAGCCTGTGTGGAGATTTATTCACGGGGCGTCCCATTAGTTTTACCGTTCGTCATTAATCATTTGCGCAACCCGCAGCCCTTTAAATGTCTGTACGTGCCCGCGCTCAAACGCTTTTGGGGACATCCGAGTACAGATTCAGAGCAGGAAACTACGTGCGGGACAACGAGGTGAATTTGAATTTAAATTCCAAGTACAAGCTGTTGCAGCTGAAAGCGAAACTCATATACTTTTAATTAAATTAATGTGATGATTTTCAGTCTGTGCTGGGCAGACATCACAGCAGAGTGTTTCTTTTTCTTTTTTATTGAAGCATGATCACGATTCCTTACCTTAAACAAGTATCTATTAGAAGATGTAGCCATCCTGACCTTAACTTTCCCTTCTGACCCTAGCTGCTCCTGCTGATAGGGCCGTCAGATCCCCCATGTGTTCTTCTAGTGATTTGCAACCAAAGACTTTGAGAGAACTTTTTTTTACTTGAGCCCATACATTTGCCCCGTCTCTTAAAAGTCGCATTCTTTTGACACCGCAGCATACTTACAGCTGACAACTTAGAACCAAACAGCTCCTCTCTGAGGTGTTTGTGTATTATGGATCAGGCCTGCCCAAACAGACAGGGCAGAACCTTCTGTGTCTGTCCAGCCTGCACTAAGTGTGACAGTGCAGACACTGCCACTCTGACCTTTCCTGATGCTACCAGCTACAACCCAGCCAATACCAGCGCTAACGAGACACTGACATGGCTTGACAGCCAGGGGTGGCACGCAATTATCCTAGCGAAGAAAACTGCATGTTGGCGTACGTGCGCGTGTGTGTGTGTGTGTGTGGAGGTGAGGTGTCTGTACGTGTGTGTTTGTGAAGCCAGGGAGAAAGACTCAATGAGTGCATGCTTGTGTCACCATCCCCGCGAAGCCAACAAAGCTTGGTTCTTCTTATTAATGATTGATGTGTCCAAATCTCGGTAGAACTGTCCTGTCAGATCCCGACACAGGTGAGCCTCATCAACATGAACTCAGTCACCTAGAATGCCTTGCATTTCGGTTAGAGGTTCTGATCTCAGAATAGCCTGGCCTTGTCTGCTCCCGGTATTGCCTGATGTGACCCATTTATTGACTCTGGTTGTCAGCCGGGCTGTTTGAAGTCAGGGTTTTGGCCATAAGCAATTTATTTTTTTCTTCACACTACTGAAAAAAGGGCCTCCAACCTTGAGGAGAATGATGTGTGGACTCACCGTATCCACGTCGATGCTGAGATCCAGCAGGGTGTGAGTGGTTACAGCCATCACGCTACTAGTCTATAGTTTCACTAGACTTTTATGCGAGTCATCAGAATTCATGTTTTGCCGTGCTCTGCTCGATGTCAGCCATTACATTTTTGTCGGAGGATTATCTCATAAATAGACGATTAGATTCATCTCCATCTGATTAACAACAGTTAATTAGCGGGATAAGCCACTCATCCGCGGCACACTGGTGTTGTTCTTCTGGAACATTTCAGATGAGGTGACTTTGAGAATAATGTCAGTAAATCAATTAAGTCCTCAGTCAATAAATGAAACTGACAGAAGATAACAAGAGGTACTGTACGTAGACAGTGGCGCCAGCACCTACCCCTGGATTTGACTTTGACACATTGACTGAATGGTTATTAAATCCATATCTTTAAACAGATGACATCACGCGAGGCTGTCATGTTTATTTGTATTGTTTATTTCTAAGTTGCTCCCCACTCGATATATTCAAGGTTATTAAGCAGCGGCGGATAACGGCGTGCTATTTAAAGCGCTGAACTGGAGGTGATGCTGTGAAAGTTCAGTTACTTGACATGCTGTAAGAAGTCCTGACTACTAAGAATATTTTTGAAATCTGCACAGCTGATAGGACTAAAAAAAAGAGAAGAAAGCAAAAAAGCCTTGTATTTTCGCAAATCCCTATGAAGAATGGATGCTTACATGACGGATCCGAAACGCGGATACATTTGACACGTTTGTCTGTTGCGCTTTCTCGTCTGTCAGGTCATCGCTCCATCAAATTCCACGCCGAATACAAGTTGCACATAGTTATTACATCAAAGCAAGCGCATAGAGTATTACAATAATCCAAGGTAGGGGGAGGCGGGCATCAAACGTGGAGGAAACTGCAATAGGGAAGTGGGGTCAGGACCTTACGCTGCTGCCTGGATAATAAAAGAAGGATTTGTGCTCAGAACAAAGGAGGAGAGGTGGAGGACTTGGGGAGTGACAACGCCTGAACAACATCCAGCCGTCTGCCAGCTGGAGATGACTAAAATGCAATACATGACAATAAATGATTTTAGGAAGACAACAGAGTTAAATTGCTCGCTATTGACGCCACATCTGGCGGCGCGACGCGGAGCCTCATAAACACGGCCACTGTGCATCACTGCCCGGCGTCGAAGGAATTAAAATCAAATGCAAAATAATCTATTCACTAAAGGCCGCCTCGTAGACTTTGATCTGTAACTCTTTGCGAATTAAGGATAACAATTTTGCTTAACATCAAGCACTTCAATCAGATAGTTAGACAATCTTTGGTGGGAATATGTGCCAACTTCCAAGGGCATAAATCAAAGGAATAAAAGGGAGTTGCTATTCCTTTGTTGCAAAGGCCACTTGGCTCAGATACATCAGTGGCTGAGCTTACTGCAATGCCTTGGAGGACTCAGTGCTAGGCGTTGTTATTGATCTGTCTGTGTAAAGTTTCTGGAGAGTGATTCCGTGTATAAAGCATCTATGCATTTTTAAAGGCGTGCTGGAATCCAGACTGGACACGTATCATTTATCTATACCCTTAACTCCGATTATAGCAATTCCACACATGACAAATTGTCGCTCTCTGAGCTCAGCCAGCTTATTGGCCTTCTCAGATGTCCAGTTCTTGATGCTCTTAATTTGCAGTCATGTGTTTGTGACCGATGGAAATTTCAGCTCGCGGGAATGGGGAAGTGTTGCGGGACTGATGGGCAGCAGAGGTCACTCTGCGAATTGTTATTTCAAATATAGCACGCCGCGAGCGCTCTTAACATTCCTCCCTCTCCCTCTCTCTATAAGTGCAGTATATTCTTAACAGTGATCCATTGTGGTGCCTATGACAAGAAAATAATGTATTTCTACCAGAGTCTATCAGAGAAATGACTTTGGAGGTAGAGGGAAGAGGAGCCAGATCAATATGTTTCAGGCAGCTGTGAGTGTTTTTGAAACTGAATTTCCACCTTCCTTTGAGTTGTTTTGACCTTGATCTCCAAGAAGATATGTCTCTGCTGCTCCCCAGCTTTCAGCACTCTGTGATTATCCTGTACACTATGAAAGATAACCTGCGTGGTGAGCTCCACTTTTCCTGGCCCCCCTCGCAGCAGCTCTCGCCATTATCTTGCCAATCCAAAAAAAAAAAAAAAAGCCGAACAAAAGATGTCACCATGCGGCCATTGCGCACCTTCATCCCGAGCACACCCCTCATTATTATTATTCCCTTGCTGTCTAACTGTTCTCGGTGATAATTGAATTTAAATGAAGAAAAGGCAGAGGAGAATGTTCTTTTTGTGCCGCGTTAACATGCTGCCATTAAAAGCGCTGGTTGTTTTAATGGGCCAGGTCTCAAACTATCAAGACTGTAGAGAACAAGAGCGAGAGGGAGAAAGAGAGAGAGAGAGAGAGAGAGAGAGAGAGAGAGAGAGGTGGAAAATAGCAACGAGAACGAGAGAGAGATTAGAAAATTGGATTATAATTAGTTTACTGCAAATTGCTCAGGTTCTGTAGCACTTTAAAACTGTGGGGATCTTCAAATCTTCCTGTTTGTGAGTGGCTTAGGCCTCTATGGCGTGCATATTCTATTTTCAGTCTAGTTTATGATGACATGCAGGGCTGCTACACGGACCAAAGGAAATGGGCATGAATGCATGATTGGATTTCTGCCAAAATAAACATTCAGCGTTGTCCCCAGATGATTGTTCAAAGAGAGGTGCTTGTTGAGGCGTCAGCAGACAGAAACACATGTTGTGACAGTTCACACGGAGTGATTTGATGCATGCAAAAATCAAATGATATGCCACAGTCAGGGAGCCCTACCAATGAAAACAAAATCAGGGCATTAGCATGTTTCAGCTGTGCCTCAATCAATGTTGTCTGTGGTCTCTGGTTTTCATGTCCCTCAGTAGGATTGGAGACAGACCGAGCAAAAAAAAAAAAAAAAGCAACATCCATGTTAGATGATTTTTTTTTTTTTTAGAAAGAATTCTTTCCCCCGCACTACCCGCTCCTTTCAACCTGACTGGTTAGCCAAGCAAAAGGAAACATCTACAGTTCCATATGGTCATGCTGTGCCAAGATACAGGAAAGAGCATTAGTCTGACATGGACTTTGATAGATGCATACCACATATTGGCCTCAAGGTTGATAGACATTTAGATTTTAAGAAGGTACACCTACATTATTTCAATTTCAGGCTAAAAATCAGAACAGAAATGTGCACTCATGATGCAGCTAAGATTGAGCCAAGAGGCTCACAAATAGGTTGAATTGAATTTTTATTTTAGTTTTTTTTCCAGAAAACCTGGAGAGTAAGTTCATACATACCAAATGTTGAAATTTCTCTTTTGTATGTGCATCATATCTAGGAACAAATTGGGCAAGTTATATGAGTAATATCAACAGAATCAGTTCTGTGTGGTGCGACAGTGATGGCAGCTGGAGCCCAAAATGCATTACATTTTCATTATGACCAGAGCAATGCGGCACATAGTAAGGTGCACTCTTGGTGCACCCCATTTATTCTGAATGAAGAGGTGGCTGCTGCAGTTCAATGACCTCTTATCTGATGGTGTGCCGCTGTCATTGAAGCCATCAGAGTGAAAGGATTAAGCCTGGCTTATATCGATATAAGTCCTGAATGGAGAACACACGCGTACATACATGCACATAGAGTGCGCACAAACACAAACGCACGTATGCAATATAGCATGTCCTTCTGAAAAACATTAGAAAGGCATATTAGGTCAGAGCTTCTGGGTAGGAAGATATGTTTTCATCTTGGGAGCAGATGAGGAAAAAAGAAAAGTCAATAGAATTCTCTCAGCTAGATATTAAACAAATCAGCCTCGGTCGCCAGTCCATCCCTGGATGTCAATAGTACAATGACATCACATTAAATGCGCACCACAGAGCATTTACATCATGCGTTTGGAAAGAATTGAGTCAGTGCCTGGTTTGCTGCACTGATGGAGAGGTTAGAGGACAGACAGTATGCATTGATCACTATTTGCAAGGATGCAAATAACAATTATCCTTCTACAAGTGTGGACACTCGAGTGCATAGCAGATGCGCAGTGTGTCAAAGCGAGCACATCTCCACAGTTGTTTAAGAGAGAGAGAGACTGTCGATACTTTTGCCTTTTCTTTACAGTACTTGACCTAGATTGACTCTTTTTTGCTATATTTTCAGTAAACATGAAAATGTGCTGATGCACACACACACACACATGCACTGCAAATGTCGGGAACCTGTGGGGAACCTTGCGGGGATTTGTTGCAGCAATCAAGACTCGGTCCATCTGACAATTAGATCTGATGACCTTCAGACTGCTGTGCTTCTCCAGCACAATGTAGCCCACATGCATCACTCCAGCAGCATATCAAACATTTATGTGCCCTGAAATCCTGAAACCTCTTTGAAAGCAGTTACTCAAATGACGAGATGGACGTGTTTTAATATTCAGCTCAAAACCTGCTTTAATGTTTCACCATTGTCACCTCAAGGCCTAATAACACAAACAGTCCGATGATTAGAATCGCACGCTGTAGTGCCTTCTGAAGTAACGGAGGGCCCGCGCTTCCTTGTTGATCTTTTGTGTTTCGGCATGCGTGGTCATGGTTGCGTGAAGACCTGCCTTTGAACGTACCTGCTTTAATGTTCGCTAATGCAGAGTTTCATCGGACCAAATGACTTCTCTCTAACATGCATAATGTATTGTTACGTCTTTACACATCTAGCTCAAGATCAAGAAAATGTACTTATGTAAAGGAGAAAAAAAAAGGTCAGCCCTTCCTGCTGATTTCTCGCCGGCTAGCAGTCGTGATGCAGCGATGTTTATGATAGTGATTAATGGAATTTTAACTTGTTAAAACTACTGGTGTTGTGTTGGGATTTGCATGCATAAGCACCGCACCATAGCTCTGCAACTGTAAGTGAATTTTTTTTTTCTTCGAAAACTAGCTATATAAATATTATAGATTGGGTTTAAGTCCAGATTTGATTTAATCAGATAATACTGTTGGCCTTCGAACACACTAGCTCAGGTCTGATTTGAAATTAAAAGTTATAAATAGTCAATTAAAGCAGAGAGTATGTGCAAAATGACCTAGAGCAGAAATGAATGTTTAGGTGCTTAAATTGAAACCCAAGGCTAAATGAATTTAACACCATTTTTTTTAATAGTTCAAAATATCGAGCACTCTCCTTTTTCTTCTTTTAAACAGAGGCCGCTTAGCTCTGGGCTGTAAGAGGCACCATGTTTGTTCTCATAGATGAGTCCCACAGAGAGAGTTATTGGGCGCCGGGCTTGTGGCAAAAAGGGAGGTGATTTTTCAAAAGAACTTTTACGGCGTGAGGAATCCTGAAGTCCAACCGTATGTGTCTCTGCCGCAGTCTTACACACTGAACTGTTTCAGACGCGACCTTCCTCGTGGCAAATGGAATTGTGGTGGTCTTACTTAGCCGTAAATCCTATCATAATGAATTTTTCTCCTTCGCTTTGCTGTGAAATCGGCCCGTTCAATCAATTTAAAAAGCTGACAACGGGCATTGGTTCCACTGGGTCTTTCACAATGCTGATGCCAAGTTAGTGATTTCTGTTTTATCATATTGCACCGTGGGATCGTGTTGCCTGTAGATGTAGGTGTAAAGTTGTGTACCTCGGATCAGGATTGCTCATCAGCTTGCCAGTTCAACGTTCCCCACTTAAATTATACCAATCTCCACGAGAGATTTATTGACTAAGACAGAACCGTATGGTGTCATAACTAATAACTCAGCATCTTGATTTACCATCCATAATTCACTCCAGCAAGGCACTTACTGTCTTGGAATAAATTGGAATATTTAAGCAAACAGATATATGCCTTGTGGCATTTAAATAAGTAATACATCTCCCTCCCAAGTGTTCTCAATTCTGAAAAAAAGAGTGCAATCCAGTATACAAGTTTGATGCACCGCTCACCAGAATGAGTGTTTTATTTTTCATGCTTTTGCCATCCATTAGCTGTGTTTTTGAGCCAGGTTGACACACTTTGAAATACAGTTATTCAAAATGTTGCAGTCAAATTGAACATTCATTTGCCATGCTGAGATATGGTATGCAGCGATGCATATGGACGCAGTGCATCACGGGGCTCTGCGTTTCTCTCCACGGGCAAGTGAGTTCATGGTTTGATGCCGGAAATGCGCTAGTCGTGACATCTACTCGGCATTTAGCTTTATTTTTTTTTGATAGTGATAGTCGAGAGAGACAGAAAAGTCAGAGAGAGAGAGAGAGAGAGAGAGTGGGGATGGCATGCAAGCAAAGGGCTGGGGCTGGATTCCAACCCAGGGCGGGCACGGCGCTAAGGACTCAGCTGTGCTCTACCCAGTGACCCACCAGGGCACCCCTGTGACAACTACTTGAAAAAGCACAGGGTAGTGTCACATAACTCTGAATATATTCTATGAAAATAGTTCTTAATGTCATTTCTGAGCAACATTTATTACAACGGAAATTGTAGCAATTTCTCGACTATAGCAGGTCCAGTTCCTCCGTTCTTTCCCCCTCTGACGTTCGCATAATCATTCACAATCTCAAGTAGTTCTAATATAGATATGACTCCACAACATGTTCCCTTCAACAGACCTAAAAGGTGCTTAAGGCATGGGGGCCCGCATGGGTGGGGCGGTGGGCTTCCATTTCTTTCTTCCAGGCTCTTAAGTCACTCTCCTGCTCTGACCCGTGAGTTACTCACTGAGCTGGCTCCTGCCTCGCTTTTTCAAATGCTAATGACAAGCAGCGCTGAAAGCCTCAAATTGGGCCATGCAATTCAGCCTGTGGTGTTTGGTGAGGCCCTGTTCATGTTGGAGACCGTGGTCCCCCCCCACCGCCCCTCCCTCCCGGTCTTTTGTGTGCTCCGGTAATAGGCACAGATGTTCCTCTTGCCTCACACAGGGCCACTTTCCCCTAATCGCCACCTTGTATGCGGACGGCTTTCACCTGCCCCAGCAGCTCCCTTCTTTTTCCTCTCTCTCTCTCTTTTTCCAATTCTCCCTCCTCCTCCCATACACCGCCCCCCCCTCCCTTTTAACACTCTCTTTCTGTGTGTGTGTGTGTGTGTGTGTTTCCCCGACAGCGAAGGCCTTCCTTGATGCACCCCAAATTTCAGATGCTACTTCTCTGATTGTTTAAACGTTGGAATTGTAAAGATGGAGAAAGGGAAGGCAAGAACAGGATGGATGGATGCAGGGGGATAAAAAGAAGCCGGTGTCATTTTTTTTTTTTGTGATTTGGGAATGGGTTAAAAAAAACGGAGATGGGCGAGCCTCTCCTCGCTCCAGCTGGAGAGAATTTGGAACATAATACCCTTGTAGCAGCTCGGCCAAACCCCAATGCTGATGGTGCATTTAGGCTGCCTCTCTCTATTGGGCTAGTGGATTGAGGAGCGAGAGGGGAGAGGGGGGCTTCTAGCTAGGCTTAAAAATTGGACCGAAGTGCAGTTTGCTTCATGGTCCCTGTGGTGCAGTGCGATTTATCTTGGTGCTTTCAAACGGAGTGTGGAAATGTGTCAAAATTTGGTCTCTGTAGGGACCCCGAGAGAGAGAGAGAGAGAGAAATAAAATGTTTTCATCCTCCCGTCGATGTTTTTCCAGCGAAATAAATTTGATAAGTGTCTTAATCACCTTGAAACGAGACCGTGGCAGACGCCGGTGAAGCGTAATGGCACATTTGCTACGAGTTATGTCAGAATTCAGAAGTAGGGAAGAAACGACACCTTTTGTGGTAACGTTTAATTAAAACTTCAGAGGATCAAATTACGTCACATTTTCTTTTCACTCTCTGTCCGTCTCATTCTGCCTCTTTGTGACGAGCCCTCACAAACATTTAGGTACGCATTCGCCAGGCATCGTGGGCTTATTTTTCGCAGCTTAATAGCAGCGCCTGTATTTATAGTGCAGTTTGTGCGCCACAGTGAAAATCACTTGTTATCCTCAGAGTCCAGAAAGAACCTGACTTGCCCCAGTTTGGTCGATGATTGGAGCACTAATGCATAGATAAAAAAAAAAAAAAAGAGCCACAGTGCAACAGGTAAGGATTAAATCAATGGATTCTCTTTGGTGGCTTAGTGCGCACTTCAT
Source organism: Nibea albiflora (assembly GCA_014281875.1). Taxonomy (NCBI): domain Eukaryota; kingdom Metazoa; phylum Chordata; class Actinopteri; family Sciaenidae; genus Nibea; species Nibea albiflora. The sequence continues at coordinate 21,810,979 of CM024799.1, read as the reverse complement.
ACTATATTGCTGTTAGGAGAAGGAGACTTCGAAGAAACGCAAGTAGAAGGTCAAATAATTGAGAATTGCTGTGCATGGCACTAAAGCCGAATCAAAGAATTTTCGATCAATGTAGTTTTCCTGCCCTCCAACACATTTCGTGTTTAATGCAACGCTCAGCTCGTGTCGAGTTGAGGAGGTGATGATTGCTCAGAGAGGAGAGTGGGAGAAAGAGTGACTCTTATTTTTGTTATGTTTGTCGCAGTTGCGATGCTGCGCGTTGCGCGTCTGCGCTTTTGTGATGTATCTTGACAGTTTTATGGCTCAGCAGAGACCTCTTTATTGCGTGTCTTCGCTGAGTGCATCATACTGTAATCATAACTTAACCACGACCTTGGCCCAGCCTGGGTGGGAAAAGGAGGCTGTAACATGGCTTATGATGCAACACAAGACGAGATAAGAACTCGCGGAGGTCGCTGATTTGGCGCGGCCTCTTTACTTTCCTTTCAACCAGGTCCCAAAACAAACATGAACTGAAGGGAAACTTTAACCGAGACTTCATTTATCCACGGCAGGAGGACGTTTAGTTTCCAGCGTTTGCAGCGCTCCGCCTAAAAGCCGTCTAATAAATAATGGGAGCTTTACTGAACTTGATGAACTGACTGCATGGCATTCAGTAGCTCCCCGCACAAACACGTACACACGTGCTATGCCCAGCACATTCAGTGCGGCGTGATTATTCAGCCTTTCGTCAGCTGTTTGATTGCTTCTCTCAAAGGGCAAAGCCCCGCAGTAGCCTGCGTGCAGGATAATTAGTGTTGTGATTGTGTGATTGTACTCAATAACCACGGGTGCCTGTCTGCAAGAACCCATAGGCCACTTTGGTCAGTTTGACTTGATACACACCAAAGGAACTTGCACTCACTGAGCCAATCAAGCGAATTATTGCAGGTTACAAGGGTTTTGATGATATATTTATGCAGCATATGTATGACAAGACTGCTGATTCTGTAACAGCCACAACAGCCGCACCTTCCATCTGCTGAATAGTCTGATTCACATTCTGGGGAGGCCCGAAACTTCTGAGGTTGTAATAGGAAACATTGTCACCTGATCTCTTTTCACATGCTCGGTTAATTAGATTTACCTCTCTTATAAGGGTGTTTGAGTTTAATTGCGGCTCATTATTTCGGATTGGTATTTCATAAACTGGACCGCAAAAGGATTAACTAAAGATGCAGTTTGTAAGCTTTTCAGAAAACATCGCCTCCCGTGTGCGTTTAAGCATCTCGCCTCTCTCGCCCGTGGCCGCTTTTGGTTCTGACCAAACAGCTTCGCTACACACGAGATGTGTGTCAATATTTGACCGTGTTTCTCCAGGAGTAGGGGGAAAAAAAAAAACATTTGTTTGTGTGGTGGGCAACGTATTCTGAAACGGCTGCAATGTGGAAAAATACTGTTTAAAAGTGATTTTTTCCTAGGGGGGGGATTTGAATCCTGAATCATATTTGTGATACTTCAGAGCTCATTCCGTGGATATTTAATATCAATATTAGAGTATTATTCTTTTTTAAATGTTGGATAAGGATCTGAAGCATAATACAATATATATTTAAGTATGTAAGTTTGTATTTTCTTTTCACTGAAACGGAAGAGAATACCACTTTGCTTCACAGGGACACATTTGCATTGCGTGATTAGGTGATCGACATATTTCTCTGACATCCTTGTGTCAGACAGCACATTTGCAAAGTCTTTGCAGGCCTTAATGAATATTGAGTGGTCTATCTCTTTTGCCTCCCAATTAATGAATAGATGTTGGTAATTATTTGACCAATGCCTCTCTCTCATGACATGTCCCATATCCATCACTAAGTTAAAAATAAATTAAAATCAATACAGCCGGCAGACTCTTAGGACAGTGTCAGTGCTTCCTATGGAGGGACCCATGCAGGTCTGAATAACAACTATTGATCCTCCTTGAGGAATATTCTCTTTTATCACCTCCCCTTCTTTACATGCACACACACACACACACAGACACACAAAAGATAAGTGTTTCTTTTCCCTCTTTTCTCATAGTTACATACATTGGCAGCAGCTGACAAAGCCCCATCTTGTTTGTTCTTATCGTCCCATTCCACGATAAAGAATGCAAAAAGATCGGAAAGTCGAAAACAAACAAACAAAAAAAACGACGGGGAGAAGAAAAAAAAAAGGGAAGAGCTGTTGCCGATAAAAAAGCTGGCACGGATGTGATTTATATTTCAAACGACTCCCGCTCCTGTCCCCGTGTCTCTGTCCCCCCTGTGCGGTAGGTGGCCATTGTGTAAACAGCTCCTTGAAAAACAAATGGCTCCCTAAATCGTTGTAAAGAGCTGTGGCAGCTCGATCCGACCGGAGGCCCGGGGAGAGAGGGGACGGGAGATAACGTGTGTCAGCAAACATTGACTGGGCTTTATCACAATGAGGTTTCTGTGTTGGAGGAGCTGAGAGGCTGGCTAGCTAATCGTCCTCCACAGAGAGCGCACATTCCTACAGGTCAGGGCTCAGGGTTATATGTGAGTGTGTGTGTGTGTGTGTGTCAAGAGAAGGACTTTTGGTATGTTTATGCTCGGGCTAAAAAAAAAAAAAAAAAAAAAAATGCAATTTTGTCAATTTTTTTCTCGCCCTGCTCCTGTCCCCCCCCCCTCTTGCCTCCACACCGTCTAACTTTGTGTGCTGTGACCTGCGATAAGCTCGACGGAAAAGCGGTGTTTGCAGTTATAACTGTGATGACTATTTGTTTACCCTTATCTAAACTGTGCGATAAATCACAGACGAAAAGTAACATCTGGTGTGGTAGGGAGTCGTGGAGGAGAAGAGGACTGTGTGTGTGTGTGTGTGTTTTGTGTATTTTTTTTTTTTTTTTTAATGGAGGGGTCACTCTCAGCTCAGGGAGAGGGTGAGAGTTTACTGCTCAAGGACAGACTAGGGAATTAAGTTTCACACAAGCATGAAGGGGTTTACTCTCTTAACAAACGACATCCGAGGAGAAAGACACACTAAAAGCACTCAGGGTGATTCCGCTTCAACTGTGACGTTAGCCTCGAGGCATCTTTTCATCTCGGTTCATGACTCGGGAGTTTTGCCCCATGTGTCTCTTTAAGTGTTTTCTGCTCTCCTCTTCTAGGGCACCGGTTCTGAGCCGCTCAGTGCAACAACACCAAGCGTCTGCCTCCTCCCGCTTGCCCACCAAGACTCGCTCGGCTGCAGTTACGGATCCCGGCCAACAGATGTCAGCCTTTCCAGTTGATTTCCTTGTCAAAGATATTGGATTGAAAAAAAGCAGTCAGTGCTGTCAGTGCACTCAGATCCACAGCCTCAAACAGAGCACTGAGATTTAGAGAATTAGCAATGCAGAAGACAAGCCGGTCCAAGATTTACTTTGATATACATCATGTATGTTAATGTAATTCTTTATTGATCCCCCCGGGGGAAAGTCTCTTTTTTTGCTTAGCCCGACTGGGGGGAGGTCAGAGTGCGGGGTCAGATACAGCATAAACCCCCCCCCCCCCCCCCCCCCCCCCCAACCTCAGCTCAACCGGAGCTAGTAGGGACCAAGTGTCTTGTTCAATGACACTTCAGCAGGATGAATGCGTCCTGACACGGGGCTTTGAACCCTGGTCATGTGATTGAAAATACCCTGTTTCCTTAGAGGAGGTCAGCTCTGCCCTATCCTTAAAAAAAAAAAAAAAAAAATGTGGCTATTCATCCTCTGCTTTGCATAAAGCCGACCGTTTAATCCTGTTTAGCCGTCAGGCCCGTGATACCTTCTGGGGGGAATCGCTGCTATCCTTATCGTATTTATCCAGTGATGACAGATTAGTGGGTGTTAAATGCACTTCACATACAGTAGACATCGCCACCGGATTGGTACGAACGAGTTTCAGGGAGGGAGGGCTCAGACTCAGAGCATCCTTTTTTTTTTTTGTTGTCAAAAAAGATGAATGAAAACCTACTCACTGAGCCGGCTGCATACTGGAACAAGATAATTCTTGGCAATAAGTCTAAAAGTGAACACTGTAATAATTCAGCGGCGGTGCACACACGGATAGATGTGCCGTTCTCGGTGACTGCAAACTGCTGCTCCAAAGGGAAAAAAAAAAAAAAGACTGTTTGCAGTATTCTGATGGAGAAACACCCTGTAGCGCATCGGAGTTTGCGTGGCAGCTGTTGGTTTTGCATGCTGTGAGGGTTTAAAAGGTTCCAGCATGGAGTTGTGTGCTTATGCTGTTCAATTACTATGAAAAAAAAAAAAAAAAAAAGCTATTGGGATAATGCTTATGAGCTCACATACACACTCTATGCACACACACACACACACTAAGTAGCTGAGTGTGCACCGTGAGTCTGTTCCTTCCAGGCAAGGGCTTGTCTGAGAATCTAAGAGGCAGGCAGAAAGGCACAAGGTGGAGACCTCTTCAGATCTGGCTGCTATTAACAGTCTTGTGATCTGCTCATGTTTACCTACTCTCACAACACTGGTACTTGGGGCTGTGTGGAGCATGGGACGCGGGGCCCGGGCCTCTTTGAAGTGAAGTTGATCCCTCAGACTACGCTCTTGGTAATTGCACCTTCTCTCTCTTTCTCTCTCTCTCTCTCTCTCTCTTTTCTTTGACCCACCTCCTCCCCCCACCTTCTCTCACCTTCCCCTTTTTTTTCCTCCCCATTTTCTTTCTCACCCAGATGAGATTTGCAGGATGCAGATGGGGAACTTGTGTCGCCCCTCACGTCTCTGCTCTGCTCAGAACCAAATAGGAAAAAGCAGTTTTAGTAGGAGGGGGGGGGGGGCATCTTGGTCATAATAGTGGGGGATTTTCACGTGTGAGAGCTTATCGGCGTTGCTGATACTCTAAGTCTCTCGCTCTCTCTCTTTTTCTTTGCTGTGGAGCTTATAAAAAATCATGTCTTTCCTCTATAATTCACTCTACCAGATTTAGATGATCATAATTGAAAAGTGGAAGCAAAGCAACGTGAACAGACGGAGCATAAAATGTCCACGTTAAGCAGCAGATGACAAAAAAATGCCATTTGTTTTGCGCTTTCTCGCTGTCTGTCGGCGAAGTAGCCGCGATGACACTTGATTTGAATTTGTTTCGTTCTTTTCTCTCTTTTTTTTTTGTCAGAGACGTTTACTCCATCCACTGTCACTGACGTGCGCTGTGTTCAGTGGCGTGCAGCGTGGAACACCTGTGTGTTGTTGTAATTACTTTGATTATACCTACTATGGGGTATTACAGCAGTCTGGAGAGAGCGTCCAATTTAACCTGCAATGAATTTCAATTCTGACTGAAAACAAGAGAGAGAGAGAGAAAAAAACTTGCTTCCTGGAATATTTAATCAGCGGAGAGATATTCGTATGGTTGCATGCTGTGTGTGTGTGTGTGTGTGTTTGTGTGTGTGAATATAATAAGCAACAGGGATGCATATTGGACTGTGAAGTTCAAGGGTTGTACTTTCCTTTGCTTTTGATCAGTTTGCCGTGATGGGTATTGGTCTGCATCCAGACATATGACAGTCCAGGGGGCCTCATTGGTGAAGCCTGCTCTCCCAAAAGATGCCAGGTGCCTGATTCGGAACAAATGCTCACAAACAGTAACACAAACACACCAGAGGGACCCCGTGTGTGTGTGTGCGCGCGCGTGCGTTCCTCTCCTCGCGTAGTAGAAGGGGCGAGGATGGCAGGTATTGAACTGCGTTGGAGTAGAACGAGCAGCCATGGGCATCTCGCGGTTCATGAACGCTAGTCAGAAAACTGACAAACCAAAGCTGCTTTTTATTCTGCAGCTGCAATGTAAATGGAGCTCGCTCCTGTCCCTCATGCAATCACCCAGACCCACTAACTGTACAGACAGTGGGTTGATTCCTCCTCTTTCTCCCTCACTTTCTCTTTTCCTGTCTGTCTGTAGCAGTCTTTATATATCTCCGTCGCTCTCTCTCTGCTCTGCTCCCCCTTGTCTAGTTAGAGGGCAGATATACCTTTCTTGCCAGACAGGAGAAACCTATACTTTATCATTGCCACATATGGGAAAAGGTATTTTCTCCCAAAGGGAAAACTGGCATGCAATTATAATGTTGTAGCTGCCCCAAACATCCTTCGCAAAATATATAGCATCCTGTTTTTGACTTAACATGAGTTTATGATCTCTTACATGGCACCACAGGGTTGCACGTTTACTGTGGGGTTTTTCCCTTTATGTCCCTTTATGCTTGATTTACTGAACCGTGCAAAGGCTATTTAAATTGACCTCCAGCTCTGAAACCTTTGTCATTTCAAGGCAAACAAACAGCTTTCCACGATGGCAGACAGAAGAAATGCCTTTTAAAAGATGCAACAACAAAAAAATAGCTTTTGCGACCAACGGTGACTAACTCCGAAACAACGCTGCCTTCAGTTTGCGTGCCGGTCCTGTCCACATAAATATCCTCACAGAGATAGTGCAAACACACCTGTGATTAGTTGTGGTAAATTGCAGACAAATAAATTGAACGAGTAAATGCACCAAATTACAGATGACAGCACTTTGAGATGTCTGGAAGCAGTTTCACCGCTGCAGTGTGCCCGTCATACTAGCCGCTCTCTACCATCGGAGTGGTAAAGTGGGACAGATGTTGAGGGTTAGAGGGGCCCCAGTGGGATATTGAGAATGATGGTTTGGCAGGGAGCGCGGGACAATAAAGGGAGGAGACGGGAGAGGCCAGGGTTCTCCTTTCACTACACCTGACCTGCCCTGGAACCTGTTCAGCTTCATCTGAAATGAAAGAAAGGTGCCTTTTGTCGTGCCCGACGCTAATTTACATTTGCATTTGGAGCAAGGATTCTCAGTACGCCTTGTGAGAATGAACTGAGCTTCCAAATGATGGTGAAGCCAAGGAGGAGCGCGGGTTTCAAACATTTAAGAGGCGCTTGCGTGGAATAACATCCCCCCCCCCCCCAGAAAGACGGGGAGTGGAGAGCTTCAAAGTGAGAAGACATAAAAGTGCATTCTGAAGCGTCCAGTTATCAATTCCCGATTCATTGAGGGATTGGATCAATAACTGTCCTCCTGAATTTCAGGACAAGCCTTTGAAGTGAGCAGTGGGGTTACAGTAGGCGCGTACTACTGTATATTTTGTTTTCCTGCAATTGATGCTCCGCAGACTTTATAAACCAAGTATCAAACTTCACAGGTTTTCATATTCCCAACGGTGCCCCAGACATATAATGAATGCAACATCAGTTATTTTAGTTTGGATGTCTCCGTCTGAGCTTGAGTTTCAAATTTCAATATATTCATAGTAATAGAAATAGATGTTCTGGGTTTTACTGTGTAACTTTTCTTTTTGTGAATAAAAAAGCATCCTGTTTCTTTGGAGGAAAGGCACTGTTTTGTCAGATTGGTATTCAAGTTATCGTCGGATGCTGCATAATTTTAGGCTGCAGCTGCCAGAGCACAGCAGACCTTCCCTCGGTTTTACATTTTATGAGAGTTTACATACGCTATGTTTCTTCAAGTGGAAAATTGTTTTCTGCGTGATGCCAACAGGTGGACTCATTAGAGAGTCAACATAATCATGGCAATCATTCCTCTCTGCAATTAGAAATATTGATCATTTACATATTACACCAAACTACGCTTGAGTTTTGAGTTATTGTTTTTTTTTTTACTCAGTGATGTTTTTAAAGCCGAAGCATTAGGAAAACAGCAGTCAGAACCGGCGTTATAGACTTGAACTGTGTTTAGAATGAATGAGTGTTAGACTAAGTAACAGTCTAATACCTGAAAATATGTTTTTCACCCAAAGAAATAGTCAAAATGAAAACTATCCACAGTCCTGTGCATACAAGACATAGCAGCTTCCATGCTATTATTTTTTAGTGGTTTCCATTCGCCTTAATTGTTTGTCAGAGGTGACCACAGCACATAAAACCAAATCTATCTGCATGGCTAGATGCTGTTGCTTTAAATGAAAAAGAAATTATGACATGGATGATGATGGTGATCCCATAATGAACATTTAGAGATGGAATATTTTTCAAGTCCATCCGTCCTTCTCTTTCCAAACACACTCCTGTGTCTGTCTGTTAACTTCCTGTCTACATTGGAAGTGGTAATGTGCAGAGCTGAGTCAGATTAATTTGATAATATAGTCAGTAAATACAAATTACATTGTAGTTTTTGTAGCTGGAAGTGTAATCTATTGGATTACAAAAAAATTGAATCTCGAAATGACTTCAAATCAAAACACTGAAAATATTTAACCTTATACTACAAAAATAACAGTTTGAGTTCCACAATTGTGAAAGTGATGGGGATACTGGCAGGAGTGGAAGGATCTGGAGCGACTGCTGATGTTTTTCATGAGTTAACAGTGGATGGATGGATGGATGGATGGATGGATACTGGATGTCATGAAAAAAACGTTTCCTGATTTTTAAATTGCCATATTGCCAAGACATAATCAAAAAATGTTCAGATGCTGGCTAATTATAGTTACTTATTTTTGTGATTACATGTAATGTGTTACTACCCGACCCTGTGGTTTCAAGTGTAATTATCCTACACTGACATTGTTTTTTTTTTTGTATGAAATTTCAAATCTTTTCCAAACTGTTGAGCACAAGTGTTGTGGTCTGGAAAGCCAAGGCTCGAGTCCACTTCCATCCTTTCTATCTTCCAACCCCCCGACGCCTTGCAGATGTTGACCAAGGCTAAAAGGTTGGCTTGGGGGACATTTTAGTTCACTGCACTTTGTTGTCTACCTCTCACTTTGTGAACCAAACCTCTCTGGCCTGGCCTCCCAGGTCAACCACAACATTGACTCTCTCCCAGCTTGTCAACGTGTCAGGGTGCATGCAGGCGTGCTGGAGAGGATGGAAGGGCTGAGGCGGCGAGAGAGACAGACACATGAAAGGCTTGCATGTTGTGAAGATGGCGGTTGAAGATGGCCCTCGAAAACATTGTTCACATTATGCTCTGCCTAAAGAAAAAAAAAGGCAGTCCAGTGGAAATGAAATGACCCCTATGGACCTGCTGTCATGTGACATCTTTGTTTTCCAAGCCTGCGATCCAGCCAATATACAACTCAACCTATTCCTGCAGCACGAATCAGATTTCCTCTCCTAATCTATTTCTGGTTATTGCTGTGGCTTGAAACTTTATTAATTACGCTGCTATACTTACTTGACAGCTATGGATCATCATGTAAATGCTCCCACGGCATCTAACTGAAGCCCCAGTCTCGATGTGTGTTAACAGACGCGTTAAAACTGTTCTCACAACAAATCCCGTCATTCTGCTTGAACTGAAAACATTTTCAGCATCACGTCGCGTTACATCAACGAGCAAGAGAGACGCCGCGCTTTAAATAAAAAAAGAGAAACATTCCCTTTTAAAAATACTTGTCTCCTTGTGCGAAGCGAGGGTTTGAAACGCGGAACATTTAAAGAGGATTTTCACCACGGGGAAACAAATCGGTCTTTTTGAATAGGCCTGTTTCAACTTGTGCTATAATAAGCCCTGGCCTCTCATTTACACCACAGTCGCACGCAGCACAAACAGATGTCGTCCTGGCCAGTAGGGACAGATGTACTGGTGGATGTAACCAATGTGTCCCCTCTCTCCATACAGTTTAAGTCACTGTCCAAACAGGATTAGTGCCAACTTGGAAGTGTCAAAGCAATTACAACAATGACATCAATGTGAGTTGGGGGGTTATGGCTGATGGAGATGAACGCCTACCAGCTCTCACTTGTCACCGCCCACTCTCCACTTCCATCTGCTCCTTTTTCCGATGCATCAGATTGGACTTATTTTTTTTTTTTTTTTTTTTTTTGGACAAAAGATGCACTGGTCCATCAGAGTCATGGGAGTTTGAAATGGCTTGGTTGATTAAAGATGGCCGTTGGTCATCAGCAAGCCGCGTTCAGCGCTTTATTGCCGGACCGGCAAATGTATTTTGATGTCAACCGACTCTTATCTGATCCAGGAGACAAATAGACTGATGCATTAAACAAATTGTGTGTCTGATGCGATCAGGAAAAGCTGCAGTATTAGCTTGAAGGTGATAAAATGCTCAGCAGTTGCTTATTTTGAGTTATAAAAAGGAGGGAAAACAACACTTAAAAAACTTGAAAATGTGGCGCGCATGCAGCAGAGAACACTTGCACATTCGATTTGGATCTACAGCCTATAATTCCATTCAGAAACTGCAGAATGTGCCTTTTTCCCCCCTTTATGCTAATCTAACGTACTTAGACGTCTGTGCGGCTGTAGCTGGGTATTGAAGCATTCCATGATATATTCTGTTGGGGGGGGCGGGGGGTGGAGTAAGTTCATCACTTGATGAAAAATGAATTGATGAAAAAAATTTACCTTGAACGTCCTGGACAAATACATCCATAAGCCACTTACGTAGATAAGCTAAGTGGCAAACCTTACTCACTCCTTTTAATATGCCTCACTGGCGCTCTGAGAAAGAGGGAAAGCAGTACAGATATGACGTACCCTCTTGCTCCCCCTCATTAATCTTAATAAAACAATTGACCCCTGAATAGCTTATTCCTGCCCTGCACCATTAGGCTGCATGACCGAGGCTTTAAATATTAAGCAGGCTTTGTAAAATTTGATAAAATGTTTAGTAAATGGCATAAGGCATGGTACACTCATGGGCCTTTTCTCTTACCCTTGTGTTGTAAATGATAGATATGTTTTTATTAGGCAGAATGCTGTTTTAAGCAGCTTTGTGGTATTGATATTTGCCTTCAGCTTGCATGATTTAAGATGGCAGATACACGCAAACCCATCAGGCCTTTTCTCTACCTTTCACAACGAGCCGCGCTGACATAATTTAGCAGTGAATTTTCATGATTTAAAAAGACAGAGACCATGCGAGCAAGGATACTACGCCATTTCTTGTCTGTGTAACGCTGCACTATATTTGCCCCTTTGCCCCCTCAGGCCGCGGCGATGGAGCACAGTACATCACACAATATACAGTAATTTGTCTCTGATTAAAATTTCTGCTGAGCTTTGAAGCTCATACTGGCGTTCTGTGCTGAAGTGGTCTTCCTCGTCTGGTAAAAATTGAAAGCCTTTTCATCTCAGAGGGCTTAAGGGGTCAAAGGAACACCAAATAACCCTCCCTGTTGTGTTTCTTTTTTTTTTTCCTCAGAAGCTTGTAACAAACTGCACCTTTGTCGGACGCGGCCCCTGTCAGGCCGGGGCTGGGGGGACTGCCCTCGGGTTCAGACTTTGGAGACCCTGTCAGCTTCAAAATGGGGTCTGCTTTATTTCACCCTCTGACCTAAGGCCCGAAAAGAGCCACGCAGGAAAAACAGAGAGATATATGATACATCAAGGCCCAGTGAAACTCCACGGCTGGGAAATGAGGAAGCTGCAAACTGCAGAGTGAGCAGAAAATGAAGGAGCTTATTGTAGGGGGATTTTTAACACCACAATTCTTATTTGGGGTTGAATCAAGGTTGTTACATTGTGAAGCAAGAAGTTTTGCTTTTTGATAGGTATTTTATTGCTACAGACTGTAAACAAACGCACTGTTGCGCTATCCACTGATATGCAAGTGAAGTCGTCTGTCACTAGCTTTGCATGTAATTTGCACCTTCCTTACTTTCAATCATTTACAAATAAATAAATAGATGACACTGAAACCAAAATGAGGTAAATTCATTAAACAGACCGGGGTAGCTGAGCGGTGTCCAATTTTCTTTAAGTCTAAATTTAAAGATAATGAAGTGCAACGTTTGATAAGAGCTCCAAAAAAAAAAGCAAATGCTCGTTTGCGCCTGAATTGAGATTGACAAAACCATTACATGTAAGATTTTCTATCTGCTTTCTGGGAGGAATTGAAATCCGTGGCTAAATTCTCAAGTTTGACTCATCTGCATTAAATGAATGAAATTGATTGACTTGGAGATGTTGCAGCATAGCCAATCAATCTAAAGAGGGACAACCCAGGGGGTGTCCATGGGGATGCACAGAGGAAGGGCCTCCTATTGTTTTGGGGCCCGATGTCAGCCAGTCCTTGACCTTGGAGGGGGTTGGGGGGGGGGGGACAAGTCCAGGCCTCCGTACTCAGGCCTGGGTGAGAATGCTGGGACAAGGGCTTGGGTGCTCAATATGGGAGAGCCGGGCTTTCAAGCCCAGGGTCATGGGGTCAGCATCAATGCTCAGGAGTATTAATGAGTGACCTTCGGAAAATGGTGGAGGAGGACAGAGGGATGGAGGGAGGAGGTGGAAAAAATGAAGGAAAGGGGTGGGCGGGGTGAGTGGCAGAGAGAAAACTGTAAAGCCCTGAGAGAATGGAGGCTGAGACCTGTTTCTCCAAGATAACAGAGATTGGCCTATGAAAATGCATCCATCACAAGGCCACTAAGCCGGAGCCTTCTTTTGTGTGTCCATGTCGGCTGAGAGCGAGGGCTGAGGGGGGTGGATGGGATAGGGGTGGTGTGTGGTATTGGTGGTGGCGATGGGGGGGGGGGGGGGGGGGGGGTCAATCTGTGGAGATGGAAACAGGGGTTAGGGGAGGGGATGACGGCGGGGTGGGGGAAAGGGTAACGGAGGGAAGGGTCGCTCAGGCCAGCCTGGCGTGGACAAGTGAAGTGGGAACGCTCCATTGCTTATTCAACAGGGAGCAGATCTCTAAGAAGATAGAGGCCCACCAATCTTTTGAATTGGAGGGGTGCTTGGGGGGGGGGGCAGCCAACATGCAGGAGATTTCTAATTTCGTCAGCGAGCTCTTGACTGGGGGGGTTTGTGACGGGGAGAGGTCTGGATGAGCACAGGACGGAGGGAGGTGGAGAGGAAGAGCTATTGCTGTAATGCTCTTAGAGGTTAAAGGCTCGGATACTTCTCTTTCAATAAGGCTTTCAGAGTACGTTCTGAAGACAATGTTAGCATCGAGTGCATGTAACAATTAACCTGCTTTTATCCTTCCCGCTGAATAGATTTTTTTTTTTAATGAGAGGCAAATACCTAAAACATTAGTCTTGAATTTATTTCAAATCATTTTCCGTTACAGTGCATCTAAAAATGCATACTCTCCTTTGATTTCCTGTGACATTTTGTGTTTAAGGTGCGCTGCTGGAGTCAACACTTTTCTTTGACAATGGTGAGCTTGTCATTCAGAGTACAGTGCATCTCCATCTCCTTTTACATTGCAGATCAATGCTATCTGCAGGAGTGCAGGGACAGGATTGTCTGCTTTATACTGACTTGTGTTTTCCTCCCATCAACTGCTGCGCTTTCCAGAATTTCCAAGGAAACATACTCCCTCCCCTCCCCTCCGCGTTGCTGCACGCTCAGTTCCTGATGTGAAGAGCAGGTTGACACAGATGAGCAACAGACGAGAGATAGATTGTGTAAAGGGGGTTGGGGGGGGGGGGGTGGGTTGGAGGATGGGATGGTGAGCTCTGTGCTTGCTGATGACTTCTGTTTTGCATTGGAAGTGGCACGCTGGCGCATTCAAATTAATGTGACTGCCTTCAACTTTTCGCTTTTTCTATCGCTCTCCTTCTTTGCCCTGGGGCTTTTTCATTTTCGCTGGTCCTTCTTCTCTGTGGCTTCCGTCCATCCTGGAGACAGATGCACCATAGGCGCTTTAAAGCTCCGTAATGTATACATTATTCATATCACTCCACAAAAGGTGCTCATTAAACTTTACATGGCCAATGGAGTAGGCAGCCATAGATTGAAAGTGTTGCCCATATCACAAATGTCACAGTGGATTGACAGAGAAAGGAGAGAGCTTTGCTGGGGGTTTGATTTGACGATGGCTTTGATTTAAGTCTAGGCTTATTTGCATCTGGCTTTATTCTCCCCCCCCCTTTTCAGTTCACTGGCTATTGTATGCTACACAGAACTTAAGTCTACTAGCCCATATGAACATATACAGAATGTACAAAAATACAAGAATTACTGTGGATTATTAAATCTAAAGTTCTGTGTTTTATAATCCATAGCAGGAGGGGGTTAGGGACAGTGCAACGGGTTGATATATGTATGTATGCATATACCCCATATACAATAATTCAACATCAAATGCATCTTTAAATGTGCCTAAACCCCAGCTGTGTTTGAACACAAACAAGCTGCCATGGAGGGCCCTTTGGGTAAGACCCACACACTTTCCTCTTCCTTGGCTGGGGTCTCAGCAGAGAATTCATCCCTTAATAATACAACACTTAACCCTCCTGTATTGTCCATAAAAGGCCGGGTTGGCAGGTACAGTAAACTGGTGGGACTAACAAAAGCTTGGCGCCGAGAAAAACATCCACACAGGGAAATGAGCTGTCATTACAGTAGCAAGGCAGCACTCAGGCACTTCTCTGTATGTGCTCATCTCTTCTGCTCGCTACCCCCAAGGTCCTCTTGCACTCATAAATACATAATTACGCCCACCGCCCGCCATGATGATTTCTGTTTTCATCAGCTGTCAGAAATGACCTGAATTACCCATCACTGTTTGACCCAAATGCAGCCGTCAGATATGTTAATCACAGCTTACATAACCGCTCAGCCCTCTTTACACCGACTTAAACTGTATGTGTGTGCGTACGCGTGTGCCTGGAAACCCTTTAAATAGCACCTGTCACCGGCAGAACAAAATAGAGAAGAAAAAAAAAATGAATAAAATAAATTTAAAACTCCAGATGAGGTATTTTGCATCCATAAATTAACCTTGACTTTGACGTCTCTCTGCGGGAGGTGTGCTGAGCTGTACCTTTTTAATGTATAACATGACAGAAAAGACAGAAAAACAGCAAAGGCTGATGTCCCTGAAAGCTATGACCTGAACTTATCCGCGATGCAGAGGAAGAAGGAGGAAAACAAGACAAATGTGACGTCGGCTTGAAGAAATATTTTGACAGCTGTAATTAAATATTTATTTATGTGGATATTGTGAAGGTAGTATTTAAAAGAATGCAAACTATTCCGTTTGCAGGCCTCCAATTATTACGATTCCATTTAGCACTTCCATGCATGCATTTGGCAGTAAACAATAATCGGCGCCGGGCATCAGCGTTATGAGAAATGACCACGATACGAAGTTCTAGCCCGTTCAGTCATTCATTTTCTATGAGCCAATCTCGAGTGTTTTAAAGTCAAGTGTGTTTGACATTTTGGTGTTTGAACTCGTGTAGCCGGGTACGAGAGGACTGTTCTCCTCCGACAAAACATGGCTGAGGTCACCGTGGGATTTGTAGGTACAACCTTACAGACTGATGGCATTAATATTTCTTTGTAGCACATTTATATTGCTAATCTTAACTCTAAGCCATGAGAATTAACATCAATATATTATGACAAAAATTGCCACATAGATTCGTAGCCGGTGGTTGTTTGCATTGTGCGTAAGATGTTTGCATAGAGAAGCTAACTGATCACTTTGTAAAAATACATTACATTATCTCACTCTTATATCTGATGTGCGTAATTAGAAGCAGAATTTTATCACTTAATCAAGAGGAGTAAAAACAAGTAAGACTTTTTGCTGTCAGCGCAAAAAGCATCTCGGCAACAAGTTGCAGGGGGGAAAAAAAAAGCCTTTTTGCAATGTTATCTCATTAGTGGTGATTATAACAGATATCATCTTGTATTATTGTGCGAACCAACATATCCTGAAGCAAAAGTCCTTCCCCCAGCCCGACGCCTGTTTCCACATAACACTGGGTAGATTTCGCTCTGCCGTTTTTTTTTCCTCTTTTTTCTTTGCATAAACAGTGCCTGCAGTCAGAGTCTGCTCTGATCAAAGGGACAAATCTATCCAGGAGCAATCAGGTTGCTACGCTAGGCCGGGCTGCTGTCAACTCCAGGCTCTTTGATCAGAAATACATCATCTTCAGCAGGCTGCCTGCCTGGATGCCTTTGTCTGGGGCCAGGAAATAGGGGAAGTGATAGCTCCCTCTTGGTGCTCTTCTTCGCTGCTACGCCTTTTGGCAGGCAAGATGAAAGCTACCCCAATTATAAGTGAAAATACCCCCAATGAACTGAGCTGAGCTTCTCGGGCGCAGCTCGAGCCACTACTACCCCTATATCATCGCTAAATCTCTATACACTGTCTATGCATGATGGTACAAGAGATATTGTCAATTTCTCTTTTCTCTGCTCCTGCCTTTCTCTGTGAAATGAGACTTTGGTTTAGATAGTGTGCCAGAGCAATTGAGGTCACATCCAAAAGCATCGGTCTCCCTCCTCCCAATTTAGTAACTGCAGTTCTAATAACATGGTCTTCTCGGCAAGGAAAAAGAAAAGTGAATGTCTGTGCCTCAGAGCGCACCTCCTTCGCTCCCCTCCCCTGCTTTCAACCCCTCGACTGTGAGCTAAAGCCTTTTTTTTTTTTTCTTTTTCTTCCACCCAGCTTCAAGAGGTGGAACAGGAGACGTTGAATGATGGACAGGTGTGCAGGCATTGTGCTGTTCTGCTCTGCACTGAAGGAGATCATTGATTTGCATTACAGTCCCACACATGAAACACAACCCACCACACACACACACACACACACACACACACACACGCCCCCATCCACATCTTACTGTTCCACCCCTATAACTGCACCACCTCCTACATGGCAGCCCACACCCCGACTCCTAATCAAGGAGCGCATGTTTATCTCACTTCCTGTCTTTTATAGGGGTGGAGTGTTATCTCCGACTTCTGGTACCACCTCACCTGGGCTGACCCGAGAGGGAAAGCTATCACGCCTCAACACGGGGCTTTACGAGCCCGCTCAGTCGATGTCAAAACCACGCGTCTCCTGGCGGAGAATATACATCTGGATGTCTTAAATGAGGGTTATTGCGGGAGTCTTAACCTTTCTCACTGTCACACTTGGCTCGTATCTAAGCTCAAACAAATCAAACCAATGGAAAAAAAAAAAAAAGAAGAAGCGAAAAAGTGTTTTTCTTTTCTGTCTTGAAGCATGCAAGAAAAAAAGAAAAGAAAAAGAAAGCAACAACACCCGGGGAAGCCGGCGCTGCTTAAAGGTGTAATCCCCTGCGTCAACAGCCTCAGAAGCATATCAGGTGTCTTTAAGCTCATCCACCTGTCAGTGAGCTCTTCCAGCAATTACACATCTGTCAAGTGTCACCTATCTCAGCTCTCACTGACAAGGGTTATGTCAAGCAGTCAGCCATTACAGCGGCCCAAATGGAGTCTGCATTGTTTAGAGCCAGCAGGAAGTGGCTGTGGCATGGAAGAGTGAGCAGGGTCTCCATAGTGTGACTGAGGAAGCCAAGCTAACGGTTAGTTTTCGGATATGGAAGGCGGGGCGGTGGGGGCTGGGGAGGGGCTGGGTTTTTAGGCCTTCTGTCCAGTTCCTTTTATTTTTTTTTCTTGGGTCTCCTCATATTTCTCAGAGCTGGAATGGAAGCAAGGGTGTTTTTTTTTTTTGTTCACTACACCGAGCCTTGGGACTCATCCGGGCTGGTTAAATCTTTGCCCTGGGCAACGGCTTTTATATGCATGAGCTTGATTTGACCTGTCTTCAGGCTGTGAATAGGGTTATGCAAAGGAGGAAAATCTGGTTGAATATTAAATATGATATTAGGTTTAGCCTTCCCACGTATTTTAATAGTATCAGTACTAATTAGTAATAGTAACAGTCTTGTTGGTTTGAAATATATCCCGTGTATTTATAGTTTTTATTTCACTCTGTAGCCCTGAAGTGAGTGAAAGACAGCGTATACTGTATAAGAAGCTGAATATGTTTTCTTTGACAAAGCTAAAACAATAGTTTGACAGTTTGGGAAATATGCTTACCTGCTTTCTTCCTGAAACTCAGATGAGAAGATTGATACTACTCTCATATCTGACGCGAAACTGGAGCCAGCAGCCTACCAGCACCACAAAAGCTCACTTATTAAAGCTTTATATCGTATATATTTAATCTGTACAAAACACAAAGCAACAAAATATAAAAAGAAGTTGCACTTTTAAGGGGGTCGTGTGCTGGTCTGTTTCTTGGCTGGAGGCATCAAGCTCCTTCGTTAGCAAGGATAAAATGTCAAGCTACTCCTTGGAGAACAGAATCATGACTTCCTCTGCAAAATCCTCTGCGATGAGCAAACCCCGTGCGTCACTGATTGCAGATTGAACAACCTAAAACATAACTTACTTTAACAGCCCTTAACCCATACTGTTAGCTAATATTGTGCTTCGGGTTTGTCACACAGATTTTTTAAGCCCTTCAAAAACTACTTCTGAACACTTCCCGGCACTCTTGAATATTTTAGTGTCTGTTACAGTCTGAGAGGATCATCAGATCGTGTCTTGTCTGTGTGACCTGTTGTAATGGCTGTTAACACCCCGTCTTTGTTGCTTTCTCAACTGAATTTTGTATCACAGGTGCTACACTCTGTGTTAAAAGCTTGCAAGTAAAGAAAGAAAGATTGAATCTGGGTCACTTTAATGCTCTCGTCCGTCACACCGCTACATCTCTTCAGGCCTGAGACGCAAGGCACATTGTCAAGTATTAATGAAGAAAACGTCCCTGTAGGGCTGGTGTTTGTCAAACCAAATTACATACATTCAGTTGGAAAGGTGAGGATTAATCTTTCAAATCCCTTCTGGATGTGTAGGATGCACCGCACAATTCCACACTGAAAATAACCCCCCTGACGCTGACGCGAATTGGCTGAGCAGAAGCATTGTGCTGTTATGGTATACATACTGCAGGATGTGATGCCAGTAAACTAGTGAATATGCTGACAGCAATACAGTGCCTTCTATAGCTGCAGCGGCTGGTAAATATGCACACACTTAAACAAAAACTGGGACAGAATATATTCTAGCGGTGTGCCACTGACTGTTGTTGTGTTTTCCATTTTTGGCTGAATGAATAATTCTGACTGATGATGGAAACAACAGAGGAGCAACGTTAAGTGTGAGGGGGGCCTCGTATAGAAAAAAAGTCTCGTATAGGTGGTCATATGGCAGAAGCTTTAAACACGTGCAGATGCTTATTTCATATTTATTATAATCGCATCAACAAGAAGTGGACGCATACGTATTCAAACCCACTCGTGTAAAACAATCAGACAAACGCAAGACTCTATACTCCCATTCAGCCAACTGTACTGTATGTCACCAGTGTTGGGTATTTATTTATTTTTTTCTGGCAAGGATGGCCATTTTCACAAACCGCTTTGCAGCAATGGTGGAAGCTTCTGTCCCATGTGGCGGTTTTATTTGGATGCGTGGAGGAAAAAAAAATTTATTCTCAGTCAATTAAATGCCATTGATAATACAGAGACGGGCCGCTGTGAGAACGACAAAGCAATCCACATCCTCGCTCGTTTATGGTGGGGATTTGGTCTACCATGGGAAAGAAGCACTGGAGGTGGATCTGCAGAACCCCTCCACCCCCCGCCCTCCTTCCATCTCTCCTGCTAGTGTCTTGCTGAGATTTAAATAAGCCTAAAGATTACTTGAGGGCCTTTAAATGCAAATTTTGGTGAGTGTGCAAAGCCCCTCCTGTAAACCTCAGCCTTATCATTTGCCTCCCAGATTAGGGCCTGTCTGAGATGGGAAGCTGGCTCCAGGCCCCCCAATAAGCTGCAGGCCAGGGGCCACTCCAGCGAGAGAGAGAGCGAGAGAGATGGATGGAGAGGGATGGAGCTTGCTGTGGCGATGTGTGCCAAGGTCAGCGGTGGCTGCACTTACAATAATCAGCGAGTATCAAGGGACTTACATCTGGGGGTTTGCTTATCTCACTGTGTGTTTGTGTGCCTCTTGTGTGAACACAAGCGCAGTACGCTCAGTCACAAGGGCTCTGAGCCAGGATCTTTGAGAGATTAAGCAATAATCAATTAACAAATTAAGAAAAAGTAAGCATAACTGCCCTGTATCCCATACATTATAAAACACTTTGGTGCACAGCTACAGCAATTGGCCTGGTGTCATGGACTTTTTAGGGGGGGGGCTAACAGATGTTGGAAATGGCTTTGATAGGTATATTGGCTCTGAGGAAAATCCAAGACTATTTATGGCTTGAAACATGAAAGTGCTCCTGGCTTGTGGATGCATTTATATTTGAATGGCACCCACTTCATTACTTAATGATTTGAAAAGGCTGTTAGGGAGCTGAGCCCGAGCCAACGAACCCATGACCCTGCTGAGTCAATGTGCTAAACAGACACAGGCTCCGCTTCAGGCAGCTACACTTCTCACACCATGGAAATATGACATATGGAACGAAAGAGAGTATATTAGATTAAAATACACTCGCACCAGCCTGTGCAAGAATTAAATATAACACACACACACACTATACAGTATACTGTATAAAGTTGTTAAAGCAGCTATATTCGATATTTCTATCATAAAAATGGATCAGATGTGTAATTTTAAAGGGGAGACAAACTCGCAGAGAAGTTTTGCCAACTCTGCTGCTGTTCCCCTCTTTCAGTTCATTATTCTGATCTCTCAGCCTAGAAAGGTCCCCAACATACATTAGAGGAGGGGAAAATAGCATTTGAGACCCAAATGTACTGCTTTTATATTTCACGGGAGTTTTCCTGTTGACTTCAATAAAAAAAACTAATACACAGTTTTCTAGGAGCCAGCCATTACTGAAACTGCAGCTCAAGGCAATCCTGCACTGGCTTCAGCGGTGAACCGTAATGGTTACTGCTTGCTGCTAAGCGGTATGACTCAAGATGTTACGTTGCTCAAGGGCACTGCCATGGTAGCTATTTGGGAGTGTGTCTCTGCTCTGATGTTTGTAGCTTGGCTTTTCGTGCTCCCACTCCTCAAACCGCCAGCCTCCCCCGTCCGCCGTCTGCAAAGCTATCCATTTTACCGCGTATCAGACCATCCGAGGCACAGAGGTCACTGAACTGCACCGCTATTCTTCACGGTGCGTGTACAGTATGGTATTATGTCACTCCACCCTTTGATTTTTCAACCTCACCGTAGCCTACTTTCCGTGCATCTGGCATCCAGTGTGTAGGCACAGCTGGTGTCAACAAGGACCTATGCTGTCAAAAAGCACCAAGCTCGGGTCAAGGTCACGGAGGGAAAAGTTAGTGATGGTGGGAGGAAGGGTTGTGGTAGTCTTGACTGATGTTGTGGTTGACTGCTCTCTGTCTACAACACCACCCACCTTTCCCTAACAAACACGCACGCACACGCGCGCGCGCGCACACACACAAACACATGCTACCCTTTCATCCCCTTTTTCTTTACTATGTCCCCTTGTCATACAGCCCCCCCACCCCCCTCCTCCCTCCCAGGTGCTCAGAAACGATGTGGATGAGGTCGAGGACATGAGGAGCCCACCGGAGAGAGAACAGATGTCACATGCCTCTTGCACCACGCTCAGGGATGTGTGTGTGTGTGTGTGTTCTGTGCTGTGACAGGTAGCGGTCTTGGTTGAAAGGTAAAGCCATGGCCTACTCCCAGAAGGAAATGGAATGGAATGGGGGCCAATAAGGGGGGAAGGGGCACAGGGATAAAAAAGAAATGTATGAAAATAGGTCCTGGATGTAGACACCTTGTTGTCTGGCGT
Source organism: Nibea albiflora (assembly GCA_014281875.1). Lineage (NCBI taxonomy): Eukaryota > Metazoa > Chordata > Actinopteri > Sciaenidae > Nibea > Nibea albiflora. The sequence continues at coordinate 21,789,451 of CM024799.1, read as the reverse complement.
TCAGCGTGAACTTCACAAAAGGCTGTCAGTCGAAACTGGGACTGTAAAGTGTCACGTTGTACACGGGACAGTCAGGAAAGGATCCCCAATAATCAATAAATAAACAATCAGATGTGCGTTTAATTGAAATCTCTGCCCCAGAAAGAGCTGATGTAAATCACTGGGACGACCACCTCAGAGTGGAAAGTCATTTACTGCTGTTGCAGCTGACAAGTCGAGGTCTTTTGTCATGGCAGCATGCATGCTTTCATTTATCATTCATGGGTCATATTCCTCTAGATTGGTGATTAGACAGTTGGCAGCTTCAGAGCTACATTAATGGCCCGAACATATGCACCTACACAAGCATACACATTGAATAGAGGTTACCTTTTTTTTTTTTTTTTTTTAAATGCAATGTATGAACGCTGTACGGTGTGTTCTCGACCAAGCTAACGCGGCCTGCCGAACGCTCACACTCACCTGTGAATTAGCTCATTAGAAATCACGCTGATAACACGCACGTCATGTCCACCTACCACACAGGGAGCGATCCACAGCGTCCCCCCGTGATACCTCCCTCTGTGATAATGTACATATTCATTATTCAACAAGGCCTGTCAGATTAACAGAATATTCGGCAGATTAGCTGGTTAGCTGTCTGGTGGTTGTCTTTTATCCAGCGACTGGAGTTCCCACGAATAAGCACATCATAATGGCAGCGATCCCAGGTGGTGTGTCGTGCAGGAGGAGACCTACTTTGGGCATTCCTGATCTGGTCTGAGTTTCCTGAGAAGGTTTTGATGGATTATGCCGTCTCTACATCTTTGCATTGAACGTTGGCTGATCACAACTATGTTTGTGTGTGTGTATGAATATTTACATGCCATGTTTGGCCACAAGGGAAAAGGATTTATCCTTCAGTTGAAATCAGAGGTAACACCTCCCATACCTTCCAGCTAGCGAAGCCTATAAATATCTGGTAGAGCTTAAGTGTTCAAAGCCACCTTCATGCTGTGGCCGGTGAGTCCTGCATGATAAGCGGGCGTCTCTTTCCTGCAGCACGGGCCTCTGTCGGACGATGAAGAAATCAGTACCGAATGGCGCTGCTTCCTAGAAGTAGAGCTCTGCCGTACGGGATAAACGCATGCATGTGTGTTTGTGTTTATTCGAGTGTGTTTGCGCGTGCTAACCAAGCTGTTTAATCTGAGTCAGTCGTCGAGTTGAGGACGGTCTTGGCAGCTTTTCATCTTTCGCTTGAACGTGACATCATTCGGAGGATTCTCCACTTTGAGCGCGCGCGCGCCGCGTTTGTGTGTGTGTGTGTGTGCACGCACAGTTGCAGAACGTGTGCATGTTGCACATGTGCTGACAATTACACGTCAGTTTCCACAGGGAAACCAGTGGGCAGGATGGAAAGTGCATTTGAACCTTCATTACATAAGTCTACAATCAGCGGGTATGGTAGTGATTCAAACTATGGTAAACATGTTGGCAAGAACTAATCAGGGGGAATCTTTCATCTTCTAGTGTTGCAGTTTATTCATCATTCTGGCACAGTACTGTATACTCCATAGGGGTTGTGTTAGGGTGTAACCTGTGTGTGTGCGTGCGTGCGTGTGTGAGTGAAAGAGGGAGGGAGGCCAAAAGAGGTGCACAAACGTGTCTATTCCCATAAATAATTAACATCACCTTTTTTACAGCAGCATTACCGTCTACGTTTTTTTTTCTCTCTTTCTTTTTTTTTATTTCCAGAGCAGATGAGGCAAGATCCTCATCAACTTGCGTATTCCAACAAACACTAAGGTTAAAATCATTAATTGGCACAGCGGATTTTATTGGACAGCCCTTTATTAATGTTTTACAAGAGGATTGCCTCATTCTCGAATTACCATCCGGGCCGAATGTATCGCTGATTTGGCCTTTGGTCTTGGGACCAGTGCAACACTCTTCTCAGTTCCATTTGTCGGGGCCCCCTGAGTGTTTACAATTGCCTTCCGTTGTAAAAATCAGGCCGCTCTGAGTCTCACTGTGCTTGACTTTTGTTAACCATGAGGTGCCACGTCCCTGTTTCTGTATATAGGGGAGAAGCAGCCAAAAAAGCACCGCGGGGGCATCGTAAAAGAGCCTCACAGGATATTGAAATAATGACCGTTGTTTGCAAAAACAGGATAGCCCAACTCAAATCATTTCCTCGTGTATTTGTCCTGAGCGATCATAAAATCTTCCGAGAACACTCAAAGTTGTCTGCGGTCTGCTAATCCAATATGGAATGGGCCACATAGAGAAGAAACATTGCCTCTAACTACCTAGTTATCTGGCTGAGTCTGCCAAGCAGCCTGAATCTGTTCTGATTTTTGGCCTATCAGTCTGGAGAGTGAGGGCACAGGCAGTGAATTAATGGTCAGGAGATTTATTTGTTTGGTGTAATAAGGACTGTAAAACAGTAAGAGCTCTGTGCAGCCTTACAGGCCCCCTGCCCCGTGGGTACAATCAAATGTTGCCAGTAAATCAATAGAGCTGGAAGAGGTTTTTATAACCTGAGTTTAACACCAGGCTCTAAGTGCTCCAGGTGGCAGGTCATTTGTTCATTATCCCAACTTATCACAATAAACAATGGCAACTCTGATTGGACTACTCTCCTTCCACGAGAGGAGAAATTGGAGAGGAAGAAGACAAAAATCTCAGGTGGGCAAGGGAGGGCTAATAAGGAAGGCAGAGTGGGCAGGAGACAGGGGAGAACCAGAAGATTAACCACTGTAATTACGTACAGGAGCACAGAGGAGGACTGGGACAGTACGAGTAACAGATAGTGTGAGAGCTCTACAAGCTGTCAGCCTGTACAGATGACTCCTCTGATGCCACGGTTATAATCGTCCCTCCCCTCTCTCGGTGCCACCAACAGGTTTCGACTCCTGATATCGTAAATACTACAAAACAGTTCAGCCGGGTATTTCTTTTGGGAGCGGGGTTGCAAATGTACGTCTCACTGTGAAGACAAAAAAAAAGAAAAGTGTTGGGTTGTGTACAGAAAGAAACAATTTTGTGACCTCTTTAAACCTGCCTCGAGCTGGTCCTGCATTCTACTGCACAAGTGAATGAGAGGTATCTCGTGATAACATATGACAGCTGAGCATTAAACGCCAGTCGTGTTTAAATCGACACAGAGAAGCAGTTCAGGCATCATTTGTGCTCAAATACTATCTAAAGGCCGTGCTCGTGCAGTAGGTAAAGCAGTAAAATAGGCGCGCATGCTGTTTGCAGATGGTTTTACCCAAAAGAGACCTTACAGTAATGCGAGTGCATTTTTGTGACCCCACTGGGAGATGAACTCCTAACCCATGACAGCCACATGCTTTATCAACTAAACCACACCGGACCACATGGTTCTGCACCTTGTAAAGGTGAGCAGCGTGTTTGCAAAAGACGCCCCGGCATATAGGAACCACATGGAATATCAGTACCATACGGTACAGTGGAAGAAAAAAAAAAAAATTGCTCCAATCTTAGTTATTCAAATTTCGTGTGCCTAATTTATGACTCCTGTACAGGAGCGTGGCAGCTGGAGTTTGTAATTATACAACACACTCCACTCTTTCTACTCTGCCGCTGACACACTACTGCATAATTTACACGTCTATTAGCTCATCAATTACAGTGTAATTACTTAGATGCACAACTAGCTTTTTAACATATTATAAAGCCAGTCCTCGAATGAATAAGTGAACAAACAAACAAACACGTAAACAAGGCGATAAAGACGGGGCAAACAAAGAGATGTAAATTGAAAGGCTGGATTTTCACAATGTGACAAGAAGTCACCCCAGTTCATTGTTTCCGACGTCGTTTTCCTTCTCCTTCTTCTTCTTCTTCTCTGTCTCCCCTTCCTGCATTTAGTTGGAGAGGGCCTTATCCTCAGCTTATCATCTGCATTTGTTTACCCCTAATTCCACTGTTCTGCAAACCGTCTCATGATTCATTACTGTGATTAATAAGCCTATCATGTGAAACAAAAATACTGTAGCATAGCATCTCAAGACTCATTGTCTCTCCCATAAGCTTTTCTCAGAGATGCAAATCTAGCCACATGAATCTGTCCCTGCTTCTCTCTCTCTCTCTCTCTCTCTCTCTGGCTTTTCTCTCCGTGCCTCTCTCTTCCACTTTTTTTAATGGATTAATGACGCTTATATCTAAAAATGCATTATGCATGATAAGAATTTGTTTGTAATGGAAACAAACAGAGACAGTAGCGCCGGCTGGAGTGGCAAATCTATTGACCATCAGCAGCACCTCATCCGGTATGCATTACTTGTAGAGGTTAGATTTGTTTTTGTGCTGTGAATACTAAAACTGGAGCCCACACGAGATCCTAAAAGTGCTGATGAGCCCTTCGCAATTTGACAATGTGCTTTAAATTCTTGACACTTCGGTAACCTTTGAGGGATGCGACTGACAAACACAGGGCTTCAAACTGAAGTGGGGTGTGTTTGGAGTTAAGTTGGGAACAGATTTTCTTTCTTTCTTGTGACTGGTGTGAGTTTCAAACAACGTGGCTCTTAAATGTGGATAGAAATGGATGAACCAGCAATAACTTGAAATAACCATGGATGAAGTTAAAAGGAATGAATGGCTTTGATCCCATCATCCACTCGCTTGGAGCGGGGTCTCAATCAAAGACATCTTCGCTGCAGCCTTCCAGTGTTGCACAGTCATTCTTCCCCAAAACGCCTGTATCATACACAGACGAGAAGACTGTCTAGACTCTAGATCGTCGGTTTGCATAGAAAGTATCCTTTCTAAAGACTTTAATGATGAAAGGCCTAATTTCTTTGCAGCATTGTGCTTTCATTAAGCCTATACTCATAGTCAGAACAGCCCATTCAGCATTCAGCGGATTCACGCTGCTGTTGTTTTGGCTGTTACAGGTCATAGCGGTGATAAATCTGGGAAAGTTAGCCTAGGTAATGGACTCCAGAAGGGGTCCGGGAGTTAAACAGTGATGAGCAATGGAAACTGTGGTCAGCAAGAGAGCAGCTGTAACCCTCCAACAGGCGTGTATAAGATGGGAGGAAGGAAACAGCCAAACGTTCAGAGGCCCAGCGATGGGTCTATTTTAGGAGAGGGGCTGGAGGGAGACGGGGGAGGTGGGGGTGAGGTACGGGGGGAATCCAGCCGAGCAGCAGTAGAACAGCACATGTGGATATCCTGCAGGCCGGCTGTCGAAGGAGCAGTAAGAGCTCAGCAGGAGAACAAGAGGCGCTAGAGATGAATAGCTTGTACGGAGGCACTGTTAACTCCAAAAACTAGTTTTTAATGTTGGGTGTGCCCTGAGAGTTTGTGTAAATGGTAAGCGAAGCTACACAAGTATAGGCCTAGAAAAAGATATGTGGCGAGCCGCTGTTGCATAATCCTCCAGAGACATGGTAAGAAACTAGCAACGGCAACAGAGTTATAAAGAGGAAGAGAGGGAAAGAGAGAGAGACACAGAGAGAGAGAGAGAGAGTAGCCTGCTGCTTTTTTGTCATAACTGCTCTCTCAGGTTTCTGTTCTCTCCTTTTCACCTTTGACCCGAGAATGATCCTCGATTAATGCCATTTGTTGAACACAACAGATTCTTTGTGAACATGCAAAAAGCAATGGCTCGTGTATTGATATGTATATTAGCCCCCACGGGCTCTGTCTTCTCTGCAGCTGAACGATATTGACGAGTATCTGCAGCCAGCACAAGTTATTGTCCAAATAATTGATCTAATCGATCGGGCTCAATGGGAATCACCAAAATGACTGGTTTAATGCGCGAAGATGTTTCTTTGGCGTCAATACTGATTATTGCTCAAAGGGGCCGCACTGCCATTGCGAGGTCATCTATTAGATGGCTTTGGCTGTTTACATTTTAATCTGGCTTTTATTTGTGTTGAGTTCCAAAGATTCCTGCAACAAGGCTGAAATTCACTCGTCTGGCTTATGTCTCGACAAAGTAAATAAATGATTCGCTACCCTCGCCCGTCAGGTTGGAATGTCAAAGGTCAAGGGGTCAGAGCTGCAAGCAGCTAAATTAGGTTTGAGGACACCATGCGCTCTGTTCTCCTCTATTTGATTACTGCCTATGTGCCCTAGAACATGGACAAACAACGTAAGCACGGCTCACTGGAGAGTTTGACGTTAGCATAGTAATTCAGTCACCTTTTCAGCCGAGCAGCGTCGTTTTGATTGAGACCTTACGTGGTTAAAACAAATGCTGGGGTTGAAGACTAGCAACCATGTTGGGATGGTGAGGTAAAGTACTTGGCAGTGCATCTCAATGGGGGGAAAAAAAAAAAAAAAGAGTTCGATGTGTCTGTTATTGTTGAAAAGTTAGGACTTCTCCTGTGCAATCTGTCATTTGTTTTCAGGGCCGTAGACAACCCACAGGGAACGGATCTCATTTCAAACATTAAAGAATCTTCCAAGGCACTTGAAGTAAACAAATTAGACTTGGTGGTTCAGATGGCTCAAATGACAATATTTCTCAATAATTGGAAATGATAAAGAACGTCTTTGATATGTTGGAGACTTCACCGTGTCTAGAAAGCAGCGAGAACGGAAGCCTGTGGTTTCCCTCCACAATCTCACTCTCATTATAAATCTTCACAGCAATACATTTTATAATGCTGCGTTTGGCTGAATAAACAGTTATGATTTGGCACAAAACAGACACTGTGGACGCCTGATTTCAGCGAGCTGCCAGCCTCTCTGTGTACACGATGGAAAGCAGGGAGCCGAGGAGCCTCTCCGGTGGAAATTATGAATATAAAGTCATGCATTATAGATCTGCTAGTGAATTTATTTATTCTCCTGCAAAAGTCGGAAATGTAAGCCAGCCAAATCAATGTCGGAGAGTTCATCTCTGTCCACCGAATCATTTGCTAATGGCTACTATCAATTGTCTGCCCACGGCTTCTGCATCCACCACTGTTGCAATTAAAGTCAACAAGCACATACTGTACTGTCGACTAAAGGTGCTTTAGCATGGGATTCCAGGTTAATGTATTGATTATCTTCTGCATGGTAAATTGGATTTATTCCACATCATCAGTCTTGTTTATTTATTTATAAGCGCGCTGTAATTTATCAAAAATGAAAGATTTCCTATCTCGCTGACGGCTGAGAGCCTTAGCTGTCAAAGTAATCAAATATATTGTTTTATTCTTAAGTATAACATGTTCCATTCTTTTGATTTATGCGCCAAATGCTGTTAAATAATAAAGGGAACGCGAGGAAACAGACAGAATTCGCGAGGAAAAAAACAACAAAAAAAAAACAAAGTGAGTCCTAAGAGTAAGAATAACAGACCTAAATGTGCAGTGTTGTGATAATGCAACGCTGGACAGCGCTTGTATGTCACACAGACTTAACAACAGCTTGCACTTTTTGAACATGTTACTTATTTATTTATTTGCTCGCTTGCCGGCCCTGCACCCACACCCTTCTGCTTCTGCCAGCATCGACAAATACAACACAATACAAAGGAAGGAGGACTTGCTTTTGGAGTAATATTATTTATTCATGATGCCCCGGAGTTTTCCTGTCCGTTCTAGACATTGTTTTAGTGTTTCTGTCACTGTTTCTGTAAAGACAGTGACACTGGTCTAACTACATCTCCAGATCACAAAAAAAGGGAGGTAGTGCTGGGTTGTGTATGGTGTGCTGCGTGTGCACCAATGTGTGTCTGTGTGCGTCTGTGTGTGTGTGTGTGTGTGTGCGTACACACTTGTTTGTAATTTACTGACATATACTCTACAGTAATGTCTGCCTGCATTAGCGTGCGGTCTTTTGTTCTGGGAATTAATTCCTCCAACAAGAATCCGTACAGTTAACGTTCAAGGAAAAACAACGAAAGACCAAAACTTAACAAAACAAAACAACAGCCTTTTTTAAAAAATCTGTCCATCTTTTAAAACTATTTTTATATTTATTATCTAGATCAAGCTCCTCAAATATCCACAGGGGACGAGACAAACAGCTGCTTATTGTTCTGATATTATTTCTATTCTCAGTATATTATGTTTAGAAAGCGACCCCAGTCTTCTTAAGTCACTCTCGAGCTCAGGAGAGTGTTCATATGTGCAAACACAGTGTGTAGGGAGGTCAGTAATAATCTTCTCCTCTGGCATTGATATACACTAATGTACCCCACCTCCCCTTGGGTAGACCTGTCTGGATCATCTCATAAGAATCCCATTCATCTATCCATCCCGTAATAAAATGGTCTGAGCCGAGAGAGAGAGAGAGAGTGAGAGAGGCCGTGTGACTGCAGCTGGCCTGCGAGGCGTCTATTCAACATAATATAATATTCCCCCTGTAGTCTGCGCTTAAAGCCCGCCGCCGCGCTGACAAGCGTGCATCACCCTGTGGGGTCAGCGGGGTCTCTCATCACTGTCCAACCGCCTCGTCTGACTGACGCAAATCCTATAGAATTGCCTGTTTTGAACTTGAGCATGCGTCCCCTGTTGACACTTCCAGCACGTCTGCAGATCTCCAGTAACAATATCACCTATAGAATCAATCTGGGCGCTATGTTGGAGGCATGTGAAAGCCATTGATCAGCGCTTTGATGTCATGGCCTTTCATAAATTGCGACCTTTTTAGTATTGGCATGCCCCGTCACTCCTGGAGACGGCAGTGACTCTCACTCCGGTGGGCAGAGTGTGAGACCGCGTGAGTCCGAGGCAAACCGGCGCAGTGTCACAGGTGTCAATGCAGCTGGTCCTTATTGACAATTAGGCTCCCCCGGACCCCTGAAATGAAATAGGAGATGACAAGACTCTGACTTTGATCCTGAACCGACACCTCATCCTAGAAATATGTAATTGTGACCCCCTCCAGGGGAATTCAGTTTTTTATGAAGGAATAAAAAACAAAAAAAGCCACTGCTTGGGTGGACAATGTTTTTTAAGAGAGGGTTATGAGAAATGAGAAGATTGGATCTGGAGTGTCACTCAATAGTCATTCCCATATATTTAAAAAGAGATATCCAGCAGCCAGCGTTATGTGTTTTTATGTGCTTGTGGGCTTTTCCAATGACACCAAACCATCTTGTACTATTCCCTTCTCTCTGACGCTCCGAGCAGTATGAGGTTTTCAGGAGAAGGCAGCAGTCAGAAGTACTTTAGCTTGTTAAAATTGACCATAAACAGCTCATTGTTTTAAGAGGGCCAGACACGGTCATTTGATACCGGCACTAGACTGGCTTCTCGCCCCTTAGCTATCCTGTTATTTCACTCTAGTAGTACACATGGGGTTCTTCGGATGAAATATTGCCAGTATAAGGCGAGCACACACTGCCTGGGAAGGACGTGTAACAGAGTATTCTTTTACACTGGGGGAAATGTTAAGAGCTCGGATGCAAAACTCACGGTGGATATTAATGTTACACTGCATTATAACAACTTCATTTTGCTTTCATGCACGAGGAATGTCACTTTTATCAAAGTTATTTTCCTGCCGTGCCTTCCTCTATTTGCATTTTTCTTTGAGATTGTTTTGCTGAAGCAAATGAACTTAAAGTAGCACGCAGGAAGAACATGATCAAGACAAAGAAAAGCTAAAAAAAAACAAAAACAAACATTTATTATTAAAAAGAATCTGAGCTGTTTGTTTTGGATGAATGCAAAAATTTTTCTGTGAAGATAAAAGAGATGGTGCTTTCAGTACCCCACCTGTCTCTTTTCCACAGTCCTCTCCCCCCACCTCCTTCTCTCCCTCTCTCTCTGTGCTTCTCTCTTTTATATGCAGCCCATCATCGGTGCGCCTGACGGCGGTCTGATGTGTTCTCAGCGTGCTCCTTTACATGCACATGTCAGCGCAGTTGAATGAGTCACCCGAACTGACAGCAGATGGTGCTCTTTGGGTACGAGAGGCCTGATCCATCCTGCTCAGCCCACTCTCCATGCAATCTATCATCATTCTCCTTCTCTGTCTTCTCCCCCAAGACCACTGAGGGGACTCTGGACCACCATCCTCTGTGCCATCATTTACCTTTGTGCAGGGGAATGTCAGTCTGCCCAGCCTTGGGCTTTTTATCCAGGGAGCTGGCGGCAGCTAGTCGACGTGCAGTTTAGACAGGGATCCATGGGGCACTTCTTAATGATGTGGTTCAGTGATAAACCGGGGAAGACTGACTGACTGAAAATTGTCTCGATGTGGTCGGAAAAGCAAAGGAAGGAAAAAGAGGTGCATTGTAGAGAGAGTGCTGGAGGAAAGCACAGTGACAAGGCAACTGAAGTTCAATGCTTTAACATAAACTTTCAAACTTGCCTCGTTCTCCAAATGTTTGCATTACAAAGTGTATGAAGTATAGTTTTTCCAGCAGCGGGGACATAATTTCAATAAAACCCTAAAGTGGTGGAAGCTAACTACAAGAAAAGTGTAAAATAAGAAAAGTCGATCGATTAGCATTCATTAAATGTGCACACCAAGACACATTTTACCCAGAGAGTGTCTATAATGTGATATAAAAGCCATAATGAATTCATATGGGAACCTGATATACAGTGTGTGGGATTTAGTTGTTCACAAGCTCTCTGACCCATTTCTGCAATGCAAATGTTTTAATATGCCAGAGTGTTGCTTGAAGCCAATCAGGTATATTGCAGTGATTAGATTAAAATCCGATTTTTCCGTCAACTCAGCAAAATTGTATCGGTAGTCAATTAAGATCTGTCATAATGTGATGGAGGACAGTTTGAAATGATCCCCTGCTCTGCTAAATGTATGACAGGCTACTACTAAAAGGGTCACTGCCGTGACCTTGATTCACCAGAGGCTTTAAATACACAATCTGCTGGTTTCAGCATATGCAATATTTCTCGTGGTCTCCAAGTGAAACGTCAATGAAGTGTGTCTGCAGGCGCCCGTGCAGACAGTTCTTTATACATTTCCCATTTTCCCACACAATAGAAATCAATGCACAAGTAATTCACAGTATTCATTAAGAAAATATGCCCACAGTTCTAAGCCTATTTGTGAATTAGCTGACAAATTATTCCCTTTCACATTAGTGCTTTGACTGAGCGGCAGGCAGTGGGATTCCGACTTGGACACTTTTTTTTTTTCTCCCCCCTCCCTCTGTTAATAGTCCTACTTAATACTCATCAATCATAGCAGTCAAAAAATATTGATTGCTGGCTAGATTAAATCAGAGTTATTCCACTGCGATGGCTATTACAAAGTACAGCTATTACAGTGAAACAGTTCTTGATTTACTGTGAGAGAGGAATCTGCCGCCTTCTTGAGCTGTTTTGTGCTGAGCTGCGTGTGTGCGTGTGCACGCGCCATGCCGAAGTGTGTGTGTGTAGTTTCAATCCAGCTGATTCCATCATCAATACATTTTCTTTTTTCCACAGCGTGTATCTGCGTTCCCAGTTCACCGCCTGGAGCTTTGTGACAAAATAACTATGCATAAGAATCAACTTGGACTGCTGGTGTTTGTGAGGGACCGCATGAGGTGGATGTTACGCGGGGTGACTCCGTCTTTGCATAATGTCGATGACCCACGCGTGTGTGTGCGTGTGTCAGACATGATGTCATCAGGAATACTCGTGGTTTGCTAAGACAGCACAAACACCTGTGACACTTTTGGTAGTCATACAGAGAATCAGAATCGGTGATACTCTTCATCTACTACACCCTGCTCTCAGCCACGCTGGCAGAATGGAGCCACGCTCTGCTGGAGATGTACTGTCTGCCCCGTTTGACCTCCGTTGACTTCATCACCAGGGAGTTATGAAGGCCCTTTGAGTAGCTCTGTGCTGCAGTTGTGTGAGCTAAAACGCCTTCAGACAGGTGCTGCAGAGTGTGCCTCAGTGCACCGAAACAGCTGGGGCCGGTCATCAGCGCTCACTGGAGATGACATCACCTGACAAGTGTTCATCTGACTCATCTCCCGCTCTCTGGCTTCATCTCAGGCCCCTGACACATGCTTCACCTCAGAGGCACTCGTACAGGAAAGGAGGGCTGGACAGGACAAGGGCTTGGCCGTAGCTGCGGGTGCTAGGTTCTGTCATGCTGCCGTGCGATGCCAAGACCGTGTAAAAAGGAGGTGAGGTAAGAGGGCAGAGGCAGGTGAGGCAGTCTCACTCATCATCACACGCTGACAGGTGCGATCCTTTGCTTCAGTGCACCAATAGCCCTTTAATATCTCTAAGAAGAATGTTGCACTCAATGTATCATATATTAGGGCAGTTAGAAAAGAAATAAACCGGACACAAAGGGCAATTAAACTAGAGGAGTCAAGAGTAGGAACAAGGCTATTCCACTTTAGTGTGTAGGGTTGTGAATCAGGGAAGGTCCATCCCTGCCTAGGACATAAAACAGTGATCTCTTTAATTACCTAGCATAAAATCCACAGCATAATATTCTCACCCCAGTATTATACAGGACTGGAGTCGTATGATTCTCTGGAGGTGACTGTCTCACGCTGTGGCAAGGGGAACGGAGACGAAGGTAATGTAAATGGATGGGCTCTTTTGTAGGCTGCTGTAAAAAGCAATCAATTAATTTGGTAATTTATACATTTCAGTAGAAGGTGAACTGGATGGAATATGTGATTTGCCATTAAACTGTCCAACACATCATTCTTAACTTCGGATGGCTTTGCATGCTCTGAATATCCGGGCTGAATGTGCCCCTGCGTTGCCACAACACGTCTGCAGCTGCGGTACCTCCTAAATAATAAAGGCTTCCAAGGTGAAATGACACGCTTTGATTTCAACGCATGCTGCTGATTTGAAAGCAAAATGGCCAATTTAGCTCTAATTAAGTGAGGTAAACGTGTAGCAACCTGCGCGCGTGTTCACAGTATATATATACAGTGTAGGATGATGAGGGTAGTTGCAGTAATCAGGCTCATGATAAAGACGATGACGCCTCATGAAATCACAGCGGAAGCGTTATTATTGCATCGTCTCCTCAGCCACTCTCTTTGCACAGCGCATCTGATAAGTGCGTGCTGGTGCCGCTCGGGCAGCATTACATCATCCCGCGCCTTCCCGGCAAAGTGAGCCGCGGCGCGATGAGATCAGAGCTCCCTTGTTATCCCAGCAGCAGAGCAAGCACTGCTGCAGGACCTAAAGAGGATCCTCTCCTCTTCACCGTCAGGGGAAGTATGCGAGACGCTGTTTGTCAACAGCCCACACAAACCCAACCCACCCCCCCCCCAAAAAAATCAGAGCTCAGCTCCGGTTCATCCACAGGTGAAGTGGATGTTTCAGGTGCAGAGAAGAGAAAAAAAAACAAAACAAACTCTGTAGAGGGCTTTACATACGCGCGTGTACAGATAGGCACAAATATGCAACAAACACTTGCGGAAACTTGCAAATCCCCAAAAAACACCCCGTGGTGTTTGCTGTGTGATCACAGCGCATACAAATCATCTCCTACATCAAAGACTCCTTGTAACTTCGAGAGCTTATTCAGTTTAAATCTTTTTATATCTTTCCGAATTACTCCCAGCTTCACCGCGAACGCAAATCCAGACAGAAGCAGCTTCGGTTAGATTCGCTTTGTCGTGCAACAGAAACAGATTTTTTAGCTTCGTAGCTGGTTCTCAATGAAGATTTAGCTTTATCAGATGGATGTTATTCTGGGCACTGGACTGTGTCCTGCTGCTCCTCTGGGTTTCCAAGTGCTCAGCTGCCATTTGGGATTCAGCCCTATGAAGATGAATGGACAGATGATCTGATTCTTGTGGACCTAGGTGACTCCTGCCCCGGATACGGTTACACAGTCCCCACACTCACCCCCTTTTTCCCCCCCATTCTGGTTATCCTGTCTGTGACACCGTAATGATGACAAAGACTAACAAGTAAACAGCAGCATCCCGCACCACAGAGGACCCTTTTATGGCGCAATGAAAGTGAGGGATGAAGCACGGTTGTCATCCCGGGGAGCTCCAGCAAATCACAGCACAACGGCGAACAGTCAGGCGGCGGAGTGGAGATGACCGTGGCGGCGCTGGCATTGAGTTGAGCTGTTTGTCAACAATCAGTCGATCTGTCAGCGTAATGCAGCGCAACAAATCAGCTCAGCCACCAGTCTCTGTCCGTGGCCAAGTGCTGGGGGAAAAAAAAGAAAAAAGAACCGTGTCACCGCTTCTGGAAGCGCGCACAACCTACTCCCATGCCTTCGTATGAAGTTTTTTTCACTTGAAAGTGCCCCATTAATACTTCATGAAGTCAAACGTAACGTGAATGCATTTGATCTGCTCAACGTTCTGTCCTTTATATCACGATAAAGCTCGCTGCTTTGGACCTTTAGATCTTTTTTTTTTAAACACTCAAAGCAAAGTAGATGAATTTAGAAACGCAGCCTGGCAGCTTGTGGGTAACCAAATGTTCTTCCATGCCACGGTTGCCAATGCACTGGTGCCTACTTCTCCCTTTTGTTGCCCGTCCCATGCCAAGTTTCAGCAGCTGTGACAACACAGGGACCGGAGACTTAAAGAGATATATTGTTAAACACAAACCCGTCACGCATGCTGCCATTCAAACAACCCCCCTCTAACTAGATTAACACGTTGCCAGCGCCCGGGCGATCACAAACTTACATACTCCTCTGTTACAAGCGGGGGGGACAGTCTAATGACCTCATGTAAACTGACTGGCACGTCCACACTGTGCTTAATGCTCTGCATGAATGGACACACAGAAACACATGTGCGCATGAACACACACACACTCACTCTCTGTTTTTTTTTTCTTCCCTCCATGTGCATGAAATCAGTGCTCAGACGCTGTGGCCACGCTTGCAGTTGTCCCTTTTCACCGCTTTTACTATTGTTGAGTAAAGCGCCATTGTGAGCCCAAAAAGGATTAGAAAGGGGGGAATAAAGAGCAAGCTGCACGCATTTTCAAACTTCTTTAAGATGCTGCCCGCAGTGATACAATACACCATGGCCAGGGCACAATGTGAGTGGGAGCTTTTGGGGAGTGTGTGGGGGGGGGGCAAGCACAGTCACCTGGGGGAGTGTAATCCCTCAGGTCACCGGTTACACATGGTAAGACATTCTTAAACACACACACACACACACACTCGAGCTTGTGTTTTGTAGCGCGGACGTGCGCGTGTGTGATTAAATCCGTATTGTCAAGTCGCGGGGTGGCACATAGTTATCAATATTAATCATCTGTAGAGCATATGGCCCTCAATCACTGCTTGATTAATCAATATATCGACATGATCGCACCTGCGTAAGATAAATCACCCATGAACATGAGCTTGTTGTGCAGTTCATTCAATATACATGAGGGAATCATTCAAGAGGTAACAT
Organism: Nibea albiflora; assembly: GCA_014281875.1. Taxonomy (NCBI): domain Eukaryota; kingdom Metazoa; phylum Chordata; class Actinopteri; family Sciaenidae; genus Nibea; species Nibea albiflora. The sequence continues at coordinate 21,774,165 of CM024799.1, read as the reverse complement.
CCCCGTGGTACAGCTGAGGACGGCCTGAAGGTGATGCAGCATGTAAGGAGGCGTGTGTGTGTGTGTGCGCGCGTGTTCATTTTACCTCCCACCGGAGACACATGCGGGCGCGCGCACACACACACACACACGGGCTAAAGGAGACAGCGTGTGGAATTGCATGTTTCACTCTGATGACATCACCGTCTTGGCTAGGTAGCTGGGGCATTTTCCATAGGCTGTCCTCTGTTGCTGTGGAGAGGCCTCCACCAATCCCCTCCCCTTCCTCCTTAATGTATACAACATCAGCTCCATGAATGATCTGTGACATCGTTTCCTTGGGCCGATCCAAAGACAACATTATGTGACTGTTCAGAACCCCCCCCACCCCCCTCCTCGCAAACCCCCTTTCAGCTTTCCAATGGCCTGACGCGGGGTGTTTAGGGCTATTTGTCGCCCACAGTGTGAGCAGAATACTGAGCGGGCCTCTTGAGGGTCTGATATGACATGTGACAGCCCATCATCTGAGGGTATTTATGTTAACTAAGCATTTCCATTTAACTCAATCTCCCGGTTTCCGGCTTGTACGTGTAATAAAGGTGTTCCGCGTGTCAATTTGTTTGGGGATCTAAAGCATGATACAGTAAACACTGAATCCAGTGGCCCAGAAAAAGAATTGACCAGCTTTGTATACAGTCTGTGATTTAACACTGAACAGAGCTCATAGGAAAAAAGCCAGGCGGAGAACTGCTGACAACACTGTCCATTACTCTGGTCCCTCAGTCCATGCACAGTACATGAAGTGTGCATGCCATAAATCCTCCGCTGCTTTTGCTCGATACCCACACCTGACAACCAGCTGAAGATCTATACCTGTCTTGAAATGTCTCTCTACCCCCCTTGTCTCAATAGCCGCGTCCCTTGGTAGACATTTAAAGAGGCGTGGGCAGCTAAAGCATTCTTTCTCTAGGGCTTTCGGAGAAGAAAGAGTTCAAGAGGTCAGAGATATGTGTTATTTTCCCACCGGTGCAACGCTCAGGATATGTCAGAGCCATGTGTCAGGGAATGACAGCGGAAAGAAAGACGGCAAGAGAGGTAGATCTGGCAGACAAAGGCCAGACTTCACACAGAAAGCTGGAGATCAATGGATCGGCAGGCTATTCACTCCCTCGCTCGCAAACAAGTGCACACGTACACACACTCCGACAAACACACGACGCTGCAGTTTGATGGTAAGATTGACCTATCCGGAGGCCGTCAGAAAAACTTGAGAAAGACGTACAGACAAACACGTGAATAGACAGACGGAAGCGCACACAAAGGAGACACTTCCACCTCCAAACCTCACCGAGTACATTCAGGGTGCTCCTCCAACAGTCCCCCTCCCTAAGCTTGTCATCTTGACGAATGGATCTGGGTAACTGTCAATTAAAATGAAATCCCATCTGTGAGGTAGAATGAGGAGGACATATTCAATGAAACACACGCACACACGCACACACACGTGTACACACACAAAAACATAAACCACTGTTGTGAAGACCGGTCTGAGCTTCTGCCCAGAGACAGGGGTTGATCTGCACGCTGGGCTTCATATGGGCAATACATCAAACAGACAACATTATCCCTGACTACACCTCTGAAAACTTCAACATGATTAATTATAATTAATTAGCAAAATGCTACGTGTTGGCTAATTCATCATATTTACATTATTCAAAATCCATCATCAAAATGTAGCCAGCAGCAGGCTGCCTGTAATTCTTATTTTTTTTTATTATTATTATGATTTTGCAACAAAGTGCTAAATCAGCAAGTTGCAATTTTCATGCGTTTTCACTCGCTCCCCGGAGACGATCCCAGACAGTCGTTGGTAAACAGTTTAGTTTCAGCCTTTGTGGAATTCCAACTTGGACAAAATGAATCTGTTTTCGATGCGTGCGCGTGGCTGCTAATTCATTTTAAAGCACATTTGTCAGTTATATTGATCGCTGATTGGCATGTGGTAACCTTGCTGAATAAGGCGCACACGTCAGTCCCTGCTGTTTAATAAAGTAGAGCGTTCACATGCCTCAAAGCGCGTACATGTGCCCGCGTTCTGTAAAAAAGATGAGCCGCCGTCATTGCGCTGTATAAATATTTGCTTTCTCTTTTTCGGGTTTATGAAGAACCTGGTGAGCTGCTTTAAAGTGTTCCCCGTTTAAAGTGGAACTAAATGACAGCCATACATTACTAATGACCTCAGCTGGGACTCCAGCCAATCCCTTTTATGCAAAATCATCACTATATGATTGAGACCAAAAGTGGTGGTGAAAGTCAGTATGCAAGCCTCATTACCCCAATTAATGGCAATTCTTATTGCATAAGCAAAACTCATCTGAGGGTAGAAGTCAATACCTTTGTCATGGTTATGATAATGGCCTTAAATTCTCATCTGTAGTGATATGCACGGGAGAGAACTTTGGAGCCTGACACTGAAGGACATCAATGCTGCAATATAGGTAATTAAAATGAGTGCGTCTCAGCCATTGCAATTAAACAGGGAAAAGTGTGTCAGGGCCTGTGTATGATTTGTGTCATTAATTTTCATTACCAAGTGTTTATTAACCTTTTTATCTTGTGTAGTCCTGATGGTAGTCCGCTCTGTGTATACGTGTGTGTGTGTGTGTGTGTTTGTGGCTCTCGTGGTATTTTTCACCTCCTACGGAATGTTCCGATCATGGGAAATTTCATGTGCGGTCCAGGGAACTGTAAACGTTCCTGTTTTTAATACACAGCGCATTCATCAGGCAGCAGGAAACTGCACGGCATTAGCAGGCAGTCCAATGAAGGAAATATTATGGCTCGTAATTAAATTTGAAATTAAGTGATATTTCATCTCTTCTCATTAATTAGAAAAGGGGTCTTCTGCGATATAATTATTTATTTCGAGCAATGGCGGAGGACAAACGTAATCCTCTGAATGATGTCAGGTGTTATTACCCATCAGGTGATGGCGGCGGCGTGCATAAATTTGCAGTCGCGCGCGACTTCCTCGTCGTCCGCGTTTTTCAAGTGAGGTTCCAGAGATTTTCGGAGCTCATCGATGCTTCATAACTGCCGGGTCACCAAGCTGCATTTTAGGTATTAAACCGACGTCAGGCTGATATCGTCAAAGCCGCCGTCCTGATTCGGTAGCCTACGGGACAAAAGACGCAACTGAAGGGGATCTGTAAGATGGCACGTTAATCAGACTGTAATGATATTACCACTTCCTTTTTGTGCATCTGAGGGAGAAAAAGTGTTGCTCAATGGTGATCACTATCAAAGCTTAGAGCTGCAATCCCTGTTAAGGATGCATAGAGGTATGGATAGTGGCTGGTGAGGGATTAAGAACACGATCTCTTATTCCAGCCCGATGCATTCTTGGTAATGTCAAGAGGGGATCTGGAGAATAAATACCTTTGCCCAGATACATGGATACCAATGCCACCCCAGTCACCTGGCCTTAACTTTGATCAGTAATTTTCTAGTAACGAGATTTCTCTGATTTCATTAAATAGTCATTTCGCACCTGGAAGCCCATGGCTTTGCCGAGAGATCAATGATCTAATCACGTTACCGTTAAGCCAATTGGCTTGAAAGTCCTTTGTGATATCCCTTTACTGTTTTAATGACTTAGTTCAGATTAAACAGGTTTTAGGAGCCAGGGATTAAGGGACACATCCATTGAGGTGGAAAAAGCTTTTTCTGATGCATAATTTATTGCAGAGAAAGGGAAAGGATTAACGAGGGCCATGTGCCCGCCACTCAGCATCCACTGGTCAGTGATTAGAAGAGAGACCTCAGGACAGGAGAGACATAACCGGCCTCAGAAAATGATTTCATTTCCAGCAGTTTGCAGTCGGAAACAAGGCGCAACATTAATATCAATGCAGAAAGCGTCTCATACCGTTTGTCACCGCTGGTTCGTGACTCACCGCTTCCTCTTCACAAAGCAGCAAGTGATGTGTTCAGACCCTTAATGAGTCAACATCATTAACCAGCAACCCTAAACAATGATTTACTAACCATAAGGTAGTGGGTGATGATTGCCTAACTCAGTGAGCGATCCACAACATCTAATTTGCACAATTAGCGTTTTATTAGTCACGTACCTAACTTACCTGATGGCTGCCTAAGGTAGTAGCAATTAATAGAGAAATAGACTTTTTTTATTTAATAACATCCTCATTTTTAGGGCCGCATTCAAATTCAAGACGTAGGCAAGGAAACAAGCTGAAAAACCGAGTAAGACAAATCTTGTTGTCAGAACTCTATTTTCCTGTCCAAGAGAGCTGCTGCAACTCATCTACCATCCATTCAGTTCTACAAATGTCTCACATGCAAGGACTGCTGTATTTCTCCTGCAGACAAAGTGCGCGCTTGTTGGCCCTCTGGCAACACGTGTTCCCTCACACTACCTCATGTATGGTTGGCACTGAGAAAAAAAACAACATGTAAATAAACACAATAAAACACAAGCAGAGTCACATCTGCCAGTGAAAAGGAATAGCTCCGCTGGCACGAGCCCCACTCCCGTAGCTTTGTGAAGGTTCTAAAAAGTTAATTATGAATTGGAGACATGTGGTTGAACACTCTCCAAACATATTTTGTCTCTCGCTGCCCCGCTCTCTCCTGCCTGATTTTGCTGGCTTTCGCTTCATCCTCCCTTTTTTTTTTTTTTTTACCGTCTTTTTCTTTCCAGCGTTGTTTTATTTCTTCACCGCAGTAATCTTCCTCGGGCTCCTCAATTATGTGTCCATGGGCAGGAAGAGCCATTTGCTCCAGCTTGAATGCCATGAATAGCAATAACGACAACAAAAACACATTACCAAACACAATTAGAGCAGACAATTCTTCTATAACCTGCTAGGGCACTAACTCAGAGCCCTGTAAACACATATTTACTTTTAAATTAAGTTTATTCTCTGTCACTGCTGGCTGGGGTCTTTTTTTTTTTTTTTAATGTCTCTATCATAAAATGCACACGTTTTCTTCTTAAAAGTGATTTTTAATGTATGTAATTGGCCGGAGAGCGAGAGAGCGAGTGCTACAGAACTGAGGATTTATGAAATAAGATACAAAAAACTGAAAATCCCCTCAGGTGTGATGTTTAACAGAGCTTTTTTCATGCACTCGCCGTTTGTAGATGAATTGCCATTCTGTTGGCCTGAGGATACCAAAGCTGAGGTTTTTTTTTATTGTTTCACCTGGTGCCTATAAAAGCCACTGGTAGGCTGTTACTGTGTCAGTGACAAACGGCTGATTCACCATGCAATGACTAATCCCACGCAACCAAGAGCGAGTGAGAGAGAAGGCCCGAGAGCTTCATCTCCCTCAGACACCCTACTCCGGTGAAACACTCCAAACACAGCCCCTAGCTGTGCAGGAAGTGGAGGATTATGAGCATGCACACTGATACTCTTCTCGCTTTGTCTGGAAGTGTGAGAGAGCTGAAGCAAGAGCGTGAGTGAAACATGATTACGAAAGCAGTGGTAGGACTTATTACAGATGTTAAATGTGTGAGCCATTCAGGTTCACATAATCATGTCTAAAAATACCATCCAGCTCATATAGTGAATAGGTAAACTTTTTTTTTTTTATACTTGCCTTCACTTCATGGCTACTGTATCTCTAAGGTAAATAACACTGTGCACCTTTTGGCTTCTAAGTTTATAAGTAAGGGTCAATGAGTAAGAGCGAGAAGAGAGAACAAGATGTTTGCTTTAAATGGAGTCGGTTTTGGCTTCACTTCTATCTATTTATTATATTTCATTATTTATTTAGGACAACGCACATTAATCAACATGTCTGTAAAAGTGTCAGTGTTCGCCAGCTGGCCAATTTTCAGCTGAACACGTGTCGTCCATAACAACGTGTTTCAAACAAGTTAACCAGCGCTGGACAAAAACAACATCTGTATCCATGGTAACTAACCACGCAAAACCCCAAAGCTACAGCTTATAGGTTGGAAGATCAACAAATTTAAAAAATGTCCAAAGAAAATGCCACCAAGTCTTTACCTCAGTAAAAATGTATTTTGTTTTTTTGTTGACTTCAACTCCAATGTGACTGAAAACTAACACACATACAGAAGCAAAAGGACTACAAAAGGACTAAGACTGAATCAGAAACACTAAGAAAGTAAACAACAATTAATTAGATTAATAGAAAGAAAAAATAACATGACTCCCTCGCAAAAAAAAAAGAAAAAGTAATAAAATGCATTACCTCAAATACACTGTGTCCAAATGTGAATCTAATTGTCCTTCGACTGAAACTACTTATTTGATAAAAAACATGTCTGTTCCCAGTAAAAACATAATTAGTTAAGATCAGGCTTAATCCACCTCAGGGAACATAGCCCAGGATGTACCGTTAATGGAGGCATTTTTTTTTGCTGCAGAGCACACCTGCTAATTCTGTGTTATCATATAGTGCGAGGTGATTGTCAAGCTGCATTATTACACCTGTCTGAAGAGCGACATACAATAGATGTGCAAGCCGCCGCGCACCACCTTCTGTCTGAGCACGTGTGCGTCGGGCTCATCATGATTAATTATCATATCCGAACGTCCAAAATGTCAGCGTTGACTCTGAGAAACAAATATGAGTGTGTCTTTGTAGTGCACCAGAGTTTGACTCACGCGGTGAAGTTATTAATCTGTTCTCCCCAACTCATCTCATTGTCCCCTGTATAATGACAGTCTGTGTTAATTGTGACTGTTTATAAAATGGAGCTCGACGTCGGAGCCAAGCTGCGCTAATCTCATCATCCTCGTTTTCTTTCTCTGCACCACTAGGTTTGAAAATCAACTATTGATGTTCCTTATTACATTAGGTGAGCCGCTTGATGGCAACACACAGCTGCAGGCCGTTTGTATGGATATCCTATTGATCTGATTTACATATATAGAGAGTTTGTTGTTTGTTGCTGAGCAGACACTGTGTGTCTGGAAGTGAACTATTGAAAATGTGACATTCTCTGTCACTTTGAAGAGAGTTTTTTTTTTTTAAATACAAGCACTGACAAACAATCTTCCCACAAAAGCCTCTGTACTGTAGAAGAATGTTTTTACCTTGATCTTGGCATTTGTTTACATTGTATAAATTTGTATAAATAAAAAAAAAAAGTTCATTTACATAGCATCACTTTGAATGCAACATTTTCTAAAAACAGCTACTTTAGCTAACACAAAACTTTAACAGTTTTCTTGTCAGTGGATGCTATCAGCACATTAACTGAACATTAGTATTTCAGCAATGGAAGCCTCTATGAGAACCAGGAGCCAGAGTAGGCATAAACTGGGCAGAGATATTGGGTGTAAAGGAGAGAAAAAAGATGAGCGGAAAATCCAGAAACATGAATTTGTCATTTGAGCTAACCGACAGAATATACAAGAACTCTAAACATGGCATCAAACTGAACACGATGCATAATTTTCTTGCTTTATTTGCACATATATGATCACGTCTTTGCCTCAGTTTGGGCAGTGGACTGACTTGTGTTGAGAACTTGTTGATACCTAACCAACATTTTCTCTATTGCGGCCCAAATGTCTTGATAAAGCCGGTCACTGGATCTCGAGAGGAGTGCTTTCATAACAGAAGAAGCAAGGAAAAGCACAGAAACAAAGACTATGTCGCATATTAAAGGTGTCAGCAGCCACTTTTAGAAGTTAAAGCAGTACATGTACAAAACATTCATGGAGGAGTAACATACCGCACAATACCACTGTGGAGGCACTTCTAGAGGCACATTTAACTTTGCATTAGTTTGCTGCTGTGATCTGGTGCTAGTTGTAAACGATGCTGCCCTAATTTCATGGCTTTCCGGGGCGAGCAGAGGAATCCTGCCTCATTTGTCTCTAATTTGTTCCCAGTGCACATATGAGAGGGGTTATAAATACATTAGTCCCCGCCATAGCGCAGCACGCTGGGGGGCCGCCGGGCAATCAAGCAGTTTGCTGTATGTATAATGCTGCTTTTTACCCGGTCCAACAGTGGCAGCGTAGAGATGGGACAGCATGTACCATCTACCTCATGCAGTGACTGTGAGCAGGTTGCACCGTCCCAGAGGTGGGCTGTCTGCGCTGTGCATTAAAGCCTTGAGCGTTGGACAGATCGGATGCGAGCCGGTGCAATAAAAGGGAACTGTGGGCCATGCAGATACAAAACTCCTCATATCTCTCATCCCCCTGATGCAATCCACCGGTGGTTTGAGTCAGTGGTGCAGAAACATCAATTAAAACATGACGATTATCACTAAATTTGTCATTAGCCCCGAGGAGGAAGCAGCCATGGCCAGAGTTTCTGTCTTCTTTCTTACAGACACACACACACACACACAAAGTATTGCCTGCGGGACTTTGCAAAGCGAGAGATAGGTCTTAACTTGTTCTCCACTTGGGAGAAAATCAAATCCTGGTGCATTTTCATCAGCTGTCAGTGTCAGATAGATATTTCTGCCGGGCTGGGCAGGAAATTAGGCTATTAAGCTTTTCACAAGGCCCTCGTCATTTTGTCTGCTTGCCTACAGATGTTCTATCAAAGTAAGTCATTGTAACCATCTATCTTTCCCATGGCTAAATACACTTCTTTCACTAGACCCAAAATGCCTCTCTTTTGTTTTCCCCTCTCCCTCTCTTGCTTTCCGCTGATATCGCAGGCTTAATTTGCGTCTGCTTTGGGTTCAAGCGCAAAATCAATTCCAAGGAGGTCAGCAGGGGTCACTGGCCAGGCCAGAGCCGGAGCAAAGTGGATTACCGATTATCATGCAGGCAACATGGCTTCCATATTGGGACATCCGTGACCTGAAGATCACATCTGTATCATGCACTGTCTGAGAACCAATCACAAGATTTGAAATGTGGCAGCTACTGTAGAATAGAAAACACATCCATTCACCTCATTCATACCTTATTTTCAGCCCAAGAAATGGGTGTTGGGGTAATATGTTTCGATCTAATAAGAAGTTGGAGGTAGATGTATGAATTCTCAATGCTTGCTTCATGAGAGGCATCATGATGGCTTTTTTCCTTTTGTTTGGCAATGCTCAAAACAAAATGTGAGTCTATAAATTGAACACATATTGTGGAATAAGAGGCTGCGAGACTGTGATTATAACTCTCAAAGAAGGTTGTCATCATACATCGACATACCCTGCCATTGACTGTGACACTGGAGACAAAGATGATCACACAACCAACTCATATTTAATACTCCACGGTACTTTTAGGGGCATAATCAATGCCGTCAACTTGAGTTGTACTAATGTGCAAAGCCGTTGGGCGTGGCGGCGATGATGGGCTGCGTCAAAGCAGATGTTGCTATTAGCAATTCAAATCAGTACGGAATCTTTTTTTTTTTTACTGCGGTCATTTGCTCAAACAGATACAGTGAGAGCAATGCTCAGACTTGTCAGTGGAGTAGTAAAAGAGACTGTAGGCTAAGCACATATCTACATTAGTATTACATCTCACACACATATTGTTCCCAAAAGGCAGAGAAGAAAGCATTCTCTCCACACTTTTAAAGCAATAGTTGCACCTTTTAGGAAATGCACTTTCTGGCAGGGGGTTGGATGATATCATTCTCATCTCTTGTTACTACATCTTGTAACTTAGCTTACCGGTGGCAGGCTGGAGGCAAGGGAGAACAACTAGCCTGGCTCTGTCCAAAGACCACAAAGTCCACCGACCAGCACCTCTAAAAATCACTTATTAACCAGCACAGACTCCATGAAGTGACCGGACCCGGCCAATAAATAGTCTGGCACATAACCAGGAAGTAACTGTAACTGTAATTGTTGTCTATTTTACGTGGTATGCATTAAACAAACTTGCTATAATGTATTAATTTGTAAGATTTAGAGGTTCTGTGAGGCAGGTTTAGTTGTGCTAAACGAAGCTGCTGGCTGTTGCCCTCTTCACGTCGAAATCTCCATCCATAAAGTGAATAAAGATATCTCTCAAAAAGTTGTACAGGAAGGCGACTTTGGCCTTTTTCAGCTCAGTTATTCTAAACACAACAGTTTCCCACAAACTATGAGCCACGCAAATGGAGACTTGCATTAGTTTGAAGGTCCTCTGCAGGGTCAGCCTCTTCCTCCGCTGACATCGTCAGACGTTGGAGGCATTTGATCGGAATATACAATGTTTGACATCCGGCAAACAACACATCAACAGCTGATATGTTTGTGTATGTAAATTATGATTTTCTGTTCTCTGATTCATGAGCTTATGAGGCGACATCGCAGACATGATGAAATGTCAATTGAAAGATTTACACACATTTGCATGCCCATCATTCCCGCTATTCCTCAGAAGCCCTGACATGCTTACTTCAGTGCTGTGCTTCTTGAGCTTTCTCATGCGCTTTCATACAGCCTGTTTTGTAGGCCACAAACTAGATAATTGATTTGCCTCGCTTTTTACTTTTAGATTTGAATGACATTCCAGGAAATTTTTCCAATTGTCATGATCTCGTTTGTACTTCCTCCTTAGCTTGCCGAGATGTCGATGGGGGATCTAGAGGTACCTTGGCATTTCAAAAGGGGGGCACATTACGCAGCACTTTTATCCAAGCTTGATGGAACAGCTGCTGTTCCTTGGTTTCTTTTTCTCTTTATCTCCTCCTCCCCCCCTCTTGACAGGAACCCACTCAACTAATCTATCATCCTCTCTCTCTGTACTTAAACTTGACTTTACTATTGGAAGGAAAAGGTAGAATGAAAGGGAAATAGGATCTCATTATTTCAGACCTACCGCTCACTCTGCTCATGATTGATCATTATAAAAAAAAAGCCCATTTGGAAGCAAGTGATTTCTACCTGAGAAGAGAAGGAATACATAGGTCTATTTAAAAAAATAATATGCAAAGTCTTCTGCTTTTTCTCCGTGCGAGTGATGGAAAGGATCAATCTTTCAGCATGCACATAAAACATGTTTTTCAATAAGGCTGGTTATTGTTTTTTATGGATATTTTAAAAAGTTACTGCAATAGGAGAAGTGGTGCAATGTAATTTACCCAAGTACTATACTTGAGTAGATATCTGAGGTACTTTACTTGAGTATATACACTTCATGCAACTTTAGACCTGACCCTAACCCTTTAGGACAGTAATAGTTACTAATTATTTTTCAGATTATTAAGATTAAGATTAATGATTAAGTGATCGTATCGTATGTCTCAAGCTGCAATCTTTTTTACTAATAGCACCGACTATTATGAAAGGTTGCACTGCTCAAGATCAGTCATGGTCTCTGTCTCCTTCCATAAATCAACCATATTTTTACTTGATCTTGTTTCAGTGTCAGACACAGAGGACTGGATTTTATTTTAAGACCGGTCTAGACCACAACTACAGATATATCACTAAATTGCCTGCTTGAAATGCATCCAGTAACTTTAAATTTTTGTTACTGTTAACGCCTGATTGACCCTCCTCCCTATCTGCCTTTACACGGACTTCAAGGACGCGAGTGCAGGAGACAGGCGAGGTAGCTTTGACTGTCTGTCTGGCAGGATAAGAAGCTGCCAAATCTTCTGTAATAAAATGTGGTTACCAAAACCACAAAGTGTTCATCTGCAAAACAGTGTCTAACAAAAAATAGAAATAAAAACGCCACACAGCAGTAAAAATGGCTGGCACCACATCAAACAGTGAACCACACTTAGACAGGAAGTGTTTTAAAGATAGGTCATCTACCTGTAACTGATGCTAACAAAGCTAGCTAACTAAGAACTCAGAACTCCTCAAAGTCTTGGTCTTGACTCGGTCGTGGTTATAATCTGGTGTAAATTGACTATAAATCATATCATACCAACAGTTAATTTCCCCAACATCAATCAAACAGCAGCTGATATGTGCAGATATCTGACAAACCACTACTTTCAAAGCTTATTTAAAAAACTGTCTGATTCATTGTTTGTTTGTCTGTTTTTCAGATTTGCCAAAAATCAGTATTCTTTCAATCAACAGGGTTAGATAAAGCAAAGCAGTTGAAAGACTTCATATTTAGTTTGATGTCAGATTTATATGCTAAATGGAGATTTTCCACTGTGTTATATAAGGATATTTAAAAGTGATTTATTCCGTAATGTAATATTTCTCATACAAACCTCTAACACCTGAAGGACCGTCTTGGTTCTCCATATATTACTGCCAATCTGGGTTGAATTCGGATTCAAATTTGCTCTTTCATCATTAGCACCCGCAGCGATTCTGCCAAAAAGATGCGAGACAAGGCAGCGAGAAGTTGGCTGTAAAGGAGAGAGAAAAAAAAGAAAAGAAAGTCACATTTTCCAGACAGTCTGAAAAGAACAATGACCTCTGTTTCTCCCTTAAAGCAAGCACAGTGAGTCTGGAACAATGTGTTCCCAAACTGTATAAGACATCAAAGCAGGGAAGACAGTGATGACAACAAAAGACAAAAGGCCATCCGAAGGAGCAGTTTTATGAGATACTATATGCACTCTAACCTGTCAGACAGGGTTTTGGGGGTCCTGGCCTGCCTGACAGAAAATATGACACGCCATCAGGGAGCACGTCTTTTGGGAACAGTTTCAGACTACACAGTTGGAAGGTTAGACATACATTTTTACTCTACGCTGACAAACCATAAGCAGTTTAGATAATAACTGTTTTTGACATTAACTTGTATTACAATGCTTTCACTTCACAAAGTAACCGTTAATACTGGGGTTAAATACACAGTAGTTTAGGCAACTTTAATTGCATAAATCCCAAGTTGCATAAGGATCGCTGCCAACTGCAACTGCGAGCAGCAACTTCCACTCATACATCCCCAAAAGTGGATAAAGGAAGGTATTAAATGATCCATGCAAATGGGGGCTCATGAAATCCAGAACATAAGTAGCCTCCGGCATGCCACACACGCTTGCTGACCCCACACCTCGCGCCGCACTCCAGACACCGCACACGTATGCTCATTCATGTAAGACGTGTGCCTTTGCTGCAGCTTAATTTGAGTTCCCTCAGACTGAGCACAGCGGCGGAGTGCGCCTGGGAGGGAGTGACGCACCCAGGTGACTGTTCGCCAGTTTAGAAGAAGTTCAAGCCACTCTGGGAGGGCATTTATATGCGCTCAGCACATCTTTATCCCACAGGCCAGAATTTACAAATAGATTTCAAATTAGAGCCTCTGCTTTAATTTTCTAATGCAGTGACCCATTCTGCAGCGGTGTAATAGCAGGTCCCAGTGTGACAATTAAAATAAATCACGTCTGAACAGAATTCACCATATGCATTCATGCCTCATCAGTAACTGAATTGACATACATGATTTATCCCAGGGAACTTAAATACCAATGCCCATACCACATAGGGCTACCACCCTGCAAGCGTTCAAGTTCTACATGCTTTTCAGCAGCCCTGCTGTGAATAATGAAATTGACTTGTCTGAGATGAATGAATAGACGTGGGAAGACAGACTAAGGTGGTTTTGTGAGCGGTCTGAAAGACGTGGACCTCACCGAGAATAAAGTACGAGCCAAAGCTTCTGGCAGATACAACTTGTTATTTCACCTGAATGTGTTTTGAATATAATAATCAGCTTGTCTCGACAGAAAATTCACCTTTTCGTACAAAGCAGACGCTCTTCAGTAAAGTGAATCTTACTTGCCAGACAGAGAACTCCTTTTCCTCTGGCTCAAAAAAAAAAAAGAGGAAGTATCGGTGAACAGAGCAGCCAATTTCCAATTAAGTACCACCATAATGAATAGCCCATATTTGAACCTTACTAGACCGAAAAAAAAAAAAGGTGCGATACCATGGGCTATCTTCAGTTTTTATTAAAAATGACAGCTACAGTATGTAGAAATGTCCTTTGATTAAAGCACACTTTGAGCTCTAAATATCATTATGCCCTCGTGTGAAGCTCGTGCAGTCACAGACCCCCACCGGCCATTAAAATAATGTGAATATGTTGCCCATTGGTTAGAACTGGTCACCTTCCTCCTTGATTTGGGCATCCTCATCCTCGTGCGCCGCTTCACCCTCATCAGCTTTACTTTCTCTGCTTTTGATTAATCCTGTCTCATTTGAGATTTTGAAACTATCAATGGGAATTATTCAAATCCCCGAGGTATGAAATAGCTATGAGGAGGCTGTGGAAGACACTCATTAACCCGAAATGGAGGGGAGCCCACAGTAAATCTCAATGAATTCTCTCCATCATAGAAATCTGATTAGTTACGGTGGCTGTACTTAATCCCAGTTGAAGGTAGAAGTTAATTTTGTCCAGTGTACATGCAATAATTCAAGATATGGGGGGAAAAAAGCATGTTTTCTACAGCTGCTTTTAAAGTGTGTAGTACTAGGTGTTTTGTAATAATGGGTTTCGGTGGAGCCGTTTGGATATATATTTATGAAGACAGAGGACTTAAAACCCTGTCAGTACAATGTACTGCGACAAAGAAAGGCAAAAAGGAAAAGAATTATTAAGTCATCAGCCAACTCTGTGACAGTTTGTTACGAGTGAATGAATCCAATAGCCCGAGATTTGAACCAATAACAGGATGCCCTTGTATGGATTTAATCACTGGTATGTAATGGCTTGTTCAAAGGCCTCTGCAGATTGCACTGTTCTATTGATCATTCCATTGTAGTTAGCTCTGCACTTCCATCCTCAGAGGCACGTCTTTATCCTTTTCAAAAGTAATGGAGGGTTTTTGCATAAAGTCATGAAATGCGCCACGGACGCCAGCTGAAGAGATCAGAATCTTGCCATATAAACCAAAACTAGACACTCTTCCCCGGAGGGACATGTTTTAGCTGTAGCGCCACATCCAAATTGGATCAACAGCTGCTGTATATGATTCCATAATTTGCGGCATAATATGTTCCATTAATGCCGGGGCACTCACAGGCATTAGAGAGACAGTTGATGCAAACCTCTCAGGATGTGCTCTGCTTATTCTCTGCCTTATTTCCAAGAAACATGGCACAGACTGGTGCCGCTGCCATTCTCTTACATGCAGATGTCAATTATAGAGGTGGCAGAGAGTGGTGAGCCGCGCACATCTGCCGGTGGATGATGTCTCCCCCAGCACTGTGCAAGCCAGCGAAGCATAAATCGCAACCATCAGTTGGCAAGCTTCACCTTAACAATAACGTCTGCAAGACAATGCCAGAGCAAAAATCTGGTGTGTACCAATTTTCACAATTATGAGCAGCTGAGGAAAATACAACTTGCTGGATTTTTTTTCTCTTTCTTTCTTTCTTTCTTTCTTTCTTTCTTTCTTTCTTTCTTTCTTTCTTTCTTCGTTGTACAGACACTTCAAATCTTTTTATCCTTTTGTCCTTCATGGGTCACATGGCCTGGAGGGTATATGGGGCATGTCTGTACGTCTTCCCCTGCGAGTCTGATAGGGGGGTTCTTCCTCATCACACCCAGACCTCTGCTGCCCGCTGTGTTATTAGGCAAATACAGTACATTAGGGACAGACCAGCTCCACCACTGTTGTCATCGAGAACATCTAGTTATCACATCTTGTGCTCAACCACCTGCTGAGTTCACAGAGCTATCAGCATCCCCCGTGACCCGCTTGTATCTCTGTATGTCTCTGCTGGAGACCTTGGATATGTTAAACACCCCCATACGGCCGAGACCAAGTTTTCTGCACGCAACATCTCCCTCAGAAAATAGTTTGCTCAGAACAGTCATTTACACCAACACGTTACACACACATATACCCACGAACAAACAAACAAACTTTAATTCGAACACTGTTTCGAACATATCCCACCAGCAGTCCTTGCACTGACTCGTACCAGGAATGAGTCTATTTGTGCTATACTGTGTCAGAAGCTGTTTGTCATCGTCAACATGGCTGTTTCCAAAAGCATCAGGCTCTAAGTGTGTGGATTACAGCGGTATACATTTGTATAATGCCTGTGATAATGGGATAAAGCAGCTTCCGTGGGAGAAATCTGTATGGAGAATGGATTATACCAAAGCTCTGCCTATGGGACGTTGAACCCAGGAGTTATCACAAGCAGTCAGCATCTCAAGTGGGTGCGTTGCCTCAGAAAAGTGTTCTGATGCCGCATTTCATGTCCACGTTCTATTCTCCGGAGAGAAAACATGAGATGGGGAGGCCACTGTCGCGCATGTTTTTAGTCAGTAATTACCATAGGAGCACTCGAAAGGATGAGATATAGTAGTTCCATTTCAAATTTGCATTTGCTTTACATTAGGACTGTGTGCATGGCTTGCATTTATTTATTGTTCTCTCGTCCATGATACAGGAACCCACTGAACTAGTTTGTATGTTTCTCTTGATAGCCATTATAGAGGAAAATTAGCATTTCCATGCATACAAAAGCAATTACCGTCAATTTATACACATTTCATAGAAACATGTCCCCAATTAGAGGGCCATTTCAGGGGACTGATAAGACGAGCAGCACTCACATTGAACATCTGAGGTCTGGACAGACGGTGCGTCCTGCTTTCCCCCTGATCCCTATCTCTGTCCACAGCTTATGAGGAGTTCAGTATGCAGCTCTCACTCATTTCAAGCACAGCTAATTTCACCCTTAATAAGCATGCGGCGGTGAAAAACAAATGTTGCTGTGCTGATAGTGATGCTTTAATATTAGTAAAACAGCGACTGGATAGTCATGCAGGCCGGAAGTCTTTATTGTCTACATCAAAGGCGGTTGTCTTTTTTTTTTATGTACCTCATATGTTTATAATAAAGTTGCTTGTGGATCTTAACGAGATTTAGCACAATATGAAATGTAAAACTGTGTATTCTCTAATTCCTTTATTGACCCTAATGGTTTTATGCAGGAACACCTGAGTGCCCTTCCTTAGTATGCCCCGTTTCCATTTACATGAGGAGAAGAAATCTCAGATGACATCTCTGAATCTGCCCATTCATTAGCCCAAACAGGCTTATCTGCTTAAAGACTTTGGCTAAGACCCCATTCTCACTGAAGAATGACTCACCTCCATATTGCCTTGTTATTCACTAACAGCAACAATTACGTCACCCCGTTACTGGCTGTTGGAGATTATGGAGTTATTTGTGCAAATCCTCTTTTACATGATATCGAAGGCTCTGCGAGAGGTCTGACTTTGAGGACAGAAGGTGACCCGCCTCGGCTCTTGAGGAACCTGGCGCGACTTAAGAAGTTCGGCGGTTGGTAATAGAAATAGGAGGAGGTGAAAGGGTGGTGGAAGGAGAAGATGACGACGAGACAACAGCAAGGACGGGATGACATCAGCCACGCGTGGGGACGGCGGTGAAGGAGTCACAGGAGGACAAATGCGACCGCTCAAAGGCGATGCTGTTATCTTTGATACGCAAGGATGTTTACATTCAGTGCAACGGATGAGTTTGAAAGAACGGCATAGTTCCGCATTTTGAGAAATATATTTGTCCTTGCTGAGAGTTATATGAGAACATCTGTGAAACAACAGCTGTGAAGCTACAGCCTGTAGATGGTTGACTTAGCTTAGCATAAAGACTGGAAGCAATGGGAAACAGCTAGCCTACAAGCGACTCCCTTATCAACGCAATTTATCTTGTTAATTCAATCCATGCAAAAACATTTTATTTTATCTGTAGTCACAGAGGGTTATGTGCTGTGCTATTTCTTGATGGGGCACAATAATGAGACAACCAAGAAAATCTTAGTTAGCTTTGTTTTTAATTTTCAGTTTTTTACTGTTTGCCTTTTCCAGTGTTTCTGCCAAGCTAAGGTAAATGGCTGCTGGATCTACAGGTCATCTACTGTATCTCAGTGATAATATCAAACTGACCCAGCTACATTTACAAGTATGTAGAAGTATGAGCAGCCATAGTAAAATACAATGAAATATACTATTACAGATAATCTTATCTGTGCCGTAGCGGTTGTAGTCCTGGACTGCTACAGCTGCTGTATTGCGGTTGGGATCTCATGATTCTGCCATTTATTTATTTGGGAACCATATATACTTGGGAGGAATGGCACAGGATTGTGAACTCAATCACAGTGCGAGAGGATGTCAGTGCACAGGGCGCTCCCCGTGAATCACACACTGAAAGGCTATCACCCAAACCTCCAAGGTCCACTGCCAACTCATCAGTCATCGCGGGCCAGACCAGGCCACAGACTGATCAGCCATGCACACGCTCTGGTCACTGGGGACATTCACAAACTCAGCCCCTCCTTCCCCTCTCCCCTATATCCATACCAATATCCATACTCTCTGCCGAAAACCATAGCATAACATATTCCAAGGTC
Organism: Nibea albiflora; assembly: GCA_014281875.1. NCBI lineage: Eukaryota > Metazoa > Chordata > Actinopteri > Sciaenidae > Nibea > Nibea albiflora. Next base: position 21,755,903 of record CM024799.1, on the reverse strand, counting down.
TGTGTGTGACTTTGCCTCTCAAAATTCTGTCACTCTACCTAGATTGTGTATGAAACTGAAGGCCACAGAGGCTTGTTTTGTCACACTGGCTGCTCTTTCTAGATGGGTTTTCACACTTTTATTTATAGCCGTGAGGTTTTTAGCTAGCGGTTATAGTGAACTTCTCTGTTTGTCACATGGGCAAGCCTTCAATTATGCAGTCAGATATGAATTTCATGAAAATATACAACATGCAGCACTCCTGCAGTGTTTTTATTTTGGTGTTCATTTCATGTTTCATATTTATTTGATTAACTTGTACAACATTTGAGTGCATGCCTGGTTGTATTAGAATAATTATAAAACAAATCGTTTGATTACATGGAGCAGAACTTTTCCATATTTTCCCACAAAATACTAAAACAATAGAATATATTATTCATAGTTATTTAGTAGTGTCTCCATTTCAAATGCATAACTAAATACTCACAACACACCAGATGGATGAAAAATAATCCTAATACTTATCTAAAGTAGACTGTGATTATTAATTAAAGTAGTATGTCATGAACTATAGTATTGAACATGAACTTGAAATTCTGGTGCTAGATGAAATGTCTCAAGCTCACCAAAGTCATTATGATTTATCCTCTGGGGATCACGAACGTCTGCACCAACGTTCATGGCAATCCATCCGGTTGTCGAGACCTCAGACAAACAGATAATCCCCAGATACTGTTGCGAAAAACACATATCGTATGTTTTAAACAGTTCGACATTATGTGGGCGATGAGGTACAAAGAAAACATGCATAAATGAGTGACAAGAGCTGCACGGGACATGAGGGATAATGCAAATTTGCATGATTACATGGACAGATGAGTGATTTACCTGCGCTCATGTCTGACAGGCATTTTAGATGAAGGACGTATGAGTGGCATCTGATCCTGTATTCTTTAACTGTAGCTCCTGAATGAATCGCGCATCATATCCTGTAATTGATGTATGACCGTCAGGAGGGGCGAGATACAGGGAATGATGTTTATCTAGCAAATTTCACCACCGGGACACAGATGCATTATGGGATAAGCAATGAGGTTGATCCAGTGCTTGACACAAGAAAACTACTTTGTGATTCAAAACACTTTGCTTTAAAAGTATTATCTGCCTAGTTCACTCTCTCTGGCTTATTCAAGCCCACTGCTCCTGTGCACACTATACAGCGTCTTCTCCGCCATGCATATCTCTCAAATTTGGCACCCTCATGCCTTGCCTAAGCCACATTAGAAAATAGATGATATGACAATTTCACACATATAGCGTTATCCTTTGCCTCAGTCCGATTCACCTGTGGCCAAGCAATCTTCCTCAAGTAAGCACAATAATAAGTAATTACCATAATGTTTGAATAAAAAAAGAGAAGAAAAAAAACTTTGAATGGAAGCAGGAGTTGGGGGGGCGGGCGTCGGAGGGGAGGAGAAATATTTGATTAATCTTCTTAACACGTTTCATGTGCAGATTCTTTGAGTTAATTTCAAGGACCATGCCTAAAGGAGATTACCTCCTCATGCTCCTGCACATTTGCTCATGAGTGATTTTGTTTATTCATGTTTTATATTATAATGCTCCTCCTGCCGTCTGCAGCCACAGAACCAACGGCAAAAATGCAATTTATTTCCCGCTCTGCACACGATGGAGACAGCTGATAATGTCACCAGGAAATATGAAGACTGCTGGGACGGGACCAAACAGCCTACTATTTATGTATGGAATATAAATAAAATATTTCGTGAGGGTTCTCTTAACTCACACATGCACCCAAACACTCTCAGTCTCCCCCCATCCCAAAAAAAAAAAAGTTGCTCTGGTTAGTGTCATTGAATTTTTTTCACTGCGCCGCGCGCGTGTGTCTGTGTGCATGTGCCTCTGTACGATTTTGATTTACATATCCGTCATCCGTCTCCAGATCAGCGTGCATCTAAAATAACATGGATCATTACGGAGAGTCATATAAAAGGTCAAAGATGCGTTCAAGTTCTCGGAGGTTGCAGATTACGCTTCTCCTCGGTCGCCAATCACACTTACCATCGCCAGCTTATAGTAAGCTCATCCCAGCCAGTGCGTGCGCCTCCCTCATACGAAAACCCATCTCCAGTATGTTGTCATGACATATATGACACAGCCCACTCATATTTCATTGACGCGACTCAGTTATGAACATGCATCAAAAGTCCCTTTCATCACTCCCGCTAATATGGATTTATCTGTTGCGCTGGCAGTGATGGGATGGCTGACGTAACTGTTTACAGTGACTCCTTTGCTCCCTCCAGATGACGAGGACGATGATGATGACGGCCAGCGCTCTTTGCCCAGCAGACTGCCTGGATGGCAGGATTTATGGCCCGGCGGTGCCCATCTTCGGCACAAAACACATTGTCTCTGGGTAGATCGTTCAGCCTGTCCTTGCTTTATTGATCTCTCTCCTCACAAGTTCACAACTTCCGCGTTCCTGGTACATGGCTTGACAGGGGAGAGATTTAGTGGAGGGATGAGGTCAGATAGAGGAAGAGAGATGGAGGGAAGAGGGGAGAGGAAGAGGGAGGGTAGGATGCGGTAGGTGGAATGAGAAGGAGAGTCGGGAGACGGAGAAGGAGGGGGAAGTAAAGAGCGGCTGTGAGAGAAAGGGATAGGGGAAGGAGAGGGAGTGAGACGGAAAGAGAGAGAGGAAGAGGGAGAGGGTTACTTCCTCTGGGAGGATGCGGCTCTAGGCCAGGTCAGAGAAGATTGATACTTGTGAGTGTGTAGGGGCCCGCAGAATTAGCTCCCGGTACAGTGGAAATCCACTGGTAAACACACCCAGCAGCTCTCAAAGGTGTTCGCATCAATCTCGGCGCTCTCGTTTCGCAGCGCGCGGTACTGTATATCCACCCATGCACTCATATCTCTAAGTGTTTGACTCACCGAAGTGGTCAGTGAATGAGAGCACTACAGTACAGTAAAGACAAACAGTCTGACTTCAGCACTCGTTTCATCATCTTTTCACCTGGCGGTTTTTCCTTTCAGCACTTAAGAAAAGAAACAAAAGAAAACTCCACAGAGACGCCCTCCCTCTAAACTTCTCCACCGTGTACGAGAAGCGCGCACGAGCGTATACGAACACATGTTGACAGACAAACGCGCGCACTCTAAGGTGACACAAAGTAGGCTTCAACCACTCACCTCTTCTCTGCGAGCCTTTGGTTGTAGCAGTCCATTGAATCCCATGTCGGACGTGACTTTGAATGACCACCGTCTCTTCCGCCTTTCTCTTTCAGAGAGCTTTGGCCCTTTTTCCCCCCCAGAGTCCGTAAGATTACATTAGAGACAACGACTCACAAAGCCCACGGGGAGTGTGAAGAAGGCGAGGGAGGCAACTTACATAAGGCCAAACTCGCAACCCAGCAGCCCTGAGGGAGAACAAAGACAAAGCTCTGTAATGTTTATATCAACCCTTGTAGCCTAATTGGCTTGGCAATCATGGAATATGAACTGTTTGTGTGTGTGTCAGCGGGTGGTGGGTGGATCTTTATGCGCATGTGAGTCTATCCTCTCCGTATTTATATAATGCACTGTACATTCGTTCTGTATATGTGTACACCATTCATGGGTAATGAGTTGTCTGGTGCCTCATTCACCAATTCGCTGTCGGAACATTCATTAGCGGTGCATAAGGAGCTGCTCGGCAGTGTAACCCCCTTATCTTTTTGAACTCAGAAACTGTGATAAGGATTTCAGAATGACTACAGATCAGAGTGCAACTCCATTCAATTACTTCTCTGCCATTTGAAAAGGAGACAGACTTCCAAATGGAGCCAGAGAGCCTGAAATGTGAATCGTTGTGCTATTCTTTTCAAAAGAAGAGAAGTGGGAAGGGGATATCTTACTGAAGTAGCGAACGGGAAAATAAAATGAAATGCGGCTGTGTGCTGTGCCGTCAGCATGGAGAGCCTTTGATAATCAGAGTTTTTATTCTTCTACTGAAGTCGGTGAATGCAGAGTATACACGGAGCAGCAGAGTTTGGGGTGCGTGATCCAAAAACGAAATGGGTCATCAAATTACCCCTGTGATTGTGCGTACCTGCCCAATTATGATTGATCTTTGCAGGAGGAAACAAAGTGGTGTATTTTATTTGCATGCAAAAAGATGATCTCTCTCCCTCTTCCTCCCTTCCCTCTTCCTCCCTTTCTCTCTCTCCCAGCACCATAATTATCTCAAATGTGAAATGCTATTTAGGTATTCATAATTTATTTCTGTGTGGGGAGGACACAATAGACAAGCGTGCAACGCTCTGCCAGGCCCCAGATTTTTTTTTTTTTTTTTAGTTAATTGAAAATCTCATTTGCATGAGGAGAAAATCAAACACTCATTTCCATACATGAGATTATAAAAAGATAACTGCTAGTGTTTGTTGTTCCATATTTGATCTGAGCATTTCCACCTAATTGCTAAATGCTGCAAATGGGGCTTACAGTGTAACCTCCAAACTAGTGTTCACAAGGCGACTGGATCTGTTATGTTTCGGTTCAGATGCCTCAGTGTGTTTTCTGTCTGTGTTTTTCCCAAAGTTTGCATGTGCAATCAGGCGAATGTGTATTTATGTCAGAGCTCCTGTGATTCCATATCAAAAACAACCGAAAATGCATAGCTGGGTCTCTGCCAACTTCACAAACAGCAATGCCAGCCCAGCTGGATGTTGTGTAGGAAGGCACATGCACAGAGCGGACCGTAGCAGTCAGAGCCAGTGATCTTCTCTATGATTTGTGTGTGAGAGATCAGAGGTGTCCTGTTTCACCCCTTACAAACAACCCCATGTATTCTAACTTTCTCTCCCTCCCTCTCTCTCTCTCTCTCTCTCTCACACACACACACACACACACACACAAACACAACCCTGTCTATTCCACACGGACACCATTACAGACCCGGCCTCAGCCTCTGTTCCCTACTTGAAGCTCATTAATGCAGCCTCCGACAGGGGCGGACACCAGGAGATTTCCAACCCCTCCCTTCCCCTTCATCCCTCCCCTCCTCTTTTTTCCTCCCCTCCGCCGCCCCCCACTCCCCCCAAACAACATGATTAATATGGGGATTTATTTTGGCGGTCTGACCCCCGTGTAAAACTGGCCTGAGTGTCGCTGGGCACAACACGATACAGTAAGCTGATATTAGATTAGAGTTTTTTTTTTGTTGAAAATATGGCCTGTGGGGATTTGCTCTAGTGTGTTGCGCAATTAGAAGAAAACTATGTAGAACATTAAACTGTAACACTTCTGCACATCCTTTTCTCTCTTTCCCCCTCCTGCTTTATGAAATAGCATCTGAGTGCTTACAGTTCAGTAAGCCGCCAGCCTCAAAAGTCATGTCGCCTATTAACGAATGAGCGCATTCAATACCTCTGTGTACCCTGTGTGTCACCTACCGTAAGCACCGACAGGGTTAGGATGTTGTAAACATTCAGGTTCTGTTCCTGTTAATGATTAGGTTACAATCTTCGTGTGTTACTCGTGGAGGATAGTGAAACCTAAACCCTGTGGTTTTTTTTCACACAGGTGATGATGAGGTGATAAGGGCTATGTTGTTTTTTTTTCTCCCCCAGCTGAGGTGAATAATGCAGCCCGGGATGCTGTGCATGGATTCGCTCTGTTTTTCCATTTCAAACAGCTAAGCCCCGGCGTGAATAGCTCGATTCGTAAACACATCTGCGTCGGCCGCGCACGTCCGCACACGCTGTGCACAGCCACAGCTGTACATGTGACGACCTCTATTCAATAGCTGGGAAAGGACAACTGTCAAATTAAATGACATAAGGTATATTTTATTTCTCGGTGCGTCTGACCTAAGCATTTTGCCTCAGAAATATGTGCTATGTATTTTCATCTAGGGCTCCGGCGCAGGTAATTGAAAAGCATTGCTCAGTGTAGCGTATGCACTCAGACATGCGATGAGGCCACCATTACGGTTCAGCATGGCCTGGAGGGATGAGGGGATGGAGGGATAGAAGGGCTGCGTGCCATGATAGAAATTTTAGATTAACTGGGACCCTCACACTCCTCTCAATGTCAATGGGTAAACTGGAAATACCTGTGTGTATGGCATCTCAAAAGTACAAATATGCTGGGCAATGATGGCCATAGAGCAGGATTTCCATTATAATTATTATTATTATTATGAAGCAGGTTAGCGCAATAATCTTTGTGCAATGGCTCGAATGGAAGTGCAGAGTACATGCGCCACTTAAGACCTTAAATCTTCCTCTTAAATGACACATGATTTTTTTTTCCTCTTCTTTTTTTTTTCCATATGGCCTTCACGGAGAGTGTGCAGTAAATGGGGAGGGAGCGTGAATACTCAGTGCCTCATGTAATAAGCATATAATTAAACTCCTCTGACAATTACATCATGCATTATCAGCCTAAGCCAGATCCATTACTCCTCTCGATCAATGGCTTGGCCACAATAGGCCTCCTACTCTGACCACACCAGGGACTGGAGGCCAGGCAGCTGCAGGCTTCTTTGCTGTATTGCAGGACCAGTAAGTGCTGTTAGTGACATCCAACACCAAGGGCTTGAACGGGGAGAGGGAGGAGGGCTTGCTACTTAATGCTAGGTAAAGGGAAGAAGGAAATGGGAATTAGTCCTGATGAGGACAGTGAGGAGGTGGTGCAGCTACTTGCTGAGGCTCTAGAGTGTAATGATGAGTCATGGTAGAGTGAATTAGAGTGTGGTCCTTTTTCCTCTGCAGTATCGGAGATTGCTATCTCTAATAATGAAATCCTCAAAGATTACCGAGGTCGAGCAAAGGCTAGTCCAGCGCTGAGTTGCATAATGATTATGAATTAAACATCAGATGAACTTGCAGCCAAGCATGTGAGCTCACAGTGATACATTTAATCAACAATTCAGATATAGAATATTTTAAAGTCGGGCTCTTTCGCTGCTGCTGCTGCTGCTGCTGCTGCTAAGACTGTGCAAGCAATTCATTCAGGGCGAAAGAAAAGGAATTAAGTTGTGCCGCGGCCTCAAAGTCAAGCTTTCCTTCAAGAGATCATCAACTATTATCACATATTCAATAGCATCATTGACAGGAAGAACTCTGGGAGAGCGACCACATGCATGCCATCTGCCAATGTGATGTGAGAAGGGTATGAGATTATAATTTTGATCAGTCTGCCAAATCCCCTCTGCCTGTCAGAGTGGTCTGAGAGGAGCAACCGCAGGCCCTGCGAATAGATTAAATCAGCCCAACCTCTTTCTGGCTCCATCTGCTTCCCACTCTTTCCTCTTTCTTATTCTTTCACTTGCTGCCTCTCACCCTAACCTCTATTCATCTATCCCCCCACTCATCCATCCATTTCATCTTTTTTTTTTCCTCTGCCTCCTATACTCTCCTGCTCCTTTTCACCAAAATTATTACATTACACATCCAGGGAACATCCATTAGCTCGGAACATGTTCTTTCTTCCCCTTTCGTCTTCTCTCCTCTTCTCTTCCTCCCCTTCCAGGAATTGGCTAAGGCAATGTTATTTCAGATTATACAGTTGTTAAAGCTCATTTTAAGCTAACAACGGGACATCAAAAGCGGTGAACCCTGCACAGGGGGAGAGGAGGAGGTGTTGATGGAGTTTCTGGGCAGGTGAGAAATGGAGAGGGGCTGTGAAGAAAAGACCTGATCAGATGGAAGGGAGAGATTATAGAGGGAATTATTAATGGGGCCAGGGCCCTTTGGAGCGGGAGATTTGTTTGGAGGAGGATGCAAAACTGCACACGAGATAATCGAGGAGGGGAGGAAAAAAAAATGATTTTCTCTCCTTTAGCACAATGTGAAATTGGAAGATTTTAAAGATCTGTGCAGAATGTATTGTTGTTACTTTTTCTTCAAAATCTTTTGAATCAAAGAATACAATATGAGCCCATGAAATTAAAAGTACACTAAAGTGATAAATGTAATGCCTCGAAATCTCGAATTGTGAATCTCAATGCCCTTGTTCTGCTTTTTTTTTTTTTTTTTAACTCTGTATTCTTTCCAGGAGCAAGCAGGTCACCCCAAAGGGAGCTTGAGTGATTGATGCCCTGGTGTCGTGCTCATTGACTTCATGGTTGCATACCCTGGAAAAAGGGATGAGGTACAGATGAGGTTCACTGTGGTAGGGCAATCACAGCCACCCAGGACATACTTCATTTGTAGGCCCCTCTCCCCATGGATTGGTCCTCCATCCACCCACACACCTTGTAGGTGGAGCGGGCTAAAGGCAGGGCGGCTCTCGGTGTAAACTGCGACCCCTGCGTGAGCACACTTGTTTTGCTTTTGTGTTTGATGGGGAATTTAGGGGTCAGTTGGTCTTGAACCGCGCTCTCCCAAGAGGTCAATGTGACCATTGTGTTCTGACACGGAAGGGTTGCAGACTGGGGAGTTACCTGTGGTGTCTGTCTGTCATTCAGGTTGTATGTGGATTTAAGGGTAGTGTAGATTGTGTGAAACAAATGTACCTCCGCTGTGATTCCATAACACCACGGGCCTTCTCATTTTTCTTGATTTGTACCGTAATCTTTTGGGATTACCTGCTTTAAAATGCTTTTTAAGATTGAAACCTTCTAAAATAATAGATTATTTGAGGTACACTTCAGAAATAACATGTACTAGGGCTGTATCCTAAACACAAAGTGGCCTGTGCAGTGCACAGGCCTGGTACTGTATTTATATTGGGGTTTCACATGATGAAAAACAGATGGAGTGTGTCAAAGATAAAAGGGAAGGAAGTATGAAGTATGACTAAGGTTATAATGATGGGGAGCCAAGACCCAGGAGACCAAATACACATTTCTCTCTCCAACTCTCTCTCTCTCTCCCTCCTGCTCTGTTTTGCATTTGCTGATTTTTTTTTCTCTTTCTTTACAGGCTGGTCTCGAGATGTTTGCTTATTTAGCCTCAGACCAGATTCACACCAGATCAATCTGTGGTACCGCGGAAGAATAACTCCCCTCCGGCAGTTATTGGTCCGTGCAGAGATGGGAAAAAAAGCTGTAGCAAGGGAAGTCTTAAGTGGCCAAGTGCTGGCTGGTAGTGAAGCCAGACTAATATCAAGCTCATTGCTCAGTTCTTCAGCCGGTATCGATCTACCATAATGTATGTTTAGCTGATCCTGTTCTGAACTCCTTTCAGTAAACAGGCCACAGTCAATACTGTCACACCATGTTTGACTAACACCTCGATGCCTAGCCAACAACCAGCACCTCAGTGACTTGCACTGCATGTCAAATGAAGAGAGTTGGAGCAAGACTTGCCTCGGAAAAAAAAAAAAACGCCCCAGCAAACAGCTACTTAAAACCACCCTGCATTAAACTACACCAGGATGGTAGTGGTGCAGATAGTGGCGGTGATGCTAATGGGCAACAGAGTCCCAAACTGTCATGTAGCAGTGTTGTTTGTGTCATCTCTGAGAGCCAGCCCCCCATGTGCACCTGCTGCTGGTGGGGTTCATTATGGATTTCTCTAATGGCTTTTAGAGTTTTAATAGCAGGGTTTTGCATGGAGCGCGTAATGAATAACTAGATGTCGTCCCTGTGCCTAATGAGAGTGCCCACTGTTTCTCGGGGACACTAGGAAGAGATAAGCGTGGCAGGCAGCTCCTGGAATCCGTCTTTATTTATTCATTTGTACGTATTTGTTTGCGTGATGGATTATTTGTGCAACTGTCTCATTTTGGGGGAACTTATCCACTCTCTTGTTGACTTGGTAAATCCATTTTTGTGTGCCTTTTTCTTTTTTTTTTTAGAGAGAGAGAGAGTGGTTTTTAGCTCTCTCCGTAGCAGCCAATATGCTTTCCTCACAACGGAAAATAAACCAGGGGACAACAGGGGAGGGTGATGGCATTACACACCTGTGGTCTTAATGAGGCTGGCTGCTCTAGCATCAGTCATGTCCACTAACTGGGTTTGCAGCTTCCCTTTTCTTTCAAACAGGGAAATTAAGCAGGAAAAAAGTCATCAGTGGCTGAATTTGAATACGAAACTGTGACGTGATCCTTCAACCTGTAGCTTAACAGAGGAATACACAGCTGTATAGAAATCACCTTGTGTTGTACCAGTGCTCGAATATCATATCAAAAAAAGTTGAGTCCAGTTCATATACACAGCGGGTAATATAGGTAAGTAAAGTGTCAGTAGAGTCGGTTTGGTCATATAGTAAAAACAGGAGTTTACCTCATACAGCCCCAATCAATATGACCTCTAGAAAACACATTGGCATAATCAATCACTCGGTCGCATGTTTTAAAATTCTGTCTTTCAGCAGCAGGTGACAGCACGGATTACCCTTAATACCATTCATTCAGATACTTGCACACCCCTGCCTCGCATGGGGCATTACTTTGTGCGGCTGAAATGTTTGATGAAAGATAGAAAGTGTAGCGAAGACTCTGCTCGTCAAGCACTTTTTTTTTTTTTTTTTGATGAATCACTGTTATGTTGGTGGTGTTGTCTCTCATTCTCTCCAGTGGAATGAGCCGGTTCGATATTCTCACTCAGTCTCCTCCAGAGCAATAGACAGCTGTCTGTTCTCCCCAAATTGACTGCAGGTGCTGATGTAATGAAAGCATAGCAGCGCCGGCATCTGCGGAGGAACGGGAGCAGAATTGCGCCCAAGCAAAGGTCATATGCAGAAATTATATAATGTGCACGGCTCCGATGAATACCACACAAAATGATAGGGGCTTTTACTCCTTTTATGAAGAACGCCATTGAGGTAAATGTAAAGTAAGTGAGTTAAAGCCATTATCTCTTATTGATTTCCCTTACTGGATCTGTACCAATCACAGCAGAGGAGATGTAAAGAGAGAAAGGCACCTCACAGAGGAATGTTCAAGTTTTGGGAAAATTGAACTGTTGGATGTGTGTATCCTGGAAGATGTTTTGTACTTCATTTGTACTACATAAAGCTGTCACACTGCAGTAAAAGCTCTGAATTCCAACTGTATGCACTTTAAAGGACGGGAAATACTGTACCAATTCAAACTAATGCTGCACTGCCGTCATTTTCAAGGTGAAACGCCTACTCCTACATAATGCATTTCCTCTCCTCTTGGTTTGGCAACAATTGCTCCTGTAAATATCGACCCTATACTATTCTAATGTACTGCAATGAATGAGAATCAGGCTTCCTGGAAAGTGCTTTCCCTGAGACGGACCCTCCACATTAACTAACGTGTGACATATAGTGGTATGGGCATGTTGTCCCCTGTACAGCATGTGCACTTTGTCACAAGAGTTTTGAAATCAATCAGCCCGCGTGAGTTATTCACAGTCCAACATCAAAAAGGCATTACTTATCTAAGGCTTTTAATTTCCAATCCATCTGTCAAGCCAGTTGAAATATGGAATCTCATTACTTTGAACAAGTGGGGAGGGGGGACAACATAAATCATTTTATTTTTCATCTTACCGTGACAGAGACTGTTTAGAACTGGACCAGAAAGAAATGACTGAGAAAGTGGGAGTTGAGTTGAGAGCGAAAGTGACAATCAGAAGAAGAAAAAAGAAAAAGAGAGATCTAAAGTGACACCTGGAGGGGCAGAGAGAGAAAGGGTGGGAAAGAAACATATTTATCTTCTGCGCCTCCTAGAAAAGTATGATTTCATAATTTAGGAAATACAGGAAAACAACAAGAAGAACAAGAATACTGATCATTTAAGTTTTATTAAAGGATACAAATCAAACAAGTGGAGCCTGTTCATTTCTTGTGGCCCTCAGTAATCTCTTGTTTCTCGCGTGCTTTCCGCCTTGCTCTGAATAAAAGGAAAGCCAAAATGCAAATTAGGTGATCTGTGTTAAATAGGAAATAGAAAAATAAAGAGAGAAGAGGGAAATATATATATCAATATGTTGGCCATTCTGTACAGCAATATCAGCTTCCGTACACTCCACGAGACTCACAGGAGGGCCACTTTTCTACTAATTATTCATGTCACCCTGGGAGGGATTGAGACACAAATTGAGTGTAGTGCCCCTTTAAATCCATCACTGTACCATAGTCTAATAATTCATGTCTATTACAGAGCCTCTAAATTATTAATTTGCCAAGATAATGAAAATATGCTAATTAGAGAATTGCTATAGAAAAAAAAAACGAATGCATAACACTCCTCAGCCATCATAATTAGGATAAGTAATTATTTAAGCATTACTTTGTGAATTTGAGTTATTAGGGCCTGTCAGGTTCTTGTGAAGGATCAGAACACCAAATTGTCTTTGATTGAAGGCAACATTTTTGATGACTCATTCTAGGAAACATAGTCCTGACAGGTCTCTGAATGTTTGAGTAAGCCTTGCGAAAATGATTGCCTATGTTACTGCAGGCAAAATCCAAAGTGCTGTTGCATGCAAGAACGAACAGGCATTATGTTTGTGCCGGCAAACAGTATTGAACGCTGTCGTTCTATACAGGCTTTTGCTTTGGTGGTATAGATTTGAAAAAGAATTGAAACACAGCCCAAAGAGTGAAACAGCACTTGTTCCCAAACTGTCGCCCTTCACTCAGCTGCTTCTGATTAAGCAAAGGAAACCCTTCAATCCCTCTCCCTCAGTCTGCTCTTTTTTTCCCCCCCCCTTCTTACTTTTTCTTCTTTCTGTCTTTCACGATGGGGCCGCCGAGCCATTTCCAACAGAGAACTATTCTGAAAGTTTATCAACAGCTCCTAGTCAATCCGTTCCTCCTTCTTTGTGCTCCCTTCTCCGGGGTCCCTTTCCTTCTTCCTCCCCCTCGGGGCCTACTAGAAAGGAGAGCTCTGTCATGGCCCTGTGGAGAGAAAATGGCGGAATTCATCCCATGCTGTGTCGGTGATAACACTCCCGAGCGTGACACATCCCGCCTCAGATTACAAGCAGAGGATTCATTCCTTGCATTCTCCTTGTCACCTCGCCTTCAATGCCGGCATTAAGTAATTTGCCATAGAATAATGGGCTCTATCAAGGAAGAGGCCCTTGCAAAAGACTGGGTGTCTGTACGGCCGTCATGTTACAGGATTGACATTCAATGAGTTTTTACATGCATGGTGTCTGTAAAAACAAATGTACAAAAGCACACGCATGCATGCGCTGGGGTTGATAAAAACAAAGCATGCCACACTGAACATACATCCACACAGCCCTGCTATTATAACTACTCTGTAGAATAAGAGACAGGGGAGCATGGATTCTATATCCACCCTCGGAAATATGGCTCCCTTAGCCTCAAATAGGATTCTATAAGTGATCCAGATCACAACAAATGACACTAACTATGAGTTATCAGCTGATCTGTGAACCCACCACCGGATGCGCCGCAGTAGCTGTAGCCAGAGAGAGAATAGTGCTGACTAATGTCTCTCTCTCTGTGCCTGGCTGGTGCCAGAGCTGATGTAACTCTGCCAGGAAGCAGTCTGTTAACAGATATTTGAGTCGCAGCAATTGCCAGCCAAGACTGAGTCACTCGATTCTTCAATGGGCTTTTTTTTTCTTTTCTTTTTCTTTTTTTACATGCAAGATCTACCATAGGAAGATACGGAGACAGAAGATAGAAGATAACATTTCCAGACATCAACTAATGAGTGACGTCACTGACGGTAAATAGAGTGCAGTAAAATGACATGTCGTAGGTTGTTTGTCTCAGTAAGCTCCACATTTGTGTATCTTGAGTCTTACGTGAACAGTTTTTGCAAGATTCACTGAGTGGAGAGAGCTGTTCTGTCTTAGTCTGAAAGGCCATTATAAGAATGACAAACCTAAACATGACCCCATTTACAGCCAGCATTAACACGTGATCTGTAACTAGATGTCTTATTTCGATATGTTATATGTTCATGCTGATTGGACTGTGCACGAATCACCAGGCCAGATTTGGAGGCAGATCTCAGTCAGATTTAAACTGAACTCTGCCTCTTCTTATTAGCAAAATGGACCAATCTGTAGGATTTAATTGCTGATTGCAAAACCTCATGGAAAAAAGTGTCTGCAGATATAAAAGGCTCATTCTAAGGAAATAAAAAACATAGCAGATCTTATTTTAAGGTGATTATAATCTAACCTGACATACACAGTTATGCATATTTTAATCTATTCCTACCATATTCTGTAAATGGAGCCCCATAAATCTTGCACAATGGACTGGTACAGGTCTGGCACTATTACAAGTAGTAGTGGCTAGTGAAGGCTTCCCCCACAAAAGGTGATTAGAGGGTATGAATGATGTCTGTTTGTGACACTGATGAAATACGTCAAGTGACAGATCTGTCAGCTCTGCCTAACTTTTTTTGCATATTGAGATCGGATCACAATTAAGATAACGAGAGTACACTTTAATGCCAGGTGATGCAGACTCATAGATCAGAAGTTATTATCCAAATAACATATCAGATACAAATCACATGTTCATACGAGATGTAAATGGGGCTCATTTGTCACATGGCCCCCCACGTAGGCAACAGAGCTGTTTGTGCTGCATTCAAGGACAGCTTCTGGTATTATGGTAGCACTATTTGGAGGGTTTGCCTAGTCTGCTTTACAGGTATGCTGTATGACTGATAGACTGTTAAAAAGTGTTACCATAAAACTTCAGTTAAAAGCAGAGCCCCAATTAAACACGGCGCCTCCTGTACTCGCTGGGTTTTGAGGAATAAATTTCTTAAAATAGTGTCATATATAAGATAAGATGTAAATAGTTGGTTAAGTAAGTGAAATAAACAGTTCTATTTATTATATTCCACCAATATTAAAGGCAAACAATGTAAGAAAAAATCTGAAATTGTGCTTTTAGTTTGAGTTGTTTGTTTGATTGGTTACCACCTGTGGTAACTGACTGTAGGTAAACAGGTGAACGGTGGAGGGTGCAGAAAGAAAAAAAAAACATGGACATCACTAAAGGAGAAGACACGAGGGAAGATGGAGAAACACAGAATGGTAAACAGAAAAAGAAAAAGCTGTAGCTGAGGACAGTAACACGTTGCTTAATCACAGCGGATCAGCATTGTAGCGACACCTGGACGTGCTTTGCGGTAAGCGTATTCTGTTACTTCCGGTTATCGGTGTTACTGCCACGGTGCTCTCTGCTCTGCTCACTTAAACAACTTTTCGTGTATTTTTCACATCAGTGACTGTCTACGTAACTCTACACTGCCTCAAGACTTGTTCTGTCTTCACGAACAGGTTTCTTAAACTCTAGTAACCGCAATCTGATAGTTTTACCTGTCTCTCTTAGTCACACTCTCGCCTAGCTATAGCAATGCCCTCTCTCCTCCTCTCTGCTCTCCTCGTCTCTCCTGCCCTGTGTGCCACATGTTCAGCTACTCCTCGTCCTCCTTTAGTGATAATGGTACCTGTAATAAATGTAGTTTATTTGTAGATTTGGAGGCGAGGCTCAGTGAGTTAGAGGCACGGTACCGCGCCACAGAACAGTCAGTCGCTGCTATAGTTAGCCAGTCCCCTGTAGCCGGTGAGGTACCACCGAAGGTAGCTTCAGCTAGCCCAGGGGTCGGCAACCTGCGGCTCCGGAGCCGCATGCGGCTCTTTCATCCTTACACTGCGGCTCCGAGTGGCTTGGGAATCGCGAGCTACCGGTCGATCGCCAGACGTGATCAAGTCGATCGCAGAGGCGCCCACCGCCGCAGCCGGCAGTATGGTGGGCCATCCACCCCGCTCCCGTGCGCCAGTATGTTGGGCTGTCTACCGCGCCCGCCGCCGCACCACCGTCAAATGCCGTAACTGCACGTGCGCCGTAGTACAATATTATATGGCTCTTATGGAAGAACATTTTCAAAAATGTGGCTTTTGCGGCTCTCTCAGCCAAAAAGGTTGCCGACCCCTGAGCTAGCCCTTCCCCGGTAGTTCCCGAGCAGCTGGGTGACTGTCCGAAAGAGGCATAGCCCCAAGCTGAAGCCCACGGTACACCACCAACCGCTTCACGTTTCAAACAAATTTTCCCCACTCAGCGACACACCCGCTGAGAAGCCAACTCTGGTCATTGGCAGCTCCATTTTGCGGAACGTGAAGTTAGCGACACCGGGGGCCATAGTCAAATGCATCCCGGGGGCCAGAGCGGGCGACGTCGAGTCAAATTTGAAACTGCTGGCTAAGGCTAAACGTAGATACAGTAAGATTGTTATCCACGTCGGCGGTAATGACTCCCGGTTACGCCAATCGGAGGTCACTAAAATGAATGTATCATCGGTGTGTGAATACGCCAAAACGATGTCGGACTCTGTAGTGTTCTCTGGACCCCTACCCAATGTCACCAGTGATGACATGTTTAGCCGCATGTCGTCATTTCACCGCTGGCTGTCGAGGTGGTGTCCAGCAAACGATGTGGGCTTCATTGACAATTGGACACCTTTCTGGGGAAAACCTGGTCTGATTAGGAGAGACGGCATCCATCCCACTTTGGATGGAGCAGCTCTCATATCTAGAAATATGGACCAATTTATTAGACGACCAAAACCGTGACAACCCAGAGTTGAGACCAGGAAGCAGAGCTGCAGCCTTACACGCTTCTCTGCGCCTCCATTAGAGCAGCTGCCCACCCAATACTTTAGGCATTATTTCCTGCTTGAGAATGGAGTAAACACAGCTAGCAGTACGACACCCATTAGCTTCACAAAACTGTAACGTCAGAACCCGTCGTGCTTTTTGCTTTTTGTGCTAAGACACTAATCTAAGATTGCGAATAAACATTAAATTCTCATTCACATGCTGCTGTAGCTGTTAGCATTTAGCTCAAAGCATCGAGCTGCCAAAGTGCGGCTTTACAGAGCAGCTAACATGGCTGTAAACTCCTGTTTACGTGTTCATCCAGGACTCCCTGAAAGCTATAGTAATAGCACAGAAATCAAGTGAGCTCAACCCCCTGTCACTCTTCTGGACAACCACTTCAAGCCTTATAATGAAGCTATTCACACTTTCTTCTTGTTTCATTCATTTCATTTTAATACCAACACTGTTTCCCACCTTCCTCCCCTCCTGCAGTACTCTGCTTAACAACGATGACCCTCGCTGACCCTTACACAACCTCACTGTCTTACTCCGAGTAGCTAATGGCCAGCAGGCCTCATCTCTCCATTGACCTCTTGCCCATACTGAGGTGAATTATGGCACCTGAGCGGCGGTTTAATGCGGCAGGTCCTGACACAGGGACATCAGTCCAGAAGGGCCGGTGCAGGCAGACTAATGATGCAGACATTGGTAAATGACGGGCCGTGTTAGAGAGAGAGACAGAGACGGACAGACAGGAAGGGGAATAGAGAGAGAGAGAGAGAGAGAGAACGAGAGAGGGAGGGAGAAAGAAGAAAAAAATCTTATTAGAGTTGATTGCCTCATCATTGTGTAGGGATGACAAGCAGAAAGACTATGGAGTTCATTTCTCAAGGGTGACTCTGTTTCTGCCTGACTTCATTCCCGGCGCTGATCAATGAATTGATTATGGACTTGATACGAGAGCTGATTGCGATTCTGGATACTGAATACTGCTGCTGACTAGCAGATGTGGCAGTCTTTTGAAGTGATGTCTCACCTTGCCCATTATTCACGTTTTGTTTGCACTGCGCAGATAAAATGTTGCCCGAGGAAGGTCTCTGAAGGTCAGGCTTTAACCCGTCTGCCCATGTTTCTAATTGGAAACAAATTAGATTTTGCATCAACACTCTTGATGGCAAATAATGTTTGTTTGTGTGTGTTTATTGGCTGCTCCCATCCCTCTTTCTCAATCACAGGCTAGTATAGATTCCCTGCAGGGTTGGACTGCCTACACAACATGCTTCTCCTCTGGGCTCTGACCACATTCTGCCTCCTGCTGTCAGCCTGAGGAGACCCACCTCACTTACTGCCCCTCCCCTCCCCTCCTTTCCTCTCCTTCTCATCCCTCTCCTCTTTCTTCCTCCTTCTCCAGTCCCTCCTTCTCCCCGTTACCCCCTCTTTTCCCTGGCCTGAGACAGAGGACGTGTGATGACAGAGGTGTCAGCACAGGTCACGGTGATCCTCTCCTACCGTTCTGTTCCCACTGGCCCGGGAGTCGATACATTCCTCCCCGTTCTCAGCCTCCATCAATCTGCTCTCTGTGCTCTCGGGATCCACATTCCTGCCCATCAAGAGCTTCCACTGTCCAGCCTTGCAGGGGTCTGGTTACACTGGACTGTAGTTGGAGAGAAATCTGTGTGAACGTTTCTCCCTGTAATCCTTCATCTCTTTTTTCATTCGTCCAGATTAGTCATTGTGTGTGTGTGTCTCTCTTTTTTTCTCTGTCCCACTACCTGCTTAGCTGCTCTCCCTTTTTGTGTGCTTTACCATCCATGCCCTAACTTCTTCCAGGCCAGGTTAAAGCCTCCACACATGGACTCTGACTACTCTGCTAACTGTTCAAAATTAGCATCTGCCGGGGGCTAAACAGCAGTAATATTTGTCTTTTGGAGATAAATCAATAATGGTCACTTAACACACACTTTTTCACGCACTAGCAATTTCGTGCTTTTAGTGGCATTGCTCCATGCATGTTAATACACATTACATAACATACCCCTGCTTGACCCCTTGTATCTATTACAGTTTGTGATATTAACTGAATTTTAACCACTGGTTTCCAATACTTTTGCTCCTAAGTTTTTTATGCAGAAAATATCTTAGCATAACCTGAACATAGCACTGATCTCACAACAAATCCATCCATCCATCCATCCATCCATCCATCCATCCATCCGTCCATTTATGGCTGTGTATTCTGTTCAGGGTCACAGCTGCTTCATTGAGCCTATCGCAGCATGCACTGGAGAGGAGACAGTAGAGGAGGAGACATATAGACGGACAAACAAATTTGCACTTATATTCACACCTATGGGTAATTTAGTCTTTCCACTTCAGCTAACCTGGATGTCTTTGGACAAGCTGTTTGCACAGCCTCCACTGTATATCTGTGTAACCCTGCGTGACGCTAGCTCCCGGGGTGGTCAACAAAATGCCACTATCTCCAGGTTACTTGACTCCCTGCTTGATAAATTCTGTCTCTATAGATAGGGGCGGGCAATGCCTCCTGTTTCTTCCCCTGCCTGGATATCCATTACTTATTGCTTACAAATCAGCAAAACAAATCATGACTCAAACTGAAGCGAATTCATTTGTAAGTCTGCGCAGAGAATTAACACCCAGCTCTGCAATTTCCCTCTGCTGTACGGGAGTCTGGCAAGTGGACTGTTTCACTGCTCACGCCAACCTTGTTTCCAAACACAACATGCAGGTGTTTTAAGCTAACCTGCTCTCATGAACCCACCGCACACTTCCTGCTGAGGAGGTGCTCGAGACCAAAACAAAGCTAATCAACGCTGATTGAATGAAGTCGAAACGGTGAATGTTGAATTTCTATTCATGCATCGGCCAGAAGCACAAATCCAAATGGAAGCTAATATTGCTCCATGTTAGCCGCATGCACAAATAGCCAACCATTTTCCAACATGTTCACCGCAACTTTAGAAATGTATATGTTCATAATGTGGTTACAACTTTTGTTCTTGTTGTCAGCTGATTTATTTAAAGTGAGATGTACTCAGAAGAAGCTGTGATGCGTTGCCCTCCAGCACCAACTGTTCATATTTTACTAACTTGCTGTTAGGAAAGCAGTGTATCTGCCATCAGTGTGTAGATGTATCCAATGGGACAGTGTTGTATTTTCAGCACAACAACTTCCTTCCAAGTTCAGTGATTTTGAACCTTCTAGTTTCAGCAGGAGGACAGCGAGCATGTTTTATGCATAGAGAGAGTCAACATGTCTACAGCTGTCCTAAAGTTTTATTCAACTTCCATTTCTTTCTTACTCAAATATTTTCCAATATTACAGCCTTGACTGTATCCCCTCGCCCCAGGGCAATATTAGCGACAGCCTGACAGACGGTATTAAACAAGAAAGCTAAAATCAGATTTTTCCCTCCCCACGAGTGTTCACTTTGCTAAAGTTCTCATTACCTGAGGGAGACAAGGGCTGGAGAAGTCTTATTTTAGTGAGATTTCAGAAGCTAGGTGCCCAGACCTTATATCTTTATATTCAATGTTTCAGATGCAATCTCCTCCACACCCTCTCCTCTTGGTTATGAAGTAACCCCTGCCAAATACATTGGCTTTTCTCCCTTGGCTAATCTCACATCATCACATCAGGCCTGTTGTATTGATTTCTGGGGAAAGTAGTCCTAAATTGCTCTTCCTTTGTCAATCTGAGGCTTGTTACCAGGCAACAGGATGACCCCCCCCACCACCACCACCATCCACCCACCCCACCCCTCCTCCTACACACACAACTTCAGAACCCGCACGCACACGCGCACACACAAACACACATGCTCAATTACACTCTTGACGTAGTGCCAAAAATGCAATCTGAGAGTACCTTTCCCCTTTTTAATGTGAGATAAGAAACGCTGCTGGTGACAAATATATTTCAGCACATGCAAACACCAAATCAATGCTGGAAGGAAAAACCGTGTTTTTATTGAAAGTATAAAATTACTCGACTTGACTTTTTTTTTTTTTTACCCTCTTTCCTTTAGATTGTCTGTCATCAGAAACTTCAGCAGGGACATCTGAAGCAGTATGATTAAAAAAACTCAGAAACAGAAATTCACGGTCTTCTAATTTTGATTCAAATAAAAATGCGTTGCAGTGACTTTGTGGCATTTCCATGACTGGTGAAAATCATGTCAGCTTTTCAGTTAGAAACAGTGCAGAGAGTGTAATAATTGAATAGCGTGAATGCTGTGCTTGAGGCCATTTGGTTAAATATTGTGTTTCACATTAAAAGTGACGACTGTCAAGCCGATTTCCTGAGAAGAGTTCTGGCCAAGATTAATTATTGCTGACTTTTTGATTGATGGGCCAAATATGTTAATACAATTATTCTAATACAATTCTTCATATTAATCACATTTGGACTTTTTCTGCACCCATTTTTTAATTTTTTTTATTCGTAACTGTCCAAACCCCCCTTCAGTCTAAAGTGGCAACTCATTGCAGTAATTTCTGATTCAAATATTCAAGCTGAAATGTACCAGATAGATGCACACAGTGAAAGAGGGCACACGCATACATACATTCACAATCTCAGAGGGGTGGAACAGCATTGGTAGCTGGCGGGGAGGGGAGTGGAAGAGAGAGAGGGGGGGGGGATTAAATTGTGGACCACCTGCTTCTATCACCTGGGACATATTTTACATGATTGAGCCAAGTGCTTGAGATTGGACACACATGACAACATTCAGGGAGCTAGGCTGGATAAGAATGTGAATGTTTTTTGGCAAGAAACGTGCGCGATGCTTGTATCACCGCGCTCCCTCCTGTACTATCTCCTTTATGTCTCTTACACCGATAAATTATTCCAAATAAACAGACAACTGACGGATAGGGATTGAGGTTTTAATGAGAAAAAGACAGACAGAAGCGGAAATGAAACACTGGTCGCCCATACAAATTGCCGTAATAACCATATCTACATTAAAGCTTTGTAATAACTTATACGGCGTAGCTTTATTGAGGTGGGGAGGGAAGAAAAAGAAAATAAATGCCTATCTGCAGTGTTTCTGAATTAATATCTCATTATGGTTCCGCATCATCATTTTTTGGTCTCATTTTAAAAAGGCAGGGGATTACACACTAATTACATATTGCATGGTGGGGTATGTCTCCACTAGTGATGAATAAAAGTCCAACTGCTCATGGGGAAGTGCTCCTGTTTCACGGAGCGGGAATGCTGCTCTTTATCAATCAAGCTGGCTTCATGGTAAAGAGGATAATGAATCGGAGTAAGACCTCTTGATCCCAGTCATCTCTGTTTATTTGTCACTGTCTCAAGACGTTCTTGTTGGTTGTTTTGTTTGCGGAGGCGCTTAGCCTTAGAGTACAGCATGAATGACATTTCCATATCGCTCTTTCAATCACAATTTGGTCAAACTTAAAACAAATTTCCTCTCTGTGTTCATTAAAAAAAAAATCTGTATGCGTGCACATTCACTTGCTGCTTCATGTCACAAGGGTTTTATCTCCCCTTGCCTGCACATATTCAAAACACAAAACTGAGAAATCCCTCGCCATCACATCTTTCCACTGATGAAATTGGCTCCTTTTAGAAATGATTCCAAATGTGACTGTGTGTGTGTGTGTGTGTGTGTGTGCCCGCATCGCAGGGAGGCTGCAGCGCTAGCCTCGGGCTGCACTCCTCTATATGTATCTGATCTAGGCCTAATGAAGCTGAAAGCCTGGCAGTTGTGAGGAGCATCTGCAGAGCCACAGAGTGATGGGCATCTCATTCTGTTGCCGTGTCCCAGGGGGGGCCACACACATCTGAGGACCCTGCCTGCTGTTTGCACAGTGACTCGGTGCCCCCGTGTACCCATGCCGCAGAAGGTCATGCCACATATGCTGTGGCTGCCATCTGGAAGGTCTGCTTGACTGCCACAACAGCACTCTCATGCAACCCTGGGCTGGTGATATAACGGGCTCGGAGGCTGACCAAATACATGTTGTTGTTGTTGTTGTTGTTGTTGTTTTTTTTTTGGGAAAATTGAAACTGCCAAGTTTTTTTTTGTTGTTTTTGTTTACATGCATACCTCCACATGCATGCAATATGAAAAGTCAGACTAGTGGATATCTACAGTCAGCGTCTCTGTTGTGACAGCAAATCCAGGGCACCAATTTTAAATATAATAACAGTGGATTAAATGTGTATTTACAGTATGTTTAGACAGGTGTGATAATAAGAGACACTGACTGCAGGTAGAATTTTGAAGATTTGACATTTTTATTTTGCTTCTTTAACCAAACACGACAGTAGACAGTGACTCAGATCCATCATGCATGATGCAGATAGAGACAGATAGTTGTGGTTTTGATGAATCGGGGATATACTTATCCCAGGCCCGTCTAATTTTGTCATTTGTCTATGCTGCTTTGCGCATGCAAGCAGCAATTGTTTGCTTTTTCTCTTTTGCCTTTTTATTCCTCTTATTATTCATTCTTTCATGTTGACATTTCCCAATTTCCACAATCTGGAAATGATTAAATTAAAGGCATTAATATGGCAAGTGAGTCCCATGCAACAGGGCCTGGGCCGCTATAGCCCATACATCTAAATATAGATTTAATAACAGTGGCTGTTTTTTCATCAGTGGTCTGAAATGCTTACGGTGCAATCTGCGGCGCTCGCTCCTGCTCTCCCCGCGCATATAAACATCAAAATACTTGTCGTCTGAGAAGAAAAAGAAGCTCTGTAGCTCTCCCTCTCCTCCCTCTGTAATGAGCAGAGCGCAGAAGAATGAATGTCTGACCATTTGCTTTTCGAGCTACATTAACCACAGAGCCAGAAGAGATGCTCCTTGGCAGATTTCATAACAGTGGTGTAATAAAAAAGGGACCTCTAACCAGTGGTGTACTGCAGCGAAAGCATTTAGGCGAAATGACTAACTGATAGGCCTACTTTCTGTCGCCGCCGCCGCTGCTACTCTACCTCGACTAAAGCTTCATTTTCTGGCAAGTCCACACACTCTCTGCGTTGTTCTTTCGTCGCTCATCTGCATCGCCGCAATGATAAGCGCGCGTGTTTCCAAATAGGTGAGGGAAGGGACAGGCGCGTCGGGAAACATGAGAGGTCTTCATAGTGCGAAGATGGCATGGTTATTGGATGAGAGAGGGAGGCTGCCTCGGCTGAACCAGACAGACATCACGCGGGACAAGTGGTGATGTATTCGCTCCATCCCTGACACGCTGAAAGCATCTCGCTGTGAACGCGGTGCCAGGAAGCTTTAACGTCAGTGCGTTGCTCACTCAATTCTCATGTCAATTAGTTTAGATTACCTCATAGGAAATCAAATTACCGCCCTGATGTGAAGGTGTTATTTATCAAAATTTGCACACTTGCAACACGGCGAATTCATAATAGATCCGGTGAAAACCTACCTCGTCTCCCTTTCAACCACCGTATTCCTGTGGTCTCTCTGCTTAGCCTGCAGACAGCCGGCGGGTTCTGTTTGTCTCTCTGCAGCTTCCATAGGGTATATTGAATGTGTCTGACCCACTGTCTTTTATGGAGCGTCTTCCAGTGGTTCCTAATTACCTTTGGTTTTATGGTCAGACCTGTGTCAGTCCCCCGCTCAATTTGTTCCTGTGAAATATGGCTGGGCCTTGGGTTCAAGTAGGGGAGAAAACACGGCGCGCTGATTAATCAAGGCGTGCAGGTTCAACCTCTGTTCTCAGAGAAGTCAATTCAATGACAGGTTTTCACCTGGGGCACATTCCCGAAGTCTTAAGTTGCCTCCTCTCCTTAATTAATTTCCTTGCACCTTTCCTTCGTCTCTCTCTGCCTTGCCTCCTCTTTCCTTGAAGTAACCGATCATATTAAAAAGTCTTGTTCTGGGAGAGGCATACTGTGTAAGCAAGAAAGGACATGAGGAAAGAGATTTGAGACTGGCCCCAGAACTGTAGGACAGATGATGTTTAAATAGAGTCTGGAAGCGGTGCCCAGAGAGAACAACATCAGCAGTGTTATATGTGGCAAACACTGTAAACACAATATGTTTTGCCGTAGATGTGGAAATTACAGGCCTGGTTGACTTTTACTGTCTGATGCTAACCACAAAACTGCTTTGCATTGTTGTTGCATACAAGAATAGTAACCGTGTTGCTTCACAAGCTAAAGAATTCATACATTTCACTGTTGGAAAACAAAAAACAGATTGCAGGAAATGTATTTCACCTTTATTCTGTGGGTGACTTTAGTGCACAGGGTATAACGATCAAATGAAAATAAAACCGATACGCTCCATGCATTGGTAAAAACAACCAAATGAGAAGGGGGATAGTTTATAAAATTTAAAAGCGAAAAACATTTGGGGGGAGCAATTTTACTCTGCAAGGTTATCTAAATGCCTTCGATGTCTCCTCAGTTTGGTTTATTAGGGAAGTATCTAGCTTACCATGAGCAGTGAGACAATTACAAAGACAATTTCACGGGGAGGGTTTCTATAATCATCAATGCATGCTGGGAGCCCATATCAGAGTAAGTTTCATTTGGGCTGAAGAGAATTCATTTGTAGTTTATAACTCACAATGCAGCCATTAGCAACTGCACTCAATCAGAGATTTTGAAAAGAGAGAGAGAGAGAGAGAGAGAGAGAGAGAGAGAGAGAGAGAAAAGTGAGGATGAAAATGTGAAAAACAACATGCAAATTAAAGCTTTTGAGCTCAAGTAAATGAGCGACTTAAATGATTTATCCAGCGTGCATTAAGTGCTGCCTTTTAAGTATGCATTGTTGAGTCTCTGGACCTAACACACACACACACACACACACACAGACACACACACACACACAACTAAAAAACAAAAACAAATTCATAACACTTATTCAATATTTCTTACAGAGCAACCACAGAGCGGCGTAATTCATGCATAAAGAACGTCACGAGTGTCGCTTAATCCTACGATCCTAAACTTTACTTGAAGTGAGCACAAGTCTGCACCAACCAAAGATGAGCTGCCTTTATTTTATTTTATTTTTTTAAAAGTGATGGTTCAGAGAGAAACTGGAGCTGGCCGACACCGGGCCACTTACAGTAATCCCCATTATGCATGCTTACATCAGGCTGCAGCGTTGTTTTGATGAAAACATAACAAGTCATAATGAATGGAAATGAATGTATGTTTGTGGGGATCAAAATAGCACATAATTACGCTATTACCCCTGACGATACAGGTATGCCCCCCCGTCTAACACCGCAAACATCAAGGTCTCTCCAGCAAATATTTCCTTGAGGTTAGTTTGTAAACAAATTAAATTCATTAAAGCGGGATGACTGGAGGTAAACACCAACACGCCGCGTGCTGCTTGCTAGTCTGGGTTGGCTACGAGTTCCCCCTCGCTTGAGGTGAACGTAATGCGATTCAAGGCGATGTCACTGAACTTAAAGCGTAGCGGGTGATCTTACATTAAAGCTAGACGATGCATATGACTGATTATCATTGGTTCAAATTAGAATGCATTTCCCCTAAGCTTGGAGTTTATTGTGTTTAGAATATCATTGCGTTAATGACGCTTTATGATGAATGAGTTTGTGCCACACCGTGATAGACACGGCTATTAGGGCTAAAAGGAGATGGAACCCACACCCACAGGAGCCACAGCAATTAGTTTCAGCCAGATCAGAGGGTGTTGGCATAATGACCTGATTCTGGCAGCTTATTCTATTCCTGATCTCTAATCATGGCCGCCACTGGCATCCTTCTCTTTCTCTCTCTAACCTCTCCCTCCTGGTCTGGGGATATGCATTAATGAAATAATAAAGACTAATGTGAATGTTTCGGGCCGAGTGACCACTCACACGTGGCTCTCTTGCTTTAGCGAGAACAATTACACAGTAAGTTTGATCGGTGGTGATAGACAAAACAGCAGGGGCTCATAAATATGGATGGAGAGTCTGAGAAAATAAATTAACAGGGCCTGGCCTCTCGGCTGCCCCACTTAGACTGTCAATTACGGACCTGACAGGAGCCTTGCGAAAGAGCCACACAAGGATGACACACACGCACACACACACACACACGGACACAGTCATTAAACTGTGCATTTGAGACCATTCTGAAGCCATACAGCAGTCACCTGCTTCATTATCAGCAGACAGAGTTCATGCTTTCTGACATGTATCAAGAGCTTACAGTTATTGAGTAGTGTCAGCCGGTGCACAAAATCCAATGCAGGGGTTGATACAGGGGGGGAAAATGACAGAAATACTCATTTCCACATAATGTAATCTTGAAGCAGATTTGGTGCTTGTTTCGAGGAGTCGTGCAAAGACATTTTGGGGACCAGGGGCTAAAAAAAAAAGAGCCTGAGCCTGAACTGTGCATCTTAAAATGGATACAGCGAGCAATGTTGCACCTTTTCTGAGCAGGGTCACTGTTTTTACACGTTTTATTTTGATTTATTTTTTCGCCACGTTTTAAATGTGGCGGCGATATTAAATTATGTATGCCGAGAAGATAATACATTATAAGGGCAAAGAGTGGAAGGACAAACAGGCAGGAATTCAGGACCTATTTGGACTGTGTCTGCGCGCATTTCTTCTGGATTCGTGTTCTGGGTGACAGGGTCAGCCCTGCAGTTTTGATAGCAGCGATAAGTCAGCTTCTGAACTAAAAGACAAAGAAAAAAGCTGGCTTAGAGCCAATTCATGGGGATTTGCAGAGAGAACTAGCATAAATTGTTATGTGTCAATATATCAATACAATTTGAGCCATTGATGCGACTGAGTTGCTCTTGTTATTGAAATGATGTCTGTTGTTCAATTCGGTTGCTTTATATCGTCTGTTATATGATTTATTCTCTGCAAAACTGGGAACCATGCTTTTTGTGCGCACGTGTTGGTGGCTTTCATTATCATTTGCAAGTTTCTCCACATGAAGAAGGTTAGAAAGAAGTGAAAGGAGGCCTGGTGGATGGTGGATGGTGGATGGGGGGGTTGGGGGGGGCCTTAGGAAGCAGGCTAGCAAAGGTGTACGAAGGATATAGATTTTTCTTTGAAGACCTTGATGGTCCACAAATATCAGCTACCATTCTAATCTAAAAGCAATAACACTTCTCCTGACAAACTTCCCCTTTTTTTTAATAAGGTGCCAGAACTTCTCTGTAGATTACCCTCGGCCTGCAGGAGAGGGTTGCAGCCCGTCTTAAAACACTGCTCCACTTCTGATAGAAAAGCTGTTGTATACCTCAGGGGTCTGAGTTGTATTCTATTGGCAAGTCCAGCAAAAAAAAAATTAAAAAATGCCTTGAGCTATTGCAAATAAGAAAATAATTTCCTTCTTAGTGTTTGAATAATGAATCTCACAAGTTAACTTTGAGGATGCTTTGCTCTGAATAAGCAGTCAGGTGCGTGAACAAATCAGCCACCGGAGTATTACACACCATACAAAATAAATGCGTGTTGACTCTCAGCATCAAACAGATGGAAACTTTTAAGGCCATGTGAGTTAAGCTATAAAAAAAAAAAAGTTAAGAATCTATTTATAGTATAGACATTTACGAGATGGTGTATATTAATGACAGAGTGCCTGAAGAGAGCATCAAAGGAAATATATAGATAAAATTAGAAGAGAGCCGAGTGGAGTAAATATTCAGTGTTGTTTTTTTGCCACGCGTTATTATGGGTTCAGCCAAAGAGCATTTTAGATAGCTGACAGTGGAGATTAACAGGATACGTGGGCTGAGGGAGAGAGGAGTGAAAGGTTGCAGACGTTAAACAGCTCCGACTACAGTATGTTGCAGATTCATATTACACATAGAACAGCGCAGTGTTCAGTGTACTTGGACAGTGGTTCTTTCTTCAAGTTTTTATAAGACAGGGACAGAAAACAGAACAGCCGGTATCCACATAGCATCAGTCAATCAATCAGACAACACAGATGGCTTCTCGGGGAAACACATTTTTCTCTCAGTTAGCCTGCAGGATCGGTTCTGATAAAGCTGATCGTCAGACAGAAAGCAGAGATCATGGACAAACCTTTTCCATCTCTATCTTCGGTTATAATAATCATTACAAAAGTTTTAAAACAAGCCACAGTGATGCCGTTGTTTGCTGTGACCAGGCCAGCAGTCGTATAACAAGAGCTAGTCGGCTGTGTGATAACTTTCCAGAGTTGTAAAATCCTGTCTGTGAGTACTACTACAAACTGTTGTGCAGTGTTTTGGTGCCTTTTAAGCCTTTAAACGCATTAATCTGTTACTCCAACTGGATTTCCTGGATCGTATTTCATTGTCTCACGGGTACCTTAAACAACACACCCCCCCCCGTGCTGTTTTAATGCCGGGCTGTTTTCGGTCTGAATCCCCACTAATAGCAGCAGTGCCTCTTATCTTCTCCTTTCTAAGAGGTGATAAGAGAAAAGCTCAACTAGGATCTCCATTTTGAATGGCATTCTCTCTGCAAATATTTCAGAACTTTCTCATTTCTTTTTCATCTTGTACCGTAACGGCAGTTGATGATTAATTCCTGTGTTAGTAATTAAGAAATCAGCAATTAAATCAATAGTTTCCTAAACATTTAGCAGAACCCACTAAAGAGGTTCCTGCAATATTTGTTTCATGGG